>OY813001.1:7538178-8869428 GCA_963681545.1 Germaria angustata | reverse complement strand
TATTTTTTGTTTTTATATTTTTAAATGGTTAAAATAAATGCTTTTGCATTTTGCGGTTAAACAACAACGTTTTTACTTTCAAATGACACCAAATTCTTTTTCAATTTCCCGTTAGTTGTGTTTTTATAGAGCTCTAAAGACAAAATATTGCACTACATAAAATAAGCTGTGAGCCACTGTAGGCTAAAACTTTGTTATTATTGTCTTTAGATTATTATTAGAGTTCAAACTTTATTATTATTATTTTCCTTAAATTAATCTCAACAATTTTAGTTAGTTTAGTATTTTAAATTACCCACTACGTAGTCTCTAAACTTATAAATTTTTATTTGTCTTTCACAATTTTATTTTAATTATAATTATTTTGTATTTAAAGTTGGCTACTATTTATGTAGGCAATAGACTTTATTAATATTTATTTGTCTTTCACAATTTTATTTTAATTAAATTATTTGTATTTAAAGTTGGCTACTATGTAGACAATAGACTTTATTAATATTTATTCCTCATAATTTTTATTACAATTATTTTGAGTTATATAATTAGATCTACCCGCTATGTAGGCTACGTATTTGTTTGACCATCCAATGACAAGTGGCTGATCTTCGATTTATTAATATTAAAGAAGTCAATAACTGAGCTGACTCTTTGCTCTCTTGAATTGCGAGTAGCAAAATTAATGTAAAAGCATAGGCACTAGCAGCAAAAGCGTCATGCTACAGAACGATCCTTAACTTGTATAAGTCCTATGTTGATGGTGTCACCAGCAAATCTTCTGCTAATTTCGACTGATGCAGCCTTAGCATGGTGAAGATTTGCCTGAAAGCACCTCATTTGGTAGCCTCTGATGTGGAAGTAGGGCTTTCGTCCTCTTCTTCCAACTCCACTGCCACCGTCTGTTGAACCAGCGCTTCCGCATTTACGTTCTCAGCCCTGAGCCTCAGTACAACTTGGCCAAACCGGAAGTTTAGCTTCCCTTTTGACTTCGTCACACTGGCTGCTGATTTATGGTCCACCGAAAAGACCAACGTGACCAGAGAGTCTTTTTCGGCTCTTTTTAGTAATCTCCACGTTTCGACGAGGAGACCCTGATTCTGCCCTGTAGCAGATCCAGGATCTTGCTCGTCTCCAACGCAGTCGAATTTGGGAAGTATCCCAATGCGATGCGTGATTGAGGAATCTTATGTTCCTCTATGGTGTTCAGTGAGATTCCCTCCCATGGTGATGTGTTGGTGATGTTTTCTTTCACCCACTCAGCTGACATGCTGTCCTTACAGTGCAAGAGTAGGTATTCTGCCTTGTAAGTACAGCCAAGAAGGTTTTATGGTCTGATCTTTGCCAGCTACAATTTTCTCAAGAAGTATGTTCTGGATGGAGTCCATTTTGGGTTGACTCCCATTGTTATGTTCTTAAATAAGGCAGTGGGCCGCCTTTTTGTGGCTGCTGTACTCTTGCAGCTCGCGAGGTGGATTTTTTTTTCATCCTTGAGCCTCCTTTTCAACGGGAATATAGGTGTCGTCTACTTTCAGACCTTTGCCGTTTCGGGCCATGTGTTTTGCCCTCTGTCTTGTGGTCTACGGCCATTGGTTGCAAGGCCTTGGCGTATGCCTCCTCCTTACTAAGGCCCTTCTCGAGTAGGTATTCCAGCCTTTTTTTCCAGCTCCACTGAGTCTCCTTGGCGTCTTCATTTTTTGTTTTACTGGGAGTTACTCCTGCCCCAGTTTCATTTGAGAACTTTTCCGTCTCTTTATTTTTTGAGGGATGTGTGCCTCTTCATTGTTTTTGTTTTGTATTGTTTTTTGTTTGTGTTCCATTTTGTTCCCACGAATAAAGGGGAAAGACGGTCAACTACGCCAGAGCCCCGGTAGCGCAGGAAGGCATTCATTGAAATGGGACCTCGCCTGTGCATCGCAAGTCCGCATATTAGGAACTAGTTAACCCACTAGCCATTCATCCCTCGAGATATGCTGTTCCTGTTTTCTCTCTTAGCCTGACTATATTTACTAGGTACCCAGCAGAGACATGTGCGTACAGGGTCCCTGTTACCGGTGGCCACCACGAGGAGGTTACGGCATAGTGATCAGTAGAAACTGCGTTATTCCCCCCACATAAGCTGGCAGCTGACCATCGGTTAACCGGATCCCGGTTGAGTCCCCAGTGAATTTCCTTTTTAAGGAAATGAGTAAAAAAATATATCTTTTTTCTGCTGCACAGAAATGTGCGCTTTTTTATTTAATATATTCTTAAGACTGGTCAGTAACTATTACTTTACATCTACATATTTATACTAAAAATATTCTTTGTTAAAAATATTACATTTACATTTTCTTAATTACTATCATAAAATAATGTGAAGTCTTATCTCTAGTTTAGGTGATAATTACCTACATAAACATTTATTGTTTTTGTCTGTTAGTTAAAGAGAAAGTTCCTTGTCTTGTACATGATCGTTTTTAGTTTTCGTCTTATCTTTAGTATAGTTTCATATTTGTTAAATTACCGATGTGTTTGGTTTAGGTCTAGAGTCTAGACCAGATATATCCGTTGATTCATCGAATTGTAATGAAAAGAATCGCTTAATCTGCGTTGAATTGTGTTATCAGACAGGGGAATGGATTTTAAGTTTTCGGCTTCTTTTTCTCCCTTCATTATCACAACCACGTCTATGGCAGCCGGTAAAATAAGATTTTCAGCGATTGTGTGAGGTTTTCCATTTTCACCCACGTGATATGCTACTTTGAAACTATCTAAAAGAGCTTGTTCATTTATTTTAGTTGGCAGGTGTTTTAATGAAGACAAAATACATTACAAAACTAAATAATTTCACAATATAATATTAATAATACCTGAGTTAAACTGTTTTTTTTTTCTTGCTGTTCAAACTTATTAAGTTTTGTTTAGAAATAATCCAACGACTTATCTTTATCGTTTGCTTGTATTGTTGTAAGATGCCGTAGTAACTTTGTTTTGTTAACAATAAATAAATTTTTTAAATATGTAAATAACCACTAACCTTTTTTGAGCTGACACTGCATTCACTTTCGGTATATGAATCGCCCAAATAAAAACAAAAAAAATTAATTTACGACTTTTCAAATATTCACATCAGGGTAACATCTTTTTTGGGCATCATTCAATCGGCCCCAATGTACAGATTTGATATATACAAAAATTATCACCCTTAAGTACAATCATTTTGTTTCCCTACGAATAATCAAATAAAAACAAACACATTTTACTCACCGTATTAAATTCCAAATTAGATTGCCCACGAATTTCATCCTCTGCATTCAATAAAAAATTTAGCTCATTAAAGCACCATAGCCTAGAAACATACACGTCATCAGCCTACATTCCGCTCCCAGTTGCTTCTCTCATATTTTTTTTCTGCAGATATTTGCTGCTGCATAATCTTGATTTTTTCTTCACATCTGCAGCAGTAACATTTGGTTTTATTGGCTGCAAACCAACAGCAATCTCCTCTAACGCTTCTTGCTTTTTGTACCCTTTCAAATAATCAGGATGCGTCACTTTATATAGAAATACGCGTTCTTTAAACTCTTTTATTAGTTTCAATGTTTGTTGGCGCGACCAACCACCTTCTACTTTTGTATTCATCTTTACGCGTCGATGGACAACTAAACACTAAAAATCGCTCTGCAAAAAAAAAAAGCCCAGAACCTGTGTGTAAATTAATTTTATATTACTTTTGCAGCACTTCTGCTAATTCCCAAATAAATTAAACACATTTGTTTGATTTCTTGAAACAATTATTTACAAAAACAATTTTTATTTATTCAAATTGGATTTTTTTCTACTATGTAGAATTGTTGTTTATAAATTTCATATGTAGACTTCTTCCTCTTCAATTTTCCGTTATGTTAAGTTACAATTTTGTTGTAATATTTTTTGTTGCTATTGATGATGAAATTAATGAGACAAAACTCGTGAATAAAATGATTTTACAAATTCTTTGTATTACTAATTCAATGTTTTTTCACCTACTATGTAGAACTATTAACTAATATATTTTTGTTATTATAATTCATAAACACCAAGATGGTACAATGTTAAAAGACACGTTATAAATTTTTAAGTTTTATTCATAGCAATGTCTGTTTTAAATCAAAAGTAAATAATCCATTAATTTTAAGTTCAAGAAAATTAAAGTTTAACTCTTATGAGTTATTGAAAAAGGGAGTAATTTCTTAAAACAACTTGAAATTTTTTATACTTATTTAATTTTGATCTTTTGTACAAAACTTCTTACTGGCTTAACTTCGTTACAGGTTTGGAATCATCACGAATTTTTTTCTTATACGTAGCACATCTATACAAGAGTTTTAATTTTCATCGTCATAAAATAAATCGACACTAATATCCATTCTATGTAAATACTTTTTATTCCCACAACAGTTAAAAAAAAACACTTATTTTAATTTTCTTAAAATTTGACTTGTCTAACGTGATATTTAAAGTTGGCAGTTCGATATTTTAGGTTAACAACTTTATGACAAACTTAACTAAAACAGTTGTTTATCGCAATAACTAAAGGTAGGATCACACGATTGCCGCAAATACACCAATCATACCCAATTTTTATTGTGCTGAATTGGTGCACAATAATAAAATTGTCCCAATCAAATTCTCAGCGGTCACATGATTGACTCATTTTACATAAATTCAACTTAAGGGATTTTATTGAAAATTTTGATAGAAGTTGCTGTTATGAAAAGCTATAAGTTTTAGTTTTTAAAGAATACAGACAGTTTTTATAAAAGATAACTTAAAAAAAGTGAGATCCTCACAAAAACGTATATCACTGTAGGTCTAAGATGAATTTACACTTGGTTTTTTAGTTTTTTGGGCAAAGGTATTTGTGGTTGATGATCCAGGGAAAAGTACACAACTTCTGTAAAATCATCCATTGCAATGCAGTCATCGAATTCCATTTAAAACTGCAATTAAAATATATGTACATAATTATAGCACGTACAACAATTAAAATTTATTTTACTTACGAAAAGAAATGTTGACCGTAGAATCACGAAAAAAATTTATTATAAAAAACTAAACTATTGGCGCGAATTGTCTTCTTTGATTGACGCACGAGAACACAATAAATATTGGTGCATTTTTGACATATTTATTGACGTATGGTTACCTATCAACCGCTCACACGATTGCCACACCAGAGTTGCATTTGATTGTGGCAAATCAGCACAATATTGTCCTCGATTGACGTATGGGGCAATAAATTGTGAAATCACACGATTGGCACATAAAATATACCAATAATTGGTACATTGCGGCAATCGTGTGATCCCAGCTTAAAATAAGTTTGGTTGTGCATAAGTTGGGTTTACTCTCACACGACCAAACTGAGTTGAGTGGAGAACCTCAATAGGGGCATAGGATTACGCCTGCGTTCTCCAACTGATTCAGGACGGTTACTATGTAACTCGATTCGAAAGTGTGAACAGCTCGAAAGTTGTATTCGATCCGAATTTAAACTCTTAAGCGGATGTCAGAGTGCGCACTATAAGCGAAGCGATGCTAGAAGCTATAATATTCATGCTATACTTATACTACAGGATGTCAGAGTGAATACTATATTAAACAAAGCGACTTGTTGTGTTTTTAAAATACTTTTCTTATTCTGTCAATCTTTTTTGTTAAAAATGGATTCAGATGAATAATTTTTGATTTCAAATTATACATAAGTATAATTGGTTTCTTTTAGTAAAAAAGAGGAATACACAATATAATTAGAAGTCCCAAGCAAAAAGGCGAATTTCATAATTTGTACCAAGAACTCAGAAAGGATCCAGAAAAATCTTTTAACTATTCGAGGATGTCAATAGCCACTTTGGATTATATTTTAGAAAAAGTATAGAGCAAGCTTCAAAAAAAACTGGACAAATTTTAATACAAACCCCATACAGCCTTGCGAAAAATTAAAAATAACTTTAAGGTAATTATTTAATAGTTAATGTATTTAATACGTTGTAGAAATGCAAAATTATTTATAATATACATATATAAAATTAATTTTGGTCATGAGGGTTTGGAGAAACAGGTGAAGTACATGGCACGTTCGCAGCCCATTGCAAATTTGATGAGTCTACAATATATGTATTTTGGACACCTCTTGAATCTTGGGCCTCATTTCTAGAACCGGGAAATGCGTATGCATAAACGATATTTCTATTCTGCATAGCATTTTACGATTCATGTCCATATTACTCATATAAAGTAACAAACTGAAATGATGTCACTATTCGAGATATCTTCTGTCAATCAATGTCATTGTCCCAAAGCTGTCACCCTATTTACCCCTTAGTCTGTTGGATCTTCTCGGGCCCTGCCCAGTTCCTGCAGATATAACTTATGAATTTCGATTTCTTTCAATTTCTAGCATCTCTCTCTTTAAATCAAGCTTTCCACGTTTTTGATTTTCTACGCTCAACTTCATGTCATGGTCGAATTTTCCTTGCAAGCTTATAATTTTTTTCTTCTATATCCACTTGTCTTCTTTTGCATCTAAGTAAAGATTTTAAATTGCTATTGACCTCTTCCAAGAGTGATATGGAGCGCTTGTGGTACTCCATTTGACCATTCACTTGCTTTTCCAACAATGTCTGCTTTTTGGCACAGTGCGATTAAATGGTGATCGTCGTGTGATGGGCGTGCGGGCAGCCGACGAACAACACGTTGGGGAAGGAGCAGACACCAATTCATCCATCTCCCTCGGATCATTTGTTATGCAGTTGAGCATATGAGCAACATCTTGCTCAACGTCGTTACTGCTTGTGGCCGTACCAGTGTCGGTTCTTCCGCAATTTGGCCTTAAGATGGGGCTTGTGTATAAATAACAAAATTTTTGAAAAAAGCTTTTTTTATCAAAAAGGCACACTGTTTTTCATGATCATCTTATAGTTACTGCTTAAGTTGTCCGTATCTCCCTTTTTGTTCATTGTTTTCTTGATTTTTTGTTGAATTCTTAAGCTTTCTGTTATATATCTCTTTTTGCATTATTTTCTTTATCAATTATTTTAACGTTGTCAAAGTCAGGTATGTGGTTTTTTAGTAATATATGTTGTGATAATCCAGTGCTCTCTTTTTTCTTATTAATATCAGCTTTATGCTCACTCAATCTTGTTTCCAAACTTCTCTTAGTAGTGCCTATGTAAACTAAATTGCAGTTATTATTGTCATTCCCTTTACAAGGAATTTCGTAAACAATGCTGTTTTTTTGTAATTTTGGTATAGCTGTTTTTGTGTTTGTAAATATCGCACTTAATGTTTTGGTCAGTGAGACCAGGTATGTATTTTATGCTGTAAAAATGTTTCTCATCTTTGTTAGGGTTACCGTGTTCACTATTTTCTAAGCTTTTATATGACGATATAAAAGATTTTATTAAATTTACAGGAAAACTATTCTCTTTTAATATCTTAGTTATCTTTTGAATGTTCGGTGTGTGAAATTGATATACCAGCGAATTGATAGTTTGATTCAGGCATAATATGACGCCATTTGATCAGATTGATCGATACCTGACATGTGTTTTTTACGGTCAACAACCATTTTCTGTTTAAATGAATTTACTCCTCATTTTAAAGTTGTGTTAACCATGTCAGAATTATGCCTCATAGAAATCATAAGTACATCCCTTTTGTCTTTCCATTTAAACAAAAAATATCGCCTTTTGCATTACGCCTAAATGCTGTCGCTCTGTTTAGCTTACTTTTTATTACATATGTGGGATTACGTTTTCTATTTACTCTCAAGCTTCCACATATTGTTGTTTTATTACATATTAAATTTTATAGGTTTTCCAGTGTAAATGTAATGTGTCATGTTTAATAATAAATCCATCTCGATTACATAGATAAGTTTTGCGAAGGATTGTGAATTTTGCTTATATTTTGAAGAATGTGATTAACGACATTTTCAATTTTGTGTAGACGATTAGATTGATCATATTCTTCAGGAAAATAGAAACCCATGCAACGAATTGTAATTTCAAACTTTATACCACTCATAATTGTTCCGAAAATACTTGGAAAATACAGCGGATCCTTGCTCCAAAACAGGCTCATTTCTGGTTTTTATTAAGAGGCATTGTAATACACAAAGAAATTGCCGTTTTATTTACTCAACGGTCACATCTTTCCATCTAAGAAGATTAGATTTTGTCGCCAGTAAATTCATTATATTGCGTTTCGGGCTCCACATCAATCCAGTCATTTTCATTTCTAACAATTCCACCACGATCGACTTCTAAAATATTATCGTTGTGAACAATTATTTTTCTCACACTCTGGGTGGTTTTAAATTCCTTTACGGCAAGAACACCAGTTTCATCAAGTAATATACCTTCAGCGCTGATTCGCCGGCCCAAGTATGTGATTGATTGTCGCAAGAATTTACATTTCTCTTTCTTACAACGTATTCCATTTGATAATAAAATATAAAGTATCTCTTCAAGCTGCTGGAGATGTTCTGCTACAGTTGGTACTGATATTATGATGTCATCGAGGATGTGCCTTCGACACCATGTAAAAGTTGCTCTACATATTTTTGAAAAGTAGCTGGGGCGCTAGCTATACCATAGGGTAATCTTTGATATTGAAAAAGTCCAAGCGGTGTGTTGATAACCATGATTTTCTTTGATGCTTCATCAAGCTCCATTTGTAGGTAGGCATCACTTAAATAAATTTTTGAAAAAAATTTTCCATTACGGACGGTATGAAACAAGTTTTCGGGTGTATGGATCGGATATTGTTCTATGTCAATTTGTGAATTGATAGCCACTTTAAAATCACCACATGTGCGAATGTTATTATACGGTTTTTTGCTAGCACTATGGGAGAAGCCCAATCACTAAACTTTATTGGAACGATTATTTTTTTGTCAATAAGGCCCAAATTTACTGTCATTAGTTAACTAATAGCAATAGTTTAACCAATGATATTTGATTTATACTTTTTTGTTAACCATTAGTTAAACCGTCAAATGCCACTGGTTAACAACTAGTTAGTCAACAGCTGTTTCGTTGCAAACTATTATTTGCATTTGTGTATTGTTAAAATATTAAATATGACTTGTAAAATTAAAAATGTTGAGTCCGATATTGAAAGTGACGCTGATATTGAATACATCTGGAATATTGTTGCTGAACGTCGTCAACGTAATTTAAGAAACCGTCCAAATTTTTTTCAAATGTTTGACGCGAACGAATTTTGGGACAGATTCCGCCTGAGCAAGGAAGCTGCATGGCAGCTTCCTCTAGAATTGCAGAATGCTGTAGATGAAGTTTTAATTGTGCCTCATAACAGAAACATTCTGGTAGAGTCCTCCAATACTACAAGACAAAAACTCATTGATAAATATTTTTCCATATTGTGTAAAACGTTGGATTTATTAATTAAAAAATTCTTTTAAAAAACGTATACTTGTATTAAATCCATACTTTAACAAAGAAACTAAAGATATTAACATTTAAATAAACAAAACATAAATATTTCAATTCATATATAAACATAAACAGATTAATTCATATGTACATTCATATGTATGTATTCCATAAAAAATTAAATTAATTAAATATAAATCAATTTCTAAAATTAGGTGTCGTGTTTATATATTTCTTTCAAGATTTCTAAATTGAGAAAATAAAGATATACACAATACATATTTAAGAAACGTTTAAAATTTCAAAGTATTAACGTACAAATTTCATTGTTTATTTAAGCTACGGCCGAATGTCGGCCATTGGGCCATGGCTAGTATATTTAAATACCACTAATGCTCTCCATTTCTTTATCGTGTTTCAGCTGCATTAGTTTGATTCGAAACTCAGATTCCAGACGCGACTTGTATTCTTCTTCCATTAGCTCTATCTCCCTCTTAGCTTTTACGTCACACCACTTTGCTTTTACTTCGGCTAACTTTGACCATGTGTTGGCTTTTTTGGTTGCTTAAAAATATTTAATCTTTTTATTTATTGGTTTTCTTAGCTTTTCTGGGTGATAGTCCTGCCAGCTACATGACGGGGTGTCCATTTTGTCACCTTCCCCATCTGACAAACTGATATGATCCGGTTCTATGCTTCCGTCCAAGAGATTATTGTTTGCTTCTCACTACATTAATCTTACTTTTTATGTTGGTATAACCAGAATCATACACTGACTCTAAGTCATCGACCTGTGCATCATGCAGAATTGCTCTTAGCTTCAGGTCACTGTCCGTCATACACTTTTTTAAAGGTGACCCTCCGTCGGTGCCGTAAGTACTCCTCTTTTCTTCAGCTGCTCGTTTTTTCATATCTTTTTTCAAATTATAATACTTCGTTCTTAGAACTTTGGCACTTCGTTGCGTTCCAGTTTCTTTATTGTAAATTATACTCATACGCTGCGACGCATCTTCTTTTAATTGCACTGTAACACCATCACTTTTTTTATTTTCTATTATATTTTGGTTTTCGCTAACTAATTTTAACAACAATTCAATGTCTTGTTGTTTAAAATTTGTGGTACGCGCTTTTAAATTATCCATTCTTATAAAAAATTATAACGAATGTAAACAAAAAACATATGCTATAACAGAACTACCAACATTGAAATGTAGTGTTTTAAAAGGGTTGCCATTCTTTTCCCATATTGGGAATTTTTTTTTAACCAATGTATTGTGAATATGAAATATTAGTTAAACAACAGTTGTCATTTTAGTTTACTAATAGTTAACTAATGACTGTAAATTTGGGCCTAAGTCTTTTTATCTCATTTTTAAATTGTGGCATTTGCGCGAATGGAATCGGACGATTTCTAAAAAAATTTTGGTCGAGCATCCGGCTTTAGACTTATGCATGCTTTAAAGTTGTTAACCGTACCGAGCGATTGTTCAAAAACATCCCGATATTTCTCACAAAGTTCTTTTAATTGTTTACTGTCCTTTTCTAAAACCGAATTTATTTGCTCAATGTTTTGTTTAATTTGAAACCCGAATAATTTGAATAAGTCAGTGCCAAACAAATTATCACCTGCGTTGGTGTTTACCACTATTAGCACAACTTCCTTCTCAATATTACCACATTTCATTTTTACGTATAATTCACCCACTATGGGAATTGGTTTTCTGCCAAAACCATATATAATTCTGTTTGTTTGTTTATTTAACAATTCAAAAGTATTTAAATTAATTATTGAAGCTGATGCCCTCGAGTCCATTTGAAACTTTGCCAGAGCTATGTTCTGCAGTTCAATGTAATTTATAATCCGAAATTTTTTCTTCAATATTCCAAATGCCTGCTCTACGAAAACCCTTGTTGAACTCAACACGTAATTAAACTTCTTTTGTTCTTGTGTGAGGTATCCATTATCCTTATAAGGCGTCATTAAAAATGTCTCTAGAGGGTATGCTCCATCTCCCAGCAAATGGCATTCAGGTCGTATTTTTATCTTTTTAGCGATGATTGCTTTTCGAATTGGGCTACAACGCCACACAGAAGCGTCGTGACATCTTCCGGGGTAGCCAATAAAAGTATCGAGGAATCGCATCTTACTATCGACAATGGCCTGGAAAAGCAATCATGATTATGAATAGTACAATAGGTGTATGTAAATGAATTCTTCATCTTACCTGTACTACCATAGATAATCTACCCTTTGTATTGTAGTAGCTGATGCTATCCCTTATTGGTTGCAAAATGCGAATGTGGGTGCCGTCTATGCATCCTAATACAAATCGGAATGGAAGTGAGCGGCTAGCCTGAAACTGCTCCATTGTAACTCTTTGGCTTATCTCCTTCGATGGGAATGTGATTACTCTGTTATTGAGTAAACAAATCACCTTAAGTGTTTTATTGAACGACCTGTAAGCTGTTGCCGCTCATATGCCAAATCGATCACTCAATTCCCTGAAGCTGTTTTGGTTGCTAAGCTTTCATAGGGTTAAGTAAATCGATTTGGTCAAGGATAAACTAGACCATCCAGTTTCGCGCTTGGGCCACAAAGGCTCCATCGTATTTTTTAATGTCTAGAAAGAAACAAGCTTTAATGACGGCATGAATAAAATAACTTATGACGTCACTTTTTTTTGTGTGTTTTTGTTTCAATTTTGGACGATTTTCCGTCATCCCACGTCAAATTTGGTTTGTAAACAGACCGGTTTGGGCTTTGTGCCATCTTCAGTGTTCTCTTGAATACTCCGTCACCTTGAAAGTTTCAATTTTTATTCTAAAGTGACTGCTGAATACGTCGTCCGGCATTTTTGATATTACCTCCCAGAAGTTAATGGTTTTTGGAACTTTTCTTCGTTTCCGTTGCTTTTTGGACGCTATTAGAACTCCTCTTTTTCTTTTCATATGCTGCACTATAGTCGTCGAAATTAGGATGGAGTTTCCATTGGAACTCTCCAACAAATTAAAAAAATTATCAAATAAAATTTGTAGCGCCGTGCTCGCCATTTTCGTTTCTTTAAACAAAACAAACAGCTGATTTATAAAAATAATGCATTGCATCACATACAAGTTAAAACTTACCAATTGGTTTTTATGAAAAAAATATAATTGTACCGTGTGGCCATTTTTCTGTTTAATACTTTTCCTTTTGGTCACACATTTCGTGGATTCGAAGGTTCAACCACAACCACCAAATCACATACACACTCAAGGCCTTTGATTTTTCAAACCATTTTGTTCTACATATCAGTGTTGTTGCGTTTTTTTATTCTTTTGTATGTCCCCATTATGTTTACAAAGCATCTTGTGGTTTCATCTTTTGTGAATTTAAAAGTGCTATCAATATTCTTGATATCCCGCATTATTTGTTCCCAAATTGTATTTCTTTTCCTTTTTAGCACTGAATTCTGGCTCATGCCTCAAACGCACCTCTATGAGTAGCTTTTTTCTTTCGTGATTTAATTTGTTTCAATATGTACAAAAAATTTAATGTTAGATCACATATATGTATAAAAAAGATTTAAATCAAATCAAGTTGATTTGACGAAATTACTTCAAAGTGTTTCCATTTGTTTTAAGTGATTTCATGTTCGAATTTTCGACATCAATTTGACGTTTGTGTTTTTTATTTATTTTTAACAGAAATAAACACAACGTTTGTTTGATAGTGATTTAAAGTAGAAAATAAGCCTATAAAAATGGAAAATAACATTGGTTTTTTATTAAATTATATTCAATACCTTACCTATATTTTGCAGTCAAATTATGAATTTTGATTTTTATTTCCTCCGTAGATACTAAAATGCCACCTAAAGTCTCCAGTTCTCGTTTAATTTCTTCGAGAACATGGGAATTCTTCCTGGAGCCTCTAAGCATATCGATCTTAGAGGCCCATAGATCGCACAAAACGGATTCTTCTTTGCTTGACCATATTTTCTTTTTTTTTTTTGGTTCTGAATATGAGACTTCTTTCAAAAATTTTTTTAGCTCAAAATTTTTTAATGTGCTTGTACTTGCAAAAAAAAAAATCCTTTTTTATTTATTTTTTCACACTGGCAAAAAATATTTATTCAAGTTTCACCGCTCGTCTTGCTTCCACTATTAACTATCAACAACTGAAATGAAAGTAATTTGTATTCGTACTTAAATGTCACTTTTTCGGATTTGTAAGTCACTAATAATGGATGCCCCAGCGTTGCATTGGGAATAAAAGCAGCCACACAGTGTTGCACAGACAATTTTCGACATAATTTGGATGAAATCATCTCATTTGAGGTAATTTAGTCACATGAAAATTGTATGCGAAATCATGTACCAAATTACGTAATTTGGCCAAATCATGTAATTTGGCCGAAATCACGTATATAGAAACGTACACCCAGAGAAAAAAGGACACCATACGTGCTCAAACTGACCCCATTCGGTATCAAAAGTGTATCAACAACGTATGTGGTCAAGTTGAACACGCCGTTGCCAATCTGAAACGAAATATTGACAACATAGTCGTTGTCAAACCAAGCACTAATGTAGTCAAATTGACACCGAATTGTTGTCAAAATGACACCGTATTGTTGTCAAATTGACACCATAACGGTGTTGAAATGACACAAAAAATTGTGTCCTGCTTTAGTGAAACAACTTCAAAAGATTGCAAATTATAATCAAATTCTTTAACATTTACTTGGTTACATAAAATAAAAATATTTTGATTCTGAATTATAAATTGTTTAATTTCGAAAACTTCAATTGATACATTGTAATTAGCTAAGTAATAATTTGTTTTATGCCGAGTTCCTTTATACAAAATGTCATTAGAAAGTTTGCAATTTTAAAAATTTATTTCTAGCTTATTTTGTAAAAATACTTTTCTTTTAAAAAGTTTACAATATTATACGAATTTATAATAAAAGTAATTTCCAAATTATTTTCGTGTTTTAAAAAAGATTTTTTAACACAATTGTGATTATAAAGCTTTTTATAAATGGTTATTTTTACCATTGAAAGAATTCCACCGGTTTTGGAGCAGTTTGACCCTGGAGTGGTGGCAGCTGTTTCATTACGTTTCCACCATTCCCCCACTTTGGATGGTACTGACATTGTTTCATCATCGATTCCATGCTACGAGTATAGTCACGCTGTAATACTGTATATATTAAAATCATAACAATATAATACCTCAATTTTTTTCCAGGCAGCTTTTCTGCTGCCTTCAAATCCTTTAAATATGGCAAACTATGAAATGTTACTTTTGATGCTTAAACATAAAAAACAGGCAGTTATAGTTATTTTTGCAAATACAAAGTTTGCTTTACGTACCTTTTAAATATTCAAAAATAAATTCCATATTAATGCTTATCAGGAACTCTTTAAGTTTATAGTCATCCTCAGTGTCTTCAGCAACATCGGTACGTGAAATATGTACATGTCTTACTGACCAACATGATATCACCATTTACTTCTAATAAATCCATAAAATTATTTTCTTGCAAATTATTAATTTTTTATTATTTTTGTAAAAAACGCTTGCTTTTACCTTCGGTAACAAACAAATAATAATAAATTAACATAGCCGACAACAAAATGGTAGGCATTGACAACAAAGCGTGGTCAATTTGTACACGTTCGGTAACTGGTTGAGAACGTGCGTTATCAGATACCAATATTTGACAACATAATGTTGTCAATTTATACACGTTCATCTACAAATTGACAACCAACGCACAGTGGGACCTTTTGACTTTTTCCGTTGCAAAAATCATAACTTTTTGAACTGATAAAGATATTTAAAAATTTGAAAAAGCATTTGAAAGGAAACTCCTTTAGCTAATATATATGATTTGCACGGTCATAGGTTAGGCGCGGCACTGTGCACAGTGTCTGTTTTCGACTGTTTTTATTACAAACATCATAACTTTAAGAAAGATATTTTAATAAAAATAAGTATCATTATTGGCCATAGCTTTGTGGAAGCACTATGTACAGTGGTTTTTTGTTGAAAACATCATAATTTTTGAAGTTACCAAGAAATTTGTAATGGGGAAAAAACACTTGATTTTTAAATCTTGTAGGATCAAAATAAGTGCTCCCTTATTGTGATAGGCATTGGACACGATGACACCTTTTACCTTTCTTGTCGCAAAAATCATATATTTTCAAGTAATGATATTTTTAAAATTTCTCAAACATTTAAAACACAACTTTTTGTGCTTTAAATGACAGTCTCATAGGGAAGTCTAGAAAAAATGCTACTCTAATATAACATGTTATATTAATATAAATCCTTTTATTTATATTACAGATAAAAATTATTGAAATATTTTTAATACTAAAGTTAATTTATAATATTTTATAATATGATATATTATAATATGATATTGAGTTATTTTTATTAATTTTTTTAATAGTTAGTTTTCTTCAAAATAGTCATTAACATTTTGAGCGATTTGTAATAGACTTAACATATCGGAGCTATAATTATATTCTTCCAAATCCTTTCGAGATCTGACATGTCTCCGCGATGAAATCAGTGGGTCTGAAGAGGCCGCCAACATATTAAAAAGATCCTCATTCTGCCTAATCCGTGAAATTTTGCAAGTATTCGCATATTTAAAGTGCTTGTAGTCTTTGTTTTTGCATTCCTGAGCTTCTTGTGATAACTCTCCAATTGGTAAGCATTAATATTCAATTGGCTATGAGCCAAAATCTTATGGAGCGTAGGAGTAAGTTTCCTCTCAGGGTACTTTTGAGCCAAAAGCTGGGCAGTTTTTGATGCATAATCCTGAAACTTTTGGCCATTTACCTTTTCTCTAGAGTTTATAACTTAACGATAGTCTAAAGGTAGGTTTCGAAAAAGTAAGTTATGAAAACGGGCCTAAAAGTAACAAACGAACCAGTTCTTAAAGTCAAATTATATACATACCTTCTTCCATTCAATAACGCTACGTAAAGGAGGCCCCACTGAATTTAACTTTTTGCACCCACTGCTCCTCCATTGACATTTTGCTGCTGCCATAGACTGCAGTTCCCCTAGCGAAATCAGGATGCTCTTCCATGTATTCTACTAGAGCCTGTAGTTGTTGAAATGTTAACATGTTTAATAACACAATACCTACGCATGTATGTACACATGTACATATTACATACATATGTATGTATATAAATAATATCACATATTTACTCTTTATTTTCCATTTTCTTATTAAAAAATTTCAATTAGATTGTTATTTTTTTTAAATAAACTTGTTTCGTTCTTCAACAAACTCCAGACGACAAACTCCAGACAAACAGGTGACTGATTTTGACATTTGTTTTCGCGCAAAAAAGAAAAAAGCGACATAGTGGGCCGCAATTTTGTACTGAGATACTTACGTTTTCGTTCGTACTAATTTTCTTTCGACTAAGAATGTTACTGGGCCGCAAATCAGCTGTTTATCGTCTAAAATGAATGCGAACTATAACGTTCGATATCGTGGGCCTGGCTATAAGAAAAAATAAATTTAAAAGACATCTATAAGTCATATATATTTTGAATGTAAAATCCTAGACTTACTAACTAACAAAAATCTTTATTCATAATATACTTACCTTAAACCTATGCCGGACAATGACTTAACTAAGATTTGCTCTCCCAACAAGAATTTATTGCTCAGAGTATCGTCATTGCTTGTCCCAAATGTAGCAGAGAACCGAGCTACAAAGTTCGAAACATTGTTTGCTTTCATGTCATTTAGGAGTATTATGAAAAGCAGACCTGCTTTAAAAGAAAAGTCAACCAGTTTCTTTTTTAATTCAAACCAGACTGCCCCGTCTGCTTATTTATTTATTTCTTTTGGTTAGTTTTTTTTCCCATAATACATACATAGTTGCACATTTAAGTATGAGTGCTGGAACTACATTGGATAAGCTTAGACAATTTGTATGTCGCATCTTCCCTCCTGTATCTTTCATTCTGCTGATTGATAATATCAGACTCATCATCATTTGAGTTTTTTTTTTCTTAATTTCTCTGCTGAAAAGCTGCTCTTCTAATAGATGCTCATTTTTCTTTTTTTTATTTCTTTGATTTCTTTAAAAGCTCCTAATTTCTTCCTCTTTAGTTCATTCAGTCTTTTAAGATTTGGTTTTTTATATAGATGCTTTTCAATTTTATTCAAAGTGTTTAATAGTTCACTTTGTGTTCCAGTCTGTTCTTGAAGCAGATTGAACTTTTTTCTTCTGCCGTAATTGGTTTCTTCGGTTGCTGCATAGCTTTCTTTGGCGTCTGGGTCTGTTTTATTTGTTCAGTCTGGTTGGTTTTTGCTTCTTTCTGAGTTCCATCTAATATTTCGGCATCTTCATGCGAGAAGTATCACCATCGGTATTAATGGTTAAATCGAGATGGAACACCGCAGACAAAGCCTGCTCCAATGAAGACAAGCTGACTTCTTGTGGTGACCCACTTGCAGTTACATACAAATTTCGTTTATTTTGAGTCATTTTGTTTTTTAATTTCGCCTTAAAATGTATCCATACTTTTTGCTAATTAGCGGGTGTACGCACTGGTGGGCCACAACTATTAAGTTTTTCTGATATTTATGTATATCCACCGCTTTTCTACGCTTGCTTTTGTTTCCTCAAAAACGCGGACCCCACGAATAATATTTGGTTTAGCTTCCATTTCCTTAATTAGTAGATCAAACTGTTGTCTAGTGGCTCTTTTGGCCATTTGCAATAATGAAAGCATACAATTTAAATCTCAAAAATTCAAAGAAAAAATAAAAATAATGTTGTACTTACTTTTTAACTTTCCCACCTTTTTGCTTTAAAAACTATGCAGCAACTAAAAATTTGTGGTTGCCAGTGTTATTGCAATTTGCAACTAAAATTAACAGCTGTTAGTTGCCATCCGTAATACCATTTACGCAATTGGCATCCGTAATACCATTTACGCAACTGGTTGGGTTACCATCCATTATCGAGCCAAATGTACCTTAAGCCGGACAATGACTTAACTAAGATTTACTCTGCCAACAAGAATTCATTGATCAGAGTGTCGTCATAGCTAGTCCCGACTGTAGCAGATAACTGAGCTACAAAGACCGAAACTGCTTTCATGTCATTCAGGACAGCAGTACTAAAGACTACATTAACCTGAGTATTATGAAAAGCAGACCTGCCATACTGCATAATACTGGATAGACAATTTGTATGTCGCATCTTCCCTCCTGTATCTTTCATTCGGATTGATAATCTCAGACTCAGCGTGAGCAACAATGATGATGGTCTTCACTATATCCAAGTTGGCTAAGGTCTTCCTAAGATTCTGGGGTAGTACAGCAAAGACGAAAGGTGATTTGAGTCACTTCGTTTGCAACCATGGATCACATGGCCTAGTAATTGATACTTGTTTAATTATTTTGTATGCTATTTGTGGGAAGGCAGCACAAATCCTATTGGCAGTAGGATTTGATGCATTAAGCCGATAAGTGTCGACTAAAGATTTAATCATGGTTATTGTTTCTGCAGCTGACTTTTTCATGATCTTGTCAAGCTTATTTCCTCTACATAGAAACATGAGGATGATGGTGGGAACATCTTTTGCAAGAGTATCCCTGTTGCTCTGTGCTTTCTTAAAGTTGAGGCAATCTCTTTCGGATCGAAACCTTGATATGAGAGAGAGCCCAGCAAGTCCTGATAATCTGCGGCAGTTAGCGAACCAACATATTCATCCAAGATAGCATATGTTTCTTGCCAGTCATCTGCCAATATAACTTATTATTGAAGCAACTTGTTTGAGCGACAGAAAAACACAGTGAGGGTAACTTTACTTTTAGAGCCGTCGTTGTGTGTGTCTCCGGGGATAAAAAATAAATAAATTTTATAAACTTTATGTAATTACTGTCCATGACAGGCATCAATATATGTTTTTTAATATAAAATCAAGTTAAAAATAAAGGCTTGTATTAACCCATTAACCGCCAAAATAAAACGAGAAGCGATAACTAACAAATAAGTTTATTTTTGAATTCCTTGTATATAAAATTAATATAAAAAGTGGAAAAAAGTTTAAAAAATTATAAGTAGGCTAAATGGGAGGGGTGTACTCAATTGAGTACAGCGGCGGCTTACAGGTGAAAAATCTTCAAAAAAAAATTTTTCAATGCATAACGTTTTTAAACATTTTTTACATTGTCAGCGAACTCTTGCATGACATAAAACACATCTTAACTGCTTTTCTAACTTTTTGGGGTAGTGACCTATACCGTCTTCAAGTAGACCTAGTACCAATGAAGATGAAAGTCGAGCTTTACTTTGCACGTTTTGGCGTAAGTAGTAAAAGTTGATCCATGCTATCGCTGTGACTCATTACATACAATCGCCAAGCATTTGAAATAGCCATATGTAGGTAAACAATACCCACCACCATTTCTTACTACGAATAGCTATTCTATGGAGTGAAATGGACTGGTCCAATTCATCTTCTCTTCCCATATGTTTATTGTAAGACTGAAATACTTTTGGAATAAATACATTTTTTGACATACATTTTTGTCGTTGTGTAGTAGACCAACCTTTCACAGCTCCTAAAGGTTAATTTGTGTCATAATTTGTTGCCATTGTACATAAGCTATTGCCTTTCCATTTTACCAAAAGAATTTCATTTTGCTTAGCAAACTTATAGTCATATGAGGCTCGCACTTCTTTTTTCATTTCTTTAGCACTTTTCAATGGACAGTTTTTAGTTCTGTTCTCTCTAATTGTTCCAGTCTCCATTTTTTCAAGCAATTTTTTTACTACTCTTGACCCTAAGGGATCAGTAGAATTCTCCTCCGATTTTCCACAATAAAAATCGAAAGTGTAGCAATATCCGGTGGAACTGGATGCTACCCAGTTCTTAAAGCCAAATCGCACTGGTTTTCCACGTATAAACTGCTTAGCAGGGTGATGGCCAAAATATTTTACCATCGACTCGTCAATTAAATTGTGCTCGTGGAACACTCCCCACTGAAGAAATTTTTTCATTTTAACATTATCTGATGGCCGAATTTTAAACATTCTGTCCTGGGTTGTGCCAGCTTCATCATTGTCAACAAGATGAACGTTCTTTTAAATATCACGATATCTTTGTCTAGAAAGTGATTTTGATACCATTTCCATGCCAACATCTTCATCGTAAGACCAGTATAAATCGTCTCTCGGTAATTTGTTATATCCAGATAGTATCAGTACACCTAAAAATTTTTTTATGTCGACGGGGTCAAGTTGAAAGTTATGTCAATTATTTGGACTAGCATATAAAACTGTATTGCTGATAATCAAACTAGCTACTTCTTCATCAAATATTTTCTGGAATACTTGTACTGGGTTCAGATTACTAAGCAACTTCTTTACACTTTCTTGCCTGTCAAGCACAACAGTCGATACCCGAGATGTTGAAGGTATGCTAGTGGGAACTTACGTCACGCTGGTAGATGATTGCGGCTTCTTTTTACCTTTTCGGCCAAAGGTTCGTCATCGCTACTCTCGTTATCATCACTTAAAATGATATTATTGTAGCGTCTAAATACCTCAATGTTACCTGGCACATCTTTTGGGAAGTTTTCAGCTACCATGTCCTCATCATAACATTCTTCTTCATCTGTCAATACACTCGGTTCCGGCGGAATAATTGTAAAGTCATGTAAAGAATCATTATCACTATCTTCCAATATCGCGTTAACAGCTACTTGTAATCCTTTGAAATCATTACGAATTTTAAAACGTTTAGTAATCATCATAAATGTTTGTACTCTAAACTTATAATTTTTATTTGGATTCTGCCGCTGTACTCAATTGAGTACAGTTGTATTTAAAATAGGACAACTTTGTAAAAGTAGCTAGCACGTAATTTCTTTTTTGCTTATTTTAGCAAAACAAATGTTCGTTTTCAGAAAAATAAAATAAAAAAGAAATTACCAATATAGTAAACGCTGAAAAAGGGGAAAGTCTGTCCTTATGTCGCCACTCCAACTTTGTGTCAGTTAAACTGTCCATTTTTTGACAGTTGATATGAATATAACCAAAATTTTTTTTACTTTTTTAAAGGGGTATAGGTTTCTTTTGATAAACAAATGCGAAAAATTCCCAAAAATTTTCAAATTTTTAAAATTTTTGCAAATGTTTGGCTGTACTCAAATGAGTACAGCGGCGCCAAATGGGTTAAAAACAAATTTTGTAGTTTAGTGCGGCTTTATTAAACAAATTTATATATAGGACTTCGTATTATATATAATAAATGGCAGGCATAATCAGGCCTAAACAATTTTGTGTTTAAATAAAGGCTTTTTATCATGCTTTCCATTCCCAGACCAATTTGTCGCGGTTAGTACTATAAATATGCCAATTTTCAGCTTTCTACACCGACTGATGGCTAGAGAAAGTTCTGGAATGGCAAACAAATGAGAAATGGGGAAGGTGTATAAACCGTATAATGTCAAAAATGGTTTTTGTCGCGTGCCCCAGCCCTCAGACCGAGTATCGAAAACCCAACTACGCTACGTTCTTTCTTGTGGTTACTTCTATCAATACACCTATAAATGGCCTTAAAAAGTTATGGAAAGACAAACACATTAGGCAGGTGAAAAAATTGGCAATTCTCAAAAATGGTTTTTTCCATGCACCGCATCTCCCAGACCGAAAATCAAAAATCCGGCTTCGTTATTAGGTTCTTCGTCGCGGTTAGTACTATAAGTATACCAATTTTCAGCTTTCTGGGCCAACTGGTGGCTTCAGAAAGTTCTGGAAAGACAAAAAAAATTTTACGGAAATTATATATGTAGATTATTAAATTATATTTTATTTAAAAATCATTTACAATTTATTATAAAATTTCTTAATTACTACTAAATAGCGGCGTTCTGATCTTTATTCTAAATAACGATCTGTCTCCAAGAGCAAATTTTTAATGAAAAAGAAATGGCTCGTAGATTTAACAGATTGTTATAACATTTCGTCAGACAAAACGTGTGTTCTTAAGTTAAAATTAGATTTATCAAAATATCTCAAAAAGTACATGTCTGAAAAAAGAGTACATATCGTCATATGAGATCAAAAAAGCCCAAGTTACATTGAAACAATTTTCTAAGAGAAGTAGAAAATTCTTTAATATGAAAAATTAATCAAACATTTTCAAACTTTTTTTAGTTTAAGCTTAGTTTTTATTAAAGAATTAATACATGAGGATTTGTTTTTTCGGAAACCGATAAGGGCGTAAGTCAAATTAAAAAAATGGTTTTGGTAATCATAAGGATACGTTTTCTTAATTTCTTCATTAATTAAACTTTTTTAAGCGTTTTTTAAATTGAAAAAAGAAGTAAATAAAATAATAAACATCTTTTTTGTTTGATATAATATCTTAAATTTTTATTTATTGACTTACAGCCTTATTCAAAAAAACTTAACACAGGTTGGTAAACCAACTTTAAGCAAAATTCCTTAAAGTTTCATTCAAAAACGATTATTAGCTTAACACACGTACTTTAAACCAACTTTAACATTAAAGAATTTAAAGCAGCTACTCACCTACTTTAAAGCGATGTTAAAATATTTTATTGTTTTGACAAACAAAGTTTTGTGAACAAAATTATTGATAATATTTGAAATTGTGTGGATTTGTGAAATAAAAAAAATGGATATATTAAATTTAATGAACAGAATTGGTAAAATTAATTTTTATTTTAGGTGAAAATTATTTTCCAATGTAATTTTTTATTTAGAACGTGCCGCAATTAACGTCTGCCACATAAAAATTTAGAAAACTGGTGGTGATGCCGTGCAATATTACAAGAAAATGCTATACTTAGAGCATTTATTGAAAAATATTTTTAAAACCAATTAAATTAAAATACATAATTGGAAAACATATATTGACATACATATATATATCTTGATTTTATTTTGTTTTTCATTTAGAAATATTTATTTAAATACATATGTACATCCTTTTTTGTTTATTTTTTGATATTACAAGAACTTATGTAATATCAAAAAATAACAAATAAAATTAATAAAACAAATACTAGTTCAAATATTGCAATGTAAATCAAATAAGGAATTGGTTTTATTTTAATTTACTTAACGTTTGTACTAATGCAGACTAGGTTACCAAAACAAAAAACATAATATTAATATTAAAAAGTTTTAAATAACTTAAAAGTAATTCCTTTTTTCCTTTTTTCACTGGTATTATTCTCATTGCTTATCTGTAGAACGAAATTTACTCCAATGCTTTTTAAGGGTGTTTTTTCTATAATTAACATACTCGTATGTATGTAAGTATGTATGTTTCTTAGCAAAATAATGTAAATATACAAAACGTTATAGTGATGTACATACAACCAAAACAAGTAAACAAAGCTCGTTCTTCAAGTAATCGGTTTAAAACCTTTACAAAAAAAATAGGCGTATTTATTTTACATTGCGATAAATCTATTTAGTTTATGTTTTTTATGTACTATACATATTAATTTACATCTTAAATAACGAAAAATTACATTTTTTATTTAAACTATGCAAAACATTATCAATATATCCGACTATCCGGATGAGTAAAAACTGAGATTTTTTGGTTGCGCTTTTAATGATTAAAATGGGCCGACAAACACAGTGCATGGTGTTTCATCAGCGGTAAATTATTATTTTCTTTTAAGCGACGTTTGTTTCATATAAATTTGCACTTTTACAAATAAATATAACTTAATTGAAGTTCTTTGAAATTAACAAAAATCAAAAGTTAAAAGGTTTGTTTTCTTATAAGCGATTTTCCCTTTAAACAGCGTTCGCTTATTCGAATTCGACTGTTTTATATTTTTTACAGACAAAATTATTCAAGAGCGGAAAGCCGCCCTTAAGACTAACATAATGTATGTTAGTATTAATATTAGTCACTTCATATCTTTCATAGACGTAAGCGATAAATACGGAATATAAAAAAATATAAGAAATTTTTTAGATTACTCATCATACTCGACAAATTACTCAAGTCCTCATACCAATTTTTTCAAATACAACGCACTTAATATAGCTTTACTTATGAATATTTTTTATACAAATATGTAAACAAATTTTTCGACACTTATATAAATATGTATATATATTTTTTTGCAGAATCAAATATGTAACGCAAAAAAAAAATAACTAAGCGAAAGAACACCATAAAACGCATAAAAAACAATAAATATATCCTAAAATTTTTTAAGTTTTCTAAAAAAAAAAACTAAAAACAAAAATTTATGTAAAAAAAAATTAAAAACTTTTGAAAAACCGTTAAAAAAAATTAAATTATTTAAAAAAAATTACAAAAAAAAACGTTTATACAGAAGTTATATTATTAAATATGAAAAATGTAACTAATTATAACTTTTCTAAAAAAAAAAATATAAAAATAATGTAAATTCATCTTTAACAAAAAAAAAAAATATTAATAAATAACAATAAAAGAAAAAGGATGAATATATTAGTGAAGTCTTATATTGTTTATAAAAAATTTGCTAAAACAATTAAAGTTCATATTTTTGTATTAAGTCCAACTTTAAAATAACTGAAACTTCCTAGATTTTCAAAATTGTAATGCAAGTAAAGATTTTTGTTTTCTTCTATACCTAAACAGAAATCATTGCTTGCAACCCCTCTCCACAAAAAAAATTAATTAATTACTAAGCTCCTTCTGTGAAGGTATGTCATTAGGTATTTAAATATAAAAAATTTGTTTTGTAAAAAGGATGTGCAGTCTTACAAAAAAAAAAAAAAACGTTAAAAATTTCTGTTACGAAAAATTCCTATTTTCATTAAATCATTTGAAAAAATATACAAATATAGGTATTTACATACGAAAATATATATTTTTTCTTAAATATTGGTTGCCTTAAATTTATTTTATACTGCACATCTTTTAAAATATATTTATAAAAAAAATTTCCTTTTGTAAACTCAGGGTTAAATGCATATTTTTGTTCAAAATCCCAATTATGTTTATTATATGTATACACACATTCAAACATCTTCTATGACATCCCAATTATCATTGTTAATTCCTTATCAAACATTTATTTTCTAAATTCCTATTTATCTTCTTATAATACACCCTCATTCTTAACGTTTTTTTTTTAATCATATGCATTTGTTATCTCTTTCTAACCAAATTTTCCCCGTTTAAAAAAATATATAAAAAAAACATTGTAAACCTCCTCTATTGTACAACAAATGGAAAATGCTCAAACAAAAACACAATAATATTTTTGTTGTAAGACTTAAGCAATTATAATTGGAAAAAAATTGTCAAAAAAAATTAGAAAAATAAAGCATTCCAGTGAAAACAAATTGAATTATTTATAATATATGTATAATCAAAGTAAATTACGAAGTAAGTATTATTTTTGGTTATTCATTAAAAAAAACTTAATTTGCACCGCCTTTGCTAAATTATTTACACATATGCATACATGCATACATACATACATATGTATGTACATATATACGAATAGATAAGATTTTATGCAACAGATCCCATGAAAAAGCACGTAGTGAATTACAGCCTATATCACATTTATTTACATACTTATGTATGTATGTGCATGCATATACAGTGCCGCGCAAAAGAAAAATAGCAAGAAACGCCTAAAAATAAAACTGGTCCTGTATCTCAGAAAGTGGTTGTTTTGCAAAAAAAAAATTCTTCCGTGATTTATTCACTTTATTGTACTACCAAGCAACTCATTATATAAAAAACAACTTAAACTATATGTTTCTTTAAGAATCTATATATGTATATAAAAACAAGTCCGTATATGTACGTCGCCGAACTAATAAACGCGTCGAGCGATTTCTTATACACTACGTAGGCAGTGGCCCATATATGGTTTATATGAAGTTTGGTTAAAATCAGATAACGCATGTGTGTGCGGTGCGTATGTGAAGTGAGTGTGTTTTTGCCGCAGGCATTTTTTGTACCGCATACAGCATTCATTAGTATTGAATACATTTTGGTCGTTTGTGTATTGGAGAGCATTGCACGGAGTGATGCAAATAGCAATTTGTTATCATTTCTCTTTTCTCTTTGGACGTCATTAGTGATTGATCTTATCATAATCGATTTTATTAATTTCTTCCAATTTTTTGATGAGTAAACCAACTTTATTAAAAACAAGTGTGTTTCTTTTCTTATTTTGTTTTGCCGTGCGAAGCAGGCAATGGGCCCGCTAGTATATTTATAAAATATACAACTCCAAAACAAAACAAAAGCAATAAAAACAACAATTTAATATTTTGTATACGATCCCTTATCTTTTATAAATTCGGCACATCTGCGAGGCATGCATGAAATAAGTTTATTTGTTACCGGTTCAGGAATGCATTTCCAGTCAGCTTTTAAAGCTCTGAAGAGTTCATTTTAATATTGAACTCCATTCTCTTCCATCAAACCTTTAACCAACCTCGATGTGTGTCAGCGTTACCATATATTTTTTTAAAAAAACTTCTTATATCTAAAAAAAAACTTTTTTTCAAAAAAAAAACTTTTTCTACAAAAGTACCTAAATTTTAAAAGAAAACACTAAAATGTATTTGGAATTCATTTTATTTAAAAATATAAAAACGATTAAAAACAAAAATATAACATATAATAAAAAAACATAAAATAAAATTCAAATTTAGAGATCTTTCATTCGTCTTGCCATTTTTCATTAAATATTTGTCCATGTTTTTTAAATTTTTTTTCACCACAAACACAAACAGCCAAAAGTTAGTTACACATTGCCAATGTATAAAAGCGGCATAGTTGTACTTAAGACAGTGTAAAGACAATGAGACACTGTTGCAGTAATAAAGGAGTGAGAAAATATAAGATCGTTTCATTGCATACAAACATCACTTAATATTTTCATCCAATATACTGCAATAGTTAAATTATGTATTTAAAAAAACTTTACAAAACTTTATGTATTTTCAAAAAAACTTGTTTTTTACCCAATAAATTTAAAACTTTTTGGCATCTCAAAAAACTTGCAAAAAAAGGGAAAACTTGACAAATGGCAACGCTGATGTGTGTTTTCAGGTCATTACCGTGCCATATTCCACTCAACATACGGAATCATTTTCGTTTCTAGAATGCTTTTTTTACACAAAACGGTCCTTTTTCTCGACGATTTTATAGAATGGTAAAACTCCATAGGCTAAAAAGAAGGTCCAATACCATTACGTTACCACTCTCCGTATTTAAGTTTTGTTTTGCAGTTGTATGGTTCAAGCCTCTAAACCAGGCAAACGACGAACTGTAGACATCATCAAGTTGAACTTTGGATTCATCACTAAATGAAACGGTTTTCCATTTCTGCTGTTTTTTTTTTAAATTTCAGTCCTATTTCTATTTATCATCACGCGCGGATGTTTTTCGTGAACATCTTCCTAAGTAAGGTTTTCTGTCGCCTTATACTTCTTCAACAGTCTACAGATTATATATCTATTAAAATTATTTTTTTTAGCCATATGTGCTTGCTTTTCTCCTTTTTTCAGATTATCAATAATTTCAGTTTCAAGGGTTTCACAATACTTATTCCTAGGACCTGCCGAGTTAACCAGGCCAACACTAACAACACTTAGGAACTAATTTTGAAAACTCATGTAAAGAATATTATTGCACGCTATGAAAGTGATTAAACCTTGCAAATGCACAATTATTTAAAATTTTTTGTTATAAAATGCATTTTGTTGAAATTTGTTTCTTCTGTTTAAACATGAATTAGATTTGCTTCTATGAAGTTATTTTTTTTTATTTTTTTTTTTTTTTGTAAAAGCTATAAAATATTTGTAATAAAATATTATGTATTTTTAAAAATAACAGAGAGGAGAATACAAAACAGTCCTTTTCAGATTTGAACCAAATTCTAAACTTTTTTTTGTAAAATGATAATCATTGTTTAGATGATATAAAATTATATAATTTAGGTGACCGCAATTCCAGAATTTTCGTTGTTTTTTTAAGTGATGTTAATACTCCAAAAAAAATTTGCATTCGTTTTCTATTAAGATTTTCTGAAGACAATCAAATGTGTGAAATATCCAAGCTAAAATATAAATTCCGATTTTAATATAGAGAATTAGTTGTCAGCAAGCCATGGAGCGATACACACACACGCTACCGTTTAGGTAGCGCTTAGGTAGCCGCAAAAGTGAAAAAAGTGACGCGGTGAAACGGTGTTCATAATTATTCCCAGGAAGTTTATATATTGTAGAAATTTGTTTATTGAGATCTTAGGTAAATTTTTGTAGTTGATTGTTTCCTTGAATTTTGAACGGTTTGCTACCTATGGACCTGAACAAGAGAAAAAGGTAAAAAAAATCGAATTTTTTTTAAGTTTTTTGCGATTTTTATCTGGAAGGTGAAGTTTTTTTGATTTTATATGTTCGCAATTTTTGTTCTTTATGACAAGAGCTACAAGTTTCCCTCAGAGAGTAAATCGAAATTCGGAACGGTTTGCAAGATATGAGCCCGAGAAAATGATCACTTTTTTGCGAAAATTATACCGAGGCCCCAAACCTTTGGCGGCCCATAAAAAAAGTGCATGACTTTGGGAAAAATTGGGAGACACGGGTCTTTTTTTTAGTCTTTTATCACGTAGTGGTGTAAATCGAAATTCGGAACGGTTTGCAAGATATGAGCCCGAGAAAATGATCACTTTTTTGCGAAAATTATACCGAGGCCACGACTTAAAAAATTACACACAGTGTAATTTGTTTAATTTTTTACTATTTCTATATGAGCAAAAGAGAGAAATATACAAATAAAATGCAAATAGAAGCAATGGTAGATTTGATGAAAAAAAATCAAGACATTGCTTGTGGCTTTAGCCAGCGAGCTCCGGCGGACATAAAAAAATTCTGGGAAGACTTGGCGCTAACGCTTAATGGCTCCGGACCACCTTTAAAAGATTCCAGTGGTTGGAAAAAGGTACATAGCGTAATTGTAATTTTAGATGTTTTTATAACTTGGTCTTACATTTTAGGTATGGACGGATTACAAAAGTGGTGTAAAAAAGAAACAAGCCAAGAATAAACAGCTTTTAACCATAACGGGAGGAGGACCATACAAAGAAATTCCACTAACTGACACAAAAGAAGAGGTTAGCGTTCTTTTGAATTTGAAGACGGCGGTTTATGGCATAGCCAATGTAAACAGTTTCGGTGTTTCGAAGGATGTTTTACCTAAAAGGCACGATACTCCCAAGTTTTTCCAAAATAAGCCTGCCATTGGAACCAAGTATATGTCATCAAGAAATAGATTTGCCACTTGAAGAAAATGTGTTAACGTTGGACACTGGGAATAAAGAAACCGGCACACGGAGCAGTTCTTCCGAATTTGTAACATCACGATCGCTTAAAAGGACGAGAAAAGAGGACAAGCCAAATCTGCTTAAAGAGCAGATTAATATACAAAAAAGTTAGCTTCCGATGTCGCATCTGCTTTAGAAATAATAAAAAAGCAAAACAAAGAAAACCATAAAGGTTTGAAAGACATAAAAAGGGCCATATACACAATTGCCGACGAAAAAAAGAAACAAACAAAAATCTTGGAACAACAGCTGGCAGAAGAAAAGCGGCACAACGAAGAAATGAAGGAATTATTAATGAAAAAGATTGCTCTCAAAGAAAGAATTTTGCAACTTGAAATTGAGAAGCTGGACAAAGAGTTACGGTAGGATCGCTTTCATGTATTTATAACATTGAACTGTGATTTTTTTTAGTACGTACACACATACTTATATACATACTTACATACCTGAATTCTAAAATATATGAATTGTGATAATTTTTTTTTTTATTTTTATTTGAATATGCTTACATTTATGTACATACATACATATATACATTTTAACTAAATAAAATTGAATTAAAAATTCTGTAGTATTTGATTTCTTATTTCATTTGCTTCCCCACTACAATCATCTTCAACAGGATCGTTTATTGGATCTTCTTCTTCAGGTAATGGAAAATCAAGTTGCTCGTCTGTAACATTATAATGAAGTCTAATGTTGTGAAGTGCACAGCAGATATTTATGATCTTTGCAGACTTTTCTCTTCTTTCCAATCGCATGTGATAAGAATCACTGTCACTACTATCGTCAAATAAATCCATATTTTATTTATTAAAAAAGATTTAACACGCGCGTCTAAAATCATATCTAAAACTTGTTGATTTTTTTGCATCAGCTGACACAACATCGGCTCATAATCACTTAAAACAGGGATGTTAAATTAAATCTGCGGAAAGCGAATACCGCAGGAATGAATAATTGCAATTTTCATATCGATCGATATTTCTTTCCGTCAAATTTTCCTTTCCGCGCGGAATCAATAATACCACCCAATAAAATTTTTCTATTAGTATTATGTATGCTCACCAGAGAAGTAAGAGGAACATATATATTATTATTATGAATGTTCTTTAAGAACCATCGACTTGGATATGACATAGAAATAACGTAGGGAGAACAACGGTATTAACAAGTTCCATACTCTTCTTGCTTCACACCCCAATCATGAGGGAATCAACTTGCTTCGCCATACAAAATTTTAAAAGCGAAGCAGGTAGATTCATATTGAATCTACTTGCGAATCAATAAAAAAATCCTCTCTTCTCTAATTTTTATCGTAAGTTTATCTGCACTAGTTGTCAAAATTAAATATTTTTGTAAACAAAGCAAATTTAAAAGTGAAAAGTTAAAAAATATAATTGTCTTTTGTGTGTGTTTCCTAGGCGTAATAATAAATATGAATTCAGTGAAAATTTTATTTATTTAAATTTTATAAAAGTTAAAAAACAATGGAAAGAAAAAAATTATAAAATCGAAGCAGGTAGATGAGTCGTGTAAACAGCATGATTCATAAACTTGCTTCAGAAAGCGAAACAGGAGATTCAAGTTGTCGTGGAAACATGCTATTAGGTAGACAAATTAGCAGAGCTCGGCTACCAGCATCTGAGAAAAAAATCTAAAAGAAGGAAATCTTTTGCAGGATACGTTTATTGAACTATGTATAAGTTAATTAGAGACCACTTTTTATGTTACTAGGAACACTTAACAAAATTACGTTTACAACTGACATTTGATCAGAATACAGTGCAAACTTTATACATTTACGTTTTACAGCCCACAATGTATCGTTCGATAAAAAATATTCTTTACTTCCATAGTTTTAAGAATTGTTAAATGTATTTTAAAATTTATTTGGCAAAATAACAATTTATTATTCGTTAAGGTCGTGAATGGTGAATATTCTTAATTCGTTATGAATAATGAATAATTTTAAATTTATTCTATTTTTAGATTTTTTAATTAAGGGAAATTAGGTCCCTATTCCCCATAACCTTTATTAAAAAAAAAAAAAGTAATATATATATATATATATATATATATATATATATATATATATATATATATATATATATATATATATATATATATATATATATATATATATATATATATATATATATATATATATATATATATATATATATATATATATATATATATATATATACTAGCTGACCCGGGCAAACGTTGCAAGTCTGGTTTCGTTGCAAAGTCATGACGGATTGATATGTCGAAGAAGAATGAAAGGTGCACTAAATCGACATAGCAATTATTGTTCAAATACCGGTATCGGGCTAATTAACGCCACTACACGCTGATTAAGGACCCAACGTCTTCAGCGAAACACAGCATAGGCTTATCGCGCTAATCTCTATCGGGCAAAACACAAAAAACTAAATATTGCGCCATCTGTCGGACGAACTTCAAACTACACAGAAACACTCCTCACGCCCTATAGAGCATGTATATAAAGTTTGGTCAAAATCGTAGTTTTTGAGTTTAGCGATCACGAACATACACGTAATTTTTATATATGTGGAGATGTATATATACATATACATATATATATATATATATATATATATATATATATATATATATATATATATATATACATATATATATATATATATATATATATATATATATATATATATATATATATATATATATATATATACATATATATATATATATATATATATATATATATATATATATATATTTATTTATTTATTAATTTTTTGAAAATCTGTGGTGCGATTCAGTAACTTTATTTACAGTTGAGTTGGTTAAAAATTTTAACGGCAAAATTAAAGGTTTTTCTATTGAGTAACATTTTTAAAGACATTCACTGGCGTTATCTTAACAGCAATAATTTTTGTGTGGTTACTGAAACGATTCAAGTCAGATATTCAGTAGAAGCACGCATTCTTTTGCAAAGAGGGCGAGTTGTTATTTTGCAGCAAATACTTAAAATTATAAAAACATTTGGATATACAATATTATTTATGTTATTTTCTTATAGAATTTTACTTTTATTAATCAGAATTAAAGTAATTCATGTAAATATATTATTATACACTGCTTGTTCGACACACATTCTTTTGTTTTTTTCTGTTCCTCTGTTTTTCTCTTATTTTAACAGAGATGCCACTTGATATCAAATTATAATAAAGTGAATCGCACAACCGTTAGTGCAAACCACAGTTATTGTTGTTAAATTTAGCTTGTCTAAGCGTGAAAAGTGACTGAATCGCACCACTGACGAAACAATATTTATCTGCCGGCAGAACTTCTTTATATACATATTTGTGTCTCTGCTAATACAAAAACCCAAACCAATATTGCTAGCAAAGACAGAACCCATATATTGTTCAGGTTTATGGTGTTTTTTGATTTTTCTCGCAGCGATTTTTTTTTGTAGAAATCTCACTGGTGCTATAGTAATGTACAGATGAGAGAACAAAACAAGTTTCAGGTAAATGCATGTGTGTACTCGTTTCTCCGTCTTACTTTGTCAAAAAAAAACTTTAACTAAACGCATACTAAAAAATATGAATATTTCCGTATATGTATGTATATCTGAGTACATATCGCATTCGATAATTTACGATCGCTAAAATTAGATCTAAAAGTCATGATCGTTAGAAGTGGCAAAGCAAATTAAGAGCAAAAACAATTTCTGTGTCATACAACTCGGTTACATATGTAAATATTTATTTCTATTGTGCTTATGGACATAAACTAAACATAGACCCGACAACTTTGAAAACGTGCATAAAGTTTGTGTGAAAGTGAGAGCTAATCTAGTTGTTTTTATATAGATATCTCTTCACACAAACTTTATGCACGTTATACAAAGTTTATGCAAAATATGATTCGGACCCTTTTTATACGTCAAAGTTGAGTATTCTGTGCTTATGGATACAAAACTTCATATTCGAATCGGACCCTATTCCTAAATACATCAAATACACTGAATATCTATCGCACTGCATGATAATTAAATATTTTAGTAAATGATACTCATTAATATCAAGCACTCGACATAAAAATTGTTAATGGACTCGAACGCGCATCATATAGTCATATTTTTTCTGAAATAAGCCACCTATGTAACAAAGGATGAAATAAATAGGTACGTATTACGAATCGATGACGCGAAAAATATGGCCGATATCTTTGTATAAAAATTAAGCGATTTTAGATCATTCAAGTAAACTGAGAAATGTACATCTGCTGCATACGCAAATGGGTGATTAGACCGAGAGTGCAACTTACAATATATTTATAAAAATTTTAATGCACAAGAAATAAAACTACAAATTCGTTGTTTGCAAAAATGTATGTACGTATGTTTATTCTTCGTTTTAGCGTTTTTGTTAAACTTCTGTAAACACATTTTGTTAAATTTTGATGACGCACATCTCAACATATTACATACATATCGTTTTCAGTTTAATCTAAACAATTCGGGGTTTCTTTTCTAATATAATTGGAACATATGAAACCAAAAGAAAATGGCTACAAATAAAATATATGTAATTATGTTTGTCGACCTGATATTAATTTTTTTTTTGCCAACATTTAAAAAACATGCAAACATTACAAAAACTATAAAATTATAAGGGACGTTTTTAACATTTGCCGTTGAAAAACAAAACAACGAAAGATCAATCAACCGTGTCCCCCATTGAATTTAGTGTTTGAACAAACATCTTTCAATGTTGATTAAACAAACAGATAAAATAAAATTCGAAATTCCTTAAGTGATATTTTCCTTTTTAAGCAAAAAATAAAGATTTAAACATTTTTTAAACTAAATATGAAATGTTATGATTGTGTTAATGTTGCTGCAGTTTCAATGTTCATACAAAGCTTGACGTAAATGACAATGAGACCATACAACCTAAAACAGGACGTCTACATTTTGGTGAGAGGTGGCAGATTGATGAAGGAGAAGTTAAAGGAAGAATAAATATCAATGATCATTAAGTTTATTATAACCAAATGACCGTTAAGTAACCATATTCAAATGCTCTTGGAAATTGAGCCCACGTTAAACTTAACTTTGACATTGCGGTCATTTTCTCTTCGTTCTTTCATTTCCTTTTCATGTTCGTAGCAAGCCTGTTAGGGGGTCATTCGAACACAGAACACATTTTTGTGTTGACTTAATTTGACAGCGTCACAGCGCTTTCAATATTCAGCAACAGCAAACTCCTCCGTGTTTGTATCCTCCTTTAGCTTTGTAGTTGTTTATTTCTTTTAAGCTTCAACTTAGATTTCACAGCACACTTTCCTTTTGTTGTCGATAATAAAAGCGATATTACAGGCACCGAAAACAACTTAACTTAAATCACATCCATGTCAAAGAACGCAACTTTTGGTATTTATTTCTCATTTTTCGGTTTAGCATATTTCTAAAGAAGATTTGAACTCGCTCATACTTCGTTTATACGAATTGATAAGAAAATCCGATTGATTCTCTTTTCAGGACAATTATTTGTCGCGATTCTATATAAATAACCGCTTCAATTGAGTTGTTCTTTATCAACTATTTGTTGTAAGTTGTGTTGCTGTTTTCTGTAGTGTACTTAGTTGCTGTTGTTGCACTGGAAAAAGTGTATTCCTAACCTTTCTTTTGTTTGTTTTAGATCTTTTCTAGTTAACGCGTTACGTGTCATCCTCCTTTTATTTCAAAGTTGTTTCTTTTGATTCGTTTTTGTTAAAAAGTTTCTTGGTTGTTCTGTTTATAGTTCTTTTTATAGATTTTACTTCAGTTGCTTATATGTTGTTGTTTCTGCTGTTGTTGCTTCTACTGCACTTTTTAGTTGCTGTAGATCACCAACCTATTTTTGTTTTCTATCAATAAGGCTGTGAAAATTGGCTCTGAGAATTAAGTCCTAAATTTAAGCGATCATTATTTATAGCATCCTGAAAAGAAAGAGACCAAAATGAATATTTATACTAAAAATTATTTTGAAAATAAAGCGGATTATTAAACGCAAGCGCTCCAGACATATACGTATTTTTGAACATTGGAATTAAATGTGCCGCACTCTCACTCTCTCTCTCTCTCTCTTTCTCTTTCTGTTTAAAATGATTATATAACATTAAATATTTCAAGTAAAACACTTACCGTTCCAAAACCAACATCTTGTGATAGTATGCCATCCATTTGTGATATTTGACCAAAATCTTGAGACAGCTCCGGCTGCTGCGATAAACCGGTAAAGACGGTTTGACTCATTTGTTGTGACATATTTTTCTGCGTAAATATGGGAGCAGTTGTTTGTGAAGCATTTGAGGAACCGGTCATAAGTGAGGATGATGCGGCTTCAACAGATGCTGCACTATCAGAGGCATTGGATAACGCTGCAGACGTATTGCGGTTTTTACCAGGAGCTTTGTTTAATGTAGGATTTTTACTATTAGCTGAGTTGGATTGGTTGCTGGAGAAGCCGGTTGTACGACGACCTTGTTTTGCCGCAGCTTGGATTGCTTGTTGATGTTGATTATAGAAGCGTGGCGGTATATTGCTCATATTCATAAACATACCCACTGGAACTGGCATATTATTCATTGCTGCTTGTGCTCTCTCAGCCGATATATATGAAATTGAATCGTGTTGGAAGTTGTGCCAATTATGGGGATTATGTGTTGGAGCGTTGTTGGGATTTGAACTGAATTGATTCATACCTGGACGCTGCGAGCCGGTGGCATTAAATCCGCCAGCAATACCAGCACCTGAATGAGGGCCACTTATGTAATTAATAGCATTGTTAACAGTATTTTGGGCGCCAATATTTTGGTAATGGGTGTTATTGGTGAAATTAAATGCTGAGTTATTTCCACCGATCAAATTGTTGCCAAAATTATATCCGAAATTGTCCGATGTCGTAGTACCCGAAAATCCGAATTGTCCCGAACGATCGTAAAATGAACCAGGTATAATGGCTTCTCTGGCATCAGCCATCATAGTGCTCATAAAGTGTGCGCCCATATTAAGAGTGTTTACCAACTTCTTCGGCTTTTGGAATTGAATAAGTGATTCTTTTAAATTATTTAAAGAACCCTCTACCAAAACTTTGCGATCTTTGTAAAAGTTCAGCAAATGATTCCAGAGCGGCTGCTTGGAAAGAATCTTTGGATTACCTACCACAATAGTGCCAAACTTAGAACGGGTTAATGCCACATTAAGACGTCTCGGATCACTTAGGAAACCAATGCCTTGTTTCTCATTCGATCTAACACAAGACATTATTATAATATCCTTCTCACGACCTTGGAAGGCATCGACACTGGCTATTTCTATTTCTTGGTATAGTTTTGAATGTAAACTTCCCTGATATTGCATGTATTGCACCAAGTACGCTCTCTGGCCTTCATAAGGTGTAATTATGCCAATTTGCTCGGGTTTAACACCAGCTTTCAAAAATCGTGTAGTTATCTTTTCTACATTGGCAGCCTCAGTGCGATTAAGATAAGAAGTTCCGGAACCTGCGATTTCTTCCTGGCCTAATGTTACCAAGAAGAACATGGGACGATCTGGTTGTGGCCAAGGAAAATCAATTTTTAATTTACGATCTTCTGCGCAAACACCATTCTGAAGCGAACCCTCATAGAAGAAATTCGATGGGAACTGGGACAACTCTGGATGCATTCGATATTGTACTTCTAAGCGAAATGGCCGTATGCCCAAGACAACCAAACGTTCAAAAAGACTTTGAGAAAGGCCGGCACGAGCTGCCTTTTTGCACATTACCACAGGGCCCAATTGACAATGATCACCAACCAAAATCAATTGTTTAGCACCTAATATAACAGGCACCATACATTCAGGTTCGGTCGACTGCATCGACTCATCGATCAATATAGAAGTGAACTTTATACGTTGCAAGCGAGCATCACCAGCGCTAACACACGTACAACAAATAACATCTGCCGCTTCTAAAAGTTGGTGCTCGGCAGCTCTTTTCAGAGTCCTGTAACGTTTTTCATCTGCCGATGAGAGTTCACCAGTTTCATCCTTCAGTTGCATTAGCTTTTTAAGCTCAATTCCAGTTTCCATGTTACGAATTTGATTGTGCAATGCCAGAAAACTGACAGGACTGTCAATCGCTTCACGAGACTTCGCACAAACACGTAAGACCTTCAAATTTGTGCGATGTATTTTTTCAGTCAACTGATCGACCGCAGTGTTACTGGGAGCACACACTAATACTGTGCCACCGTGTTGCTTGACAAGCTGATACACAATAGTAGCTGATGTAACAGTTTTTCCTGTACCGGGAGGACCCTGGATAAGACTTAGGGGTCTCTGAAGGGCATGTTTAACGGCGTAGACTTGAGAACGATTCAGGTCAGGTAAATTAGGAGCGCTATATAGTTTAGGTGGTGGCCCGCGAAAAACTAGATCATCCAAATCATCTGGGCGGCCATGCCCCAAAAGTCGAGCATATATATAATTTGACACTGAATTTCTATCGAAAGCGAATTTTTTCAAAGCTCTTCGCATACGATCAAACGAAGTACATTTCCATATGAAGTCTACAGCAAAATTCGAAGTACAATGCACCGGGGCCTTAACTGAAGATTTCAATTCTAAACCAACATCTTCACCAAAATTATCTGGTACCTTTATAACATGACCCACAGCATCCCAAGCTTTATGTAGTTCCCCCACGTACCGTAAGCGCAATTCGTCGCCATGCATTAGTTTCATGTCCGAATCGGTTTTGGCCAAAGTAAAGTAGGCAATAGTTTTTTTATTTAAACCAATATCCCAGCGCACTTCAATACCTTCTTGGGTTTGGGATTCTTTAAGTTTCTTATCATATTCGGCTTCCAACATTACCAGTGGAGCAAATATTTTCTCATATTGGTAACCATCTTCATAGCGTAGCAGAACTTGTGCCGGTTCTGTATCTATACCAGGTTTTTCGAGATCTTGAAAAGTTGCGTCAATATTTTCCTTCCATAACTCTTCAAGTTTATTAATTTGAGCGGCCGAAATTTGTCTAGCTCGTAGTTGCTCTTGCTCTGTAGGAACTTTTACCAGCCATGGCAGGAAGGATCGATCAGATATCAAAGGTTTCCACTGATCTTGATCCCAATTCATATCTTTAAGGGAATTCTGGGCAGCACATGGCTGTCGGCAAAGTAGCACGACCACAGAATCTGCTTTGGCTGGTATAAAGCCCAAAACAAATACATTGCGTACACCACACGAATAACATTCGAGTACTGTTTCTCCTAAAGGTCCTTCGGAGTGCAGCGTTACTTCACGATGTTTAGCACGCACTAAGTGATTGACGATATGGGATCCTGAGGTGCTGCCACGGCCGTTGCAAAACCACTTTTTGCAATTGTTACACATGACAACCGTTCCAGGATCATGTATACCGCAATATTTACAAGCATGAGCGGGTAGCACATCGACAGCACATATGGCATTGTCCTCGTCTTCCTCTTCGAATTGTAAGTCCGCTGAGCCATTTACTGTCCCTAATTTTGTCTGCAAGTCCAATTTGCGCTGGCTCTGAAAATAAATGATTTTAAATATCTATGATTAATCTCTATTATGCATGCATTTTGTTCGGATCAAAAACAATAATTCTCAAAATATTAATGATAATTATTACCAGTGAAAAACATAAACAACGACGCAAATTAAATCCAAGCAGACTACCTTATAGTCCACAAAACATTTTGTAAAACACGTTACCAATGTAAATAACATGGAACAAGTTGTATACACGATTATTTTACAAGGTGGTGTTAATAGCACAACAACTGTAACAGCAAAAATAACCGACATGAAAATAATACATCTTTGACAAATGTATTCCCTTGGTCTTTAGTTTTGGCCTGCACGACATAAGCACAATAAATCTAAATTTACATAGATTTTGACACTATAGCTTACAAGTTTGTTTTTAATTTTGTAGTTGTGGCCGTATATCTATGGTATAAATGAATGTATTGGACACGTAAACAAATTTGAAGCATTTGCTTTTCTCTCTCATAAGAATTCTAAAGTTTATAATAGAAAATAATGGCGTTCGTTGAGTAAACAACTTTTATAAAAAAAAACAAAACAATTTTTTTTAATTTTGTTTAATGTTTTTCACACGTAGTTTACGTGTCTTGGGCTTATAAAAAATTTGGAGAATACATACAATCCTAAACACTCTACGTTTATCGGCTTTGACTAAGTTTCCAGTCCAGATTATATTATAGCCGTAATACAGAGAATAGTTAAGCCGATACACATACATAGAAGTCTAGGACAGTGACTACCGCAAAATTATTGATAAAAAGTAATGTGAACAATTTTTTAATAATTTCCCTAGTTCCTTCAAAAATGTGTATGTTTAAAGTAGCTAAACATATGCCAGACGATATTAAAATACTAACAATATAAAAGAAATTAGTAAAGAAAGTTGTAAAATAGAAATTCAAATAGCAAAAGTAGGAAAAATTTACTTCACAAGTTTCGAAATCGATTTCTACCGTATTTTCTAGGGTGTTTCTTTCTCTGAAAACGTGGAAAATATTATATTGATTAATTTCCTTGCAAAACACACTAGATCGATTTAGCTGTCTTAAGAAAATCTCTTTTTTCTGTTCTTATCCTTCAAAATCTCATACAATTTCCTTTTTTAACTGCATTGCTATACCTGCATATTTCAGTTTATGCCCATAATATTTTCAAAGAAAATATCAGTGTTAGCTGCACTCTGGCTAAGCTGCATAAAACAATCTATTTTTAAGTGCACATATATGTACTTTATATTTCTGACATTTTTAGATAATCTTCATATAAAAAAATTCAATTAAGTGGTTTAAACTTATTAACCGCTACCAGAATTAACAATCGACGGTTTTGTCTATGCAGACATTCCAAAGAGGAATATAAAACAGAATGCTAAAGAATTAATATTATATATCACTTTTTGCGTTCAGCATGATAACGAAACAAAGCATACTTCTGGAGACGTTAAACTTGGCTACTGTTTAATGTACCAGAAAAGCCTATGTCCTACAATATCCAAACATGTATATAATAGAGCACCTATGAAGGAAAGGGTCCATCAGTGATCAAAAGCAAGCATGGCAATGTTACAACAAGGTAAGAGTGCCTAATTCTATCTATAAAAGCAATTTTCCAACGTCGATGGAATATAACAAATTTTCTGTTTGTGTGAGTTTTTAAAGTTGCATTGTTAGTAGAAGCAAAGGAGTTAATTAAAAATTGCTTTTGGGGGTGCTTAAAATTATGATATTTAGTGCGTAAAGTAAGATTTATTTTAGCTGCAATTTTACGTAGGTAAGCGTAGCTTTACACCTGAATATTTAGACATTTAAGTCAACATTTTTGTGTTACTTGCACAAGAAATCGTGCAAGAGCTGATTGTGCAGCTAAATAAAAATGACTGTATAGTACGACAAACAAACAAAAACACATTCAACTTAGAAGGTTCTCTATAATCTCTACATATATAAAAATTACGTGTGTGTTCGTGATCGCTAAACTCAAAAACTACTGCACCGATTTTGACCAAACTTTATATATATGCTCTATGGGGCGTGAGGAGTGTTTCTGTGTATTTTTAAGTTCGTCCGACAGATGGCGCAATATTTATTTTTTTGTGTTTTGCCCGATAGAGATTAGCGCGATAAGCCTATGCTGTGTTTCGCTGAAGGCGTTGGGTCCTTATCAGCGTTTAGTGGCGTTAACTAGCCCGATACCGGTATTTGAACAATAATTGCTATGTCGATTCAGTGCACCTTTCATTCTTCTTCGAAATAACGATCCGCCATTACTTTGCAACGAAACCAGACTTGCAGTGAAAATAAAATTTGAAGGCAAAACAACGGGTCAGCTAGTATTATATACATACATACATATGTATTTATTAAAGTATCATTATTTCAACTCCTCTGTACAACGGTAATTCATTTATATTTTTATTTGAATAAAAATAGTGCAATTTTTCAAAATTCTAGGAGCAACAGCCATTTTGGAGTACGCAGAAAATACCTAAAATAGCTTTGCCACACTATAAATATTACATATGTATGTATATACTTATATGATCAATTATGAAGATATATACGAGTATCTTAGAAATCCATTTCATGGAAATTCAAAAATTGCAACATGTTTAAATACTAGGACACATGTAAGGTATTTTATAAGTATATTCATAATTTATATATGCTGATTTCTCCGAGTGTGGCTTTCTAAAGCGTGGCAAAAATTTTCCGATATTCATATTCTAGAATTTTCGTGTGTGAACTCAGAAATATTTCAAGTTGAAAATTCCTGATAATCAACTTTTGGCTTTTATATACTTACTTGACTACCAACGGCACCGCTTGCGCCAAGACCACTTTCATGTTGTGAAGCTTGCGTCTGAGAGGCCAAGGTTAAATCACGATAGTCAAAGTCAGATGCCTGGGTATCGGCTCCTATCAAATCATTCTCTTCCGTATCCAAAAATGTTAACGTCTGGGAACTTGGTCCATAGGCATCCACAGACATGTTTCCCAATTATTTAGTTATTTTACTGAAATAATAATAAAATAAATTCAACACGCATATACAGCGAAACTAAGACACAAAGAATATAAGAAAAATTCTATCGAATGATCGTTTGTTTTTCCAACTGCACAGTTGTTGTCACTGTGTGTTTTTTGTATTATCATGAACGCACGCTTTTTTATTACTTGCCAAGATATATTTTTCTTTTAATTTTTTTATCTTCTTACCTTTGTCTGAAAATTTTGACACACACAAGTTCAATGTGCTGCTTGGTATTTTATTTTTTTCTTTATTTGATATTATTAAGTAGAGTTTTTAGAATTATTGCGAAATCTACAAACTTTTCATTATATTAGCGATAAATTTCAATGCGCGAATAATTCTTTAATTCTTTTTATTTAATAAACCTTTTTTTTTTGCCAACATTTACTTCTCGGTTGACGTTTGTCAGCACTGGTCACATTGTGAATGATTCGTAATAAGAAAACACATACACCAGTGATGGGATATTCAGTGATAATCTATTGGTACTTCAATGTCTTTTTGTACATTGGTACCAAAACTTCACCAAAAGTATTTTTCCTTATTTATATATTTATTTATATATTATAGATTTATAATATTGATTAATTGAAAATATTTAATTCAAAGCCATAAATTTAATATTCTTTTACCAGTAGAAGTCTGAATTAAACATTACAGTATGCCGTCTATGCAAATATTGCTATTGTTATATAAATTTTAATATTGAATGTTTATCCTTTTATAAAATCGTTATCTCGCATATATGCTATTTATTTAATAATTGACAAAGCGATTTGATAGTAAGCTAGGATAAACTGTCATGACCACATCAGTATTATTTTTGTCAATAATACTCTGATAGAGACCGATAATCTGAGTATATAATCAAAGAGAAGACTGGGATAAAACAACAACTACAAAAAAATTAAATCATTTTATAAGTGATATAAGTCGTGTTGTCAAAAAGCATGTGTCATTCACAGTCCAAAGCACACCATCACCCCAATACTTACTTTCCGCCATACTGTCTCATTGAAATATAACTGGATCATACTAATTAATTTTATTTGCTCAAGTTTTAATTCAGCTCGGGAGAAGATAGGCATGAATTAAAACTTGAACAAGAAAAATTGATGTAGAACCTGTGGTACCAATATCATTTTGTAAAGTAACAGTCAGTATATGTTATCCAGGTTCGCATTCACAATAACATTTTTTTATCCTCAACGTGTACGTAACAATGCTTATTAATGCAACACTGCAAGTTTTTCAAAGGAGTCGTCAAATATTTTCATACACCAGCTGATATTTTTTTGCTTTTATTCTTTTCAGTTCACATATCTGTCAGGTACCTATATTTGGTGTATACGTGTAATATGTTATAAAAGAACTACATCACACCTTTTACCTTATTCTACTCGATTTGTTATCCAAATCGAATTTCATAACAAACCTGATTGTGTGAATATTGTCCCGACATTATTTGTTATATTTTGATTGTGCCATTTTACACAAGCACAAAAAGCTGTTTTTGTCTTATTGTTGTACTCTTGGCAGCACTAGACACCTTGCAATCTAATTTCACCATAATTTTGTTATCATTCATTTTAACCCATTGCGAAATATTTGTTCAAATATATGTATTTTAAAGGTATTATGTCGAGCAAAAACTTTTAAATTTGATTGTAGTTCCCTTGAAGCTTGTAACTGCGGAAGAATATAACATTTTTAAAATAAAGCATAATGATTTAAGAACAAAAAATTAAATAAAAACAGATATTTGTACATACAGTAGGTATGTATGTATGTATGTATGTATGTACATATAAGTATGTACTATACTTATATAATTTCGTTTGCATTAAAACATAATTGTTCAAATTTGTGTCTAATACACACAGGTATAGGATTTATATACTTATGTATGTACATATACTTACATAGTACATACCTCAAAACATAATCGTTTGCATTTTGATATACAGATATAAGTACACATCTACATACATACATATATGTATAATTTTAATATAACTGCAAAAATATTTCTTGTTAGTATTTGAAAACCGAACAGTAAAAGAACATTCGAATAAAAATTTTCGAAACGCTACTTCAAAAATTTTTGCTATTGCTTGGTGTTGTAATATCTTTTCTTAATATAAGTACGTACATACATATGTATTTACTTATGTTAAGAAGTGCGGTAACATACACTTACATATGCATACATTTGTACATGTACATAAGTACAAATCCAACGGTATTAACTAATGCGAAATAATTTGTAACATAAACTTTTACTTACGTAGGTGTTACTAACAATATTTTATTCGGTGCGATATCATTCGATGTTATTCATAATTTTGATACATATGATGAAGAAACGATAGAGGTTGTTTTGTATAGCAGGATCTCAAATTGTTCAAGTTAGATCAAATTACATAAGACTTGGCAACACTTCGAGTTTCAAAAACAACAAGTAGTTAACAAAAGCCAACCATTTATATGAATAAAAATCATGTGTAATAGAATATTATATTTTTTATTTGCCTATTATCCTTCGTATTTGATTTTGATCCTGATTTTGTGGGAAAATAATTAATAATAGATATAAGAAGAACCGTAAAACGTTTGTTTTTCTAATTGCTCAAGGCTGTGTGTGTATGTACGTGTTTGCTTATAGCAATACTGTATGGTGCTGCCAGAAATTTTAGATACAAAGAAGAATATTTTTGACGCAAAATATCGAGTTTGATCAAAAACCTTTCATTATACTTACTGGGATATGTCAGTCAAACGTCCAAATGATATATTCGTAAAACGAACTGAAAGAGATATGTACTCAATTTTCTCATAGTGCTCTAAAAATTTAAATTTGATTTTCAGTGATTCAAACTGCCATAATGAACATTGGCTAAATTCTATTAGCTGCGAAAATTACAAAAACTCGTGCAAAATTCAGAACAAAGTTCCTAGAATGAATTATTCATATACATACATATGTATGTACTTGTCCACATAGAAGAAATCTGTATTCTTATGCATCGGAATAGAAAGCTGCCTATAAATAAATCCCTTCAAAAATTAATTCGTAATCATTAGGTTTGTAATTGTTTTTAACATTTTTGATTTATATAGGGATTTACAGAAAATTGTTTTAGTACAACAATTCTTGCAAAGATACAAAACTAAATGAAACAAATATCTCTTAGTAGAAAATATTATTGCTATATGTTTGCTATTACTTATTACTTATTAATATTTTATTTTTATTTAATATCATTGCATATGTAAATTCTTTTAACAACAAACAAACAAGGATTGATATACAGTTGAAACTGTTTGGGATGAGTATACTAGCATAAAATATAAGAGAAATTCAATCAAAATTATGAGCTCAAATTCAGCATATAGTCGAATTCGTTTAAGCGAATATGAATAACTAATTTTCTTTCATGCAAGATATTTAATAAAAAAAAAAAATACATCGGATACCTGAAAGCGGTTTTTTCTATAGAATATTGCTTGAAGTGATATTACGCATGGCATCTGGTACACATCAATTATTGTACTTACTTATCTGCCAACTAAAAATTTGCAGTATATAGATTATGTTGCTGTACGTAATGGAAAAGTTGAGTTGAAGGTTGTTTCATTAAGGCTTTACAAACCAAGTTTCAATTAAACGATGTTTCAATCGAACGTTGCTTGCACATACGAACTCTACTGTACATCTATTTATTTTAAATGCCACACTTTTTATATGTGTTATATAGAAGAACTTTCAAAGCTCTAAAAAAGAAATTTTTAATATTCCTTAGGTGAATTCGATTGTACCTAGGGACAATCGTCAATGTCCCTAAAAATTACAAAATTACTACTGGCAACGCTGCCTTCGAAAGTTAGTTGGCTCTAACAAATTACTCACACTTACGTACATGAGCACTTAATAATACATGAGGTTTTTTGTTGTTTTAAGTTTTGTACCACAGTGGGAGAACTTCTCATTATTGTTATATTTTTTGTAGGTGAATTCGATTTAAGTCAAATGAATTGGTTTAGTTGCCGTCGGAGTTTAAAAGTATGTGGTTGCGGTTATACGCGTCACATATTAGTGTTATTTGTTTTGTTCCTTTATAATCATTCACACATGAAAGTTAACTTATTTTAATATTTTTGTTTAAGTTAAAATGTAATACGAATTCGAAAGAGTACTAACTAAAATATGTTAAATTAAATAAAAAAAAATTAAATCGTATATCGGGAAGAAGAGTAAATAACTTGCAAATTTAATGAATTTTTTTTTATTAACATACATACATACATATACGTACGTGTACTCATACATACTTATGTACGTATAAAGTTAATAAATTGTGTGTTTGTTGAAAAAATGTGCACATAATTAAATTTATTAACAGTTGCAATTGCAATTGACATTAAAAAAATTATTTAATTGGCATCTACATTACAAATGTTTTATTTCACAATATCAAGCATTTTCTTATTTTGTGAAAATGTAACTTTAAATTTTGGCAAACACTGAGTTGCTGCTTATTTTTGATGCAATTTGCTAAAACTTAAATGAAAAAACAACAATAACATGCGGCCGGAGTGCAAAATGCGACAACTACAATAATCACCACCAATAATAACAACAGACAAAGCTTCAACATGTAAACAATAAGTATTAAAAAAAACAATTTACATACATACTTATGTACATATGTATATAAAAAAGACTGGAATATTATCTAAAAAATTTTAATGAAACTAAAACTGAATATAGTTAAATTGTAATTGTTGTTGTTGCTGACTTAAAGTTGACGCTGAGACTTAAGCTGTCTACGTCGGCCAATTTATGCCTCATTCATGTTTTTATTTAACAAATCTATTACAAGGTAAGAAATAGCAATAATAACCACTAAATTTAACAACATCTAACTTCTACCAATAATTTAATTCGAAGTAAACTTTGAAATTACAACAAAAACAACAAAAACGAATACAATCAAGTAATTCAGTGTTCCCAGGTTATTTAATTTCTTCTTCCCAAAAACTTTTTAAAACCGAGTAAATTCAACATACATATGTATGTATATTCCTTTTTAAGTCCCTCTAAATGGAAAGGATAACAATTTTATTTTAAAAATGCTAGCTTGAATCAATTTTGAGTTGCTTACTAATATCGCTACTTAGATAATATGAAACCATCCATATTTTAAAGGTTTTCGAAGAAAACTACAGGAACACAAATATTCTTTAAAGAGCGATCAAAGAATCATGGTGGTCGATAGTGAAGAATTTTCAGCAGTTTCTTAGCTCTTCAATTTGCCTTTCTTTTATAAAAGATAATCTAAGAAAGTTTTTAATTTTTTTGGTACACATACGCTATATGTTTCTTACTGTTTTGGTGCGCACAATAATGCATTTGCAACATTTATACAGTGCTCTACGTCTATCTCCTTAAATTTGACTTAACAAGCATTTTTAAAATTTTTTTGGCGTTAGGATTTTAGGACTTAGGATTTTATAAACAGTTTTTCGTTATTACAATTTTACTTTAACCTAAAAGTGACCGATAAGTTAAAGCCAAATCCTACCTGTATCACTTATTTTTTATTAAAAAAACTAAACCAAAAAGTTTATAAATAATATAAATTTTTCCCCCCGCAAAATTTCGCACAGTTTTGCCACCAAAATTCGCAGTTAAAAAGAAAAAGTCCCTTAAATCTAGGGGAAACCGTTAAAATGGCAACACCGAAATGAACACACGTTCCCACATGAATTTAGTGCTGCCACCTCTACAGCGACAAAGAGCTGTCTTCAAGATCCATAAATGATCCAGTAAAAAAAGCTTCTAAAGAAGTCAATAAAATACAGAACTTGTGATATGTAAGTAAAGCAATTTTTGATAATCCCATGATTTTTAAACATAAACTTGTAATGAAAAAAGCTATATTTTTGTATTCCTACACTTTTATTTCCAATATTGCATGAACAGTGAATTTTTTATGCTCTTCGGAAAGAAAATAGTTTTATATTAAATTACGACAAGCTATTCACCAATGGAATCTAAGTAGGTCTGAAAAGAGTACGAAGTTACCCGTAGACGTCGCATTGTTTTTTCTTATATAAAAGTACAAGTCTCAATTATACATACATAAATACTAGCTGACACGGCAAACGTTGCTTTGCCTTACCAAATTTTGTACAAATACCGTTATCAGAAGGAGAAATAATAGATTTTTAATTTGTGGTTTGTATGGGAGGTACCACGCCCTTTGTGGAATCCCGCCCATATTTGCAGCAGCACTTAAAAATCGACGACCAAATTTTGTTCAAATACCGTTATCAGGAGCAGAAATAATAGATTTTTAATTTATGGTTTGTATGGGAGGTACCACGCCTCTTTGTTCAATTGGGCCGAATTGTAAATCTAAACCACCCGGGGCGCCACCCAAACGCATACAAAAAAATTTATGCAAATCGGTCCAGCCGTTTAGGAGTTCAGTCACAACACACGTACAGTAGAATTATATATATAAAGATAAAGAAAATACTGTTTTCGTGTAAATATAAAGAAACAATTAATTAAAAAATATATATATTTCCTCAAACTAGATTAAAACTGAAGTTGTAGTGGACGCAATGAAAGTTTTTCATCAAGATTTTGTCAAGTTATCTTTCTAATATGTGATACAAATGGATTAATAGACGTTTGAGAAGTGATGAAAATGTCATTACTTATCTAGTGTCTATATGTGATAAATTTTTATCATTATAAGCTTTATTTAAATTTTATTTAATAACTAGCATTAATAATTTCACTCTTCTTATTATCTCAAGACAAAAATTTATGAAAACAATGTTTCCTATATTGAGAATAACTTCAATATTTTTCCCTGAGTGGGTTAAAAAATTTAAAGAATACAAATCAAATTGAGTGGGAGTGGGTTCGTATAACTTTGTATAACTTTGAAACCATGTTAAAAATACCCATCATACACACACACTACTGTATACACAAAATAAAGTCGCGTACTACCTGTAATATATGCACTATATATAACAAACTTCCCATTTGGTTCATATCAAATTTAATCTAATTATTCTAAGCTTGTTTATAAAACTAGAACTCAAGAGGTTAAGACTAGTGAAGTTTTTCAAAACACTACCTTGACCTAGGTAGTTTTAACAATATATATCTATAGCTCTATGTAAGATTTTGATTATATTTGATGACAATAAAACAATTCTGGACCATATTATGATCACTATATTTGTAGCCGTAGCCATGGCTGCCGGACATGATGATTTGACTTTATTTTGGCGTTTTCTTAGAGAAAATTTACTAAAAAACGATTTACGTTTTTTGTTCAGTATCTATCTTAGGATATCGGTGGAAAAAGTATTATAAAACTTTATATTATAAAGTTTTACATATCTCTGCTTTAATGCAACGATGGTGTAATAAAAAAATCAAAAATTTTTAGTAATTCATTAAAGAGTAAATCTCAATAACATCTGTATATGTAGAAAAATATTCATAACCATACCTTAAGCTAAATCGAAGTTGTACAAAAAAGTGTCGATATGACGTTTAAATTAAGTTGTTCTTAAATGCAACATAGTCATATTTCAAAAAATCAAAATTTATAAATTACCCAAGAAAAAGTGTTTCTCAATATCCCTTTTATGTGTATGAAAAATATACCAATTATATCTGTAGCTGAACCTAAGTTATACCAAAAAGTTTCGATGTGGAAGTTAAAATTTTTATCGCATTTTAGAAAGTTTTTTTTTTTGTTTTTAAAACACGTGTCTATGTTACATTAAAGGATTATATGCTATTTTATGTGTAGATACCAATATCGATGATTACCATTTAACCAGCTTTATTTTAATAATATAAACAGAGTTAATAAATTCAAATTCACAATATGTACAATAAAATATCAAAACTACTTAAAAATATTTTAATGAACTTTTCGTTGACACAACTATTTATTAGGAACTTTGAGTAAGAATTCCGAAACTCTTGTTCTAATAAAAAAGTTGTCCAAATCTGGTCTCTAAAGATAAATATCAAGATATTCGAAATGAATTAAAATAACTAAGATTTTTCGATTTTCAAGGCAGTGCCTTAAATGTAAAAATATTGTGGATAAAAGTAAAATCAATTAATTTACTAAAGAATAAATCAACTTTTCCGAGTTAATGACTTTGCCAAATTCCTTAGCTGAATATTTAGGAAAATTCATCTCAATAAAAAAAGTAGGAATTCACTGCGAACAGAAACTCTTGAAGACATTCTTTTTCCAAAAGATTATTAAAAAGATAATTCCTTAGAATGTTACAATATTATCAGAATGTTACAATATTATAATTATTTGACAATTTTTTTTAATATTGTTAATTTGGGGATTTAAAACAAAAATATCTAGCAGCACTGGCCAGAGTACCTAAATTCTTACTCTCCGCTCAATCATATATATGTATGATCAAGGTGTATTTATACAGGTCGTTGCATTTCTACAATAAACACAGTGTTATGAAAATTTTTTTGTGTAATAAATTTCGCCACTGTCAAAAGCAGCTGTATTGAAAATAAAGAAAAATTTGCAAGAAAATTATAATGACCCTTAAAAATGTAAGCACATACAAAGAAAACAGGAATAGGGACCAAAAATGTAAACAGAAGAAGAAACAAGAAAATACACTTTGACACATACATACATATAAAATGTACACAACAACTGTCACCTGAGCTGTTGGTATGACTTGTATATATAGACACTTTAGATTTTGCTGGTTCTCTCAAACATGTTTCAGAGACTAAAAAATACTATGTTTTTGTTCGTTCATATCAAAACGTCAGTTTATTTCTTGCTATCTCAATTTTGATAGCAAGAAATAAACTGACGTTTTAAATTAGAAAACTGAACTATTTTTCACTCGATTACTAATATATCAGAGTTAAGAATTTTGCTCCCTTCAGGGGTGAAAGGAACATATATTTGTATATGTATATCATAAGAGAAAGTAAAGATCGTAGATGTTTAAAATGAAAATGTTTAACAGAAGATTAAGCCGACTTCAAAAATCGGCTCTGAAAATTTTGGAACAATTAATTTATTAATTAATGTCTAACAAACTGAGATTTTTAAATGGTCGTAGGGTGCAAAGATAGATGTTCACACAAGACTTAATTTGTAGCTTTTAGTTATATTAGCTTCATAGAACTCAGTAAATAACGCTTAGAACGCTTTAAAATATTATATATAATATATTACTTGTGAACTCGTTGTAGAAGACACCATTCCTTCTGCTCCTTTCATATATTGGTCAAAACATGACCAAGTCTGGAGTATGCTCTTTCATATAAAAAATTGTTTTCAAACTGTTTTCGGTTCACAAATGAAAATCGATTTTGATGTACGAGTACATTTATGAAAACGAGAAATATATAAACATTTTCCAGAAACTTATGAGAAATATCAAAAAATACTGGTATTTTAGCGCTTAGAAATTAAAATTTTCGAACCCTGCTTGTAGTAACCTTAGTAAAATATTATATTTATGTTATCTGATAACTATAATATGATTCCAAAATATGGTAAGGTTGTAAACATACGAACACACGTTTATAATTCAGTATTAAGATGTTGATAATGTAACCATTTTTATTGACTCTATGTTGCAATAATGCTCTCAATTTGGGGCGTCAAACTCGCTGCTCTGAATTCATGCATGTCAGCTACAGATTTTTTAAAAGTTTCCTGAAAAAGTGGAAAAAGGTGGTAGAAAAGTATTGAAGTGATTGTAGTTCTGATGTGCCAATCATACAAGAATAATTTAAATTACATTTAATTTTTGCTTTTTTATTTGCCATGTTGTCTAGTGTAATTTTATATTCAACAAGCAAAGAAAAAATAGATTCTCTATTAATATTAAAAACAATTGAGATTTTTTAATAACCTTAAATTAATAAAATTGAACAGAGTGGTGCACATGTAAAAAAATGTCTGTGTGAATACGTTTTTGCAGCCCTTTGTGGCCGCAATTATTGATGTCTGTGAGCAAAGACTGTTTTCGTTTTTTTATTATTTTCTAATTTATGTGAAAATGTTTATTTTTAAAGTGCAATATTCAACAATTTTTAATTTATTAAAATATTTTAACTAGAAACATCAGTAATAAAAAAGGTTTCCTTCTCAAAAAAGTTGTATTTTTAGATGCACATTTTTGAAAGAAAATTTTTCAAAATGTGCTTAAGTGGCGTTTTTTAAGAAAAGTACTTTTCGAAGTAAATTTTAATAAAATTTTTAATAAAACTATATTCTTAAAAAGAAAATCGTGTTATTGTAAAACAATGTTCTAAATGAATGCAATTAAAAAAATACCTTTCGAAGAAAATATTTTTGTACAAAAGCATTTTTAAATAAAAATAAATGCGGCCCTATGATCCTTGTAGGAGTTAAAAGGAATATATATATATATATATATATATATATATATATATATATATATATATATATATGTATATATATATATATTAAAACCAGTAGATTTTCTTTATCCATAGTTTTGTTTTCGTTACTTAAATATGACCGATTTTGATAATCTTAAAAGTCAATTGAAAAAAAATATGAACAATAAAAAAAAACGAAGGCTTATACTTTCTTTACAAATATTTTTCTTCATTCATACGTATGTCAATATTTATTGTGCTCTTTTGTGAAAATATACAAGCGAACAATACTAGAGCAGAGGTTAACAATTCTAAATGAATTGTACAGAATGAAATTGAAACTCATACCAAAAAAAAGCGAACAATTTGAAAAAGTCAACCGCTATAATTTAGTTTACAAAACCACAATTAACGCAAAATATAGACCACGTACATCCATACACACTCGTATGTACATATTTAACCAAATGACATCACTTTTTGGGTGATTGAGCCAAATGAAACCAAATTCATAATTGTAAGCAATTTTCTTTATTTTAATTCTTTCCTTTGTGACTTTGGCTTATAAAACAGCCCGCAACATGTTTGTTTTTACTTACTTCGTTTATGTATCCTTCTAAATGTTTTAATAAAGAAAAGGAATACAATATTTTCAAACACTTTACGAAGTACGTGTAATGTATATAAAGAGTATATACATATAATGTATAATTGCAGTGTCAACTGTTTGATAATTATCTATTGCATGTGGCTGCAATTGCTATTTCTGTTGTTTTTTTTTTTTAAATTGTCATAACAAAACCAGTAGTCAATCAAGAGATATGCTCAGGTTTTGTAAAGGTCCAATCTGACTGTTAGTCGCAGTTCTAACTCGGTTACACTGTGAAAATCGTCATAAGTTACACCCTCCACTATGGAAGTTGGGATGGTTTAGATTTCATCTGCTGTCATTGTCTGCAATGAAAAAACATTTTTTATATTTTTTGTCTTAAATTATTGAAAACACAATAACATAACTGGAATCTTGAAAATTCTAGAAGGGGTGCAATGTACCCCTAAAAAGAATTTTTAGCTCTACTACCTGGCTTAGATGTTCTATGCAGGCTAAGTTATTAATTTTCTTAAAAGGAGGAGAGTTTGTGTTAAAAACCCGAATGAATTCCAATTGGAGCTTCTTAACAACATAGAATAGAATAGTCGCTTGATGGAAGCAATTTCTTGCGGCATCTCCATTTTATTCTTTTGTTTTGATAATCATTTTCCGGCGATGTAAAAATTCGATGTATTTGAAGACTACAAAGCATAATAAGTCGATATACATATTTGTATCTGTCTGCCACGACTTCGAATAAATTGAGATTTTCAAACGTCAAAATCTTCACCTGGTCTACTCTGTACTTAACAGGTTGAGATGAGTCACAATATCTGCTTCATTGGTCTTGAAGACAATCTCTATATACAAAGTTTAAAGTTTTCATATATCAAGTACTTAGTAGAAATTTAATGAAATAATAATGTAAAATGCAGGCATCCAAGAATTTTTTTTACAGGAATTCATATGAAATTTCGTTGCTACTAGTAAAAAAATTATACATAAAATATTATAAATTTTTTAGAAAACTACCTGTAAACAGAAATATTTATTGATATTTTTTTGGATTTTTTCATATTTTTTTCTATGTACAGGCGAAAAATATACTTGAAAATAATTTTTATACATATATGTATGTATATTTCATAAGTTGCTCCGCTCTTTATATTTGTCCTACGTATAGTCTATTGCTTATTCCATATTAGGATCTATCTACTTATGTCCTCAGGAGGTGGTTTCAGTTCGAATGCAATTGTTTACTTTTTTATTTTATCAGTTGAAAACCGATTTTCAAAATTTTTTTTGTTTCAAAGGAACTGCTTGTGGTTTAATCCCATGATTTTTCTGTCCGCCCGAAATATTGATTATCACATAACTTATCAGTTTATGAACCGATTTTGAAAAAAAAAACTTTTTTATTTGGTTTCACAGTGGGAATAGGACGAACAAAATTGCCGACCGAAAAAATTATTATAATATAACTCCATAATTAGTGGATCTATTTAATTTTTTTTATTTAAGAAGGCATTTCAACCGTTCTTGGGTGTAAAATATAAACTAGAAATATATTATATCGGGTTTTAACTAACTCATAGTTGGTTGCGTAGGACGACCAATAGGTCGTCTTCCTTTCCAGAATTAGCCTTATTTTCATTTATTGAAGTTTTATAAATCTATTATATATTCTCAAAAATAACAATTGTGTGTACTATGATTAACTTACTCGAGACGTGCCGAGATATTATTTAATACGATCTAATGCAAATAGAAAACAATTTTTAATAATAAGTTTTATTGTTGTAGAATGCATGCAACACTTATTACATTTTTATAGTTTTTTGAATTTGCCTTCGTAGGCTAGTATCTAGTGTACTAGACTGGTAGTCCGAAGATCGCAGGTTCGATTCCTGCGGAAGACTCTGGGTGTTTCTGCAGACAAGCCAAGTAGCTTCACAGTTTGTGTTTGTTAACTTTGATAAAAAAAAATAATAAAAAATTATAACGTAGAGAAAGAAAGGATTTAAATATCAATTAGTGATTCCACATTAACGAAAAAAGAGCGTGCAGAGGATAAATTTTCTAACGAGAATTTAAAACTGATTTTCTTGGCAATAGAAAATAAAATTGTTTTTATTGCCGCATTTAATTATTGAATTGAATTTTTAGAATATAATTGCTATCAAAATTTTGTAAAATTCTTTGTGGGTCTGCATTCTTTTAAATAGTTCGGTTACTGAAAACGAAATTTAGTTTTTTCTGGGTAAACAAGCAAATTGTGCATCGCTTTTAATTTCGAGTGAATTAAATTTTTAGGAAATTTTTCTTAAGAAAAAATATGAACTTTAATTGAAGACAAGCATCTGCTGTATTTAAATATATAAATTTCGATAAATTAAAAAAAAATTATTAAGTACATAATTTTCCTAAAATGGAACAATTAATAATTTTTTCCGTACATGTACAATGAGGATATCATAATTGTTTTTGAAATGAAAATGTTCAAATTAATTCTCATTTTTTATAAATCGAAATCGGTTAGAGTGGATTCTAAAAAAACCAAAACACCTTACAGATAATTTTTTTCATATTTTTTTAATTATATATTTTTTAGATTTCGTAATAATATGATTATTTATTTTTAAAGATTTTCCGATTCGAATCGACGAGAACAGGGCTGCAAATTATAAATTATTTCATAGCAAATTTATTTGTACTTTAATATCTAAAGCAATCGTGTGCATGCAAGCGTGCTTCGGAACATTAATGCGGTCAGACTAGATAAGACTGCAGTACGACTTCATATACGGAACACGGAACACACAATTGGCTTCCCATTCTACTTTCCACATTGGGGGGCATATTGTTTTTCACTTCTTTTTTGGAAATAAAAAAATTTTCTAATCTTTTCAACAAAGATATGATTAGAGGTCTACTGATGAAATGATATATGTATGTACATACACTCTGGCAACATGTAGACTAATTTTAAATTTACAACAAATAAATACGTTTATATGTATGCATGTACTTATATTAATATCTAAAAAAAGTAATGCAAATTGATGAGTAAAGTTTGGAATGCTCAATTCGTTAATCTCAATAATTGTTAAAATTATTAATGCGTACATGTAAGTGAATGGCCTTACTGTTTGCAAATACATATTTGTATGTTTTTTATGAATTGCAGTTTTTATCAAAAGTTTCTCTATTTTCTTAAGCAACAAGATGATTTTAAAAGTAACAATAAATTCGTTTGTAAGAATTTTTATGTTATTTCTTTTATCTCTTTTTTATAGAGATAAATGATAAATTGTGAGTACCATCCAACACAATATGTTTATCATTATTTTCAAATGATAAAAAAAACGAAAAAATTGTCAATGCAATTATAAAAATCTAAAAATATTAATAAAATAATAAGGAATGTAAGTATGTATGTAAGAAAACAAATATTTAAAAATCTTTATAAGATTTAATATACACGAGTATTTTCATCAACTAAGGTGAGTAATTAGCGACGTTCTGTATTTAAATACAAATCTACATACATACATATAAGTATGTAATACATACATGTACTCGTATGTATGTATATGTATGTATGTATATAGAAACAGATGACAATAACTGCTGATTAGAAAAAAACATACTTAAGAAATTTCATTTGTTTTTGATATTTTTTAATTTCCTATTAATGTTTAAATTTTTACACCTTTTTTCTAATGAATCGCAGCTGCTTTACACACACATACATACTTACATACATACATAAATACATATGTAAGTGATTTGTTTTGTTACTTTAGCAAACTGATGTAAAACTTGATAAATTGACATTAAGACTAAAACCTTGAAAGTTGATTTCATTGTAACATCTTAATTAAAAAAAGGTTTATAAAAATATATGAACATATGTACATATATTTAATATATACATACATATGTATTAAAATTATATAGAGTATAGAGCGAATGTGTGGTTAGTGAATCTGAATGGGATTACGAATACGAAAGCGAATAATTTTTGTAAAAGCGAATGCGAACACTTCCAATATACTTAAGTTATATGCAAATAAAATTCTTTATGAAAACAAAAAAACGCAGAGGCAGAGATGTACCGAATATCAACTTCTAGAAATTCGGGAATACGAATGCGAATATCTGAGACAATTCGAGTATTCGCGAGTACGATTGCGAATGTTTCAATTGAACTTGAGAGAAATTTTGCACCAATGCTCTTGTTCGCGGACATTATCACAAAATTTTAATGATACAAAATACAAATAATAAAATAATACAAACTGGACTATTATTACCGTGAAAGTACTCAAAAACATTTAATTAAAATGTAGTTCCTGCACTTCCGCTTACTGCTCTCGATTTTTATAGGATTTTATTTCACTACAAGAAGATAAGATATCGTGCCTTATCCGCCAAAAAAATCTTACGTGGCAAACACAGAAGTGATTTTTTTCACTGCCTTTGTATTAAGTTGTATGGCTACTGCAAAATAGATTTTGCTCTAAACTTTAATATATAATTTTAACGATCTCAAATTATCGATTGCGATGAAAAAGCGAAATTTAAAATTATGTTACTTATGCTTTTTCCGCAGTAAAGGCATTTAATGCCATCTGTAAACGAAAGCTCAGAACGTCTTCTTTAATTTCCTCATACATACATACATATGTAGTTCTGTGAAATATTCTCTTCCTCTAAGCTTGTAGCAAGGTATCGTCGTTGAAAGGTGGGTCTTCTGCAATCATCTGCAATCATATCTCCAATTAATCTTTCGATTTCAGTATATATTGTATTGAAAAAATTTTATTAGTGTTTTCAATGATTCTTTAAATGTTATTTGCTTTTTTTGACTTGTCTAAAAGTGTTAGAGTGCAGGTTGATGGACCAGGTTATAACGAACGAACGAAAAGAGAATCCCTCTTATTATGATTGTCGCGTCGACGTCACATCAAGCCGACAGTAAAAAATGAAAGCAGTTCTAAACTCGTTGTAGGCAAAATAATTAACTAATATTGATGGTCAATTGTAATTTTATAAGCCATAGCAGTAGTAATATCCTATCAATAATATTTAATAGTTCTGGCTAACGATCCCACAATTGCCAATATATTAATGTCGACTTGGTGTGACGTCGACGTCGACAATCATAATAGGGGCAAATATTTATTTTTTATGAATACTTGAACGATACGAAAATTATATTATTAATCAATTAAATAAGCTCATCTTAATAATATTTATTTAATAAGATTCCCTCCTGGTTCCTTTAAAATACTTAAAACAATTCTAAGAATTTCACATCCGTTTATGCAATACAATTCCTATAGATAAATATGCACTTTTACGACATGAATTTTAATATTGCATTCACACAAAAGTGGAAAGAAAAAATTTAATAAATTCTAAACGTAATGTATTATTTTTGTATAAATTATACTTTTTAAGGAAATATTACTTTCCTTTCAAACAACTGTTTATTCAAGGACGATTCCCATTCAACTATCTGAACGTACACTCATACAGGTTTATATACATAAGTACGTGTATATACACTCGTGTTCTTATATTACATAAAATGTTTTTTTTTATAAAGATGGTTGGTTAGTTGGTTGGCTGGCTGCCTGGTGAATCCTTAATGTATCGAACACCTGGGAATCTTCCCAATGTGTCTAATTAACTTGAATGATCAATAAATAATTTACACGGGAATTATTTTATAAATTTATTTCTAAAGCGTTTTTCATTTATTTATTTTTTTTTACATTTATGGAATTTTAATATCCACTACTTGTGTATGGATTAATAACCTTGTTTTTAGTTTAAGTGGAAATTTTAATTTAAATTTAATTCTTTGAAAATAATATGTTTTTTTAACTAAATAAAGTGTCCTTCGCTTGTCCTTAAACTAATAAAGTGTTCGCTGCGCGGTGCGCATCCGCATCTCCAATAAAACAGGTATTTAAAAAACTACTCCCCGAACTGTGAAAAAGTATATTTAAATTACATATATACTAGAATATTACAATAAAAATACAGTGGAGTTCGGTTATAACAAATTATCGTCTATAACGAACAGGGTCCAATTTTGTCATTCAGTAAGCGCTTCCTATATTTCGATTTGAATAAAACAAAGTGTGTGTTCGATACCATTGAAATTTTTTATTATTCATTTGGAATATAACATAGCGCAAATCTTCGCCGCGGCTTCGCTGCGTGACGTCCATCCGAAATATTGATTATGTGTGGAATATAACATCGTGTAAATGTCAGCGGCGGCTTCGCTCCGAAATCTAAAAATTTTTCAATGACTCCGGCCCATTAAACATTCCGAATTGACGGTTGGCATGGATTATGTTGGCTTTGAAAGCCGCAGGATATGCGACGTAATAAAACGCCTGTTGGAGTCTCTGTTGGAAGCCGCGAAACAAATATTTCATACAAATTATTACGGTTATAACGAATTTTAGTTATAGCAAGTTTTCGGCCTTATTTTATGGTAAAAGTACACAGTATAAAAACACTTGCAAAATTTGTACGGTTATAAAATCGCAAAATTTCTTCACTTATTTTCTAGGCAGTAAATATAAATATTTAATTGATTACAACGAACTTCGTCTATAACGAAATAAATTGCCTAGTGTCATTTAGTTCGTTATAACTGAAATCCGCTTTAATGTATAATACACAAATATATATGAAATTGTGTATCAAAAATCAGAACTGTCGTATTTTTGATATTTTAATTGTACAAAGAGCAAAATTCTCCTGCACATTTTTTATATGAATGTACATTAATATCAATCAATTAAATTACCTTCTTTCTCGGCAATATCCAACCATACGGTAGGAAATTCTATGTCACTTATTTCACATGTGTTAAATTCCTTTGCCGGATGCTGCTATTACTAAATTATAAAAAATTTATAACAAATCAGAAATTTGCTATTAAATTTTTGTCTCTTAAATTTTTATGACTTTTTTTACAGTCTCGTTGCTAGCTTTTCGAGTACGTGAACACTTTCTTAGTAACAGTTAGTAACAGTTGAAAAAACTTTGAGTTACCGAACATAACTTTATTTTAATGGTTATGGATTTCGAGGCATAGAGTGCGGTAGCCGCTGTATAGTGTAGCATTGAGGAATGCCCAAATCAGTCAGTTCGACCTCGTTCTCAGAAGATATTACGCCTTAACCGCGAAATAAAAACGTAAATGTAAAACACATGGGGAAGCTTAAATAAATATTACATTAAGCTGCACGGCCACTAAAAATTTTATCTTGCTGTAAGTTTCTGACTCAGAATTTTAATGTTGTTGAATTATCGATTGCGATGAAAAAGTGAAAATCGAAAATTATATCAGTTAAATATGTTCTTTTTTGTCGGTAAGGACACGATATGTGGTGGCCACATGGCCCATATTATATTCAAGAATCATCGTTCAATTGATCCAATTTCATTGCTTAATGTTTGTGTTATTTTTATTTAAAGTTGTGAGCCTTAAATAAATAATGAGCCCATTCAATAAAGTGACTATTGTTTGTTAAGTGAGATCTGAGTTGTAAATCCTGGTAACCCATACGAAAAATGTTGCCAATTAGCTGCATAATTACGTACATTTATTCATTCGTAAAATGTTTCCTTGATTAAACTAATTGATAAAATAATAAATTTCAAAAAATTCTCAAGCTCTTCTCTAGCGTGCGTCGTCTATTCATTATAAAATGGCAAACCCAACTAGCCGCAAAACAACTGTCAACTGTCAAATCGATTGTTAAACAACAAAGTGTTGCTAACTCAAAAGTGTGAACGTCTAAAAAACACCCTATATGAGGTCAGTAAGCTAGTTTCTGCGCGAGAATGGACATGAACACATTCATGGAATGAGCTAGTCCATCCAGCACTTTAATACGTAATGCGTGTAGCACATGACTTTTCTACTTGGTGTACACGTATGTGAGTGTCTTACGTACATTATAATAAAATAAACTTTTTGTGTAACAAAAGACTTTGTTAAAACTTTTAAAGATTTCAAACATGAACTAAAGTTTTGTTTGAAAATTAAAAAAAAAAAACATAGTTTGTGCTGTAGTTATTCGTGAAGAAAAACATGATTCTACTTTAATATTTATGGCCTAGTTTTGTGATATAAAACCTGACGAAACGTGTCAATAATTGTGAAAAATACTGTAATTTACTCAATAGTGGGATTTTTTGGATGACTCGCTTGCATATATTTATTTCAAGACGTTTTAACTACCATGACATATGCAGCATTATGTTAGTAAATCCCAGAGGAAAATTAGCATTCTTAACGAATGACATTTTCATTGCTTCCAAAGCACTCATTAGTGGATTTTTTCAACTGTAGGAAGTTTATTTGACAAAATCTTGACTAAAATTTAAATTACTTATTCAAACCATTGAATACAATTTTCTGCTAGTGTTAGAAAATAACTTAAATTTAAATAATATTAATTTCGTTCAATTTATGATACTATATCTTTCACATTAGGAAAAACAAATTGTCAATAGTGCACAAGTACTTACCATTTTTCATGCACTTTTCCCCCAGTAAAATAATTTTCTTAAGAACTTGTAATGACAAGTCTGCGTTAAAATTATTGGAAATGATCGGAATTTGATTTATTTCCAGATCACAGTCTCTGCGTGTTCATAATATCCTTGGAAGTCAAAGTCCTTTTATAGTTACATTGACTTCGTGTCGTTGTCTTTTAGACATGCCAAGAAAATTTTTTCTTAATTCATTACTAACTCCGTTTTGGCCATTGATGATATTGTCAATAAAAAAATTTAATTTATATTAATAAAAGTTTAGTGTAATAAGGATGCGTATTCGGGGACGAATAACATTTTTGACTTCTCTGGAAGCTATTATTTTGCTGGGATGTTTTATTTTAAAATTATTTCTACCTATTGCCAAATATTTCTAATGACCTGTTAAAGTCACATTAAAATCTTTATATCTACAATCTAACTAAATATCTAAAGCTTAATTTAAATCAGAAAGATTAAAAATCCATTGGCACAGCATGCAATTAAATTTTTTTGTCTTACTAACGGACATAAAACATTGCGTGGTGGTCCTTTTGAAATTTGCATAAAAATGTTAATAATACGTGTCCTTATTTCAAATAATTGCTTATAATTTTTTCACCTCATTACTTAAATTTTCCACAAACATGCACATGGGCGGCATAATATATACCGAAACCTTAACCTTGATAATCTTAAGCAAAGTTTTGCAAATAAATAATTGAAGTCAAACAAATAAAAAAAATTATTAAAATAAAACATTCAGAGGGTCGTTCATATTGGAAGCGAAAATAATACGCAGTTTTATTTATGCTACGTTTCATCAATGTTCAAAAAAGCTGAACGTAGAATTTAATGTAAATTATTTTTAATTTTGTTATGTAAACATAATACAATATCTTGGAGAGTTTTTGCCAACCGGAACAACATTACTTGAATTTATGAATGAATTTAGAATGATTTTAGGTCATCATTGTTCGCAGACCGGTTTCGCCTATATGCCACCTTCAGTTTTTTTTTCTTACTAAATTCTTGTCCTGCGTTTGATGTTTAAAAATTTTAATTACATTGATCTTTTAAAAACTACAATTCTTATTTTCAGCCTTACTGCATACGTTTTATATAATATTCTAAATCTATTAACATTTTTAAATTTCCGAAAAAAATTATAAAAAGCAATTTTTTACCAATTAATTATTACTCACTAAAACAAAAATAATTAAAACTAAAGCACACAAAAACATTTTATATAAGTAAATTAAAGTATGGCAACACTGTTACTGTTTGGACGTGCAAAATTATTTATCTGAGTTAAAATATTAAAATTTATTTATAATTGTGAAATTAACATCGGAAATATTAATTTTTTGTGTTGGAATCGTTGATAGTGCTACTTAATAGTATAATACATTGAAGTTTATCGAGAGGGAAGTGTAAATTAAATCCTTTTACAATTCACACTTATGGTTGTTTCTGTTGGCGCCCGTTGTGATAGCTGGTGTCTCAATACCAAATCTTCATGGAATTAGTGCCGGAAGACCTCAAATTGGAATAAAGTTTATGCAGACATATACTAGGAATCAAATAGTTGTTAGCTGTTGATATCTAGCAGTGAGAGGTTTGAAATTTAATTCGAGTTTATACCTCTTGTTTTGCTGTTTACGTTGTATGCTGTAAAAACTGATGAGTAATAAGCGAGCAATACACTTAATATCACCAGAGCACACTGACCATAATAATTGCAAAAGATATTTGCCAAATCGTAAAATGGCTGGGAGCAGACGTAAAAGCTTAAATAAAAATAAAATTGTTTGTATTCAGTGTAAAACAGAAGTATTAACTAATGAAGATGCGTTGCAGTGTGATGATTGTAATAAAACGCTGCATTCAGTATGTACAAAAAAAGATAAAAAGCAGATTGCAGAATTGCTTAGTAATGCATCTTTAGCGTTTAGGTGTCATTTTTGCGATCCAAGTGAGAACCCAAGTGTTGTGAATGAGCTTACGGAGATTAAATCTAAACTTAATCAGCTGGATGACATAAGAGACTCAATTAAATATTTGTCCTCCCAATATGATACGATTTTTAAAAGTGTTGCAAATAATAACAAAAAGATTATTGATTTGCAAAAGGAAAATAAATTACTACGCAATGAAGTTAAGCAACTAAAGTCAAGCGTCAATTTTCTAAACGATGTAAGAGTACAAAACGATTGTGTTATTAACGGAATTAAAATTAACGGTGATAAAATAAAAGCTGTTGATGTTGTTTTAAATATTGCTCAGAAAACTGGTGCCGATATACGTGAGGATCAAATTGATGAGGCTTATTTTTTTGAATACCAAAGTCAAAACGTCCAATGCATTTACTGAACCAAGAAAGAGGTCGATTGTTGTAAAATTTGCAAATAAAAAAAGTAAAAAGTTATTTATGGCTGAAAAAGCCAAAATGAAAGAAATGGACGATTTTAAACAAGTATATATCAATGATTTTCTATGCAAGGAGTCTATGGAAATCTTTAATTATGCTAAATCCCTAAAAAAAGTCGGATATAGTTTTGTTTATGCTAGAGGAGGTACTGTATTTGCAAGGAAGAATTCTAATTCGAGACCTTTTAGAATTAAATCAATGGATGATGTTGATCAAATCTTACTTAAATGTTCCGGTGGTGGTGGTAGAAAAAACGGTCCTGTGGCTAATGTTGAAACAACTGATGATGATTTTGATGATGATGATGATGATGGTAACGTTAATGAAGTGGATCTTTGAACTTCTGTAATTATTTTTATTTGACATAAATTATGAATTCAATGTATTTTAAAAATTTAAATTCTTATAATTACTGCATTAACAAATACAATAGGAAAATGTTCAATATTTTATCTGTTAATATTAGAAGTGTTTCTTCAATATCTAAATTTAATAAATTCAAATATGAAATTAGCAGGTTTAAAGAACTTCCTGACATAATTGCTATTCAGGAGACTTGGTTTGACATGCAATGTATTAATCTATACTCAATCTCTGGTTATGAAGTTGTCAATTGTTGCAGAAAGGATGGATATGGTGGGACTTCTGTGTTTGTGAAGTCTGTTCTGAATTATAAAGTTAAACAAAGTTTAAGTGAAGAATTTTTGGATATAATATCAATAGAATTGCCAGATGTCAAGATTATGAATAAACCTTTAACGATTGTGTCAGTTTATCGGTCACAAAAATGCTTTATACCTAACTTTCTTAGACAAATAGAGGATTTGCTTGTTTTAAATAATGGTAGTCCTCTTTTTTTCGTAGGAGATATCAATATTGACATGTTGTGTAATAACAGGGATCTGAACCTTTTAAATAACATCTTCTCAGAATTTGATATGCATTCTTGCCACAATCTTGTAACAAGGCCTTTAAGTGGAACCTCGATTGACTGCGCTTTTACGAATTTATCTAATCGATTATATATATACTCTATTGAAAGCAATTTGAGTGATCATAATATGTTAAGTTGTAATTTGGATTTAGAATTTTTGCGTCAGGATGTAATAATTAAAAAACAATATGAATTTGATTCCAACAAATTCAAAAGCTACTTAGATACTAATCTATTAAATAGAAATTCATCTTGTTACAATGCATCTGATTTGTGCCAAAGCTTAATAGACAATCTTTCAGCAGCCGCCATGTATAGCACAAAACTTACTACGAAGCGTTTAAATGATCATAAATTACTCACACCATGGATAACAGATAACTTGCTTAAGTTAATTGCACTAAAGGATAATCTTTTAAAAGCAAGAAGAAAAAATCGTAGTGATAAATCAATAGCAGAGAGATTAAGAAGAATTAGCAAGATCATCAAAATAAGCAACAACAAACTAATGAATAATTATTACTCGCATTATTTGAATGATTGCAATGGCGATCCAAAGAAAACTTGGCAATTTTTAAATAAAGCGCTAGGTAGAAATAGAGTTGGTGTAAAGAACGTTGTAACACAGGATGGTTGTGTTTTAACAAAAGAAGAAGATAAAGTTGAAGCTTTTAATGATTATTTTGTTGATATTATTGATAGTATGCAAACAAACATTACAAGAGATTCAAATACTGATATTAACTTTTTTCGTACTTTAGTACCTGAAAGAACAACTTTTGAGCTCAAGAAGGTAAATAGAATCAAGGTTGAAAACATTCTAAATACCTTGCAGTTTCCGTCTTGTCAGCTGTGGATAAAATTTTTGAGAAGATCATATATGAACAATTATCCAATTATCTTGATGATAATAAGATTTTATTTCAAAGGCAGTACGGTTTTAAAAAAGGGTTAGGAACAGAAGAAGCAGTGGTAGATGTTATTGACTACATTTGTGGAGAGCTTGATTCTGGCCATAGTGGTGTTGCAGGAGTTTTTTTTGACTACTCAAAGGCTTTTGATCTAGTAAATCATGATATTTTAGTAAGAAAGCTTGCAATATTAGGTGTAGCAAACAAAACCCTGGAACTTTTTCGTCAATATTTAACAAACCGTATCCAATTTGTCCAAATTGGTGAATATAGCAGCTCTAAGCGTCCAGTCAAATGTGGAGTTCCACAGGGAAGTGTCCTCGGGCCATTATTATTCAAAATTTTCATCAACGATATAAAGAACATAAATTTTTTTGGTAAATTATATATGTATGCTGATGATATTTGTATTTTTTACCCATATAAATATCGACAAGTTTTACAAACTCAAATCCAACATGATGCTGCAATTTTAAGTGAATTTTCACGATTTAATCGCCTTGTTCTGAATCCAAAGAAAACTAAATTCGTTAGATTTAAACCATACCGATCAAGGAATGAAGAAGAGATGGTGGTTCATATTGATGGAACTCCAATAACTGAATCAGAGATGGTGAACTACTTAGGCATTCAACTAAAACACAATTTGGTATGGGATGAGCACATAAACTTGTTAAAAGCTAAAATTTCATCTGGAATTGGTATTTTGTATAAATTTAAAAATAAACTTAACACTGATGTCAAAATGCTTATATACCAATCACTCATACATTCTCACTTAACTTATCTTCCTATTATTTATGGCTGCAAAGCAAACAATTCACTAAAGTCTCTTCAATCTGCTCAAAATAAAGCTCTCAAGCTGGTTTTTAATCTTCCGCTAAGATTTTCAACGTTAAACTTATTTAAAGAATATGCTAAAAATGTTCTTCCAGTAAGAGGCTTATATAAACAAAAAGTTTTAACGTACGTTTTTAAAAAAATTAGAGGAACAGATGTTAGTGGTTCCACGCAGTTTACACAAAATATATTGCACACTCGAAGAAATACCAGACAGGCTCTAAACTTGAGTACAGTAAGATGTCGTTTAGATTTGACAAAACAACGCATTGCTTATGTTGGACCAATTGAGTATAATCAATTACCAGTCAATATTCGGAATATACAAGTTTTGTCTACATTCAAGAAATCGATTAAGGATCTTTTACTCAGTAACGTTGAAGCACTTCTAATATAGAGAATTATTCAAGAATTATTACTTCCATTTACTTTTATTTTTTGTTCTTTTTTTTATTTTGGAAATTTATTCCAATACTGGAGTTAATGTCGACGTCGTCGACGGCGTCTTTATTCCGAAATTGTGATGTTCGGCTTAAATTTTTCACACGATGCAATTTTTGTTTTTTTATTTTTTATATTTGAAGTCGTCAACGATGTCGACTTTAACTCTAGCATAACCTTAGCATAAATAACTTAAATTAAAATTGGAAATTGAATTAAATATTTTTTTATATTTTTTATTATAAATATTTTTTGATTGTTTTACATGTATAAACGCAGAGTTGCCTTTTAGCCTCTAAAAAGCCTTTATGGCGCTGAGGCGTTGAAAATATTATTGTATAAATAAATTAATGAATTAGAAATAAAAAAAAAAAAAAAAAAAAAAAATTAAAAAAAAATTAACTACTCCCATCATGCGTTCACATTTCACTGGTCCGTAATGTAGGCTAAATTGTTTTCCTGTTATTAATTATCCTCAGTTGCTTGGGTTGTGGCTGTCCGCTTGTGTTCCTCTGTATATGACCCGATCTATTTTGTGTCACCTATCGTCGTTGCTCGTTTGCTGGCGTCTCTCCTACTACCTCACCTACACTTTCTCTTTTCTTTTCCCCTTTTACATTATGACATATAGATATTGACAGCCAGACGAACTTTGCTGGAAAGAGGATGAGGATGTAGAGTGTGCAGTACCGGACGTCCTGTACTAGGCAGTTTTTGTTTCCCTTTCCTACTTTTCACAATTTTCGTTGCGTTGCTTCATATCATTTACATATTTCACCACTTTGTCGAAGTCAATTTTGCCCAATATAAATTTTTAATTTTTAATCGAATTTCGAATTCAATTCTATTTATTTACTTTAAAGAAATTCACTTAGTTTAACTTTAAATGTTTTTATTAATTAAAATATTCTTTCTTGCACTTTAAATAAACAAAACGCGAAAATGAGTTAAAATGGAATTTTAAAAATTTCTGTCACGTTTTTCACAGGTGCAAAAACGTTTTGGGCAAGACCAAAATAGAACTGAAACAATTTTCGTCTTTCAACTTCTACAATGTAAAAGAGTACTACGTCCGTATTTCCTATTCCATCTAGTGGGCGTATAATTGCTTGTTATTTCCTCTCTATACGAGGGGTAATCTGTAATTGTGTAAAAAGTAGTCAAAAGGTCTTAACTCTAGGTCGAAAAGAATTCTGAGAATTCTCGTATTGTATTTTGTTGTTTTGGCATAAACATATGAGTTTAAATGTTTTCAAACTGCTTAACGTTCATTGACGATTTTGTTTAGCAACAAATAAAATGACGGCATTTGAACAATTACAACCACAATAAACAAATTTGAAAAGTTCAAATATAAAATAATTTATTTTAACGAAATTATTTTGTTTTGTTAAGACTGAATTTTTTCCTCCATTATTCCTCTTGGGAGCATCTGACTTCTACAAAGCATATCCATCTTACAGAAGTTGTTGCACTTGTTTTTTGATTTATATTTTTGCCTTGTATCATCATCGTTAATGCAAAGAAACAACGCCCTCTGTGTATTTTGATGTAGTGGCGAGGAACCTTGCTAATCTTTTATTCCTACTTTTTTTCCCAGGGGTTGGTGGCTGCCTGATGTTATCCCCTTTTCCAGGGAGAGGGATGGTCAGGGGGCTTCTTGTATGGGTTTTTTGAAGGGGGTTGAAGCCACTTAATTTTAAAACTAGAAAAACCATTGTGAAGAATTTTTGTCTTTTGACCGAATACTTTTCCTATATTTGCTAAAGAATATGATAGAACAAAAAAAGTTATCAAACTAGTTAAGGTAGGAAAGAGAATAAACTAAAATTTGTCATTTTCATATCTGACAGCTTTTTCCAGAAATCTAAAGGTTGTATTTCATTTCTAGAAATAAGTTTTTCTTGTCTCAATTTGAAATTTATATTCTGCCCTTTTTTTCTTCAACAAAATGTATAAATTATTTTACAATATCGTAGAATGAAATATCATTGTCTTTGTTGAGCATCAACTGCGCTTGGAACCTTAGTAGAACTTGGTCACATTAAATAACATAATTATTAATGATCTACGATATTTTATTTCTTAAATCTTTTCTTCTGACAAAATATCTGTCACACAAATTCCTTGATGCATTTCTACAAGATCTAAGAAATTTCTTTCATCCTTATAATGTATTAAATAAAACTTTTCTGTCTTCAGCAAATAAAATTTTTAAAGTTACCCATAATTTTTTCGTATCATCATATTATTTGTACATTTCTGTGGTTTTATTTTCAAACATTTTGTTTGTTATTTGTAGTTTCCAAAATATATAAGATGGCTTATATAAATCTTATTTGTAGAATTTAAGTTATTGGAAAACAATTTAGCGACAAAAATTTTTCTGACTAATTTGAATATATCAAATTATTTTGTTAAGTTTTGTTAATAAGAATATTATATTTCCTTTTGCCTTGTACATAAGTACAAGCTGGCCCAAAGTAATATCATAATTTAAATTGGCTGCTATTTTTACACATGGCGCCAAGTGTTACTATGCTTCGACATTTATAATAGATAGATATTTAGAGCAAGCAATGGAGCGAAACATACCTAAAGAACGTATAGTTATTGTTACTGCTTATTTGGCAAATTTTCAGTCTGTTATTTTAACGCAGCGTGAATTTCGTCGTCGTATTCCACCGCAGATGGCGCAAGAAGAGGCTGGCCTCGTAGAGAATCCACAAAAGTTAAAGAAACAACTGTGTATACAATTAGGTATCAGCGGATGGTTGTACTAACGAATTTCGGTGAAAAATTTTAAAATGTTCCCCTGCAAAGTGCAAACTGTTCACGAAATACTGGCTGCTGATCGTCAGACAAGGTTGACTTACTGCAATACTGTTAAAGTTGGTGTAAGAAGAGGATGAATCTGTATCAAAAATCATAATGAGCGACGAAGTCCATTTCCACTTGAGTGGTTAAGTTAACAAACAAAATTTAGATTTCTGGGGCACAGAGAATCCACATGAAATGCATGAAGAGCCATTGCATGCCCTTAAAGAGACTGTTTGGTGGAGAATTTGCAGTGCAAAACTGATTGGTACTTATATTCTTTGAGGACGCCGATGGCACCACCGTAATGGCGAGCGTTACAGGCAGGTGCTAAAGGAGTTTTTTTTGTACCGCAGCTCGCTGCATTGGATCTCCATTATTGTTGGTTTCTTCAAGGCGGAGTAACTGCTCCCACAGCTCGAGTAACGATGGAGAATCCGATTAAGAAATTTCCAACTCGGGTGATCTCCCTTTTGTGCTTTCAAGATCGCTAGATCTAACAGCAGCAGACTTCTTCCTTTTGGGGATTTCTAAAATCTCGATTTTACCAAAACAAACCACGAACCTTGCAATCCTTGAAAGCTAAATAAGAAATCGCCAATTTGTAGCCAGATGTTCTGCGAGAAACAATTCAAGATGCCGTAAAACAAGCGCGATTATATATAAACCCCTGAGGAGGCCATTTGAAGAACGTTATAATTTTTTAGCTGAACGTCATCAATCTTACACTTCAATTCAATTTCGCACTTTTTATGAAAACAGAGCTTTTATTTTCATATGGCAGCCAGTACATACGAGATTGAAACTTTTCAAAATGCATGAAGTTCACTGACGATTTGGTTTAGCGACCTATGAAATATCGGCATATGAACAGCTAAAGTCACAAGAAACAAAACATTTTTTAAAAACTAATTGTTTTAACAATTAGTTGGGGAGAATATTTCAAAATGGTTAGGTTAGGTTAGGTTGATTGGAGGGGTGTGATAGCCCATGTCATATAACATACACTTAAGCGAGTGAAGGCTTGTTGTGTGCTCCCTTTAACCTTTAATTAGGCGCATTAAGAAAATCACACAATTAATCGCATGGGGTCTCAAGAGTTGGGTTACAAAAATAAATTAAAAACGAGTATGTTTTGTTAAATTTTCTAAGTTATTTATTTTAATATTTCATAAAAAAACAAAAACATAAAATTTTTTTATTTAAAAACATAAAATATAAATAAAATTCAGTACTAGTTTCTTACAACTATTTTTAAACTTTAATTTCTCTGGACCCCATGCGCCTAATTAAGGGTTAATTATCAACCACAAACTGCCAGAGTTCTGCGGCAGGATTAGAACCTGCGACCTTCGCACTACGAGTCTAGTACACTACCTACTAGTCTATGAAGGCCAGTTCAAAATAATAAATAAGATTTCTCCCTCAATGACTTATGAATTCCATGAATTTATTACATGTTGAAAAAAATTTTGTGATTATAACGAGCTAAAAAAATAAATAAATAAACTGGAGTAAAAAAGTAATTTCTAATTCGAAAAACTAATCACAGGAAATTTTAAATATTTACACATGTAAAATCCTAAGTGAAAAAAGGTCTTTGGTAATACAAAAATACGAGTGCGATAAATTTTTTTAGCTTCAAATTGTTGACTTTTTAAATAAAAAATGTCGAAAACAAATAAAAAATCTAAACAAATAGAAAGTAAAAACTAATCACATTCATAGTTGACATGACCATCAATTAGTTGCTAGAACTTTTTGTTTGTTCTCCTACAATGTTCAGACGAAACCAAGACACATTAAAAAGTTTTCATTCATTTCTATTTGCCTGTGGTCTGGCTCATCGGAAGGCATAGAGGGAAGTATTTTAATTTTTTTAGCCTTCACATTCTTCTTTATGCACTTTCCAAACCTTGTAAATGTTAAACATGTTTGAAGTTCGCGGTCATTAGAAAGAAATAAAAAAGTCAAAACAATGTTTTATAGTCGGTTCTATCGAATATATTGTAACTCTTTTTTGATTAACAAAAATAATTTATAAAAATTCAATTTCCTTCTTCCACTTATGGTTTCCAAAAGCGACTAGTCCAGTTTTTATTTGTATGACACTTGTGGCCAAAATCATTCACAAAAAACATGCACGATTAAAGTTGAATTTTGAAAACTTTTTAGGGAAATGTTTTCCAATTTTTGATTTAAATAAAGAAAAAACCTTTTTAAAAAATGGGCTTTTCGTTTAACTTTTAGTACATTAATCAAGTCTTTGTATGTTTAACAGAGCTATGTTAGCGTAATAACAGCACTCTGTTAAGCACGAAAATTTTTATCTAGGGTTATATAGATTTTCAAATTTATCTTCACACCCGTCTATTATTATCGTTAAAGTACTCAAAAACACTTAATAACAACAAATTGCATAAAAAATTGCCACACTGCTATATTTAACATTATTAACACATGCCGATAATGAATCAATTTCTTGTCTCGTATAATCGACGTCACTTAATCTTTAACAAACAGCAATATTGCGTACCAACATCTTGCGCAACTTTCATACAATTTGTACGTGCCAATTATTTCAAGTTTTTTTTTACAATCTATGTATATTTTCTTTATAATAGTGGGTTTGTATGTCACTCAAGAGAAAATCCAAAGGCAACAAAATAAAATACTCCTCGTGATCACTGCTGTTCCATTGTATTTAAAAATACTTGCGGATTCACAAAGACCTAAACGTTCTATTGGTGAAATTTGTGCTTGATCTCATATGACAATACACATAACTTCACTTAATGAAGACCAAGGTGAATGCGTGTCAAGTTAGCTCTGTGACAATCAAACTTCTTCATATAGTGAAGTTAATCTTAATGAAATTGAATGTATTTTAGATTAATTGACTTATTGAAAGAACATCAACACTAAGCCGAAATTGGAAAATTCTTTTGAAACGACACAATAATGCTATGGAATAGCGCCTCTGCTTCAAACATAAAGAAAATATATGTAAAGACGACAATATGAAATCCTTTATACGATCACAGCTGCTCCGTGGTATGTAAAAAATTCGAACATTCCTAAATGATCTAAACTTGCCATTGCTATGGACTCATGTGGAAAGCTCACAAAAATTCTTTCGAAAACGATGCCCTATAATTTCTATAAAACGATACCCTGTAATTTCCATAAACTTGTTAGAAAAAAAAATCATTTGACTAACACGGGACAATTAAAAAAATCATATTGTTCACTTCATCAGTTTTTTTTATCAATAAATCTCATGATCAGTGCATCTTTATCTGCGTTTACTAAATACAAGAATATGGCTTGAAATGGCGAAATGTACGCAAACGTAACATGAAAAAAAATAAAAAAACCAATACACAACTTCAGATACCACCACGCCAAACAATACAACCCCGCTTACGACCTACTCAAGTAGTACGTGAGGTTGTAACGTCTGTGGCTTCCTGCAAACTTATTGCAAAATGCTTAGTAAACTTATTATACATCTATCAGTTCAAGAAAGGACATGAAAACTATACACACATACAACTATACATACTCCTATATGTGTATATAAAGTTTCTGGTCAATAATTTTTCACATTGTTGTGACTCTATTATATACTCGTACACGCATACGAGCAGAAGTACAAATGAATTAATGGCAAATAACACATACCAAACCGCTAGGTTCTAGTCGTATACTACTTCCACAGGTAGACAGAATTAATTTACACTATTCTATTTCTCTACCTACTTTTACTGTGTTGACTTACAAGTTTATATTGGCAGTTGTTAGAATGAGGACAAATCTGAAAATTATTTAAAGGAATTGTTTGTTGAGCATATCCTTTAAAAAAATCGCATCAAAAATATAAAAAAATAATCATAAAACTTTAGAGACAAATATTTTGATTAGCCATAAAGAGAATTTGTATAATTTACGTTTTGTACTTCCTAAGACTTTGTACTTTAGACGAAAATTTCGTTAAAAAAAGTAAAAGTAATTTTTAAGGAATGACACCTAAATTGCTTCCAAAGCATTTTTTTTCGTCTTGTTACGAAGTTTAGATAACAAAATCTTGACAAAAAATTTTAATTACTTCTACAAACTTTACTTTTTAACTAAAAAAAACGTATTTCTTCAAGGTTACATGAAAATATGATTTTCCTTGAAATTATAATTCAAATTATTACTTTTACATAGAAAAAAAACAGCCACTACAATTTTCCCTCTCCAGGTGTCGATTCCTATTTTTATAAAAAGTATGAGATTTGAAATATAAAAAGTATGAGAGTTGGGTATTTCTTCCGATTGGGTTTCGTTTGAATTTGGATTGATTTTGCGTCATACCACGTCAAGTTTTGTTTGTAATGAAAATAGGAAGTATACTTTTCTTAATTCAGTTTTCTCAATTCAGTTAATAAATACTCGTACTCGTATCAAAAAGGAGAACTAGCAATGACTATGTAAAAAATCATTGGGAATGATCCAAATTGGGTTCATTTATGATCCACAGTTTCCGCATTTTCATGACTTCTTTCGAAGCTACTTTTTTTACTGAGTCTCTACCATAAACTCTAACTCCCACAGTAACTCTCAAATTTATTTCATATTTATTTTAACTTCATTCCTGCTTTAGACGTGTCATGATCAAAAAAAATTTCCTAGTTGCCTGATGGAGGAAATAAACAATTATGAAATTAAATATAATAAGAATGTACATCACAATATACAATATACTATGCGGGGTATAATATTTCGAAAAATATAATTTTTCTAACATTCTGAACATGACTTCAAATCTAATGAAAATCTTGCACTGACAAGGCCATATCAAAGTATTTAGAAATGATTTGAATTTGTACTACTTCGTGATCACAAGTTTTGGATCTTATAGACTTCTTTGGAAGTTCATTTTAATGGGACTCAAATATTTGTTTGGCTCTCACAACCAAAAATATAAAAAAATCTCGAAATCATATTACAATCAGACTCCATATATATTTTTAAATATTTTTCATGATCACAAAACACAGACTGGTAGTCAAATTTATTCTTCTTGCAATGAGGAAAATTAACATTTCGCAAACAATGCAATTACGACTTGAAAAATGGTATTATGTGGGAAATTTGGCGATTTCAATTCGCAACTGTATTTTAAAGTGAACTGATTGATATCTTTTTTGATTTAACTAAACATTAAGGTGAAAATTAAATGAACAATGTAACATATAAAATTATTTTTATTTTATTTGAATAAAAATTACTAAAATTTTCCATTTTAATTTTAGTTACAAATATGCAATTTAAGAAATTGCTTTGATTTTTTTCAACTGTTTGTGTCAATTGTTTTCTCTGCTTTAAAGTTTTCATAAATATAGGGAACTAGCTAAATGAGAAATTTGAATGTTAAAACTGGTAGACATACTTTAATGGATTTCACGATAATACTTTTTTGTGTTGATTTGTGTCTCAACGCGTACATATGTTCATATATCTATATCGGGTTTTTCAATAGGAACTTTTGAACTTTGACAGTTGATAGCGGCCATATTGTTGAGGCACTATGCTCCTTATAGGATCGATGGGAACACATACGAATTGGCTGTCTTTTATTCTGTCTGTTTTGTCAAGTCATCAAGTAGGTGTTTCTTTCGTATACGGTCGCCATAATTGTTCTGGATGATTGGCTATGTCAGCAAAAAAAAAAAAAAAAAATTCGAATTTGGGGACGATACCAATCCGCATCTAAAAACATTTGCTTTGTTCTTCGAATATAACGAAAAATAGCAATGCGTAAGCAAAAAACATGTGAACCTCAGAAATTCGCGATTATGAACTCACAATTGATTTGAGAATGGGCGATTAAAAAGTAATCATCATTCTCTAATGCACAACAAATTTTGCTTTAAACACCTGACCTCATAGTATAATGGAAAATATATAGAAAATAGTGTCTATTGTAGTAGACCGCTTAGCGTGCAGCAAATCGCTTTCCATTTCAATAAGAAGCGTTTTTATGACTACGATAAACAAGCACTTATTTCACTCATTCACTCATACTCGTTTGACAGTTTTTATTTTCTACTTTTTGTTGTGGTAATTCACGAATATAATTCGGTAGGTGGATCGATTTATGTATGTATGTCCAGAAGAAACTAAAAAAGTAAATTGTGCCAAACACAACATTGAACGTGAACCTGAATAATTTCCAAACGAATGTCATATAAAATCTAACAACTTACCAACAATATTCGTATGTAATGAGACATTTGTTGAATGAAAGACAAACGAAATAGAATTAGAATTGCTTTGCAATTCCATTAAATATATGAATTAAAGATGGGCTCAGTGTAACAAATTAACAATATGGATTAAATCAACTTTATGGGATATCAGAAAATTGGAAACAACACTATTGATTTTAGAGTTTTGCTGAAGCTCTAATATCATAATTTAGGCTTCTAGCCCAAGAAAGTTTTATACAAATACATACATATTTAAGACTTATAGCGGAATTCACTATAGCCTTTGTTAATGTTGGATTAGTAGATGTGGTTAAAGTATTAATATTTACAAGACTATACCAACAAATTTATATTTTACCACGCGGTGGTTAAAAAACAAGACAAAATTTAGTAGTAGACCGCAATGTCAAACTTACCAAAGCATTTCAATCAGGGATGGAGCTTTAAAATTATACCAACTGGCAAGGGCGTAGCCAGGATATGGAATAGGGTGATGCCACGAAAATTATGATTTTTTATGAATATAATTTTTTATGATTATGATTTTTTATGATTATTACAATTTCGATCTATTTGAGGAGTAATCTGCGTGGATCTTCTGAAAATTTTGCTAGAATTTTTTCAAAAAATTCGTCCTTCTTCTCGGTTACCAATCTTCGGTGGACGCTTAGCATACATAGTCCTGCAATATACAATATACTTATTTTTTGATAATAAGTAAAATTGCATATTATTTTTTAAACGAGCTTCAGTCATTGTGGAGCGCAACCATGTTTTTACTCGCCTTAAAGTCCTAAATGACCGCTCAACAGTTGCAGTAGTGCACGGCTGTGACAATGAAATTAATAACACCTTCCTTATATTTGGATAAAATAATCCAGCGTCTTTTAAAATACTCGCCAGCTCTAAGTCGGCTAATTCGTCTTTACCCATTTTTTTGCTGCCTCGAATTATACCAAAGCTCAATTTCTCCTTCCAAATCATCTAACTCATAAAAATGCTCAAACGTTTTTGTAGCATCCTTAAGCTCTTCCAGCTTCAAAGAAAGCATGTTTGACGGCTGCAAACAATGAATTGCAAACGCTGGCCTATTCTCTTCATTAAATCTTCTGTCCAGTGATGAAATTAAAGAATCTAGATCGCTTCCAGTATTTAGCAGGTGATGAACGGTGCGTTTGACGAGAGACTATCCTTGGAACAGACAGCTCTATTCCTAAATTGGCTGTGTTTTCTTGAATAGAAAAAAGCAATCCGTTTACAATACCCTGTGTATTTTTTAATAATTTTATATTGTATGCATGTAAAAAAATTGTTATAGAATTAGGTGGATGCCACGGCCCTCTACATACATACATACCTACATACCTAGCTACGCCCATGCCAACTAGTGTGAAACAGTTTTTAGTTTGTTAGTACAAAATTATTTTTTTTATCGTAGAGCATACATTTCATTTGAACTATTAATAAGTCAGTTATTCATAAACAAAAGTATACAAACAGTTAAATCATTTTATTTTGGGATCACAATCGCCCCTGTTCTGACAAGCGCACGTTTCACACAATGCCACAGAGATCGTGCGATTTGACCACGTTAGACTTTTTCTTGTGTGGTTTGTTTAAGTCGCAGTTCTATGAGAACAAGCCACAAAACACACCGACTCTCAAAGCCAATATAACCCATGTCATCGGTAAAATTCAGCCCAATTTATGGTCGAGAGTCATGGAAAATTTGAGATTTCGAATGCGCGCTACCCAGCGAAACCGTGGCGTTGATAGGCTTTTCAAATAATTATAAAAATATTTATGAAATCTTACACACACTTTGTTTTATTTAAATTTAAAGACAGAAAGCGATTAATGAAAGACTATTGTAAAATGTGCTAAAAAATGCTCCAGGTGCTAGATGAACTTTTTAGGTGTTAAGTCCAGCACAAAATATACTAAATTGCTTCACAGTACAGTGTATTAAACAGTCAACCTCTTGTTTTTACCTACGGGAAAGTTATAGACTACATTTTTTTGAATATTTTAAAGGGATGTGGCATCTCCCCTAAAATTAATATATTAGTAATCGAAAGCGTAACCAATGCTTCTCTGAAACTAAAAAACCATTAATTTTAAACATGGGAATTTCTTAACCTGAGGTAGCAACAAGCAACTAGTTCAATATAAATTTAATTTAGTATTCAATATCTGAAGTAAATTAGAAAACTGGCTGTTATATGCAAAAAAAAAAAATAAATAAATAAATAAATAAATAAAATTGGATATGGCTAGATTTCAAAGTACTTTGGTAATTATTTTTGTTTTGTGTTTTATTTTATTTAATTTAGGTCTATAGATGCAAATCCGTACAGACTAAAGATATAATATAATGCAATTAAATTAAGTATTTAAATGTAAAATAATTTTTCCTTTTACAACCTCATTGTTCTCAGAAATATTTATAATATGATAAAATTTATTGAAGTTTTGACATAAACGGCGAAAGCAGTCATTGTTGGCATAAATAGATCTAGAGTATTTTAGACTTATCAGCTGGAAGTTACGAGTTAGTCTAGTTGGAACGCAAACGTTAATTTTATCAAGCAGGAACTCAGAATCGACATGACCACGTATTAATCCAAGTAGAAATGAAATACTCAGCATTACTCGACGACTTTTCCATGTTGGTAACTTAATAAGACCAAGTCTGTTGACATATGGTGGTAGCACGTATGAACTCCATCCAAGAGCTCTTAAACAAAACATCAAAAATTGCTTTTGGACTGATTCAATAGAGTTTATATGAATGTTATAGTAAGGATCCCATATAATTGGTCCATATTCAAGAATAGGGCGAACTAGAGAAATATATAGCTGTTTCGTGATATGTGGATCGGAAAACTCTTTTCCGAACCGTTTCATAAATCCAAGAACGCCATTAGCTTTGTTTACAGTTAACGCCTTGTGATCACGAAAATTAAGCCTGTGATTTAACAGAATACCAAGATCATTAATACACTGAACTTTTTCCAGTGCAGCATTATTAACATAATAGATGGAATCTAATTTATTATTTCCACAACAAGATTTTTATTGATACATAAATTTAGATTTAAACCATAAAAATAGCAAGCAAATTTGTCTAACCAAAGGCGTTAAGAGATACTAAACAACCAACCGAGTGAGAAAATAATCTGATCAATTTCGCTTTAATCCAAAAAAATACGTCAATCCTGCATTAAAATGTTTAAAGTAAAACGTCAACACGTCAATTACTTCGTCAGTAGCGTATATGTGGCGGGGTGGTAAGCTCCACTAAAACTTTATAAAAGCAATTATTAAGTTTATTCATAGTCTACTCATTTTTAATTAGAAGAATATTATATTTGAGATTTTCTAACAATAATAAATGAATAATTAATTAACTATTTGAAATTTAATTTAAATATGCATATTTAAACTTTGTTTCTTTTTCTTTACAGCAGACCACAACAGCGCAACAAACACCTGCCACATGGAGTATTATATTAAATTGTGTCAACATTGGCCTACGATTACAATCAGTCTGAAACGCAGAAGAGCGCCACCTCTTAAACCGAGACCACCTGGACAACCAAGCAATAATTATTTTAACAATCTCTACGAGTACAACATGTACTACAAGCGATAATTAATTTTACGTACTTGTTATACGAGAAATAAAAAAATATCTAAAAGAAACGTTCTAACAATTTTTGATAAATACGATAATCTTGTTTTTTTTTGCAAACAATTGAATTGAATTCAAACCAGTGCTGAATTTGTGAAAATCAGAGAATAAAATATAGTAATTAAAAATTAAAAAAAAATAATGAGAAAATATAGAAGAATTTAAATCATGTGTTAGGGAAAATAATTTATTTTATATATCGTGTTTTTTATTCACTTATTAAAAATTTTAAACAAGTGCGCTTAAGGAAATAATGATTAATATTAAGAAACGACAAATTGCATATTTAATATAAATTAAACTTGGCTGTCATAGCGTTAATACAAATATATATATTTTTTAATGTTATTGCAAATATTCTTTCACATTCCATTGAAAACGTTTTGCATCTAAATTTTCCAAAGGATACAAAATTTAAAAACTCTTGTACAAACAACAAAATAACATAATGGGAACAAAAACTCAACCGCAGATGCATAAAGGTGAGTTAAACTTTTATTATTATTTAGTAATATATACTCTTATATATGTATATAAGTGATTATATTTATGTATAGTACATAAGCATTACATATGGCATAACAGTTATATTTGTAAGCCAGCTAGGTTTGCGAAAAAAGCTTTTCTCCAGACATTTTAAGAAGCACCCATTCAAAATTTGATTTTCCAATCTCTTAGCGTTGATGCCGTGTTATTTCGGTCTGCTTAATACAAATTGCATGGTCCTGAGAACTTTTGACAGATTTGTCTTTGAGTGTGGTTGTGTCAGTAAAAAAGTGTATGTCAAAAAAGAAATTTTTAACGTCAGTGAAAGGCATCTTACCAGACTTAGCAATCACTTAAATGTATTAAACTTCAATTTGTTCAATGATAGTAATGAAATCAACATATTAAAACGGTATCATGTACTTGACCTACTCTATAGTTAGAAAAATCTTGCGTACATATTAATATTACTACAATTGGAGCTTTACATTCTTAATATTTATGTCTATTTTAGTATATTATTTATGTAAAATAAATTGTAAAATATAATTTTTGGAAAGAATGGTGCATGCAACAGATAAGATGCTAAGTTGGCAGCACTGAATAGAATGTAGTACGAGATTTTCTGTTATACGAAAAATTTTCACTTTATAAATCAAGTTTAAATTTTAAATCACTTTTATGAATTTATTTTTATCATGTTGAAAATCATAAATCAATGACAATTTCTAATATGTTTTGAGTTAAAATTTCAATGCTTACAACTTTTTTATTTTTCATTTCAATACTTTTAACCCTGTTGCTTATATTTTGAAAGTTTTTGTTTACCAAAAAAAAAAAAAATTAAGTAAACAAATAATTGTTAGAATATAGATCGACTTTAATAATAATTGATATCTGAATGTTTTAGAGTGTAATTAAAGTTAATAAATGTATGAGTGTGACTACGACAACAAACATTTTTTATAATCAATAATAATACACGTTCAATAATTCGAGTCCATACATAAAAACACACAGTGGAGTTCGTTTATAACATACACAGGTGAATACCGCTTTGTAACGAGCAACTTCCCTGTTTGCAACTGTTTTATACAAATGATTCATAAAAATGTACTCCTTAGATGACTTTCTGGACCACCACTTATCAACCCGAGAAAAAGTCTGTCTTTATTATTGTTTTTTTTTTCATCTTGTTTTGAATGTTTTTTCCCCTGTTTTTTTACTTTACGTCCATGCTCCAGCACACCTTTTCCATGTGTTTTTTTTAATATGGATTGAGTACTACTTATTAGATTTTCCAAATTATTTGAAAATTACTATGACTTTAGGTAGATAACAGTGATCTGTTAAACAAAAATTTAGCAATGTCATAGGATTTGGTTCTTGTCTCTGCTACTTCAATTTGAATTTATCTTTACACATATTTGAAAAAGGAGTTCATTATAAGTTGAAATTCATCGCTTCAACCGTAGTTCATCATAATCGTAATATTTTTTTTAAATTAAAGCATTACTGAAGCTCAAGGTCTTATCAAATGGTTAAAATATGTTCGATATTAATTGAGTATTATCTTCAGGAAATTGAGTTTGTTATTAAATAAATAAAAATTTGTAACCACTTAATAAGACCTTGAGCTTAAGTAATATATTAATTAAAATAATGAGATATTACTTAACTATCTTTATTAAATATTTTTTAAAACGTATATATATATATATATATATATATATATATATATATATATATATATATATAAGTATAACCGAACTTCACTGTATAAACAAATATCTCTCCATTTAAATAAGCGTATGAAAATATATTTATTTCTATATGAAATAAATGGACATATACGATTATTTTAAAAGCATTAAGTGAAAGGAAAACGGATGATTATATTGAAAATGTCAAACTCACTAAGTGACGACTTAACTATTATTATTAAGTATATATATAAATATGCCTCTTTTTATAGGAAGTCGTTGTTAAATTTACTTTATTTATTATATTTTTTTCTATTCAATATATGTATGTGTATTGTACGCTTAATATTGTCTGTTGCTTATTTTTGACTGTACAAACTGTTCATGAATTTGGAACGATATTCCTTCATACCACGTCAAATTGGGTTTGTAAATTGACTGACTTTGGCTATGTGCCATCTTCAGTGTTCTTTTCCCTACACAAAATTATTTTTAGAAAACACAACATTAACACAGAACACAATTTGGGTAGAATGTTTCGGAATAGCCTAACAGGAAAGAAACAGGACCTCTGGATAACCAGGGGTATACAAATTAACCTGTTCATGCCAATATTGTTAAATCGGACGAACGGAATGGAAGATCAAAACAAGAATTAGGGAATACTGCTGCATTTATAACATAAAGTATGACGACTGAACGTATTGGAAAACACGGAAATACGAGTATACAAACAGAAAACATTTGACGCAATAATAATAAATGAACAGATAAACACCGCATCAGACACTAAAACAATTTTACACAAAATAAAACGAAAAAAGCCACCTACATACGCCACAATACATAACAAGAAGAATTGCGAAGCCAACGAACAATTACAGTAGTTTACTACGCTTATAGAGAGGAAACACCAGGGATCCACACGCCCAGGAGAAATTAAATTTTATTTTTATTAAACAAATTCTTTGAATCAGTAAATATTTTGTGTGATTGCGGAAATCACTTTTACTTTATTCTAGTAACTCCAACTAATTGTTAACGGGGGCAATAACAGAATTTCACCGAAAATAAATGAAATACAAAATACAAAGCTTTTGTTTGAAATTTTTTGGCAATATTTTTTTTCTATGCGTGCTACATTCCCAACAAACGCACGCAGCGTTTGTAAAAATGATTTATTTACAACCCATAATGCATTTTATATTATAGTTCTAAACCCCGAATGGGTCTTATATCGATTGTATATTCGTATTGTTGGGCGTTAAATATAAGGAAGAGGGAAAAAAAGAATATTTTTTTAATAAACTTGAGACGATATTAAAGTTTTTTTGTTTGTTTTTACTTTGAATTATTTTATTTATGGTATTTGAAAAGGTGAATACGAGAACAAAACTATTTATTAATCCTTCAAACCTTAACAAAAGTGGCAGAGTCAATTATCTATCAAACCAACTGCAATGTCATTTTGGATTGAATGAAATAAAATAAGGCGGCAAGTCAGTCCTACCGATCGAAAAACTAACAGTCAAGTGAAGTTGGCTGTAAAAAGCAAATTATATGCAATTATTGAACGATTTTCTAAAAGCTACTACTAAATTTAGATCAATTATATTTTTTAATAAATAACATAAATTATTCTCCATTGTGATTATGTAATTGCCAATACTGTCAGAAATCGTCTCTAGAATCTCGCTATTGAAATTTTGTGAAAACATTTCAAAACTGTATAATTTAAATTATAACTAGCAGAGACAAAACCCATATTTTTTAAGCCAAGCCAATTTTTCAGTTGAAAGACAAGCTGGTTCTACATAGTATTTAGGAATAATGTTCCAGGAAGTACTTAATTAAATTGTGAGAGCGGAATATCTGAAATAATTTTGAAAATGCCTTTTTAATTCGAGAAACAGAGACACTGGTAGTTCAATACTCTTTCAGTTATTGTAATTTCTAAAAAAAACAAGTTGTACGTTTAACTGTTGGATATTTATCCAAAAAAACGTAAGAAATCTTCATAAGTCCCTTATCAATTTTTGGATTAAGGAACTAAAAAATTTCATCGTATAATTTTTTTAAAAACAACACAATTCCTCTTGTTATTTAAATTTTTGAACACACAAGCTATAACAAAAACTTTGGGTTAGAAATCCTTTTCAATACTTTTTCAATACTTCCTCCCTATCATTAAAAAAAAAAAAAAGCCAAAATCCCTTTTGTTATGTGATTTATAAAACATTAACATTAGAAATCCTCTCCAATACTTAATATTATTTTTGAAAGGATTAAAATCCTTCGATAAAATAACCTTAATATTTTTGTTGGTATTTATCTAAAAAAAGAGCCTGTGAAGACCTTTGACTTTGTTATGGTTTAAGAAATAGTAAAAGCTTTTATTTCAAATTCTAAAAAAATACAAGTATGATGTTAAACTTCTGTGTTCTTTGATTTCTTGGAAAATATATAAGGGACGGCGCGCCGTCGCTTAGATGTTTCGCCATTTACACAATGTGAAAGGTCGCTAAATGCGTGACAAATATATATTTGAATCACAAAAAATACGTCATATACTTTTATTTTTTCTTGTATATATTTACTCTAAACAAAGTCTATGTCATTAACTTGTGTTTGTAACTATGCAATGTTATCAACTTCCTACAGATGACGCTATTTAGAAGAGTATTACTAATCGAATAATAATTTTGCTTACGGAACAATCATATTTTCCCGGCCCCTCTATTTTGCTCTTGTGTTTAAGTTTAATTTTTTGTTTGTGTTTAGTGTACGAGAGCTAATTTAATATTTACTTAAATGTAATTTATTTAAACTGTAAGCAGCGTTGCCGTTTTGGTTATATATAAACAAAATTTTTTTAGATTTTTCTTCAATGTTTACGTCTTTCTCATTTTGGTTACATTTTTTAAAGAAAAAAAAAAATATATATATATAAGTTTGTTATAGACCATAAAATTCTTTAGAAATAGATATCCCCATCGTGAAATTTATGTTGCCATAAAATTTTCATCATGAATTTCCCTGTATGAACAGCTGCTCAAAATTAAATGAGCTATCAATGCAGATTGAATGTAAATAAGAAGAATACGCAATGTAAAAAAAGTTTTAGGGACAGATTTATTAAGTTCATTATTCGAGATGTTATGGGAAATAGTGTTTTAAAAAGTTTATTTTTTGGAATTTTATAGAATTCTCATATAATATGTGTTAATTTTTGTATATGTATAAACTCAGCTAAGCCAACAACAAGTAATAAAATATTAAATTTTTACGTTTTAATTAAATAAAAATATTTTGAATACTTAATATTGTAATTCATTAGTATTATACACAAAAATTGTTTAAACTTTTCAAATCAGTTTGTTGTGATTTTAGGTTTTCACATGCCGATCTTTCATTTAAGCACTTTGAAAACATTTAATAATATGAGAATTCTCTATCGTATATGGAAATTACAAAATACATAATCATAGTAGGCTTAGATTGTAATTGTATTTAAGTACAATCATGAGCATCTAAAAGGCTTCTAATTGTATACATGTTGCAAGAACAACTAAATAGAATCATGTCGAATCTAAATTGTTTGTAGTGCTGTTTATATAAAAGAATTTGTAATATTAATATGCGAAAGAGAATTCTAATACTGTATTTAAGGTTCAACGTTTTCAAACTGCTTAAATTTTGCTTTAGCCATCAATGAAATGCTGCCATTTGAACATCTAAAACCACAATATAGAAATTTGAAAAGTTTAAAAATATAATCTATTTACAAATTATGATACATATACTTTTATGGTGACTTTTTTTGACATTCCGATAAATAATTTTGTCGAAGTTTTCTTCGAAATTCGGCGATTTTATCCTTAACATTTCTGGCAGCGAAAGGAAAAAGAGGAGTAACATTTTTTGCTTCTTCAAAGAGAAAAAATGGAATTCAGTGCTCCTTAATAAGCGTAAACTTATCAGGAAACAACATGCAGTTCTTTAAGGGAGTTAAATTCTTTAAATTAGAGTTATAAGTAGACCTTTTTTATTAATGAACAATAACACATTACCGTTTTTGGAGAAAGAACATTTTCGACATTTTGTGCAGATCATTACAAATATATATAATGTTATATGATTTTCATACATGTTAGAATCATTGTTTATAATTTAAGTTTTACAAGTAATTAAATCAGAAGTTTGGATGAAAAAGTTTACTTTTCAAATCGCCTGCTAGCAGGCAGAATAATTCCACTAGATTGGGATTATTCTCAAAAGCAAACAGAATTTTTGACATTTTGCCTATATGACGGACAAAATTAGGCATTGCCTTTGTGATACAAATTATGTGCATCACAGTAATTAATGGCAACAGCTTGGAAAAGCTTTTGACAATAACAATATGGGTCAATTAAACTTACAATTTCTTTACGATTTAGGGATTTAATTATGAAAAAATGTTGCGCATAATTTTTTTTCCATATTGACGTTCATTATAACAAACATTTACTTAGTCTGGCCGTACCTTGACACATGAAATAATAATTCAATAGAATTCAATTATGTTTCGTTATATTAAGCCGGTGTATTTCCCACTCAGTTTATTTAACCTTGACCTAATTTATTTGTCCATTTTCTCGATTGGTAAGGAATACCTAATTGATTTACGTGATAATTTGTGGCATGGCGTGTTTGTATTTATCATTAATGTTCTTTATTAACAAATAAATTAAATTGTTTACTATTTGCTTTAAATTACAATTCTAATGCTAAATAAAATAAAATTAATGCGGTAACGATTTCAAACAGTTTTAACATAATTTTATGGAAACAACTTCATTTATGCTTTAATGTTTCTGTAATATTCACATTTCAAATCGTTTGCTTGATTTTTTTATGACTTCGCTTTTATATCTTATTTTATTAAGTCACTGTTTTTCTGTGTTGTGTTGTAAGGAACATCGCTCACGTGTTGAGTGTGTAAACACACCTAATCACGGCTGTATGAGACTACATTTTTCTTGGCGTGATTGGAAAATTAATGAAATTTTTCGAAAAACGTATTCGGAAAATATGAAATACAAATTTAATATTAATTTGTTTCCTTAACCATTTCATGAAAGTGAGTTTTTAAGGTCGCGATTAAATTTGCTTAAAAATGGGTTGCAGGAGAATGAGCCAACAAAAGAAAGGATGCTCGTGAGTACTTATTTTAATAACGTAATTCTGTCTCAGGGTCAAAATTAGAGAAAATTAAAAGGCGACAAATAAAAAATCCAGCATGTAAAGTTTTTTCTGGTATGGAGGATAAGCTAACCGATGAGTAAACCGACACATTCCAATATATTGTTAAAAAAAACTTTTTCATTTTTAATATTTCTATAAGAAGTCTCGACTGAGGTAAACAATATGATAAATACTTATGTTGTAAAAATAAATACATTAATTAATTTGAAAACTGGCTGAGTATATGGCCCCTTTCAGTGGCGCTAGCCAAATCATCAGTACTCTTCAGCCGAGTCATATTTGAGAAGCATTCAATTATAATTGTCTTGTTGTGTTGTGTTTGTACAATAGCTTTCTGAAGCTATTACACTTATATGAGTATCAAACTTGCAACGTACAATTAAACAGGAAATATGAAACATTTTGAGGATATTAAAGACTCAGTGTACTGCCACATCAATATTGAATATAAAAAATTTTATGGTATAAGCTTTCCCTTCCCTGAATGCTACTGGAAACGTATACAAAACCTGCTGTATGCTTTGATTTTTAGCCTTGCATTCTTACTTCACTGTAGGAAATTGAAAATCTATGTGAATTGTTGATATGAAGACAGTAGCATATATCCCAGGCCATATAGATTTGCAAGGGCATTTTACAAGCAAGAGTGATTTCCCCTAATATTTTTGTAATAAAAAATACTAATATAATATTAATAAACAAAATTTTTATATTTGATGGGAAGAGATTTAGGCACTGCCACTTCAATTTTATTCATTTTTATTAATTTATCGCCTTTATTTTTAAAACTTTAGCTTTTGCGCTTATTAAACAACATTAAATTGCCTTTTTTGTCTTTGAAAGGGTAAAAATTTTAATTTTTTTCAAAAGTAAGAGCCATTATATACTAAAAGAACTCGTATTTTTAATGCAATGAAACACCTATTAAGTTGAAATCCATAATGTGAATATAATTTTGAAATCTGTATTTTTCATGACTGTTTTAATCTATTGCAAACTTAATTTGTTTTTGTAATTGTATGAATAATCGTTATTGCACTTAATAATTTACTTACATAAATTCAGTAATTGTTACTCATATTTGTATGTGTCCCACTTGTAAACAATATATATGTACAATGTATATACATATGTACATATGATGTATAAAACATACAATGTAAATGTAAACAAATAGAGCGCAAAAATCTGTCGTTTCAAATAGTCAACAACAAAAAATGATAGACAAAATTAATAAAAAAAAAAATATAATACTATCAAGAGCCAATTGCTAGCATCTAGAAAAAATATGTAATTATTGATTATTATTATTTCACAATATGGTTAATTTTAACAGGAAATTACTTTGGTTCAACGATTTGTTTGTATTTATTTCTATAGTTTTTGCAAAAATGTAGGTTTTAGTTGCATCACTACGCGCAAAGTATAGTTTGCACAAAAACCCGCTGGTATCGCTAACTTGTACCTAAAGATTAGGAAAAGACAAAGAAAATATATGTTAGTAGCATGATTGCGACGACTATTTTATAATTTTTGCAACAATTCATTGTTCTGGCAAACGAATTGCTGTTGTCTATAATAATTTTAAGCTTTAGATTCCGTAAACAATTACATGCGCACACCAAAGGAAAATCTGTTTAGACGGCACTTCACTCACTGGTGGGAGGCATACAAAAATCTCTCGATTTCAAACACTATACATTACTGTCATTGTGAGACATAGAGAATGTCTTCAGCCATGGTCGACCCAGTCTTTATATTGGAAGTGCATCCTCAGTACTTCAGTCGGCGTTATATTGGAACTTCTCTCGCACAGAATTACCAGAAATACTATGATCTCGGTAAGAATTGTCGCAACAGTCCATAGAGCGACCCCGAGAATATTTTTTTTTCTCAAATCGAAACGCTCACTCCAAAATTGGAATTTGGATTGAGGAAGTTAAGTGGCTTTAGTTCACCAAGGTATTGTGTAAATGCCACCAAAACAGAGCTCGTGCTTTTCACGGAGAAAAAAAAAACAACTAAAATTTCAGACTACCATAGCTATCGGCTAAATTGGCCAGTGCTACCTAACAGGTGGCGCAAAAGTAATGTCATAATTTAAACTGGATGCTATTTTATTATAAATGAAAAAAAAGAGCTCTGCTTTCATATGAATTGCTCCATGGCTGGTTGACAACTAATTCTTTATACATATATCTACATCATACATATGTATATGTCAAAAGAGAGCAGCCAATACAAATTATTACAATTGGAAATTGGAGCCATAAAGTCGATGTCTGCGGCATTAGATCTAGTAATATGTATTGGCTAGTTGAGATAGTCGTTAAGCCAATCTTTTTCTTTGTAGTATGCTGGACACAGCCTATGCTGAAAAAAATATGGGGTCTTAATCTCAGTTGCCCTGTGACTCACCTCTGCTAAATCCGTCCTTTAACTGCTGAACTAATTACTAGTCAGCGAGAAAGCTTGTTATGATTACGGCAATACAAACTACTGGCTCTCAAGACAATAAGGCCATGCATTATTATATATTTGAAAAATCTGCCCTATGGACAAATAACGTCGCCTGCCCAAAATCCAAACCAAACAGTGATTTTTCCGGTACGCTATAATCGCACATGGTGATTCAGCTAAACTGATTGAATAAACAATAGCTAATTTGACAGATGTACATTCAAAATTATGGCCGGAACCAACGACCATACGACTTTTTGACCATTGCTTTTGAAAGTTTTTGACGACACTGAAGACAATTACAATACATATGTGTAATAAGGATTTGAAATTTATACACAGTCAAGTAACAATTCCCGTAAGGCTAGAATTTTTTTTGCACTTTCAGTTGCCCTAACAATATACATACATCCATACATACATACATACATACATACATACATATTTAGAAAATTCTCAGTGGTCCATCGGAGCTGTGTGTGAGAATGAAACCAAACGAGACAAAATACTTTTGAGCACGTTTTATTTATGTATTTATTTTTTCTACAAATTTGTTTGAATGAATGAACGGTGACTCACTTCCTCATACTCTACTCGAAGGAAGTCTATTCGTTATTTATAACAATAAACCCGCCGAAAGTTTCAACATTTGGATAAATAGTATGACAAATCCAAACTTCATGAGTTTTTTTAAACATGTTTTGCCAAGAAATTCAAATGAGTATACTTATGTTTGTTTACATAAGTACACATCGACTATACACCTTAAATTGTTATACATATATGTATGTATACATACATTCATAAGTATTGTATTGTACATTCATCTCAAATTTAGGTGCAAATGTACTTGTGACCAGGGTTGTCAGAAATTTTTCGTATCAAATCACCAAATTAAAAGTTCAAAATCATCCAAATTCCCAAATATATACATACATACATATTTATTATTTTTCCAACAAAATCTGGTGGCCATTCGCAAGCAATGATGACTAAGCAAATCCATTATCGTGATATACATATGTAAAAGATATTTAGGAAATCTCGTAACAAACTTCGCTGAGACGCGTCTAAGGCCAAAAACATCTGAAAAAATTTCATGTGATTACTCAGCCGATATGACTACATATGTCATTAGCGGTTTGTCCAGCTGTAAATAGACGGCTGTCTACACAACACTATTTTCTTCTCTGCTTCAACTTTTCCCTCAATTGTTTGGTTTCGTCATTGGCATCTTTATTACCTTCCCGGAAAAGCTTGCACCTATTGCAAATATCTTTTTTACTCAAAGCAGATTCACTTTACTCTGCAACAATAATCCTCGAATTCTAAGTGGATTTGAAACCCAGAAAATTCCTGATTCGCGATTAGACATATACATACATACATTTTAAAATCTGGAATACCGAAGTATGCAGCAACCTGTCTCTCTTAGTTTCCCTAATGTACATTTATGCAGGTGTATACATACACACACACACACATATATATATATATATATATATATATATATATATATATATATATATATATATATATATATATATATACATATATATGTACATAGTTGCCAGATAACAAAATAAAATCGCTTAAAATCGTTTATAACTAAACGTGGAAAAGTTCTTGAGGTGCTCTGGGTGTAAATAAAAAACCATATGATGTAATTGGATGAAATTATATTTTAAAGAAAACGTAAAGTGGTTCGAATTATTATAATTAGACGAAATTTATACAGACTTTTTTCATAAAATTTGTGGTATGAATATTTCTTTAAAAGACAATTTGAACCCATTACATTTTTGTGAAATTGTTAAAAAAAGATGCATGGAAAAATCAATGTATTAAAATGTGTTAATATATGTAGCAATATTTTGAAAGAAAACTGAGAAAAAATCAAAAAAAATCTTTTCCTTGACTTTTTGAAAGTGGCACCTATTTGGCAAGTTCCTGAGAAATTCTAGCTCAATATAAAACATATATGTAAATGTTTGTGTGTAACTTTCCTGATAAATACATTAAAAAGTTAACCGACTTTAAAAATAGGTTCTAAGAGATTTGAAACTTTTTCGATACTTACGTACTTATACTACATCCGAAAGGTGCAGTGTTATGAGACCATTGGCAATTATAGTTGGTCTAATCGACTCTTCTGAATGAGAACTCTATTTCGTTCAGTCTAGTGAAATGACCTACCGGATGGAGCACATGTAATCAAAATAAATGTCAAAAGCCATTTGCTTTATTTCTTTGTGGTATGTCCAAAATCGGCTTTACTTTTCAAAAAATTTCTTCTTTGCCGGCAGGGCGCAAAAGCCTTTCAGCATTTTACACTGTGAGGTAGTTCGTCTAAAAAAGGCTTCGCCAAAAATGGCTACAAAATTAAATTTTTGCAAGAAGGATTCTATGGCAATTGTAAAATTTTTGATACTGACCTTATTTCAAGAAAACAATATTCATAACGTACAGTGAAATAAAGTAATATCTCCTTATTGGCTATAACCTTATAACAGTGTACGATCAGAATAAGACCTTTTTTTCTTTTGGAAGTATTTCATTATAATATGGTGTACTGCTCTGACAGATCTTGTTTGCATATGTGTATGAGAGAAGAATAATTTATAAGTAATGGTGGTGCTGTTCTTGTATGATCTGTTCAACTTCAGTAAGGCACATTATTAAAACTTTGTAAAAAAACGTTTATTGATACTTAATATTGAAATTTACTGTTGTGGCTTTAGCTGTTCATACGCTGACATTTCATTTGTCGCTAAAACAAATCCTCAGTCAACTTTAAGCAGTTTGAAAGCATTCGATCTCATATCCATATGTCAAAAAAAAAAATTAAATACAATATGAGAATTCTCTATCGTATATGAATATTACAAAAGACATAATCACAGTAGGCTTAAGCCACAACATAGTAGGTTAAAGCCACAACAAACAATACATTTTTTAAACTCTAAAATATTTTTTGGTTAATTTAATTTTTGTACCTAAAAAATCAGTGAGACATAATATAAAATATCATCTTCCAAGGAAGTTTTAACTCAATCGCAGAAAAGGCGGCCCAAAAATTATATGGCTGCAATTGATTAAGTAAATGATTAAACTAAAATCTTCGTAATTGCATTAGTTAAGCGGGTAATGTCCAAAAGTGTGCTAAATACCACTCACATAATAAAGGAGCATCACTTTATTTGTATCAGCTCGGAGAAAATTCTCCACCCTGTTGCACAGCAGTACTTCATTCCGGAACGTACCCACAAATTTAAGTTTTTGCTTTAAAATAAACAAACGATTTGAGATCAAATAATTGACATTATTAACATATTGATTAAAATAAAAACACAATTCATATCATAAAAATAAAAAATATGAAACAAATAACAACGCAAAAAATCATTCATCAAACCAGATGGAAAGGCATATACTTATGTAAGTATATACATAGATGTGCCTTGGTAGACTAGTAGCTAGTGTACTAGACTGGTAGTCCGAAGGTCGCAGGTTCGACTTTTTCTGCAGACTCCGGGTGTCTCTGCAGATAAGCCAAGTAGCTTCATAGTTTGTGTTGTTAATTAATTTAAAAAAATCTATAATTCTTATTAAATATAAATCTTATAAACACGTCCCAAATTAATAATAATATAAAAAAATTTTGTTTAAACAAAAATGGAAAACACAACGTAACTTAAAAATGTAAATTGAAAAAATCTTGGTTTCTCATTTCATTTTCCTCTTTAAGTTAACTTTTCAATAATTGAAAAAATATCCTGTAAAAACAATTATTTTAAAATTCAGTTTTAGAATTTTAAAATAATTTAATTGCAAGCTGTTTTCATTTCTTGTTTCCCAACACAAAAATTGATTGATCTTAATTGTCGTAAAATATTTTAAGAAGACATTAGGCAAAGTAAAAAAGTTTCGCATATATGTATGCCAGAGTATTATTGTAAGTGATTAATTAAAAACCTATGGTTTTGAATTTTGTAACCCAAAAATCATTTATTATACAAAAAGCACTATAAATACCGCTTTTATAAACGGGTATGTAACAAAACTTCGCGTGTGCAAAAGCACACGAAAAAAATATACGAAACGTACCAAAACGGCATCACTGGTTAAAACGTGTATGAAAACAGTAATGAATTCTTTTATAATTTTGTCATTATAAGCTCTTTGCAGTTAGAAAAAGCTTTTAAAACACTCTCTTCCGTAAATCATACACTGGTGTTGCCACTTAGAGCGTATTTAAAACAAAACATGTGCGTATTCAAAGCAAAACATTTTAGTGGCTAAAACTATAGTGACAACTTGATAAACTGTTTTTTTAAATTGTCGATTTTATGGACACAAAATTGGTTTAAAATTTTAATAGATGGACTACTTACAAAAGTTGCTACTAACGGCAGTTTAGTGTGAATCATAGGCATTGTAAGGAACTTCTTTCCCTATTTCAAAATGTATACTTTTATACTGGTTCCACTATTTTGAACCATTCCAATGCTAGGAATATAACAAGTTTGCGATGTCTTTATATCTCAAAAATAGTTTATATAAATACGTATGTACATATACGAGTATGTTCCTCCGGAAAGTTATTAAAGGATTAAATATAAATCTATGAATTCCTAAAAAACCATATTTGAAAATAAATTTCTTTTCCAAACCCAGCATAAATGGCTTTCCATTCCACAAATAGTACTGATATAAGTTATGATATCTTCCAGAGCCAGAATCTAACCATAAATTTTATTAACTTATATTTTTGTTAAAGAGAAGTTACATTCAAGCAAAGACTATAAATATCTATTTATAGTCTTTGCCACTACTTACTTAAGGTGTTACATCTTTGAGAAAGGGATAGGGTAGAGAGGACAGGCGGTGAAATTAGAAGACAGAGAGTGAGAGAGCTTAATTTATGTTTTACAAATCAACTAGTCCGCTTTGTTTTATTACTTTTTATAGCAGAGTTGCAGCGTCTCTGGTGCTAAGTAGACGCATTAAGTCTCTTAAGCTGTATGTGTGTATAGCAATTTTATTAATTGTTTTACTTCACCGACGATTCCTCTAACATTACCGACGAAGGAGGGCGCTTTGATATAGTAAACATTAGCGTGGAAGTATATCCAATCGCTGTTAACAGTGTTTAGCCTCATAACTTAAATAGTCCCACAACGATTAACACAACGTCACACTAAGTAAATCAGAAAAATTAATGATGTTAATTTTTTAATGACTTGTCTTGAACGGGGATTGAAGCTAATTTCTCAGTCATAAATTGTTTTATAGTCAACGCGTTAACTACTTCAGCACCCTCATTTTGGTCCAAAAGCAGCCTTAGTGAAATTGTTTCCAATAACCAACAAATTGAAACTTGGTAATTGATTTTTGTGCTTTTACATTAACAACAAATATTGTCTAATTGTAAATTGTATTTTTTGTGCTTCTTTAGAAAAAAAAAAGAATAAATTAAGCGGCTGTATTAGACTTCTAAGGCGTCTTTTGCAAGTAAATGATTGAAATATTACGTCTAAGAAATTTCGCGAAATTGTTTTCTTCTTTTAGATATGGAATGTTTGCCTTATATTGGTTTATATATTTAGGTGAACACAATGTGTCCAGTTTGCGTAATTTAAATGTTATATGCTTATATTTTAAAATGTTATGGAGCAGCTGTCACGAAGAGAATAAGGACACTCCTTTACTCAGATATATAATACGGCTAGGGTTGCTTTAAATCAACGAATTATATATATATATATATATATATATATATATATATATATATATGTATATATATATATATATATATATATATATATATATATATATATATATATATATATATACTTTGTACTGAGATCTGTCTAAATTTCACGTATGTACGTAATTTCACATTTATTTCCACAAAAAATATGTTGTTGAATTAAAACTTGAGCAATTTAAATTGCAGAGTCAAAAACACATGTATTAGAGGGGAATCGTTTTATACCAAGGTTACCTGTAAATAACCAAAGATCTGGCAGCGTCATGAAATCTCTTACGATTTTTTTGTTGATTTTCTCTGTTTCTCTTAAAGTTCAAATCAGCTGTTGAAATTTATTTGTTGGTCTTTTTGCCGCTGGTAATTATATGCGCACAATCACGGCATTATGTCAATAGGACATGAAAGTGAAATATACAATAAAATTGAATTAAAAACAATTCAAGAAAAATATGTACATACACATTATTGTGTTGTTTGAGTTTGCAAGTGTGTAAAGAGGGGTAAAAGTAAGTTTGGCAACACATACTTACATATACACACCTATTTAATGTGTATATATGTACATATGTACATATTTGCCTATTTACGTGTTTATGTTGCACTCATGTGGTTGTGTTTTTATTAAATTTTTTGTGATGCATTAATGCACATGTCAAGTAAATGCATGTTTGTACATGCATACTTACATATGCATGTGTATTAATTTTTATGTGTGAATATGTGTGTTATTATGAACGTGTTTGTGATTAAGCAAACTGTGTTTTTATACATACAGCGGTCAAAAAAAGTATTCGTCATTACCTAAATTCTTAGGAATAACTGCAACAACGGCAAAACGGATCAAATGAAGGTAAAACAAATAATGTATTTTTTAGCAGATTACATCTGTTTTTTCGGATTTATTGTTTTTAAAGCAAAAAATTATATTTAAAATAACAAAAGTATTCGTCATTTTTGCAAAAAACTCAAGTTTAAATAAAATAACAGAAGTTTAATATTTTGTAATGCGTCCTCTGCGTCTTATTACTTCTCTTAAACGTATTGGCATCGATTGGACTAACTTTCCTGTGACAGCTGGATCTATATTAGCCCACTCTTCCATTCAAATCTGTTGCATTTGCGTCTTATTTGAGAAACAGCATTTTCGCAATTTGGTTTCCAAATGTTCCCAAAGATGTTCAATGGGGTTTAGGTCGGGACTTTGCGGAGGGGTTTTTATAACTTTTTTGCAGTTATATAACTTCCAAAGCTTAGTATTGTGAGCAGAATGCTTTGGATCGTTAACGTGATAGTACTGAAAATTGTTACCAATAACCAGTTTTTCTGCACTATGTCTCAAGTTCCTCTTCTGTATGTCAATATAGTATTTGTGATCCATTATTCCATTTATTATTTCAATATTTCCTGCTCCCGATGCCGCCATACATCGCCAAACCATTAAACCGCCACCACCTTGTTTAACAGCAGCAACTAAATTGCGTTGTTCTAGCTCCGTATTTGGCTTTCTGTACACAATAATTTTGCCATCGCATCCAAAAATGTTGAATTTCCTCTCGTCTGCAAATATTACTTTAGTTCAAAACGATTCTGGCTCTTTAACATAATCTCTTGCAAATTTCAGCCTTTGCATTCGGTTAACTTTGTTTATAAATGGTTTCTTTCGTGCAGTTCTTCCTCTATTACCATACTTTTTAAGAGAATTTCGAATGGACTGTGGAGTAATCTGCTTTCCCAAGTATTCCTTAACGTTACTGCAAAGAACTGTGGCATTTGTTTTTGGATCTTTTTGGATTTGGCGCACTAACCAACGTTCATCCGCTACAGAAAGTGCTTTAGGTCGACCAGATCTGTGCTTGTTTTCGACAGTTTTAGTTTCTTTCCATTTTTTAATAATGGATTGAACTGTACTTCTTGGCATACTTACGATTTCGCTAATTCTTTTTTCAGTTAATCCACTTCTAAAATGTTTAATTATCAAAACTTTCACTTTATCAGAAACTTCTTTTTGTTTGCGACCCATTTTCAAAAAAACTAAAATTTCACCCAATAAAATATTTAGTTACAAGCAGCCAAACGCTTACTATGTCGTAGAACATAAAATATGGGATTTCCCCGTTTGCTTTTTCCAAAATTTAAAATTGTTACATACACACATACATAAATGACGAATACTTTTTTTGCTGTATTTTATGGTTTTGCGCAATAAAATTGCATTTTTGTTATTTGGACTGTTAATTTTTGCTTTAAAAACAATAAAAAAAGAAAAACAGGTGTAATCTGCTGAAAGTTACATTTTAAGTTTTAGATTTTTTTGTTCCGTTTTGCCGCTGTTGCAACATTTCCTAAGAATTTAGTTAATGAAGAATACTTTTTTTGACCGCTGTAAATATCATATTCAAGTATAAATGTTGCATGCAATTTATATATGTACATACATACATACATACATATGTAAATATGTGCATATGAATATACAATCAACGGCTGGTTTCATTAATAAGTAGTCATATTTTTAGGTAAATTAGAATTAGCCAACTAATTGCATGAAGTGCATGCCTGTTCTCCCATTTTAAAGAGAACACATAAGAGCGTTTTACTGGTGCAAGTTTATATGTACTTATGTATGTATGGATGTGTGTTTGAATTTGAAATGGCCTTGTTTAGTGTCAATTGTTGTTTTAATTCAAATAAAATTCTTCTGTTAAATAATATACTTGCCTAAATACATATGTATGTACATACATATGTATGTTTGTACTCGTATACGTACATATATATGCATAATATTTTAATGGAAACTTAATTACCTTAAATGTTAAACAGTGAATAATAGTTTTGTTATTGTTGTTTTTGGTTGATTTCCGGTTGGAGGTTTGATTAAAAATCAAAATTTAAGAAAGTATTCTCTTTTGCCATTTTAAATTCAATTAAAAGCTTCTTGTCTTTCTTATTTTCAATTTGTATGTACTTTTCTTGCATAAAAAATTTATTTATGAGCAATATTTTTTAAATCGAGTGGATATTTTTCAAAAAGAAAATATACTCATGCGCTTAAATTCGTCTGCATATGACTCTCTATTCCTTAGATTACCCTACACCCTAAGGGATGGTTAATTAGATTGATATACAAAACAATACATATGTATGTATGTGTGTATGCAAGACTTTTAAAAATTATGTACTTATACACACATATACATACATATATGCATATACACTTACATATCGTTCCTCTAATGCAAGTCATTTATAAAAAAAAAAATTGAACTTGAAAAAAAGCGATCACAGTTATTAAAATTTTAGCTTCCATATCGAAAATCTTTAATAGCTGTGTAATCTCGGCTTAGATTCAGATAAAACTTTTGTTTTTTTACATGCAAAGAAAATATTGAGCAACACTTTTTAAAATTTTTGTATTTAGATATATGACTATGTTGCACTAAAGGATCTAAAGGGCGATTAATTGTATAAATGTATAATAAATTTAAAAAGACGCAAATCGATTATGGTTGTTTGGTGTGTTGTAAAAGCTTTCTAAAGCTATTATACTTATATGGTTTGTAAATTACATATAGATATATATAATTGAATTCTGTTGGATTCTCATATAGTATTTGTAATTTTGGTATAAGTATACGAGTTTGAATGCTTTTCAAACATGATTTGGCTAAAAGTTACTGATGATTTCGTAAGCGCCAATGAAATGCAGACAATATACTCAGCTAAGCTAACAACAAACAATAACATGTTAAAAAGTTAGTTTAGAGTGTATCTCTAATAATAAATTTGATAAATATTAATAATATAATAATTATAAAATTTATATGGGAAATACGTTTGTACGAGCAAAAAAGAAATGATTTAAAGACTAAACAACTCGAGAGGACTGGTGACCAATTTGGTCAAATATGGAATTCAATACTTAATACAATATATGGGTTCTCAATACGATTTTATATATAGGAAGGCTAGGTAGACTGGAACAATATGATTATTAATGAATAAATAAATAATGTAGTGTTTGTTGTGGCTTTAGCTGTTCATATGCCGACATTTTATTGGTCGTTAAACCGTTCGTTTGAAAATCGTTTGAAAACACTCAATTTGGTATGTTTATGCCAAAAGAATATAATACAAAATGAGAATTCAGTATTGTATATAATAATTACAAAATATATAATCATATGAACAGCTAAAGCCATTAAAAACCAAACATTTTTAAAAAACTCCTAATTAAAAAAAAATAGTTGGGGAGAATGTTTATATTAAATGAATAAATAAATAATTTTTTTTTTTGAGTAGACGAGTGAGTACAACAAAAATTAACCATATGGTAATATAATGTTTGGCCAATGTTTATGGTATTCTGTGTTAAGCTATTTTTTTAAGCTAATTGCGCCTATATTTTATAATTTAATAAAAGCAACGTTTTTTACATTTTCTCCCCAACGTTTCGTCAATTATTTTTTGACTTCTTCAGGGGAATATTAAAAATTAAATAAATTTAAAAATAACTAGTTTATCTTTCATTATAGTTTAACAACAACAAAAATTAACCATATTTAAGAAACTTTATGAATATCATATCTATTAAATTTATCTTTTTGAGTAAATACGTTACACGGTGAGAATATGTGTGCTTTTAAATTTGTTTTAGTAGCTCTCGCTATAAGTCGACTACTATTCGTGCATCTTTCGCTCGTTTGGTAACATAAGTTGTAACTTGTTTCTTGTTTGTGTGTGTGTGTGTGTGTTATTTATTGTTATTGTATTTGGTGTTGTTATTCGTTGCCAATAGTAGCCAACATTCAATTGTTGTATGAGTCTTACGAATTACGAATTCAGTTGAGCATAAGTCGTTAGTGGGTTAAAATGTAATTTTCAACGCGAGGAAGTTTGTGAAGAAAAAAATTACAATTTGTTTCAAGAATAAAAAAAGAACAGAAAATCAAGGAAAAACCCTAAAGCAATAAATAATTTTTATATTATTGAAAAGAGTGCAAAAATTAGTTAAAACTTATAAAATAATTATGAGAAAGCATTTTTAAGGTGTTTTCTTTTTAAATCAATAGATACTAAAATATTAAAAGAAACCAGAGTAAACGAATAAACATTTTCTTTATGTACATAAATAATTAATCATTTGTTAAATCAATCATTTCAAATAAGAGAAATTCTAATTATTTTTTTTATATTTGTTGCTGTATAAAAATACTATGAGTGTATTTTTAAAGCTTTAAAATGCTAAATATATTCCGTGTTAAAACCAGAAAATGAAAGAAAAAGTGATTTTGATTAAAAGCTAAAACAACACTCGGCGTCGCTCGTACATCTTTGCAACCATTCATCCTTTTTATTATACAAAAATTAGTCTACCACCAATTAATCGACGTATGTACATATTTATGTATCATCGCTCGGATCTGTTTTTTTTCACGTTGATAATGATTATTATTGTTATTAAAAATTGTTACAAATCTAAAATGACGGTCAATTTATCTCTGGGGTAACACGGTTGTTGGCCACATTATCATCGCTGTCATTTTGACTATCGACGTAATTTTCTCTTATGTGCCATTGTTTCTGTTGTTGTTGTTTTCTGTCCATTCATTTACAAAACCATTTAAATGCATTAAACTTTTAAAAAGAAAATGAAAATACGAGGTTAGTACCAGAAGAAGAAATTTAAAAATTTCAATTAGAAAATGAAATTTAAAATATTTTTGTGGGAAAATATTTTTTTTAGTAATTATGAAAGTAGGATATGCATTCCATAGGTCTATTTTGCAGTGGCTTTGGCGCATAGCTGAAACTGGCTTTGACTGCACAGAAACTGCATTGACTGTACAAAAACATCCAGTCTTCTGCTTCTGCAAATCTTCGACGCTTAGACTGCTAGTCTAGTACACTGGCCACTAGTCTCCGAGACCGAATTACTAATTTACTCATAAATGTTTATAAACTTTTTTGTTTATAAACTTTTTTTTGATACATAGTTGTTATATATTCATAAAGTGCTTATAAAATAAATTTTCTATGGAAATCTGTCTTACAAATAATACTTTGATAAATTATTATGAAAAAAATCAATATAAAAATAATTACGATCTATGTGTATGGTGGTTGTGGGCGAAGTTCTTTATTACTAACTTCGCCAATCCATGTTATTTGTAACTTTTAATAAATAAGTGAAATATTCACCTTTATTCTACTAGGCAACGCCTTTTTAACATATCTAAAATCCGTATCTAATAAATCAGTATTACGGTTGTCTATATTGATTTCTATCGATAACTGTCAATTTATATTTTGTATTCTATTAGACAATTTAAATTTATTTTGATTTTGTCATCACTGATTTTGGTGATGAAGTATTTTTTTGTCAGTCTGGACTTTTTTGACAAAATAAACTACAAACATATCGTTTTTAGTGCATCCGTTGGAATCACGTTGGCGTGAAATATTCATGAATATAAAATACAACGAAAATGAACTACAAAGTTACAGTGTTTTGCATTTGAATTAAAATATTCTTCAAGATTCAAGTATATAAAAAAAGTAATGGTTTCTTTTATTTGGGTCTCAAAAGTCCTTTATGTTTTTAATCATTAAACTCAATAAGAGTAAGAAATTCTTGTTTTTTTTTGTAATGTAAATTGTCTTTGAATCTTAAAACATGTAAAAAATTTTATTGTGCGTAAATTTCCTTTTCCATCGCATTTATAGTCTCAAATTGAATCTTCCACACGACTGGCTGTGATAATTTAAGTTTCAACACTTAGTTGGTGCGAACCCTGTGCTTTAATAAAAAAATATTTCTTTGCGTGAAATAAACGCATTCTTTAATTCCTAATGCAAAGGGCCCCTTGTAGCTACTGTTTCTGGAAGTGTAGATTTATCTGCATTTTGCACATTTTATTCCCCTAAAATATCAGATATGAAGAATTCAGACCGAAAATTTAAGTCTGCTTCACTACAAACGAATTCTCTGTTCATATAATGGTTAAATCCAAGTTGCAATATAATTTAATATTGTATTCATAACATTTAAAATGAATAAATAAACTGTTAAATACTTTTTTCAAAGTCCGACTTGCAGCAGTTTTGAAAAAAGGGATTCCGCTGGGTTACTGAATCGATAAAGGAAATCTTACTTAATAGCAAAATTATTGATTTTATTGTTCGTTCATGCGTATAACTAATTTAATAAACGATTCCAATTGTTTTTTCTCATTACTTTTGTCTCAAATAATAGCCAAATATTTTTTTACAATTTTTCTTTTCACAGAACAAAAAACATAAGCCCAATTTACAATCTTGTAAAAATATTCTTGCATCGTAGTATATGCAGAACGGTATAAAATATTTTTTTCTCTACGAATACACAACAAAATATACAAATTCGCACTTGCTAATCCTTCGTTCGTATTTTCCCAAAACAGAAATATTAAATTATTTTCAAGAATTTGCCGAAATTAATGATAAGAAAAAATCATAAGCGGTTTTTAAGCAACAATTATTGAAAATCAAACTGAAAAGACTCCTTCGCGATTGATGAAAAACATTTACAATTCCACTATTTTGTTAATCTCAAATGCTTAAGATGCTTAAATTTCAAGGGAAATCTGTTCGTTTTCATGAAGAAATGTATTTGAAAATATTATATATTAATACTTTTTTGTCAACGAAATTCAGATAATCAGTCATTCTATTAAAAAAATTGTGGCAACGCCGTTTGTAGCAACCTGTGCGATGGCGTGTATCTATACTTACATTGATTGTAAGTATACAAACGCTAAATAGAATTCTCATTTGGTTAGTATTAAATTTAATATAATGTATTTTAAGAGAAGTAACTGGCTCAAAAATTAATTTGGAAAAGTGCGCTCAATATCCGTAAGATGAAATCAAATGCTTTCTTGGAGAAACTTTAAATTAGAAAAGTTTGCCTTAATGGTTTTTAACCGACTTCGAAATAGGATTAGGGCAACGATACCTCCCATAGAAAGCAATAGTTTTGTATCGTATATCTGTCGGACTATGACAGTGAGAGTGTTAAAAATTGGTGTGGTTTTTACTCTGCATCCAATGCACACAGTCCCCACTGGATATTGCCAAGGGGAACGGTACATCCCATACTAGGAAATTCATAATTATTGCATATATTGCTGATTACAATAGTGAGAATATTAAAAATTGGCGTGGGCTACCTTCGGACTTATTGGATATGTCCAGTGGGGAAGGATACCTCCTATACAAAGTAATACATAATACATCGTATATCTGGCCGAATATAATATTGAGAGTATTAAAAATCCACCGACATAAAAAATTCCTCTGTATTTTTTTTAAATATTTGTGCACGCTAATTTAAATCTAGCAGAGAAAAAAACCATACACTTTTCAGCAAAGCCTAAAACCAAAAGCCAACAGAACTTAATTAAAAAAGTCATATTTTTTGAATAAGTTCCAAAATTAAATACCAACTTATCTGCTCCTTATAGCACTGCCTGGGACATCTTATCCAGAAAATTTGCAAAAATATGACTTTTCAAATTAATTTTTCTAAAGTTCAAAATTATATGTGATAGGAACATCTGGAGCACATTTTTATGTAGTGAGATATACCTATAACTCACTATTTTTCCATAACGTACATATACTGATATTCTCGAGAAATTGTTCATATTTAGGTACCTTTTTCATAAGCTGTTTATTATGGGTTTGGGAGCTCTTTAACTGTGAAATAGCCTTTGCTAAAGTTTATGATCTTTGTAAATTTAAATTTATATCTATCATTTGCGTTCCATTATTTATATTATTATTATTATTATTTTTCAAAATGGGACGAATTGATTATCGCATAGCTCCCCTTCCAGTTAATGCCTGATTTGGAAAATACTTTTGTTTCATTTTAAAGCCTAAGTAAAGTGTATCGGATTTCAAACTCGTCCGTAATTGCATCCTCTTGTAATATGATCGATTGGATCTTTGTGTTGAAGTCGGTTTATTTCGCAAGAATTATTTTAATAATTGCTTAATTCTGGAACCTTCCTCGTATATATAAAAATATATTGTGAATATATGTATGAGTAGGAAACAACTTGAAGCCAGCAAGAGAGACAGCCAAATAACCATAAATACACATGTATTAGATTATTTCTTGTACTGGTTTTTCTGCTGTTTTTTTCTTTGAAAGTGTGAAGAAATATTCCGCATTATTTAACAATAATAACCAAGAGAAAATAAAATTTTAATTTCTTTTTTTTGTAATACTTTTATGCAATTTAAAACTTTATCGATATAAATTAAGTTAAAAAATAGATCAAAATTTATTATAGAATAGATTTGTTAACGAAAGTTCTGCTGAGACCGATTAAAAGTTCTCTTGTGGGCAGAGGAAGGATCATTAGATTGACGGTATTTACTGAAAAAAGCAGGTGAAAAATAGTTGAGAAGTCAGAGTTCAATTTAAATGAAGTTCTTTTTTTAATTAATTAACAAACACAAACTTCGAAGCTACTTGGCTTATCTGCAGAGACACCCGGAGTCTGCGGCAGGGGTCAAACCTGCGATCTTCGGACTACCAGTCTAGTAAACTAGCTACTAGTCTACGAAGGCAACTCTATGCAACTCTGTTTTAAAAAGTTCAGACAACAATCCACAGATCCGATAGGTTTATTATTAAACAGCTCTAGCTTCTAATTTTTTTAATTTGCTGCTTGCTTATCGTTCTCAATTCCATCTAAGAGAGATCACTATTGTTGCAAGTTGTGTTGTTAACTTCCCGACATGTCAATATTTTTGCATCCTTTGGTTGAAAACTTCCTTTCACAGCTTTAGACCATACAGGACTTAAAACAAGCGCAAGTTTTTGCTTATGGCTTGTATCACGTAATAATAAAGCTCTCAGCATTTCGCACTGAACTGGACACTACAACAGTCCCTCATAGAGTTTACAATTACAGTTCTCCAAAAACAATTATACTTAAAATACTGCAATTACATTAGTTATAACATTACATTTTTGCATTGATCTTAAAATGGTTCTTGTGACTGATGATTTACTCCACCTGTGCCTAGTCAATGCTTAAGAGGATTGTTAGTCGTGAAAAGCTCTTTTGATATTTAAGTATACTTAAAGAATGGCGCAGATATTCAGAAGATTTCCGGATTCGCGATATCACAGGCTCTCTGAATCACAGTTAAGGAGAATTCAAAAAAGCAGTAAAAATCAGTCCTGCCATTTAGACTTTATGACTATTTCTTGTTATTGTTCTGCAAGCGATTAGCCTTGTCTTGACTCATCCCTTCATGCTAGAATCTCCTTATATATGCATCAACAAGAAAGTGGTTGTCACTGATATCATGCCCTCGCCGTTTCAGATGATATTCCCCCTGCATTGTATTCGAAGAAGAATATAACAATGATAACGTCACCTGGCGAACGTCGTTGACATCGTCCTATTAATATTGCAAACATAACCATTCACCGCTCCCGCTTAGTCAGATCTTGTAGAGCTGCTGCAGGTACTTATTTCAACTTCCTGTTAGCCAAATTGAAGTCTAAAAATTCCAATTTCTTATACACAGAGAAGAATATATTTCATCGGCTGCTCTTACACATTTTCAAGTAAAGTGCCAAAATATTGTTCTTATCTGTCGTTCGTTTGGAGCACGCGTGTTGAAATTTTCTTCCTATCTATTATTTTCATGAAGTAGTATCCATGTTGAATGATCTTAAAACGAACTTGTCGTATCAACCATCAAAGAGTCGACGTTGAAGAGCGTGGCGTGGATCTGCTATAAATTTCAACGCAGCATTTCTAGTCATGAACACTCATTTTAGTTATAAGGTGTTGTCATATGGACATGTTTCTCAGACCCATATCAAAACGACTTACCATTATTGAGGTCCCTATATATATTTTCTTTTAATTTAAAGTTAAAGTACTTTTTCTTTCGTTTATTTATTAACAACCAGTTCCATTTGTGTTCGGAAACATTTTCATAAAATTAAACTGAATAATCCGTGAAGCCTAGGAAGTTGGTTGTGGTTGTTCATAATTCTTATGGAAATTCTATAAAAAAATGCAATATGTCGACTTCTAATAGAGAAAATTAAAAAAGGGATACAAAAAAATTATGATTTCTTTATGTGGCATAAATTTTTATTCAACCTGCCATTTTATTATATTTTCCCACAGCAGTTGGGCAGAATGGAGGCAAACAGGGATATAACGATACGACAGTTGTTGTGTCGTTTGTAGCTTTACTGCTCAAACAAATGCGGCAACATGCCGCATCAGTTGCTTAAAACATCACACATGTTGTCACATTTACGTGTAGATCATCCCTACGTACTATTATTAGTAAAAAATTGTCATTCATTGAATTTGTTTCTTTTGCTGTCGGAGGAGTGAAGCAAAAAGTATCGAGGTTGGAGCAACGGTTGCATCGTGTGTGTGCACGGTAGAAATAATAGAAATTGCCGTAATGCGTCGTTTTCAAATTGGTTTTGGAATGGTGATACGTTATGACTAATATCGGTAACATCGACCGCCTGTTAAGCTAATTGAAAGAAAAAAATATTATTGACTAGCTTTGTCGCGTGTCCTTTGTAATTTACCGATTTATTAACATCACTACTATATTTTCAACATTTTTTAAATATACCAACACTCAGGGCGATCCAAATTTTTAAGTTAATGCCAAAGAAGTATTCCTCAACATTCTCTTTGTATGTAGAAAAAAGTCAGCATCACATCTAAAGCTAAAATGAAGTTGTAACAAAGTCTCCATATGGAAGTTGACAGTTTAAAAATTTTAATCGCATTTTACATGGTTCAACTTTTTTGAGATATGATTTTTTTGTTGCATAAAAGGCGCGATATGGTCATTCGGACTTTGAGATTTCGCCAATTTTTTTAAATTAAAATACCGATATTGTAATATTTGGTCAATCTGGACTCGATCACTTACTTTTGGACGTCGATTTTTCTGCGTAAAATTGCACTGAAATTGTTTGAATAGTTCAAGAGAAATTTTGTGTTTTTCTTCCCACGTGATTTGCTTGAATTTGGAATGATTTTCCGTTATCCCACGTTAAATTTAAAAGGATTATTCAAAAACGATCTAGTAAGAAAGTGAACACTGAAGACGGCATGCAGCCGAAACCGGTATGTTTATAAATTAAATTTGACATGGGGTGACAGAAAACCATTCCAAATGCAAATGTGAACTCTAGAAGTGGTTCAAATAACTTGATGTTGTATTGACTAAATTCGTATTTTCCAATGGATCAGTTAGACATATTTTGCTTGCGTATAGCAAGACCAGATTTTTTTGTTTGTTTTAGGGGTCCCAAACTTTTTCCGGTGTCAGAAATGCACCCTTCAGAATGGGCTTCTACGCTAAAAAAAATCATATTAAAGTTGTGGGTTTTTGCAGATAAGTAAGCAAAAAAAAAAAACAAAATTTATTAATATTAATAATAATAATAATGATATTATAATGAAAACATTTTCTTCTTACATACTTTTACATTTTTATTATGAGTAGAAATGCTTTATCCATTTTATTTATTTTTTTTACCTTTGAGTTTTCTTCAAAATTGTTCCAGTTAATTTCTGACTTTGCAACATTTTTAATACATATCTGTCACGTTTTATCACTTGTCACAAAATCAACTCACGCTACACACATTCGTATACGACTGACTTTTGGCCTGGTAGTAATTTAAAACCTTCGTTAAAAATTTATTGATAATTATATGCTTATTTTTCTTTCTTTCTTTTATGTTCTAAAATACATGTGCATATGTAAGTGAAAGTGTAACATCATATAATTACGTGAGAGTAGAAATAACAAATCGAAAACGCTTGTATTGACTTTTAAGAGTCCATTTCTCAGGCATGCATGCGCGCAGTCTGAATGTCAAAACATATTTTATGGTAGATGGAAAAATGATCACAACCACATTCTTGTGTAAAAATATATCACTGGTAAGAGGATTATTTATAACTTCAATTATAAAGTGCTTCTCTGCCGCAAATCTTCCCTTTTTGAAACTTTCAGTAACCCGTACTTTCTCAAGTATCGTTTTCGTATTCAAATAAGTGCTGTAGTTTAATTGATCAGTTCACTTAAATTATTCATATGCTTCTAACACATTCTCGCGTTAGCGGGTTCGACGGAGTTCATGCTTTCTACGCATTTTACGCTTTTCTGCATTTCAAGTTCCATGCGACGCTGACCTCTTCGCACGCCTCAATTAGAAAGTAGACCCACTTTTCGCTTTTGTGCTTTCTCACTTGCAACATGCAACTACACTGAATCTACTTCTTTGACAGATGAATAGATCGCGAAAAAGCGTAGAATGGAAGGTGTGGACTTTCAGCTTTAGTTTTCAATAGTTTTAGTTTCCATTAATTCACTTAAAACAAAAACACCAATTTTAAATGAAACAAACATCGCTTAACAGAAAATGTATTAATTTACTGCCGACGAAACATCATGCAGTGGCGGCTTATTTTAATCGCATCACATGCAAAAGATGATATCTGAATTTATATAATAAAAATTCTGTGCTTAAAATCAGATTACCAGAGAAACAAGCCGGAGCCAAATAATCGGCTGTGAAAGCTGTGCAAGTTTAAGTTTCTGTGGTAATATTCATTGACGTGAAATAGTTTCCCGCTGGTAGTAGATTTGTTGTAAACTGATGCAATGCTAAAAAAAACAATATCGGCGATTAATTTTCAACTGATATAAGTCAATGAAGAGGCGGCGTGGGTCCTAATTTAAGCTGATTGGCTTGTTCCTCTGTAGCACTCATCTATTACAGTTTTAGTATGTTTCATACATTCTATCATATATTCATATATATATATATATATATATATATATATATATATATATATATATATATATATATATATATATATATATATATATATATATATATATATATATATATCATCTATAATATATATATTATTTATATATAACATGTCATTGTAAGTCAATTCTCTAAAGTACTCCTGACTATATCGATTTTTCGCTTAAATTAAAAAAAAGTAATTTTCTGTGTCAAAAGTATGTATTTTAATTTCATATGTATATAAATATGTATTTGCTAGCTCCTTCCAATGACATATAACGTTTTATAATAATTTATGATTGTTCTACTTTCAACTCCCTATTTTTATACAAACTTTCAACAATGTTGTAGGAGATTTACATAAAAAAATTAAATTAACAATGTTGGATGACCCAATTTTGTTCAGTTTAAAGTTACTCCTGTGTGGCAATAAACTACATGCAACTAAATAAATTATCCATTTGAACTATTTATGTAGAAACGTATTAAAATAATGAACAATACAATACCTGTTTGAATCACACCATTTTAACGCGAGTGAACTATTATTTATATATAAAAAAAAAACAAAAACAAACATAGAAACAAAAATTACTTTCTAACAAAACACATTTAATGTAAAATTATATTAACTTTTAGTTAATTAAAATAAAAAGCAACAACAATAAATGGACAACATTACATACTTTGATATAAATCAGCTGGCATGTTGACAGCAGCATGAAAACTCTTACAAATAGTGCTGCGAAAACCTCTTTCCTGCTGTTCCCAAACACATAAATAAAATTAGCCAGAAATAGCTTAATATCGAAAAAGCACTTTCTGTTAAAAATAATTAATCAACAACTAATAAACTTTCGTTTCTCTTTACTGTTGCCTTAATAAAAATATATTGAGAAAATTATTAATCTCAATTGACAAACTCTACACTTGAATTCAAACCGAGCAACAAGTTGATTCCAATGAGCTCGAAATTTACATAAATACTATATATAATTAATTTATGTGTACAAATATTAAATGTGTGTAAATTTTTTTCGCAAAAAATTCAAACAACTTTAAATATTAAATATAATGAAATACCTTAACAACTGGGATATTAGAAGTCAGAGCCAAGATAGATGAAACTATGAATTAAATTTTGCATTTAGTTGTCAACTTTAGCTTATATATTTTGAACTTCTTAGAGGCCATGCCTTCATCACTTCAGTCCAACAACAATTAACACAACCTCTCACTAATGTAAATCTAATTATGTTGATGACTTGTCCTGAACAGGGATCGAAACCAGGCGGTCAGTCATAAATTGATTTGTAGCCAACGCGTTAACTACGTGTTTTTCAGCCAACAGCACTTTTTATGACTAGTTTTTGGACTTGAGCTCAAAGATTAAATAAGCTTTAATCCACGTATTTAATTTTGATTTAATCTTTAATCCAAACTGTCATATATACATACATGCATGTTGAAGTAATATAAACAAAAAAGAATTTCAAGCAAATGAAATAGAAATGAATTGAATAAAATTCTAGTGATTCCTTCTTTATTTCTAAATTGTACAATCTTAACGCTTATAAAAATTCAGTATGAATTTAGAGCCTTCTCTTCGTTCTTTTTTTCGTTAACACAGTGCAACACGAAAAAAATAACCATATACGGACACCACTACGTGATAAAAGACTAAAAAAAAGACCCGTGTCTCCCACTTTTTCCCAAAGTCATGCACTTTTTTTATGGGTCGCCAAAGATTTGGGGCCTCGGTATCATTTTCGCAAAAAAATGATCATTTTCTCGGGCTCATATCTTGTAAACCGTTCCGAATTTCGATTTACTCTCTGAGGCAAACTTGTAGCTCTTGTCATAAAGAAAAAAAATTTCGAACATATAAAATCAAAAAAACTTCTCCTTCCAGATAAAAATCGCAAAAAACTTAAAAGAAATCGATTTTTTAACATTAGCATGTTAACATTAGCATGTTAACATTAACAAAGCTGACAAAAATGTTGTTATGTTGTGTTGTTGTTGTTGTTCAAGAGCGTCCATTAAACTACATAGCCACCGAGATCGTGTGATATGAATAAGCGAATAAGCCACAAATCACAGCCGTCCCCAAAGCCAACATAATCTATACTTTGGGTCAAATTTAACATGATTTATGTGAGAGAGTCATAGAAAATTGGAAAACCCTCAAATCAGCGGCGAATATTTTCACGCTGTTATGTTCCATACGTATTAGCATTGATAGGCCTTTCCCATGAATAAAAAATATCAATAATATTTCACAAATAATTTATTTTACTTAATGAAAAGCTCTTTACTTTGTCGGGAGTCATAGAATAATACCACCCCCATACAGTCTTTTTGATGGCAATTTTTTCATTTTGAAAATCTAAATGCATAAATAATTAAATTTCATACTATCAGTTTTTTCTTCTTTACTTTTCCTGTAGATACATATGTAAAATTTAAAAAATCCTTTAAGTCCTCAATATACGACAGACTTATCTTCAATCGAAGAAACTAGAAATACACGTAAAGCGAAATTAATTTTATAAGAAAATCAAGGTACGATGACACACTTTGCTTTATGATTGTACTCAAGGAAATGTGAATATGATAATGAATAAACAAATTAATGTAATTATGCATATGTAAATAAAGAAATAAAAAACTAATAATAATGACAAGAATAAAAAAGCACACATCCTTTTTTTTACTCACCTACACGCCTACATTGAATACGACAATAGCATTAGAAAAAAGAAATCCCATACGGTCATCTGCACTTATGCTAAAAATAACACTTTCGCTCAACAATTCCCATTAAAAATAAATTTAATAGTAAAAAGAGTATAACGTCATCATGTCATGCATGTACAGACTTAGGAAAAACAAAAACAAACTTGAACAAAAAGTACACAACCCAAACAACAATAGTAATCAAACGCAACGTTCGAGTATAGAAAAGATATTAGAAAATTTCACTCAAAGAAAAAAATTTTCAAACAAACAAAAACTGCAATTTAGTACATTTTTATTATAAATATTTAATAGTTCAAGATCTTTTTATTTAAAAACTTTCAGTTTATTTTCGATATTTCGTTAACCTCTGGAAACACAAAAAATTGCAACAGACTTTCTTTAATAATATCAAAATATGAATTTTGATATTTAATATTAAAATTCAGTATTTCGCACTGCTCCCAACTAATCATATGAACAATGGACTTTTCTTTGTTGTTGTTTTAGCTCTTTATACGAGTATATCGTTATTTCAAATACAATAGAGAACTCATTCATATATAGGTTAGGTTAGGTTAGGTTGATTGGAGGGGTGTGATAAGCCCATGTCATACGACATGGGCCAGTGAAGGCTTGTTGTGCGCTCCCTTTAATTATCAAACACAAACTGCCAGAGTTCTGCGGCAGGATTCGAACCTGGGACCTTCGCACTACGAGTCTAGTACACTACCTACTAGTCTACGAAGATCAGTCATTCATATATAGAATGACGTAATGCAAACTTAAAAATAAAGAAAAATTTATGTTCGATATTTTGTAATTCTCATATTGTTTATGTTGGTTTTTGTATAAACATGCAAAGTTGGATGGTTACAAAACAGGTAGAGTTCACTGATGATTTGGCCAACATCAATCGATATATGAACAGTTAAATTTTTAAAATTTAAATGAAAACATCTTCTTGCATTGATACTTGCGTACATAATAATTTGTAAAAATATAAAAAAACTTTTGATGGAAGTCAATCGATTATTAAAAAAAAAATTATTTAAATTTCTATCATAAAATTACTGGCATCTAATTACCGGAAAAGTACAATAATAATAAATCAGAAAAAATCGTCACAACGACAACTAATCACTTTCTTGTCTCTCATAAGCGACATCATTTGTGGTCACTTGATCTTTAATAAGCTCCAATATGGCGTATGTTCGAAGCAACATACCAATTTCTAGCACTACCCTTGAGCTCTCTAGTACTCGCAGCGATTTGTATAAGTTGTATAGTTCATTTCAGGGATTTTATCACACTAAGTTCAAAATAAAGCTATTTTATTACAAATTATTGAAAATTAATATATTTTGTGACATCTACATTTTTTAAACACTTTATTTATTATTTTGATTCGAAAATATTTCACAAATATTCGCTGAAATTTGATGAATTCAAACACCAATCCGAATATAATGGAAGAGGTGAATATTTGGGAATACATCATTGGCATGTATTTATATACTCGTATTTTATTTATGATATCTCTACATATATAAAAATTACGTGTATGTTCGTGATCGCTAAACTCAAAAACTACTCCACCGATTTTAACCAAACTTTATATATATGCTCTATGGGGCGTGAGGAGTGTTTCTGTGTAGTTTGAAGTTCCTCCGACAGATGGCGCAATATTTATTTTTTTGTGTTTTGCCCGATAAAGATTAGCGCGATAAGCCTATGCTGTGTTTCGCTGAAGGCGTTGGGTCCTTATCAGCGTTTAGTGGCGTTAATTAGCCCGATACCGGTATTTGAACAATAATTGCTATGTCGATTTAGTGCACCTTTCATTCTTTTTCGAAATATCGATCCGCCATGACTTTGCAACGAAACCAGACTTGCAGTGAAAGTAAAATTTGAAGACAAAACAACGTTTGCCCGGGTCAGCTAGTATTATATAATTTATAATAATATAGATTTTTAGGCATTTGCAACTTGTTTGCCACAACCATATAATGTGACAAAAGAACAGTTGCCTTCTTAGACCTCCGATAAAATTTTGAATAAAAACCGTGTACTAAAGTTCTCTTAACGTTGAACGCATATGCATTCTAATATATACAATCTGTTTAGTGACAGCTGTCGATTTGGCCGATACAAACAATTTTCATTTGTTTCACGAACACCCCCAAGTTTTTATTTCTCCTAAATTTGTTTTGTTGTACAACTTTCAAAGAGTTCAAGTAATTTTATTGCATTTTGCACGAACCATATGGATATAGAAGTATATAAATATTGTATGTTATATATTGTAAATATATACATTATGTATACGTAAATCTGCGCATGTATGCGTATGTACATATGTACTCACATACTTGAATGCATGCATTTTACATTTCAATACGTTTTTTGTGTTGCTCAGTTTTGCCAGCATGTTTTTATGCTTTCGACTATTGCGATGCGGCAAAATCCATTTATTTTTATTGCAAATATCGTTAAAGCCATCCTATATTTAGCCAAAAATTTAACCGAAGTCAACTGAGCTAAACTGTATTGACAACTGACAAAAGAAGTGGTATATATGTACATATGTACGAGTATGTACATATGTATATACTTATGTACTAGTATGTAGTAGCACATGAAGAAATAAAAATGTTATGTTAGGAGTAAATGTGGCCAAACAATTCTCTTATAACACCAAAAATAGTGTCGTGAACATTATAATATTTTTTCTTTTTGTTTATTTGAAAATCTGTGTAAATGGATTCAGTACTCGTAGGTCAGGGATGGAAAATTCAGCGCATAGATTTGTTCTTCTCTTCATTACTTTTTTCCGCATTCGATAGTTGGACATTTTAGGGACGATAAAAAAATGATATAAAACACTTGAAATGATTACAAAGATCTGGTTCCCCGACATCTTCTTGTATCTGCTTTTTGTTGTGAAAATTTAAAAATAATTAACATTTTCAGTTGCTGATCTTAAACTTAAGTAATTAACAAATTAAAATTTTGCTTATTTTATGTAAAATTAGTTAATCTACGTAGACTAAGTTTGCTTAAAGCAATTTATATTACTTTAAGTAAACTTTGTCTTAAAATATTTTGTTGGGAGTTTCTAACACATTTGTGGATTTTTTCGTCGGTTGCATTTACAATTTGTTGCCGTGTGCTGTATGACAAATACAGAACATGTTCTTATTTGTCAATTGTGGGTTTGTTGCCAAATATCTTTTTTGTCTGTCGTGTTTTGCGTATTTTACATACGTATTTAGATTCTTATAATGTATGTAAATATGTATGTATGTATTTCCTAATAAATATTTATTGTCAAACGCATAAAGGGGTGCACTCAGCATTAACCCTCTTGAGGCCATTTTAATACCGGTTGTTGCTTACTCCCTTAGAAATTTCTCTAAAGCGATTAATAATGAAAATTGCGCTTTAATGAATAGTAAAAATTATAAATTTTTTTTAATATTTTTAATAAAAAGTATTTGGTATCTGCAAGGCGAATTCATAATAGATGGAGTTGACAGCACAGCTGATAACTTTTTTCTAATTTTTACGTAGCTCAATGTCAAAATTTGTCCATTTGTCTTGATTATGTTCTTATTTCTTTTAATTATTTTTGACTACTTTCCTTTGCTTTCTTCTTTTAGTCTTTTGTTTTTGACGTTAAGTACAGAGAAAGTTGTATATGTTGTACTCGTGTGTTAATCTGTTATGAATTCGCGTTGGGTATCTGTATAAAAAAATTATGTAGCATTATGAATAGAGTATGCAAAAAAATAACTTTTCCACAGAACCGGTTTTGAAATTATTTGAAAAAATGGTTTAACACGGTTTCAAATACGGTCTTGTAAAAAAATCCGGTTAGACGGGCCTTTATGGCCTTTATTTTTAATAATTTTATTAAAACAAAAAGAAACCATATGTATATAATATGTACTCGTACATGGGATGTACTGTAAACATATGTATACTCGTATGTACATTAATGAAAAAGTAATTCAGTTAATGTATTTTGAAATATTTTTAATACAATAGCAACTATTTGCTTCAAAATTAACTGCCGTATTCAGAAAACCTAATTTGAATTTAAAATTAATTTAAATTCTTTACAATTTTTTTAATTATTTATTTTGTAAATACGGCAGTAAATTTTAATGCATTCCAATTAGTAAATCAACTGTCGGAATTACTGAAAAATGTTCATTTATTGTTTCGCCTTGGAGTTTTAAATTATTATAAGTAATAAAGATAAAGAATATGAGACGTTTTAAAGAATAAAGTCAAAATAACGCAATATTTGTTCCTCTTTTATATGCCTACTTACATAATTATGTGCATAAGTATATAAAAAATTAAATATAGTTATTAATAACAGTTATTACTTATTTTAATTTTATGGTTTTAAATAAATATACACATTTAATTATAATTTAAAAGTAGTAATTTAAAAATAATAAACAGCTGGGATGATTTTTTTAGCTTATTTTTAATGAAACTTGAGGTAGAAAATACATGCTCGCCAAAATTGTCGAAAGGCATTCTACATATTTGTCGTTTTGTTCCATTTATCCAATTATGTAAAATCGTCAAAACCATGCGATTTTTGTATTATTTAAGCCAGAAATTAAGCTGTCCGAATATACAATACAAGAACCAGAATCATCCAAATCTATTGAAATTGTATGTAAATTTGTTGCAAACTGTTTCAAAATAAGCAAAAAGTGTTTTTGTTTTTCTTTAAAAACTAAAAAACCCGGTTAATCGAAAAACGACATGCTGAATTATTCCAAAATAGAGATTAATTGAAACCGGTTGATTTTGTGAAAAAAAACCGGTCTACCTGTTTTGGGTACCGATTTCTCTAAACTGTTATTATGACTAATGTCGTTTTCTTTTCTAAAAACAAAATTTAACATATTCTTCATCAATTTATGAAAAAAAAAAAAAATATTCGTCACTCTTATTCCAAAAAAAAAACTCCTCGTAACTGCCTTACAATATTCAGTGCCCTTTTCTAATAAGTTTGTGTTCACAAAAGAACAGAACATTTCTTTTTTCTCAGCAAAAGTGCAAAAAGTAAACACCAATAAATTATGGTCCCACTGTCCATGTATTTATTTGCTGATTCTACGACAACATACATATATAGCTTATTAAGCTATCGAATATACGCATCTGTACTGCAATTTCACTCCTTGATCAGCTGAGGGTTAAATCAGAAATAGAATACAACGAATTGGCAAAAATCAACTGGAGACACATTATTTAATGGTCACTGCAACCCCAATAGCGTAAGACCTGAATGAAATAAAGGAGAACAGGTTAGAGAAAAAGAAATTTTGCAGAAAAGCCGCTGATACTAGAAACGGAAATAACTTGCGAACCCTTGAAACCTAGACGAAATGGAATTATTATTGTTTTTTTTTTAGTTTTTTCAAAACAAAACGGATTAAAGAGGTTTTTATGTACTTTTAGGTTTTATATTGTTTTGCTTTTGTTTTATTTTATTTTATGAATCTAGACTAGACGTTGGACTTTTTTTATTTTTAAGTACTTTTGAGTTTACAAAACGTTAATAAAACTTTTTAAAGTGGATACTAAGAAATTTATGTAATACATACGAGGTGCGCTAAAAATTAAGTAAATTTTGAGTTTTTAGCTTATTTATAGAATAATTTGTTATTGCATTAGAAATCGAAGTGGTCCAGAGATGATGAATGGCTGGCTCATTTGTGCTTTTTGGGAAGTGCTTAAAAGCACAGCAGTAATAAAATGTCCAAGAAATTCACTAATTTTATTGAACGCCAAAATTTATGTCGCCAACAAACCATGGTCCTATGGTTTATTGTGTTAAATTTAGGAAACCTCGCCAAGAAAAATTGGGATCTTATAAGTTTCTAATGAGAGATCCGATTTTGGTGTAGGTTTTCTTTTTTGTTTTGTTTAAAGGTAATTTTATTAGGAGTTTTCGGAAGCTGCGTTACAAAGAATTCAAGAGACGGGGGTTTTCAGAAATTAAAAATTTTAATTCGGAAATTGTGTATGAAAAAAAACGTACAGCTATTTAAAGGTCTTACGGCTCCATACCCAAAGGTTTTTGTTTTCGAGGAGAAGTCCGTTACAGTCACTTTTTTGGGAACCCTAATGGGGTAAGGACCTGAATTTTCACAAGATATATATGACTATTGTCCAAGAAAATACTAAAAATAGAAAAAGTGCAATATCGAAAGTGTCCTAAAGCAAGTAACGTAATGTTGGCATTAAGAGGTATCAAGTTGTATGTTTGAAACTTATACGGGATATTCCGTATATTAATAAATAATCACGTATTTTTATATTTGTTTTCACCAGACGTATGACATCTTTCGTGCGTTAATCGAATTCGGATCAATTTCCGTTTTTATTTTATTTCAGACTCGATTGGGAGAAGTTTTTTTTTGTTGTAATTAAAAATAACTTAATAGATGCGGGAAATGAAACAACTCGTAAAACTCAGTAGATCTCGTTGAACTTTCGAGTTGGCGAAAATGGGCAATTGTAATAGGCAAAAGCAAATTACATTTTTAACTAACGTTGGATAAAAGAATAGTTGGGAACTTCTCGTATTCTCTCTTAAGTAAACTTTAGTTCAGTTGGATGGACCCGGCTGCTCATGATTAGTTTGTTGCACCAGCTAGTTATGTAATTTAGTCTTAGCCGTTGATGGGAGCATTATTGATTTTTAACTAGCTACGAGGGCTGTTCAAATAGTTATAGATTTCTTAAGAGTCTCCCTTTATTTTTTAGATTGTAAACGAAAGGGCAAAACTTTCAGAAACACAAACATGTGCAATTTTAGGCACATTAATGTATTATTTCTATTATTTTTATTATTGTATATATATATATATATATATATATATATATATATATATATATATATATAATCTTGTGTCATTTTGCTGCCATACCCATATTGTGCAGTCAGGTTGGCTGGCAGTCGAATGCGTTCTCTCGTTTCTTCTTTAGTACGTAATAGAAGATGTAAATATAATTCTTATGTTAGAAGTTATTTATATACATTCGTAATACTACGAGTAGTATATATGACTGCATATAAATACATGTACATACTTAAATGTCGGAAATGGTAGGAGTTTTTGAAATTTTTCTTAGTTTTTTTTTATTGCTGCTGTTTGTTTTTGGATGAGCTAATCAGTCCATTTAAACAAACCCTGTTTTTTTAATTGGAGTCTTAATGTAATTATAATTTACTTAATAATTTTGCATTCTTTATTGACGTGGGTTACAAATGTATAAAATAATTAAAAATTTTAATGCATTAGGGCCTGACCTTCGTAGACTAGTAGGTAGTGTACTAGACTCGTAGTGCGAAGGTCCCAGGTTCGAATCCTGCCGCAGAACTCTGGCAGTTTGTGTCTGATAATTAAAAGGGAGAGCACAACAAGCCTTTATTGGCTTAAGTGTATGTCATATGACATGGGCTATCACACCCCTCCAATCAACCTAACCTAACATAATGCATTAGAACTGTGATAACTTTAGTTTGCAGCGCTAAAACTATTAGAACAATCTTTAAATTAGTATTTATTCGTGTATTCCAATTATACAAAAGTATATGTTTTAGTCACTGCAAGCATTTTCTAGTTTAGATTTGGATGTTGAAAGGAAAGAAAAAAAATACTTTTCTGGATTGTTTCCCACAGTATTGTGGCGGCTATGGTCTATGTATAATTAGTACCTTGTTTCAAAAGTTTCGGTGTCGTTATATTCGGAATGTGGATGTCAAAGAGGTCTGGGACACCTTGCGTGGTCGTAGTGTTGAAAACAAATAACGTTAGTGTCCATATCATCCATAAGAAGTTCGTAATCATCGACCCATAGCACTCGCTGTTGACGGTGATGGCATGGCCAACCTCGTTCTCAAAGAAATATGGACCGATGACGCTGCCAGCCCAAAATCCACACCAATGGATTGGATGCATTGCATTGGATGCTCTTGGATCTTATGTGCCTTGGTATCGTCCCAAATTCAATATTTCTCTTTGTTGATGCACCCTTTCATCCAGAAATGGATGACGATAAATAACGACCGTAAAATGGGAGAACACATATTTTCACGTGCTATTGAACGTTATATTCATATATGGTGATGTGACAAAACAGACTGAAGAAATGGCAGCCAATGCGACGGACATACCTTAAACAATATGGTTGCTATCAACTGTAAAAGTTCGTAAATCCCTTTCGAAAGATTCGATCCAGTCATATTATGGTTGCAGATATTTACAAAAACTTAATTTTTTTAAAGCAAATCACTTTAAATATTTTATAAACTTGTAATATTCGAAGTCAAAGGCTGCTGTCTGAACATTCCGCCCAACATCCGGTTATTAATGGAGTCGTCTCGTGTCAAATTACGGACACCTTTTCATATAATCAGTATATATGACCATAATGTGTATAAAAATTACGGTTTCTTATTTCATTATCATTTGATCGCTACAATGTCATTCAAAGAAACTCATTATGATCTTAATTTGGTTCATCCATACACACTATAATATTGATATTTATTTTACATATTTTTTACTTCAAGTTTAGCCAACAACTTTAAATAGTTTAAACATTTTGTAAACGTTATTTTTATAATATTAATTTCTTTTAACCTTCTCTTCCTTAATAATCTTATCCTGGAAATTGATCTTTTCCTTATTCCCTTATTATGCGTTGAACAGTTAATGAAGTCATTAAATACATGTGGCGTCAAAGAACTTGTTTTCATTTCAAATTTTTTTCTGTTTAATGGAAAATCAATGTGGTCATCATTTTCTAATTTTCTTTCTTTAGTTTCTCACCAGCGGTTTTATTTCATTTGTGAACATTGTCGGTTTTTTGTTTCTTTCATGTTTACATGTATAGAAGAAACACATTAAAAGAGAGGACTATTAAGGCAATAAATTAAGGTAAATACATTAAAAATAGTCCTTTAAAATTAAGAAATTAAAAATAGTTTATCAAAAAAAAATTTTTTTCTCATGGTGACTTACGATGACCCTAATTTTTATATCAATCTATATTAGATCCTTGTGTTTTCTACGAATAGAAAATAATGATTTATTTTTAAAACCAAGTATATTAAAGTTAATGCCATCATAGACTAGTAACTAGTGTACTACACTAGTAGTTCGAAGATCGCACGTTCTACTCCCTCCGCAGACTCCGGGCGTTGCTGCAAACAAGCCAGGTAGCTTCGCAGTTTGTGTTTATTAATAAAAAAAAATAAACAAAATATATACAAATAAAATAAAATAATAAAAAAAAGAAAGTCCTGCTGATATTTAATTTTTCCACTTTATTTAGGAAACCGTATTAAATGCAGACTCCGAGCGTTGCTGCAAACAGCCAGGTAGCTTCGCAGTTTGTGTTTATTAATAAAAAAAAAATAAACAAAACATATACAAATAAAATAAAGTAATTAAAAAAAAGTCCTGCTGATATTTAATTTTTCCACTTTATTTAGGAAACCGTATTAAATGCTTACCAGCCTCGTCACCTTAAAATGAAGAACCATACCTCCCTATTTAAGGATTGTTGAAATTTATTTCATGTTAAAGTGTGTTAGACCAACGTCAAAGCTAAAAAGATTCAACAAAGAAATGTTTTGATGAGTTCATTGAACGCCAAATTAAAATATAAACAAATACGCACCAGTCACAATTTTGTTAATATGAAAAAGAAATAAAAGTGTGTTTAAAAATGTGTTGTGTACATTAGATTTTTATGACACTTTTGTAAATTCTCTTTTCAAGCGTACTTTTTTTGACGTAATTTTTGGGCTAGAAACTTTTTGGAAGGTAAATTTGAATAAAGGTATGTTCTTCAAAAAGTAATTTTGAAGACGTACTTTTTTTAAATGAATATTCTTCAAAGTTCTTGTTTTTCAAACGTGTTTTTTAAAAGGTACATTTATTAAAAGGTACATCTTTTAAAAGATACTTTTCTTAAAAATTACTTTTTCAAAGGTACATTTTTTAAAAGATATTTTTTAATAGGTACTATTTAAAGGTACGTTTTTAATGGGTACTTTTTAAAGGTACTTTTTAAAATATACTTTTCTTAAAAGGTACTTTTCTTAAAAATTACTTTATTCAAAGGTACTTTTTAAAAGTTACTTTTTAAAGGTATTTTTTAAAGGTACTCTTTTTAAAAGGTAATCTTTTAAAAAGGCACTTCTTTTAAAAGGTACTTTCTGCGAAAGGTACTTTTTTCAAAAGGTACTTTCTTCAAAAAATACCTTTTTCAAAAGGTACTTTCTTCAAAAGGTACTTTATTCAAAAGGTACTTTGTTCAAAAGGTACTTTCTTCAAAAGGACTTTTTTAAAGGTATTTTTTTAAAAGGTACTTCTTCAAAAGCTTCCTTTTTAAAAGGTGCATTTTTAGAAGGGTATTTTTTTAAAAAGAACTTTTTTAAAGGGTACTATTTTAAAGGTACCTTTTTAAAAGGTACTTGTTTTAATAAAAACTTTTAAAAAAGTATTGTTTTTAAAAGGTACTTTATTCAAAAGGTACTTTGTTCAAAATGTAGTTTGTTCAATGGGTATCATTTTTAAATGAACTTTATTCAAAAAGTTTTTCCTTCCAAGTATGTAAAAGCTGCTTTTTAAGTGATATTTTTTAAAGGGTAACTTTTAAAGGGTACTGTTTTCCAAATAAACCTTTTTTGATAAAGGTACTTTTTCCAAATTGTTCTTATCTAAAAGGTAATTCTTTATATGGCGCTATTTTAAAATGTAGTTTTTAAAAAAACTTAATGAAGCACTTTTTAAAAACGAACTTTCCTTACAAGACCTTTTTTAAAACGTTCTTTTCTCAAAATGTACTCTTTAAATTAAGCCTTTTTAAAAGACTTTTTTTTGGAAGGCACATTCTTCAAAGGCACCTTTACAAGGACTTTCTTAGAAGGTACGATTTTAAAATGCAGTTTCTTAAAAGGTACTCTGTTTAAGTGGTATTTTTTATTTTATACTTTTATCGAGAGGATTAAAAATATAAATTTTTTTGTTCTATTTTCTGAACTCTAGAATCCCAGAAGGGTGCTTTTGACGAAAATCACTTTTTCTTTATATCCGTTGAGATAAAGTAACATTTTTATATAAGGACTTTTTAAAAGAAGACGATAGTTTGAAAAAGGGTAAAAAGTAGGAAAGGTACTTTATTCAAAGAAGGGCAACCTTTTACAGAAGGTGTTTTTAATTATAAATATTTTTTACAATTGCAGCTATTATTTTAATAATGGCACTTTTTTGAAATAACAGTATTTTGATTAATGGTACTTAAAAAGGGCTTATTTACATAAAGGTAGTTATTTGAAAAGTGTAAGTTTTTAAGTACTTTTTGCAAAACTCCACATTTTCATAAAGATATTTATTTAAATGTCACTTTTTTAAAAAAAAAAGGTAATCTTTTAAAAAGATCAATTTTCAATGTTCTTCTTTTAAGGCTTATTTGTTTTGAAAGTAAAGGGTGATTTTTTAAAAACTTTTTTTTTGGCAACACTGTTTTTGGCAGCTCAGCTGTATTTGTATAACATGCCTATAAATTGATTATGGGCCGGTGGCATCATTGAACCGTACTTTTTCAAAGACGACGAAAGTAGGAAAGTTACTGGGAATGGCGAGCGCCAATAGAAAAGCTGAACTTGGCTGACATGTGGCATAGATTGTACGTTTTAACGCCTTTAGACTATTATTTGTGTAAGGCTCATGTCTATAGGAACAAGCCCGCAACGGTTGACGCACTGGAAGCCAATATTGAAGAAGTTATTGGTGAAATACCGGCCGATATGTTGGAGAGAGTATGCCAAAATTGGACCCAGCTTATGAACCATTGGAGGAGTAGCTGCGGTCCACATTTTAATGATATCTACTTTAAACATTAATTTATATCGATCGTTCCATTGAATCATATAAAGATTTCATACATTTCTTTAAATTTCATATGTTATTTTTAAATCAAATCCAAAAGCTGTAAAGAAATCATCCTTTACCTGCTTTTTTGAAGTAACCCTTTTTTGAATAGTGCATTTTTAAAGGCACCAGTTGAGAATATTACCTTGTAAAGGAAAATTTACAAATGGCAGGGTCTTGCAAGTTTATTTTTAATTAAAGATTTTTTTAAGTGCTTAGTCAAAATGTGTATTTTGTGGATGTTAAGTTATATGGCAATTAAAGAGCGCTCAAATTAAAAACGATGAAGGATTTTTGTGATTATTATATCTATATAAATAATAGTTAAATAATAAATAAAGCAAATAAAAATCTAATGGACACACACCCTTTTCGCTAATATTCCACTTGAATTAATCTTTTTTTTGTAAGTTAAAAATAATGTGCGGCAATTAATAAGATATCGAAGTTGATTTCTTGACTTTTTCATTGCTTTTTTTTTCTTATTACACTTTTAATCGTATCAAATAAATAAAGAAAAATCAGTTGACCATTTTTTCTTATTAATTGGGCTGGAAGTAGACAACGTAGTTAAACAGTCTTAAATAAGGGTAATAACCTTTCGTGTGGACTTAAACTTTGTTTAGTAAATGTCGTAGTTTCTTATATTCTTATCAGTTGGCGTGTTATTTTATTGTTAATGAAAATTGATGTTTTGGCTAAAAGCCAATGGTAATGCAGTGGTAGTTTGTTCAGTGTTTTCTTTAACGTAACAAAAAAACAACATTGTGGCCTAATAAGGAATGCAACAAATTAAAAAAAAAACTTTTCTTTCAATATACTCTTACGTATGAGCAATATTTAATTATTTTCATGTTAAAAAACCATACGCCCCGGTAGACAGAATTACGCTCTTGAGAAAGTTGAATAGATGGGTGTCACCAGAACTTGTTTTATTTTGAAATTATTTTGGTAAATTCTATAAATTTGAGCGCTGCAAAGATGTAAAGGAGTGTTTGTTATTAGTTTTGAACGTAGAAAAATCCTTAAATCACTTTCAGTCGGCTAGTGCGTATATATGATTAGCAATACAATTGTGAATTTCACTTTGTTTTGCAAATACGCTTTATAATTTAATTGTCTTTTAATTTAATACATTTTCACCAATGCTTTACTAATTCTTTTATTCTTTAAAAAAAATATTATTTCTCAAAATCTATAAAAATGGATTAAAGCTAAATCTATCTCTGCTGATTGATAATCTGGCCGATCAATCGGTTTTTTTGTGGAAAATAAATTTTAAGTTTGTGATAAAAAACAAAAATATTTCTTGTTACTTACGTATGTTCATCCAGCATTTTTTTATTCCAAACGCCTCCCTCCATTCTTACATTATTAATTTGTCATGTTTTTGCAAAGTATATTTATGGTAGTATGTGTAAATTGACAACTTGCCATATATGCTGTCTCTACTTCTAGTCAAACTCTATATAAAAAATATAAAAACCATTTCTTATAAATGGATTTGTATGACAGTAAAACCATGTAATCTTTTTGTTATAGAGATGCATGTTCATACATCTGCTTCCAAAAATCAATAGGTTAGGTTAGGTTAGGTTGATTGGAGGGGTGTGATAGCCCATGTCATACGACATACACTTAAGCTAGTGAAGGCTTGTTGTGCGCTCCCTTTAATTATCAAACACAACTGCCAGCGTTCTGCGGCAGGATTCGAACCTGGGACCTTCGCACTACGAGTCTAGTACACTACCAACTAGTCTACGAAGCTCAGTCAATAAGTGATAAAATTTTTTTCCCATAAAGAAAACGAAATCGGGAATACAGGCAAACTTGTATCCCTCGCAGATGCGAAGCTTATTTCTAGTATTAAATAAATAAAAGTAATTTAATATAAAATTACTTTTTGTTCCAAAAAACATATGTAAAGTTTACTTTTCGCAACAGAATAAAGACAAATAAGAGAACATCCATCAAAGAAAAGCCTGCTTTGAAATCATTGCAAATGATCCAACTTTGCACTGCTTCGAGACCATAATTTCAGCATTTTCATGACTCTTTCGGAAGCTACTTTTACTGGGAACTTGACATGAATACATACTTTGCACTCTTGTTTTAATATTGGCTGAGCGTGTGAATAAAAAACACAAAATAAAATGTTTTTCAGATATTTCGATTTAATTATATTTGAAACAAGTACCAACAACATTTATAATTTTATTAAAAAATATATTTTGTTCTTGTTTTGAATGGTATTCGCTTATTTTTTCAATAAAAATATTGAACATAAGATCCAAATGGATATACGTGTATGCCCTTTTACTAATAACCCATCAAAATTTGTATGTGAACAACCAGACCCTAAATTAACAGAACAATGAGCGTGCATATAAGAACTGTTCTTGGTATTTGATGTACTTTAGAAACGTCTGGCTGTATGGAGCCTAAAATCTAGGAATTGTCCTGAACTGATTGTTGGTAAAACCCCTTCCATGCTCACGTATCGGATTCACTTGTATGGGAATTTGTTCTATAATCATGAGTTTTTTTCTGATCTGCTTAGTGTGGAGTTGTGTTAATTGTTGTTGGACTGTTGTTTAAGTGATGAAGGCATAACACTGGTCACTTAACAGTAACAGCAATTTCATACTCTCTATGCTAATGTTTACTGTATCAAGCGCCCTCCTTCGTCGGTATTGTTAGCAAGAACCGTCGGCGAAGTAAAACAATTAATAAAATGGCTACACACTATACAAACAGCTTAAGAGACTAAAAAAAAAAAAAAAAAAAAATGCGTCTACTTAATTAACATCAGAGACGCTGCAACTCTGCTATAAAAAAAAAAATACATAATAATAATAATTAAATCAACGCGGAGTAGCTGAGTTGTTTGTAACACAGAAATTAAAAAGTCTCTCTCTCCCGCTCTCTCTGTCTTCTAACTTCACCACCTGTCCTCTCTACCCTATCCCTTTCACAAAAGAAGTAACACCTTAATTTAAGTAGTAGGCATTAATTGCCTGAGTGTAACTTCTCTTAAAAAAAAAAAAAAAAAAAAAAAAATACTCTAATAAATCATTCTAACAATTTAGATTTTAAAGATAAACTAACAAATAATTTGAAGAAAATTGACTAAGAAAGAGAAATGTGACATCTTAAATATGCAATTAATCACATACAAAAACAATTTTGTGTTTTTCCTATCAAATAATTAAAATGCAACATGATTTGCCACTCATCAATCAACTCATTATAAACATTTTGCGAGTAGAATCTAAAAATATAAACGATAAAAAAATATTTAAAAGTTCCATTTAATAGTATTGAATATCAAATATTTATTAATAAACAATTAAATTCGAATAAGTATTTGAAATGGTTGATTATAGAATGGACACTATAAAATTAAATCATTACCAATATCAGACAAAATACTCGTATTTTAAACAACTTTCTAATATAATAAAAAAAATTAAAAAATAAATAATGCTCACTCATAGACGTGAATAATAAATAAACAAATTTTAAAATAGAAATGAATTAACAAATAAATATACAAGCCGATTAAAAGAAACCTGAAAATGCAAACAATTAATTTTAGAAAATAACAAAAACAAATTACTGTATTAAAAAATTCATAAAAATAATAGAATATAAAAAATACACAAAAATATTTTTATGGTGTAATGAAATATTCATAAATTACATGGAAGTATTGATGAAATGCCCAGCGGAAATAAAAGCCGACCGGATACTTTGGAACTAGAAGTACTTCGAGCACCAACACCAGCAAACACAGAACGACGTTATGAAACAACCAATAGTGATCGTTTACGTACCACATGTCCAGAAACCCCCTTAACAGCACACCACGATCCATCTAATAGTTGGAGCTCGCAAGGCATACGAAACGAACACAGACCGGCAATAGCCAAAGGGCGTTGGTTTCAACTCAGCAATCTGTTTGCTACTAAATCTAGAAATACCAATACAATAACATTCGCTACTACCACTGCCGATGAGGGAATGACAGCTACTTTGGCTCAGCCCGAACCTTCAACCATAGACAATTCAACAACAACAATACTTACTTTATCACCGCAAACTAATGATCAAGAAAATCTGCCCGATGTGGCTGCTGTTTTGCCGCGAAAAAATTCTAAAAGACGCTCACGCAACAAATCTCAATCCGGTAGTCTCTATAGTTTAGCCACCTTGGCCCACACTGGCGAAGTGCAGCTACACTCACGTAATGATTCGTTGAAGAAACTCAAAGATAAAGACTCTGAACCCGAAGCCTTGGCCTCGTCATTAATAAAAAGAAAAGTAGAACCAAAAGATAAAATTCTACTGACCTCTGTTGCTGGTGATGCAAGTCTTGACGTTCGTGGCCAAACTCAAACAGAAGTAGTGGATGTAACGGCTGATGGCCTGCAAAATTCTGCAAAATCTGGCTTGAGGGCCAGTGTTATGTCATATTTAAGTAATTTAGCCATATGGAGAAATAGTAACTGTAGGCGTCAGAGTAAGATATCAACACGTTCCAAAGAACTTCCAACACCTAGTGGTGGCTTAAGCTCCGGTCCTAGTAGCAGTTTGGGGGGTCCCCGTAAATCCGTTAATATAAATACCGATTTTGAACAATTCCCCGCCGCTGAAAACACCGACGACAAAATAACTGATCGTCTCGTCAATGCTAAAGAGATGGGCATACGACGTTTGTCACAAATACGACGGCGTAGAAGTTCCTATTATTTCTCAGGTATATTTTAATGTCATAACAATATACGAATAATTTATCTTAATATCTCCATAAGTATTGAAGAAAGAACAATCAAGCAGTTTTTAATTAATATAATACTTGTTTTTTAGTAAATAACTTTCCTTTGCAAAAGCAACTTTCAGAAAAGTAGTGCTGCGCTGCAATAGTAAACTAAAATATACTTAACTGCGGCAATGAAGCAGCTGATGTTCAAAAATATATAAAACTAGCTGACCATTGAATACCTATCATAAAGTTTTGGAGTCCATACGTTACATATATGTATATATATATCCTGTTTTATATGTATAGATCTTTAACTTATTGTACAATGTTGCACCTTAGTAAGCGCGGAGTATCTGGTGTTATCGAATGATGTAAATGTTTTGTAAATAAACCGAAAACTCGGATTTTTTAATGCAACATTTCGAAAGTTTTAAAATTTTGATATTGAATCATTATTAACATATATTTTTTGTAAATATTTCGCAACTACATAACCGATTTAAAAGTCTGATATCCCGTTTTGAAGAACATGACAACGGCTTTAAAAAAAAGTAAAATACAATAAAAAATGCACAAAAAAATAAATTTATGTATATGTCATTGGTGGTGCAATATGAAAATTTGATTTTGCCACGTCCCTCCGGCCACACACCGAAAAATCAGACTTCACAGTGTCACCCGCCCGAGTATGCTGAAGGTTCCCTGAAAATTTCGTGAAAATCGGCCCAGCCGTTTTGGAGGCATTACGTTAATACATACATATATACATACATACACACATCCTATTGTATATATATAGATAGGGCTCGTGTACAACAGCCATGTTGTAAAATATCATCATTTGATTTGTATCATTATAGAGGAGAAAGTTTTCTTTTTCGTTGCATTTACGAACGCAAGTTATATTAGTGCCGTAAGCATAAAATAAACCCAATGAAATAATTCCTCAAACAAGAAATAAAATAAAACTCTAAAACTCGATTGTTGGGGTTAGTTTCATTTGGTTGGAGCCTTATTTTATATAAAATAATTATAATAAAATTTCACTCTGAGAAATGTTTGGCAGCTTATTTCATTTTTCAATTATAATAAAATTTCTATGATTTTGAAGCAAATTTAAGATAAATATTTATTTTAAATATTTATTGTTTGACTACTGAATTTCCGAGATCAGGACTTTATTTCTTATGAAACGAATCATAAATAAAGGAGTGTTGTTTTACCTCGTTGAGCCCCTATTTGATATTAAATCTTTAATTAGCACAGACAAAACCCATATTTTCTTAGCCGTGCCAATTTCGCCGTTAACAGAGCTCTGTTAAACAGTTAACAGAAATCCCAAATTGGGCTAGGATCATTTAAAAGGAACTAGGTCCAGAACCAAAAGAATTATAAAATGGAAAATATGCTCCAAATGTTTCTTAATGTAATTATAACAATGTAAAAGCAACAATAAAATTCGCTTAGATAATTGTAATTTCTGTAGAAGATTAATGACCATATTAGAGAAATAAGGTGGGGCTGGTACTACACACAATATATAGGGATGGGGGTACAGGTAGTGCTTTAATAAAATATAATAGTGGGATATCTGAAATAATTTTATAACAGAAGCTTAATAAATGAATGGGTTGAAAAAAAATTACTTAATTTATTAATTGATTTTCTGTGTGGTAATTTAAGTTTAATTAAGGTCTTAATTAAGAAAATTTCATAAAAGTGTGTTCAACAATTTAATCTCAATATAATAAATAAAATATGAATACAAGTAATAAATAAATTTTATCCTTCCATTATATCCTTCTAATAATTATTTAAACTTTGACGAATATATTTTTTGTTGAAAATTTACCTCTGGTTGAGCTGAGTAATGATATTAAATTTTACATGAATAATAAACACTTTAGTAATATTTTCAACGCTACTGGTATCTTTCTACAAACTGAATCATACACGGTGACAACACGTTTGCGCGATAAAATTTTTATGCATTTATATTAAATATTCTAGCACGTTCGTTTGCCCTCTATTTTAGAATAGTCCATGCATAAAAAGATCAAAAATGTACTTTCATTTCATCAAATATTAAAAATTCAATTTGATCTATTGAAAATAATCTCTAATGGAGGCCATTGCAATATCAATGAGTTTTGGAGACTATAAAATTTATAATCTACTTTAATAATCTACATTTTCATACTCATATTTTAGTCATCATCATCAGAAAGCAGGAAATAGCAAAATGTTTAAAATTAATTAAAGTGCGGTTTTCACAATGATGGCGGTCGATTTAAATAGAAAATTTGTGTGAAGACAACGCAGTTGTTGTTTTAGTGATATCCATTCAAATATTTTACTAAATCAACCGCAAGGATTTAGAAAACTAAACCGCACTTAAGAAAAAAATACCTTAAAAATATTTATTCAATTAACTTATACTTTAGTTAAAAAATTCGAAAATAAATTTGAAATTTCAAACAAAACTTAATATCGGGTGATTTTTTGTTACTGTGTAATTTTTTTCAGTGTAAAAAAAGATTTGTTACATGTGGCAATGCCAAAAATGTTCAGTTTTCTTGCAAATCCTTGAATTTTTTAAATCAAAATTCGTCCTGTGTGAGAAATGTGTTTCGATAATTATATCCATATTATTGTCTTTAGCGAAGCCTATTTTTGGCTCAATGGGTACATCAACAAACAAATTTGCCGAATTTGGTGTGAGGAGCAGCCAGAAGCAGTTCATAAGCTGCCAATGCACCTTCAGAGATGAACTGTTTGGTGCGATTTGCATGCCGGCGGCTTCATTGGACCGCACTTCTTCAAGAACGATGATAAACGCAATGTTAGAGTCAATGTAGCAAGCTACCTTGCAATGATTATCGACTTTTGTTGAAAATGTAAGAATCGAATTTGATTCACATGTGGTTTGAACAAGACGGTGCCACATGCAACATGGCACGTAATAACATGAACCTATTGAGAGGCGAGTTTAGTGACTAATTAATCTCACATTTTGCAGCTGTCCAGTGGCTGCCAAAATCATGAGATATGACCCCACTAGACTACTTTTTTGTGGGGATACGTGAAGTCTCTCGTGTACAGAGACAAGCCAACACAATTCCATCAGTGAAAGACAACATTACAGCTGTCATGTGATACCGGTGAAAGGTGAAAATGCTGGAAAAAGTATGCCAAAAGCCGCGGGCAACATTTACTTGAAATAAATTTTAAAAAGTAAATGGAAAAAATTCATTTATCGCCCCAAATAAATAATTCACTCACATTTGCAAATTTTCTGTGATTCTTTTTTAATTTTCAAAAACCAAACGATAAAAAATTCATCCATTACATTAACCTTTTAGAGTAAAAATAAGATGTATTTAGTAAAAAATGTTTAATAAAATAGTATCAAGTGAAAAGTACTTGCGAGTTATAAACATCGTGCAGGTCTACATACATATGTGCGAATAAAGGAGGATATTTTTAAAATATGAAATAAATTTTAAAGCATCGCAATGAACACAATATATATGCTTTTGGGGAAGAACTTTTCCTTTCTCTTTGACTGGATATTTTCTTGAATTGATGATATTCAGTATTCGAGCAATTTAATAAATTTACATTCCACCATATATATAGAGTTTCCGAAAATAGAAGTTATCAGTTTCCGAATTAATAGAAAACCCGTTTCTTTTTTATTTCCCCAGTTTTTTAAAGTGACAGTTTTCGAGTTATTCGAAAATCCAGTTTTTCAATGTCGAAGTATTCGGTAGTTGCCACAATTTTTCTTTTTCATATTCAACCTTATTTTTAATACCAAATTTAATAAAATAATTTCATAATCAAAAAACAATCACCTTTTACATAATGGAAATTTAAAAGACAGGCAGACAAATATTGCCGCAGAGGGTACGAAGATGTAGTACTCGAATGTGTGTACTGGACATTTATGGGTCTTTTCTACTTTCCGTAATTTTCATTATGTTACTTCAAATCATTTATTTCCCTAGCTCGTCACCTTCGCCGGAATCAAGAAGGCAAATTTGCCTTGGTCGGGGTCAATTTTGCACTTTGTATTAATTTTTAGTTTTTTTAATCGAATCTGTTATTTAATTCTCTTATTTACTTTTAAGAATTTCACTTATTTTTTACTTCAATTTCGTTTGCTTTAAAAGTTTTTGCATTTTAAGTAAACAATTTGCGAAAATGAGTTAAAAAGGAACTTAAAAAATTTTATCTGTCTATTAATTTTCAAAGTGTAAAAGGTCTAGGCAAGATCAAAAGGGAATTAAACAGAAATTTCTGTCTTTCAATTTCCATATTGTAAAAGGGGACAAAGACAAATTTTACGAACAGTTGATGTAAAGTTTTTCTAAAATTTTATAAAATTTAATAAAATGAATTAGTTTTATTGCAAGGCAACATTAAGAAAAATAACAATAAACAAACCAAACCTCAATGCTTAAAATGTTCTAAAATACTATAGTGTAAAGGAGCTATTGATATGGTAGAAGACCGGCGATCAACAATCGGATTTAAATGATAATTTCGAGTGGGATTTCGAAAGTCACTCTCAAAATTTAGAAGAGAAGCTCAATAGCACATACGAAAAAATATTATATAACAAAAATTTAAATGAAGACTTTGATTATTTAGACACATTTTCTACAAGATCTAAAAAATAAATCGAGACCGTAAGTCATCTAAACATTAAAATTGTGTGTTATTTTTAAAATGCTGTTTTAACAAAAATAAATAAAATATTTAAATATTGATCTTAAATAAATATATTTGAAATGTATGTGCATATATACATATAGGGTATTTCATAAGTATTAGGGAGTTTAATATTTTTCAAAGTTGTTAAAATATTTAGGGTTGCACACTTTGATCAGTTTTACAAGAATTAGTAGTAGAAATTTCACCAAATAGAGTTAAAACCGAACAAAGTTTGTAACCTCTTAATATTTTTCAACCTTGTTAAAATATGGAATATAAAAATAATAATAAGTTTTACATCACTGCGTCTCGGGGCGTAAGCAAGGTTGCATGAAAATCAAGACCATAATGTGTATCTATGTATTAATGCCAATGTATTAAATATTTAATTCAAACCGGTTATTCGAACCGGTTTTTAAGTATTAAAAACCGAAAAACCGGTTTCTGGTTGTTTAAGCTATTCGAAAACCGGTTTTAGGAAAATTTGCCAACTCTAACCATATATAAAAACAGTATCTAATTGTTTTCTTTTTTTTTAATTTACAGAAAATGAACGAAGAATACGTGCAAATGATAGAGGGTTCAATGCCCAGTTTAAATACGCTGTAAGTATAAATTTAAAGTATTAAATTTGCAAAGAATTTGTTTCATTAAAATTCTGACTTTTTCCACTCAACTGAATAATAAAAAAATAGAATAAAATATGAATACTTAAAACTAATGTTATCCAAAAATCCTCGTAAATGTTTTTAAAAATTAAAAAAAAAAAATTATTTTGTGCCTTCGTAAAACGTTACTAGTGAAAACTCCTCACTTTACTTAGTATTCACACATGAAAGTAAAGTTGCAATACATTCACAAGTGTTCCCTAATACATTCACCTTTTTTTCTCTCACTTCGAATTAAACGATAGTCAGTTATCAATGGCTGTCAAACCCAAACTAAATGAGGCAGCTTGTTTAAATTTTGACAGTGCCAACTGAAAGATGCCTGTGTCACTTGAGGCAGAAAATTCAAAGATTACTGACTTATTGACCTGCCCTCCTACATATACATATACTAAATAAGAAATTACATCTCATTACGTCTTATTATCATGACTGTTTCTTTATCTTCTGAAATAAAAGCACTTAAAAATTAAACTATTTAAGCTAAATGACCCACCTTGATATTGGTCTAGCAATGTGCAAAAGATGGATTATAGACTTTGAAAATTAATTTAACCTTTGAAAGAAACTTTTCTAATATGAGAAAATAAACCAAAAATTAACTCTGGCAAATAAGGTTTCTGCAAATTAATTTTTTTCAGAAATTTACATTTTTTTGTCAAAAATTTTCAAATCTGCACATTAAAATTTTGAAGGTATAAAATATTTAGAATTTGGATAAATCTAAAATGGCAACAGTATTCATGAGGCTCTAAACTGGAGCAGTGCTTACCAAAAGATAGTAAAACTTTCGAAAGAAATAAGTCTCAGCATTCTATCCATAGACTAGGAATTGATATGAGTATTAGAACAAAATAAGTTTTTAAAACACTTCTTCTTAAAACTAAATGAGAAAATTTTCGTTACTTGGTCTGTGGGGGAGTTGCGGCTTGGCCTATAAGTGATTGCGATATCTCTAAAATGTTCAAAATAGCTTGATAGATTTACTCAAATAAAAAGTTTCAATTTATATTAATGAATGCCTGCCGATATTTTATTGAAAAAATACTGATATGTTTCGTTTTATACGAGAATATGCGTCGGATTTTATATAACGAACATGTTACGAAAACGCAAATAAATAAATTAAAAAGTACTATGATGCAATAATATGATTAATGGAAAAGCTTTCTTATACGAGTATAATTTAATTTTATTAGGCATAAAAAATCGTTCATATCGCTTGCAACAAAATTATATAGTAATTTTGTAAATATGTATATGGAATTTTCATCCCATACATCTTTGCGTGGCATTACATCATTATAAATTGTGTACATTCGCCCAGAGTTCCCTACACGAAATTTTCGGAATTGAATGGAAGAGTGAGTGAGTGTTTGCCTGAGTGAATAATTTTTGTTTCTTGCATTTACAAAAAATGCATAAAATACTGCCATAAAGCATACATATTGGCTGCATTATATGAAAAATATATAATTGGGTCACTGGGTTATGCAAAGTAAAAAAAAAATTGTAACAAAAGAAGAAGCCTAGGCACTCAGCCAGTTTAGATTGGATGACTACGTGGCAGGCTGTAGGGAAGGAGGCCGTTTTGATTTTACGATTTTCAAACATTGACTGCGAATATAAACAATGAAGAAGGCAAATTATACAAATTAAAACAAGTTATTAAATTGAAATTTATATATTTCTATTCGGCAATAAGAACAAAATGCAATGATGCGCCATTATCAGGATTTCCTTTTCAAAAGGAAATATTTATATTAAACACATTTGAATTATATTTAAAATGCATTAAAAATGAAATGGTTATTAGAATTATTAAAATTTCTCAGTTAATAAACACAACATAATAAAATGTGATTAATTTTAAGGTGCTTTTTTTAGATGCAAACAGAGCTGAACAAACACTTGCTCGCTCTACTGTATTTAAAATATAAATTACAAAATACTTTAGCATTAGGTATTTAAAATATAAAACACTTTCCGTCCACGTATTTATAAATTGCAAAATATAAAGTGCAGTTTAACAGTTTTATTTTAAATACGAAATACATTTGAGGACTCACAACGTTTGCTATTAATCATATTGTCATAATGTCATTATATTTTTTTTCAAAAAAATTTTTCGACAACAAAAACAAAATTAAAAAAATTCTCATTGTTGAAGTTTGTTATTTATATAATTTATATTCTTCCCAATTAATTGTTTAAACAAATAAGAGTTTAAAATTTTTTTAGAACACACCTTGTAAATTTCCGAATTACGAAGTTAATAATCAAAGAATACTGGATTCCTTACTAGTGCAGGTGCCTCTGCTGCTCGCACGTATTGTGTACCTCTAAGTACCTCGTAAGCATAATTGACCTTCGGGCGGCAGGAGTGATTAATTAGTTTAGGGACATTTTTCAGTTTAGTGCCATTATTCCCTAACCAGGAAAAATTGCTCAATAAAATCATCCTCAACATGAAAAATGGCCTCCAAATTGAATAACCACTCCGTCCGGCCGAAGGCCAATTATGCTTAGAAGTAAATTTTGTACTGAGAACAATAACAAAATTTTGGGCTGGTTGTTCTTATTTTTTCTTTTTCAAAAATATGAAAAATGGCCCTGAATTTCAAAATGAAAAATGGCCTCAAAATATAAGAAAAATCACCCTAAACAATTAATAAAAACTAGGAAAATGGCCCCAAAATTCCTGTTGTTGATTTCAATTTAAAATTTGGGGGCCATTTCTCTTTGGAAATATTTTTATTAACATAAATCTGCTGATTAATATTTTCGTTTAATTGAAAATAGGAAATCACTTTAATTGTTTTTCGCTTATATAAATTTTTTAATTAAACGGTTTTCGGCTAAGTGAAAACCGTTTCGCTTGAACGGATTCAATTTTTATTCGAAACGATGATGGAAAATATGATACATTCTAAATATAAAGCAGGATGTGCACTTTATAAATTCAGATCTTGATACAATTAAAATAAACCGGCACTGCGTGGTTCTTCGTCAGTGGTAAATGAATGAAGACTATTTAAATGTCGAAAGGAAAAAAAGAAGTCATGGATGGCAAAATTAGCTCAGGCCATGCAAAAAAACTTAGCGGCGGTCCGTGAAGCTTATAAATAGTATAAAAAAACTGCCAAACTTTCCTCCAGTATTAGCGCAGTTTTTCCTTAAGAATAGGTAAATCTATCCACCACCATTAGTGTTGCATTAGAGTAGCTTATCATCTTTTGTTCTTAAAAGTGCCGAATCGATCTTACGGCAGCCAAAGGATTTTCCTTAATACCCACCTGGGTGGCTAAAGAAAAGCTTCTAAAGCACCAAGTTTCTTGATAAATATTTTTAAAATTATTTGTGCTATTTTATGAATAAATTCAAATTCAAACAAGTGCAAATGCAAATGACATTAAAAGCTTTTGTAACAAATTGTTATAGATGAATTCGTCATGCTGTCGTTTGTCCCAGTTGTATTTATACTTAAATTTCGATACAATTTATGGGCATTGTACCCAGTTTTTTTTGGAATACTTAACTTTTCAAATTTGCTTATTGTCTGCATATGAAAAGCTAAAGCCACAACAAAAAATTTTAAAAGTTGATTAATCAACAAATTTTATTTATTTTCGCAAAAAGCCTCTATCTTATTTTATATTTTTTCGGAAATCTGTTATTGAAAGTTTCAAACATTTTTTTAAAGATAATCATTTGACACAATATACAACATTTTTTATGAGTTTTTTGTAATGCGCCATACTTTCTGCACAGTTTTGAATAAATAAATTTATTAAAATTCCCTATTTCTGATTTGGCTCTTGCGGTTGCTTCAACGGTTGTGTTCATCAAATATATTTTCTATTGTGAAAAAGAAATAAAAATACTTAGGCAAGCACTTAAAAATAATACAAATTGTAAGATCTTGAAGGCCAACTTCAAACTGCAGAACTTTGGCATGTAAAATAACATTTCTCCAACTTAAAATTTGCAACAAAACAAATATTCAAAGATTTGTTTCAATTTGTTTCACAATGCTTTTAATATGTTAAACTCAGTTTATATAGAAAGTTTTCTTGCGCCGCAGTCGAGCTTACAGATGAGAGGAGAAAGAACGATACAAATGGCAACAGTGTGTTTTATAGCGCAAATCATGCAATTTGAAAATCGAATTACAAAAAACTTGCGCAAGATAACTTGTTGCATGTAAATGCAGTCAAATATATATAATAAAATTTTCTAAATATAAAGGGCGTTGAAAAAACTTAAAAAGTAAGGTTGTCCTATAAAAACGAAAAATGTAAATGGCTTTCTGCCGATTGATTTTGACTTTATAATCAAATTATTTTTTATTGGCAAATAATTGCAAATTTGCGTTTTCAATTAAAAAAAATACCAAATTCTTATTAAAAATTAAAATTAAATTAAAACAAACCAACAATCGTAAACGATGTCCTTAATCACATAAAAACTTTATTTGCATGTATAATAATAAAATAAAAAATAAATGGGAATTATAATAAAATACAAATTTATATACATACATACACACGTATGTGTTACATTCATGTGTATGATGTGTATCACTTTAACTTCTTGAATGTATTAAAAGATTCGTTTGAGGACTTTCAGTTAATAACTTCCTGTCCAAACAATTTCACCATTAATATATTTTTTCTTCCTTTGTCCTCTTTTTTCAGGATAACTACATTAAAACATCGAAATATTCGTTGATGACATTTTTGCCATTTAATTTGCTAGAACAGTTTCAACGTCTTGCCAATTTTTATTTTCTCTGTTTGTTGGTGCTACAACTAATACCGGCCATATCATCGCTAACGCCAGTTACAACAGCCATTCCATTAATCGGTGTGCTGACATTAACAGCTGTTAAAGATGCCTACGATGACATTGTAAGTATAAACGTTTTATATGAGTATTTTTGTATGTAAGTATGTATGGTAGTTAATTGCAACAAAAAAAAAAAAAAACAAAAAAACACGATGTCTAAAAGGAAAATAGATTAAAAAATCAATTAGAAATGAAAACGAAACAAAATACTTAACGGCTCCATGTTCTTTTCTTATTCATTTACATTGATATGTCCACATCTCTAATGTAGAGACGTGGTTCCCAAAATGCTTCATATCGGACCCTAGTCTTCGAAAACAAACTACAAATTGTACCATGTGAGCTTATAAAATGACAATACCTTCTCAAAATATTCAGTGGTTGGAAGGATTTGTGAATACCCTGGAGATTAAATTATTATATTTCCATAAAATATTTGGTGTTTACGAAAGTACACTCTGCACTTGTCGAAAAAATATTTCTCTCTGCTTACGTTTTATAAATGTAATTTACCTTTAAATCATCACTAGTAGCACATTCTCTGGAGTAACAGTGCCTGATCTGTGCTATTTTAAAATAAAAATAACAACCTCAACAATTCATGGGAGCTTATTTAATTTTTCAATTAAAGTAAAGTTTCTATTCCATGGTATGTCAAAAATTGGCTTTGCTTTCCAAAGTATTTCCGCGATGCTTTGACCAGGCGCAAGCACTTTCTTCTCTATGGTATTTCAAAAACTGGATTCACTCTCTCAGCTATTTCTGCGAAGACGGGAGAAGGTCCCTTCGCCTGACAAAAGGCCGATAACGCAGAACTGGTTTGAAGAGCGAAAGCCAATTTATGACATACGAGGAGAAAATATTTGCGTCCTATCGAGGGCCGATAACATAGAAATACTTCAGAAACTGCAGACGATTTCGGGGATACTATATAGGAGGAAATCTTTGCAACCGGGCAAAGGCCGTCCTGGTTGCTTCCGATATGATAATCCAGGCTATAAACTATATATTTATCAAATTTCTTCGAATTCATTTAGCGCTTTTCCGAATAACAACCATCCACACCTACACAAAATTTCACATTTATAATATTAGTAGGATTTCGTTTTTATTTCTATTGAATTCGTCTGGTAATTTGTCTTTTATGGTTATGGAGATATAAAGGTTTTTGTATACTAAAAAAAGTGTAAGTCAATTTCGGGGAAATTTGGGGACCTCTGACGTAGAGTTCTCCCCTTGTTATTATATAGAGTATATATGTAATTTTATTACAACCACGTGTTCCATCCATGTTGTTTCTTTTTATTTGTTGTTTCGCGCTGTTAGTGGAAGGGGTAATGCAAATCATAGAAAATTGTTTTTTGTTTATTTTCACGACTCGTTGACATTGACATTTGTGGTAAATTTTATGCCACTTGACCAATGTCTATTGACTGTCATGATCGTGATGAGTGTGTTTATTTTCTGTAAACTTGAATTTAATGTACACGTACATAAGTATGTGTGTTCTTTTGCAATATTTAGAATTAGTATGCATGGCTGTGTGCAAAGTTGTGTGGTAATTACAATCATGCAATATTTTTACTCGTGTATCGGTATACTTAAGTAAGGAAGCAGTATACAATAGTATATAAGTAATGATTTTACCAAAAATAGCTGTCAAACATTTGTCGAAACTACACTAAAGTCATATCCACCATATTATCGTAAGTGACATTAAAGAAAAAAATCCTGTTAACATTTAATGTACAATGTATTTAGTATCATAATTAGATATACACGTAAAGGATGTAATGAATACAACAAAGCGTGTATGAGATGTCATGAAATTTTTCATTAATTTGAAAGGCCTACCGACGTCATTATGTATGGAATATAACATCATTCGCATAGCACTGCGACTTAAGAAAACCTCACGGCCTCAAATCGCCGGTGCAGAATTTCCAATGTGGCATGATCTTAGTGGCACTTAACCACATATGGTTTGTGTCCACATCATCTAATTCAGGCCAAGTGAAGTTGGTAATCATTGACCTATAGCGCTCACCTGGTTAATTTGGCTCGCAAATAAATATGTTCTGATGATGCCGCCATTCTAAAATCCACACCAAACAGTGACTTTTTCGGAATCGGTATCGTCCCGAATTCGATAAACTTGTTTGTTGACGTAAAAAAATATGATTGAATTCTCTAGAATTCTCATATAGTATATGCTGATTTTTCTATAAGTATATGAGTTTGAACGTTTCTCTAACATGATTCGGTTAGAGTGTACTGATGATTTGGGTAGCGCCAACAACAAACGATCAAGTTTTCAAATATTTGTGTTAAAGAATATCACGAATAGTGAATGTTAATAATAAATTTATATTAAAAATTAAAATCAATTGAAGCTCAAACGTTTCGCATTTAGAGAAGCAGGCGGACAGTTAATTAACTATTATTCACAATTTAATTCTTTAAGCATAAATTTTATTGTAAAATATCATTTATATATAATTAAAGATTTTCTTTTTTATAGCAACGGCATTTGTCCGATAATCAGGTGAACAATCGTAAATCCAAGACTCTGAGAAATGGTAAACTGGTTGAAGAAAAGTGGTCGGGAGTGCAGGTACGTAAAAAGAATATATTGTATATGAAAAGATTTTTTCCATTTCGTAGTTTTCATGAATTTCAATACATACATATATTTTAGTCTTTATTCTTTTTTTATATTTGGCATGTTATGGTCTAAACTATTTTGCCGAATTTATGAAACTTCAATTCAATTAAAGTTTCCAAACTCTCATTAAATAAAAATTAAATTAAACTTTGAACAATGTTTATATGAACAAATGAGATCTCTAATATGTGATACGTTCGTAAATGCAGTACTGCGCTGCAACAGTAAATTAAAATGTTCTTAAGTGCTCAAAAATGTGATAAGTACGGGTCACATACAACAGTAACATCCTTTATTATGTTACTGTTGTATTTAATTTGTATTGGTATATTTGAGAAAGTTTGATTTTCTGATGAAGTTAGAGAAATATTTCTGGGAAAATTTATTTAATTTCTTTTTGAAATAAAGGATATGTGTTGTAGATATCCTTGCTGTGATGAAATCGAAATCTGGTATGCAGACTGCAAACTATATTTTTCACCTCCGGTCAAGTTTTATTATTCATAGACTGTTAGTAAACCTGTAAGGTACATTTTTAGAAAAACTTATGGGTATTCCTAGTAAAATTAAAAATTTTTGTCACGTCACCTCAACGCATTCAATTGTTTTTGCGTTAAAACTACATAGTTCGATTCCGTTCTTCTCTTTCACTAATTGTACGGACAAAAATACAACGATTAGTAATAATGAATAATAATAAAAATGTTTTCATGTTATTCTTCTAATTGAAACGTACGACGTGATGTGTAAAAAGTTGAGGTTTTTACTGGAAGTGGCCACTTATAAACATATATAGGGTGAACATGTGCTTGAAGCTTTTGCCAAAAAATTTCTAAACCATATTTTTTCACTTATGGGTCTTATTGTTCTTGCTGGCTTCGGTTAGCTTAAATCATAATAAAATATGTGTAGAAGACACTCATATCCTTGCTGCGATAATAATAATAAAAACTAACACAAATAAGAATGTATTTTCTTCGACTATTGATACATTTTTTTGCTGTTCTTGGTAGCTGAGTTTGGTTTGAGTCATTATTGTTAGAAAAAGAATATACTAGAGGTAGTTGTATCGCTGCTGCGACTATTTTTTCTCAAATTAAATATTTTTTATGGAGATTTTTAGTATATTTTTCTTATGTTGTTCTCGGTGGTTTAGCTAAGATTAAATCCTAATATTGTTTCAAAGGATATATGAGAACTAGCAATGTCCTTTTACACATATTATAAACCAGATTTTGTGACTTTTGGTAAATTTTGATTATTCTGTCTTGAAAGGATATGTATACCCTTGATGTGAATTTCTCCACCCATGAGTTACTGGCCAACGCTATTGCAGATGGAGATGCAAACAATATCCAGTTGTGTGCAGATCATTTTGGATAAAACTTTGAAAGGTGCGCATATTGCGATATTTTCAGGTAGCCAGACGAGATGAGACTCCTCCGCTCTTGGAAATTCAGATCTAGGTTTGTTTTCGAGTGCTATTACATTTTTCAAAAGCTAGCCACAGAAATAAAGTATCCATAGGAGCCACCAGGGAAACGAAATGGCAAATATTTTAGCCAAGAGTGCGCCTGCTGTTCCACTAATGGGTACTAAACCTTTTTGTAGTGTGAATTTGTTTTCGATCAAATCATTGATTAGAGGGATGTACTGTCGATCGCCAAGGGGATGTGGCAGGAGTCTCCCAGAATGAGACAGACAAATCGCTTATGGTAGCATTATCTTACAAGGGAACCTTGGAATTTAAGGGGAATGTTTTGCGACTGATTACTGGTTATCTGTCCGGGATACTTCAGTCTTAATAATCATTTGTTGAGGTGCCCTTGGAGGAGGTGCCCTTGGAGGATGAAGAACCAACAGCACACATTCCATCCGATTCCGAACTCTGTGCTCGAACTATATTACGCAGGCTCCTCTTCTGTACTCACTTTCATTAGCATAATCTTAGGGAATTTTGACTAAATGGAGACCTGAGGCTTCGCAGTGCCGGTCACAGGACTATATCGTCGGCTTATGATAATTTAACTTAAGTACTATATTATTTGTTGATTTTGGTAGTCCACTCACTTAAATTATAAATTAAGATATATCAAAGGTACTCATATACTTGATGCGACTTCAATAAAAAAAATTGTAAATAAAAATTATAAAGGATTTGGTAAATTTTTATAAATAATTTGTTAAAAACAAATAAAATGTTCGTTATTCTTTGTGGCTTAGTCTGGCTTGAATCATAATTTTTATTAAAAAAAATATACATGGGATGTACATATATCCTTGCTGCATTTACGAAAATATTTTTAAAGCACATAAAATAACTGCATCCTTCGACTTTTGTTAATATTTTCTTATTGGTAGCTCACTTCAGCTAAATCACACATTTTTGAAAAAGGATATGTGAGACGCACCCATAACCTTGAATCGATTTCAAGAGAAAGTTACTCTGGAATTATTAATCGGCTTTCATTTTTGTTTTTGGTAGCTTAGAAAATAGTTTTTAGACAAAGAATATATTGATGCGATAACGAAAAAAATCTTTTACAAAGATCATAAATTGTGATTTTGCGGTCTTTGTTACCTTTTTATTATTCTTAGTACCTTGCCTTGAATTAAATCATAATTTTTCTGAAAGAAATATGTGGGAGGCGCCGATATATTTGCTGCAATTAAAAGACATGTTCTATTTGCAATTTGCTTCGAAGACAAATCACTGTATCTTGTCCCTAATTCACTATTTTAATGGTTTTTAAATTTTGAAACTTTTCTAAATATAAAATCTTTTTCCGAATTTTGGCGATTCTCGACCTTAAGTAAGTTTTTCCGAGATTTAGCTTTTATTGGCAGCTGGTGCAATCTTTCAGCCGTCTATAAGATTTCTTTTAATCAATTTAAGTGTTTTTTTAAATTTCAAACTTTTTCGAATTTTTTATACAGTGAACTCGCGATAATGTGAACTAATAAAAACCAAGGTAGTTCACATTATCGAATTTGTTCACATTTTCGATTGTAAAAATTTGTGGTGTTATATTGTTTTTTGGTTACAAAATATTGAAGCTCTTGGAATTTTTAACATAAAATGTAATTTATTGCAAACTTAACGATTTCTTAAATTTTAAGTTCACGTTTTATATTAAATTTTTGGAGCCACCATTAGCTGGCATTGAAGTCGTGTTCATTTTTATTAAAATTAGAATGAAGCTGTTTCGCTTTTTCTTTCAGCATCAATCCACTTGTTGGAAGGTTTTTACTTCTCATGTTAAGAAACCACTTGTATAGAGATTTATCCATCCTTGGAAGCTCTGAAATACGTAGGTTTGCGTTTCACTGGTCTATAATACGTATTTTCAACACACTTATAATTTTTATTATTCTTATTGTGCATCGATCAAATGGTATATTTCCCAACATTATATTTAACACTGTAATACTTGATCCTTTTTCCAAAAGTTGAAGAATTTCATATTTCTCACTAATGGCTAAAAAATTTCTGTTATTCTTAGACATCTTTGTAAATGCACAGGAATATAAATACACAGGTTTCTATGCGTGACGAAACACAACAAAACTCAAAGTGTGCAAGTACAATAGTTTACAGTTTTTTATTCAATCGGGGGATTTCCAAAATTAGAAAACAAACAAAAATTGAAAAAATTTTTGTTCACTATTTAGAGCCATTAAACTTTGTTCACTATTTAGAGCGTCCGTATAAAAAAATAGGTGTTCACATTACTGGATAGTTCATTATATTGGAAGTTCACATTACCGAGAGGTCACTGTAATCGTTTTTAACAAGTTGATTTCTTTGGAATTCTTTCATAGTACCTGTTGTTTTTTGTATAAGTAGTCGTATATTGGAGTTTGTATGCCAATTAAACGCAACCATTTACTCAGCCAAACCAACAAAAAACAATAAATTTTTTAACGAATTGATTAGGGAAAAATATTCCGCATAATTATTTAATAAATTTTGTTTGAATACCCATAATAAATTTAAGAATACTCATAGTAAATTTAACATCAAAATAATTTCTTTTCTTTGCCTTCAAGGTGGGTGATGTGATACGGATGGAAAACAATCAATTTGTTGCTGCCGATATTCTACTATTAAGCACATCGGAACCAAATGGTTTGTGTTTCATTGAAACAGCCGAACTGGATGGTGAAACGAATCTCAAATGTAAACAATGTCTAACTGAAACTATTGAGTTGGGCCAACAAGATGACTTGTTGTGGAATTTCAATGGCGAAATAATTTGTGAGAAACCCAATAATTTGTTGAATAAATTCGAGGGCACGCTGATATGGCGGAATCAACGTTTTGCATTGGACAATGAAAAGATATTGTTGAGAGGATGTGTTCTGCGCAACACTCAATGGTGTTATGGTGTTGTTATCTTTGCCGGCAAAGATACAAAGTTGATGCAAAATTCTGGAAAGACACAATTCAAAAGTACGGGAGTTGATCGCTTGTTAAATTTTATTATAATTGGAGTAAGTGAAGACAAACGCCTGAAGTGAAACTCGTTTAGTTTTTATATAAATATTGAATTATTTGCCTTTTCAGATCGTGCTTTTTCTATTATCTATTTGTGCATTCTTCACAGTTGCTTGTGCTTTATGGGAGGGATTCGTTGGTCAACATTTTCAGGTGGAATTCAAATATTTACCATATTGCAAAAGAATGTAGTTTTATAGCTTTTTATTAAAATTTTTGTAGTTTGTAACAAATTGATATCGGTAATCTGAATAGTTTGTTCCAGCGGTCATATAAAAGTTATCCAAAATTTAATTTGAATTTGCCAACACTTTTGTTGTATGTGATGACAGTTCAGATGAAAAAGTTTGATAGCGAACAAATTAGAGTTACAAAAAAAACGGAACAACGATACGTATACAATGATGAACAGAATTTAAATAACAATAAAAGTTTGACTTCGATAATTTCCTATAATATATATATATATATATATATATATATATATATATATATATATATATATATATATATATATATATATATATATATATATATATATATATATATATATATATATATATATATATATATATATATATATATCGAAAAATGAGAAAATAGTGATTGAAAAGTTCAGGAAGATTGGATCGATTGAAGACACAAAATCATAATCCGCTTAAATGCAAATATCGAAAGTCTAGAATTGTGATCAAGAATTACTAAAATTTGAAATATAATAGTGGTATTCATTTGGACTTATCATCCGCATTAATGCCCATTATATTTCAATACGACCATGAAAATTTGAAAAATCCAATTGATGTTTGGTTTTGGGTAACTTTGGACTAGTTCGGACTGTTTCGTTATGCATGTGGAACAGAGCTATATACAGCTTAAAAAAGTGCTGTTAACTTTTACTGTTGAGATTAGAAATAAGCGTTTATTTAATCACAACGCGGCAGTCCATGCAAACACGTTAAGGAAATAATCTATTACTTCCCTTTCATTATACTTACCACAATTGTTTCTTAATTAAGGTCTATAAATAATTAAAAAATTAATTACGTTAATTTAATTTGTAATTCAAATATTTTTTATTATCTATTAAGTGATTTCATTGAAAAAATTTAAATAATTATTTTATAATTTCTTTATAATTCTAGTCTTACTTACCATGGGAAAACATTATTCCAAAAAACATTCTTCAAGGATCAACTGTTATAGGATTATTAGTATTCTTCTCTTATGCCATTGTATTAAATACCGTAGTGCCAATATCACTCTACGTTTCAGTAGAGGTAAGACATAAAAAAATAAATCAAATTTTGCATATAAAAAAATTAATATTCTTTTTCAAAGGTTATACGTTTCGTTCAATCATTTTTAATTAATTGGGATGAAGAAATGTATTACGAACCAACAAAAACACATGCCAAAGCCCGTACCACCACATTAAATGAAGAACTTGGTCAAATTCAATATATATTTTCGGATAAAACCGGTACTTTAACGCAAAATATTATGACCTTTAATAAATGTAGTATTAATGGCCGCACATATGGCGATGTTTTCGATTTACGAACCGGCGAAGTTGTGCAAATAACCGATGTAAGTTTTTAATTTCATACAAAAATCCATAAAACTAAACCATTTTTTTCACTTTTCTTTATAACAATACTAACAGTCAGGGCTACATTTTGTAAAACAAAGCGATAATTCGTTCCGATTATTTGTATTGAGAAAAACAAGTTTGAGTTTTTTACTTATATTGTTGTTGTTTCCAATACAAATAAACGAAACGAATTTTGGTTTAATTTACAAAATTAGCCATTAGTTTAACATATTAGATAACTTAAATTTTTACTAAAAAATATATAAACAAAATTGGAAACACAATTTTCTTTTATGTTATAAAAAATATTCTACTATATTATGCCCATAAATAAGCATTGCACCTCTTATACTAAATTCGACTACAATGTTCTAAGCATTTTGCCATTACATATATTTTTTTTCGTTAACTATAATGTAAATATTTTTTACATATTGGGTTTATCCATAAAATATTAAAGTTCATGTTTAGATTTCTTATAATTGTGAATAAATAATTAGAAAGTATTTAATAAAATCCATAGACAGCCCCTGCACTCTGAACCGGAAATTACAAAATACTTAGATATAGAATAAAGGCTATTGCAACGTATAGATTTACAGAAATTATAAATTAGAAGTGAATCTTTAATTGTTAAAAAAAACGTACATGAGCTATACTTGTTAGTATTTTCTGGAATTTTTAACTTCCCTGTAAATTTTTCTGAAATTCGACGTTTCAATAAAAAATGTTTTAAGAAATTAAAATAAATAACCCCCGTGGAACTAGATATCAATTGATTTTGATTTTTATAAGAGATTTGCTTAGTAGTACTCGTATGTAATAAATTAAAAAGGGAATGGAAAATACTTACATCTATATACGAGTATTCCAATGGTCTTTTCGAGCAACATTTTTTTAAATCAATTTATAAAAATGTATATTTAAGAAATTTAAATCTATTACAGAATCGAGTGCTCTTTTTATAGATTTGTGCTTGTTAAAGAACACTTTAACTCCCCTTTTTACTTTAAATGAGCGAAAAAATTTATATAGGAAGATACCATAAAATTTGTTTTTTTTTAATTATGTTACGTTCAGTTGTAAAGGATTCTAATGCCAATTTTTTAGTTAATTTTCTTATGGAGCACTATAGAAATAGTAAAAATACATTATTCACAGAAAAAATACAGATATTTATATTTATTCGTCGTTTTGTAACGTATTTACAGATTTGCAGCCGTATGCAAAAAAAAGAACAGCTTTATAAAATATTCTTTAAAAAAATTGAAATATGAAAGTTTTATATAATTCTCTATTTCATGCATCTTAAATTAAAGCTATAGGCCTTTGCTTGCAGTGGAAGTTTATTATTTATTCATATAATAGAAAATATGATTAAGTAATACAACTGAATCGAAATTCATAAAAAAACTAAAAATATAATAATTGTGTGTCGATATTCAAATACTCTCTTTTTTCGAATACAAAGAATCTTATGATTTCTTCTTTCTTAATGATATTTATGTTGTTTTCATTTCATAGAAAAATTTTTATGCCTTGCTACGATGGTAGAAATTATTAATATAATTTTTAAAGTAATTTATTTTACTTTAAAGTAATAAATAATATTTTACATACTCGAATGAAATTAAATTGTAAACGAATGAAATTTTTATAGTTTTTATGCATCATAAACTACAAATTGGTTGGTGAACATGATTGCGTTGCCAATGAAACTATTTGAAGCATCAGATAGTTGCAATAGTGTTTTGCATTTGAAATTTTAAAAAATATTTGTTAGCCTTAAAATATTTTTTTCACATGACCGTTCAAATATGGTATATGGAAAACAAAGATTTTAAAAGGTTTTTTCACTCCCCAGTTATATTTATTAAATTGGATATAGATCCTTTGCAACTACAGGTAACGATTGTTTTTGTAAGAAAGGATTTTACTAAAGTAATAGACTTGAAAGTTACTTTTTTAAACGAATTTTTTTTAACATTATAAGTATATTTTTATAAAGTAGTTTCTTTAAGGTACTTTTTTAAAAGAACCTTTAAAATGAATTTTTTAAAAACTACTTTATTAAAGAAACTTTTAAAAAGCAAACTTTTCAAAAGAAACTCTTATAAAAGGGACTTTCTTCAATGATACTTTTGGAAAAAATATATATTTAAAGGGATTTTTAAAAGAACTTTTTTTAAAATGTACTTTATGAAGAAGTACTTTTTTTTAGAAAGTAATAGGTACCTTTTTAAAAGATACTAAAAACTTTTTTAAAAAGATTTTAGGTACTCTTTAAAGGAAGTATTTTAAAAGGTACTGTGTACTGTTTTTAAAGGGAATTTTTTAAGAGATACTAGCTACTTTTTTTAAAGAAACTATTTAAAGGTACTAAGTACTTAAAAAAACTTTTTAGTAGTTACTTATATAAATGTTACGACTTCTAAAGGTACCAGCTGCGTTTTTAAAAGGTGATTCATTAAAATATCCATTTTTGGAAGTTATATTCTTAAAATATAGTGTCTTAAAAAAGAATATATCTTTTTTTAAAAAGCATCTCTTTAAAGGGACTTTTTCAAAGATGCTTTTAAAATATACTAATTTGAAATGTACTATTTAAGGTACTTTATCGAAATATAATACTTTTTTAAAAGGTACTTTTTGAAAAAGGCCTTCCTTAAAAGGTACTTTCTTAAAAAATACTTTTTTATAAGGCATCTTTTAAGAAGTACTAGACACTTACTTAAAAGATACCTTTTAAAAAGTACTAGTTTTCTTTTTTAAAGGTACTCTTTTATAAGTTGCTACATACTTTTTTAAAGACGCTTTTTTGAAAGGTAATTTAGTAAAAATAATTTTAATATCTACTTTTTTAAAAGGTAATTTTTTGAAAGATAATAAGTATTTTTCTTTAATCTGCTCTCTGAAAGTGTTATTAAAGATACCATTATTTCGTCTTTATAATTTTTTAAACATAAGTTTTTTTAAGGAAATATATCCCCTTATAAAATGATAGGTAACCTTTTGCTTGCTTTGGAAGAATCTATTCAGTGTTTTTTCCAAATTCGCAGTAGCAATTATTTTTTAAAACATAAAACAGGACCTAAAGCGTTACATTTCTTTTAATTTCAATGTTTTTTTAATTTGTTTTTTTATAAAGTCCGTCTTAAGCATCGTGGGTGGAAAAATTCAACACAAAATATTTGCACTCTTTTTTAAATATACGAGTACATCATTAGCACATAAGGAACATAGTTACATACATTTATATTTAAATGTTGGTAAAGTTTTCCTATAAAATAAAGTCAAAAGTTAGATCCTCGAAGACTCATATATAATATATGATTATTTTTATTAATCAAATAAAATTAATAACATCCCTGTTTAATAAATAACTTTGTTTTTGTTTTTTTTTTTATTGTATTTTTGCCTTTAATTACATACATGAACTCCCAAAATTTTTCTTAGAAAAAATCAAGACTACTACATTATTTGTGCATAAATATAAATAAATTTACGTTATGAGCGTGAAAAAGTTAATTTTTTATAATTTTTATCAAAAAGGTTGTTTCCAAAAAGATTTATTGATAATTTTATTTTTCCCAATAATAATGGTTTAGCACAGCATTTAAAAAAGTTTAGAGAGAAAGAGAGGATATATTATGAATATTTAAATGAAAATTAATGATTTTAATTTATTTTTACATAATTAGATCTATTCTAACTTTTGGCTTTTATTTAATTTTTTGTTGAGGCAAAACCAAACAAAAATAATGTCCTTTTAGTTTAAGTTTATTTTTATTGTTTTCAAATAAAAAATACTCATTTGTAATCATTGTAGAATAAAATTCAAACTCAAAATAGCAACAGCACAAAAATGAAAAATAAATTAGATATTGGAACACCAGCCACGTTGCGACTACATAAAGTCGATGTGCATAGTAGTGGTAAAACTCCGACAACACCCACAGATACTGTGTCTTCCAAAATAATGCAACACCGTAACGCAAACATCGCCATCACTAGTGGGAGCACTACTACCACACCCATAACTTCACCATCATCGGATAATTGTTATCTTAAAGTTCCCGGCGATACTGGTGTTGGAGTTGCGCCAACAACTTCTCATACACTTTTCACTGCAGCTCAAGTTGAAGTAGAAAATCACACTTTTCACAAAAATGACGCTAATGTAAATAGCCCACCGTCTAGTCCGTGCAGTACACCAAGTCCCAAGGGTAAACGTGTTAAATATTCTAAGCAAGACTCCTGTACAGATCCAAAATCTTATGGGCGTGCTAAACTTGAGCCGTCGTCGGAAAAGGCGAGAGTTCGAAGGCAAGCCTCTACTTTATCGACAAGCAGTGACAAAGTAATGATACTGGGTGATGTAGCCATTAAAGAACCAAAGATTATAGCCACAACCATTCACCATAAAAATATCAGCAAACTGCACCACAGTAACAATTACAAAAGTCAAAACAGTGATGTAGCAACATTCAATACAACATCTGCTTCACTTAAAAGTAAAACAAATGGCTCTGCATCAAATGCAGCAATAGCCATAACAACGCTTTCACCCACCTCACGTTTATCATTGGACATGTCCAATTCAACAACAGTTGTCACTCACTTGCACAATCCAAAAATCAAAAATCAAAATAAAAAGTTTCACTTTTCACCATTCGCCCAGAATACACCGCTTTATTCACCCACTCTAATTGAAACAGTGTCAATGACAACAACATCACCTTCACCACCAAAACGTTGTCGACCACAATTTTGTACACCTTTTTGTAGTTGTTCTTCTTCGTTTAGAAATGAAGATTGCAAACACAACAGGAACAATTTTGCTGCAATGTATGATGATTGTACAGAATCTGCGGCACCCTGTTTATGTAAAAACACCAATACAATTTGCACTAATAAATACACTACTTGTGAAAAGGAATGTTTAAGGTCACCACAAGACCTACGTCACTGTCACTGTCACAATCAATACAATTTTTATACAACTGCAACAAGCACAGCTCCCATTTGGAACAATATTCAACACCAACAGCAAGTGCACGTATGCATGTGATTTTGTTTTTTCTATTCCACATTCTCTCGCCCGCTCTCTCTCCCTCTCTCTCTCTCTCTTTCTCTCACCCCTTTCCATTTATGTGTATGCGCTATTTTTGTTTAGATTTTTTGTTTAATTGATTCAAATTGAAATTTATTGGAATTATTATTGATTTTTTGCAAACTTATTGATTTTATTTGTGTACTGCCCATCTTATTTATTATGTTTTTAACTCAAAATAATTTGTTGCTTCATCTTACAAATTTGTTAAATACAATCACATTATTTATTTGGCTTAATAAACCGGATTTTTATGTTGCTTGTAAGCTTGTTTACTCGTACAGTTTGTCAAGTAAATGTCTACACAACGGAAAAAGATGAATATTATTCATGCAATTGTATAAAATTCGTATATTAATGATTTTTTTCAACAATTGGAAAATAAAAATAATCACATTTTAAGTTAGAAAATATTTTTTCAAATTAATTTTAAAGAAGACAAATACTCATTTGTAAAATTAATTTTCATAGTAGTAAAGTGAGTCCCTTATATAAACTAAAGGAATTAGTATATATATATACGCCAAGCGATCCAAATTTTGGGAAAAGGGAATAGATTTCATCTTGAGTTCTATTCACGATAGGGATATATGCCCAGAAACTCTTCAATAACGCACTGTTTTTTTGTGTGTGATTCGCAGAATGCGCCCAGCACGCTGCACTGCAATTCGAAACCAAAGAATATGTGCTCGAATTTCAAAGTTCTTAATATAGAGTACAGAGTTTAACATTCCTAAAACTAGGAGAAATTTGAACTGTGGAAGTTGCAGAAAATAATTTTTTAAGATGAACTTTTTATTTCACTAGATACCGCCGTATTAAAAAATTTTCTAACAATATCTTAATTAAATAGATTCATATGTCATATTAATTATTTGTTATGTACTATGTATTTAAAGATAAAGCAGGCTTATAATATGATGATTATATAATTTGTAACTTTCATATACGTATGATTGAATTCTCATATTGTACATGTTAGTTTTTGTATAAACAAAAGAGTTTGGATGCTTACAAACTGTTTAAAGTTCACTGATGATGCGATTAGCACCAATGAAATGATATATGAACAGGTGAATCCACAACAAACGAAAGCTAATTGTTCAAATGACTAGTTGAGTGCAATCATGAAATAATACATTTCAATGTTAAATATTGAGAATCTAAATCACTAAGAAGCTACATAATTCTAATATTAGATTTAAGGTATGATGTGAAGTGTTATCATTTGGATAACATAAATACCAGCCCTTGCATTGATCTGCCATATATAGTGTACGTAACATGTTGTAAAATTTATGATGGTCTTTATTGTAGTTTGCGAATTGACGCCTTCATTTACTTTATTTTAGTTTTGTATATAGACGATAATATGGAGATATGCCATCCCCCTTATTTCTACCTTGGCAAATTTTAGCTAATTAACGTACTTTAGAAATATAGTATCCTGTTTAATCAGTATATACTTTGTACGGAAACACGTTTACTTTTTAATCTAGACTCTGTTTGAATTAATTACATTGACAACAGACTTATCTATGTGTAAAATTTAAATGTCTTATTTATTATAGTTTAGATGCTATATAAGAAATATTTACCTTATATAAGAAGTGTTACGCATACTTTAATATAAAAAAATATATTTAGTCTACTCGTAGTAATCTTTCTGAAAATATTATAACACATCCTTAAAATGCCTGCTCGCTTACCTAAAATGCCATAGGGTTCACTTAAAAAACACATCTATTTCAATATTTATAAAGAAAACTATTGCGTGACGCCTCTAATCTAGTAAGAGATGTCGAAGTTGAAGTCGGAAATCGCCAACCGCAATAAGACCAAATATTATTTTGCTATTCGTTTGAATCTCGTAGTTATCACTACTATAAAGAATTTTTGCTGAAAGTATTTATTTGCGATAAATGCACAAAATAATAGCAATGGCGGAAATCACTCTTGGCAGTTAAACACTCTTTTAGATGTAGTAGATGTGGTAAAAGTATTACGGGTAATATTTACAACAAAATCATAATTTATCACGCTGTGATTAAAAAACGACAGAGAAATATGTGGTAAATCACTGCTAAACATACAGAAGAATTTCAATCAGGGATGGAAGATATAAAACAGTTGTTTGTTAGCACAAATTATTTTTTTACAATAGATTTAGTAAAATAGCATAAAAGTTAATTAAATATCATTTGAAATCTTAATAAAGGATGGTATATGACAGTGATCGATTTTGTTTTTTGTCCGACATAATGACCATCATACCTCTGCGGATATAAAAAGGGTTGCTTTAGGCTTGAACGACGTTGGGAAATATTTTAAAACAATCGGACATCGAGTTTAGCCGAAAACGCATTTCTTCTGACGAGGCGTAGTTTGGCGACTATGTCAACAGACGAAATTGCCTCATTTGGGTATCAGAAAGTAATTTTCGAGAAGTCAATGCATCCACAGAGAATTACAGTTTGCTGTAGATTTTGTTTAGATTTGATCACATAGAGTGGTATGTTTCTTATTTTTGGTTTAATTAAATTACGATAGAAGAAGAATCTTCTCACATTTGCTAGCATTCCTTCCTCTTACGATTTTCAAAAATGTTTAAAGAATATATTCATTTGACTCACGTTTTTATTCCAGAAATCGCCAATTAATAAGTTTTTCGTTAGACTTTAATATTTTAGTATCTGGAAGAGCTCAAAATGTTTAATTTATGTATGTTATCCAGATTTTGATATAAGTTTTTCCATTCCTGATTAGCATTGATAAAAGGTAAATAAAAGTCAGCTGATTCATAATTTTACAATAGTAGAAAAATGCACTCGCGCTTTGAAATGGAAAATCGTATTAAATGTAATAGAGTAAAGGTGAAGGTACATAACACGCGTTACACGCGTCAGCGCTTTGTAGACTTCTGTCAAAAAAGTTGAACTAGAGCATTTTCATATAACAAGGTACATAAAAAACAACGCGTCTAGTGCGTGAAGTTCGTTAACTTTCAACTTTTCACGCGTCATGTTTAAAAATGGCGGCTACTCAGCTCATATTATGAAGCAAATTTTGTTACCAGCTGATTGAGTATGAACAAATATGAAGCGTACCTTAATAAAGGTGACAACAAGAGTGATTTCCGCTAATACATAATTATTATTTCTTGCTTTAAAATTCTGCATTATATGAGTATCTGCTTATTACAAATCGCATTTGTATGACAGAAAGAAATATTTAATGGCTGATACATTTAAATAATATTTGTTAATGCTTTAATATTTTATTTGCATCAATTTCTATTGGTTTAAAGAGTTATACTCGTAGTTTTAGGGCGTTTTCTTTTCTGAAAAAGTTGCCACATTTAATTGATCAATTTATAAGAAAATTATATATCTTTGCTCTAACAAAAAAAAAAAAAAAAAAAAAAAAACTCCTTTGCGAAACTGTGCGCTCTTTCCTAATGAGTTTGTCCTTAATAAAGCAAACTAAATCACGCTCTTTCGAAGGATAAACAATTTTATACTTTTTATAGAAAAGAAAACGTCATTAAATACATAAATAATAATGCATGAAAATCTCCTACATGTGTGATGTGAAATGGAAAAATAAATAAAAATTTAATTCATATACTTGTATAATCTAATCCCGCTTAAATATCATAAATAATACTTATGATTGATGAATATAAAATATTGAAAATTTTAAAATGTAAACGCTAAATATAATTTAAATAAAATTTTATGAAACTCCTTTAATTGTTTTTATTTTTTTTTTTTTTTTTGCATTTCTAAAGGCCTTAGCACCAATCGATTTCTCAGCAAATCCAGAATATGAACCCGAGTTTCGTTGGTACGACCCTTCACTGTTGGATGCTGTGCGATCCGATGAAGAACACACTCATATTTTCTTTCGCCTACTGGCTCTGTGTCATACCGTTATGCCAGAATATGTTGAAGGTCGCTTAGAATATCAGGCCCAAAGTCCAGATGAATCGGCTTTGGTGTCGGCAGCGAGAAATTTTGGTTTCGTTTTTCGTTCTAGAACACCAAACAGTATTACGATAGAGGTTATGAGCAGGACAGAGGTAAATTAAGTAATTTTAATTTAATCTTTTTTATAAATATATAAACAATTTAATTATTTTCGTGTTTTTTCGTAGTTAATATAAGAGTACAATTTTATTTTATAATTTCAGGAATATGAACTATTGCATATTTTGGATTTTAATAATGTGCGAAAACGTATGTCGGTGATATTGAGACGGGGCAATAATATATTCCTATATTGCAAGGGAGCTGATAGTGTTATATATGATAGGTTAAGTTCTAGTCAAGATGATATTAAAGCACGTACACAGGATCATTTGAATGTAGGTATCACTTTATTTACTTCTTGTAGTCTAAAATTTCACATGTTTTAGCTTTAAATTACTTTTATTTTCGAAGTCCAAAATCCACTTTGAAAATTTTTCCTCTTTAAAACTATTTTCGGAATTATCGTGTCTCATGTGTCATGATTTTTTTTTCGATATTTGGCTCTTCTACACGATTTTAACCGCATTTAAAAATAAAAAATATCAAGAAATAAATACTCCATTTTCCTTAAATAATTTATTACCTCTTGTGTAGATTATTATTGCAGATATGAATTTAATTAAATATATATATATATATATATATATATATATATATATATATATATATATATATATATATATATATATATATATATATATATATATTCATATCTGCAATAATAATCTATACAAGAGGTAATAAATCTGCTATTTTTCTAAATTTTCGTTCCTTTCGCGAGTTCCTCCCGGTTTGTGGTAACTATTTCTTAATGGCTTGATTATGGATAGCAATTGAGCTTCAGTTGGGTTACTATTCGGCAACCAGCAATTTTTAGTTGCTGGTCTCAGTGGCTAGAAGTCTCTTTTGCATTATCATATTCAACACTTCTCTATGAATTTTTTCATGATCTGCATTTCAATTCAGTTGGTATCTGTAATCGGGCCACAAATTGATTTTAATAATTCTTTCAATTATTAAATTAATTTTCATATATGATTAAATTTTCATATTGTTTTTGTATAAACATCAGAGTTTGAATGCTTACAAACCAATTAAAGTTCACTGATGATTAGGTCAGCACCAATGAATTATCGATAAATGAACAGCTAAGACCTCAACATGCAAAAGCTAATTATTTAAATGCTTGGAAGCAATAACCAAAATAATGAATTTAAGTATTAAATAATTATTAATTTATATTTTCGTAGAAATTCGCTGGCGAAGGTCTGCGTACGTTGGTTTTAGCTGAAAGACACTTAACACCGGAATTTTATGAAGATTGGAGTAAGCGCCAATGGGAGGCTTCAATATCTCTAGAGCATCGTGAGGAAAAGTTATGTTCATTGTATGAAGAAGTTGAGAGTGAGTTGGTGCTTGTGGGCGTAACTGCCATAGAAGATAAATTACAAGATGGAGTACCTCAAACGATAGCAAATTTGCAAACAGCTGGCATAAAAGTATGGGTGTTAACAGGAGATAAGCAAGGTAATTTTTTCTCATAAGGTATAGTCAGACTGGGCAAATATTTCAAGAGATAAGAGATAAGTTACTATTATTTTTGTCAGGTGTTTTTACAGTCTTTTATGGCATAAGAAGAAACGTGTTCAACGTAATGAACGATTATTTCATTAAATATTTACCATGTCTGACCATATCTTTTTAGGTATTGACCCAAGAAATTTTTAAAATTGTGTATTACGAGTATATGTCAAAGAAAATTAATAATAATATAAGTACCTGTTGATGAGCAGAATGCAAAATGCAGTCATGCACATGCACTTTTTAAAGAATTGTTTTTTTTTAGAAAAAACCTTAAATTTTTTCCTTTACCGTATTTTTTTTATTGAAAAAAATTAGTTTGAAAAAACTATCTTAAAGCGTATAACCTTAAATTAAACTAAACTAAACTGAATGTTTCTATAAATTTCATTCATCCGATTGATCATTATCTATATCTATATAATAAAACACTAATACTTTCATTTATTTTCAATAATAAGTGTTTGAACGAACGAACAAAATTTATTGAAACAGGCAGTTATTTTGACTCTACATCATTTTTTAAGGATAGAACACAACCAATAATTATTTCCATAATATCAATTTAAACTAAATAAAATTAAATATTTCAGAAACGGCTATAAATATTGGTTATTCGTGCCAATTACTAACTGATGACCTGGCCGACGTATTCATAGTGGATGGCAGTACAATCGATGAGGTGGACAAGCAGTTAAGACAATTTAAAGAGTCTGTTAGAATAGTAAATACGTTTAGGCCAGCACGTGAGTTTTTATTTGAAATTTTATTATTGCCTTTTATTTTGATAAAATATAAATTTATATGTATGTATTTTTAGCTTTTGAACCAGCTGTGAACGCAAATGGATCGCATTTGAATGATCATAGTCCATCATCATTAAAAATAACACAGGTGTCACCGCCACCACCACCGCCGCCTGCTATATCGGTTGTTACCTTTAGGTGGGATGATGATGTCAATAATATGCGTAAAAAGGGCGAACCGGACAGGTAGAGGGAATATCATATCATCATCTTCCTTAAAACTTTTTATTACCCCTTGAAAAATACAAAACAATTTTACGCTCTTCTCTAGAAAAATCTTTTATTATTATGAAAGATTTTTTTCTTCTTATCAATTTATTTTGTTTTTTTTTTTTGGTTCATTTTATATATTTTTTTAATTTTTTTTGGGAATTTTTTTCTGTTTGATGTAGTTAAGGGTAAATAATACTGAAACACAGTTCAATTTGGTCTACTATTACACTTTAATTAGCGAGTATTTTCTTTTGTTTTTCAACAAGATTTATGTTTAGTATCTAACCAAGATATTGTATGTTAAAGGAATTGTCGTTTCATTTTATTTTGTTAACAAAGTTGAACTACTTCTTACATATTCGCAGGCAGTTTGTAATCTTATGCTTTAAAGCCAAAAATTAATTTTAGTGTCTAATTATAGTACGCATAAAGGTAAAATTTTAACGAAATGTAGCTTTAATTTGTTATTGTATTTAGTTTTATACTCTAAAGCCCACTATAGGCGCAAGTAGTACAATTTATACCGATTTATATCGCGCTATTTCGATATTATCGATCGAATCGTTTCATTAAAATTATTTTTCGAGTCATGATTTGAACAGCATCTTCGTTTCGGTGCAGTGACAATCATACCAAAAGAAAATCAGCTACACCCATATTCATTACGAACACGATTGTTTGAAATGATAGTTTGCTCTTAGACCGAACTGACACTTAACAACTTTTGTTGATGCAATTTTTCTGTTTATTGTTTGAAGTTGCATTTATGTTTACACTCGTCAATTTTTGTTGATGAAATTTTCTTCATCATAGAACTTGCAGTATATTTTTCATTGGTGTGTACACGTACATATATGTATGTATGTGTGAATATGTACAAATGAGAGAACAACACAAACTGAAAGTATATGCATACATATACCACTTTCACTTCGTTTTATCATCTTTGCCAGCAAACTAAGAATTGATTCAACAAAAGTGTAAACTCAGACTCATTTCACGTTGATGAATAAAAACAGCTGCATCCAGCTGCATGCTATGTAAAATTTTTCATATTTTCGGCGTATCTTTCAACTATCGTTACATGAAATGTGACAAACTTAGTGGCATCTTAGATAAAGCTGTTAGTTAGCCTTTATAAAAACATTTCCAAATATTTAGCATTTTAAATACCCTTTAAATTGCAGGTGATTTTACAAAATTTTGTACTTATTAGCAACGCTACATTGAAAAAAATTTTAAGGAAAAGACGGTTTTGTATTTTTTATACACTCTTACTTAATTCTCTATGTTAAGAATTTGAATCCAAAAGCGCCATGAAAAGCTCAAAATTATGGAGAGACTTTAATTCTGTATTATCCGTAAATACTGCATCGACATTTTTGACTTGTATTCCAAAAAGTTCGAAATTAAACTCGAATTTTCGAATATTTCATATGCTAACTTTCTCATAAATATCATAAATATTTAAAAATGAAAAATATAAAATTGAACTCACAACTGCAATGAGTTTTAACTTAAACTTAAATTTAATTTTTTAGAAATGATATCGTACTTAAATTCGTTTTTTATATACATATGTTATATTTGTTAATATGACATATAATGTCATTTTCCATTATAGTCTATACATTATCAAAGCAATTCAGTTTGTTATAATGTTTGTCCAATAGTGGCATTTAAATAGACATTTTTTTTAATCTGAATTTTGAAAATCAGCTTATTATTTCTTTCAAATTATTTTTTTATAAAAGAAGAAGTAATGTACGTTTTGAAGTACTAAGCGATATGGGGGAACATGAAGGAAAAAGTTGAATAACAAATACTAAATTAGAATTTCGCTCTAACAAACTTTGGTATTGTTGTTAAAATATACAAGCAACATTTCGCTTTTTGTATTATTTCTTTATACGCAAGTGTATTAATAGATGATATTCCCAAATACTAGCCGTCACCTAAAATGTGATAAAAAATGTACTTGAACAGTGACGATGGTGGTGCAGCGACAATCGAAAACAATACTAATCCATTGCGCTAGTGTAATTGGCATCCGCTTACTTCTTTCTTAATTAGAAATAATTTGAATGAATTATTAACATGAATTATCAAATTCAGGACTAACAGCCAGATTAAATAAATTTTCACAGTTTATCCAACTTAAAAAAATTACGCAAAATCAAATTATAATATCAAATATATTTTTTAGCGGTTTAGACAAATATTTTTACAAAAGTTTTGAAACCGGAGAATTTATTCTTTATAAACGAAAATTCGTTGCATTTTATCACTGAACTAACTACACTGTATATCATTGATAAGAATATTAAGATTGATTCTTTTATATTTTGGAAAAATTTTTTATTAAACTTATTTCATCAAATATTTGACCAGTCTACTTATAACTTAAATTTTTTTATATTCTTTATTAAAATTTCATTTTACAATAACTTTAAAATTTTCTCTTCTAGTCTAGTACTTGTGATTAAGTTTTTAAATATTTAAATCATTTATTTTTTTTTTTCAATCTAAAAGTTTAGTTTTTTTGTTCTTATTTAAAGTTCTTGGGTTAAATAAATCAGTTACGAAGAAAGTAAAAAAATACTCTTGAAATACATCTTTTTTATCTACATATAAAATTTTTATTCAGTTGATACAATGGATGATTTCCCCCCTCTATTGGTACCTTGTTTCGCCCGTAATGTACTTAAATTAATCAATAAATTAACTATAAGTTCGTGTTTAATTAACGTAGTTTTGTTAATGTTTAAATATGTAAATAATTAGTTTCAATTCATTGATTAATATCAACATAAAATCATTGTGTGCGCTTAATATGATTTAAATAAAAGCAATAAATTGTTGTTAACACTGTAAAAAATGGTTATTAATATTTGTGTTCATATTTTTTTTTATTTTGCTCACATTTTTTTAAAATAACTTAAAGTGCTTTTGTAACACATTTTACTAATATGTATACAATAATATTTGTTCTAATTTTAAATGGCTTTCACAGTTCTTTATTTACGATTTTGTGTGTTTTTGTTTTTCGAATTTTCATCGATAATTTATAATTTTAAATTTGATTTCCTTTTCCATTTTTAAAGTGCTGAAACAAATGAGTTGTACGATTCACTGGAAAAGGGAGGCAGTGCGGCACGCATTGTTTTAAAAGAAGATGATATTGTTGAGGAGAATACAGGTTTTGCGATTGTTATAAATGGCCATTCTTTGGTCCATTGCTTATCACCGCAGCTGGAAGCGAAGTGAGTTATAATTTCCTTTGAAATGATTAGCCCTTATTATAATAAAAATTTGTTTTCAAGATTCCTTGACATTGCTTCTCAATGTAAGGCTGTGATATGTTGTCGAGTAACACCTTTACAGAAGGCTTTAGTTGTGGAACTAATCAAACGTGCCAAGAATGCAGTAACTTTAGCAATAGGTGATGGTGCCAACGATGTCTCTATGATCAAAGGTAAATAACTAAATATAAGTACATATATGTATTCGCATATAAACGACAGAGTCATAAATTGGAAATTAAAACAATTTTTCAGCCTAGAATCCATTATTACACAATTTTAATTCTTCCGCTCATTTTCGAAGTTAATTTTTCAGTCGTTAGTATGTACGAGAACATGTGCTTTTATTTTCGTTTATAATATCGCTGGGTTTTCTTATACATAACTATGTATATACAAGTTCAAACAGTGTGAACCAGTAATGGTTTACACTGGTTGAACTTTTTTTACTTTTTACGAAACATATTTCTATGGACTTTTAAACTCACAAAATAATATTATATATACATATATATTATAATATAAATATCATTACAAAACTTTAAGATCATCTTTGTTTATTCGGGAGGAATACCTTCCTCATCTTGAATATTATACTTAATTTTTTTTTTAATTTCAAATGGGTACTCTGCTGTTTAACGAAGTCTAAACCGATTCGAACACTATTTCCGACTTTCTGAATATTTTTCCCTCACTTAGATAATCATTTGAATATGAATCGATTTACCTGAGAAGGTTTTAAAATTTCTCGAAACATACATTTTTTAAATAAATTTAATCATCGCATCCAAAATCTATTCAGCCCTTAACCTAAAAAAAAGACAACGTCAATAGCTGTAAATTTTGTAAATTTGATATTTCCGATAACTTCAAATAGGCTTCTAGGTTCGATCATTTTCCAAGATTTGGAAAATCGTATCGAATGCCGCAAATTCAATTTCAATTGGTGTTTTCACTTAAGAGATATAATCTCCAAAAATAGTGTTCAAACTAAAAACTCGAAAAGTTATTGTGATATCGGTTTTCTAAATTCGATTAAATTTTTTGACTTTCCAAACTTTTTAAATATTTAAATCGGATAATTGGCTCCAGAGGTTTTTTCTTTTATAGGAAAATTTAACTAAATATTAGTGGGAAGTTTTTGGAATGTCCCAAGGTCAATATATTTATTAATACGTTTTGTAAATAAGCCATTTAGAAATTTATTGGAGATATGTTCTTAAAAATAATTCATTTGAAAAATTTATTATAAAATTTTCAAATAAAAATGTTTTTTTATTTTTTACAGCCGCCCATATTGGTGTTGGTATTTCTGGTCAGGAGGGTTTACAAGCCGTATTGGCAAGCGATTATTCGATTGCACAATTTCGTTACTTAGAAAGACTTTTATTGGTGCACGGGCGTTGGTCCTACTACCGCATGTGCAAATTCCTGCGTTATTTTTTTTATAAAAACTTTGCATTTACCTTGTGTCATTGTTGGTATTCATTTTTTTGTGGTTTTAGCGCACAGGTTAGTATACCTAGTCCAAATTAAACTTAAACATTTTCCATTTACATAAATTTATAAAACTGTTGTTGTGTCTTGTTATTATCTTTCCAGACTGTTTTCGATCCTATGTTTATATCGGTCTATAATCTTTTCTATACATCATTGCCGGTCCTGGCGCTGGGTGTATTCGAACAGGATGTGTCGGATAGACACAGCTTGGATTTTCCCAAACTATATACGCCCGGCTTAAGAAGTCAATTGTTTAATACCAAAGAATTTGTGTATAGTGTGTTACATGGTGCCTTTAGTTCGTTAATATTATTTTTAATTCCTTATGGTAAGAATTCGTCAAAAAGTGTCCATTTTGTTAATTGTTAAAAATGTTTTATTTCTCATTTTTATTAACAGGTACTTATCACAAAGGCGTCTCGCCAAACGGTTTAATTTTAAGTGATCACATGACTCTGGGAGCGGTTGTTGCAACTATTTTAATTATTGATAATACTGCACAGGTACACTAAAATAAATTATAAAACATCTCCTTATGACTGAAATAATTGTGTACATGCCTTCCATGTTGCCATTTTAGATTGCCTTATATACATCATATTGGACAGTTTTTAATCACATAACAATTTGGGGTAGTCTTATTTGGTATTTTGTTCTAGACTACTTTTACAATTATGTTATAGGCGGACCCTATGTGGGCTCCTTAACAATGGCCATGAAGGATCTCACATTTTGGACGACTATGTTTATAACGGTGGTGCTTATAATGTTACCAGTATTAGCCTATAAATTCTATTTGATAGATTGCAGACCAAGTCTGGCAGATAAGGTGAGAATTTTTATAATTTATCTTAAAATAAAAATTAACGATCGTACCAAAAAAAAAAAAAAAAAAATAATAAGATTTGAATCGGATTGATAAATAAAATTATATTCAAACCATCTAATTCATAAAAAAATTAGTGTATGCTTAAACCACAAATTAGTAATTGAGCGCTTTAAGGACCATTTCCCGATATTTAGACAAAATGATCTATTAAATAGCATTTAATAAAATTTTGGTTATTAAAAATTTTAAAACAAAATTTAGTTTTCATAAAATGTGGCAATAAATATATTTTTGCTATATGTCTCTGAAAAAATTTAAGAATATTAATTGAACATTTTTACGAGTAGTGTCGACGCTTAGCGAAGACATTATAAATAGCGTGTAGTTGTCAAAGCTCGTTATAAAAATTTACGGATAGGATGAAATCATCTTTAACTTATCGTCCACTTTTAGGATAAAATATAGTTGTAATAATGAACGATTGCTTATCCGTCCGATAAAATCGTACCTCTCACTAACGCTAATAAACCACAAGACATGAACAAAAAGTATATTTATTGACAAATTGCAAGAAAAATAAACAAATTTATTGAACTATTTATTGAGCTTGAGGTCTTTTTTATAAAAGCAATATATATATATATATATATATATATATATATATATATATATATATATATATATATATATATATATATATATATTTATATATATTTTTTTAATTTTAGCAATATTTCTACACCCTGTGGGTGTCTACTTCAAGAAACTTAAATTATAAAAAAAAAATTCAATTACAAATATTGAAGAGAAAATTTTTTAAAATAATTTCAAAATCAAAAATAAATATGTATATTGAATATCTTAAAATTTTTTAAAATTTAAGCCGATGATTGTTTTATACAATATTGCGCTTTTACAAACAAAATGTATTACGTTAAAATGGTTTTCCATTTAAGCTTAAAGAAGCGAAGAACTCTTATTTTCTTATGGGTGATTTTTTTTTCTTTTAAACGACTTTATATACTCGTATCTAAATGGCAACTCATCAGTAGACGTCAACCATCAAATTTCAAATATGAGATTTTGCTGTAGCGAAATGCAGGCATATAAACAGCTTAACGCACAAAAACTTTGTGTAGTTGTTAGTTGGGAGAATATCCCCAATAATTTTGCTAAATATTTTTAAAAGTATCTTATATTTTCTTCAAAATATAATTATTTAAAAATTGTTTGTTGTTGTGGCCCGCATTTCATTGGCGATAGCCAAATCATCAATACTCTTTAAACGAATAATGTAGAAAAATATAATTGAATTCTATGAAATTCTCATATAGTATTTGTGGATTTCTTGTACAAGTATATGAGATTGAATGCTTTTGAAATACGATTTGGCTTAAGAGTACTGATGATTTGGCTAGCGCCAATAATATGCAGGCATATATACACAGCCAAGCCAACAACAAACAATAAAATTTACACAAATATATAACTATTCTACATATTTTTTATTGTTATCATTCTTCCACATCATAAACTGTTGTATACACTAAGTGTTTGCCATTACAACTTAAAGTAGCGTCTTTGAATATGATTTCTCCACAAAGGTTCATTAGTGTTAAGGTCTTCTTTAACTAATTTGAGCTCTAATGCTAAAGTGAAATATTTTTTTTAATATGGCCGTGAATACTTTAACTCCTTTTATTATATTTTACACAGATACGTATGAAGAAGCGTCAAGCTAGTTTGAAACTTCGACAAACTAGCAGAGTTATGAGAGCACCATCGTCTAGATCACGACGATCTTTAAGATCTGGCTATGCTTTCGCCCACCAAGTGAGTATTAATTTATTGCATTCGTAAATATGAAACTGTAATTTTGCTATTTTGTTTTTTCCAGGAAGGATTTGGTCGTCTCATTACTTCGGGAAAAATTATGCGTAAATTGCCACAGGAATTTGCTTTTCCTTTGGGTTTGGGTAGTAAAAAGATACCGGGTTCTGGCACCCCAAACGATACCAAAACCAATAACAACAATAGCATGCGTGATAATAAAAATTCCTCCCAGGAAGACAACTCTATTAATAATGATGCCTTAACTCACAATACAGAAACAAATAATGAGGGACTTAGTCCGCGTGCTCCTTGCCAAGATTTAGATACGATAAATCTCTAAACTTACATACATTACATACAAACATACATACACACATAGTTAAATATTACAAAACTCAAATGCTATAACTACAACAAAATGAAACAAAGTTTTTTAAGTTTGAATAAAAAAAAAATTAATACATGCAAAGTAAGAAAAACAATTTTAAAGTACCATTAATTAGAAATTTAGATTATTCATTTCATACTTCATTTAAGTGAAAGCAAAACAAATAAAAAATATGTAAATGATCAACTTTTTTGATATGAAATTGAATAATATATATCAATTATTGTACTAGATAAACAAATAACAAAACAAAATTATCGAAAAATCAAAAACCAATTAGCTTTAAAAAGAAAACAAAATATTATTAAATAATTTTTTCTAGAGTATTTAAAAAGGAAAGGGGGAAAGAAAACGTAAATTTATAATTAAAAATGCATACAGTGTGTAACATAAGCTTCCGAATATAAATCACTAAGTAGAAAAAAATGACAGTGGAATTCGGAGAATGAAAATTGAAAATTTTAGGGGGTTTTTTCGTTTAAACAGGACACCAATTGGCTTAAGCGAACTCAGCACTTTGAAAATAAAATTAAAAATAAAGAAAAGAACATATGACACACACTGAAGCAAGAATCAAAAACTCTAAATTTATTTTTATTTTCAATATAAATGTTCGAAAAAACCAACGAAAAATTATAGAAACAGAAGTTATGGCAACAAAAAATATTTCATGACATCCGCAAAGTGTTAACGTATCACGAATCCAGGTTATTAACAAAATGAATGAATAAAAATTCTAATTTGTTTTATTTCAATTCTTAAAATTGTTTCATATAAATTTTACTTAATCACACCGTCCCTTCTTTCACAAAAAAAAAAAAACAACGGCCTGGAATCGCGTCTGCTATTATTATAATTAATTGGCCCTTTTATTCCTTTAATTCAGTTCGAAAACTTATGTGACACACTGTTTATGTATTGTTATCACAAACATTACCAAATATTTATTGTAATAATTTTTTTTTGAATTTTTATGTTAATATTAACTCTATGAATTCAATAATTAATTCTAAAAATATTTCGTCTAAGTCAATAATATATTTTTTATTTTAATCTTACTATTATTGTTTTGTTTTTTTTTTTTTTTTTTTTTGGAAAAGTGGTTCATTATTCATATTAATTACGAGTATGTAGTAGTTTTAATCCATTAAAACTACAGGTTAACTGATTGATTTTTGTAACTTATTACTATCTATTTGCATTATTTAGTTGTTTTAATTATAAAAATAATCTAAACAATTTAATATCATTTAAGGTAGTATTAATTTTGTGCAGATCTACATATATTTTGATGTTTATTTGATACTATACGTGAAAATATGTGATTTAAATTTTAAGTTAAATTATATAGTGCGAAATGAATAATTATAATAAAAACAAATTGTATATACATAATTCTAGTTTCGATTTGAAAAGAATTTTAGCAGGAATTAAAAAAAAAACATTCTTATCATTTTACGACATACGATCCTTTTCCATACAGAGGAATCTATAAAATTCATTTGGCAAGCATTTTTTGAGGCTTACACACATACAAAAGTCATTCCTAAAGTACTTAGAGTATCTTGCCAGGACGGAAAAATTATGAAAACTTGATTTATGAAAGTCCAATCAGTAATTTCTTATATTTTGATAGCCGGAAGTTAAAAAATAAGTGAAAGAAAAAAATTTAATTAGAAATTGGGAGACATTCATCAGGTTTCGAAAGGACACAATTTTCAAACTAGCGCCATCTCTTGTTGGCAAAATCTGCTAAATTATCAAAACTGGTAACTCTGAAAATCGAATGATGCCAAATATTCAAAATTGAACGTTGCCACACAATATTTTAAAAGCAGAGAAGTCGTCAAGCAATGGGGCCACCGTTTCCGAGAAAAAACTAAATATGGTGCAATTTACTTAACAAAGCATTCATTGGTAATATTCATTGCCATATTTGGCAAATTTGTTGCAGTGAAAAAGCACAACAAGTGCACATATTTTTAGTAGATTCTTTATAAGTAAAAAGGTGAATTTACCCATTCGTTCTGAACGAAATTTTTGTTGTTGTTCCGCATTAAATTTACTCTCTCTCTCACTCTCAAAAAAATAGAGACGTCAAACTACATATAAAAAAGCGTTCGGAACGTTCAGAACGAATGGGTGAATTCACCTTTATTGAGAAAAATTCAATATACTTATTTACATGCTATTAGAGTTGTTCCTTGAAAAACAAACTCCTCTTCTTCGCAATTATCACCAGAAGAAACTGTATAAATGCAATTGGACCGATGAAATTGTTACTTTCCTTGTTTTTATATTGTTCTTTGTTAACAAATAATATTATTTTATACTGCCTGGGATAACCTGACAAGTTCCCTATTAAGTTTTCATGCCATTTCACTTCGTACAAAAAAATCAAGCTTTTTTCAACCTAAAAAAATATGAAAATGGAATTTTTTTGCAAAACACCAGGTCAATAGAAGCTGTTAGCAGGCGGATTTTCAAAATGCTATAATTGTCGAATAGCCGCAGCTAATTAAATGATTCTTTTAATACACAATAGATTGGGAGGTGGGCTACACCGTGGATATCCTTTGCTCCGCCTGGTGGCCCACGTTAAAGTAACCAATGTGATTTATATCAATAATCCTTTTATCTTCTAAACTGACGATTGTACAGAGCTCAAAGTATGGACACATCTTAATATCATTTACTGCAAACCTATAGAGTTTCATATTGATATCTTAAGTAAACTCTGACCTATTCGTCAATACGTTAAATTTTTTTAAACAATTTTTAGAAACATTTGTATAAAAATAAGTGGTATGATGAAGCTTAGTGTTAGTTGTTGTTCATTTGTACAGTCAATCCATTTTAAAGCTGCATTGTGATCTTCCCACAAAAAAAAGATTCATCGAATAATAAGGAGCTGTCAGCGATATACATGTATTATTTGTGTTCATATAGAATCTATAGAAAGTTCAATTAAAAATTTAACTAAAAACCAATAGAATTTTTTAAATTTGATTATGTTTTTTCGAATAAAGTCTGGCTTTGCATTGCATAAAACTAGACCCTAGACTAGGTTTTATTTGCATCTAAACAATTTATTTATTAAAATAAACAAAAACTTAATTAAAATATCAGCTTTTTTGGATTACCAACACTATCCATAGCTTCTAAGATTTTACGCTTTAAATTTGGTTTTTCATCGACATTTTGTTGTTTTGACGATGGTAAAGGCAGTTTGTGACCGAGAGTAGGGGCTGGTTTATTTGAAAAATATTTCATATTTAATGCTTCAGTACACGTACAACGTTTTGATGGGTTCATTGCCATCAACCTCTCGGCCAGCGCTATCAAATCATCGGGTGCAGCAGTGAAATAGCTGGCAAGTGGTGCACCTGGGAAATGAACAAACTGCATAAAATCTGGCAGTTTACTTAAATTAGGCCATGTCTCATCAGTGGGAGTACCCAATGCTTGAAATATTTTTGTTAGTTGATTAAGATCCGAGTCGCCTGCAAGAAACGGTACGCGCAGTAAAAGTTCAGCTAATATGCAGCCTACTGCCCATATATCAATGCCAGTACCATACTGGCGAGCACCAAATAGCAGCTCAGGAGCTCGATACCAACGTGTTACAACTTGATGTGTATAAACACGTGTAGGAGAACCAAAAAATTTTGCCAAACCGAAATCTCCAATTTTTAAAACGCCTTCACTATTCACCAATAAATTGTTGGGCTTTAAATCACGATGTAGAATCCAGTTCATGTGTAAATATTCCAAGCCTCTCAACGTCATTATCATATACGCCTTAATATCGGCCTGTGTCAAAATTATCTTTGGATCTTTTATAATAATTTCCAAATCTGTGTCCATGAAGTCAAACACCAATGATACATTGGACTTGTGGCCAAATACATCGACTAAACCGATTATGTTTTCATGCTGCAGCTCGTGCAACAGTTTAATTTCTCTAAGAGCAGTGCGATTAATACCATCTTGAGCCTCTTCTCGACTACCGATTTTTATTTTTTTCACAGCCACTATCTGATCCGTTAAAACATCTCTAGCCTTGTATACTGTGGCAAACTATATTTACAAAATATGGTTGTTGCAATTAGTTTTTTCTACTCATAATAGATCTGTGTCCAACATTTCATGTGCATTAACAAGAAACTTCTTAGAAATCCATTATATTTGTGCTAACTTTTGTTGTTTGTGCCAAATGAATGAACTGAACTTGTTCAAATGAGATGTCGGACAGGTTATGAATTAGAATTGTACTACTTACCTGACCTTCACCCAAAAAAGCTATTTTCTCGTAACGCTGCAATTTGTTGTCCATTCTTAAACTATATTAATTGCTCTTAACATTAAGTATTTTTTAGCCTACGATTAGGTCTAATTTAAATAATTTTGCGGCCCTGCTGCGTGCAATTGACAGGAACGTGAACATCTGTTTTTGAACATTGTTTACTTTTAGAGATGCCAGATGTTTGATACAAAGTGATGTTACTAAATACATAAAAAAGCTCTGAATCATCCGCGGATAATAGAAAACTTTGTTGGGATATATGGATATCACTTACCGAAAAATATTTACCATGAATTTGTATGAAATTTAATATTAATTTTTCTCCCCTTTATTGTGTGACACAGACGTGATAAATTATAAATGATACAGGATATTGTGGAAAACATGTGTCGACAAGGCGAAAGTTGCATACAATAAAAAATGAAAAAAATTCAAATAAAATTCTTGTTAGCCATACAAAATGTACCGTTTTATTTATAAGAGTAGTAGCATTTTCAAATTCTCGCATTTCACGTTGGATGAAACGAAAATATTGCGATATCGATTTTTTTTCAATTGTATAAGAGTTAACAAGTTTCAATTACACAAAATTTTTAAACTAGGAAATCTGCTTCAAATGCAGCAAATTTGTAAAAATCAGTTTATTCAGCGGACATACATACATATATCGTTATAGAAAATTTTCAATGCCAGCTTTTTTTTGGAATAAATCAGAATATAATAAGAAACTGCTTTCGAAAATCGTTAATGATTACTTATGTATAGAGATATATTATTACTAACAGAAAGTTGATGGGATGGCCTGCAAGATCAGCCATATTATTTTAATAAAAAAAAAAGTTGTAGTAATAATTACCTATTCCTGAATCTTTTTGGCTTTAGCCGGAATCGAACACTGAGTCCTAACATTCCTGCTATAGAGCAATATCTGTTAGTTTACGGTGGTCTACATACATACATATATATGTATGTATATAATATGTATATGTATGTATATAATAAAAATGTAACCAACATGATTTACGATTTTTTACGACTATTTACTCTCATTAAAATTATCTGTTATGGAAATACAGCAAAAGCAACTTTATTCTAAGTAAATTTTTTATATGTTTAAATTTTTTGTGACGGCAAAATCTTGATCAAGCTCTTTTCAAATAGAGCAAAACCAGTGGCAAAAGCTGTAAGAATCACGTTTCAAGTCCAAGGCACGCTGAAAATTTCAACAATTCTGGATGCTAATATGGTGACCCATGACTCAATATCCTTATAATTTTTAATTCTGTGGCAATAAGGAATATGTGCCAAAGTTAACTTAAGCTTAAAACGCTTTAAAATCACCATTATGATTTGCCCTTTCACAAGCACCCCTCAGCAAAATTTTACCCATTTTGCCCAACTTTTCGGGAAATTATAGTGTAATGAATTTCTATTTTCTGTGTTTTTTTATGTACAATTTCACTTGGAATTAACAATAACTCATGAAACTGCGTAAGATAATTTGGGAAATGTAGAATAAATTATATATAATAGATACATAGTTATAAAAAAAACTCTCTTGTAAAACTATAAAATCAGAGTTAAGCGCTTATTGCCACATATGTAAGTATTTAATTGCACATGTTTTGTATTAGATTTGACCAAAAAATGTTTTGACAGAGTTCCTTCTAAATGAAACAAGTATATCTTCGTATTTTTTCTGTTTATTTTTTAATTATTTTTTATTTTTAATATTTCTTTTTTTCTTTTTCAGTTTGTAACACTTTAATTCAGACATATAAAGATAAATGATAAATTTTATCTAAAAAAAGTTTAGCATTACATTTTCCAACACATAAAACAATTTTAAAACATAATTTGCATTCGATTATCTTTTGATAAATACAATAAATAGTCATTAATTAAAATGAATAATTCAAAAAAGACAATTAAAATATTTGTGTTTTTTGTTTGTTTGTTAAATGGTTTATACAAGGAATAAGGCAGCAATATATTTAATGTATTACTAACATTTTTTCTCATAATTTTTGATGAGTTATTTCATTACATTCATAATCGTTTTATTTAAATTTATTTTTTACTAAAACTTTCAGCTAATTAAAGTAGAATTTGATTATAATTATTTGCACATTGTAGACTTTTTACTTATTTATTCATTTTCTTTAAAAATTATCTCTTTTATTTTTAAATAGTTTGTTGTCCTCAGTGTTTTTTTTGTAATTTTGTAATTTTTTTTATATAATTATATACTAAGATTATTTCTTTTTTAAAAGCGTATATTAAAGTCTAATGTTTTTACAATGTTTTTTTCAGATTTGTTTTAAGCGTTTATAAATAATTAAAAGTTAGTATTTATTTTTTTTTTTAATTTATATTATAAAGGTTTGTTTGTTTTGCTTTATTTTGAATCTTACATACTTATATTTATTAATAAATAAGATTTTTTAATCCAATTGGAAATTTTGGCTTACAAAGTTCATTTGCTTTTCTTTTAGTTACGACTTTTTTATATTTTATATAAATTTATATGTCCGTATGTATGTAAGTATGTATGTACGTATGTATGTACATATATAATTTACATGAGAATTCTAACTACAGGCGACTTAGGCTTAACTATAATATAATTATCATAATACATATGTAATTACGTTATGCATACTCGACATTTACATACATATAATGAATGCATGCATGCTGTACCATGTTTTTAAAAATAGTTGAAATCTAAGACAATGTTGAGAAATTATAAAGAAAAGGATTTTTTTTTTGTAGTAATAACAGTGAATGACAAAATTGAGTTGAAGTTACGGCATTCGACATTGATCGAAGTTTCAATACATTTCGATCAATATCGGATGTCGCAATTTTTCCCCAGGTATTCTTTTTACTTTTTTACATAATAATATTATAATTAAATTTTATGTTTCTTGAAATGAAAAGTATTATAGTTGGCTGTTCATAAGACAACATTTAAGCAGTTTGAATGCATTCCAACTCATATATTTATGCTAAACGAATCAAATACGATATGAGAGTTCTCGATCGTATTACAAAATATATAATCATACTATGATTATTTATATTGCAACAATTATATATGATAGAGAATCTCATATTGTATTTAATTTTTTTTTAGCATAAATATATGAAGTTGAATGCTTTCAAACTGCTTAAAGTTCATTGACGATTTGGTTTAGCGACCAATGAAATAACGGCATATGAACAGCTAAAGCCACAAAAATCAAAACACTTTTGAAGCTCTAATTGTTTAAACGATTAGTTCGATAGAATATCCCGAAATAATAAAAAATTTAATATTTAATATTGAAAAATATTGTTATTATAGAACATTTTAAAGTAAGGAAAACGAATTTAATACAACGAAATAATGTTGAATTTTCAAATTGAAAGAATTATTTTCATTGAAATCATATAACATCCATTCGTGGTTCAAAAATGAAGAATTAGTAATTCTCATATTATGAACAATTTCTTATAATTCGACTCTCACATCTTGAGAAGAGGATATTGCATTATTTCTTCATTAAATTGTGTGTTAATTGAAATCTTAAATTAGCCTTTTGAGGTGATATATACGTACATAATCGTACATATGTATATAGTACGTGAATGTAAAAATATGTTCATTTAATTTTCATTGAATCTAGAGTACATACAGTAAGATTGATATCTTATAAATGAAAGTGCCAGCGAAAATGTAAGTGATTGCAAATTCTTATTTTATTATTAAAAAATATAAATGCACAAGTATGTATAAGAGCAAATACTGGCTACAAAATTATGACGAATTAAAATAATAAAATATATAAGAATTTAAAAATTGTTTAAAATTTCATTTCAATTTTGTCACTCACTGTTCGTTAACTTTATGGTTTATGCATAACAGGAAAGGGGTGTTCGGAAATAAAAGTCTTTGCTGGGTAAATTTATGTACACCTTATAAAAAACGTATCTCTATTTATTTTATATAAGTTTGAAGGTATGTATATTAGGTTCTTAATTTTGCTAACAATAATGTTTCTAATAAAAATGCAAATCATAACCAAGTTGCTTAAGTAATTTTTCATTTCAGATTATCGTTTCTTTAAATAATTTTAAGCAATTTCAGCAACTTGATTATAAATTGACATAGTTTGCCATAGGTAAATAATTAACGCTAAAAATCACAATATGTTTTTTTCCTATAAAAATTTGAATAAATCTTCCGTAATCGGTTTAATTCGTTTATATCATTCGTTCGTTTCGTTTATTTCATATTTTGAAATGGTTTGCCTGATCTAGACATGCGTTGCCAGGGCTCCTTTTTTCGCTGCATTACCATTTGATGGTAAAATAAATTGGCCCGATGGACTTTGTGCTGTTGTTGCGTTTGATGAAGATAAGACCGCGGAGGGTGTTCCTACTGTGGGTTGTTGTAGTGGAGTAGCCGCTAAGGTGTTGCTACTCGAGGTCAGATTTGAACTGCTGCCGCTTACACTAGCTGGCCCATTTGAGCCGCTAATTATACTGCTGGCGGTGCCAAAATTTTTTAGACTTCCCATGACTCCGTTGCTCATGAGATTGTTGTGATTTCGGGGTGCATGATAAGGCGGTGGTGCTGGTGTTGCCGCTGGATTGGCAGTACTTGGTGGCGGCAGAGGTGGGAGTATCGAGGAGTTTGTGCGTAGATAAGGATTGCCGTAAATGGCACTAAAACGACTATCTATACCATTTTGTAGCAGTTGTTGCCCTAAAAAAATGAAATTTGTTAATAGTGATAAAAATTTAATTTTAATCTAATAAGAATTGTGACAAAATAAAACAAATAAAAAACACCAATTCAGAGATATAAAACTAATTTTCGATAGACACATACTTATGTACATATAGCTTAAGTTAACGTGTCTACTTTACGCCAGAGACATTGATGCAAAAAATCATTAAAACGCAAAATAGCAGAGTTGCACAAGAATTAAGCTCTCTCTCTCTCTCTCTCTCTCTCTTCCTTTCTTTTATACGTTTACTTCCATTTGTATATAAAAAAGGTCGAAATTATAAACTTTTTTTAAGGAATTTTCTCTATTTCGATTTGAAATCCCATATACATTTGGAAATTTTCCGATTTTATAAATTTTACTTGTAATGTCAAATTGAAATTCTAAATTTGTTTGGAATTTTTGCAAACTTAATCTGAAATTCTAACTTTAATTTGAAGTTATTTGAAATTCTCAATATATTCATTTGAAATTTTCTCAATCTGAGATTCAAGCCTTCAGCTTCATTTTAAATATAATGAATTACAGATTAAAATAATTAATTTTATCTGGTATATTCCCAATTTCAATTTGAATCCCAAATTTAAATTTTTTAAACTTTTAAATTCATTGGCAATTTTCTCACATTCAATATACAATTAATATTATTTTTTCTCTTTTTTAACAAAAAGTTTTATAAAAATCTTAAATTTGAATTTACTTTCGTTATTTCTATAAACCAAATATTACCACTAAGTTTCAACTTTTATTAGAAATTTATTACAAAAATGTTCATCACACAAGTTCGAATATTCACTTTTAATTTAGATTTTTCGAAATATAGCTCAAAAGCAACCATGTTTAACTACAACATATTAACTCACCTAAAAATCCATTATTCATAGTTTGCTGCTGGATATCGCCACGGTTTCTAGGTAAACTCATATTACCCGTTGTAGCGGCAGGATTCGAATAATGTGGCAAAGTAGCCGAACTTATTGTAGTCGAATTGCTTTTCGACACCGAACCCATAGTGCTTTTATTTTCATTGGGAGGGCTATAATCTAAAGCGTATTCGAAGTAAGGAGCGTAACCATTGACAGATTCCTTGTAATCATGATTTTTTATATTTTTTATATTACACGACCGATTAAAGCGATCGCTAAAGTCGCCAGAAAATCTGTTTTGAAAATATATAACAAATTATTAAACATAATTAAGTTTAAAACTACAACAAAATTATTTTAATATACCTTTCATCCAATTTCACAGGACCGGCGAGTGGTACACCCAGAGTGGCACCTTTCATTTGTACATCAGGCATGGGGGAATGCGTCAGATTGATGGCCAGACCATCTGATGTAGACTCAGAATACTCGGCCGCTTCGTATGCTTTGGCACGCATTTCATGTTTCAGATCGCTTAATTTATCACCACCACGCGAAGCTTCGGGTATAACATCTGCGGGCATGGGCTTCTTCTTGCTGCGTTTCATATACACAATCACGAGCATCACAACCATAATAATAATGGCCACTGAGGACATTGATCCCATGACCACTAACAGGACGGGTACAGAACCAGCTAAAAAAAAATTCAATTAAAGTTTCTACTAAAAAAACATTATTTTCTCTTACGTTCTGGTATTAAAGTAATTAACAAGGAATCGCTCCCATACGAATTTACAACTGTACAATTATATTTGCCAAAGTGATTCGAACGACTCTCTTTGATTATCAATGCAGCTCTAACTCCCTCGGGCAAATGGTATTCCTCAAATATATACAAATCGGGATCGGCCGTAGACATATTTATAATTTTACCTTCGTAGGACCACAAAATCTTCTCCGCTTTGGGTATACTAAACGCTAGACAATCTATTTTGGCTCGATTACCAACGGCACCGAATTGAACCTTGTGGGAGGTGATTATGGGAGCTCGCTTCACATATATCGTGGCTTCAGCGCCAATTTCTGGAAAGCCCTCAACAATGGCCTTGCAATAATAACGTCCAGCCGTATCAGCAGTAACTTTCAAAGTGAGATTTGCTGTGGTGGCTACTACGCGATCAGAATTTTCATTGATCCATTCTATATCTGGCGCAGGATTGCCATCAACGTCACAGCGTATCGTAACACTAGAACCCAAATCGGCTTCTACGGAGGAGGGTCGTTGGCGAAAGACTGGACCATCTTTAATAAAAATAAAAAAATAATAAATTTTACCGCAAGAGCTTCTAAATTTTTCAAAATATGATTATAGGTCTACTAATGGGCTGGTATAAGTACACCAGCTCAATACTAGACGTAAAGATTAGTTTAAGGCCTACATCAAATAAATAAATATTGATTATTCCCCTTAAAGTTAACTATATGAATGCACTTACAACTTATATCCAAGGTTTCGCTTTCCTCACTTTTGCCCACAGCATTTACCACTTCACATTTCACTATGGCATCATGGTACTGCCTAGAGACGTTATGAATTACCATTTTAGTGGTATAGTCCCCAGTCACAAGTTCATCGTTGATAAACCAACGATAGGTTTGCACGGGTGGATTGGCATCAGCTTGGCAAGAAAGTATGACTTCGGCCCCTTCGGGTATGCGACCACCTGCTAAAGCTCCTCCCACCACCGAAACCGTTACTTTCGGAGCATATTTTACTTCCAATAGAATTTTCGCCGACCTATATGTACGATCGGCTGTATTTTGAGCTTGACAAGTGAATGTGGTATTGTGATGTTCTTTTTTGGGAGTCAATTTCAATATGGACTTGGCCGTAATGCGGCGACTATCAGCTAAAGGTTCTTTCACATCTTCAATGCCTTTTGTTAAAACGTTTCCTAAGCCATCGATCCAGGTGATCTGTAATAATATTTAAGCGTTAGTTGAAATTGTAAGTGACATTTCTATTTTATTAAATTTTATTTTAATTTATTTCATCTAATTTTATTTTGTTCTTTTTATTTTTTATTTCATGCTATTTTTTTTAAATTTTAATATTTTATTGTTTGTTGTTGGCTTAGCTAGGTATGTGCCTGCATTTCATTGGCGCTAACCAAATCATCAGTACCCTTTTAGCCAAATCATGATTGAAAAGCATTGAAAAGCTTTCCAAAGCTATTATACTTACATATGTGTTTTTGTTGATTACAAATAGAAAAATATGATTGAGTTCTGTTTGAATTCTCATATAGTATTTGTAGTCTGTGGCATAAGTATACGAGCTTGAATGCTTTTCAATCATGATTTGGCTAAAAGATTACTGATGATTTGGTTAGCGCCAATGAAATGCAGGCATATACCTAGCTAAGCCAACAACAAACAATAAAATATTAATTTAATTTATTATAATTTTTTATTCAATTATATTTTATTGTTTTTTAATTCTATTATATTCTGTATTATTTAATTTTATTTTATAAAAAAAAAATTATTATTACTTTTTGAAATATTGAATTAAGTACCTTATGATTTTATTTCATTACATTTTGTGTTATTTTCTTTGCTTTTATGCCATATTATGTTTTTATTTTATATTGTTTAGAGTTTAATTTAATTTATATTCTATTTTGATTTATTGCTCTTTATTCCATAATATTTCATTTTAAAACATTTCTTTTTATTATTAAGCTTTAGCTAAAAATTTTTTCTGAAATTTTTAATTCTATATTGTTTTTTTAGTTTTGTTTTATTTGTTTAGTTTAATTAAATTTTTATTCTATTTTGATTTATTATTATTCCATATTATTTAAAACATATTATGATTATGTATTTTGCCATGCTTATTTGCAATACTGAATTCTCGTATTGTGTTTTATTATTTTGGCATAAATATACGAGGTTTAATGTTTTCAAACTGCCTGAAGTTCACTGATGAATTGGTTTAGCGACCATTGAAATGTCGGCATATGAACAGCATTTTTAAAATGTTTCTTTTTGTTATTAAGCTTTAGGCAATTTTTTTTTTGAAAATTCGAATTCAGCTCTTAACTCTTTATTCTATATTGTTTAATATTAATTTATTTCATTACTTTTTTTAATTTATTTAATTTCAATTTATTTTATTATAATTTTTTGCATTGCATTTTATTGTGTTTTATTTTATAATATTTTATTTTATTTTTGTTGATATTATTATACTTTATTTTATTGTATTTTATATTATGTAATTTGATTTGATTTGAATTTGTTTTGTTTATTTTATCCTTGATTTCAAATATTTTCACGAACTTCAAGAATTTATATGAACCTTCCAATAGTTGGTCTTTCAGTGACATTTAAGAGTGTCTCATACAAAATTAAAAACAAAGCAATTGAAAATTATTAAAAATGGGAGAACAATGCGTTCTAATAGCTGAGAGCATAAAAGAAATCATGAATCAATGAATCAACCATAAGTACTCATAATTAATAATAATTTTCTGTTTGTATTTTAAATTTGTTGAAATACACCGACAACATTTTAATTAGAATTAAAACAAATTTCTCAACTCACCTCAGCCGCTGGCTTCCCTCCCACTGAATCACATTCGAGCTCAATTTCCCGATCTTCGGTGGTTACCAAATGATCACCCTGCAGAATCTTGGGAGCCTCGGGCGGTACTAATATAGTGAGCTTGGCAAAACGTGATCTTATGCCAGCTTCGCCATTGGGACCTGGTCCCACCTGACACTGATAGCGGGCATCGTCGTCTAACATTACCGGAAATATATCTAAAGAAAAGTCACCTTCTTCGTCACTGCCAACCATTGAATATCGTTCAAAACCACTCAAGTTACGATGTTGACCCAGACCAAAGTCGTCCTTAGTCCATTGCAGAGCACCAACCTTTTCCATAACGCGACAAGGTAGGGTGACTCGTGAACCCACTACGGCCGTTTGATCTTGTGGTTCCATAGCAAAGTGTTGACCTTCTGAGGTGGTTTTCAAATTATCTTCATTATTACTGAAGTGTATATTTGAATTCTTTTTCGTTTTTACTTTAGCCGTCACCTCAACTGCCTGCAGGCTCACCAAAAGGAAACAAATTACGAACACATGGGATAAAGGAATGATTTTGGTAAAACTTGGAGCAGGTGAGGCCGTTAATATTATTGAAGACCGTAACCAGTGATGGCAACGTTGACATTGTGGGCTGGGCCTTAATTGGAGCGTATTTTTAGAGGGCATATTATGAGTTTTTTTCTTTTTGTTTTGACTCAATTTACTGTCAAGATGAGAACGCCTGAAAAGATAAGAAAAGCAAAATTTGGTTTTAAGATTGCAGTGGCTCCAATTTTATCTAATTTTCCGCTATCAAGAGATATCGGCGTTTTGAGATCCTAGGAAGCTTTTGTGATTATTTTTGCTATAATGTTTGCTTGGCTGTATTTACGAGGTATGTTCGAAAAGTGAGATGATTTTTTAAATTATGTGGAATACTTACAGTCGATTTTATTCTTATATTGATCTTCCGTACATTTGAATATATGTTCGCATCTGCAATCGATATCAAGAATTCGTATTGAATTTTTTTAGGAATAGAATTAAAAGTTTCAAATTAAATGACATGTTGGCATTTATTATGAGCAAACAAAATGTTTGTAGAAGGTAGAAGTTCTCCTAAGAAAGTCAAGAAAATGCCAATGGCAAAAATCGCCCTGCACGCCGGAAACACGACGACAAATAAAAAAGTTGAAAAAGTGACTAAAATGAATCCCCCCTTGAGAAATGTTGATGACGTCACCATCTTGGTTGGATCGTAACATGGAGTTCTCCACAATGTTTTGGACATAAGATGTGTTAGCGAAGTTTGTTTTCAAAATCCTTAATTTTGGGTGATCTGTTTTGCCAAAAATAAAGCACTATCAAGCCCAACCACCATACGCGTCGGGTTTGGCCGCCCTTAAGACTATTTCCTATTAGCAGAACTAAAGATACACAAACAAAAAAGAGAGACGTACAAGGATTATGGAAATGGAGACTGCATTGCTGGAAGAGCTCAAGGCTAAACTACTTATCAGAATTGATTCGAGGATGGAAAGCTACTTTGAATGGGAATAATGATGGACATATAAATATTTTTATAAAAATAAAATTTCATCTTTGTACACAACTCGTTTTTGCATTCAAGTGCCTCGGTTTTTTAAGACGGTGTAAGAGATACTTCACCCCTTCTGATATCCTCACTATTTATACCACCTACATCCGGCCGAAAATGGAATACAACTCTCATGTATGGGCCGGTGCTTCAAAGTCTATTTTGAAGCTACTGGACCGAGTTCAAGAGAGGGCGAAAAGACTCATAGGTGACAATAGTGTAGCCAACTCTATTGACTCACTGGAGCATCGTCGCAACGTGGGTTGTGTTACGCTGTTTTATCGTTACTTCAGTGGACTGTGCTCTGATGAGATACGGGAACATATTCCCGAGATCCGCTCCTACTTACGAGCAACACGTTCCTCATTAAGAGCACATCCATTTGTGGTCGATATAACAGCGAATCGCACTACGCATTTCAGAAATAATTCGTTCTTTGATCGAACGGCTCGTATGTGGAACGAGCTCCCTGCAGATGTCTTTCCTGCCATACCCAGCGTGGAGAGATTCAAGTCGAATATCCATAAGCACTACTCCCGCTATCCTCCTCACCCTATCCTATTTTCCTAGTTCCAGCACAATGCACTGCATAAATAGGGGTCATCCCTGAGTACTGGTCCAATTGCAAAAAAAACTCGTTTTTGTCACATTTTTTTTAACGGCTGAAGGACGGAACGAAATTTGTAACATTCTGAAGAATTTGAACGCATTAAGATGTCATATGAATATGAATCGATTCGATATGGAGAGAATCTTCTAAAAAATATGTATTGAAAAAACTTTTAAACTATTGCTTATATCGTTTTCCATACATTTTATTAAAATCGATAGATTTGTGCGAGAGATATTGTTTTTAAAAAAGCTCTAGAAAATATTTTTATTTTTTAAAAAATTTCTAAAATTCTTGTCTAATCGATTTTGCTCCTATAGTTATTTTTCAAAAATTTAAAAACTGCTTCGAAGGCCGCAGAAGTTCAAAATATCGAATTGCCGAAGCTTAAGGTCTCTCCTTTTTTAATTTAATAAAATTAAAAAGGTCTCTCCTTTTTTAATTTTATTAAATTAAAAAAGGAAAGACCTGAAGCTTGATAAAAAAATTTAAATTTATAAATTAAAAAAAATTGTGCTTGCAAAAGTCTAACGCCTACACTTGCTTCTTTTATTTTCCAGCTCGTTGACAACTGTGGGCAAAAAGCGCAGAACATTTATATGGATTCTTTTTGGCTTGACGTTGTTTTAAGTTTGTTACTAATAATTTATTAATTTGATTGCGCGTGCGCACAGCTTGGTATTTAGTTACTAAGACATTTTTTTCTTTTTGTTATTATGCTTCCAAGGCGTCGCCATAAATAAAACAGTGGATGCGTATAGTTTTTTTCTTATATTCGTATTATGTTTCAGTAATCTGACACATCATTGATTTCACAGTTAAAAAATTAAGTGTCAGACCACCAAGAAATTAGTTAATTTAGTTGCAATGAAATTTTTGTAAGTGGCGATGTTCTTTAATATTTATATTAAGAACATTTTTTAAATACATTAGAAATTATAAAAATAATCTAATAAATAAAAAAAATAATCGGCCCTGTTCTGAAAATCGAACTCGAGAGAATTTCTTGTTTTCAAAACGAATTCGCATATTTAGTGATCCCTAAACCAAACCCACATAATTTTTCTCGTTTTAATGCCGAGTAAACAAACCTGATCGTAAGTAAATCGAATGTCTAATTATTCTAATAAATAACTGTAGAAGCACGAACAATAAAAAAACAAATACTATTTGAAATTTGAAAATAATGAATTTTGTTATTTAGATGTTGAAAAAATAATTTTAAAAAAGTTTTCCGATACCGAATAATTTATTTTCCATCCCTGTATAAACCAATCAAACATCCTGCGAAATATCATATCAAATTATCTTTTTATACCAACTGTTTTTATATGCCTGTCATCAGAAAAAATCATGTAACAAGTTGCACGAACAAATTCCTTATGTAAATCTGGTAGCAAATTTCAGTCAGAAACGTTGGCGAGAAACTCAGATTTTATCCCACGACATGTCTGCCAGAATTCGTGTCAATCATTTCATATATGTACATATTTTTGGATCAAACCACTCAGCTATTTAAACGATGTTGTCCCATTTTGTTTGGCTGAGTATACACACACATACATACATAAATGTTCCCTTATGTGTATGTATAGGTGCGTGTGTTTAAATTGTATTACATTTAGATTTGTATTTCATTATTTTTATTTATTCAATTACAAAAACGAAATTTACATTTCATATGTAAACGTTTATTAGAATAAGCGTGTGTACAAGAATGTTTTTGAATACGAATGTCTTCTACTGCACGTGCTTCCATTGCATTAAGTACGTCGTGTGCGTGTAGCTTAAGTATTAATATAAATATGTATGTATATAATGATAATTTGAAATAAAAGCCGTCAACATATTAGCGAGACATAGAAATATTAGCACGAATTTTATATATGTATGTATATGATTTATCAGTGAATAAATTCGAATTTTTACTTAAATATTGACCCTAAATTCGAGCAAACCATGCAAGCCCCAAAGATAATATACCACAAACATTGTTATACAACACACACACACACACACACATATATATATATATATATATATATATATATATATATATATATATATATATATATATGTATATATATATATACACACACACACATATATATATATATATATATATATATATATATATATATATATGTATATATATATATATATATATATATATATACATACATATATATATATATATATATATATATATATATATATATATATATATATATATATATATATATATATATATATATAAGTACATATGTGAGGCCCTTACTCGTTATTTTGTCATTTTTATTAAAAGTTTTTTTTATTTGCAAAATTGTTAATATGACTTTGTGTACGGGCGTGTGTGTATGTACGAGTAAATGGCTATATACAATAAGTGTAGTTCACTTTATGTTGTTTTTAATGATTTTTTTATGATATGGTATTCATTATATTATTTTTCTCTAATTAATATGTATATGGCCATAAACCTGACAGCAAACTAACCATTTTATATTCATATGCAATGCACAATGGGTCAAACGATACAAATGACACGAACGTTAGCAAAAATAAAAAATAAATAAAATAAAAATAAATAATAATAATAATAATAATATTATTATTATTAAAAATAAGGTATATTTCTTGATTTTTTCAGAAATTTTAATACAGTAGTTTTGTTTTGTTACTATTAGTGCTCTTTATATTCTCGTACCTGTACATGTAAGATAAATACCCAAAACTTTTTTAAGAAAATAACATTATCTTCACTTTGACTATTCATTTCCGTAATTACTTCAAAGTTGTTTCTGTATATACCTAGACATTTACTTTATGTTTCTAACAGTTTTAGATTATTTTCATATAAAAAATTAAACTTATAACGTGTTTTTTAAAGAAGGCAATTTTGTGTTCTTTAACAAGATCAAACTTATGAGAAAACAATACACTATCCTGTAGTAGAGTGATTTTTAAATAAAAATTTTATTTCATAAATTAATAAAGAAAATTTTTAATTATTTTGAAAAGAAAATATCATTAGCCGTTCTTTAATAAGAGCAGATCCTAGTTTCCTCCATTATCATTTGCCTTTACATAATTATGTAATTCGCTTTCATAAAACTTTCAAAGCTCTCTTTTGTGAGAAAAAATTTTTTTTCTCAAAACTCTGACAGCATGTTCAAGAACTTCTAATAATGTGAGTGTGCATGAAATGGGCAGACTTGTGTAGTTGGACTAAGACATGGTAATTCGGCATTATTAAATGATGCCCAAAAAGGAAAATAAAATAATTCCCGAAAATGTTCATACATTTCAGGAAATGTTTGCATTCTGAAATATAAAAATGAAATTTTAAAAAGTATTTTTTTAAACTATTTAATTTTATTTAGCTTCATTACACTTTCTTTAATTCTTCGTAAAATATCCGCAACTTTCCTCTCTAAGGTATGAAGTAACCGGCTTCGCTTTCTAAAGTATTTCTGCTTCAAAGATCACAGCAGGTAGCACATATATTAATATATTCGTTATTTCAAATTGTTTATTTTTGAATTCAGTTGAATTTTTTGTTAAAAAGATTTTATTTAAGCACAATTTTCAATTTAATGAAATAAAATTTAATGAAATAAAATTAATTTCAAACTGCATGTGACTAAAATTTTTATGATCTTAATATGTAAGTGGCAATGTAAAGCAACTTAATAATATGAATTTAATTATATCGTGACTAGTTCATGAACAAATATTTCCCATTATAATTTCATAAAAATTTCCTTTATAGCAAAAACTATTAAAACATGTGTCTACTTAATTACGAATACTAAATAAATACTTTTAAAAAAAGTTTCAGCTGTGACTCTTGAAATCCTTCTAAAAATCTATGTCAATACAACAATAAAATATTATCTAAAACTTTTTCTCTAAATACCACAAAGAAATATAATTATACCTTACAATATCATAAAATTTTCACAATCATACAATTTAAAGGCATGCGATATACGAGTATTATAAATTATTCATTTACATACGCATTGAAAAAAATGGACGTTGTTTTTAATGAATGACATTTTCATTGCTTCGCGGGTAGGCATTCGTTAGTGCATTTTTCCAACTTCCAAGGAAGTTAAGTTGAAAAAATCTTGGTTAAGCTGAGAAAATGTACTTATTACAGTGTAGTGTCCAAAAAATGTTTTCATTGTTGTTCAAAACAGTTTTTCTAAAACTCGAATTGTTTTAACAATTAGTTGAGAAGAATATCACAAAAGAATAAATTTCCAACATCAGGTATACAAAGCAGTATTTTTTAAAATTTTTGATTTAAGTTTTTACTTTAATGCAAGAAAAAAAAAAACAAATTGTGACTACATATTGGCAAGTGTGTATCCTTTTAATATATTTATTTTTAGTAGTAGATTACTAATTCGTTATTTAGTATAAAATTACTCTTAGATATACTGAAGACAGCTCTTAGTTCAGTTCAAAAACATTAATTTTATAATAACAAAAAATTAAAAATTTAGAGATTTGTGGTCTCAATTAAAGAATTATTTAAATTCAAACCGGCAAACAAATTAATAGCACGAATTAATTGTTTATACTTGAATTTATCCAAGTGGTTTTCAATTAAATGTTAATAAGAACAAAAATTTAATAATTTTTGTGATATTCTTCCGACGGGGTTTGTTTGAATTTGGAACGATTTTCCGTCATCCCACGTCAAATTTGGTTTATGAACAGACCGGTTTCGGCTTTGTGCCATCTTCAGTGTTCTCGAATAGTATTCAATTTAAATTTTACGGAAAATCGTTCCAAATTCAAAAAATTTAATACCTGAGTTTACAATTTTTTTAAAATTGAATTTTTAATTATTTTTGTTAAAAGTTTTATAAAAAAAATTAATCTTTGGATTAAGAATTAGAGCTTGGATAAGAGTTTCTTAATGAATTATATGTATGTGCCTCATTTGATCTCAGCCGTTTAACCAGTTCGAAGGTTCCGAAGGTTCGCAATAAAATACAAGTTTGTACTTGACCAAGTATATCAATGAGTTATTAATGCGAGTATACAAGGAGAGAACATTCCTTATGTACACAAACTTTGGTATGTAAAATTTTGTCCTTAACTTAGTTTTTCCTCTTAGAATTTTCGTTTATGTTTAAAAAATCAGGCCGTGAATTTTAACTCAACCGCTTTCACACACGATTGATTACGGTGATTAATTAGTGACTCGTAGTCGATTAGATCTCTGCAGTCGGTATTTCAAAAAAAATAACGAATAAAATTATTTTTGAATTTAAACAATAATTCCTGAATCATTTTTAAGCCATTGCCCTTCTGCTGTATTTTATATGAAGAAAGTTTTTCTTAAATTTTTCATTCTTTAGAATGTTATTCGCACTTATTCCATTTGTCGACGTCGACCTCACACGAAGTCAACAGTAATATTTTGGCAACTGTAGGGTTGTTGTCGGCCACAATTATAAGCTATTACCATTACCAAGGCTTATAAATTTGTAAATGGCCGTCAATAATACTCAATTACTGTCTGCGTCGAGCACAGAACTAAACTTTTCTTTAATGCCGACTTGATGTGATGATGACAATTAGAATATCTGTTCAGAAAATTTCTTTTGCACACTAACGAGCTGAAGTCTGACTCGACTAACAAAGAATAACTCATTCCCTAATGTCTGACATTTAAGAAAAAAAATGTCATATCAATTTAAATTTTACATGAAACTCTTGTGCTCTCTGCCACAATACCATAAATGTACTCGTGTTGTTTTTTTTTCCTTTTTAATTTGTGACAATGCAATTTAAACCTTCGAATTCTAATGACTCTGTTTATTCGTATGCATGTAGATATGTATGTGTGTAGGTGTGCCAGATATCATGGCCTTGAAAGTTTCTTCAAGCGCATTTGGAAATCCACCTTATTTAATTGTACATGTTATTCATTTTACACGCCCTTTTTTCATTGTTGCTGTATGTTTTGCATTTATGGAATTTTCACATTCGTTGAAATCTAACGTGTAATGTGATGACGGGCTGAATGACTTTTCGACATAAACAAGCAACGATATTTCAACAATATTTTTTTTCAAGTGCTTGAAATTTTTTAAAGTTTTTACAGTAAATTTTACAATAAAGACTGTCAAAAATTTTTTTGTTCTATACTGAAAAGTCAATATCTAATGTTTTCCTTAAGGCGCTCTTTGGAAATTTATGATGTGCATTTATTTTAAATACAAAACAGATGAGCTCTAAGGCCACTTAAAAAAAAACTGATCGATTAAAATTACACCTCAAAAGGGGGTTGGATTTGAATTAAGTCAGAGGATTCAGCTATTCGTTTTCTTTTAAGGAACAGAACGCTTATATTATGCATCATTAAACGATGATGAATGAAAATGCTATCAATAGAATGACTGCAGAAACTTAAAATGGATTTATCGTGAATATACATACATCTAATTTTGATGTCCTTAATTAATGTAAATACATATTCGTATATATAAATGCATTAAACCAGTATTAGTTTAATCAAAATTTTTCTCAATTGAAAATATTTTAAATGACTATTATAGTATTTTTAAGAAAATTGGGATATAAGGACAATTGTTCTAAAACATCAGTGGTGAATGCAATCAAGTTTTCTTAAATAATCAAATATAATGATAATAGTAGTCGGACAATTCTTTAATTACTTTTGATTCCTTTTAATTATTTTATGGTAATCCTAAGTAATCTCGATTATTTGTAATCGCAATCAATTAGTAATCAAGAAAAACTTGAAATTTCGGCTGTTTTTTTTTCATTTAGGCAAGATTTTCGTTTAAACGAATTTTGGATAAGAGAAAACTTAGTACGTTTTTCTTTCAACGGAAAATAACAAAGTAGATCTATTCCGATTTCGAGTTGACATTTGTTTCATAAACTGAGATTTTATCGGTTGCATGTAATACACGATTAAAATAAGCTGGAGTTTCTCCATATTTTTTGTACCCGTTTATCCAAATTGGAATGTGTACAAATTACATTTTTAAACATTCTCCCGAAAAATACCGAATTTTTCTCATACCGAATTATTTATAATTCGCAGGAGGCATTCCTGGCGCACTGTCAAACTGCATACGAATTATGAGAAAAAACTAAGCTTCTTTCACATTATAATACAAGTATTAATACTTGTCAAACACTAAAATAAAACGTGAAAGTGTAAAAAGCTAATGTGCTGCAAAAGTGCTAAATAATGCGAAATTTAGGAAAACTATAGGATTTTTTCATTCTGCCATATTTTCATTTCAATAAAAGCAAAGGAAAAAATTGAACAACGACCACGAAAATTTTTTTCTAATTTTTTTTAATTCTGAACTATTATTTATTTTCTACTCAGATTTTTAATTTTACTTGTAGTGGGATAGTGTAAAAACGATAAATCTTAACAATTTTAATTTCATTTCTCCTTTACAAGACCCAATGGTAGTCTAAATACTTGTATTATGGTGTGAAACAGCTTTAAGGAAATAAATAACAAATATCCCAAATGAATTTTCAAGAAACGTGTTAATATCATCAATAAATTTTCTTCGCCATGTTGGTATTTCGAGTGTATAATATTAAAAAATTTACTATGAATTCATGTAGACGTGTTTTATAATATAATTTTCATATATAATTTCATACATAATTTTATGAATTAAAAAAAAAATACAAAAATTTTAAGGATTAAGAATAGCTTGCTGAATGCGAGTGAAAAAAAAAATTAGCCGATTTTTAACGCGTCATCGGCGACGACCTCATTAATGAAAATAAATATTCTTGATTGAGTTTCTATAGTGTTTTTGTTTTTGTTTGTTTTTCATACAACGATTTTTTTAAACGGCGATCGTAAATCCAAAATCGAATGTGTACAGATTAAAGTATTCATCTTTCGCGTGAAAAATACCTAATTTTTCTTATAGAATATTTATAAATTACCTTGTCGAAAACTGGAGACATTTCTTGTGCACTATCAAACTCCATACGAAGTATGAGAAAAAAAATATATGTAACTAATATTGTTTAGAAACCAAATTTGATGTCGGATGACGGAATATCATTCCAAAATAAAAATTGCACAAACGCCCTTTAAAAGTACCAAGTTTCTTCGTCCGGTTAGGAAATTTTGTATAAATTCGTCTAAACGTGTTGCACAATCAAAAAATCTGCATAAAAAATATAACAAAGTTCTTTGAATGAAAATATATAATTTTATGTATTTTTCTTTAAAAAATATATTAATTAAGATCGGTAAAACCTCTGGTGCTTATTTTGTATTTCACCAAAATGAAGCGTTGCGCTTATCCTAATACATTTGTTGTTTCTTGTTGAAAAAGACACCAACACAACAGTTTAGACTGAAATAATGCAATACCTCACAGAGATTGTATATAAAATTCAGTTTCTAAGCCAGCCAGATATTATCAACTTTCTGAGAAATCGGAAAAAACGCTAATGGCTACTTTGGGAAAAAAATTTACTTTGACTTTTTCACTGGGAATATACATACAATATAAAAGCGTTTGCATTGTTTTTTAATAGTGTTGAATTAGTAATGAATAATTAATATTCATAAGCCATATAAGCCATAAAAGTAAAACTGCCAAAAGAGTAAAGTTTTCAAAAGCCTGGGAATCCGCTTAAAAATATTTACTAAAACATAAATTTTTAACCATTAGATGTGTACGAGTGAAAGACAAGTTTATTCCATTTGCCAGTCCTTATTATGTTGATTATGTTGGCAAAAGGATAAATTGAAAAGTTTATAAAGTTGCTTTGTATATGAAATTATTTTCACTTGTTTACAACACCTGGATTTGAAACTTTTCCTTTTTTCCTCTACTTACCTGTGTGTGTGTGTTTCTGTTGCAGTTAAGGAAGCGGGTTTTTTGTTGGATGATTTAAACAGGAACAAAAAACTCGTGTATAAATTTATGTATATAATCATTGTACCATTCCAGATATAAAGAATTTTAAACTACTTCACTTTATGATTGAAATTACGAAGTATTGCGCAAAAAAGAAACAGGATATTATTCATTTTAAGCGAGGGTTATGACAGAAATGTATAGACCTTTTTAAACTTAAATAATTTAGTTAAAATGCTTCCCTTTTTTATTGTTGCTGTTGTTTTGCGTTCATGAATTTTTCATATGCGCTTAAATCTAATGTCTAATGTGATGATGGATTGAATGATGAGGATAATGAAGCTATTTCAATAGCAACATTTTTGCATCAACTGGTTAAATTTTTTGAAGGATTTATTTTCTAAATTAATGCAAAAGTTCTGACGTTCTCTTTTCTAAAAAGGGAGCAATAACTTGTTGAGCAATTTATAAAAATAATCTATTGATCGCTCTCTGAAAAATTTAAAAATTTATAACCTGTCCCACGATGTCATTAGAGACATCGATCGCTCGCATAAATACATTTGAAACAGCAACAAATTTTAAAATGTTGTTTTTGGTTTGAATGTACATATTTATGCGAGCGATCGGTGTCGAATGACATTGTGCGACAGAGAGTTAATTTTTATTATTTTTTTGTGATAAGGAAACGCTAATAGGCGTTCCGTTCGTAATTTCGAAAATAGTCATTTGAGATCACTTATAAGTAGTAATAAAGTGTTTTTATAAACAGCTTTTGGATTTAAATCTCGATTCCAGTAAAAAAAAGAACTTCCAAGGAAGTCATCAAACTAGTGAAATGTTTTAAATTAGGGTATTTTTCTAATGACTCTGACATCGGCTTATAATTGGATTCTGTTCCTTAGATCTGAAGTTATAATCAATATGGTATGAAAAAATCGATTTTTGGAAGTACTTCAGATGTTATTCGTCGCATTGTAATTTATATTAGAAGTATCCTTATTACATTTAGCTTTTATTTACATAATTAAAATTTTTTATTGACTTTTTTGTTACCTGGATTCCAATCCGGGCATGGAAACATTAGTTAACCATGATATTGTTTAACATTCAACATGTCTACTACCTCAGCCACATTATCATATAAAACAGTAGCGGTTCTAAACTAATGTGAATATAGATTATCTGTAAGAGTACAAAAGAGCATCCTAAGAAGTCATGAAAGTCCAGAGATTTTGATGCAGAAAATATGCTAATTTAGCTCACAAGCGATTGATTTTAACAAACATTTGTTACGACGAAATTCCTCTTTTAATGCCTCTATCTTGAACATATTAAGAAGATTTGTTTTTAGGAAAATAATTTCATATTATTTATTTAAGAATTTATTTACTACTACAAATAGAAGTTTTGAAATGATAAGACCCAGTCAACACTTACATTTAGTTTTTCTTATTTAGGTTAATAATTTATTTCATGTAAATTAAAAAAATAAGTATTTTTTTATTTAATTAGCATTTTCTGAACTTAACTTCCTAAGGAGTCGCAAATATGCATTACCGCGTACACTGAATTTAAAGAAAGATTCATTTCTTTTTCACTTTTTTTAACGCGTATCTTATATGACTACGCAGGCCAGTATCTGATAACTCCTATATAAAAATTTCCGTTTGAAGGACTACCAGCCCAGGTACTCCCAGGGAAATTGGAAAAGAGTCTTTTCTCTTTACTGGTTTACGTGGCAGAACATTTATGATGTCCTCGGATAGAGTTTTGAAATTTATTCTATTTTTTTTTTTCTCAATAAAAGGACATTGATATTCTGAAGCGTAAGAGAGTTCATACAGAGTACTGAATTATTGTTAAAAAAAAATAAAAAAATTAATTAAATTGATTAATTCAAATGAAACGGTGAAAAAATTAGAAAATCAATTACTTTGCATGTGAGTTATGGCTGCTCTTTCTCCTATTCAATTATTATTTTCTTTGAATCAAAATGAGAGTGAAGACTCCCACTTTTGTCGCCAATAAGACATACCAGAAGTAAATATTATATTGTGTGCCAGGTGTTATTTTTCCTGCTCCTTTCACATATTGGTGAAAATGATTTCATTTCCGGAAATTACAGTTCCATATAAGAAAAAAAAGCTTCCACCTTTTTCAAGTTGGCTAAAGAGAATAATCAATTAGAAAAATAATTTAGACCCATAAGCTTTTTAGGAATAACGTCAAAACCCGATTTTTGCCAAACATCTTGATAAAGTGTAATAAAGAGTAACCAAATCAACTCTTGGCAATGTTCATATTTACAACGTATTTACGACTGCTAACGGATATATTTCTAAGACCGTTATTTTTATATATATTAGATCCGTTCCATTACTTGTTCGATATCCAAAGAGATTTCTGCTTTGCCGACGTATTTCGACGTGTTCATGAGAGCCATTGTAACTGGCAGTGGAATACAGTGTGACAAATGTGGTTTAATCCATTTCATAAGGATTATTATTTAAACCTTAAATGTTTTGATAAAATTGTTTTGGTAGCGTTTACACTGTTCCACATAGGCGGAGGTAGAAAATTTAATCAAAGGGAATATTTCGCTTTAAGTTATAAAAAATACAATAAAAGAGTTCACTTATCCAAAATCCTAGATGGCCAAAAGCACCCCCTAGAAATGCCTCCCTTCTCCGCCATTGCTGTTATTTTTTTTTTGTTGCTAAATGCCACAACCCGTTATAAAATGTTAAAATAAGAGGCAACCAATAAATGTACATGTATGTGGTCATTGTCATATACGAGTATGAATGTGTACTCTTCTCTTCACACACAAACACATACGCACGACTATAAATACATATACACAAAGTGTATTGTATTGGCGATCCTTGTTTTTCTTTTTTTAAAGATTTTTATATAATATTTTGTGAGCACTTTTTTGGTTTGGCCATGGGCCACAGCATAAAAAATATATGCGAAAAATATTGTCTGTCTGCGTTAAACTGTTTGTCTTAGTTCTCGTCTGTTGGTTTGCCCTTATGACTGTTATTTTTTCGGTGAAACCGAAAACGCCAAGCCAAACGCTACTTCTGGCGAACTTATTTTTGTTGTGGTTGTATTGGGTATGTTTTTATATTTTTGCTTTTATACAATTACTGCTAAAACACACCGACATACATGGATACACACTCCTTGATAGTAAACAGAGTCAAGTGTAACACGACTAGTTAGTGGTTGACCCCAAATGCATACCAAACAAGAACACACACACACACACACATTCACACGTACTTTAACAAATACACTTTTTACACAAAAATTCCTATACACGCCCTAGTATCCTTGCTCTATAAACTAAGGGAGTTCGAGTATAACATGCATTAGAATACGCTCATACATAAAAAAATGTTAACTTTGAAATATAAAAATAAATAATGCATTCATATTTTTATATGAATTTACATGTGTATGTATGCATGTGTATGTACACATGTATTATTTGACTGATTCAAAAGGACATTTAGTAGTGCATACGTTCGTATTTGTTATATGTGCGTTATTAACGAATATCTCGCACAATACATTTTTAGTTTCACCTTCAAGAAAAATATAATTTGTTAAATACATATGTATACATACATGTATTTTTTTCAAATTGTAAACTCTTTAATACATACATAATATGTAGTATACGAGGAGTACTATTGATATGCGGCAAATATAATAACACTATCAGGATCAAATATAAAAATTGTTGTTAAAATTTCTAATTGATTATCAAAAGATTCTGCTTGATGATTTATACCTGGTGTGGCTGAACTTTTGCCCCGAAAGGTGGAACTATTCTATAAAATATGGTTTGAGGACAACTATGAACGTAAATAAATAATTAAAAAGAATATGTAAAACACATAATTATTTAATTAATTTAGATGTATTTTAGTTCATTGCCTCTACAATAATGCATGCAAATAGTAGGGGTGTGTTGCATGGATAGTTTATTGTGTGGAAGAAATGATCGAATTAAGGGTCAGTTTATGACTTCGCATTTAAATACTCATTTAGTTAATTGATATTTATAGAAATGTTAATTTTTAAGATTTTTGGGCTTTCAAAATGTTAGTTTAAAAATTTTATTCTATTATTTCTTTATCTACGTAAAAGCCTTTTTTGTGAGCTTTGTAATATTGTCGTATTTTCGTACCATTTATATAAAAGCTTTTATTTATGACTTATTAAAAAGCTGAATATGTATTTAAATGCAACTTATACTGAATTCTGCCTACGACTTCGACGTTTTGTTCTACAATAAAGAAAAGTATTGTTTTATATCTTTAATATAGAACAAACTGTGGTAATTTGCAGTCTTTAGATTGTTATTTTTTTATCGAAACATAAAGCAGACGCGAGTGTTTAGCATCTCCACCTGTCCCAGTATCCGTGAATTTTCCAATAGCCACTATTTTTCAAAATCTTCCATGCGTTAGTTTTTCTTCACACACATTCTTCAAGAGCATCGGATTTTTTTCTATGAAATAATTAAAGGTCAATCTAATTTTTGCTAACATTATCTTAAGAATATATACAGAGAAATAGCCGAATTTCTGTAGTTTTTGTGAATTAAATAGAACTTTTAAATCAAATAAATATTTATTTCTTAAAGAAACTGATCAAGAATATAGTGTTTAGCTTAATAAATTTTAGGGCAACAATTTTCAAAATATATTTACTACAAATACATATGTATAAAAAATTAAACAAATTTGAAATAGATACATACATATGAATATGTATATGTATTTTAAAAGTGTGTGTGTGTAACAACACTCTACACCATGTGCGAATCAAAGAATGTTGTTTGTTTGCTTTCCACGAAGACCATAATTTATTACACTTTACATACATACAAATGAAACAAATGTATTAAACAATCAAAATATATTCATACACATACACACACATATTTACAGATAATATCCCTGAAGGAAACATGGGGACAAGTGTACCCAAGTCACCAGTTTTGTCGACTATTTTGGTGACTCATTATAGACATCGTCAACAGAGTTGTCAACACGTTTTTGTTTGATGAGCAGAGAAATTTCTGAGAGCACGCTTATGCCTCTTCATTTTTTAATTGCGTTTATTTGTTCTATGGTGAACCTTTAATCATTTATTTTAACTAAAACTGTAGGGATAAATGTATATCAAAAATTGTTTACATGGACCCATTAGAACGACCTCTTCATTAGTGGGTTTTCAATGATAAGTCCATCTTAAATTTCAATAGAAAGAAGTATTGTGTAGAGTATGTCAATAATACTGGTGACAATGTCTACAGAGAAGCACTAGTTCTACGGTCGTCATATGGTCCCATTGGAACTAGTTCGTCACTAGTTCCAACGTCAGTAGTGGATTTTCAATGACAAGTGCATGTTAAATGTCAACAGAGAAAAGCATTGGCTGGGGTATAATTTGTCACTAGTACTGGTGACTTTGTCAATAGTGAATCACTAGTGAATCACTAGTGACATTTCCTTCAGGGATGTTATATACAATGTCTATACTTTTGCTTCTATGTAATATTGTGTAATTTATATACAAACCCATATACAATGGGAAATGTGTGCATGTACATATGTGTGTATATGTGTAAGAGTGCGTAATAGATTTGGGTGTACAATTTAAATCTTTATTTTCTTTTCGTCTTGTGTCTATTTGGTAAATGTTATTTGTTACATTTACAATTGTTTACACTTTGTTTGCACAGCTTAAATAGAATTTTGTGAAAATCCGCACTTGCCGCACTAAATCTTCTTCAAAAAGTCATGTTACAATCATTCACTCATATGAAGCCACCAACGTCAACGCCAACAACGTTTACATCAACATTGTGGTAGTCCTTCTCAATGGAAAATTCTTTACAACGCTTTACACTCTAATACTCTTCCTTTGTGAGCAAGAAAAGAAAAAAAAAACACAAGCACACAAATCAAAGGGTTTGCTTAAAAAAATTATTTGCAATAGTTCTGGATTCTTAGGAATATGTTTGCAACATACTAACATTTGTTTAAATGTTTACACGTACCTCGCTGCAAGCATATACCAACAGAGCTGTGTGATATTGCACATGGGGGCGAATTGAAAAATAAAACACACACAACAAAATTATTTTAAAAATTTCCTATAAAATTGTTACTTCCAAAAATTGTATTTGTCTATATATCCAGCATATTGTTAGTGCTAAACAACTCATCAGTAGACTTCAATCTATTTGAAAACCATTCAATGTCGTATGATTATATATATATATATATATATATATATATATATATATATATATATATATAATGATGCAAGTGGAATTTGTTGTGTTGTTATTATTAAACCTTAAGTATATTTTTTTAAATTTTGTTGAAACAGGTATTCTGATGGAAAGGTTGCGAATCTGGAATCAAATTAATTCTCTGACCCGCTGGAACACATAAATATTTGGATGGCTCTTCACTCGGCTGAAGAAGACAGAAATCAATACCAGAAAAAAAGGAAACAACCTGTTAGAACTTTTGATCCTTTGACCGTTCCGTTGAGACATTATTTACAAAAGAGGACGAACAATATTCAGCTATGATATATGTATAAGTTAAAAAGGGGAAACTCTTGACGGTAACAAATTATTTTATTTTAAAATTTTATATTTTGGAAGTTTTCAAAAATTCAATTTAAATTAAATTTTTCGAAATTCCCATATTATATTTGGAAGTCTTTATAAATTTTAAGAGATTTAATGCTTTTAAGATAGGTTAAAGTCTACTGATGAATGGGTTGGCACCAACGAAATGTCACAGCTGGACCAATAACAAATACAAAATTTTATAAATAGCCCGATATAAAACAAAAATGACATATAAGCACATAAAGGAAGTATATAAACATTTAATCATTGAAAATTGTTATATAAAGCCTGTTCCAGATTGCAAAAGAGAAAACATGTCGCTTGGATTATAACCCAAAAATCTATTCCAAGGCCATTTCCGTCTTGAATCAACCCTAACTTTTTCTCAAAATGAGTTTTTGTTGTTGCTTAAAATCCGTTCTTAAGTCAAGCGTCCCGTACTTACTTCAAGAATGTCTGTACTTTTAACACCTCTTTAATTTAATTAGCCATGGGTGCTGACAAAGTAATTGAACAAAGGGTAATTACAAATCCACATTGACTGCATGTTTTATTCATGATTCCTAGGATCTTGATGTTATTGTATTTCGGGCTATAAAGTTGCTTCGAATATCTTAGGAATGAAATTTACTTACTGGGAAGGGAGCGCACAACAAGCCTTCACTGGCTTAAGTGTATGTCGTATGACATGGGCTATCACACCCCTCCAATCAACCTAACCCAAACTAACCTAACCTACTGGGGAAGCACGCCCAGAAGAAAAAATAAATGATATAATTTTCCTCTTCATTAAGGTATTGTAACTCTCCGGGGAAAAATTCACCGCAGAAAATTCTCTATATACGCCTATGGCCTTAGGAGGCTTTTGGTGAGACTCTTTCACTTACAGCCTGTAGTTAAAAACAAAGTCATGGTTACTTAATTCTGCTTAAGAGAATGAAGCTTCAGCCTAACTTTTGACTTGGAACTATAAACAGAGGTTCTAGTTGTTGCTGATGATTTGCAGAGGCCATCGTATCGGTTAACTAAAAGCTTTGCTTGAGAAAAATGTTGTAGGAATATAGGTTGAAGACGGGCCGTTGGCTTTGAGTTGTAGTCAACGAAACAAGTGGCGTTAACGGGCCGTTTACATCCACTGTGTACACCTATTTAGATGGGTAATTAAACCAGGAATGTGCAGGTTGTCTTATCAATATATAAGTAGCTACAACTCTTTAGCCAAAAGCTCAATAGAAGTTTGTTAAGAGGGTGTATTCTAAAAATTACCCATTTGCAAGGAATTTTATATACACACATATACATACAAACACACCTGTGTGCGATTTGCAAACATTTCCTTGTTCGAGCAAGTGAGTGAAAAATAGGGTATTTAGAGGATATAAAAAAGCTTCCAATAGTCAATTTCAAGAACTTACTCGTACATACATACACATGTTCTTTTTTTTAATTTATAACTTTTCTAACGTCAAAAGCCGACATCTGTTCGAAAATTGTACATGGGTGTATATTGTACAAATAAATCGAAATACACTACAACTTGTTCTTTATGTTTGTTCTTATGTTGTTCAAACAAAGTTGACTACTTGTTTTTGCAGACTCCCGTACAGTCTGACAAACCTAAATCAAATCCTCTAATAAAGCTACTAGCGAAATAGCACACAGATACACACTGATACCCACACACAGTGTTTGTTTTTATGCCGTTGTGTGTTTTTGTTTTCTTGGTCTTTAGACGCTGATCCAGCTTCCCAAGAATCTTAGCTAATGTGCTCATAAAAGCATATCCTGTATATTGAAGTTGAAGTATGTATGTGTGTGCGTGTGCTTTGCTATGAACAATTTCAACAAATTCAATTCAAAACCTTGAAAACTAATAAACGTGTTGTGTTGGTATTGGTATTGGTGTTGTTGTTGTTTCTATCGCCTTCAATTTGACGTTGCCAAATATCTTTTATAGCTGATAAAATGTTTTACTGTGGCGGGTGGAGTTTTTTTACTAGCATTATTACAGTGGTGGCCATAATATTTTTCACATTTTTATGATTCGCTCTGCTCTTCATTTTGAAAAGTATGTTTTGCAACTCTAATGATGTTTTTTGTTTTCAAAAGAATTTTTCATTTAAATTTTTTAAAGTACGCTGATATTAGAAAAATTAGTGATGAAATAAGTGAAAGAAACAATTCCCAAGAGCATGTTCTTCAGCTTAATCAAGAAAAAAGTCAACAATGTAGTACACAAACACCACAACAATGCAAAATTGTCGAACAAGTTTTTGGGAAAGAGAATGATTATTTTGGCCAAGTTTTCATTCCATCTAACATAGTATATTCAAAATAAAATGGATGAGACATTTCATTTAGTTGACATTTGCCTGCATTTAAAGGATACCTTTAAATTGTCAAATATTATCCCAGTCAAAACATACCCCTAACCCACTTTTATTTTATTTAATTTAATTTAATTTGATACAATTCAAGTTCAGCGTTGATAGAAAGTGAAATATCGCACTTTTTATATTAATACGATTTTGTAGAAGATTTTGAGAAATTTGAACTCTTACTCTAAATCTGTTTAATAACAAAAATAGTGACGATAATAACGCGTGACAAAAATTTTTCTTTGGTTTCATAACATTGACGAAAATAGATGATTATTGTCAATTTGGGTTTGCTAAACACGTACACAAACACTTTTTTTTGTAACACACGTAACATTTCAAAGTTATGAAAAATTGTATTTCCATAAATGAAAAAGGACAGACTGAAAGTTTAAAATATGTATTTCGAATTTTAATACAAAAAATAGTAATACATAATATACACGTGTTCGTAACCACATCTCCCCCGTTTATGTGCTTCTATCCGTTTAACATCCTAGTGAAAGAATTCGCTTTGTTTTTCACTCACCATTCCATGATTAGGGGGAACAAGTTAAACTGAGAATGAAAATTTTTTTTATCACTTTCATTATAACCATAGTTGTATTTTCTTTTGATAATTGATCTTTATTTATTAACCTGTTAGGAGCTGCTTGGAATCACACCTAAAACCGATACAACAGTCTGGAATGTGAGCTCCGTCATCTTGTCACAGAAAGAAAATTTTCACAATGCAGTCTCAAATTGACAACAATCAGACATTCTCATCAATGTTATAAAAAAAATCAAAAAGAAAATAAAATTTTTTTTGTCACACAGTGTAATTATAGGTACATATATTAACGAAGAACTGAATTAACTGAACTATTCTTAAATTTTGAAATAATAATAAAACCATATACGAGAGAATATCGGGAGAAAACTGAATAAATGAGAAAAATTTATTGATTTACTTGCTGTTTGTTAAAGGCGCACAGTAGTGCGCCAGCCCAATTTCAGGCCTATGCATATTTTGTATTTTGTATTTGTATTTTTAAGCTCAGCTCATTTTGTTTAGCTGGTTCATTCAGTAGCTCAGTTGGTTTCACGCATCATTAAAAAAATCAACTCAGTTTCAAATCAAATTCGAATTTTATATAAATATATCCCAAAGCGATGAAATGGGATTTACTTCTTTGAAATTATTTAATAACTTTATTTAGCCTCTAAACTAGACTACACAAATTTTAAGGAAAAGAGAAAACTTAGGCCTAAAGAGTATTGTCCAAATTAAAATAAATACTAGACATATTATTCCTAAATAATTAATTAGTACAGATAAAAAAGAAGAAAAAATTTCGCCTTTGCTCCCGAGACTTAAAATTAGTTTTGTATAAATAAAGTTTAATTATTTCTAGCCATATTCTTATTTATTTATAATAATAATATCTATCAAATAAACTCCATACTAAAAACGAAGTATTTTTTTACATAATACGAATTTATTAAAGAAATCGTCAACGTGCTAATGAAATTTCGCTTATACAACTTCTTTGGCCGTAGCAGCACTAATGAGAGAATAATATGAACTGAAAAGGTGAAAAAATACTCAGTATTGAGCTAAAATTGACAGTTTCAATCAGCACTCATTTCGCTCAGTTTACTAAACCGTTCAATGGAGCTAAGTCGGAGCTGAGTAACCAAACAAATCTAAAAGATGGAATATTTTTATCTAGGAGCACTAGTGATAACCCTATTTGTATGGGCCAATTTTTTCTTAGAATTTTTATTCAGGATTCAGGAAGTACTCTTTTTTATTTTCTTTATGTACGGATATTAATCCCCATTACGAAGGGTTAAAGAAGTGAAGTTTCCACTTCCTAATTTTTTATGGGATATATATATAGAATTCCTAAAAATTAACAATTAAAAAAAGGAATTAGATTGGTATAACAAGTTACATAAATGTGAAAATATAGCCAAGTTCTCATAAAAAAAAATTTCGCCAATCGAAAGTACTGAGATCAAAATGAGGACCAAGTTCTTGGTAGGTAAAATACCATCTGATTGCTAACTTGGCAATATTTTTAACTTTTTAATGTTGGAAATATTTATGGGTATATTTTACTTTTCTAATATGGAAAAGAATTATGAGCAAAAATTAAAATTATATATTGGTTTTTATTTCATTATTACAAACTATTTTGTCTTTGTATTGAAGATATTAACGTAATTTATTTTTTGTTGCTCGTGCCCGCTCGGAATTCAATTTGTGACTAGAAAATTGTCTGGCAATAAGAGTTAAATATTAAAATTTTTACTTAAAAAAAAACTTGAAAAAGTTGTGTTTTGAATCGGATGATTATAATTTTTATCTATTTTTCCTCAGAATCAAGTTATTTTATTGCCTTAAAAATAATTTACATGACACTGCATCAAATTTTATGAAAATTCATCTAAACGATTTGCGTAATTCGAGCTTAAATAAGTAGACTAATTTATAAAAAAAAATTATTCTTTTGATCTAAGTCTATTATTATCTACTGGTTCACAAAAATATTCAAAATACGAATACATTTTATGTCAAATGAAAAAAATCATTATTACTCGCATTTTTGCCATGAAAGTTTTAAAAAAATATTTCATGCAATATATAATAACAATTATTTACAAAATTTATCAAAATAAATAATAATAATAATAATTAATGGTAATTTCTCTCTAATAGTAGACCTTCCTTCAATCAATATGTTTGTAAAGCTTTCAAAGTCGTACGCTTAAATAAAAATTATCAAAGATTAAAAAAAAATTTCGTAGGAAAAGTAAAAAAAAAGAATTTCCAAGATCCACAACTTGTGATTTGTAAGCAGTGAAATATAGGATTTTTTCAATAATTTTAACACAGTCTTGCCATTGCAAGTTGAAAAATTAATTTTCGGAAGCACTTCAAATGCTATTCACTCAGCAGTATATTTTACATTATATCGTATGAGAAGCAGCCTTTAGTACATTTTATTTTTGTTCACATAATTTATTTTCTTTATTGATACTTTTGTCACCTAAATTTGAACTCGAATTTGATCATGACATGTTTAACAGTCAATGCTTGTACCATTGCAGCCACATGAGCTTATGAAACAGTAGCTGTAATAAGTTAAACGAACATACAAAGAAGTCCTGAAAATGCAGAGATTTTAATGTAGAAAATATGCCAATTTAACTTATCTGCAGAGGACTTTTCAAATGCCTTCTAATATCTTCGGCATATTGGACAGAGTAGGTTTTTTCTAAAGAATATAATTTCATATTAAACAAAGAATGTACTACTACAAATAGAAGCCTTGAAAGGATATAAACATGAAAAAAGTCACTATTAGTATTTCTCATGTGAAAGTAATAGTTTTAATGAAACTTTTTTTAAAATACTGTTTTCATATAAATTTAAATGAAAAAGTGTATTTTTTGAATTTAATTATGGTTATTTTAACTCGATTGCATAGTACAAGGCGAAGAGATGCACTTTTTATTTCTCAAGAAAAATATCCTGGTTTTTTCACTGGGCAGTTGAAATGATGGCTGCCACTATTTTGGAAAACTGCTGTTTAATGTTGGTTAGACTGATTGATGGTTTTGCTTTAGTTAGTTTTGGGGTTTTTTTTATTGTTATTATTCTCAACAAATTTATGTTGCTTTTATCGACGATGAATGGAGCTAATGCTTTTTTGTTATTCTTGTTGCTTCTCTTGTTATTATTGCTATAAACTTCCGGTGTAGAAGGATAATAAACAACAAACAAATAAACAGACATACAAAAATACGATGGCACCCCCAGCAACGAGAACAATTACTATTTATTTGTTGATGCTAAATGTGCCGATAGACATGCAGACAAACAGACAGACATGCTGACACATACCATACATACACACACGCTGGCAAGCGAATGGGTAACAAACAAATAAACAAACATCAGCAAACAACAAATTTTTAAGCGAAACGAACATACAAGAAAGGTGTGCTTGGAGCCGACAATACAACAAAGAAACAAGCCTGCATGTACAAATGTATGTGGAAGTGTGAGTGGAGCTCAGAGGTATGAGAACTATTATGCTTGAAGTTTATGAGCATTAAATCTTTCCAATAAGGAACAAGTAGTAAGGAAAGGGATATAAGCATCAGAGAAGCAAATGCAAATAAAAATAAGACACAAAACAAATTGAGCGCGTGGCAGTTGGAATTACAAACATGCATGCGCACTCATATGTGCATACATACATACATACTTATGTATTATGTGTATAAATTGTATGTGAAAACATACAGGAAAACAGACATGTGGCAGAACAATATTTTCTTTAGTTTTTCAGTTTAATTTTCTTTATTATTTTGTTTTTTTTGTACAAAATCTCAAATAAAAATATAAAAAAAAAGCATGATAGTGAGTAGGAGTTTTACAGAACAATTTAATATTTAATACAGCAGCAACTACCCGTTGTAGAAGCAGTTGTTGCAATACAATTTTGGATGAATGTAATTTTCCTCATAAATATTTTATTTTTAGAAAAGACAGAAATAATAAAACTGGGGGGTTTTTAATACAAAATAAAAACGCATTTGCACAACTACCAAGAATAACTAGAAAATAGAATAAATAAAGAATAAATTTATATAAACACATATACGTTTGAACACATACTTATATATTTGGCAACATGCAGCCAGTCATTCCACCAGAGAATCAGTCAGCCATTTAAACAGTGTTGCCACAATGTGCGCAACTGCGGAAACAGCATATCGTTTTGATATTCCTGTGTTGCAATTGCTTCTATGGGCAATTTGGAATCCTCTCATTTTCAATTCTAGAAAGTTTTAGATGAAATTTTTTGAACATTTTTTACTAAAAAATAGACAGTCTTTCTAATAAAATATCTGGAATAAACGCACAAGCGATTCTCCGCAGTTTTAGTATTAAACGGATAGAGTTTAATATTTTCATTTTTACAAAAAGCAAAACAGAATGATATTTATTATTTATTATTTTTTATTTTTATCCGATTTGAAAAATTTTACTGAGTGTACATCCGTCGATATTGAGCTCGTCTCATCAAACCCTACATTTAAAATGAAAGCCTGAAGAAATTATGGTGGGCAAAAACGGACGAGCTGTAATGAAAAAATAACACAGTGCAACACGAAATAAACAAATTTCTACAACATATAAACTTCCTGGGAATAATTCTGAACACCGTTTAGGTAGCGCTTAGGTAGCCGCAAAAGTGAAAAAGTGACGCGGTGAAAGTTATATAAAGTGCTACAACATAATTCCCAGGAAGTTTATATGTTGTAGAAATTTGTTTATTGAGATCTTAGGTAAATTTTTGTAGTTGATTGTTTCCTTGAATTTTGAACGGTTTGCTACCTATGGACCTGAACAAGAGAAAAAGGTAAAAAAAATCGAATTTTTTTAAGTTTTTTGCGATTTTTATCTGGAAGGTGATGTTTTTTTGATTTTATATGTTCGCAATTTTTGTTCTTTATGACAAGAGCTACAAGTTTGCCTCAGAGAGTAAATCGAAATTCGGAACGGTTTGCAAGATATCAGCCCGAGAAAATGATCGCTTTTTTGCGAAAATGATACCGAGGCCCCAAATCTTTGGCGGCCCATAAAAAAAAGTGCATGACTTTGGGAAAAATTGGGAGACACGGGTCTTTTTTTTAGTCTTTTATCACGTAGTGGTGTCCGTATATGGTTATTTTGCCACGACTTAAAAAATTACACACAGTGCAATGTTACAAACTAAAGAAAGTTTTATAATGAAAATGAAATAAATCCAAATTTCAATTTTCTCGACATGTTCTTTACCACAGCTAAATAACCACAAAAGCCAAGGGAATAAGCTTTGTAAATTTAGCTTATTTGGAAAATATATTCAAAATTTTACAAATAAAAAAATCACAGTGGCACAGAAAAGTCATAATACCACTTACAAAAATGTGATTTACATAAAGTCTGAACAATAAAAACTATATGACATAGATCCTTCTAAAATATATAAAAAAAATATACTAATTTCATTTGCTGTATTTAAAAAATATTAATATTAAAAGAGTTTAATTTTAACAGAACAGGAAGAATCTATAGTTGATTTTATGTAAAAAAATTCTGAAAGGACTGCAGACTTTTCTGTGCCACTGTACATATACTTCCAAGTGAACTACTCCTTGATACATTTAAAATGTAAGTTTGTATTTTCAACAAAATACAGGAAATAAACAAATACATTTTGTACTTCATCATGCCCTTCACCCCTTTCAATTATAAAAAGAAACCACAATTGTACAAACTGTCAACATGTTACTGAAGTTTGTGCTTATTTTACCTCAAAAAAAAAAAAATTATTCCTTTTCAAGGGAAAGCGAAAACAGAAACAAAATTAATGAAATTACCGAAAATTCAATTGAATGAGGTAAAGAAAAAGGATTTCAAAAGAAATAAATGAATATTATGTAATGTTTTATTACTATGGGAAAACTATCAAAAACTTATAAGAAGTACATTTGTAACGAATGTGTAACTTTATTCTATTAAGTTGCTGCAGCAAGTTCGTCCTGAAGAAATTAAAAACAAACAATTTTAATGATAAAAGCAAATTCATTTTATATTCTATTTTACTTGAACTATTGATTGTACTGAATAAATAATTGTTTCGTTCACTTTGAGTTGGTTATTTTATTTACTCTCGATTAGAAATGAAAAATTATTTCATTAATTTAATTATGACAATTTTGGTGTTTGTAATGAAGTTCAATAAAGTTCATTCATATCATTGTGATATTTTATCATGTTTAGAAATAATAAAAGTACAAATTAAATATATTTGATTCTATATAATAATAAATTCTTAGGATTTCTTCACTGACTTTAATAAAAAAAAAAAAATTGGAGAATTCAAATATACTTGATTGTGGAAAATATTTAATGTGCCACAGAATTTAGCAGAATAACAGACGGAGTTGAAAATTTAGACATTCCATGTAATGGAAATAACATTGATAAATTATATATAAATACGACGAAGAATAAACTAAAGACCAGATTAGCAGGACATATGTAGGTTTGACCAAAAACATAGATGTAACATTTGCTTCGCGAAAAAGACGTTGACAACTCATTGCCAGGATTTTGAGAAAACAAATATTTTGAAGACAGCAAACCATTACAAATGTTGTTATTTGCCGGATATATTTTAGGACAGATACAGATTTTTGTTTATAGGAAACGTGTTATTTTTATTAGCGGAAATCACTCTTCCTTGCAAAATACCCTTGCAAATTTTAAAATTCTAGCAAATTTACGATATGTGCTACAGTTTCTTATACTAAACCAACAAAATATATGAATATGAATATACAAAAATCATATCGTACATACATATTTTGTATACGCTTACGATAGCAATCAGGGATGGAAAGTTTGTGCTTTCATAATTTCATATATTTGAAATTATCCTTGTCATATACAGAGTCATTTGATATTATCAAACGCATTTCACTTTCGTATATGTGTATAAGTTAAAATCTTTGAAATATCTTCTATCTAAGTTAGCATTTACAAAAAAAAAAATAATAATAAAAAATAAAAAAATAAAGACAAATTCTAGAATGTCTGCCTGTGGCATAGTAGCGACAAAACGGATAGACTGGTTTCAATTGAGTTGCCGCAAGCATTTAGATATAGATTTTCGTGTCTTCGATAAAGAAGAATATCATATTAAATTCCTCATGTCATGTACAGTTCACATTATTGTTTGTTAGAACATTCCAGAGACCAGCCCTTACAAAGTTTAACGGCGTCAGCGGTCATTACTGAATGAACATATCAACAGAAACTTTAAATAGAATACGAGAATTTTATATGCATTTAAAAGTGCACATATTTAAATTTTGAATAAAAATATAATTGTTGAGCAATTTACTAGGAAATTTACTTAATAAAAAACCCATTTATGTATTTTTTCTTTGAACTCCATCAATTAAGTCTTCATATTTTGCATTCACTTGAAATCCACATGAAACAAAATCCTACAATTAAGTTCTTATCCATAATCGATTATTGTAACAAATGATAATTTGAAAAATATATACTCACATGTTATTTAACACTATTTGATACACTTGCAGGTGTGTAAGCATTTGTGTAAAAATTATATATTATTACAAGCAACAACAATTTGTTCATATAAATAAAAATGTATACATACGATTAGGTATGGAAAGTAAAGAAAACTTGATATACTTAGATGTGGAAATATTAAACGTAAACTTGCTTTCAATTAATACTCCTTTACTATCAATCGAATGGTCTGTTAGTTTTATTCTTTGGCATTTGTGCCATTTCATTCATGGAAAGACCTTTTCAGCCAGCCCATATTTCTACATGAATGTTTTAAAGCAAACGTATGTATATAAAGTTGATTCAAAAAAGAACTATTATTAAACTAAAATATAAAAACTTTAGCTTTTTATGTTTTTGAGTGAATATCCGTGCAATTGCATTAGTTGTTGTTGTTTTATTACAGCTTTATAAAAGTAACATGCAATACGGTGAATGTGAAGTCATAAACCCACATATAAGCTCCTTATGTTGCAATAAAACAAACCCAGCAAGCATTTCAAGTCAAAATAATTGTGGGTGAATAAAAAAATTCTTTTCTAAAATTGCCAAAATGTTTCTTTTCTAGCGAAAATTTATTATGACAAGCTAAAATAAATTATTACGATTTTTTAAGCTCTTGAATAATTTATGTCTTAACGATCTTAAATTCACACTAAAAAATTTCAAAGGCTCCGGCAACCTTTTATAACTTTTACGACACATATTCGGAAAATCCTCACGTACACAATTTTGAAAAATTTTACTATCGTTGTTCATTTCAAAATAATTAGGTTTAAAATTTAGTAGCTAGTCTAAGAAAAGTCCTTGGAGATTATTGTTTCCATTTAATTTTAAAGTCCAGAGCCACCGATTTTAAAATAAAAGCAAAAATGTAACGAGTCAAGTTTTTTTTTGCTTGTCACTTAACCAAATCCTCAAAGCCAGGAATATGGGCTTATGACCAGCTAAAGCCACAACAAACAAATTTGAAAAGTTCACTTTTTTTTTGATACAATCGCGATAAATTTCAATACTAACAATTTTATATCACTTAACGATTTTTTTCAATTAAAATTATGTTTTTAAAACGTGAATTTCATTCTTATTTTTATAATTTATTGTTGTTTGTTTATTTTCCTTTATTTCTACTTAATTTGATTTCATTTTGCAGTACTATTTTATTTTACTCTATTTTACTTCATTCCATTTGATGTGATTTAATCCATTAAATGCCGTTTTTAATTTTAGTTTCGCTCCTTGAATGTAAAAATGACGTATCTCAAAAATTCAAAATTTCGAGTTATTGATGAAAAAGTATTCCCCAATAAAAAAGATCATAATCTTATTTGAAACTAAATCGAAGCTATAGTAAAAACTGCTATTAAACTCAGCTGCTTTTAAATGCAACAATGTCACATTTCAAAAAGTCAATATTTTTGAATTACCCTAGAAAAAGGTGTTCCTCAATAGCCCTTTAATGTGTACAAAAGAATTCATAGTTACGTCTGAAATTAAGCCAAAGTTACACCAAAAGTTTCAATGTGAAAGCTAAAGCTTGAAAACTTTAATCGTATTTTACCAATTTCATTGTTTTTTTAGATAATTTTTTAGTATTCGTTATTTGCGGATATGTTCCATTTTTGCTGTTGTGGTTGGTTGCACAAAAAAAAAAAAATGATGACATTGTTGGTATTAATGGTGAAAAAAATTGATTTAAAAGAAAAGCTTTCATTAAAAATAGTGTTGATATTAACTTTTATATGAATATGTACTAATGAATGTATGTACATGCATACCTGTATTAGTTTCTTTTTGTCTTACCCCTTTAATACAAACTAGGAATTGATTTAACAAAAGTTAACCATGTTAACGCAGACTTTGTTCACTTTTAGACAGTTCATGCAAAACATTTTTGTTCATATTATTGAACAGTTCACAATATTAGAAGTGCATATTACCGAGAGTTTACTGTATGTTTATTTCGTTATGGATTCTGCAAAGACTATTAGTTGATATTTGATGCGCATAACACATATTTCCTATTTCTCTGCTCATGACTTATTGCAGTATCCTAAAATAATGGCAACGTTTTCTGAAACAACATTAGATAATTGAAAAACCAATGAAATATGTTTACCAGACATAAAGTTGCCATTTTCCCTCTAAAGCAAATAAGAATAGTTGCAAATTTTATATTGTTGTTGTTATTGTAAATTGGGTATATTTACTCTATGTTTTGCTTTTACTACTGTTTGGTTTTATTTTGGCTTTTAACTCCATTCAAAAAGGTACAAAGTGCTGCATCTATTTTTCGTACAATTAAATCGATATTACGCGAGAACCTGCCTAATTGCGGATGACACGAAATTGTTTACAACACCACAACAACTACAATACAATGACATTGGCAGGACCGACACATTTACACAATGCCCTACAAGATAGCACGAGCCCAATGCAGTACAATACAAAACAACAACAGGCAATAGCAACACATGTATTAACAAATAGACTAAAAAAGAAAGAAAAAAAAAATAGAATTTAGAAGCAGAATAATACTTTGACTATAAAATGAATAGAGAATATTGAAATACCATTTTAAAAATCCCAATTCAATTACAAAAATACGCACACACTCACACGCACATTTTTATGTCTGTGTGTGTGTATTTATAGAGTAAAAGCATCATTTAAATACAATAAAATGACTGCAACGACAAACATCCTGATTATGCAGCAGAGCATTAGAAACACCTAAAGATTTAAGAGGATTTTGATTATAAATTAAAATTGAAATCAGATGCAAAACTGAATCAATTTTGATCGTATGGTATTAAATGAGTTGAAGAGATTTTTTAAACGATATTATGCGAGTAGCAGTCATTTACTTTAAACGACTTCAAAAAAAGAGGAAGTTATCAATTCGTAAGTATTTTTCAAAATTTTTTTTAAATGTTTTTACACTTTAGCAGTTGTGGACCGATGTAACCCTTTGGTTGCAGTTTAGTCCCATGGTTTTTTAATATTTCTAATCTGGCGGGCAATTTGACCTACCGAAATATTGATTATCACATAACTCGCCCTTCTATCGATCCATTTAGAAAAAAATACTTCTCTTATTTGAAAGTGTAGCTTGCAGGTATTATCCTGGGAATAGAATATAAATTAAGAATGATTATAACGGGTTTTAAACTATCCCATAGTTGTTCCGATTTTTTTAATCTGGTCGGTTGAGTCTTGGTGTTGAATTCGGTTTTTGCCAGAATTATTGAGAAATAAATTTTAATCTATTTTTTTATCTTGATTGAAAAATTCGAAATCTTGTGTTTTTGGAACAGAAACTCATAATAACTTTTTTAACTTCATTTACAATAGTTTTTTTTTTAATACGAAATTCGTGTTCGTTCTTTAAAGATTAATTTATTTTGTAACTTTATATTTTTCAATTTATTTATCAGTCTATTTTTCTCACTTCTTGTTATCAGCTACTAGCATGTACAGAGAAATTGGTTGTAATTTTGCATATTTACAAGGGTATAGTGAAATTGAAGAGAAATTCATAACCTTGTGCATTTAAGAATTACCGAGTGCTGAGCAAATGTTAACATTTGCCCTCAATTTGAGTGGCCTTCTTATCTATTTTTATTATAATTTAATTTACGTGATTGTTAAAGAGGAATTTTTCGTTTTTTTTTTTAATTTTTCATATTTTATTTTCTCAATTCATAAAACCGCCTTGTATCGTGAATAGTTTATTGAAATACACTTTGTGAGCAGTCAGTTCCTATGCATCGGTTGCAACTTGTGTTGATAAATATCAAATAATAATAAAAATAACAACTAAACAAAAAATTATTTTCACATGTAACAAATTCTTAGTAAAATTTAACAACTTTCTTTATCATAAATGCACTACAATAGGCATTAATACAAACAAACCTGATAACTACCTCCAAACGATTTTAAGATTTCAAACAATTATTCACTAACTAAATTAATACCAGATATAGATTCAATACAACTTTACAAAACATACGAAACAAAATTGTATTGTTGTCTCACACTTCTTCATTGAAAGTTACCAACAACACATATACAATACGGCAAAGACATATAACAATACAACCAATACAATAGATACAAGTGTGCTGTAACTTGAGTAATTGTTTTTTGTTAAGTTTTTTTTTTTTTCTTTTAACAGCTAGCGATTTGCAGCGCAAATATACACAACTGTTTTAAGGTATTGCAAATTTACAAAGGCGTAGCAGTTGTGAATCTATGTGAATATGTATGTCTGTATATTATGTTGGTGCAGAGTAAAAAATATTATATCATTACCCATATGCTCTAAAATTATGAATTGGGTTGGTATGTGTTTTAAAATATATGTATTTTTATACAAACACATTTTTCTTCGCGATTGTATTGTTCCTTTAAATATTATTTTTCTTATTATAATATAAAAAATGTACTGTTTTGGATATAAAATTTCATCAAATAGATTTTAACTCGTTTAAAATGAAGAAAGATGGCTTATAAGCAGTATAAATGACTATTTATCATCTGCAAAAAATACTTTTGACGGGCCCTTACTTAGGCCTGTTCACACCCTTACTTTGTATAAATTGTACGTTTCTGACTACGAGTATGTTTTCAAAAGAGCGACCAAATGGCGCTATATGTTGATGATATGGTTCTCCTATAGTCAAAGCAAACTTTCAAATGTTGTAAATTATAAAAAGTCTCCAGAAATGTATTGAGCGCTACAAAAAATGGAAAATTAAACCAATAGGAATAATAATCTCTATTATTCTGTTATCTAATCTATTTCGGAGCGATAATGTCGTCATACCATTTAATAGCACTGTCAAATATATCGGTATTGTACTGTTCAAATAACTTTTTAAAAACATATGGAGCATGTCGTGGACAAGGTGATAAACTACTTCGTATCCCTCTGGCCCTTATGGTCGAAGTTGTACCCTAAAAACATAATTATATATAAAACGGTTATTATACCTATTATGCTCTACGGACGTTGCTTTTGGGGCAGAGCAGCTAGTGGCACCTTCTTTAAACAAAAAATTATATATATATATATATATATATATATATATATATATATATATATATATATATATATTAAATCAAATATGTATCTGAATTTAAATTATCATGTACAAGTATAATTAAAAAACACACGCAGCTTCTCCAATTGCAACTAGTCCATCTACCACTTCTTCCTTACCTTGCTTTAGCGTGATCACTTCTCCATGATAATTGGTTGGAATGCCACCCACGTTATAGTGAACAGTCGGAATGGCCGGTATTGGATCTTTAGTGATATCAACTCAAATCAAAAGATCTTACGGTTTATTATTTATTTTATGAAGTGCACCCGGCCCGATTTTCACTACGTTACCTGATAAGTTTTGCCAAATTACTGAAACCACTGGTGAAAAATTTCTTAATTAATTTTTTTCCTTATTAACTACCAAAACGTAGCAGAAAAACATTTTTTCCAAGTACATTTAAGTGAAACAAAATGGTTGTTAGTTATATTTACCCCGTTTTGTTGTTTATTGACGTAACTCTTCTACGTAAGTACGTATATAATAATGCATGAGAGAGATTGATAAAAGCTCTTTCTATTTACCACATACATATGTACGAGTACATACATACATACAATTGCATGAAGGTACTTCTGGTATGTGTGCAAATTGCTTCATGTTTACTTTAATCCTTTCCTTTATTTGGCTTCTATTTAGTTTTATTTTGTATTGTTGCCTTTGGCATTGTTGCATGCATGCAACCTTTTTGTTATTTGCGTTTTTTTCTTCTGTTTAGAAAAACAGTTTTTTTGATGTAATTGTTGTTACTATTAATTTTTTTAGCAAATATTTTGAATGTAATTGTTTTATTAGCAAGCAAAACTAAATCACAACGCAAACAAATGTACATAAACACACATACATACATATGTATATGTATTTAACCAGTAAAGAAGAACTTAATATTGAAATTTATTATTTCGGCATATTCTCCCCAAACTAATTGTTAAAACAATATCCCAAAATAAAAAATTTCAACACTAAGTATTTAAAATTTTATTTTTCATTTTTGTCTGATTGAATACAACCATTAATGACCAACGGGCGTTTAATTGTAAACATGTTGAGTATAAAATCATTCTAAGCCTACTATGATTATGTATTTTGTTATGATTCATATACAATAATGAATTCTCATATTGTATTTGATTCGTATGGCATAAACACACGAGGTTGAATGTTTTCAAACTGCTTAAAGTTCACTGACGATTTGGTCTAGCGAGCAATGAACAGCTAAAGCCACAACAAACAAAACGTTTAGTAAAAAGGAGCTTTTAAAAAAGTCAATAAGATCCACAACTTGTGATCCGGAAGTAAAGAAAATTGTGAACTTCTCCAATGATTTTTACATTGCTTTTCAATGCTAGGGCTTCTACTTCATCTTCTTTCTTAGATCTAATGTCATGTTAAAGATGTTATAAGGACACTATATTTTTTCCAAGTATATTTATTTTACATTTTACTGCACATATGTGCAAAATCATTTTTACAACACAATTAACCTTTGTTTACATTTATTTATATTTACAACTTTTTAATTTGTTTTAAATTAATATTGTTATTGATCGGACTTGAACTCCAACTTTGGAATGTTATTTCACCATGACATGTTTAACAGCCACATGATCATATAAAACAGTAACAATATTAAGTTAATACACAGAGAGTAGCTGTGAGAGTAAAATTTTTAAGAGAGTTACAGTTAAAAAGAGCTTCTAAGAACTCATGATAATGTGGTGATTTTGATGTAGAAAAACTACAAGTTTGGCTCATTTCCAAATAATATAAACATGAGCTTTCAATGAATTATGAGCCATCTTCAATGTATAAAGAAAGAAACCTATACATACTTATATATTTTTAAAGAAAAGAATTTCATATTATTACTAGAAATAGAAGCCGCGCAAGAATAAATACTTCCTATTCGGTTTCGGATATTGGTGACCACACAATTTTTTGATTAATTATTGATTAATTGAATAATTAGGAGTTCACAAACTTTTTCAAATTAACTTTGTTTGTATACACATTTATCCCCCTTTCTTCACATTTCATTATATTCTAAGTTTCTAACAATTTAGACAAACATACTTCTATCTCTTGCGGCTGTTAGTAATTATTCTGTATTGATTGTGTCGGTCCATTAACGCATATTACGAAGCCATGAGAGTTTTTTTCTGTCAAGGCAACGTCTTCTTTCGATTTTTCCCTTCAATATAATTTGAAGTAAATAATACCCTTGGTTTTTCATTATCAGAGCCAAGTATGATGTTTTTTTGCACGTTATGGTTGTTAACAATTCACTATAAAGGCTGATTTTTCTAAGCACGTTTGCATTCATTACACGTTCCGTCCAAGATATTTTCAATGATATTCGATATACCCACAATTCCAAATCCTCTAATTTGTTGATGTCGACTATTTTTAACGTCCATGTCTCCATTGCGTACAGCGAAACTGGTCAAACGTAACATTTTACAATCCGATATTTGAGATTGACATTGAAGTCGCGATTTATAAGGGTTTTTTGTATTGACAAAATGCTGTTCGACATTCAATTTCCAGAGATGAATCCCAGTTTTTGTTAATCCAAGATAAATATAAGCCAGCTAATTATCACAATTCATATTTTCCTATATGGAAATAAGAGCCTGAATTAAAAAACTATATTTTTTGTCTTAATCAAGATTTTCCAAAGAAGTCAAAAAATTCAGTGAAAACAATACTCCTTAAGAAGAAGTCATCGTCGTTGTCTGATAAGTATGTATGCATTTATGAACCCAGTGAAAAAACAACTTCCAGTTGCATACATATCACGAACACGTTGCGTATAATTATTATTGCAACTTTAGCTTATACCCCTCCATGCATGTTTGACAACGAATGAGTAATGGTCCGCTCCGACACATAATTTTATTTACCGACTATTGTACAATATAAGTGTTAGAAAAGAAAAAACAATTAATTATTTAACTGAGTAATAAAAGAAAAATCGATAAAATTACACACATAAATTCTTATTTAAGATTTGAACCTAAAGCAAACCGCATTGGAATTGTATTATTTTTATATTAATTTTTGTTAACGTTGCGGTAAAATACTTTAATTCCTTTTTAATTCTTCAAGTAACAATTTGCAATGGAAAATGATAAGGTTGCTTCCTTTGATTGTTGGAGTTGGTCAAAATCCTAGGTTCAAAAATTGCTGATAAAATCGCTCATTTAATGCAACATAGTCATATCTCAAAATATCAAAGATTTTATAATACTGAGGAAAAAATTTTACTCAATATCGTCTTATCAAACTCCGATTTATACCCGAATCTAAATCGAAGTTATTCTTACAAGTGTCATTGTTGAAGGGAAACATTTTAAAGGCTTTAATCGAATTTGACCAAGTTTGATTTTTCTGATATATCACTATGTTATATTAAAGGAACGATCTTATATAACTAAATGTTTATATTAATTATTCTTTGTCTTTAAATATTTTATTTTTACGAAATTCGTTAGATTATATTTTTTATTTGCTAAACTTCCAGGATCAGTTCCAAAAAGTGGCTAAGTCTGATTTCGTAGTTTTAGGGCAGAGCATATATTAATTTTTTTAATCGATTTTTAAAAACTAATTCGCTTCCTAACGCAGGGTGTTATATACGTTCTGAAGCCTCTTATATTAGAAATAAGTTATTCTACATTTCACAAACCATCCTACAAAATTTCTTGAATTTCATTACAAAACACCTTCATGAGAAATTTTGCAAATTGAGTGAAATTTTGCTTAAGTCGATTTAAGCTCTTATTCGTTATTGGCATAAGTATGTATATTATCTCAAATATAACAAATAAAATGACCTTAAGATCTAAATAATCCAAACTAAGATATTAGTATTAACTTAATAATATAATAATTTATAATATTTAATGGTCGGTTATTTTTTTATTCTGAATTGTTGTTTTTTTTATCATTTGCACCAGAAGTGAAACTCAAATTAATTAACACATTTCTTTCCTTAATTCCCGCCAATCTAAATTTTTAAATTAATTGTATTGAAATTCGTTTATTCCACTGCAATTTAACGCACTATTGCTTTAAAAATAAAGGAAGTCCAATAGGGACTTCCGCACTTGTACACTTGGTAGCAGCCACATTATTGAAGCTACATCTGTCAAATTGGCTGATATTTATTCGGTCTTTTTTGCCAGATCATCATAGACGCCCAAATTTGGTATCATACCATTCCATACCAATTATAAGATCCAAGAGCAACCCGAAAAAGTTTAACGTTCAAAAAGTTCAGCCTGATTTATGTGCCAGAATCATGGAAAATTGGACATTTTGCGTGCCCTCTACCTAGCGAAGCCGCAGCGGACATGATATTTCATTCACACTTTGTTTTATTTACATTTAAAAGTAGCAAGCTCTTAATGAAAGACCCGATACAATTTTCTGGATAAACATGAATTGAAATAATTAATATTTATTTAATTGAAAATGCCAAAAAACACATAATAATAAAATATTTACGATTTTCATATTGTTTAACATAAAATAAATAATAAACAAATTTATATAATAATCTTCTATTTATCTAAAAAGTATGAAATATAACACATAAGAGCGGTTTCCACAACCCAGACGATTGTTTGGGCATAACAATTTGTATAGAAATCACAAAAAATTAGTGCTTTTTATATAAATTTCCTCAATTCAAATATACTTATAGATGCCAAAAAAAAAAAAATTAAGCAAATTAAATAATTTACAACACTCACTAAAGACATTTTTTATGACAATTTTTGATATACTCGTATGTGCCACAACTATTTTGATACAACGTTACATCTATTCTTTTAATTCAAATTCTTATGTAGAATTGCTGTTGATTTATTGTGCTTTAAATAACTATACATGTACGTGCAACAAAAATACGGTTGTAATAAGTAAATATAAAATATAATTAATATATGATCATTTTATGTTCATTCCAGCAAGACATACCCGCAATTGAGACAATAACATTGTTCTTATTAAAATATTGTTAGAGCAACAATTATTTACCTTAAGCATTTTAATCCATGATTTTAGACAATTGTATTATTATTACTGCTATAATATTTAATATCGTTGCCTTAACAATATTATTGGAAAGCACATTTTTGTTACAATCAAGTATATTTTTCTCTAAAAAACTTAATTTAATTCTTATTTACATTAGAAAATGTGAAAAAATATAAAATAAAAAGTAATACCGAAGGAAACCACAAGGAAGAGCGCTGCAAAGGACTTAAGTATGTCCATAGGAGGTACCTGACTATATGTATGTATTTGTTATGTACATCACTTGTATATTAGTGTGAACATATGTATATGTATTTCAAATGAAAATATACCAAAATACAAAAAATTAATTATTTTTATAGTTGTGACAAAAATTTTAATTATGTTTATGAACAGCAGCATGATAACACTTTTTATGGAATCATTAGGCCAAACATTAATGACAAAGTGCACTTATGATTGCTTCAACCATGTTTTTTCTTTGCGTAAATATTTTACAACTTTTAAACGTTTGATTAAATGTGTAAAATTGGTAATTTTTTTTAAATGTGCGTCCAATAATCTTAATCGGTTCATTAGTCCTGGAGATCTCGTTGTCGCAAATTTTCCAACACTCCTCTCAAATCGACCTTGATTTTGCTATTTTTAATTATGGTTCAGTGAATAACTTTTTGTAACATTTTTCATGAAAGCTAAAGAATTATTCATACAGTCCACCAGCACCCACCTCCATCTACTTCTGCAGATTTTATTCTAAGTGTCAACTATTTGGGTTAAGTTCAAATAAAATTTAATTAGACATTTTTATATCAGCATATGGGCTCTACGCCAGCGATATTAATATTTAAATACCCTTGGCTGAGTTGACATATGGATTTGAAAAGTGAAAATTTGCATCATTACCGGATACTACACAATCGGTCGAATGTAGAGAAGGTCTACAATTAGCCTTTGGAGGTCTATGTAGGACCCGAAGAGGAAGAAAAGTCATTTTAATACTTCCTATGCGACTGTCCGGCTCTGCATGAAGGCAGGCTTAGACACATAGGCAAACGTTTTCATTAAGCCTCGGGATGTTGCCACTAACTGATATGTTGAGTTTTGTAAAAATATGATGTTGCTTCTCAGTAGCTCACACAACGAAAATTCGTAGGGCTGTGTAGCCCTCTGAGCATCATAATGGTTCTCATTATGATTCATTTTTTATATTTCACTCGCTATTCACTCATTTATAATTTTGGATTTTTTTTATGATCTTTAGTGATATCATTATGATCATGTCCGAACAAAATTATGATAACACGGCCTAATATATTATAATGAAGGGTTAAAATATGATCAGAAGAAGAATCCTGTTGTACGTATCTTATACTATATGATCATTTTCAGTAATTCTTATAATTACGGAAGCCATAATTTTTCTTCACGCTTGTCGGTAGGAGCACAACTGAGTTAAGTGCAAAATGTTATTTATTAAAGCACAATATTTTTAACTTTATACCCCAATTATTATCTCCCCCACGATTGCCACTTCTCCTTTCCGGTCGAGTACAAACGAAATATCCTTATCATTCGAAAACATCACAACCACCCGTATGCATTTTTCATTTCAATGATTTGATTTATTTGTTGCAATTTTTATATGTTGCATAAATAGTTGATGCAAAAACATTATGCAATTACATGCATATTTGGAAAAATAAACAAGAAAAATAAAATATTAAAATATAAAGGAAAAAATTATTGAATATTTTTGCGTATAAAGAAACAAATATGCAACATAAATAAGTATTATACAAAACCTGTTATGTTGCATGCACTTGTTTTGGCATAAGACTGTATGTGTGTTACATTTGGAAACAATTGGAAATATGTAAAAAGAACAAAAAAGATGAATAAATTTTATATTTATGCAGTTACTCATAGATGGAAAATGCAACTTTCAAGGAGTTTAAATTTAAATGTCAATAAAATAAAAATAAACAGAAATCATAAGAGGTTTCTTGGAAATGTTCATCAAAGTATTTATGCATGATGAATTAAATAAAAATATATAAAAAATTATTTTCTACCGCAAAGGGGTTTTAAAGTAGTGAAAAATTTGCCATTTTTACAAGGTTCATTTATGTAAAATGTCCATATTCAGATTTCACTTACAAAGGTTTATCCAAAAATAGCCACATTCATTTGAGTTTACAAATAAGAAGGGATAGTTGGTAGTTCATTTGAACTCTCATTATGGAAACAAAACATTATGCAAAATTAAAGTACTACTTTATCAAATGAATGTGTAACGCCAATGTGGCTGGTCAATTCAGCCCAGTTACGTATTAGAATAACGTGCAAGGACGTAAATGTAAAAGAGATAGAGAAGGAAACTGAAAAGTAAATTCTTTTTGATCAAATAAAATATGCATCGATTTCCCCAAGGTAAATGGAAAATGTTTATATACTGATTGAAATGAAAAAATCATCATTTCTAATTCGAAACGTGGAAAGTGTTTTTCACTTTTAACGGCAAAAAGGTATTTAATGTTCTTCAATAAGCACCAACTTATAAGAAAAGAAAACACAATTTTTTCAAGGAATTAAAGATTTTATATTAAAGCGTTAAACACATTTTTTTAATAAACTTATCAAAAATTTCTTTAAAAAAATTCTATAATACTGAAATCGGATGCGTTAGCACTGGGTGTAAAATCTCTCCTTTTAAGTGTACAGAGATACTCTAAGAATTATCTATCACTCGCTTCTAAAAGCATGCATGTACAGGTAATTCTATATACCTTTTTTGTTTTAGTATTTTATATACTTTACCCCTTCCCCCTTGCCAACACAAAGTGGAAAAAAACGTAAGACATTTGAGTTTTATTTTCTAAAAGAAGGTTCATGTTCGCTTTTACTTTCCCAAATAATTTGTTTGCTCTTTCGCTTTTATATGCTTTAATTAAAGTAATCTCCCACATATGCTTCATGCATCATGCTTCTGAAAGATCCGGCTTAAACTCCTTTCAATGTGTGAAGGTATTTAAAAATTTATTTATTGGTGGCTTCTAAAAGCATGTAGACAATGTTTTTTAAAAGATTCTTTTATTTGATTGTTGTCAAAATATCATAGACATTCTGCGAATTTAAATTAAAAAAGAAATACTGTAAGATTTTCGAATTTTTACTTCTTAAAAAGGATTTTCGTTTCCGTTTTTTTACTTTCTATACGAAAAACAAAATTTTCGTATGTTTTAAGAAAACGAAGAATTCTCTCTACTATAGAAAATATTTATTTGTCGTTCCTAAAAGTATGCAAAAAAATCTTTTGAGTCTTTCTCTATGTATATCATCCAATTGGAAAGTTAAGAAATCCTGAACTTCCGTTTCCGTTTACACTTTCGTATTTAAAACTGGATATTTTATTTCTCGTTTTTGTTTTCCTAAAAAAATGGATGTACAAATTTCTTTGTTTTTTATGAATAACTTTCATAAAATCATTCCATTTAATGTCAATAGAAACACTTTCACTCCTAAAAGCGAGAACAATATTTTCGTTACCCAATATGGATATCATCAAAATTATAGTTTTTCAAACATACTTCCGAAAATTTATATAAAATATTTCCAAATTTAAGATATAATTTTAATGACAATTATCTTTCCAAGCAGAAGCTTTGAAATGAATAAAAGGTTTAAGCAATGGCTTAAAGACATTTGTGACTATTTACATATGTTTTAGGGTCAGCAGCCTGTTGCACTAAGTTTAACCATAAGCAGATTGTTAGACAGTAGAAGTGTTTGTTTATATCTTGACTTACATATATAAAAACTGTTTGGCCAAATCAGTTTGTTTAAAAGCACATTCATGGATGCAGAAATTCAATTGTACCTAATGACACTCTAGACACACGAGCACCCTGGAAGTAGCAGCAATTCAAAAGGACTCGCAAGAGTTAATATGCCTAAAATAGCCGCTTTATCACCCATATTATCAGTGACTATTTTTACATTTCTATAGCTTAAAAATTCTAGCATTATCAAGGTGATTTTCATCAAGAAATTGTAACCAAAATTAAAACAAAAATTTACCTAAAAAGGATGAAAAACTAAATAGGAAAAAGTAACTTTTTTTCTTAAAATTTTTGGCACAAGCTTGTATGCAACTTGGTTGATTTTTCTTGATTTTCTATTCAGACTTTTTCTAAACTGACTTCATCATAATTTTGTAAAACTTTCACATTTTCTATTATAAAAATCATTCTTAAATCATAAAATAGTGCAAAATCTTACAAATGATAACTTTATTATTTTCGTAGGCCAATTATACTCGTATATTAGGGTAAATTGTGAATGCCATTTTTTCCGTATTCCTATTATATTTTTCATTATATCTTCCCTATTACAAAATTTATTTCGAAGATACAACAGCAAGCAGGAGTAGTTGTAGAAAAACTATTTTTACTTTTACTACTGGAAACATCAAAAGCACTCAAATATGTATTTTTCTCTTACTATTTTTCTTTGTAATTTTGGCCATAAGTCTCGTATGTACGTGTGCGTGTTTGCATGCATGTTTGAGTGCATACATAAATGATTTTGCCTTTATCCTTTTAACATATTACAATGCAAAATAGTAACAAAAAAAAAACAAAAAAAAAACTTGAGTAATATAGAAAATGTAAATCCTACAACAGGTGAGAGGGGTTTGTATAACCATGAATTGTTGTTGGGTATGTGCCATATATAGTATATACACCCATACATACACACGAATGTTCATACTATATGGAAAACTATAACCGCTGCATTTACTGCTCTCAACAACACAAACTATATTCATACACATACACATCCCCAAGCAAACATACACACACAGGCACACACACGTTAACACTCATATAGACCAAGTCCAAGCGATCGATAAACAATGAAAAGTGTTGAATTTTTCATGAAGTTTTTGGTTTCAATTGACTACATATGTAGGTTGTTGTTATTGTTGTTGCCTTTGCTTTCGCTTTATTCTAAAGCTTTATTCCATGAAAGTCTACCACCACATACTACTAGTATCACCTTCATTACCAATGCCACTATAATCACTAGCCAGCCACCCCTCCCCTAAACGCACCAGCACTTGTTCCACTCGTAGACCATTGTCTACCCTTAAATAAAATTTTCCCTGCCTTTTAACACATTTTATTTACACCTGCAGTTTCGGTTGTGCCACCTACACTTTGTAAGAGGCAAGATATAATCCACAAAAAAAAAACAAAGAAGCAAAAAGGAATCGAGAAAAACTAATACTTTAAAATGTTAAAGCGAAATAAAAAGCGTTAGAGGAGTTCAATAGCTGCTACCTTTTTTATGTTCTCTTTCATAATCTTCTTTACTCTTGAATGGCTTTTTGGGTGACATTTGCGTATCCTTTATTCCCAAGTCCCTTGTTGCCATGAATGTGTTTTCTTTTTTGGTCGTTTATAAACCACCTAAAGATTTGTTAACATGTTTCGATTTAAGACACTGTGTATAAGTATGAAACAATATCCTTCTTTTAATAGCAAATTAATTGCAAATAAAAAATTAACAGAAAATAATCCACCATAGAACAATTTGATTCGCTGGATTTTCCTTAGAAAGATGAAAATAAATTTTTTTACTAAATCGAAATGTTATTGACAAGAAATAATTAATTATATGTTTCAGTCTACCACACAAATGTTACAAGTGCCAGTGACAGCCCATCGGAAAACAAATTTGAAAATTACTTTAAAATGCTGCACACAATATAATTAAAGTTAAAAAAATGGACTTTTTAACTTTCTTTAAAAGTTTCCTGATATACCGCCACAGACACACAGTACTTTGTACCCATATAGAGAATCGGTAAAATTATCGGGAGATACAATTTCTTACACTAGTACAACAAATCTAAATTTATATAAATTTTAATTTTGAAAAAAAAAATGGTGTAAGGACGTGCATGCCTGCAATACTTTGTCCCCACATAAAGAATCGAGGGATGACATTTTTATAATGATACAAGAAATCTAAGATTATATAAATTTTATCTTTGGAAGAAATTTTCATTTCGATAACAAAAAATCGTGAATACTGGTAAATTTGTACACCTTCTAGATGTAAAGTTTATTCCTAGTGGTAATAACTAATCGTAATTTAATATAAATTTATTTTCAATGCAAAAACCATTTCAAATCGTTGAACAGGTATAAAAAAACATCCTGTTAAAATCATTGGAAATGATCCGAATTTTCACTACTTGCGGAAGCTGATCTCAATGTTTTCATAACTTTTTTTGAAGTAAATTTTTTACTGTGATAATTTAGAAATGGGATGACATTAATTTTTTTTCTGCATCGAGATCTCTGCATTTTCATATTTGTTTGGTAGCTCCTCCTTACTTTTACTCTTAGAAATACTCTCTGAATAAATTAAATAAGACCTGTTATATGGTGATGAGGCTGAAGTGGTAAACACCTCGTCTATTAAACATCTCATCAAGGGATAATATTTTCAACTTCCAGAGTGCAGGAAAGTCAATAAATAAATAAATAAATTATACATATAAGAATTAAATGTAATAAGAATGAATTTCCTATATATGTGTAATATAATGTGGAACGAATAACATTTTAAGTACTTCTAAGAAATCGTTTCTTCATAACATCTTGAAGATGACTTCAGATACAATGGAATTTTATAATTTGCAGCACAAACAAGCTGGACAGATGATTGACTCTGGAAAATATACACAAAAATATTTAGAAATCCTGTACAATACTAATTTTTGCCCTTCTGCTAGGAGTTTTTAAAAAATGACAAAGATTTTTTTCTCTCTACCATTTTCTAAGAGTGAAATTGCTCTTAGAAAATAATCTTTAAAATCCGTTGACTATTGAACTTTCCTCAAAAAACGATATAAATCCTTTCTAGTTTCAAGTTGACTGAAAAAAAGAATGCTTGAGATTCTCATGTGCAGTGGCGGATCCATATATTTTTTATTGGAGATATAGAATTCTTTTTTTTTGTTGAATTATGAAAAATACAATACAATAATACAGTTCCTAAAAATTTAATAGGAATGACCGCCATGCTGGTATGGACAATGACAACCCAAAATATCCTTTCATTTCCAATGAAAGCAAATGTTGCTTTAAAATGGTGGACCCGTTTTACAGCTTTTACACCCTCCTACAGTGATGCCCTCTTTAAGCTCACAATAGAACAAAAATAGTCGCTTGATGATTTATTTAACATTAATGTATATTTATAGTTTCGAATGTTTAATAAAAGTGTTGCATTATTTAGCAAGCGATTTACGAAATATAACTATATATTTTGAACTTCGTAGACTAGTAGGTAGTGTACTAGACTCGTAGTGCGAAGGTCGTAGGTTCGAATCCTGCCGCAGAACTCTGGCAGTTTGTGTTTGATAATTAAAGAGAGCGCACAACAAGCCTTCACTGGCTAAAGTGTATGTCGTATGACATACACTATCACACCCCTCCAATCAACTTAACCTTAACCTTAACTTTATATATTTTGAAATGAAATCTTACTATCGCTAATCATTTATAATAAAATAAAACGAACCATATAAAAAGGAACATATAACGAATATGTTTGTAATAATTCCTTAATTATTATTTACTCGTATATATCGATTAATTTGTTATAAGAAACACAGTTGAACAAACTGGCAACATTTTGCCCTGCAAATAGTTTGAGGGCAACACATGCAACATTTTAACATATTGCTTGCGCTACATTGACGAGTATAGAAAAACATGATATTTTTTGCGCTGTTACACTTTTTTCGTTGAAAGGAGCACAGCGAAACATATGGAAATTTTTTTCTTGTAAGAAAAGAAAACAATATTAATATCGATATTAAAAAAACTTGAACTGGCAACACGGTTGCCGAGATGCCTTTATTTACAAACATTTTTTAAAGCAATTTTAAGGCATCTTAAATACGTCCGGTTATCGTTATTACAAGACCTTTTTATGCCACAAATATTTTGTGCTAAATTTTTTTAATTTCTTTTTGGCATTTTTGTGTTCCAAAACCAACCAAAAAACGTACAAAAATGGAAATTGTTGTTGGTTGATAAGTTTGATCGCTATAATTTGAATACGCATGTCCGCTGACCCTTTTAGATGATGTTCGTTAGGGAGTTGAAAATAATATCATTTTAAAAAGGTTTGAATTGTTGTTGCATTTATGTTTTAATTTTAAAGCTGTAGTATGTAAATTTTTTATAGGAAAAAAATTTCCATATTTTGATCCAAAGGGATTTATTTAAGTGTATATTACCAAAGTAGTCTTTTAGAAGGAGGATACAAAATACTTCCTTTATTGTTGGCTTTCTTTTTTGAAAAAATTTTTTCTTCGATTTTTTCTACCTCAAATTGAAGATGAATTTTATTCTTTTATTTATTAATGCGTTTGATGTTGTGCTAACGAGCCGTAATTAAAAGTGTAATTAATTTTTAATTTTTTTTCTTTTTGTATTTTGTATTCTAGTTGTTACTTGTGGGAGAGAGTAGAAAAAAAGAAAGAAACAAAAAGGAATTTAAATGTGTTAGGATTAGATTAGACTATCGATTTTTGTGTATAAAGTTCAAATACTCGTATATCTTTATGATGTCTATAGATGACTAGACATTAAAAGCTATTCCTTAAAATGTTTCCCATTTAAATTCATATTGTAAGAGAAGGATCACTTTGCCATCAAGGAATATTAGGGATCTTATCTTAAAAGTATATATAATATATTTTGCGATTAAAATCGGCAATGGGGACAAATGTTAGGGTCCCTTGACTCCCATGTAGGCGGCTTAATAAAAATAGGAGGCTAAAATGTAATCCACGTAGACAAAACAACAGAAATTCTTTTCGTACCGCCTTAATTTTGTTAGAGTATATTTCACATATACCACCCCATATTATCGAACCATATTCCAAGATTGGATGCACTAGTAACATGTATAAATTTTGTTGTAATGTATAGGTGAACTCACCCATTCGTTTTTAACGTTCCGAACGCTTTTTTATATGTAGTTTGAAGTCTCTATTTTTGAGAGAGAAGGTGAGAGAGAGTAAAAACCAATTCAAGCAAAAATTGTTCCGCATTAAATTTACTCTTTCTCTCTCAAAAAAAAAAAAAAAAAAAAAAAAAAAAATAGAGACTTCGAACTACATATAAAAAAGCGTTCGGAACGTTAAAAACGAATGGGTGAATTCACCTTATGTATGGTTAAAATCTTTTGATGATTGATGTATACAACCCTGCATTTTGGTAGTCTTTTTGAAAAAAAATGTACTCAAGAGGAAAATGATTTTGGCCCTACGAAAAGAAGGTTTGGGGCTTTTTTTGAATACTTATAATAACATTTGCAATAGAGGAAAATTATTTCTATATTTTAAAAATCACACTTTAATTTTTAGATTGGCAGCAGCAGACGAACTGAGTCCAAAGTAATCAAGATCATCAAACATTTGCATAATTTTTTAATTCCCTGACGGACATTAAGTGATTATAAATTTCTGTTTAAGTTGATTATTTGCTTAAAATGTTTATATTTTATTTACTTACATAATACGGTAATATTTATCCAAAATAAATGGAGGACTCACCTAAAAAGAAAACGAAACAATACATAAAATTACAGCATCAGTAGAAAAATTAACATGATGTATAAACAGTGTAATATTCAATTAGTCCATTTAAAACAATTGCTCTAACAAATAAGAATTTCCAATAACCATATTCATAGTTGAATTAGCAAGAGCCATTTAAAACTATAACAGAAAATGTTGTTCAAAACAAAAGAAGGGACAAACGATAGTTTTATTCCAAACAGTTTTGCCAATAAAACGTAAAAAAATGGTAATAAAAACCATTGCGATTTTTTGTAATGAAATTTTTATAGCATTCATTGAAACGTATTGTTATTACAGAAATACAATTACATTTAAACACAGAAACATCTATGTATGTATATGCTAACATATGGGTGTCTACCTACATACGATGTTTTTACTATAAAAAAGCGTCACAGTGAAAAGGTCACTTGGTAATAGTTTTATTAATGTGATAAAAGCCATATAAGTGAAATGAGTTCGACAATAATTTTTTTTTGTACTTGGCATGAAAGCCTATTGTGATGTGCGATGGACTGAGCACATTTTTCAGCATTCAAACGCCTCGGTTTTTAAGACGGTCATCTGAAATCTTTAATATTTATACTGCCAATATCCCTTCAGAGATGGAATACAACTCGCAAAATCCATTTTAAAGTTAGTGAACCGCATACAGGAGAGTGTGCAGCAATTCGGTAACTAAAATAACATCAAATTTTTAAATTTTAATGTAAAGCTTCTTAGCTTTTAAATGGGTTTTCCCCGATTGAGGTGAATCGATTTAGGGAATGTGGCACGACCTAAAGTAAAATTAACACGTGAAGACTTGCCATTTAATTACAGAATTTTCTATTTTATTGAGTTCTTCTTGAAGCTGACTTGTGGCACCAATGGGATCTATGTTGCTGGCAACAATTGCTGTATTGTTAGCATAAGTTGCAGTTAAAATATCATTTACTGACAGGCATATGATTTGAGAAATTTGTATGATATTGACCCCTAACACACTGTCCTAAGTAAACTTTTGTATCCACTTTGGCATAAAAAAGTCCATCACCAAGACATGATTTGAGTATTGGATAGAAATGTGGGGGAAGTAATTTATTAAGTTTGAATAATAATCCATTATGTAAGAAAAATATACGTAATTTGTTACCAAATACAAGGCGAATGAAAGTCCTTTTATTCTTCTTTTAATGTTGCTGCATGCAACTTGCCATAAAATATGTCCCAGTACTGAAAGCTGTGGTAGAGTATAGATAAAAAAAAGTCATACAGGGATTTGATGTAATACATTTATTACGAGATTTAATTTGTAATACGAGTATTTAAAACACTCAGAAGTTCTTTAAATCTTTTTGTATCACTAGTTCCTAAAGTACACAAATAAACATGTTTTTAATTTGCAAACTTTTCTGTAAATAAAAAACTTTATAAATAAATAAAAATTCCATAAAATTTTATTTTTAAAACAATTGATCAATCAGCCCAGAGGTAAATAATAATAGTTAATTAATAATTGTCTTAGTTTTTTTAAGAAATTGTTTGCAAAACATTAGAATTTAATTTGAAAAATGTTAATATTGGCAAGAAAATAAACATTTCAATTTCAATAATACTACTTGCTGTTGTAGCTGTTTACACTAAATACAGTTTTATTATAAGAGAGTTGTTGTTAAAAACATATATCCCTGCTATAAAAACTCTTAAAATAAATTTATGTACATAAATAAAATTTTATAAATACACAAGGCAAAAAGACACACATACACAAACATATGCGTGTGTATGTGCGCAGATCCTCACATATCTGTACATGTAAAAGCATATGTATTAGGATTCAAAAATAAAAATATTTCATTCATCGTTCATGCGTTTGTAAAGGAATTAAAAGATTTCTACAGATTAGAGACTTTTGAGCGGTTGAATTTAAACTATCGGCAACGCAGCTTGATTTTATTGCAACCTGTGGTAGAAACATTTTCACATTTTCCCAGTTCGCAGACCTAAAAATTTTTTAAAAAATAATTATTTAACTTTGTACTGATCTTCAAAATCAAAGTTAATCAATTAAGGTCGCACAAGATTGAGAAAAATTTTATTATAAAAATATATCCCTAAAAATGAAATGATATTCCGCAATTGCAGAAATATTTTTTTATAATCTTAAAGGAGTTTAATACAAAAAAAAAAATTAATTGTTTCTGGTGGTCTCTTACATCTAAATTTTTAGTTATTAAGAAAACAAATAAGGTAATAATTTTGGAGTGCCTGTCCTCACTTCTTTACCGATTAAAACCACATCATTTTAAGCCTAATGCTCTGTTCAGATTTGCGGAAAGTATGGGTTAATATCATTCATTTTACTTTATTTTACAAGTTTCAAGTGATGCCAATAACTCAATTCATAAGAAATTTTTGTTATAAGTATGCAACACTGTTTAATATGTGTGAACAAAACCGTATGCTGTGTGTGTGTGAAACCCATCACTTGTGTGTTGTTTACCTGCCAGATAAATTACAGTCAAATTTAAGATAAAAGCCGTCGGAATCGTAACAATAAGTTACCGAAATCGCCAGGTCCAATTTTGAGATCACTAAAAATTTTATTACTGAATTTCATATATATAAAAATTTCCTTCAATGACGATTTTTATGAAATATTGAAGTTTTATTTGATTATGATTAACAGGACTAAATACTTTTCCTAGGTTTTGCAGAAGAATAAGGTGGAATTAAAATTTTTTGAATAAATAAAGCTTGGACATAAGAGACTAGAATCTCTTATTTCCATTTCTAAAAGCCTTTTCTAAAAATCCAAAAGTTTTATAAATAATTTCTAATAATATATCCCTGTTTTTCTTTCAATGATTTTAAATAAAATATTACTTGAGCTCAACGTCTTATTAAATAGTTAAAAGATTTATTTGCAAGTATCGATATTTCGATACTCATTGAGTATCATCTTCAGGTGTGTTTCCTTAATAAACAAACACAATTTCCTGAAGATGATACTCAATGATTAGCGAAATATCGATAGTTGCAAATAATTTTTTTTTAACTTTTTAATAAAATGTTGGGCTTAAATAATATTTTAATTAAAATGGATAACTTCTTTTATAATGTCAGATAGGCAAGATATTATATTTGTCAATTACATCTCGTTGGATTATTGCGCTTAAGACTTTGAGTCTTACAAGCAACCTCGAATGTTTATGCCATACGAATCAAATACAATATGAGAATTCACAACAAAATACATAATCATAGTAGGCTTAGAATGCTTTTATACAGACAACACAACAAAAAATTATACTCAACGTGATTCTATTTTATTTCTCTTGCAACATGTTTACAATTAAACTTCCGTTGGTCGTTAATGATTGCATTTAATCAGGCAAAAACGATGTTTTCAAACTGTTTAAAGTTCACTGACGATTTGGTTTAGCGACCAATGAAATGTCGGCATATGAACAGTTACAGCCACAACAAACACTGCATTTTACAAAAACCCTAATTGTTTTAACAATAAGTTGGGGAGAATATCCCGAAATAATAAATTTCAATATTAAATGTTTAATGTTTACGAAATTGTATTCGTCATTTTGTAAGAGAAAAAAAAAGATAATTTTAAATTTATTTTTAAGGAAAATAAATTTGATTTATTTAAACAGAAGAATGCCGGAACCCAACCAAATGTTGTTTTATACTTAATTTCATTTAATTACAATAAAAGTGTTTTAAGCTGATTTTGGAAGAGATATAGATCTTGAAGATTTTTCATTTAAAAATTTTTAATTTTTGCAGATTTTATCTCAAAAAATTCTGGAAACAAGTTCTGAAATGTTCGTTGATTCTTAAACATTTCCTCTTGACTGGTTGGCTCAAGTTTAACGCCTTAAGTTCAAATCACACTGCGGTCCAGTTGATCATTTATCCTTTTATATCCAATACAATTTGTTTTTGTCTAAGTATTGGCAAAGCTTATCTAGAGTTATACGAGTATTTTGAACTCTATTAGACCTAACAGATAGATCGAGGGATAGAAAGACACTACACTCTTCACTTATATGTTTTGTCCCTTCTTCATTACACCCCTCGAAACAGCTCTTATCGTAGTTCTCTTTTCATAAGTCTATAATGAATTTAACATTTTCCAGCTCTGAACAATTATTTAGTATTATGTATATGTAAATGTAAAGTACCTAAGTATGTAGATGAGGAGGATATTGAATGTGTAATTTCAAATTTAGCCACTCCACAAAGCCACTTAGGAAATCTTTTGAATAAAAATTATATTCGAATAAAATACAAAAGGGAGACTGACTATTAACTTTATGTGTAAGTGTACATGCATATGCAAAAATAATTGTGCAAGTACAGCCGGAGGAATATTGTTGAATAATAAAATGTTAAATAAACTTGGCAATATAGTACATATTTAAAAATAACAAATTTTTAACGCAAGTGCCACAGTATTAAACATTTTTTTTGGCATCTCGTACCCCGTTTAATACATCTTGCAACATACACAAACCCACTTACATATACATACATCCATACAAACACATTTGCAAAAACATATAATTTGGAAATGCAGTGAGTGCAATTTTCAGAGGTTCCTGTCACGAAATGTCTGGAATAATGTGTCGCATACATGACACAAAAGTCTAAAACGGGGGGAAAATATACACAAATGAGAATTATAATACAAAGAAATCTATCCAAAGTGAGAGTACTTTTGGCAGAAAAAACAGAAAAAGAATTAAATTTTCATGTGCTGCATTTTTTTTTTATTTTCGGGTGCTTAAAGTCACATTTTTGTTGTTCACAGCCAAAAGGGATGTGAACCAGCAGCATTTGTTTGCCTCAATATTGAACAACGACCAACGATGACACACAAAAACTACTTCATATAAAAGAATAAAATTACAAATGCACTTGCTATACATACATCTATATATACATACGTATAAAAATAAAATAAAATAAAAAGAGAAAACTTAAAAAAGGCCATTAATCAATGGCAAATGGTATACGACGCAAAAAAATTTCAAGTATTTGAGAAATGGTGCATTTATCCGCAATCGAAATAAAGTCAAAATGCTTTATTTATGCATGTTTAAAATTGTGTCTGTGTGTGTTTGAGCTGCTTGCCATTGCACAAACCGAGCGACTGTCAGACAAACAGACAGACGTATAAAAAAAATTCAAGACAATTTTTGGAAATTCGATTACAATACAATTTGTGAATTAATTTTTTTTTATGGAATAAACAATTTTCTTTTTAAAGCCAATGATTTGAGAATCTCTTAAAGGGCTGTACGAATAATCGCCCAAGAAAAAAAAAACAATTAAAATTAATCGTCGTTCGATCGATTCCTGCCAAAGACGTTTGAGAATGGGTTTGTAAAATATTATAGCAGAAAATTGGGCGGCGATATTTACACATTTTTTCCACAATTTCAACTATTGCACACTTCTGGCAAATGTTTAATCGCTCTTTTACTATTCTAGGAGGTTTTTTCGGCGGCTCTGGGCAGATTTTTTATCGGAGCTCCTACGAATAAACTTTTAAAATTGCAAAATGCAAAAAAAAAAATAAATAAAAAATTTAGATTTTTCATTGACTTTGGAAAATTTAAATGTTTTATAACACGAAATTTTGTTCTCTGTGGATTTTTTTATTGGAATATTTGGCATGCCTTTCGTATTGGAAAATTACCCAAAAATTTTATAAGATTATTCGTCGTATTTTTTTTTTAGTGATTAGAAGAATTTCTTTAAGGATTTCAATAGAGTGCCGCTGTTTCGCTGTTTGGGTAATTTTTCTATAGGGCGATTATGTAGTCTTTTCGAATAGTTCTTTGAAAAAATTAAACATTTTATTAAAAGAATTTGAAAATTATCTATTTATCGCTCCAATTTAAAAATATTATTTCCCTTACACAATTGCCGGTTATTTCCTGATAAGTTTGTTGGAAAACTAAATTATTTCTATTTTTCCCATTGAAAGGACAAGATATATTACTTTTTATTGAGAAAATAAAACACCATTCCATTCCTTTGAAACAAACGATAAATCGAAATTATTCTCTTGACTATGTGGCATTTTATATAAAGTATTTCAAAATAAACCAGAACTTTTTTCTCCGAGTGTATAAGCCAATATTTCCATTACTTAAAACTGCAAGAGAACATCAACAAATTACAAGAACTACAAATAATATACATAAGTACATATATAAATAATATCTAAACATATACATAAGATAAGCAAAGTACTATATTTCAATGAGGCGAGGACACAAATAAAATAGATTGATGAAAAAAAGTTAATTTTTATTCACATATTTCTTTGATACATTTCAATTTGAATGCCAACAAATGAATGATTAAAATAAGGAAAAAATGTATGGAATTGATTTTATAGTTAAGCAAGAAAAATACTTTAAATCTGGGGGAAAAAATACTTAAAAAGACCACATTTATTGATAACTTGGCACAAAAAGCGAACAAATAAAACACATGATGCTTTTAAAAATATTAGTAAAAAGTTAAGAAAATCAATAAAAATTACACAAAGTCTTTTCACATCTTTGCCCAGATAATTTTCATACTGTCTTTACGAGCGAGAAGAAAAAGAAATGAAAAAATAAAGATGAAAAAAAAGAGACTCATTGAAGGCCAAAATGCAGGTCAACATTAAGAAAATGAGAAAAACCTTCTGAACTATTTGAAAAGATGCAACTATATTTTTTTTTACTTTTGCACATTTTTTTGTTGCAATCATGTCTGTATACGAGTAATACGTATTAAAAGGAGAAAAAAAAATTAAAAACTTAAATGTTGTTGCCAAAATGAAAATAAAAAAAAAATTATTAAAACGAATGAATTTGAGGTTTCACTTTTTTTCTTTCTTAAAAACATATGTACATATAAATATTACCTTTTCATATTTAAATTAAACATGTAAAAAATGTAATACAAAGCAGGACGAAATAAGTACAAGATCGAAAGTTTTATTTATTAAACAAATGACATTAAGAGCCTTTAATAACATACACATACAATTAAAAAAAAAACATTGATATTTGTGTATGTGTAATCAATTTATAAGCATTTACACACATGAATGAATACAATCTGCTTTAAATGCAATAGTCTAAGTTATATAAGGGATATAAAGGATAGCACAGGATTTGTAATATAAATGCATATTTCAGTTACTTCGCATAATTCAATACATTTCAGACAGTAAATTATTTTCGGTTTAAAAATATACATTTTGTTCATTTTAAAGATTAGTTTTTGGTTAAAAAATGCAAATTTGGCAACAAAAAAAAAATAATAATAATAAATATATAAAAAAAGTAAAGGAAATAATAAAAGGAGTTTCTAATATATATTTCAGTTTGTATTTATCAATTCAAATTTTAAAGAATTAAGACCTCGAAATTAAAAATTAATCTAATTAATAAAGGAGTTTCTTTGATAAAAACATAAAAGCAGTGAGTTTCTTTTGTAAAAATATAAAAGGATATACTTATTGAAATTTATTTGAAATTTTCTAATTTGTTTATTGTGGCTTTAGGTCTTCTTAGGTCGACATTTCCTTGGGCGCTAAGGCAAATCGTCAGTTCAGCGGCTAATGATATACTGACATATAAACAGCTAAAGATTGTACAAATATTTATAAGTACTTAAAAATTAGCAAAAAAGAACATGACTCTAAGATTCTCGCTCCACCTCATAAAGGTTGACTTTTTAAGAGCTTTCGGATTTGATTAAAAGAAACCATAAAAATTAGAAAAATGTATGAAATCTTTGCTTGAGTCAATAGAATGAATGATTTCAAGTAAGTGTTGACCGCAGCTACGCCTCAAACAGTTCATACGCTGGGTCCAATTTCGGTATACTCTCTCCAATATATCGGCCGGTATCTCAGGAACAATATTGGCTTCTAGTTCTTCAACCGTCACAGGCATCTGCATATAGACATGAGCCTTAACATCACCCCAGAAATAATAGTCTAAAGGCGTTAAAACACAGAATCTATGCGCCCAATTCAAAGGCCTCAAACGTGAAATAAACTGTCCACAGAACTCACCTCTCAATTGGGCCATTGCTTCGCGTGCTGTGTGGAATGTGGCACTGTCTTATTGAAACCACATGTCAGCCAAATCCAGCTCTTCTATTGGCGCTCGCCTTTCAGAGTAACGTTCCAGCCTTCGTCGTCTTTGAAAAAGTGCGGTCCAATAATGCCACCGTTCCACAATCCACACCAAACAGTGCATTTTTCGAAATGCAATGCTTCTTGCTGCTCATCAATCAAAATACGGCATTCAACCAGAAATGAGCTTCGTCGCTGAACAAAATTTTCCGATAAAAAAGTGGATCTTTATTCAACTTTGGCATTATGGAAGGTCGCGTAGCTTCCAGTCATGCACCAGCTCTATTTTAAAATCTATCAATAAACGATGTAAACAGTTTTTGTATCCTCTTGAAAACTTGTAATTTTTAGTACAGAGGCTTTTGAACAAAAGCTCTCGATATAATGTTTTGTTTTTATGCATTCGCCATTTGAAGATCGATCATTATATGCACATCGGTATTTTTAACGTTTTGGCTCCAGCTTTATGCGACTCGACCTAAACTAACTACACAAAATCAACAAAAAGAATCATTTTCGGGGCACAACAAAACGTAAGCGTTTTGCAACATTGAAACTTTTAGGTAACCCGACATTTTCTGGCCAACAAGTCTAATAAAATAATTGGTATTATCCTGTTGGCAACTTTTAGTTGTATAACAATAATCCAAGAAAGGGATTTTTAATAATATTTCCGATTTTTAAAACTTCAAGAAACTCTACTAAGGAACTATTAGATTTATATACATAAAGTAAAAAAACTGTTCATACACAATAAAAATCGATTAAATGGCAAATAAAATATGCGTAGCAAAATGCAAGTTTTACTTAAAAATGCATTAAAAAATTTAATTCACTGTGATTAAACTTTGGTCTAATTCTATGTCTGACGGTTTCACTGACCAAAATATCTACATGAATTATAAATGCACTAATTATTTAATCATATTTTTAATAACAAAAATTGTTATCAAAGTTTTTTCGTTCAATGACTTCATTTGGTGTAGTTTTTTCTTTTTCTTAATCCAATATTTTTTTTTTTTATATTTTATACAGTACTTTTTGCAACTTCTGTGTTGCATGTGTTTGTTTGCAGCAGTGAATATCTTCATCTAAGGCACGTCATATCAATTTATTTTGTCTCTGATGCAAATCATGACAACGCAAAAGGGGAAAACAGCAAACTGTAGTAAAACCAAGAGGAAAACATCCACAACACAAAAATATTGCATTTAATACTTAAAAAAATGTTAATAAAGGAAAGGAGACTGTGAACAAATTAAAGCAACTCACCAAAAGGCGTTACAGCAGAACAGACGAGACCAAAACAACTACAAAAATTAAATATTTCTTTAGCCAGTGCACAGAGCCCAGACGATTTTAAATATAAATGGAAAAAAAGAACAAATGAGATTTTAAAACAACATCAAATAAATAAAAAATAAATCCATAAAAAGGAATTAAATTGCCCACCTCAAAAACATGTAATAAATATTAAATACCAGGAATGTTTAAAAAATTTTACTTTCAACAGGGTACCACCAACGTTCTAATCAGCAATTTATAATGAATATTAATAAAATATGTGTTTTTTTTTGCTCTGTCGTTAAGTGTTTTACTTGTCTTTTGCTGTTGCTTGTTATGCAGTTAATTGGATGTGTTACATTTTTGTAATTGAGAGCTTCATTAATATTGATGTTTCAAAATGAGGTCACAATAAAAAGATGTAAAGGCTAATACATGTGTGTTTGTCATATGTAATACATATTTTACACAAAACAATTTTAAACTTTTTACAAAAAGGTATTTTTTTACAAAAAGTGTCTTTTACAAAAGTAGCTTCAAAAAAAGGACTATTGAAGAAAGTAACAAAAACAAGTACCTTTTAGAAAATACATGCAGCCCGAGAAATCCCAAAAATTCACCTTTACTTTTGAACACACATTTTAATAAAGTACATTTTAAAAACTACCTATTAAAAAAGTACATTTTCAAAAAGTACCTTTTAAAAAAGTACATTTTAAAAACGTACATTTCAAAAGGGTACCTTTTAAAACAGTACATTTTCAAAAATACCTTTTACAAAAAGTATACTTAAAAAAGTACATTTTAAGAAAGTATTTTCTAAAAGAAATACCCTTTCAAAAAATTCCGTTTAAAAAGTACCTTTTAAAAAAATACCTTTAAAAATGTTTCCTTTAGTAAAATTACCTTTTAGAAAAAGTACCTTCTAAAAAAATACCTTTTAAAAAAAAGTACCTTTAATAACAAATACATTAAAAAAGTAGCATTTACAAAAATACATTTGAAAAAAGTACCTTTTAATATTTGCATGTATCTTGGAAAAAAGAAACGTTTAAGAAATTTCCATTCAAAAAATTTATCATCTGACAAAAGTGGCACTTGAAAATAATATAATTAAAAGGTATATACCATTTAAATATACCGTTAAAAAGGCAATATTTGAAAAAGTACCTTTTATTTTAATATATTTTTCTAATACCACAAATACATATGTACATAGATATCTATTGTGCATACTAATTAGATTTTACAGTTATCATCTTTAAAAGGGACTTCATTTGCATTTTTTTTTTTAAATTTATATTGGGAGAATTCAAATGCATTAATAGTTGCATAAAAAACTGTGAGACACGGTACGTATAATTAATATTTGAACAATACGCATATTTATACACTCTCTTATGCAGCCAATTTTAGTGGTTTTTTTTAGAAATTTTAGTTCTTAAATTTATTGGATGAAATATTTTGACACGTATTTAAAGAGAACAGCTTTTATCTGCAATTTGAAACAAATACTTGTTTTATTTAATTCCAAAATGTTAATTTTGGATTTCTGTTTTCTTTTACTGAAGAGTGGAATATCGCTTTAATCAAAAGTAATGTGGAAAAAATCGTAGGCAGTTTCATTGTGGGTTACTGCGCACTTGCTTTTTTAAATTTTGACATTTTCTAAAGCAATTATCATTTATAAGTGGACAAACATGAGGCGAATGGTGACCAAAAGAACAACATAATCTAAATTATTATTATTATTTTTAAGAAACCGAAATTAAATATTTATAAAACTTGACTAAGAACTTTTGCTAAAGTTATCAATATTATAAAGAAAACAAGTAACTCCATTGAACTCGAATTATATAAATTGAAAATTCAGCTGACTGCATGTGAGTTTGGAATCTTAAAAAAACATACCAGCTTAAGGAAATTGTAATAAAACATGGAAAAGATGTATGTATGTAGGCATATTGTTGAGGTAATAAATACACTTAAAACGTACGTATAGGAATCGCTTAACACTAACACAAGACACATTAAGCAAACGAAAATGTATTAGACCAGAAAAGCCAGACATTATCACGCATGTACACAATTTACTTTTACTTTTTTTGCTTGTTTTTGAATAAATAAAGTGTGTTCCAAAATTTGTTTAGAATATTAATTAAGGGAAATCTATGGAAAATTTTTAAATTATCGTCGAGAAAATGCACAAATTACAAGCACTTTTTTGTAAAAATTTTCTAGAAAGATTGGCAATAAAAATGGAAGGAATTCATAATTTGAGCAAAAGACACTAGATATTTCACTATTTCAATTTGGTTATATTTTCACCAACAATTTCACGTATAAATTGGGTATTTCGACCATTCGAAAAAAATTTATTGGGTGGTGTTTGCCATTTAAAATCAAATCCACTCTTTTCGGGTTCTTTGATAACACTCCTCGAAGCATATTTTCGCTAAGCAGCCAAAGTTCCATTATTCCTGATGATAGATTTTTCAATAGTTAAAAATCGTTTATGTTCCATTTAACTAATCCCAAAATGTTTCTTTTCGCGATTCTTTCAGGTCAAATTCAAACACTGAACCATATTACGACATTCGATATCAATGGAAAGTTATTTGGATTCAAATTAAATTGGAATTCGATCAATATCAAATGTTGCAATTCGGATCAATTTTTTCTTTTCGTATTGGACCAGCCCTAACAAGATGGCCTCTGCTCGTGCACTGAAATTTTTGCTAGAACTAGAGAGATTGGTCAGGCTCTATTCCATAGAGCCTGCGGTATATTGTTCTACTTACGAATAGTACCGCTAAAGCCCGAATTTTTGCTTTAGTGCGAAGTGAGTTTCGATAGCACATTAACTAAAAATTTATGTAATTTCAATAGAGCACAATAAAATAGTGAGACGCACCTCACACTATGTCGATGTCTCAGTGAGACAATAGAGTTGACTACATTACCGTCACCGATAAGCAGCTTCTTCGGAACATGGTCGAGTAACTTCAAAATAAGGTTCGAACTACTCACCCATATATGAGAATTATATTCCATTTTCAGTTGGGTTTAGGAGCGAATCCAACTTAAAAAACCGAAGTCACTTCTATGCCTTTTATAAATTTTGGAATACCCTTTATAACGATAACAATAAAACGGAAAATCTTTCCAAATCGAAGCTGAGCACGCAAGCATAAAATTACGAAAAACGAAAATAAAAAAAATGAATTTCGTCCACAAAATTTTTAGAAAATAATTTGTGAAAAAACATTTACTACCACTAACGTTGGAAACATCATCTGCATGCATGTTTATCCGACATTTCAGCCCCTCAGACATCTATTTACTAACAACGGCAGAAACTCATTGCGACAAAGTAACATAAAGATAAAGTAGACAAATTCAAACGCTGTGTTGACTGACTCTGCTTAAAAATGTATGAGGTGTGTCGATCTGTCATGCTGAAGTCAAAGAATTCTTTGCTTTAAAAAGGCTGCGTGCGGCAACGTCATCCATCTGTTACACACTGGTTCGTGCGTTTTTGCTATTTATTTTGCTTTTTTTGCGTTTTGGTTGTTGATTTTCTAGGAAAATTTATTAAAAAAGAAACATTGTATTTATGTTTGTTGGTTGGGCGTAGCTGGGTGAAAGAAGGGGGTGGACATGGCACTTTATTTTGCTTTAAACACTAAAAGCTGAAGAAAGCAACAGTGTGTCAAAAAATATATGAAAATTGGCAAAGAAAGGGTTGCGACTTGATTATCAGTTGCTGTTTTCGTTCCTTTCATTTTTGTATATTTAAGTTTTGAAACACATCAGTTACATTCGTACATTAAAGAATGTTAATATATTTAAGTGGCTGATTAATAGAAAATCAATAGAATGAATTATCTAATTTATTGTTAGAAATAAAACTGCCAAAAGTCAATTATTCCTCGAGAAGCTATACGTCAGAATAATCTATATGTCAGAATAATTTAATAAACATTTTTTTCATATAAAGTACCATCTTGCAACAAGTAAAACTTTTGTACATAGTACTTTTTGACACATAAGGTAATCATAGTTTTTAAATGTGTATCCTTTTGCAAAGTGAATCCTGTCTGCAAAGGCTATCTCCGTAATATTTATTCTTTAATTGTATTACTAAATAAATGTTGCACAGCAAACAATTTTACTTGTTTTCAAAATAGTGGGGTTTTGTATGCTGGATCCTTCTAAAAATGTAATTTTTTACAAAAGTTAACTTTTCAAAGAAACTTTTTTAGAAGTGCTATCTACCGTATTTTTTTTAAATAAACCTTTTATCTCATTTGGCAAAGCTTATATTTTGAAATATTAATACTTTTCGCAAAATGTGCCTCTTTGGTAAAAATTAGCTTATTTGTAAAAGTACCATTTTGTAAAATAATGTCTTTTTATTATAGAACTAACTTCATTTCAAATATATGTATGTTATGTCAAATGCATGGTACTTTGTGCAATAAAAAAAAACTTTCAATGTTATAAGTACTTTTTTGCGTACATGCAACGCCTCTTTAGAAAAATCTATTCTTTTTGGAAGAAAATGTATTAAATGAAAAATCATTCAAAACGTGCTTTTTTGTAGGAGTTTTGTATTTGTAAAAGGTACCCCTTTGTAAAAGGTACTTACTTGTGGCGTGTATTTTCTGGAGTTACCTTTTTATAAATATTACTTTTTTGCAAGAGATGTCCTGTGCATCAAACACCTTTTTTATATGTATTTTTTTTAAAGTGAGTTTGTTTAGAAGTGAGTTTCTATTTTTAAAAAACAGGTTTTTGTAGTAAGTATCTTTTTGTAAAAGGTACCTGTTCTGAAAACGTACGCATTTTTAAAAGGCATTTTTTACCTATTTGTAAAAACTACCTTTTTGTAGCAAGTATCTTTTTTAAATATTATTTTTTGTGAATAATACCTTTTTTCTAAAACCTTCTTGTAAAAAAAGTACCTTTTTGTAAACTCGTACCTTTTTTTAAATAAGTATCTTTTTGTAAAAAGTTTCGTTCTAAAAAGTATGTTTTATTAAGTACTTGTTTGTAAAAAAGTACGTTTTTATAAAAAATTCATGTTTGTAAGAAATATTTTTTTAAACCGTACCTGCTTTTAAAACGTACGTAACTTTCGGTAAAAAGTAACCTTTTGGAGATAATACCCGTTTGTAAAAAGTAATCTTTTGGAAATAATACCTTTTTGTAAAAAGTACCTGGTTGTAAAACATATTCTTTTGGAAATAATACCTTTTTGTAAAAAGTACCTGGTTGTAAATAGTAACTTTTTGTAAAGAAGTACCTTTTTGAACAACGTAAATTTTTTTAAAAAGTACCTATATGTAAAAAGTATTTTTTTAAAGCACTTATTGTAAAAAGTACCTTTTCGAAAAAAGTACCATCTTGCAAAAATTTTATTTTTCGTAACAAGTATTTGTTTATTAAAACTATTTTTTTCTACACAGCATTTTTGTTGTACTTCGTTTTAAAAAGTACCTTTGCACAAGATACCATTGTAAAAGGATATTTTAAGTGAAAAACTCCTTTTGGTAATAAATACTTTTTTAATACCTGTTTGTAAGAGAAGTTTTATCATATAAAAATGATCTATTTCTTAGTAATGTTTTAAAATTCGCATTGCCTTAGATGTCTGAAATTCATAAATTTTTATATTTTAAATATGAGCGTTACTGCGAATAGAACGGCACACATATGTATGTATGTATTTATGTATGTGTACGCTTAATATATGTGTATACATACGAGGGTGACAACTTATGTTGTGCCAAGTGATAGCATTGCACAAATCGGAGCAAACATTATATTCTTATAAATTCTAATATTCACCGAAAGTTTCGCCAAACTTTCAACTTATTTAAAATGGATATTTTTCCGCAAGAAAAATGAAAAATAGAGTTTCATGACTTTAATAATTAATAAAGACATTTTCAAACAAATATTTTAATTTTAAATAAGGTTTCCATTAAATATAAAATGCAAACCTCGTATGTGTTTAAGAATAATTTTTATTTCAAAAGTAATTCACAACCATTCGAGTCTACATCGTGACCTGACTGTCTCAAAAATGAAACTCGCAGATAAACATAGACGATATATTAAAACACACATTAAGGCATGTAAGGAACGAATAAGCAGTCACTGACTTTAGGCTGCTTTTAGATTCAGGAATGTGCCTTCACACAAGGATGAACATTTATACTTAATTGCTCAAAGTACATAAATGGATTTAATTTTTTTCCTTTTGTAATTTTGTTTCCTTTCCAAGTTTTTTTGAGACACGCTATTGACGGAGATTTTTTATTTATTCATATAAAGTTTTTTTTGAAGGAAATATGAATATTCATATATATAAATATGTATATCTATTTGCTTGTTTATTCCTTTGCGGAGTTTTTAAATTTCTTTTTCGTTGGTAATTTAAGGCGACATTAAGGACCAACTTTAGAATCGCCGTAAAGCACGCAATAGAAAATTTACAATTTTTCCTTAATGTTACTGTATTTAGAGTCGCTGCTGTGTCTACTCGTGCTGCCTTGAATTGATGGCAATTTGAGTTTAAAGTGCACAGGACATTAAACGGACAAACATACATATGTAGAGTATAGAAAAAGTAAGACCCAGCGCAAGTTTACCATGGGGACGTCCAGGTGTTCCCAAATACATATGTATGCTTTAAAAAATGTAATAAATAACATTTACAGGGTGACTTAAGAAATTGTAGCATGAGAAAGGAATGTTAAAGAATATAAAACAAACTTAAAAAAAATAATAATACTAATGGGAGGGTTGATATACGACCACTAAAACCTTTAGAAATTGTATTATTTGTTAAAAGCCTGGCAATAAAAAAAATTAATTTGTTTAATAATTCTCATAATGCTAATGAATTTTATTTAATCACTTTAATGATAGTTCTATGCAAAAATGTTTAATTAAGTTGAAATTCACATGTCATCTTGTTTTACTGAGTAAAAATAACTTACGATTTAGTTCAAATACATTTTTTTCAAATGTTTACCACGCACTCACTCACCTGGAAAAGAAAGAAAGAAAAGAAACATTAACAAAATGCAGTTGTTAGGAATACAAAAGCTAAGAGCGCCTAAAAATATATTAAACTGTTTCAATGCTATACCTTAAAATATACCCTATACTAGCAGCTGCACACGACGCAGGACTTAAAGCCTTAAGGTAGGCTACTTAATTATATTTACTAACACGTATACTATTAATTTATTAGCGCTTCTAATGGCTCTAATCCAAGAATGGCATATTTATGACATTCGCTATACGATTTCAATTAGTAGCTAAAGAAAATACATGTGTGTGTGTAAAGACTTGCATTATTTGCCCCCAAAACCGATTTGCCAATTAAAAGATTTGAACTAATTCAATATAAACAAAATACAGCAGAATGATTTACTAAACATTTTGATTAAGACTTAATATAAAGCCTTCAGCCATGCAGAGAATTATAATTAACTTGATTAAATAATAAAGAAAAATATAATAATTTAAAGCAAAGTAGTATTGAGAAATTAAGTGAACAGACATGATTCAAACATTAATAATTATGAAAAAGAGAATATTAATATGATTTATTGAATGATCGATCTTTTAACTCATGTATGGAATGAAAAAAATTAATGAAAAAATAATCAATTGAAAAATCCACATCCATCAAATGCTCCAAAATTATTACAGGCTAATGATGAATAATTTTTTTCATTTGGTATGTGATTCAGAAAATAGCAATAAAAAAGTCTTGTCACCGACTTACTTCTCATATTTTAATCTATACAAGTAAAAGTCAAACGTTAAATGTGACGCTAAGTACAAAACTCGAGGAAAAGCGGACCAATTAAACTTTCTCTTTATATACATCGAGTCCTCCAATAGGGACTTTCGAACTTAAACAGTTGATAGCGGCCTTATTGTTAAAGATGTTTGCCAAATTGTCTGGCATTTATTCAATCTGCTTTGTCGAATCACCAAGGACTGATGTGGCGTTCAAGGGTACGTCCAAATTATAAAATTGTTTTATCAAAAACGGTGTTCTGTTCCGGCAATGATCTGTTCCCTTTGCTCATTTTATGGCCGCTCTACTTGTACTCCATTTCTGGATGAATGGGTGTGTCACCAAACACAATTGCTGAACAAATTTTGGAACAATACCAACTCACATGATATCCAAAAGCGTCCAATGCATTTCGAAAAAGTCAAGGTTTGATGTGGGTTTTGTGCCGAGTGATGTGGGTTTAGTTCATATTTCTTTGTCCACGACGTTAGCCAGCGAGCAGTGTAGATTAATAATTACCGAATTTTTTAATTACAAAATTCAGTACTTTTTTTTATTTTACAAAATTCTAGTTCATAAATATCTTCAATATTCTTAATGTATTTGTCTGGATTTAAAATGGATGGACCAACACGACATCAAAGCTTTTGACTGGTCTCTTTAAATCCATAATATAATGAAAAGTAATATCGCAATATTTTTTTCAATTACGACCTTCATACTCGAATTAAGTAATTTTTCTTGAATTCTAGTTTATAAATTTGCTTAATTTATTTATTATACCAAGTGAAAATTTTTTTCATTATATGAAGGAGCAATCCGTATATAAATTTTTGAAATCTACAATACGATAAAAGAGGAACTATGAATCAATTGTATTTTAATTTAGCAGTAACAGAGCTGTAAGCGAGTGATTTTTTTTTGAATAAAAGAGCGAAGAACAATGCAAGCAATGACTTAAATGCATTCATTTTGACAACAAAAAAAAGGAATTGCATTAAAATATAAATGCATTCATAATGAACTGACAATTCTTAAATGCAAGAGAACACTGAAGATGGCACAAAGCCGAAACTGGTCTGTTTTCAAACCAAATTTGACGTGGGATGACGGAAAATCGTCCCAAATTCTTAAATGCATTCATTTTAACAAAAATATGGATCGAATTAAAATTTGAATTGATTCTTCATAGAATAATTTTTTTTTTTGAATCATTAATTTCACAAAAAAAAAATATGAACTGAACTGATGAAATCATTTTTGCTACGTGATGAAATTATTCATATTTTAGTTCAATTCAGTTTTTGGTATAACGAATGATTAAATAAAAATTTTAATCCATGAAGAATTAATTTAAATTTTAATTCTTTTAATTTCTTTAAATAAAAGAAATGATACAAGAATTATTAGTCAATGAAAATTTAATAAAAATTATACTTCAATTCATATTTTCTTTAAAATGAATATAAAAAAAATTAGCCCATGAAGAATCAATTCAAATTTTAATTCGTTTCATATAGTGATAGTGAAAATCAATGCATTTATATTTTTATTCAATTTCTGTTTTTAGTTAAAATGAACACATTTAAGTTGTGATTATTCATGGTGAATTAGAATCATTCTTTTACAACTCTGCCTCGTAATCGACTCAAAATGGCAACCTCTAACTAATAATTTAGAACTTGTCCTTCGAGACATTCTCTGCATAAGCAATATATTTTAAATAATTGAAATCAAATGGTGGACACATACAAATTTCAAATATTCTTTGAAAAAAGTAAAGTTTGTGTTTCATAACTTTTCTTAAAATCCAATGAGCCGCGAACTAAGAAATACCTTTTAGGAGAATGTTTCTCAATTTAAGAACAGTTTTACTAACTATGAACTTAAAGTAAAGCCAATAAGCTTTTAAGTATTTAAAATTTTATGTATTTTTATTTTATTCGCGAATAAATCATTTCCTAAACTAATTTTCATTTAATAAAATATTTCACATGTTTCTTCTTACGACACAAAATTTTTTAAGTTTAATAAAGATTTAATTAATTTTAGAAAATATGTTTTAAAAGCATTTAATTATTCGTTGAATTTAAGGGCTTGGTTGTGTGGAAACTATTAAGTCCAACATCTATTAGATTTAAGTTTATTTTGTCTAGTTCTAGGGAATTTTTCAAATTAATTCTTACTAAATTATTTTTTTTTACTTGAAGTTAGTATGTGTCTTTTTTTCAGTGTACGAGGAACCCCTCTGCTTTAAATTTTAAAGCGAATTTCTCTAATATCACTTTTTTCACTATGATTAAAACCCTTTCATTTGTGGAGCAAAATTTGCATAATTTGAAAAAAAAGAAGTTAAAATTATGTATAAGCGTTACAGGTCATTGGATTTAAAAAGCATTTTTTTATTCATTTTATTTTATTTGAATGAATGATTCCAACACCCCCTGCATTTGAGAAGAGGAAAAAAAATAAGTAAACGCTATTTCTTTATTATTTTATTTACAATTTATATTCATGTATATGTAATCATATGTATATAAATAAAGGGAATATGCAAAGAAGAAGGAAAGTGCGATATTAATTCACATACACAGCAAGTTCAAACAAATACAAAGAAACGTACAGTTTTGTTTGTATATGTTTCTCATGAAAACATTTTTTTCATTCCTTGGTGGCCGAGATACGAGTTTTATTAGTTCTCCAGGGTGTACACCATGAAACAGCACGTAAAATATAAACAAGAGCAAAAAAAACTAACAATAAAATTCGACGATAAGGTTGGCCGGCGCAGTGAATGCCATTTCTTATGTGAACGGAATACTAGTGGATCAATAGGTTATTATTGTGGAGTGGAGGAAATAGATGATATTGCGGGCGCAATCACATGAGGGATAATTACGGGAGTCGTGATCGAAATAATTTCGCATTGAAAATAATTTCGATATTATTTTTTTTATGATGGAAGTCGAACAGAAGCGAAAAGGGTTATTCACCACTGAAAATATATGTACTTACATACATACACATGTACATAAATATATTTATTCTGCAAATAATCATTAGCGAAAAATGTTTAGCATAAATAAAAATAAATTTTCCGAAAATGTAGCGAAATTTATAAAAAAAATTTTTATCAGCCTAAAGTTGAAGCAAAAGAATTTAACTGGTAGCTACCGAGAACAATCTGTCAAAATTAAAATATAAACGTCTATATGAAAATGATTACTCCACAGCCATAACTACAACTACAAGGCTACACGACCACTGTTATCGCTGGCGCCGAGTTAGGCTAATTTTCATTTTCGTAAGAGGCAGTGCTGTCAATACAATAAAAGAAAAAAATTGGAATAAATTAGAGATTAAAATAATTTTGTTTGTGAGAAATATTATCACAAAATTAAAATATTAGATGTGAATGAATTAACCTTCAGGAGGTTTTAAACAAATGTAACAATACGTTTTGATTTAATTGATAAACATATATTTTGAATAGATAATTTTATTTTTATAATAGAGAAATATGTGAATGTAGCAACACTAAATTGTTTTTTTTTTTGCAACAAACAGCTTCCATTTTTTTCAATTGCTCATTATTGTTTGATTATTATTTTTATGATATATTTCAGTTAAAACATATAATATCGCTTATAACGAACACCGTCTCCAATCCAGCTTTGCAAAAATATTTCATTAGAACTCATTATGGTTATAACGAACTAGGGTTATAGCGATATTTCGCTTATAAAAACTATTTTTTATATACAAATACATAAAAGCTTCAAAATTTTTAATTGTAATGAAAAAAAGAAAACCAATTTGCTAATTTTTTTTTTATAATTTTCTTAGCCGGTGCCTTCGCAGACTAGTAGCTAGTGTACTAGACTGGTAGTCCGAAAGTCGCAGGTTCGACTCCTGCCGCAGACTCCGGGTGTCTCTGCAGATAAGCCAAGTAGCTTCGCAGCTTGTGTTTGTTAATTAAGAAAAAAAAGATAGTCCTGTACAATTTGATGAAGCAGTAAAAGCAATAAAAATTTAGCAAAAGTTATGAAAAATAAGACAAATGCATTTTATTTTGATCATGCATACTTTTATTTATTAAGAGAAAAAATATATGCCATATATATGTTTCCATTACGATTAAGTAGATGAATTCACGGCATCGATTGCAACCAATGGCATGTGTAGTCGCAGTTGTCAAGTATAACAAATAACATAAATTCCATTTACATCCATTTTATTTTTTTTACATCCCGTATAAGCTTAGTCGCCCTCAGAGTGCAATGAGGTTATACAAGATTATATGAGATGATTTAGGAAATAAAATTTTTCATATAACAATAGTTATTACAATTGTTTATGATATTCTCCTAATTAATTATTTACTCAGACAAAAAAAAAAAACTTCTGGAAGCAGTGAATAATCCGATCTTTTTCAACGATTTTTGCGTAGAATTGTCAATTAAATACAGTTTCTTATTTAGACCCTATTCATTAGATTTATAGTCAGGTACGAGATGTTATGAAAAAATTATTTTTTGAAGTGCTCTAAATGCTTTTCGTCCCCCAGTACTATATGTGAAAATCATAATCATTACCCATTGAATTTTTCTTCACACAATTTAAATTCTTACTGATTATTTTTGACGAAAGGTTTCGAATTCGAAGTTGGAAATCACATGCCATATTTAGCAATCAACGCATTTACCTCCTTTACGAAGTTTCCAGATAATCAAAACTTGCTATCAGTCATAGTATATTTTTTGTGTGAAAGTAATTCATAGTTTTAATTAATTAATTTAATAAAATACTGTCTTCATATACATTTAAAGATATACGTTTTTATTTACTTAATCAAGATTATTTCAAATTAAGGTACTAAGAAGTCGAAAAAATGCACTAGCGGATACTTTGTTGGAGGCAATAAAAATGTCATTCCAGAGAAGAGCTTCAACGGTGCATGACTTTTTTGGAAACTCTTTTTTCACTAAGAAACTGATGGCAAGATCCTTCCACACTCTGAGATTATTCTGATCAACAGTGGCAATAGTCTCTGGAGTTTGTACCAAAAACAGTTTCATCGTCTGGAGCCTTGTAAATTTTTGCAGCAGCGTAATTCCGTTTTAGCATTCTGTGACGTGAATTTCCGAAACGCTACAGAAGGTTCCAAATAAAAAAAGCCCGATTCATTAGGCCACTCTGTTGTGTACTCAGTCGTTTGGTATGTCAATGACTTCCATTGTGTTGTTCAAGACTTAAGCTTTTTTTTATCAAGACTATAATGATGTTTATAGTATTTTAAATCAACAATAACTTGCCATACCCAAACATATTTTGTTGGCAGAGAACATATTACAACTACATATTTCCTTTGCCTGTATGTATGTATAAGGAAATAAAATCGCAATGGAGATACTAATAAAAAGTTATGGAGATTTTTTATAAAAATTCTTATGCATTTCTTGCTTCCTGGAGGAATGTTACAAAACTGCCCTCGTAAAGTCAAAAGAAATAAAACAAATAAAAAGTAAATTTACTGTCGTTGGTGAATGTATTTATTACCAGCACATTTTTATTGTGCATGCAAGACACGCATTTCCAAGTACACATTTCCATAAAACGTGTTTCCTCCTTCTGAGCTTGAACAATTCTTTGAATTCCTTTTTCTAAATTTAACAAATTATTAATATTGTGCAATTGTCAGGCCACCGCGATATGAATAAATATATGCTCCTGTAGCCAAGAAAAACACCAACGGTTCTCTTTATCCTTAAAGATTTTCATACGAATTTTATTTACTATCAGGCGTTCCTCGTGGGCAACACACATGCAGCGAAAAGTAATTGAAGAGGAAGCAACATTGCGAAAGTCAACTGCAGGAAAAAGTTATAAAAATAAAAAAATAAAAACGATTAAAGAGATAAGCGAGCAATATTCAGAACAAGTGACGTTAAGACAATTTATCGTTGTCATCTTTTTTCGACGTTTCTCAATGAATTTTTCTATATATAGACACATTTTGAAATATTGTTGTACTCAAGCGGCATGTACAAATAATCTAAATAAAATTTGATTTATAAAACAAAAGCATTTTTTAAACAATGATTTATTTTTTTGTGCCAAAATTTGCAATAAGAATATAAACTTTTGTTTTCAATTTGTTGAAAATAAATATTTAAACTACTCGTAGCTTTCATAATTGTTTATATTTTAACATTTATTTATCAAAAGGATTTCATTTATTGATATTTAATTAAAAGGATTACTTTTTGGCGAAATTGTTTAAATAATGTTTTTTTAAACTAGTAACATACCTAGAGGGTTCAGTATTGTTGTTTTGTATATAACATACTTTAGGGGCCTTTTTTTGCGGGTGAGCTGGGGAAATGCATTACTGCATTCATAGTGGATCGTCACCCACTATGATATGTCGGGCTCTCCCATATGGGCATACCGACTAAAACCCTACCTCATCTCTTTGGGAGATACTTCCACCTCGGGACCGCTTTCGCATTACTTCGAGGTGGCTCTCTTGCTTTAGGGGCTTAACAAAATAGAAATTACAATTTATAAAAAATATATACTTATTTCTTTTTAACGAATCAGCACAACGAAGTATGTATAATTCATAAAAATAGCAAAGAAGAACTATATAAAACTATAAAAATACATGTTAACGATTTATATACATACAATCAAAATATATTAAAAAAAACGGTATTCGTATAATTATTTTTGCATTCGAATAAGAATAATTGTAAAGTTTTCTTTATTTATCGGATTTTGGTTGTTTTTACCTCACAAGCAAATTTCTTACTACCACGTCAGAAAGCCATGACCGAAAAAAACCACCATTATTTTTGAACCATTAGAATTACAAAATGCACAGACTAGTCGAATGAAATGAAAATCGTTATTCTACAGATCATGATATTCAACCATCGTATAGGAAATAAAGAAGCCACAAAAAACTCTCAAACAACCGTAACGCGGTACAGTCATTTCATTAAAATTCCATTAGCACGAGCGAGAGCGGGATGCAAAACTCTCGAAGTCCAAATAACAGAAGCAAAAGGTTGACTGCACTTAAAAAATAATTACGACGACGCGAGAGCAGTTTTCCACCCCTAGCATTGGACTTAAGTTCAGATCCATGTTATAAGCTGGGATTGCATATATTTTTGGTCACAAACGGATTAATCAAAGGATATAAATCGTGACATAGTTGGACGGGCAAAACAGCAGCACTACATACGCTTCGGTAAACCAATGAAAGTGTTGCTCGTACGAGTATGTGTATGGTGAGACGACCGTTGTAATTTTAATTTAGCCAGTTTTTGTGTTTAATTTTTATATTATGTATTTTTTTACGGTGCACCTAATGAGAAGGGTGGAACTTGCTGAGATTTGCTCTCGGGATAGCGAGCTAGACGGAAACATCACTGGTTCCTGCAGCCGTGACAAGATAAGCCGTCATTGAATAGTATTTCATTGACAGCAAATGAGTAATTTTTTCTCCTAAGCATTAATTACTTTATACATATATTCTAGTATTTTCTTACTTTATATATTCTTAGATTTTCTATTGAGCGATAATAAATGCTTTGAAATTGATAACAAAATAATAGTTGGAGTCTTCGATTTCAATTAAGCGATTTTGTCCTTTAAACGGGATTCATTTATCCGAATTAAACTCTATTTAATTATTTAATTAATAATCAAGTATATTATTTGGTGTGATAATCTCTACGGTGATTTCCGATTTTGCTTGTAAGCTGCCCTTGTAAACTTTGCAGATTAAGCAAGATTAAGCTTCCTAAGCTAAAGTAAAATAATATATAATATTTAATTTTCTTTTTTGTTTAATTCGCTTTTTTCACTTTCCTCCGCGTTTAGACAGGGAAAGTATAGTTTCACAGACTTTGTGTTGTTTTATTAGAATAATCATTTTATTCATACACACATACATGTACGAGTATATACGCAATCTAATTTTAAGGTGTATTTCTGCATACATATATTCGTGTCAGTCTGTGGCATCGCAGCTCTAATCGACTTTAATAATTCCGATTCATTTGCCACAAGCAATTGTGTTTTCCTCTAAGGTTTTTAAAAGAAAATTTTGGCTTAATGTTGTAAAAGAAGTGAAGAGGACTCAGACAATTACTCAGTTTTTCTTATTTTTTTAAGGTGAAATATCGAAAATAAAAATAAAATTTTTTACAAAAAATGGGATCCCAAGCTTGTAAAATAATAATAATAATAATAATAATAATAATAATAATAATAATAATGGGCATGTGGTTTCAGCTCACATTTTCACAATATTATATTCTATACATAATGGCATCGATATTTCAATAATATCACACACACACACTTTGTTTGATTTAAATTTAAAGATCGGAACTGCTTAATGAAAGATCCTCTCTAAAATCTCTTCAAATATGTTCCAAAAGCTGGAACGAGGGATAACGAAAAATGCTTAAATCGCCAGAAATACTTTCAAACCGCTATTGCTATTGCTCTTATCCTTTCGTTATCTTATAGTATGTAATTATAAGTAAAATAAATCTATAATAATAATAATTTAAAATCGCAAAAAGTCAGTGAAATTAATACCTAAAGTACGTGATTGCCAGGAGAGGGAGATAAATTTGCATAAATTACTTAAGCTGGCATAGAGCTGCGGGTTTTGAAAGTCCGAATCATTCTCCCAATATTGGTGGATAATTTATCATGTCTCTGTAACAGATAGTTGCAACTCAGCAGTAAATTATCGTAAACGACTATATCGCTCAGTTCGCGGCAAATAATTTAGTTATATGTGATCTTTTGGACTCGCCTTTGGTAGATGTGGTCTCATTAGGCCGTTGGCTCGAATTTCACAGCATATAGTAATCGTATGTAGCTGCAACGTCATTTTCTCATATAGTGTAATTTCGCTGGTAATCATTCTAGAATACGTCTCGATGCTAAACCAATTCGTGATAATACGGCACTGTCTCTGATTGGCTTTTTAATTAATTTCCTATACGTATATTTCAAATATCCCATATTTAATTTTTTTTTAATCGAATACTATTTCCATTTAAAAACGCTCAATTCAACATATAAATTATGTCATTGTAAATAAAACGATTTAATTCTTTAATCCCTTAAATAATATTTTTCCTTCATATAAATTCTATTCCCCAAAAATTTTATTAAATTAATAATAGACCTTTAGGCTGTCTTATAAATTGGTAATTTAACTGTTTCCTTAAGACAGAAACGGCCGATAAAAAGCAATAAAAATTTGTTTATGGCAAAATTAAATAGATAAATATTGATCATAAAATGACAATAAAAATGATAAATTAACTTGAGCAGAAAATAGCAGAAACTACGAAAAGAAAGAAAATTAAAAAAAAAAAAATCATATCGAAATAAAAATAAAATAAATTTCTTTATTTTTATTCCTTTAGCGTTACTTAAGCTTAGAAAAACTTATTTTACTTAAAAATTATCAAACATGAAACATTCTGAGTCTCAAGGATCCAAAAATAAAACATGAATGTATAAAATGTTTGTTGCTGGTTTTGACAAATGCTTGTCGTTTTATAAGGATAAAAAGAGAATAAACAGAATAAATGTAAGGCAAGAAAAAGAGTGAAAAAGAAAAAAAAAACTGAAACTGCATAGATTCGCGTTTGGAATACAAATTATTGAACATAATTCTGGCTGTGTTTGCCTGGTATGTTTCAAAGAAAAGGAGTACAACTTTAGGGAGGGAAGGGAATAAAAAAAATATGTAAGTACATATGTAAGAGGAACGGAAAGAGTTTGACGTGGAAAGGCATTCAAATTATTTGTAAGAGCCATTAAACAAATATGTACGTCTTTATAAATAAAGTGTTAGAAGTTTCTTGAAAATCTTAATATATCCAAATCAGCGTCAATCATAAACAGGATAAACTTTAAGAAGGGATGTGTTAGAGTTTTTTGTATACAGCAGATGGTTTTCCGGTTTGAGGAATATTCGTTTTAACGAATATCGTAGTTAAAGAAGGAATAACTTATAACTTGAACAACTTAAACAAAAAATTATTGTATTAGACCAAATCCTCTCAACGATCGGAATCGCTTATGAGCATCAAATTTACTCAGAAGGTATGATTTATGAAGGCTTATTGTATGTAGAATTTTAAAAGCATAAGAGCGTAAAAATTTTCAAATCACAAACTTGATGTAAAAAATGACTCTCACAATCATAATGGCTCTAATGATTATAACAAACATTTTATTATGTTCATCCGAACTATGGAAACTGCGAAACATATAACTATGTTCTTAAGAACAATAAAATGACAAAACATTTTTATTTATTTGGTATAAATGACTTCTATTTACAAATTTCACTTTAAATAATTTCTTAAACAATATTTTGACACTCTCAACAGCAAACAAAAATATTTAGTTGGAATACGTAATTTGTTGTAGCAACTATTTTATATTTTGCATTATTTTTAGGATCTTCATATTGAATTTTAGTTGGATAAATCATATAATGACATAAAATTATAAATTATAAAATGGTCAATATAACAAAATAAATATTGTTTCCTCAATCATTCGTGGCAAAAATGACCACAAAATGACCATAATGATCACTTCTCAATCATGAAAAGAAATTGTAGGGTTCGGATTTCTATAAATTCAAAATTGATATCTTTTTGGATTTTAAGGCTACAGTAATTCGCCGAAACCCATATCTGAAGAAGAAGTTCTTCAGCCAACAATAATCGATTTTTGACTAATTTCTTTAGAAATATAGTCAATGTAAGATATAAGACACAAAATTAAAGCTCACATGGAAACATGTTGGACATCTCATATTTGCTGAAGGATAGACATTGCAAATTTCAGCGCAGTATAAAATAGATGATTATAATCCGTTTTGAAAGCTTAATTTCATTCTGGCGTTTTTAATAATTTTAATGTAGGATTGTCATTGTGCTGTCCTCACAGATGTCCATTCAATGATTTGGAAGATGTCCTCAATATTTTTTTATGTTTTTTACAAAGAAGATGGTTTTATATTCAGTGACTATTGATAGATTATCAGAGGAAAAGGTATAAACTTATCAATTGTCACGATTTCTTCATCCTTATGTGAGAGTAATTATATCAGTATATAATGTTTTATAAAAAGAAAAATTATTTTAAAAAGTCGAGACGAATGACTTGTACAAGTAATTCATTTTTTCAATGAAAATTTTGTCCTGAGAAGTTGAAAAAAAAATACGTAATAGATTTTGGGAAGCAATGAAAATGTCATTCTTAAAGAATGGCTTCCACTCTTTATCGGGGGATAGTAATAAATTTTTTATATATAAAATTTGTGTACTTATTGTTAGTTCGTGAGATGTTAAGAGTAAAATAATTTATAAAATAAGAAGTCCATATAGAGTAATAAACGAAGGGTACGATCTTTAATACAGTAATGAAAAAATCAAAATCTGCACACACCTCACATATTTTATTTACACAGTGATACAACAAAAGTATCACTGCAACATATTGCGATGCGATCTCTTTAATTTGTTTTAGCGAAAATAAGGCACATCAAACCTTATGAAAAAGTCTGCTCTTTTGTTAAAAATTAAAGAGCGAGTGAAACAAAATGAAATATTTATGATAGATTTTAATTGCAAGATAATCATTAATTGTTGATATTATTTCTCTCTTTTGTGTTGATTGATTTTGTGCCACTAATAACTTTTGCTGATTTTCAATGCAATTTACAAACAAAATGTCACTTATGCCCGCACGATTTTCAATAAAATTTTTGCAGCACGTTAAAAAATGCAACCTTTTGGCAAATGTTGAGCAGAGGATGGGTGCAATAGCTGATTGCGCAACAACAATGAAATTTGTCATCCACACCGTATCCGAATATACGGACAATGGCGGCTGTCTTTAGAGTTTAATCTGCGGTTACACTGAACGATTTTTGTTCAGCAATTCTTCAATTGTAGGCAAGGGATCTTAGAAATAAGAATCCACATGCATGTGAAGCTCATTTTGTTCTTCCATATATACATCACTATAACATCAATGCGACAAAAATTTCTTAGTGCAAACGTAAATGCAATTTCAAGGAAGAAAACGACAAAAAAACGTTCTCGGTAAAGGCAGACTTAACAATTTAACAAACATATCGGTTCTCCCTCTTAAAATCGTTAGATGTTTAACCGAAAGTACGCGTATGTGTGAATCTCTTTTGAGGATGTCGTTGGATTATCATTTCGAACCGCCGAAGCCGCGGCGGCATGCACATGTAAAGTACATAAGTGCATGAGTATTTGTTTGATTGCTTGGGTGTATGTACTCGTATATTTTTATTCATCTTTTAAACTTCGTGATGATTTTTATTTTGCATTTATGTATCACAAGGGGTACGTGTGAAATCTATATACGAAAAAGAAAAGGAAACACTAAGAAGGAGTGTATAAAATTCTAAAATGCCAATGGGCGTTTATTATTTTTTGATGTTGTGCCTGTATTTGAAATTGTGGCATTAATGTTATGTTTAAATAAGTGTTGCAGCAGTGTGTATGTTGGAGTGCGTGTGTGTGCCTGTTGGAATGGATTGGTGGCATGTACATATGTAGCTTTATTGTAGATATTGCTTGATGATTTTGTATTATTTAGGCTGCTCTATTGCCAACCATTAATAAAAAATGGCAAATAATAGCAACAGCAACAACAGCAATATCAACATCAATTTCAATGTACATTTTTATTATTATTTTATTATTTTTATTTATACAGATTTGAAATTCCTTGCTGGCTGTGAGGAAATTTTTGCGTTTATATTTTTATTCAAGGCATTTCCTTTGCTCTAGAACTAAATATTTGCTATAAATTTTCCAGCATTCCCTCTGCTATTTCACATTTTAGTTAGAACGATTTATTAAAAATAAATTGGTATTCCTGCATGCCGTTTTTTTATTTATTTATGGACGTGTGTATATATTCAGCCATTTGAAAAAATAATAATTTTTTAGTAAAATAGTTGTCAACAAATATTTATTATTAGTTTTTTTTTTACTTTAATACATACAACACAGTTTTTGTGGTTATTGTTGTTGCTGTTGCTGTTGGTAGTGTTGGTGATGATGCTTCTGAGATGATGTGGTAAAACGTTTCGGTTCTAATCATTGAATGGCTTTCATTTATTCCAGATGCAGTTGTTCAAATATGCTTTAAGTATGGGGCCATTTTCTCCTGTTCTCTTTAATTGTCCGTTAATGACAACCAGCTAATAGCCACAAAATTGCAATCATTACGAAAAGTCTCTATGGCATAAGGATTATGCATGTATGTATGTGTGCGTGCGCATTGTGCCAGCTTATGTGTATATCTTTGGTAATGCAAGCCGTAGTATGTGTAGCATTGAATATATCCTATCAATGCGAAAAATAATTGGTTGTCATTTAAAATTTGTGGCTGAAAAAGGTCTCTTTTCTTGCCGGCCTTTCAACACCACTGTGGCATTTTTCAGTTACATTTTCAAATGCATTTTACCAAACAGTGGATTCGAGGAATAAGTGATTAATACAAAAGGTAGCAATAATTTGAAAGTAAGACTAAAAAACGTTTATGAAAATGCATTCATATTTTGCTTAATACTAGTTCGCTTTGCTGGATTCTTTTGTTTTACCTTAAAATTTTTCGTGTCCATATGCACAAATGCAGAAGAAAGAATTAATGGTGGCGATGTAACAATGAGGAATTATGGATCAAATGTTCTGTAAACTTCAGATCAATGGTAACATACTTCAAGCAAAAATATTTAACTCAAGTAAAATATATAATAAGAATAAAAAATTATAATAACAAGAAACGCGAAAGATTAGCAAAATGTCTCCGGGGAGGAGCAACCAAACAGATGCATTTAAGGCGTGAGTAAAAATTATGCAACAATTATTGAATTTCTCCGAAGCACACCGAACATAAATTTCTATAGGACGATTTCATATGTTCAAATGTAACTCAGCATGGGATAAGGGCACAGGACATTCGTCGAAAACATAATCACAGTTCATCTAGCAAATAGGAAAATATGCTTTAGGATGCATATTTCATCTAGGAAACTGCCACGACGGCGAAGACCGAGGTTGTTACTAACAACGAGAAAACTTTTCATGCCACTACATGGACTTATGGACTACACATGCATAGATCCTTGTTAAAGTGCTCAATTGTTTCCTAACGGAAGTTGCTTTTAAGTGTAATGTCAAGGCAAGTTTGAAAGAAAATTTTAGAAAATTAGATGTGATTAAAATATTTTATAAATTAATGTTTCCAATTCTAGCTGAAGGGTTTGTGCACACTTAATTAAAAATATTGAAAAACAAAATTTATATCATTGACCCACTGTTTGTTGCCATTAAATAAATAAATCCGTACCCTGCGTTTACATATTTGAATCAACTTGTCTACACATGTATTCGTATGTATGTACATACAACTCATACACATTTACGCAACGGGTGAAAATGTGTCCACCTAAACGCAGTGGTTCGTGTTGACTGTCAGAATGTGTGTATAAAAGAGTATGTCAACAATCATTTGTTTAAATGAATGTGGTGGAAGGCTGGTTAGTCTGGACGTTGTAAATATTAGGTGGGGCCGAAAAAATATTCTTTCATTAAAAGAAATTATTAATTAGGATTTCATTGTGAATTTATTTTCAAAAATTTTGTCAAGTGGCGAAAATATTTTTGAACAAATGACTAGATATACTTTTTCTTTATGGGCTCGTGTTTAGACTCCATTATAGAATGACGATTATTAATCTTTAATATATGTCATGATTGGAAACAAGACTAATAGCTGGGGGATCATACGCATATGCTCGTTGCCACCACACACCTCATTAGTGAAAGAGTCTTGTACTTAGACAGGTGTTGTTCAAATATTATTAGTATTTAAATTGAGAATCATTTGGAAGAGGAATACGAGAAATTTCTTTTCTTCATCAATTGTATTTTTTGTCATAGAATACTCTTAGAAAGCTCCCTCCACCTATTCTGAGTGTGAGTTATTATGTTTGCATAAAACTTGTCCAAATAGTAGACTCGGACGCTGATGAAATGTGTGGCGGTTATTTCTAATAGTGAAATACATTCAAAATTAATAATAATCATTATTTCATGGAGCCTGACGAGATTTGAACTCGACCTCATCAATAAATTTCTTTTTATTCATTTGGTTAACAATATATTAGCGTGTGGCGTAAAAAGGGCCAGCCAATTTATATTTTTTCACGTCGTACCTTGTCACGATAAGTAAAAAAAGCCAAATTGCTTCCACAATATTTGGTTATTTATTTGTCAAATTTACTGTTATCACCTGCACAAACTCCTTAATAACGTCCAGCTCCTAAAAAATTTTAATTCAAACCCATTTACTCTATAGAAACACAATTGTGCAACACCATCGATATGCAGTCCAACTTAAATACATTAAAAAAAAACTTTGGTTAACAATTTTTTTTTTGCAATATTTATTTACTGTAAGTTTGGAGCTGCTCAATATGTCTCAAATTTCTTTGCTATTTATGCCTCTAAAAGTAATTTGAAAGATTTCAGCAAGAATTTCTTAAGAATGTCCTGAAGATGATACTCAATGAGTATCGAAATATTGATAGTTATTTTTAATTAAATTTTTTTAAAAAATAAAAGACCTTAAGCTTGAAAATTAAAAAAACGAATTAATGTCAAAAACTTTTAAAAATTTGGCCAGAGGTATATTTTTAAGTTGACGTGAGCACAAATGCAACAAAATCGTAATAAATTAATTTAACTCTAGTTCGTCGTTTGAATTTGTCAATTCAAGGTAATAATTTTTTATTAAGTAAGAAATATGGAGAGAAAAAAACACACAAGAATGCAAGAGAGCTGATTTCTATGGCCGCTACAGGACAAAACAAAATTTTCAACATAAATAATTAAATTATATGCAAATAAATTTAAAAACCACAAGAATTTTTAAAATTTAATTTTTTTATTTTTCTAATTCTACTCATATTCATTTAAAGCTTCAGATCATTTTTCCGCAGTGTTTGTGTCAAGCCTTTTTTTTCTCATTCGCCGCGTGTTTATCTCATATGCAGTCTGTCCTGGGGCCATCCTAATTTTAATACCTAAATGCTTTAATGTGTATGTGTGCGTATGAGTATATGCATATTCCACATTTGTGGTGTCCCGTATGTTTTGCGGTCAATAATTAATGATCTATTGCAGTAAAAATTATTTATTTCAATTTATGAACGACAATAAAGCACACTTCAAAGCATGTTGTATAACAATTATTGCGCATGTAAGTTAAACACACTGACACATGCATGTTTAAGGATGATAGAAAAGTTAGTTCGTACGTACGATGCCACACTGATGATAATTTAATTTCAATATTTTCCTTAAAAATTACAGGATGGGAAATAATGTAAAAAAGTAACTGCGGGTTTTTAAAAAAAATTAGGATCCTGAAAGCGGGATCACATTACATTTTGATTTTCGTAGATTGTTTTGACTTCCAAGCAGAATAGTTCCGTGAATTATTCCTGAAGTTAGAATACAAAAAAATATTTACTTTCTAATACTTAAGCTCTTTAAATGATTTTGCAAGGACTTAATGACTACTCTTACTGATCTTCATGGCAGCAAAAGATTCGTTCTAAATTCTGAATTTGTGTTATAATTATATGCATCTGTACTTAAATGATCATTTGTGGCACAGCGGTGCCATAAGGTTGCAATTAATGCCGTAGAACGAGTGAAGTACCATATTTAAATATACATCCGTTGGTAGTGAATTTTTTAATAATATTAACTAATGAAATTGAGGTCAAACTCCAAAATGAAAGTTATAACTTTACTAAATCTAATATTATTTCCACATCTTTTAGGATTAGATGTTTTATATTATTTTAAATATTTCAAAATATTGGAAAAGTTTAATTCATACAAATCCTTGTAACATTGTCATATATCCCTCCCTGAGAACAGAAATAAAGAATGACTTGAAATTAAACACTTTGTCAAGACACAAACTATTGAAAATAACTTAAAAAGCAGCATTTTCAACAAAGAGGGGGAGTTATTCTCAAATTGAGAAATTAGTTTTTCTCAAGTTGTTCTCTAAAGTTATTCCAAAATGTTTTTTGAATGTGTACTGTAATTGGATGTGGAATATAAATGAAATTCAGCTTTTATATAAATTTTTTGGATACGTCGGTAGGATAGGGGGTTATGTAGTAGTCTATCAGTGCGAAGGTTGTGGGTTCGATTCCCAGCTAAGATTCTAATTAAATTGGTAAATTTATTGAATATTTTCTTTGTAAATTCTATTTTAAAGTATTTCTTCAATAATTTATTTTAATAATATTATTTTAAATTCAAAAAGTATAGAAATATGTAAAACTAATCAAAATTTATATTAAAAAATGGCTCTTCCTTGAATGATAAATAAATTTATATAATTTTGTAGCCCATTCCTTTATTAAATAATTCGAATAGAGACTTGAGCACCATCGAATAATCGAAAAGAAAAGTGTTAAGAAAAGGTTTTAATTTCTTAAAACGCTTTTAAATTCGAATAATTATTTTAAAAAACACATACGAGTAATTGTATAAATTTTTAAACTCTTTTATATTTATCTGATTTTATTTTATAATTTTTTTTTTATAATTTAACAAACCTTTTTAATTTACAAGGTCTAATTTATTAAAACAATTTTGTCAATAAATGTTCCATTTATTTGTATTTTTTTCTAGAAAATAGAAGATTTTTTTCATTTTTCAAAAGGTCACTAATATATAACAAATTTACATGTACGTGTCTATACTCTAATACTCGTACATTTGCTTATGTTTACGTGTGTGCGCAAATGTATTTGAAAATGTTCAACTTTAATTGCATGTTTAAATATTTATCATCTTCATTTTAACATTTTGCGACATCTAAATAATTTCTCTATAATTTGTGGCTTCATTTTTTCATTATAATTAGCTGGGATCTAAAATAATTTTTTTTGCTTTATATTCTATTGCACGAGGGCTGACTAAAAAGTTTTCACAAATCCTACAAGGAAAAAAATGTTCTCGAATAATAAACAATTAAATGCAATAAATGTCAACGTAGGATGCAACTGGCAGTATGAAATAAATTTTTTTTCAGCACATGCAACACGATATAAAAATTCAAATCAAAAATTTATGATAATTATTCAAAATTCTACACTAAAGAAAATTTCCAAAGTTTTGACTAGTTGGCTAAATTAAAAAAAAAGTTCAACAATTTCCTTTTTTTAATGAAATTTCATGAAAATAAAGAAATTGTAATTTAAGTACTTTGTTTTTTTTTTAATTTTTAAGCTTAAGGTCTTTTATTTTTTAAACAATTTAATTAAAAAATAATAATCAATATTTCGATACTCATTGAGTATCATCTTCAGGACAATTCTCCTTTTTAAAAAAGAAAAAAAATTATTATAAAAAAAGGTCAAAAAATATAGATACATTAGTAATTTAAGTACTTCAAAATACCTGACAACGTTTTTACAATTCATTATAATTCATTGTAATAATATTATATAAGAACTCTTAAAAAATTAGAAAGTTGATAGGAACATGACCTTCTCCGTACCAGCCAGCTGTGCCAACTCTACCACTTTCGCAGTAGATCTAATCAACTTATCTAACTGGGTATCTTAATCAAATCTTCTAATTTCCGAGAAAAGTCCATCGCTTTTTGGTATTTTTTTAATAGTGCTGAACTATTGTTACCCGAAACTTTTTAAACTGATATTGTTCACAAGTTCAACTAAAATAATTTTTTTTACAATATGTTAGAGTAACGCCCATAACGCTGCGTTGACTACACTATTTAAAAAATTTTAAATTTTTAAAATTTGTGCAAAAAGCGTTTAAAGCGGTGCGTCGACTACATTGTTAACTGGGACGATAATGGAAATTTGTCAGAAACACGTCTCCTTCATTTTTCATCCGAAGAAAATATTAGACTTGAGCAATTTTTGTATCACATTTCTAAAATAACTAAACCGATGATGTTCGTGAGAAAATTGTTCATTCTCCCACATAGTCCTGCGAATATGGAAAGAATCTTTCAGCAGTTAAGCCATCTACTATGCTTTGGAAAGAGTGTCAGCGCTAGCTCTAGACAACCTACACCTCTACAGACGAGCATTAAAAATTATCTAAAAATTCTTTTAAATATCAGAATTATAAAAATTTATGGTATAAATGTAAGTGTATGCGTATGTGTTTCTTCTATATATTAATATTTTTTCTCCCAAAATATTTAAAACTGATAAAAAAAACGGCGATATTAGAATTAAGTTTTAAATTTTTTACGTGTTTTTTTCTATTCCAATTTTGAGTATTAGCCATCTGTAATTCAGATTTATTCCAGAAGCCTCAGTTAAGGGTAAAAAATTAATTTTCTTCGATGTTTAAAGTACCCAAAGATAAGAGTGTTAGATCTAATAATCTAATAATAAAATAAAATTTGTCAGAAAGTAACTCCTTTTTAAATTTTGTCTACCTCTGGCAGAGATTTTGGGTTAGCATCACTGCAACCAAATAAGGATAGGATATGATAGGATGCGTATGCCCCGGGCACCGATAAATATGCAATTAATTATCTTCTTGCAGAAAATTATTTCGGCAAAGCAGAAGGAAGACATGAGGAAATTATATGGATAGTACATTTCGAACATGTCATATGATATAAGAAAATAGAAATAGATAAAAATTTCTCTCAGCGAGTTAAGAGAGTTGAGTATAATGCGCGCAATTGTTTTAGTATTGGTGTGTTGATCGATGCCAGTGTTGACAGCGAAAACTAAAAATTTTCGTGTTAAAGAAGAAAAAGTGTCCCTCAACATCCTCTTTATATGTAGAACAAAAATCTGAGGCATATTTGAAACTGGGCCGAAAAACTTCCATTAACAGTTTAGCAATTATAATCGCATTTTACCAAGTTTGTTATTTTTTGCGATATGTCTATATTGTATTAAATGAGTGACATGTATGTATGAATTTTAGAAGTCGCTGTTTTAATAACTTCAAAAAGCCAACAGGTTTTTATGGTAAAATAAAAAACGAAATATTATTTTTTCCTTCAACATTTTACTAGTGGGTTTAAAGACTGCAGCGTATTTTTTTTCAACAACCTCTTTCTTTCACCAGCTGACAATTTATTTCTATTTCAATATTGTTTAACGTTTTAAAAGCTGTTTCTACAGAAGAATTATAAACTTGTAAAATATCAGATGGATTTTTTTAACAATTTCCGAATGTTGGAAGAGCATTTTCTTGTCTGAAAACTTGTGACTACTAAGCATCTACATATTGAAGTAATAAAAAAGATTTGTCCCTTTATGGTCCAAAAAAAGCACGTTGGCACCAATCACCATCTAATATTTTATAATTTACTAGCGGACCAGGCGAACTTCGCCTCGCCCCAATTTTAAGCCTTCAGACAAACTTTCTATTTTTTCATTTGTAAAGCCATTAAGGAATAATTTTAAACAAAATTTCATACAAAAACTCGATTTCCGGAGGGATTTTCCAAAATTTTCTTCCATAAAAACCTTCTCCTCGAAAATACGAACAACTGACAAAAAGTTTTACAGAAATCGGCCAAGCCGTTCTCATTTTATGAATTATTGGATTTTGCCACGCCCCTCCGCCCACAGACCGAAAATAAAAAATCGGACTTCACAGTGTCACCCGCCCGAGTATTCTGAAGGTTCCCTGAAAATTTCGTCAAAATCGGCCCAGCCGTTTTGGAGCCATTACGTTACATACATACATACATACACACATCCTATTTTATATATATAGATTTCAACAAATGGCCAGCTGGTTTCTAAATTTGATAGCGATTTAATCTGAATAATTGTGCGAATTTTAGATCTAATATATCTAGATATACGCTGCGAAGCTGAAAACCTGATTAAAAACTTTAATGTGAAAATTTGTGAAATAAATACAAATTTTTTGTTGCTCCGATTCTGAACAAAATGATATAATCTTCTTGCAGCAAGAGTCAGAAATATTTAATTTTATCACGTCTACGAGAACTGTTCAAAGGTAAATTTTGAAGTTGCTCGGGCTACGTGCGTTCGATTAGCGATTTTTTTATGTTGGCACACTTGTCCCGAACATCTGCTTTTTTAAATGAGATTGCTTGTATTTACTATAGTTTGTTTGTGAGAGGCATAACAGTTCGACGTGTTTTCCTTGTTTGGCGATTTTCTGATGTGGAAAAAAATGGATCAAAGATTTTGCATCAATTTTTGTAAAAAAAATTTAATGGATTTAAAATGTAAAAAGTGGCATATGGTGATTGTACTCTGATTTAGAAAAATGTTTACAAGCTTTTCAAAGACGACGCTCGTCCAGGAATCTCCATCACATCACGAACCAATAAAAATGATGAGAAAGTGAGGAAAATTGTTATGGAGAATAGACGAACCACTATTAGAGAAATTGCAGAGGATGTCGGCATATAAGTGGCCTCATACCATGAAGCGTGTGGCAGCGAATCTCGTTTTAAAATTGCTGAATTTTTAACACAAAAAAAAGTCGCGTGAGAATCACTGAGGAAATGTTAAATGACGTGGACGACGATCCAGATTTACTTAAAAGGCTCACAGCTGGTGACGATTCATGGGCATATGGTTATGATATCGAAACCAAAGTCCAATCGTCCCAATGGAAGGGCCAAGGAGAGCCAAGACCAAGTTCGCTCGAATGTCAAGGTTTTGCTCACTGTTTTCTGCGATTACCGTGGCGTAGTGCATCATAAGTTATTGCCATCTGCTCCTACCGTTAATAAGGAGTATTACCTTGAAGTTATGCGTCGCTTGCGAGAAATTGTGTAAAAAAAATTCCGGAAACGATAATGCACCTGCACACTCGTCATTGCTTGTTCGTAATATTTTGGGCGAAAAGAATACCATAATCATGCATCAATTACCGTATTCACTAGATAAGGCCCCCTGTGACTTTTTCCTCTTCCAAAAATTGAAGCGACCCATGAAAGGACGGAATCGCCGAACAAGCAAAATACGTTTTACTGTCATACCTCTCACAAACAATCTAAAATAAACACACAAAAATTCAATTAAAAACATATGTTCGAGACAAGTGTGCCAACATAAGAAAAATCGCTAATCGAATGCACGAAAGCCGAGAAATTTCAGAATGCACCTTTTCTATTGAATGGAGTAGTACACGTATTTAGCACATATAAACAATATATTATTTTAAATGTTGGGAAACGAAAAAAGAGGATATTATACTGATAAATGTGAATAATAAAGTAAATGTTAAAAGGAGCTGCAAGCTGAGAAGGAAAGAAAGAGGAAACAAAAAAAAGCAAAAGGCTTCTTTACAAAAACTCATTACATTATACTGTATTATCTAATTAAAATATATTCTATTAATTTGTGTGCATTGTCCCTAAGGACATTGTTGCTTAAATAAGCTGTATGAATAATTAAAATATTAGTTGCTTCAATTAAAATTATTAATTGCAAAGGAATCAACATTTTCATCTCTACATTGTCTATATCATCCATTGTGGTTCTAAATATTGCCAGTTTTTATAATCCTTAATGGAAACAGACCGCTTAAATGGCAAATTTCTATTGTGTGAAAGAATGATAAAATTCTTCAGAACTTTTTTTTTCCATCAGTTGTCGTATGAATGTAATAATTTTTCCTTTTTCAATAATAATAATACTGTTGAGTTTTGCGAACATTTATTTATAATGCTCGTACATGAATATTTATGGTTGCATTATTTCGCTTGAAATTGTTGACCACAATGTGTTGCTATTGTTTAATTTCAAATTACTTCCACGTTTTTATAAATGTTGCTGTTGTTGATGTTCGAGTGCCTTAATATTATTGGTTTGAAAGCGGCCGTAATTTGTAGTTGCAGTTTGTGGCAGCGGCAAATGCAGTTGCCATTATAAGTTTGATTTTTCATAAGCATTTTTCAATATTCTGCATCACATAAAGCGTGTATGAATTAAATGTTGCTGATTGCAATCAATGAAAGGTACCGTTTTGTGGTACCAACGACCAAAATTCAGCGTCAGCAGTAAAAACTATACAGAACACATACATACATACTTACAAAGGGTTATATGTATATATATTACATAGAAAAACATTTATATGTATATACATACATACGTGTACTTAATGGTTAAGCAAGAGAGCCTTAATATGCCTATATATACATATGTATGTATGTATATATGTATAGATGTGCAGATGTATGTCAACAACTCTGCCCTTTTCGCAGTGCGGTAAGTAATTAATAAAAGTTGTATTTATTTGAAATAAATTAAGCTGAACGTTTTTGTTTTTCTAGTTGTTGTGGATATTGCATTGTTATTGCTGTTAAAACTTATCGGCCAGTAAATTCAAGTGAAAATAAGAACTCAGAACTTCTATACAAATGAGAATAATACAAACAAAAAAATGCAAAATTTATATTTATGTAAGTATATCCTTCGAATATGTGTTCGTACATGTGGCAGTTGCCAAATACAGCAAAAACTCTACTTTGGTTTCAAACTGTTTTTTATTCGCATTGTAGCTGCATGGGTATCTGTGATGAAATTGTGTGTTTGTGTTGAAAGAGCCTTTAAGTACAAAAATATGTTTTAAAAAACGTGGCGCAAGTCCTTACAGTCTAGTACTGTTGAAGTGTATGCAAAGAAGGATTAACAATGTATAAAAACTGTTATTCATTAACCCATTTTGCTATGGCTATCAATCTTTAACGTACGGTTTGAAATATATTTTCAATTTATAATACTAGAAGCAGCAAAAGAACAAGTTTTGGCTATTAATTCCATTTTTGAGATGTAATCTAAAGGAAGTTCATTTTTCTATATATATTTTTTTTTGAAATTTAGTAGGAAAATATTTGGCATTTTCGACAACAATTGTACTAGTGAAACATAATATATATATATATATATATATATATATATATATATATATATATATATATATATATATATATATATATATATACATATATATATATATATATTAAATTAAAAGTAAGGACTATGGATAGATCCTTAAGAGTGTGAAAAATATGACAACTTTTCAAATTTTAAAAGTACTCTACCTTTAAAAAATAAACTATTGTAGTCATATTTTAAAAAAATATGACTACTTCTAGAACAGTATATTAAAAAATAATTTTGAAAAGAGTACCTTTAAAAAAATATTTAAAAAAAGTATTTTTTTTAAATTACCTCCTTACAAAGTACATGAAAAAAGCATTTTCAAAAAAAAAAAAAAATCAAAAAGTACATTAAAAAAGTTTCTTATAAAAGAGAACCTTTTAAAAAATATATTTTAAGAAAGTAGCTCTTAAGAACTACCTTTTAAAAACTACCTATTGAAATTTGCCTTTTAAGAAATACCTTTTAAAAAGTAACTTTTAAAAGGTACTTTTTCAAAAGTACATCTTAAAAAGTACATTTTAAAAGGTATCTCTCAAAACCTACATTTTACAAAGTACCTTTCATAAAATTACCTTTTAAATTAAATTCCTTTAATAGTATATCTATTCAAAAGTACATTTTAAATGAAATACACTTTAAATAAGTACATTTAAAAAAGGAACCCATTAAGTATACACTTTTCAGAGAAGTACAATGGGAAAAAGAACTTTTGAAAGATATCTTTTAGAAGGTACGTGTTAAAAAGTACCTTTGAACGATACCTTTCAAACGGCACCTTATAAAAAAAGATGTCTTTTAAAAGGCTCCTTTTAAAAAAGGATATTTTAATTAAGTACTATTCAGGAAAAAAAGGTTAAACAAGTACCTTTAAAAAATAAGCTATAGAAAAGTACCTTTATAAAAGCAACTTTAAAAGTAAGTTCATTTAAAGAAAGTTCCTTTAAAAAAGTACCTTTCAAAAAAATACTCACAAAAATTTATCCATTTAAAAAGTGCTTCTTAAACAAGTACTTTTTAAGGTACCTTTCAAGAAAAGCTTTAAAAAAGTACATTTCAGAAAAAACTTTTACAAAAAGTACATTTAAAAAACCTTTTGAAGTAAGTATATTTTGAAAAGAACGATTTGAAAAATAACTTTAATAAACAACTTAAGCCCATCTTAAAAAAGGTCCTTTTAAGAAAAGTACCCATTAAAAAATACCTCTGAAATAAGAATTTTTTAAAATAAAGGTATTTATTACTTTAAATCTATAAGAAAGTACCTGTATCTTTTAAGAAACAGCTTTTACAAAAAGTAACTTTTGACAAAAAGTGCTTTTTTAAAAAAGTATAATTTAAGACACCCGCCTAGAGGCCATGATGGCAGCCCTAGTTCCAGGATCGGATGCAGAAGCCCAATCAAGTACTTATCTTAAACCAACTGAAAAGTACTGTGTGAGAAGAGTATCTATCAAAATTTAGCTATTTAAAAAGTACCTTTCAAAAGGACACTCTTTAAAATAGTGATATCAAAAAAGTACGTTTCAAAAGGATTCTCTTTAAAATATTAATATCAAACATACTTTTTAAAAACTGACTTTGAAAAAAAATACCTTCAAAAAATTACTTTTAAAAACATGTACCCTTCGAACAAGTACTTTTTCCTAAAAGTACCCTTCAAAAAGTATCATTCAAACTTTTTCTTTTTACTTAAAAAAATGACTTTTAAAAAATGCTCTTAAAGCTAATTAAGCTTTTAAAAAAAGGATCTTTAAAAAAAGTAGGTTAAAAATTTACATTTTTGAAAAAACAGCTTTTGGAAAAATTATCCTTTTAAAAAAGTGCAATATAAATATGCACATCAAAAATAAATATCTTTAGGAAAAAGTACTCTTGGAAAAAAGTACCCGTTACAAAAAGTACATTTTAAAAAAGTATTTTTAAAAAAGTATACTTTCAAATAAGTTCTTTCATTTCATTTTCAAATATTTGTTGCTCTTTATGATGTTATGAAAATATTTAAACCGATAAATTGTGTGCGATGTTTGTCTGTCATTTACTTTTCTTTAATTTTTTCTCTTGAATTTTCAATTTCATTCCACTAAAAACACATAAATTTCAGCGAAAACCTAAAAAATAATCTTGTCAATTAATTTTGTAAGACATCTTTTCAATATTAAATTATTGGAAATTAAGGGGCGTAGTTTTTGTTTGCATTCGTATGTATTTGTAACCTGCGAAATAATAAATTTTACAATTGCATTGTTGGTCGTGTTTCAAATTTAAAACAACAGTGATAAATTTATAATAAATATTTAGTGTTCGGCTGAACGTTGCTCGTTTTGTTTATGTTGGAAATTAACACAATATTATAATTAAGCAAATTATAATTAAATAAATAAGGAGCTGCAAAAACTGCTTCCAGCAAAAGAGCAGTATTAAGGATAAATAAATTCAAGAGAAGAAAAAGGATATGGGACATACGGACATACACTATAATAGTCGTATGTAGGAGTAATTAAGTTTCGAGTTGTAAGAGGTGAATTAAAATAAATCTTGCAACAATTTTCGAATAAAAACTAGTTTTTTGGGGATAAATTTTAAATATTTGTTTTGTCTGTATAATGCAGTTTTGTGTCCTTTTCTTGCTTTTTAGGGAGTTGAAATGTTATCTATAATAATTGCTAAAGCAATAAGCTGGAAGGATAAAGGACCCTTATTTTTATACGAGTAAAACTAGCTTAAAGCTGCAAACAAAGGAATTGCTTCGAAAAGATAAGAAAAATTATACTCATCCTTATTTTTGTAACTTTTTTAATCTTCTAAAGATCATCTAGCAAAAGATACTGGCACAACTGAAAAAGCATTAAGCAAAGTGTAAATGAAAATTTTATTTGCGAAATGCATTAAAATAAATGCTCAACTTATGATAAAGTTTTATTTTTATATTTTGTGATATTTTTTAATGTAATTGTATTTTTCTGATATATTTTTTGTTGCTGTTTTCCAAAGTAGCTAATAGATATAAAAACCATTTGGCAAAATGCAGGGGGTGGCTTTACAATTTTACTCTAAAACTCTTAGTATTACAAAGTTGTCACATTTGAACAGTTAAAAAACGCATTTAAGGTATTAATTGGGAAGGATGGCACACCTTCGTTTAAAGTCAATTAACATGTACAGAGTTTTCCTTTATCTAGGAGGAGTTTTAAGTGAAGTTTATGTTATCGCAAAAAATGGTTATTCAGTGAGAATCGAAATGCAGTAAATCGCATTGCATTCCTGCAAGAACGTTGCATTGCTTTGTCACTTGCTTAGAAGATGTACAATTAATGTCATAATTTTTACAATCGATTCATGTATTATTTGATAATAATTATCAAAGTCCTTAAACTGACTCTGGTTTTATATAATATTATGTTTATATAAAATTTTTTTTGAAATCATTAAAACTATTTTTTCGACATTTTTGTTTTAATACATACGAGGTCTGTTCAATAGAAAAGGTGAATCTAAATTTTTCTCAAAAAATTATTTATTGATTCATCATTTTTTATTTTGGGCCCTTCAAAGAATTTCCCCTTAGATATAATACACTTGTGGCAGCATTTTTTTTCAATCTTCGAAGCAGTTTTGATATTCACGTTTTGGTATGGCCTTGAGCTGTCTCAGCAATTCGCTTTTTATTTCCCCAATCGTCGCAAAAAGCCGTCCTTTCATGGGTCTCTACAATTTTTGGAACAGGAAATAGTCGCAAGGGGGCCAAATCTGGTGAATACGGTGATTGAGGCATTATTACGGTATTCTTTTCGGCCAAAAATTACGAATAAGCAATGACGATTAAGCATCAGGTTTTTCCTATTATTTATCGCAAGCAAAGCATAAGATAATACTCCTTATTAACCACGAGCTTTAGGTCCTTTTGACGCCTCTTTAGGCGTTTTCTTAAGGAAATTTTTTTTATCAAATGTGACAACAACAAAAGAAAAAATTTTAATATTGTTTTATATAAGCAAATTTAAATAATTTAAGCGAATCGAATGAGAGTATAAAATTTTTAATAAAACGAAAATTATTTTCAGTTTTGAAGAAATCAAAAATTTCAATAATTATATTAAAAAACCAAAAACTATTTTCAAAACAAATATTTACATAAAAAATATGTCAAGCTAATAAAAATTTTTTTATTTAAAAGGGTCAAATAAAATTAAATGATTAATATTAGTTTTAGCCAAATGAACTTAATTGTTCTTTATGCGCTCGAGTTCAAATCACATCGAACTGTTTTATATTATTTTTCAATGCGTTTCATAATTATAAATAAAAAAAATATATATTGAATGACATCAAAAATTTATAAACATCATTTTCTAATGAAGCATGATGAGATTGGAATTGGAGCCCATAAAGGAATGATGTTAATTTGGTTAATAACCAATGTAGTTCAAATGAAACTACGAACAACAGTTCCATATTATCTTTATTTATATTTTGATAAATTTATTTTTATTGAGAGCTGAAGATAAAATCCGTTATGCAATTTGGCTCGAGTTTAATTGTATCAGAAAAAAATATAATTTCTTCCAGATGACAATTTTTATTTTTTCTATTGTACGATTTGTTATTTTTTTTGTAAGACGTTTTACAAAACGTTGTACGTTCCTTGAGAAGACTGATGAAATATTGGTTTTGTTATGTAATGATTTTCATGTGAAATTGGACCATAAAATTTTATTTTAGACGCAATTCTGGCTTTCACTTCGATCAATTGTTGGTCAATCATGAAAAGCAAAGTTGAATTGAAAATTATTTATTTGTTTATAATTTTAAAAATAAAAGTTTGTCTATAGAAAAAGAAAATATACCCGTAAACTTTATCTCTAATAAAATAATTTAAAAATGCAACAAACATAAGCCTGATTAAAAATAATTATTCCATGGATACTCTTTTTTTATTGTTCACGGATTAACACGCAGTCTGCCATTTAAATTTAAATAAATGACTATAAACGTTACTTTTGTAACAAACTTATTTTCAACATTTAATCAAATCTTTATTTTAAATAATAAACTAGATTAAATTTCAAATTAAATAGAAATATATGTATTGCCTACAACAACAAAAAAAACATATTTAACAATTTTTCAGATTAAAGTCCATGAAGCGATATTAGTATGAATTATGTCTTTTGATATTGTAGTTGTTGTAGATTTAAATGTAACGAATTCTTACATAATTTTAATACATATATTTAATATACATATGTATACTAGTATATAAAGACATATTTACATACATATTCATAAGTGCCACTAATATATTTTGTTATGAAGCACGATTAACGATTTATTGAAATGTTGACGATTTTTGTAATACAGAAATTTGACTAAATTATTTTCATAAAAACTAAAGTTCATATTATAATGTTCCCAATATTTCTTTATCACAAATTATTGAGTCAAATATGACACTGTCATATATAAAGCTTAGAAATTATCAAGTGGCACATATCGCTCGTTTGCTAAAACAAAGTCGTGTTATGAAAACCAAGTTAAAAGGTTTCAAATTACAAACAACTTAATGGAAAAGTTAAATAATATTCTTCTTTCTAGGGATGAGTATTTTTAAGTTCAAGATAGAGAATTAGTATTTTTAATAAAAAAATAAGAAAATATACGATGTTAATGCAGCATATAAGCGAACCCTATGAACTACCCATTCAATTGAATTATGTTCTTGATGGATTGATTTTTAGCCGTCTTAAAAAAAAGGAGGATGAATAGTTTATACCGTGCCTTAACCGCAAATCAAAGCTTAAGGGACAAATGCAAAATTTTAGTATATATATATATATATATATATATATATATATATATATATATATATATATATATATATATATATATATATATAATTATATATATATTATTATATATAACTTTTTAGTTGTATGTCACTTAAGCTTTTTGTCGCGGTAATTGCACCATATAAATAAAGTCATTAATATGTTGTATTTGTAGACCGATTTAAAAAAAATTTTATTTTAAATTGTACGTTGCAGATGTGGTCCTATTTTAATCGAAATATCATGAAACTAGGAGATGGGGTATATTGAATAATCTTACTAGTAGCTCCTGTTTAATATAAAAGTGAGACTGGACTGGACTAGACATGAGTTGCTTTTCAACCAACACACGGAGTTTCTAGAAAAATTGGCCAAATAATATAAAGGTGAATGATGCCTCCCAAACACACTAATGCCTGATTATCATATGTCTATCTGAAAATTCTTAAGGTTAGTGTACTCCAGAGGTGGTCACACTTTTACTAGGGAAACTCTACCATAAGGATTTCAAAAATAGTCGCTAAAAAATTTCAAATAAAAGCTTTCCATAAAAAAAATAAAATAAATAAAATCAACTGACATCTTGGAAGCCAATGTCAACTAGGCACCAGCTTCAAAAATTTCAATAGGGAACACATACAATATTTATTTCCATATTTCTAGAGGCACATTTAGGGACGGTTGAAACTTTTATTAACAATAAAAATATATTTAAAAGTCCATCTGCAGTTATGGAATTTATTTAACAGTTCTTACTGAAAATTTGTTATAAAATTTTTATCAGGAAATTAGCGATTTTTCACAAACCCATCTGGCAGCTTTGTTATGAAGGCAGATATCATTTAAATCCTTTTTAATCGTAGCCAAAAGGAACAAAATTAAATTGATAAACGAAGTAAGCAAAATCTTAAAAAAATAAACCCAAATCGAAATTTATTATCTAAAGGGTTTTCAACAAGTGCAGGTTGTCACATTAAATCAATAGTATGTGGGTTATTAACGAATATCTGGATTTATTCGACAGTTCCATAGATGTCTGCATGTAAGAAATGTGTCATCAGTCGGGTGTCCGCACAGTGGTATCGATCAAAAAACATCAATGTTTGAATACATTTTGCAGTAAAAGTTGCTTCTAAATTAGACTGAAGTTCTTGCTTAAATCGATTTCGCCAGGTCTATGACGAACGTGACTTACAGACATAGACCAACGACTAGAGAAAACTATGCAGAGATGTACAAGTATCATGTTGCCTTGGGGGCCAACTCATTTTATATAAACAGTGCGTCCCAGTTGGAAAACTCTTTATACGTAACTGGCTAAAGAAAGCAAAACAGCCAAATCATATACTTGATCTTATTTAACAGTTATTATCCATTGAGTATCATTTTTAAACAAATACATACGCATATATTTACATGTATTTAAACGAATACATATGCATTTACATACGAGTATATGTTTTCATACATTTATAACAATTTCTTTTATTTATTTTTTGCATTTTGTTAGCCATTTTCTAGTTGTTTTGTATTTTTTGTTTTCCTTTTGCTTGGATTTTTGTGGAAAACTGGAAAACTTTTTATCTTGATAGGTAAATGGGGAAAATGGAAAACTGATTCAAATCTATGCATACATGTATGTGTGTGTGTGTGATATAAAAATACATTTTATGCGGATAAAAGAGAATAAAAATTATAGAGATAAATAATTTTTATCGCTTTTTTTCAATGCGAGGGACGTAATAAATAAAGTAAAATAGAATTTATTATAAAATAAAGATGTATGTATATGTATATATCAATGCTATTAATTTTATTTAGTAAATTATATTATACGAATTATAAAGTTTAAATTTATTGAAGGATTAGCTTAGTCTGCAGAAATGCTACGCTAAAAGGGGATAGAATGGACAAGGCCGAAATATAGGGAATCACAATCTTGAGGTTAATTTCATTTTAAAATTACAATATACACTTAACGAAAGAAATTGAAACTAATAATTATTTTTAGGTTTGAAAAAACAGCAAATACCAGCTAACATCAAAGATGACATTTTAATCGTTTTAAAATAGGCCGTAGGCTTTTAATATTATTATATTTATTTCTTTAATCAGGAATAATTACCTTCCGGATTTTTCGCTTTAAAAAATAATAAATATTTATGCTTTTGTTTTTTTTATTTAGAAAAAACACTTCTTATTTGTAGAATTATAATCTTTCGATCGAAAATAATTCTGTTTCCATTTACCGATGTTGCTCGTTTCAGTTTTCAATGTATTAAAAGTGACGGTGTTCATCACACTTTTACTTTTCTGAATAAAAGTTAAACAACTTTTGAAGTTTATTCGATCTGTAAATATTAATTAGCAGTTTCGGGTATTCATGTAACTAAGAATTATTTCTATGCGCTTAAAAAATGCAACTAAAAATTGCAAACAGAATATATGCACCAAAAGCAATATAATATGCCAACAAATCTAACATAAAACAAATATAACAATTGAAGTAATAAAACTTAGAAACTATTTCGAATTGTTTAGAAAAAATCAGTAAATTTTTCACAAAGAAATAAAGCCCACTTAGAGTAACTTGTTGTTAATGTATGAGGCACTTCGCGTGAGGTGGACTATCAAAAAAAAAAAACCTCTTCAATACAGTTTAGAATGTTGCGGGTTAATGGTTTTGGGTGGCGTTAAAGTTTCTTTATGTGTGTTGGCACATATTTTAAAGCAATATTTTTGATCATTGGAACCTCCAGATTCCTTTCTTACGTACCACGCAGCTGATGCAATCGCAAGGAGAATTTTAAATTTTTCTATTATAGACGCCGATTCTGTGCATCAGAATAACATATTGGTTTTAAAATCGATTTGTATATTGTTAATTTGCAATCTAGGATTAGAGCAGAGTTTTTTCCAATAAGTCAATTAAGTTGAATTGCTTTCTATTGTATTTGGAATAATTTTGCATCTATGTGACTCTTCCAAGTAAGACGACCGTCGATGTTTATTAAGCCTCAGGGTGTTGCGGGATAATTTATTTATTGATATAAATACGCGGGCATATTTTCCTGTGCAGTGTAAACGGAATAGGCACACATTCTTGCTGGCTGACTTTTAATTTCTATTGTTTCATTTTTTTATATTTTTTAGGTGCGATACCCTGCAACTCCTGTAACTTGTGGTCTGCCTTATGCGGGTTTGCATTGACGCTTAGAAATGCTGTATCATCAGCAAATGTTGATATGTGAATATCACTGCTTGTTATAATATGAGAAGTATAAAATATGACCTAAAATACTGCACTGCGGAAGTCCGGCTTCAATTGGGTGTGGTGTACTTAGAAAATTGTCCGCTTTTATGCCAAATTTGCATCGGGTTAATTAATTTTCTAACAGCTCATTCATCAAGGCTTAAAGGTGCAATTTTTGTGTTGTTTAAGGATTAATCCGTATACTATCAAAAGCCTGAGAAACGTTTCTTCGAAAATTCTTCTAATCACATTAACAAGTCTGTGCTTGTTGCTCGATATCGCTGAATTGTTGCCTGAATCCAAATGGATGATCTGGGACACATCCATTATCATTTCGTAATGGATGTCAAGTTACTCCTGAGTAAGTTTTCAAATAGTTTTGTTATCTTGGAGGACAGACTTGAAGCTGTGACATTTACCGATATCATATGATTGTGTGTACAAAATATTTTTTCAGTTCTTCAGTTTGTGATTTTTTAAAATAATTTTTGGAACTAAGAATTGAAATGAGTGATTTTAAATAAAAAAAAATTTCTTGAGCAAAAATAATACTGCAACCCATATGAAATATGACAGATGCTTGGAAAATTAATGAAAAATTCCATTTTGCGATTTTCACAATATTTTTTGCGAATTGTTAGATTCCCACGAGCAATTCGTTATTGTTTTTCTATTCTTTCTATTCACTCTGGGAAGAAATTTCTATGTATTTGTTTTTAAATATTTGTAAGCAAAAATTTCTCAACGCAAGCAATAGACTTAATTCGTATTAAAACTCGAAAGCACTTTTTCTTTTTTTTAAGTTTAAAACAAACATTAAAGTTATTAAAAATTGTATGAGTAAATGAAAACAAGACAAGATTTCCTACAAGGTGATATACAACTTGTGTACTTTTATGTCTGCGTGGAAAATTAGTGGATGAGATTACACCATTTCCAGAGTGTTATTTTTTCTCTGCAATAACACTGGTAGTCGTACATTTTGCATGTACTCCTGTTTGAGTGAAATGCTTGTTCGACATTTTTTATGCCATTTCTGGAGACGTTGAGTCCGGGTAAGGCGCAACTATAAATAACAATCAATTTTATGTAATGTTTACAGTAAAAATCAAAAGGAAATAATTCAATTTTGATGATGATACAAAACGGAAAACAAAAAAATCATGGAATGACTAAAATAACAACACGCACACACTAACACATATAGAGTAATACATACATACATTTATAATCCTATGCATAAATATATCCTCAATACCAAAAAAATAGGGATAATCACACAAACAAACTTAAAATATATTTCAACATTATCATACCCATCATTATCATCGACATTGATGGAAACGACAACAACTATTGTCCCTTTGCGAAGGATATACAGAGGTTTAATGGCTTTTATACGGATGAGTGTGTGTCTGTTAGGAGACGAATGTATGTGTGAGTATGTATGTATGTATGTTGTACTATTGCATGTATGTATGTTAATTTTATGTAAATTATGTTTTTCTATAGTTGATTTTATTTTGTTCACTTTTTACTGGTTGTTATTATAGCAAAAGTTTATTGTTTAGTGACAAGCCATCAAATCAAACATAATAAAATTGTTCCATTTCGATATATTTTTTTGGTTTTCTTGTTTTTATTTGCCCTAACAAGACAGTAGCTTTTCTAAATTGTACAACTACAACAATAATAAACATAAATTTTACTTGATTTTTATATACTTCCCTTCTTTTATGAGTATAAAGTAAGTTAGAGTAGGTTTAAGAGCTGTATTATCCTTTCTAAAAACAAAACATTAGCAACTATAGAAAATAAATCAGAAACCATCTCGTTACTTAGTGTGAGTAGTAATGTTTTTCAATTGCTATTTCTTTAATATAAAATAATATATAATATATAGAGCAAAATTCGTTTAAAAAGAGGAAGATTATCTTAAAAAGGACAATATTGTTTTTATTCTTAATAAAATTGTCAGATGAGATCATTTAAATTAAAAGTCTGGCAAATATCAGGGATTTTAGTTGGGCGCATATAGACAAAAATATTTTTTTAAATATATATTTTTCCCAAACCCAATAGATATTGTCTCATCACCAAATAATATTTTAATCATAATCATACAGCATGCATGATTTCTTAGCAAATCTAAAAATGTTTCATCCGATTGCAACGAAGAGTCAAGAGTGAAATTATTTACTAAGAATTTATGCATCTTATCATGATGCTTTTGCATGCCACTTTTTTTTGAAAAATAAAAGGATATAAAATTTCAGATAATCTTCGACGACTGTTTTTATATCAATTGTTTCATTGCACCTCGTATTAAAAAGGAGCAAGTTTCATGCAAATAATTACTCTAAAATATTATATAAATTTATCAAAAAAAAAAAACCAGATTCCACTATTTTCCAGCGCCATCTGGTCACAAAAAAAAACAGATAAAAGAACACGCCTGACGCTGTAAGTATCATTATATTCTTCTTATTCCTCTTATAATAAAAGTAACTTAAAAATTATTAATCAGTTTGACTAATGCGGTCGGTACTCGAACTGGAACCTCTATTTTTAAATTGAATCAAAAATCACAAGGTATTCGCGACTTCGACCGCCTCTGGAAATTAGACTTGTCTTAGTAAATAAAATATGAACTATTAAATAATTTTTCAAGCTTACATATATCAAGTTAATACACTTCTGTAGACAACGCTTAGTAATCCCGAGCAGGCGATATATAGTGAATCATGTGATAATTAAGAAGTTCCCAAATCAATCGCTGCCATTTTCTTGGTTTGGCCAGAGGGTTTTGTCAATAACTACACTCTTATGATTAATATGAAGTTCTTAAAAATACTTAATTAGGATTCGGGACATCAACACCCTCATTATCTGTCGCCACTGGTTGACAAAAATCTTCGGTAAATGAAATTTTAATGATTATGTCTATTTCGGTTTTTTTTTTTTTTTTTTTTTTTTTTTTGAAGAAACAAAATACCTGGGAAAACTGATCTGTCAGTTGCTTTTAGGCGCTTTAGCTTTTTTTTACAAAACCTACACAAACACACACACAAATATCCATACATACATACATTAATAGAATTTTTTCTTTGATATTGTTTTGCAAAAAAAAAAAAAAAAACAAAAAAAAAAACAAATAAGAAACTTTACAAAAGACTTCTTCACCACACACACATAAACGTCGTAAGAAGCAAAAGCCAAAATATTTAAGGAAAAACTAGTCTTTGGATACTTTGCAAGAGAACAACAGCAAATAAAAGTTAAACACTGTAAGTAAAATATGAAGGCATTCATATGAAGCAAAAAAGGAAGTCTTAAGTAAGTTCTAGTACATACTTTTGGCGTTTTAACTTGTTTTTTTTTAAGCTCGAGTGAGTGCAGACTTATGGCTTAGGAATTACTTACTTCTACACTTGGAGAGGAGTTTGCAATTTTTTCACCAACAGAAGAATAAAAAAAATTCCAAAAAAAAAATTATAGAAAATAACAACAAAACTGTAAGCATGTCCAAGCCATGATAAGAGTCAAACAAAAGTTTGCAGAGACTTAAAAGGATTTTTTTCTTTTTTTTTGGTGTGCTTTGAAAAGAAAATCTTAATACTTTGATTGAAACTTAAGTTTACATGGTGAAATGAAATACTTTTTAGGAAGGACATGACTATGTACATATGCAAAAAAAATGTTACATGAGACTTTATAGTAACGCAGGCGGCTAGAATATGTTACTCCACCGAGGAAAAAAAACGTTTTATGTGACTAATCACATTACTGGTTTATAAGTAACTATAATATAATCCTAGTTTATCTTATTATGACCAATATGTAGAATGTGTGATGAATATATAAAAAGGATTTATTTCGTTTACAACTACACAAAAAGTATGCCTGGCGAGTAGAAGGAAGAGATTTCTCGTATTATTTTTGCAGTGATAAATAAATACAAATGGAAATGATGTTTAAACAAGTGGAAGATTCGGGTGCTGTTCTACTGTCTTTTTCTATACATGAACAACTTAAAGAAGTACTGATGATAATTAAATTCGAGTCTCCAAAAAAATATATATATATTTGGAAAATTTCTCCCATCACTATCGCGTTATCCTGCCATTGTTGTCATATATGCATTTTGCCAATTTTATAACCCTAAAATTTTAAAATGTTTTTCTTAGAATATTTTTATTAAAAAAGTACTGGTATCTAAAAACGCAAAGTACACAGATAAATAGACGGTCTAAATTAAATTGAACAAATAAAAATGTAATGTAATTATGTACATTATAATGCATAACATACTGTGAGACGAATAACATTTGAAGTACTGCGGAAGAGTCGTTTTTTCATAACATCTTGAACTGGACTTCAAATCCTGTGAATTGGATCCAAAGTTGAAATTATTGGAAAATATCCCAATTTCCACTATTTCCGAATCACAAGTTCTGGATCTTATTGAGTCAATCCAAGTAAATTTTTTTTAATTAATAGAAAAATACCCAATTTCCCACTCAATTTATTTCTGAGATGCCTCAATTACGTATATGTTCAAAATTAGATTTAACTCAGGTTACTTTAAGATTAGAAACTTATCAAGGTTAATAGAGGCAATTTGTGCCAGTTAGAGTATGTTATGACCTCATCTTGTTTATTTCGGCTTCATGTGCGTGTATATGCGTGTAATAAGAGTATATGAGGTTAATTATGTTAATTTTTTTTAAAAAAAAGGTCAATTTATTTAACCTACTTAATTCAGCATATGGGATTTACCAGTTGGAATATAAGAGTACGCATGTGAGTATAATTTAAAAATGATTTAGTACAAATCGAATAGTTGTATGACCGAATTGGTAGGCGGTAAAAAAGTTTATAATAATAATAATAATAATAATAATAATAATAATAATAATAATAATAATAATAATAATAATAATATACAGTTAAATAATAAATGTATGTAAGTACATATGTATATGGCATATTGTAGTTTCTAGTTTTGTAGTTTAGTCGCTTATAAAAGAATCAATAATTCACAATAATACAAAAGTACTTGATTCGTCCGTACTATTGAATATTTAGTGAAAATTTTCAATTATCGTTGATTATTATTTAAATTCAAGTCAATTCACTTGTGAGTATTTAAGTATTATTACAGCGTACTTCATATTATAGAATATTACTATATTTTTTAATTTTTTGGCAATAAAATAAACACCTTTAAAAACGGCCGCGGCGTAAAACTAATGGTTGCAAAACAAATTATAGTGAAAGTTTGGTGAATTAAATGAAATCTTTTAAGGGATTTGCTTTAATAAAACCAATTTACATAAAGCGCATCATTGCCATTTAAAAACTGGCAAAAAGCCTGATATATTCGTACATATGAACATGGAAGAGGGGCTGTAGGGGTCTACAAAAACAGCGTCGCCATGTTCTGCTATGCAGGTTGGAATTGAAGTTAAATGTTTCTTCCTGCTTGATTATTTCTTTCTTTCCTGAAAAAAGAACAAAAAATTTACACTATGGTTTTTTCGAGCTTCAAAATAAAATGTCTTCAATCCCCCTCCAAAAAAACAATTTATCCAAACAGCCCCTGAACTACCCACCCCCCGGAAAAAAGAGGATAACATCATGATAAAGGTCAGGAAGCCACCAACCCCTTGGAAAAAATAGGAATCAAAGATTAGCAAAGTTTCTCACTACTACACCAAATACACAGAGGGCGCTGTTTCTAGGCAACGACAGCTGGAGCTGCTACAGCAGACCAATCATCTACTTCGGTGGAACAACAACTGATTAAAGAAACCCATACACAATAACAATAGACTGGATAGATATTTTAAGGAAGCAATATGCTCCCAGGATGGGTAATGGAGAAGAAAAATTTCTGTTTTTAATTTAAGTACAAAGTACAAAAAATTTAAGTACAAATTCTAAAACTAAATTTTTTCTGTGTATTGGTACTATGCGTCGTAGCCTTAGTATGGCAAAATATTAAATAAAATTAATAAATAATTGTTTTTTTAAGAAGCTTAAATTTTTTCTGTTGATTTGTAAAAAATCAAGCATGCAACTCAATTAAATATCAATAATTAATTTTGAAATCTGCTGCTGTCTATTGCCTTCCAGGGGATTTTTTCTCAACATTTACACAAAATTACTATTGCGCTTTTTAACTAATTTGTATCCACTTGGAAATATTATTACTTAACCATAGGAAAAAATAGATTATCAAATTTGTAATTAAGAGTTAGTAGATGGCAAGGAGTTGAGAAAACTTAAACTCTAATCTTTTCTTGAAGTTTATAACTTTCATGGAAACCTTCTCGTACCTGCACAATGAACAAAAACCACCAAAAGTTACTCTCATAATCCCTTTATCTTTCAACTAAATCATGCTGCTGTAACAATCGTTTTCGTTTTTAGAAATTAAAAAAAATTATGTATTTAAATAGATATCCGTGTTTTAATGCGTTTAATACACTAACTTTTCATACTCTATGTCCTTAACAGATAAATGGTACCAGAAGTTTATGCCTTTGATAAAAATAAAACGCCTTTTTTAAGGTTCATGCCAAAATAATATTATATCCAGATATGATATAAAAAAGGAACTTCAAATAAAATTATCACTAAACTTTGTACGAAGTATAGTGTAAGACAATTTCTTTTAATAAAATAAAATGAAATATTTTAATGTGATCCTAGAAGAAAAAAGGCACACACTCCTAAAAGTTTATTTCAATATATTTTTTTCACACAGAGCTGTTCCAAATTTACTTACGATGTGTCTGTTTTCTTACTTTGTTTCTTCCCCTTTAATATTACACACATAAAACGTTGCCTGCAACGCGAACACTAGTTCAAACAATGGCAGCCAACCAGACCTGATGCATTCACTCACTCCAAAAGTAAATTCAAATTTAAGCCAGCATTGTTTCTTACCAACTTTTTATTTTCTAGAGCAAAATTGTGCAGAAATAACAAAGCCATATATCTACATATAAAGTACCATAAAGAGGTTAAAGAAGGAGGGCATAAGGGTGGTTAAAATTTTTATATCCGAAAAATCATAAAATATTCATGCCAATTACAAGCCGCGAAAAGAATAGAACGAAAAACAACATAGACATACCAGCATCATACTTTTACACCGACAAAAATTTCATTAGCAGTAAGAAAAAAGGATGCGGAAATAAAAAAGGATACACTTGAAGCTTGCAATATTTTTACTACTAAAATAGAAAAAAAAAATATGTAAAGTTCTGTTTTAAAAAAGTTACCAGGTTAAATCAAAATTATAACAAGGAAAGTGACCTGCAAAACTTCGTTTCAGTGTAAAAAAAATTCATAATAATAATAAAAAAAACTGTTACTCAAAAATTACAGTGTACAACTTTACAAAAACTGAATTTAAGGATGAGTTCATTATGTGTGTGGGTGTGTGTGTAATTTTTTTAGTACAAACAACAATGTTGATTCCTTAAGTATTTCTAACATTCTTTTGTTGTTGCTGTTTTGTAACAAAATTATAGGAAACAGTCAGACAAAGAATAAAACTTAATAAACTTTATTTAGTTTGCTCTATTATTTACAAGAAAACGTAATAAACTTGCGTCAGGTATTTGCTTTCAAAAGACTTTCGTAATTGCAACAAGAAAATGCGCAAAGTTTTTAAATTAAAAACATTTTTGGAACAGCATTTAGAAATAAAAGAAATCTTGAATAATATTTTTAAAAAACTGGAAACATAAAACCTAAATGAAGGGAGACCCAACTATGAATTTTTTTTCCAAGATCATCTTTCTTCAAATGTTCTGTAATCAAAAAAAAAAAAAAAAAAAAAAAAAACTTTTTTGAAAGATATATTTTTCAAAAGTGCTTTTAGCACAACTATTTTCGTTTCCAAAATACTTTCTATCAAAAGTATTTTTAATATTACTTTTCAAAAGTACTTTTTTGTGTTGTTTAATAATATTTTTTAAAAGTATTTTTTATGATACTTTCTTCAAAAATACATTTTTAAACGTAATTTATTTGATTGCTTTTTATGCATTTCGTTAATCCAAATTTTAATGGTGTTTTTTTTCTTTTAAAGAAAGTAGATTTTTTTCAAAAAGCAAAACATGAATTTAACATTTATTTTTTATTAAGCGCAAACTTTAAAGGAGAGAACAACCAATCCTATAAAGGACTTATACTTTTTTAATTAGAGATCTAATATTTATATTTTATATTTGATTTATTTATATTTTTTTCACGGAAGCAAACGGCATAAGAAATACTTTCTAAAGGTACATTTTTCAAAGAGTATTTTAATAAAGATATTTTTTCACATGGCATGTTACTTTAAATTTTATTTCAATAACGTTGAATTTTGCAATGGTACTCTTTTTCAAAAGTATTTTTTAAGGTACTTTTTTTCAATATAATTTTTTAAGCCTTATTTTTTAAGGTACTATTGAAAGTATTTTCCTAAACCTATTTTTGTACGTAATACACGGAGTAGCATATCATGCGCAGTATGTTCGTATATGCAAATATTGGCAACGCTGCAACAAGGCAGTAAATTTTGAGCAAATGAACGCAAGCAAAAATTATAAAAATGTGGAATGCAATTGACGAGCAAGTGTTTAGTTTATGATTTATTTTATACATTAATGTTTTTTTTTTAATGTGAAGACATCTTCCTCAATCATCTTAAAGTATGGAATGTGTCTTCTGCTAAACAACTAAATGCAGTGACCTTAATCCTTTCCCTTCAATAATGTCATATGTGTGTAAAAGTTCTACAGCTAAAAACTTCTCATTAATATTCAAAATTAATCTTTCATTCCAAGATGACTTTAACTTAATGGAAAGCATTTTCTAGTTTCACATAACACTTGATATTTAAATAATTGGAATTATTTGTGCACTTTTGAGTTTCTGTTGCACATTTCAAGTGTCGAAGCATTATTGTTGTTCATATTCCTGCTGTCTACGTCATTAACTCTCAATTTGTTGAATTACAAAAACACCGAAACAGCATCACATACAGATATAAAATAAACAAACTGTCATATTTGGAGTGCTTTAATTAAAATATGTGCGTTTACAAGTGAAAAAGAGTTAAAAAAAATTTTTCAAGTACAAGCACTAAACACATTACCACCTCAATAATGCAATCAACTTGGACTAACAACTAGTTCCATTACAAGCAGGGCTGGGCAGTATTTAAAATACATGTATTTGAAATACGTATTTAAAATACAAATACGTATTTTGTATTTTGTATTTTAAATACATACAGATTTTTAAGTATTTTGTATTTTGTATTTTAAATACATATCCTGAAAGTATTTTGTATTTTGTATTTTAAATACACGATCAGCAAGTATTTTGTATTTTGTATTTTAAATACTGCAAACCATGTTTTTTATCCGATCCACTGTTGTAGGAAAATTTCAATTTCTTTAAACCGTTAAGAACAGACAATTCATCTATAAAAGGGATTAAGATAGACTGACTTCCATAATTTGAGCATGGTAGTAGACCAGTGTCTCTAATTTGATCATTGGCATAAGTAGATGAAAAGAAATCTGTAAACGAGTTACTTATTTCAGCATCCTCATCTGATTCATTTTCATTTAACTTCATTGTAGGTGGAAAGAAGTAGATTTTCTTTTTAAATTTATAAAATTGTGAAACGATTCTTCTTAAGGTTGTTTTTAATTTTGACGATATAGCTGTTATAGCAATTCTGATTTTATTTGTTATATTCGGCACGAGCAACTGAGTATTTACCAAAGTCCGCTGCTGATTTTATACTTTTTATAATATTTATTTTTGCTATTTTTAATTTTAGAAAGAGCTTTAGTATTCCATGGCGGTCTAAAGGAATCTGAACAGGTTTTTTTTTTGGAAAACATTGGTTCAAGATCAAATATATCCCTTGTAGAAACTCATAATAATATGATCGATGACATCAGCTTTGTTTTCAAAGTTAGAAATTGACAGTAAACTGCTCCAGTCAGTATAAAGTAGCTAAGTTACCCTGCTATAATTCCCTTTTTTGAAGCATAAGCTATTGACTATCGATTTTTCCGCAGAATGAGATGTATATAATGAAAAACATGAACTTACTAAAATTATAGGATGATAGCGGTCTTCTGGCAAAGTGAATGAATCAGTGCGAAGAACAGAGGTGTCAACATAATCATTTACAAAAACCAGGTCTAAAAATTTAATATTATCGTTATAGATGCCATTCATCTGATAAAGATTCACATCTAGTAAGCAATCAATAAACTCAGTGTATTTCTCATTGGTGCCAGATTTATAGGGCGTGAATTAACCATTATCAGTAGAACGGTTCCAGGAAATAATAGGCATATTAAAATCACCAACTGCAATGATAGTATCAATGTGATTAGACATTCGCACAACGGAGGAGATAGCGTCTGAGTGTTTCTGGTAAGTTATTTCAGGTGAATTAGAAGGGATATACGAACACGCTACGAAAATTCTCTTATGTTAAATTTTGTCAAAACAGTCATAAATTCAATATCCAGAAAAGACGTAAACGACAAAGCTTTGGAAGTGAGCAGGCTAGAAACTGCTATCAATACACCACCTTCCTTTATGTTATTGTTACGATCACGTCTATATATAGTATACTTAGCAGCAAAAATTTCCGTGTTCAATATATGTATTATCATTAAGCCATGTTTCAGTAAATGCTATAGCATGATAGTCAAATGAGTAAATTTGATTAAATAATGCAGATAACTTCTTATTAATGCCACGAACATTTTGGTATATAAGAATAAATTTTCAATATATTTGTTTAGTTTTTTTCAATATTTGTTGCCGTTGAAGGCAATTGAACAGAATTCCTTTGTCTTGTTTTAAATATAAATTCGCGAACGTAAATACTATTAGGCCAGAAATTTGGAGAAATAACTATATTAAACAACTCATCCCGTACAGTAATCTTGAATAATGCCACTATTCTTGGTTCAGAGTAAGAAAATTTATACACTGAGATATCTAAGTTGATTCCAGTTTGAGCTGGACTAGTACATCTATTATATAGGTTATTAGTAGTTAATAAAATATTAACATGTGTTTTTTCGGCGACTGTAGACAATTGAGTGGGTTGGCTCTTACGTTGAATAGAATATACGGTACTGTCATTAAATACATACATGTACATGACGTGAAAGTATTTTGTATTTTGTATTTGAAATACGTGCAATAAATGGAAGTATTTTGTATTTTGTATTTTAAATACATACAGATTTTTAAGTATTTTGTATTTTGTATTTTAAATACATATCCTCAAAGTATTTTGTATTTTAAATACATGATCAGCAAGTATTTTGTATTTTGTATTTTAAATACCGCAAGCCATGTATTTTGCCCAACACTGATTACAAGCTACTAAATGCACCCGCAAACATTTACTTGCCACAGCTTAAGGCATCTCAATAACAACATTGCCGCAAACTCTCACTACTACGACTCCTTGATATTTACAAGCACTCATACACATACATAAATTTCTCCATCTACTTATGTGTGAGTGTGTGCAATATTCACAGCTGCATAGTACGAGTAGTAAAAAAGTTTTCTAATCAAATTAGCAACAAATGCACGTACATTTCTCAGTTAACCCTTTCTCTCCATGTACTTGCAAGCATAATATGCTGAAGGCAACCTTTCACACATTTACTAGTACATACTTTTGTGGTAAAATACATAGAATAGAACAGAAGGAGTCAGTTGCAATGGCAGTAGCAGTTGCAAGTTTAGTTCAGCAGCAATAGGAACAACTTTATTTCTTTATGTGGAATACTTTTAGAATTTTTTTAAAAATTGGAATATTAAAAAAACACTTGGAACAATAATTTTCTTTCGCAACTTTTTCAGCACTACCTTCAAATGCTGCCGCTATTACTATTCGCTCAATAACTAAATTAGAGTGGCAACAATGAGTGCAAATTGATATCAAAGTCAATTGCTTGAATACTTTTATTCTACATACAAATGCAAATAAACACACATATTTTATAAAAGTTAAAAAAAAAATATTTATATATTTCATAATAAGAATTTCTAATTCCCGTCTGTTTATTTATGCAAATATTCACACAACTTGACCGGGTTCGTTGGAATATTTCACTCATTTGTCTAGTGTTAACTAGAACGCTTTAAGTATGTATTTGTTCCTTTTACCATAAAAATATTAAAAGTATAGAAAGTAAAAATCTATTAAAAAAAGAAAGAACGAAGAATGAACTATTAGGAAACTTGCAAAGAGAAATTGAAATAATTGAAAATGAAAAAAAATGGAAATTATCTTAAATTCTTAAAGGAATAGAAAACAAGTGTAGAAAAAATCCAGCCTAAAAAGGAGTAATTGAAGAAAAAATATTTCTTTATTTTTATTGTATCGTAACGAAAAGTCTTAAATGACTATTATGCCTTATAAATTCTTAAAGAAATAAATGCAAATTGGATAAGAATTTCTGTTTGTGAAATTGTTCTTTATGGAAGCAGTTACAGACAAAAAGAAAATTATATAACAAAAAAAATTTATGCTGACAAATCGATATTATCACCCTGAGATAATATCGATTTGTAACTTTTTTTTTTAATTTGATAGAACATGTGTTTACAATATTTACAAATAAAAAATTTGAATATTTAATAAAAATCACAAGCACTTTACAAGAAAAAAATCAGTGATTTACAATAAGATCCCACTGGAAAAAGTCAACAAATTGAATAAATTCAATGAATGAAATTTTCATTACTTCTTACTTGATTATTTTTTAAGCTTTTGCCATCAACCTTTTTTTACTCCTTTTTCTACAAATTTACTATTTATATAAAAGGTGACGCAAAAGTAATGTCATTATTTGACTTGGCTGCGCCATTATTGTAGATGACGTCAAATGTAAGTGTGCTTTTACATTTATGAATTAGACATACATAAGGAGAATTAGTAGCCAAGAAGCCATGAAACGATACAAACCTCAAGAACGTAGAATTATTGTTACCACTTATTTGTTTTAACGCAGCGTGAATTTCGTCGTCGGTACCGATATGCTTAAAATATTACGCATTTGGCTGAGTGCCACATGAATGTAGCACGAATTGACCATCCTTATACTGCTGGCTCGACGGAGAACATCGCTGGTGTTGCCGACGACGTCGGAGAAGATTTGACTGAGACAATTTTTTCCAATTAATATCATCAATTTTACACTTTCAAATGAACTTTTCATAAAAACAGAGTTCTTTTGTCATTTATTTATTTATTGTGAATCGATATTTCTAAACTCTTTGAGTATAACATTCAGTTTTTATAATATCGTTCCTATTTTTAATTTTTTTTTTTCAAAACTGAGAAGAAAATGCGGAAAAGTACTTATTGAACAGGATTTCTATCGTTGTTTGCATGAACGTGCAGTATCAAACAGTATTTAAAATCTTTTGCGTAATTTTTCCAAATGTCTTAATTATTAGATGGTAATTAATTAGTCTGGCTTGCGTTCAGGTATAGAATTTGTAAACTCGGATTATAGTTTTTGTTTAAAATAATTTTTTGTTAGGAGAGAAAAATTAGGAGAGGCCAATTACACTAACAGAACGGATCACTATTGTTTTCTATAGTCGCCCAACATTATCATCATCAGCGTTCATGTACCTTTTCTATAGGTGGTTGCGATAAGGAAGAATAGGAGATTAAAAGCTAAATAACATGGAAACTTCGTTTTAACACACTTTGTTCCTGTTGTTAAAGAAAATATCGGAAACAATTCACTTATAATTTATTCATACACAAGTGTGTTATTTCTCAATACTAGCAGCCACCTAAAGAAATACACATGAAAGCTCAAGATGGTGGGCGGGTGCCATCAAGAATACTTAACTGAATATGTAAGTATATATATATATATATATATATATATATATATATATATATATATATATATATATATATATATATATATATATATATATTATTATTATTATTATTAAAGTCCTTCTAAGATGAATATTGCAAAGAGCAAAATTTTTTTTATTTGTTTCAAAGGTGGTTGGGATCTAATGGGTTATAAAAGCCTTGCAAAATAAAACTTGATACGAAAAATATTTTTAATTGAATTAAAAATAGTTTGATTACAACAATAAAAGTAAAACTAACAACGCAAGGTACAGCGAGGCATGCCAACACCCGATTATACATACTTAATGCAAAATAATCTAAATAAATGAACAATTAAATCATCAGCCATTACAATTTATTTGCTGGTATACGCATACCGGAAATGGAATATAGAAAAAAATTCTTTCGACAATATAAAACTTCCTTCTAGGGGATAAAGGAAGCAAAGAAAAAAAATTATTGAAAGAGATATAATTATATTTAATATTGAAATTTATGAAGATTGTAACCATAAAATATTTTCGAACATATGAACAGCTAAAGCACCAACAACCAAATTTTGTAAAGTTCATATATTTTATGGTTACAAAATACCGATAAATTTCAATATTTAGATATAATTTTATTTTATAATTACATTGGCTTCAATTGATGTGATAAAAAAGAAAAACTTATTTAGCAAAATGTGCCCCAAATTAATGGACATGGTTACTGGCTTCCACCTTTACATCCTTAATAAAATCAACTACAAAAAGTAGTAATATGAATACAGGGGAATTATTCAATGAATTAAAATTAATTGGTCTGTTACAATGGAAATGATTCAAATAACACAAGGTGCAGCGAGACTCGCTCCTTGGACAACACTCGGTTGGATGAAACTAAAAATTAAATTATCTGAAAGAATTTCTATGAAGATATTGGTCAGCGAAATTTAATTATTTTTATACATAAAATATAAATATATTACAATGTATGAAAAACGTTATAAGGTAATGAAAAAGCTTAAATAAAAATCTATTCTGACATCTATTTAACACACACATTGAATAATTAGAACTGAATTTATGAAAAAAGAATCAGCACTTCTCCTATTCATTTAATTTTATATGAAAATCACACCAAAGGAAGGATATGGCTGCTAATAAAGTACTTGGTGGCACGAGTTCGAAAAAAAGATATTCACATTAAAGACAATAAATTCACAAAGATATATTTGAAATACAGGACAAAACGTTTCAAAAAATCTGGGTAATAATTACAATATTTCACCTATAGAAATCGCCTGCGTGATGCATCTAATATCAACAACGTGCGATGTTTTATAACACACGTTACAATTTATTTTAAAAAGATTTTTTTTATTAAACTATTTCTTCTCATACTTAAAAACTTAAAGCCACAAATAAAATTATTTAAAAGTATCAACCAAAATATATATAAAAAAAAAGAATTGCACAAAATTGTTTTTAATTACTTCAACCAACAACCCTTAACCAACCTCAATAAAATTTTGGTTCTAAAAATAAATATTTGCACTACCAGTACGAGGGAAAATGTAAAGTGTCTAAGTTGATACACTTTTTTTCGTTTAACATTTGGTTGATAAGATTTATATATGAAAATACATAAAGGAAAATCAAGTACTTTGCTCTGAAAGTCATCTATTTGGTAAATTATACTAGTTAAATAAAGTTTAAAATGATTCTAAGCAATTAAACTCCTGCACAAGTTGCGCAAAATCAAACAAAAGAGTGGAGAAAGATGCTCATTTAAAGTTGTTAACTAAAGGAATATGCAACTTCTTTTATGGAAGAGAAAAACTTTTAAGTAAGTTTTTAACCATAAGCTTAAAAGGCAAAAGCATTAGTTTATAAAAACTAAAAAATTGTGTAAGTTATTTTAATTGCTTCCCTTCAATATGGAAATGGATGGGAAATGTTTCCCAATTTTTTTTTTTTGTTTGGTTTGAAGTTATATAGTATATGGCCCCTATAATGCAACATAGTCATATCTTAAAAAAATTCAAATTTTTCAGTTATTGAGAAAAAAGTGTTCCTCAAGGTCCTCATTAAGGGTAGAAAAGGGAACATGATTATATATGAAGCTAAGCCGAATTATAAGCTGATGTCTAAAAGGCTTTAGTTGTATTTTGCTGAGTTCGATTTATTGTTGCATTAAAGGAGGGTATAACTGAACTAAAAAAATAAAAAAGGAATCGCTACGCGTCATGTAAACATCACGCTTGAAACTACCTAAAAAAAATTAGGTTTTTTGAACACCATCATAGAATTATGCGTTTTTTTAAAGCCACAAGAAAGCACAAATAGTTAAATAAGGTTCAACAAGCAGCTTTCATTTACTTGGGTCCATAAGTTGATTCTTTTGTTACCCGAAATAGAAAAAAAATGGAAAGTTGTCAACAGAAGAGCAAAGGAAACGGAGGGCAGAAAACATTCAGAGTCTACGACAGGTATCATACCTTCGACCCTCTGGTCACTAGTCTCAAAAAAAACTCAAAACAAATCAATAAAAATATAGATTTTACAGATTAATTAGATCAGTGTTTGAACATTTAACTCATTTGATATTGATTATAAGTGAAATTTTTCCGCTTATTATTATGTAAAATTGATATCATAGATTCAAATACGAGTACTAACGCCTCAAATAAGTCGAATTAATTTTCGTAAATAATTGGTAAAAAGGACACCAAGTGACATCACATGTGGTGGAATGAAAAACACATGAGTGGCATAAGGAATGGTCTCCTAAAACAGCATGTTATTATGTTCTGCTTAAGTTGTTTGTGTTGATTTGTCTCTATGTAACGAGATAAGCCCCGTCTTAACAAAAGCAAACTTGGCTTAAAATTCGTTTTTTTGTGAAGTTTCTTTGCACTTTTTCACATTATTATTTAAAAGGGTATGGCAACATTCAAAAGCTGCACAAGGAAAGATTTATTTCCTGGTAGTATTAACTAGTCAAAATTTTGTTAACCTTTGAGGAGCCTCGACTAGGCCAAGAGATGCCAAATAATTTATTAGGAGGCTATTTCAGAGTCCCATGATAAAATCCACTTAAATCATATGTATGTGTTTTATCGCAGATTTGTCTCTAACCTGAATTGTTGAACGAGTTCACTCCAAGTCTAATCGTAGTCGTCACACTTTGAGACAAACATTTTCCATATATGTACGAGTATTTTGATCTTCTTTTATGTTTATGTTCATTTCAATAAAAAATCTGGAATACTGATAAAATAGACAGCGTTCTTTTTTAAAACATGTTGCACAAAAGGCAAAGTTATGCAATATGTTTTGCGCTCAACCTTATTTCAGAATTAAATACCTCTTTTTTCCAACTGTGTTTACTGATTTGCGTTTATAAATAAGGTTTTTGCACGAGTATGTAATAAATATTGTAAATATGGCAAAAAAAAAAAAAATAAATAAAAAAATGTTTATTCTATATTTGAGATATTAAATGTAATTTAATATTAAGTGTAACATCAAGCAACAATTTTTGTTCTATTTTGAGCTTAAAAACATCATAATTTTCCGATGGTATGAATAACATATAAAACGTCTCCATATTTTTAAGGCCACATTTTTTATAAAAAAAAGGTATTAAGGACTTTAATGCTATTCAAACTATTTAAACTTTCGAAGGAAAATTGTCATGTCCTCTCGGTGAGGAAGAATTTTTTCTTACATGAATTCAATTTTCCAATGATCAAACATATACAAGGCCGACTAAAATATGATTGATATTGATATCGTAATCAATACAATGCGATTTTTTAAATCATGTAACTTTTTGGCTTTTCTGAGACCAAAAAAAAAATTATAAAAAGGGCATTTGGTGTTTAAATTGTTTTTTTTTTTTATAAATTTACCAACAATATGTGACACTTTTATCATAAGAAAAGTGCTTTAAAATTATTACATTAATGCAAAACGTTATTTTAACTTAAAAAAACATGATAGTTTCAGTATTTAGTACATCAGATGGTAAGTTATACTGATTATAGTGCAAATTATTTACCGCAAGGTGTGATTAGAGGTGGCCTTTATGCTTGTCACAGCTGAGCAAACTTACAATAATTTAATAAATAATATTATTACTAGCAAAAAGTAACTAGTATAAAATTTAAATTTGAAGTTGCTATTGCGGGCAATGTGTTTCTTTAAGTGCTACTTTAAATTAAATAATTAAATAAAATTTTCTATTTTGGTTAAGAACTTACCATAAAATTGTAAAAATAAAAATCTGGTTAAGGAAAAAAAGAATACTAAGCAAAGATTTTGCTTTGTCCTTTTTTCTTTACAAATCCACAGCTTTATGTGGAACTGTTGCACAGCTTTATACACTCATAAAAATGTAGCAGGTTAAATCCAAAACATTAAATACGAGTATCCACAACTTGTGTACATGCTTACAATTGAGTTTAAACAAATTTCAGGTTTTCATATTTTTTCTTTAAGCACAAAAACATGTTATTATGTTTATATTGGCTGTGGCTGTTGTTGGATTTGTCTTTCCTTTCGGCCATTAAACTTTGCATATGAGTTTGGAGTCTATTAAGAGCTGCAAACCAATCATGTGCGATTTAAGCTGCCACAAACAGGTGCAATTGTATGAAACTTGATTTCTTCACTGATTTATTTAGTTTAAATAACTACGCGTACGTATGAATGTTGATGGTTTGTGGATATTTTTGTTGCTTCAACCGGTTTTAGAGGAAGCTGCATATATGTACATATATGTATGCATGTGTGTGTATGAGTAATGTTGCATGCAGCCTCTTTTTTTGGTTATCATTGATGTTGATTTTTTCGTAAGAATTATCAAACATACACTTGTTTCTTTGCTTACTTTTTTATAGCTACATGTCTTGTTAGAATTTTTTAATTGGTTTTTTTTTTGGTTTTTACTTGTTTCCCTCTTTAAATTTAACTTATGGATATAATTTTTATGGGAACATTTCTGTTGCTGCTGTTTTTATAGTTTAATCAAGATTTCGTTGTTTTACGAGGGGATTTTTTGTTGTTGTTTGCAATCAATTATTTAAATTGGATTTTAATTGATTTTTTTCTTTCATGATAATTTTATGAGATTTTCTTCGAATTTTCTTTTAGACTTTTTTAATCTTTCCATCATTTACATATAATATAATTTCACTTGACATTTGCTCTTTCTGGTATTTTGTTTTTGTTAAGAATTTCACCTTATAACGGTTTATGGACAGAAAAAAAAACGCAAGACAACACTTACAATTTTATTCACCACTTTAAAATGGTGGCAACAGATTCAGCATTTTGTTTTTCTTTAAAGTCTATTGTTGGCTTCATAATTATTTTTCGAAATATTTTTATTTAAATAGAGAAGGCTTATTAACACTTTAAAGGGGTACTTTATAATAGACTAAATTTATTTTTAAAATTTGTAATTGACCAAGTTAAATTTTAGATGTGCAATTTTTTAAATAAATTTTTTGCCCTTTTAAGAATGATTTTTTATACTTATATTTTTTTCTTTAAAATGCACAACTTTCGGTTTGAGACTGTTGATATGTATTATTGAAATATATTCTAAAGATTAATTCACTTAAATAAAATCCACGAATTCTGTTCTTAATTCTTTGAAAATATTCTACATAAATTTCTTTAATCACTTAAACTCTTTTTGTGAATTTTTAAAACGTTGTTGTGCGTGTTTATTATTGTTATTAATTACTATAATTTATTGGATATGTAACTTGTATTGGTATGTGTGTTTATGTCTAAACGAAGGTGAATGTATTGGTATGTTGTTGTTGCATTTAGGTGTGAGTGTGTGTAGTTGGCGTTTCTTTATATTTTTAATATGTATTTAAGTGTATTTGTGTCGTTCTGTCTGTCTGACGTTTATGATATGTTTTAAAGATACAAATTGAAAACAGAAACAACGGAATCCACGCGCTTTGTTAAGGAATTCGAACTGTTTTCAGACACGGAGGAACACGTACTAAAAATTGCTTTGTCTACAGTGGCTGGATGGCGCTGCTCGTGTTGTACTTTAGTTTTTTGCTGCTACAGCTAAATATGGTTAACAGAGGAATGTGTGTAAATGTGGCTAGTCACGGCGACAACGACGGAATTTCGGTCGTTGCGCTCACACATAAATGTATATAAACAACACAAACAGAAAAGTCTGCATCATTAGCTCTATGCTCAGCTCATCGACAATACCAAATGCTGCAGAAATTTAAACAAATAATCACTACAAGACTCCAAAAGCAATAAACCACCACCTATAATATTGATATCTCAATGTACCAGGCACCAATACACCACACACTCTCTGTTATCAAACTACTATGTGAATGTTGCTCTCTGCTGTAGTAGTTGTTTTTTTTATACTATAATCAACTTTATTCAAAACAAAAAAGACCTTGTGGTGTACTCTTCCTACATTTGTTAAGCTCCAACAGCGCACACATACATACATACACTTATCTCATCTGCATTTTTCCTATAAGCAAAATTATCTTTAGTACAGGAAGATATCTCAACTCTATGCTCCAACTCTGCGTACTGATTCTCCCCCTCCTATAAAAAAAAAACAATTCATTCATATATACTCACCTCAACAAAGAGAATCCTATTTTGTGAATTAAACATTAAGGCGCGTGCCTGAGCATGAATGAATTCATTTTAAGGTGAGGGATTTTTATCTTAAAATACTCTTTAAACAGGATTTATTATTTTTTCTCAAAATAAATTCACCTTTATGTCTGTATTGTATTTACCTTTTATTTCAAACTTTTTAAAGGTAGAATGTGCTCTTCTTAAATATTTATAATACAAACTGCTGCCCTGCATGGAGTATATGTACGAGTATGTATGTATGTATGCACACCATACCCTGAAGGAAACATGGGGACAAGTGTACCCAAGTCACCAGTTTTGTAGACTATTTTGGTGACTCATATGTAGACATCGTCAACGCAGTTGTCAACAAGTTTTTGTTTGATGAGCAGAGAAATTTCTGAGAGCACGCTTAAGCCCCTTCATTTTTTAATTGCGTTTATTTGTTCTATGGTGAACTTTTAATCATTTATTTTAACTAAAACTGTACTGATATATGTATATCAAAAATTGTTTACATGGACCCATTAGAACGACCTCTTCAGTAGTGGGTTTTCAATGATAAGTCCATCTTAAATTTCAATAGAAAGAAGTATTGTGTAGAGTATGTCAATAACACTGGTGACAATGTCTACAGGGAAGTACTAGTTCTACGGTCGTCATATGGTCCCATTGGAACTAGTTCGTCACTAGTTCCAACGTCAGTAGTGGATTTTCAATGACAAGTGCATGTTAAATGTCAACAGAAAAAAGCATTGGATGGGGTATAATTTGTCACTAGTACTGGTGACTTTGTCAATAGTGAATCACTAGTGACATTTCCTTCAGGGTTTGTTCTATGGTGAACTTTTAATCATTTATTTTAACTAAAACTGTAGGGATATATGTATATCAAAAATTGTTTACATGGATCCATTAGAACGACCTCTTCAGTAGTGGGTTTTCAATGATAAGTCCATCTTAAATTTCAATAGAAAGAAGTATTGTGTAGAGTATGTCAATAATACTGGTGACAATGTCTACAGAGAAGCACTAGTTCTACGGTCGTCATATGGTCCCATTGGAACTAGTTCGTCACTAGTTCCAACGTCAGTAGTGGATTTTCAATGACAAGTGCATGTTAAATGTCAACAGAAAAAAGCATTGGCTGGGGTATAAGTTGTCACTAGTACTGGTGACTTTGTCAATAGTGAATCACTAGTGAATCACTAGTGACATTTCCTTCAGGGTAGTTACAGACATTTCTACAGATGTGTGATGTATGTATGAATGTATGTAGATTTCCTTTTTGTATGCTTTAAATTAAATATTAGATCATAGGAAACAATGGAAATTTGACCTTATTTTTCCTTCATTGTAGTTTTTATTCAAATGAAGTAATGAGTTTTATATTTCATATCCTTGCCTTGTAAGCATTAAATTAAAATTGGTTGAAAGTAAATTTAAGAAATATTTTATTTTTTTAAGAGAATTATAGACATTTTTCATTAACATTACCTTTGATTGCATGTATATTTTCTCTTGTCTTTCGAATAAAAATAAATATTAATTTCATCATTATTTTAGTGGGTGTAAAATTATTCCAAAAATACAAATTTATATGTTTAACAGTTGCTTATATTATGATTAGCTTAATGCAGCATCAAAAATATTTGTGCTGATCAGTATAATTTTTTTGGTACACTCCCACTAAAAAAAATATGCTTAAGCAAATGTACATACATACTTATATGGAAGAGATCCAAGGTAAACATAGTTTGTAAGCCAGCTTGTGCATTCCACTTGTAAACAGTACAATTTCGGAAAATTAGTATGCTGTTAAAAAGGCGAAAGTAATTTCGACGCCCAATTTTTCATAAAATGTTAAACATACATTAGTAAGTTTAGGCCGTATGCATAATGAAAACTTGGCAAGAACTTAGCATAAGTGACGAAATCGAACTGAATCTCAACGAGTTTTTCCGTACAATTTTGCATTGAGTCGCCGTAAAATATTCTCATAAGTAATGATTACAATCTACATTGATTTTTAATCTAAAATTGTGCGAAAAAATCAGTTACGTTCCAATTTAATTTCGTCACTTATGTTAAGGCCGTTAACGTCCACAAATATCGCAATCTCATGCCTTGGTCTTTTGGATTGCATTTGCATAACATAGTAAAGTAAACCTCATACACAATAGTGTTTTGCACAAAAATTTAGCAAAAGTTTAGATACACACAATTGTTGAATTCAAATATGGAAGATGTTTCTTTTCACGTCAGAGTTAGAAACACGATCTAGAAAAATTTGTTAATTGCTGATTGATTTCACTTAAATATTAAGTAAGAAGCAGGGAAAACAAAAATGCCTTCGCGATGTGTATATACATAAGTACATATATGAAGGCATGCATAATGGCGTTTTTGTTCTACAGGGAAAATGTAACAGTTCCTGCTCTTTAAAAGAGAAAAATAGTGTTTAGTGTTATTTAATAATCGAAATGAGCACGCAAATCTGTAAGGAAGTAAAATTTTCTAAATTAGAGCAATTTTAAAATGATCAACAAAATGTTTCGTTTTCTTCAGAAGAGAAAACGTGATAAGACAGTGAGTGTTACTTTCCAATGAAAAAATAGATGCTGTTCCTAAGGAAGCACATTTTCATTACAGCAAAAAATATGTTACATTCGCTGAGAAAATCTTAATTAATTTGAAAAAGTAAACATTTTTTTAAATTTATATATAAAGAATTTATAGTCAATACGCTTACCACATCAGTCAAATAAGTGTATAAAACATCAGCAGCATTAAGCTGATATATACACAGAGTAAATGTGATAATAAAAGTTTTGTAGAGAGACTAACTCACAGAAGAGCTTCCAAGGAAGCCATGAAAATGCAGAGCTTCTGATGCAGAAAACTTCGAATTTGTCTCATTTCAAAATGATTTTAATAAGTTCTTTAATAATTTGTAAAAATTGCTCTGGCGTGAAGTTATCCATTATGATATAATAAATCAAACTAATCAATTGTTTATTCTTTTTATGAAACTGACTACAATTCTTTAGTATAAAATTTTGCACATCTCATCCTTTACAACATGTTTTCTTTGCATATTTCAGTTTGTAGCGCACATTTTGTTTAAAAATTTTCTAAAACTGTAGAAGGATTTCACATGATATTTTCAATAAAATAATGAATTCTGCAATCAGTCCCACTGTGCTATATTTTGTACAAACAATATTTTAAAAGCAACAAACAAAAAGCAACGCGTTGAAATATTTTTTTAAAACTCTTTATTATTTTATATTTCCTTATGAACACGTCAATTCAGTGGCCATAACGGATATTGCATTAACGCTACTGAAATTATCTTCAGCCATCAATTAATTTTTGCTCCAACAGGCCAATACACACCGATCATTGTATTGACAAGCACATGTGGCAATGAGATTAGAGAAAAATCTCAAGAAAAAAATTTAAATAAATGTTTTAATCTCTTCTCTGGGATGGTAAGCGAACCAGTCCAATAAAACTATGGTAAGTGCACAATTTTAAAAGTCTCTTTCAATTTTATTTCAAATCACTACTTCAGATTCACTTCACACCAAGATTTGTTTTGAGAAATTATTTAAGATAAAGCCAATTTAAATGACAGTTGGGAGACTATTTTTAATTAAAATCTGTAAGGTTTTCAAACCATGAAACAGATTGTTTTCATAAAACCCGATTTAAAAATATAATTGATGAGCGTGATGCAACACACCACAAAACATAAAGATCAACAACTAAATGGAAAATTCACTGCGAGTGAGTGACATTCTAATGATTCCAAATCCATTAGAATTCGTAGATCCTTGCAATCACTTTAAGTCTACCTTAAAGTAACTTGGGGGTTTACAAAAATTCTATTTGATGACTTCAGCATTGTTTCTTAAATAAATTGCTGCAACCCATTTTTGACAAATGCAACACCAACCAACCACCAACTAGTGTCGAAATATTTAACAACAACAAAACATTAATTTTCTTTTTGGACTTTTTATGATCCCCCCCCCCCTCGATACTCGTACATACGTTCAACATTAATTAAAAGTTTTCCTTAACCACCATCAGCAACACACCCTCAGCCCCAAAAAAAAAAACTCATCATATAATATTTGTCACACTCACTATATGACTCACTGAATAACGCGTAGACACGACGCTTGTTACTTATTAGACTTAAGGGAACCATTAGTAAGTGTGATTGGTGGCAGCAGATGCATCAACATATTTTATGGATAATACAACAACTACAACTACGCAACATTTACACAATGAACAAAAAAGTAAATAGAATTAGGGAAAGATACGAAAATGTGGTATAAACACAAACTCTGAGAGATATTGAATCAACACCATCAATTTCTTGTGTGTTTTCTTTACATTTCATTTCTCATCTTAATTCTTATTCGTGGCATTGACAGAATTTCAAATGCTGTTTATTACACCATTTACGGAATGATTTTTTTTTTTGGAAAAATCAAAACTATTAATTTCATAAGTGGGTCAAGGTTAACAATGCCTAAACAAATAATGCAGCAGATTGTATAAAAAGCCATTAAAGTGGACCAGATTTTGAAGAATTTTAATGTGCTTGTGCCTAATAAAAGAGATTTTATATCAAAATCCATACCATTTTGTGGCAATAATTCAACGTGTAATCGCTTCACGCCACTGTAAAAATAGGAGTGATATTGGTAAATGATAAAACCTTAAAAATTTCCCAAAATTTTTTTTCTCCCAACTCGCTCTAGTAATGCTTATGTGACTGAAGAAAACACAAGTTTTTAATATGTACAAGAACTTTTCAACTTATGCTGAGAACTTCTACCATATAAATTTGTTGAAATAACAAAAATTCTCGTATACTTTTCTCATATACAATTTGTACAAATATGTCAATGATTTACGTCAGTACTTGTCATAAGACTTAATCTGATGGTACTCTTCGCACTGGGTCCCCGTCGTCCCTTTCCGAGGCACATCCGGGGTGTGGAACCACATGTGCCCCCGACAAGGACGACATGGTAGCTGATTCTGTACAGGCTGCAGAACTATGTACACACACCTTGCTAAAGTGCTGGAGATATCTAACATCCTACCAGAACGAACGGCCCAGCAGTAAGTAATACCCCTCTATCAGGGATCACTCACCAATCGCAACCGCCAGGGCAGCCCTGTCGAATAGCAACTGCACATAGAGATATTAAAATTAATAAGTCTGCACTAATTAATAATAAAAAAACAACTAAAAAGTAAATAAATCCTTCTGCTGTGTAAGTAGATGACATGAAAAAATTAATTATATTTGCCCCGTTTGGAATATTCCTCACGTTTAACTCTTTCTTAATTGAAAAAGTTACGGGACATATTAGCCTATTAATAAATTAGTATGGACTTAAAAAGTCGCTTATTTTTATTTGACCCTCCTTGCCCAAGTTCGTTTTCTGCAAGACCCACGGTTCTCGTTTGTGTTAATTACTTTAAAACAATGATGAAATATAACACGATTCTGGGAGAAAGATTTACTTTAATTTATTTACTTTAATTTATTCCGAATCTTCCTAAAATCCAAGTCGGTGAGAGACCGAAAAACGTTGTGACTTAAAAAAACTAGTAAGGAAGTTTAATGCTGATTGTAGCGTGCATGCAGTCATCTGTCCGGCTAGAAATAGTGTAATAAATAATTAATGCACATTGATTATAAATTGCTGATATTTCCATTGTTGGTTGCAAGTCGAATCGTTCATTCTTTTTTTATTCGCTGTAACATTAGAAAAAACATCATTATAATTTTTAAAGGGAGAAACATACTTAAACCATATTAAGATGAGAGTGAAGCTTAGAATCAGGGATGGGAAATTCACTACAATGCACCTCTAATTTACAATGTGGTTGTAAATCTAAAATGTCATACCAAGAAATCCGCCGGGATTAAATCGCAGTTCACATCACCCACTTCTACGTAAGACAATAATGCCGTCAAATCGCACATGCAGAATCTCCAATGTGGCAGGAGCACATAGGCACGCACGTAGTGACGTCTTGTTGGAACCACATAGAGAAGTTGTAAAAAAGTATGAACCGATGGCGCCGTCTGCACAAAATCCACACCAAACCGTATCATTTTCCGCATGCATTGAACGCTCCTGGATCTCATGTAGATTGGTGTTGTTCCAAATTCGACTATTTTGTGCGTTGACGTACCCATTCATCCAGAAATGGACGACGATTACGCTGAATGTAAAATGGACGAAACGCATGCAACATTGCCCCGAAGAGAATATCCATTTTGATAAAAAAAATTATCATTTGTACGTGTTACTGAACGTTATATCCTTCCACTGTGACTTGGCAAATCAGATTGAATAAAAGACAGCCAATTTGACAGATGGGCCTTGAACTGTAGGGCCGCTATCAACTGTCGAAGACTGAAAATCCCTATGAGAGGGCCCATTAATTGTATAAATGTTGCAAGAAAAAAATTAATAGATTCATATCGAATATAAAGTGGTTGTTGTGCTGTTTGTATGAAAGTATTCTAAGCCTACCGTGATTATGGATTTTGTAATATTCATATACGATAGAGAATTCTCATATTGTATTTGATTTGTTTGGCATAAACATAAGAGGTTGAACGTTTTGAAACTGCTTAAAGTTCACTGAAGCGTTATTTTAGCGACGAATGAAATCTTGTCATGTGAACAGTAAAGCCGCAACAAATAGATTAGAAAAGTGAAAAATGATGTCAAATTTTGCATTACCTGTCATTTTCGCAGATGTGCTTTGCACAAATGCAATTATTATGCCACAACTCGGAAGGTGGCCATTTGAGCAATATATTTTTCTTCCAATTATCATCATCAATTTACACTTTCAAATAAACTTTTCATGAAAATAGAGCTTCGTTTTTTGTCATTTATAATAAAATAAGAGCCAGTTAAAATTATGAAATTTCTGTTGCGCCACCTTGTATGTCTAATAGATTTCAGAGTGATTTCATATTATAATCCCAGACCTGCTTAGATGCAACGCTTTACATTTTTCTAATATGTTAAAGACATCTTTTGAGAGTATGTAATCTAGTACTTGTCGCTTGCCACCTTCAGCCGTAATTCGAAACAGTAAGTAAAAGATACTGTGTATGTGGCACAAGCAGCAGGCTGACAGACTACACAGTTCTTTAGATGGTTTACGGACGTACTCGTATCTACGTTTGTAGTTAAACATATGCAAGATAAATAAATTGGATTACTGGCAGAGTAAGTCGTTGTTTATATTTCCATTCTGTTTAAAGTTGATGTTTAAAATTTTCTATTTGCTGCACTTTTGTTGAGAGGGGCAAAAATAATTGCTTTTACGCTTGAATGGTTGGATTGTATGGCTAAATGTCGCCTTATGTTGCCGTGTGTCGTCTTTGTTTTTCAATACATTTTTCTCTTCTTTCTAAATATTTATTTGTTGCAATAGTTTTATTGTTTACAAGTTAGTGGAAGCACATGAATAGCAGGGAAGCATGTGATGTTTTGTTGCACGTAAGATAAATGTTTTACTTAACAGATCAATATCACCGCTTCTACTTATAACTGGCGATGATGACGACGATGATGATGATGTGAATAATGGGAATTATGAAAGCCTTAAATATTTATTTCACACAAAATGTGAAGGAAATGAAAACGAAAGCACATTTTCAAACTAAAGGTAAGCAACACAATATAAATATTAAGTGCAAAGAAAAATTACTGACTGAATCATTAATATTCGTTTGGGGAGGGATATGAACGTGTATGAACGAGTATGAACGAGTTTGAACGTTCTTAACAACACAATAATGAATGTGTTAATAAAATGGAATTTCTAATTATAAATTGCATAAAATGTATATTTCGTTAATGTGTCCTTCAAAATAATTGAAATGGTTATGGCAAGAGTTATATTGGGTGGCTTCTTTTGTGGCTTCGTTTGCTGCAAGAATATCATAATTGAAAAAAATTAGATTTTTGAGTAGAATATACTCTTCTAATGCTTAATATATTTCTTTTATAAATTTTATATAAACATTTCATATACTCATCAAAGTCTTCAGTGAAAAATATTTTTATATTGTTGTTCCATTAAGTTGTGTGTAAAGTTTAATCTTTAAACATGTTTTCTACAAAACTAGTTCTTTTGTGTTATACTGTTCTTGCAGCAAATGATCGAAATAATGCTCATTAAATTAAGTATATGGATTAACGAAATTCATTCTATTGATTTTTCATTATCAAACACATCACATTTAAGTGATTGCACAATAAAAATGACTTTATGTACAGGAAACAAATTTTGGTTTTATAAATGGTTTTATAATCGTTGGTAATAACATAATGTTTAAATAACACATACATAAGTACAGTAGCCGCTCGGTTATATGGAATATCCAATTATGTATACTTCCGGAATAGTGAACAACAAAATTTAAACACAGGAGGTTCTAAAGAGTGAACATAGCCTTTCTAAATTATGTGAACAGCTTTCAGCCGTTGATTTTTTTTAAATGTTTATCTTATTAGAAGTCTGTTTTTCCCCGAAATAAGTGAAGAACCTGCAACCGTTGATTTTATTTTAATGTTTTAAGTGTTGAGTTGAGTTTTAAGTGATTGTCTTTTGATATCGAAGCAGAAAAAGTACAAAAATATAAACGACTACTTTCATGTACATTAATTATTAAAGAACTTATGAAAAATAAAAGCTTAATGTAATAAAAATCATTTGAAGTACTTATTTTATATTCTCTCGATTACGTGAACTTCTCTATTTAGTGAACAGGTTCTGTTTGAATTAGTTCATATTACCGAGCGACTACTGTACATATTGATTAGTTGTATTATTCTTACTACGTAAGTTATGATTTATACTGATAAAATGTCAAATGAAGCATTTTGTATAGAAATTAATCAAAATTATGAGTTTTTACTATTCGGTGTTGAAGTGGGTCGCTAAAAGTAAGAAATGAAATTCATAAGAAATATAAATTATTGGATCAAGCACGTCCTGGAATAAAGCAATATTTCATGGGACGCTTTTTGTGATTTTGAAAAAATTTTGAATTAGAATGAGACATCCGTTTCCGAAATTAGCATGGACAACTCTAACAGTTAAATTTAAACAAGAGCGTCAAGCGTACCGTGTCATGCCACATAATGTTAATACTGAAGCGACGACGTTATGTCAAAAAAATAGTGCTGTAATATACATATTTAACAAATCTATTATTTTTTTTTGACAACATTTAAACTGAATTGTGACACTTAATCTACATATTTTTCGAATATAAAGAAAATAAAATAAAGTCGAATTCTTCACAAAAACAATAATTTATTATTGAAAGTTATCATTCGCTACAATATCGACATTAAGGATACATCATGCGCTATAAGGCTAATTACAAATGATGAGGAGAATTATGGCATTAGTTGATACAAAATGAATAAAATTAACTGGAGAAAATGTGCTGAAAGATTAAATTTATCAAACGGTCCATTGTTTAGTACATGGAAATTGTTTTTAAATTTCTTTGAAAATATACGAAAATACTTTTTTTTTTGTGATCTACATATGCAATAAATATACATCTAAGAATATGGCCCTTGTAATGTTTAGAGTTAAAAGTGTCATCTCCATTTATCTGTTACCAAACATTTGTTTAATGAATACTCGTTTTAATAACTTTAGGCCATGTTGCTAGATGGTGTATCATGTGACGATGAAAAAAACAACAGAAATGACAGACTATGCCGAAATCACATGGATTGCAAGGATTCTTAACACTGATCTCTCTGAATTGAAAAACCTTTATGTTCATATGTCTGTATCCGTAAAAGTTTAAAAGGGTTAAATATATTAAAATATGTGTTTCTGTACACACATGCACGCATATTCATATAAATTATCTAAGTAAAATAATGCAATTATTTTTTATTAAGTTGGTTTTGTTAATATTTCTATGATTTATATCCTAATAAAAAAAGGAAAAAGGTTTTGATTTCCCAACTTAACATTTAAATTTTCATCTGACAACTAAAAACCTTTTTTATTAAAATTTTTCATATCCAAATTAACGATATGAATAAGCAAATTAAGATACGGCCATAAAAAGTTCATTTGCCAAAAATAACATTAGAAACTTTTGCTCTATTTTCCATCCATTTGTAAAGCAAATTAGAAAAAAGGAAAACTGTTGACAATGTTCATAATAAAAAAAAAAAATATACAAACAAAGAAAAAAAAACAGGAAAACAAAGCCAGACGACATAAAACACAACATGAATATGGAATTTTAACAAATTTTATTTTCAAAATGCAAACAGACGGAATTTCTGGTATTTGTTGCCTCCAATGGAATTTGTATATTCGTATAATTGTTGCTGGTGTTGTTGCTATTGTTGTTCCATTGTAGACAGTGGAAAAACATCATCATCAACTTCCAACTCTTTCACAATACAATTTACAGTATCGGCCCCCTACACTAATTAGCTTTTATTATTACAAAAACAAAATAAAGACAAAAATAGAATGTAAATATTTAGAATGAAGGAACAAGACAAAAAACAAATTATTAAATAAACAGGCAGAAAAAAGCAATCACCCTTTATTTATTCATAACTCTAACTAACAATGTTAAGGCAAAACTGCTTTCACACAAACTTATGCATACAACACACATGTATGTAAGTACACAGGACTCCTTATTAGAGATGAACACAGATGCGAAACATACGAGTATGCGCCGGGTTGACGGGGCAGCTGGCAAATTGCGGATACACTCGGAAGCCACGAGGTTTATTACGATGCCCTGGGGACTACATGTTCGATCTCTTGAGAACTCGATCCTTCTCCGCTAGAAAATGATCGACTAGATGCCTAAGCCTGCGCCCCTGCAGCCTACCAGGCAGCCTCAAGGGAAGTGTCAAAGTAATTCTTTTTCCGCCTCGTCAAAGCAGAATCTTCCTTGGCCACGATCGATTTTCCACTAACCTGCATCATTCCCGCCAAAAGTTCTAACGGCAGTCTCGCGAGCATTAAGAGCTTTTTACTCGCATCATATTTTAGTGAAGGTCAGAAAGACTTTGGTATTCTGCGGGTGGAAATTATGAATCACCCAAGTACTGTCTAGATTCATTGAAGGGTTCCCTTTGTAGTCTTACTAGGTGCAAGTTCGGCTCTGCTCTTGCGCATACATATATGTACATACTTATATTTAGCATTTATTTTTTGGTGAGACTACGCCACAATGTTTTAATCAACAAGGACCAAAAGGCAATATTGAATATTTTGAAAAGAGGCTCCAAGACAACCATAATTCAAAAAGTATCATTCACAAAAGTACATTTTGAAAAGGTAATTCTACGAACCATACCTTAAGTACCTTTGAAAAAATACCTTCTCAAGTAAAATCACAAGATGTACAATTTAAATGAAATTACTTTTAAACATTTTTAAAAATAAAACTTTTTGAGAAAAGAACTTTTGAAAAAAGACCTTTCATGAAAAACACATTTAAAAAATGGAGCTTATAAGAAAAGGCCCTTTTAGAAAAGAACTATTTATGAAAAGCAACTTTAAAAAAGTGTCGTTTACTCTTGTTAAAGTGGAAAAAGTACCTTCTCAAAAAGTACCTTTAAAAAGTGCCTTTGTAGAAAAAGTTTCTATTTGGTAAAGTACTGATAAAACTGATTAAACAATACCTTTTAAATAATGTGAACTTCAAAAAAATTACCCTTTAAAAAGTATCTATGAAAAATTAACTACCAAAAAATTTCTTTTAGGGAGTACCTTTCTCAAAAAGGACTTTAAAAAAAGTAACCTTAAATAAAGTAACTTTTAAAATAGTAACTCCGGAAAAGAGTAGCTTCTAGAAGAAAAATTTAACTTTTATTGAAATACCTTTAAAGCGAGTACCTTTTCAATTAGTATCTTTTAAAAAGTACATTTCAAAAAGTAACTTCTAAAAAAACACTTAAAAAGTGTCAACTAAAAAAGTAACTTAAAAATTGTTTTTAATAAATATAATTGCTCAAAAATATCTTTTAAAAAAGTACCTTTTAAAAAGAATCATTCAAACAGGGTACTTTTTAGAAACGTGCTTTTTAACATAAGTACCTTTTAAGAGAAATGCCTTTAGAAAAGAAGTATTGTGAAAAAAATTAACCTTTGCGAAAAGGTACTTTTAAAAAGATGGCTTTTAGGAAATGTGCATTTGAAAAAAAGTACATTTAAAAAATACGTTTTTAAATAACTATTTTTTGGTTACCTTTTAGGAAATATTGCCTTCTCGAAAAATTATCCTCTTAAAAACTTTCTGCTGAGAAAGTACTTTTATGAGTGCCTTAAAATTTCCTCTAAAAGGGAGTAGACAATAACCCCACATTTTTTTTTTTTTTTGAATATCGAATTAAGAAAAGTATTTCAAGAAATTTTCAATTTTCTTACATCATTGCCTTGCCATAGGAGAGGGTCATACAATAATGTTTTAGGGGAAAAAATATATATATGTACATATATTAGTCCTTGAAACTATGAATGCAATTTCTTCCACAGAATACTTGTTGACAATATTTCTTGCTAAATCAGTGAGGGTTGAGTTCAACAATATTCTAACAAAAAAACCTAAATTAGTGTAAAAAATATGTAGTAACAGTCACATACTCGAAGAATTATGTACATGGAACAATGACATGGTACGATTACTGAGCCTGGGGAGGGGAGAGCTTGTCGGCAAAAAAAAAATTGTTTTACAAAAAATATTTATTAACATGATGTAGGAAGGATTTACGCACCCACCAGTGCCGTTTAACATTAAATATTTCCTATTCCGATGTTTTTTTTTTTTGTTTGTTGTTGCGGTATTTAACATTTTCCTTTGTTGACTCGTGTTACTTTTACCGATGCTGATGACAATCATTGTGTGTGTGTTTTTTTTAAATGTGGATTTTGTTTGGCAAATTTATTTGTTGAGTTTTTTGTTTGTTGTTGTTGTTGCTGCTGTTCATGTTAGTATGAATAAAAATTTGTTGATATTTTACAATCAGTAAAAGTGAACTATAGGATTCTGTATGTGTGTATCCAGTTCAAAATGGTCATAAATGCAATATATGGATATGAATTCATATATACAGACAAATCCGCCATAAGTGGACACTAACCTTCGATGATGTACGTTATCAAGGATATAGCAACAGATTTCGTGTTATATTTAATGATAAGGTGCAGGTTTAATCTATATATATATAAAAGGATGTGTGTATGTATGTATGTATGTAACGTAATGGCTCCAAAACGGCTGGGCCGATTTTGACGAAATTTTCAGGGAACCTTCAGAATACTGGGGCGGGTGACACTGTGAAGTCTGATTTTTCGGTGTGTGGGCGGAGGGGCGTGGCAAAAACCAATAATTCATAAAATGAGAACGGCTTGGCCGATTTCTGTAAAACTTTTTGTCGGTTGTTCGTATATTCGAGGAGAAGGTTTTTGTGGAAGAAAATGTTGGAAAATCCCTCCGGAAAAGTCGGATAATTGGAAAAATCGAGTTTTTGTATGAAATTTTGTTTGAAATTATTCTTTAATCGCTTTTCAAATAAAAAAATAGAAAGTTTGTCTGAAGGCTTAAAATTGGGGCGAGGCGAAGTTCGCCTGGTCCGCTAGTTAATTATAAGGGATGAAAGAGGTCACAAATATTTCTTTGTTTTAATTCAATTTGTTTTTTTTAACACATGGATTTGCAAAGTATTTTGCTAAATACTTATTTAATATGTTCGTAAGTGGCAAAAATTTCCTTAAAAAAATTTTAGGCGCTGAATTTGTACCAGAGCCAATTTATATATTAATATTTTATTGTGTTCACCCTGTTAATATTCAATGAAGACACCTCCATCGCTACGAGACAAAAAAATACTCTGGCCGCTTTATGTTCCTCATAATTTGTTGACTCTATTCGCCTTCCCAAAGGAAAAAGGATCGCCTTTACTGCTTTTTAATAAGCGCAAGTTTATAAAATTCTTTAAAGGAGCTAAAATTTGTTTATATTAGATCAACTATTGCTGATTCAAACTTTCCTTTCCGTCTTTGAAGCTGCATTTACATTTGCACTCGTCAATTTTGTGTTGTTTAGATTTTTCTTGGTATTCTTTTTCATTTTTTTATTGGTATGTCTATGTTTGAATATGTACGAATGAGATAATAAAACGAACTGCACATACAAGCGTATGTGTGCTAGTTTTCCTTCGCATTAGCCCACTGGTTAACAATAATAACAATGACAATTGATTCAACAGAGATTGACAAGTGTAAACTCACAACTGTGAGCGATAAATAGAACTTTTTTTACAAACAGATAAAAAAAACTTTAAGCCTCTTGTAAGAAGAGAAAATACTATTAGCGGCCGCGGCGTTGCAAGAGTTGATACTGACATCGTCGCATCACTCAAAAAAAAGGTAAACATTTTCTTCTAAAAATTTGTTTAGGTTAGGTTAGGTTGATTGGAGGGGTGTGATAGCCCATGTCATACGACATACACTTATGCCAGTGAAGGCTCCTGCGACCTTCGCACTACGAGTCTAGTACACTACCTCAATTTAAGAAAAATTTCTTTCCAACTAGGAAAAAATTACTTCAATATAATATGATTTGGACTTAGAAATAGTTCATAGGTTTCCCACCAAAAATTTCTTATTTTAATTAAAATATTTAATTAATTGATTAAATTAATTGGTATCAAAACAAATACATATTCTAACATTTACAAAATTTTTATCAAATTTTGCGAATTTTTATCACAAAAATAAAAAAATTATTTTTATAAAAGAGATAAAATTCAGCAAGTGAACTGGGGAAGACTTAATGAAAATTTATAAACTCAAAAGCTGTAAACGATTGGTTGTCACCACTTCTAGTTCTTATTCTCCCTCTAGAAATGCTCTGAGAGAAATTTTGATTTTATTACTGTTTTTAATTTATTATTTTTTTTATTTCTTTTATAATTGTTATAGATCTGTTGCAATTTCGAAAACATATCCATACTTCGTTCGATTATAAAATTTGTCCGCAAATAGAGCTTTCACTGTACGAACACACATATCATATATTTGTACATGCACTAGATATACGTACACCATGACCAGTTTTAGTTGGGTATCCTTTTTATATTTACAAAGTTCATGTGTATGTATGAGTGAAATAATTTAAAATATTGAAAGTACAACAGTAGTGGCAGTAGTTCCAGATGCATGTTTCAGTAGTGGTGGCAGTTGTCGAATCCGTAAAAGTTAACATGACTATGGTCCAGTTGCTTTAGTATTTTTTTTTTTTTAGTTTGAATGTGTGTATTTTATAGTTGTGTTTTTATATAAATATTTTTTTGCCAAATTTAAATCTGATTTTTTTTTGCTGTAGGTTACTTTGACATGTGCAATATTTTTGTTGTTTTTTCTTTGTTTCGTCTGCGGATTCCGCCCACACTTTTTTCGGCAAAACTTTTCTGTTGGTTGTGATTAAACAAATGTCCATTATAATGTACATCTTGTATAAAGGACAAAGGAAAGTATATAAATGAAGCTTCAGTTAAATATATAAACAGATTTGTAAAATGCATCAAGGACTTCAGTACCGCTGCCATAGGACAAAGGAAAAGTAAAAAAAAAATATAAAAAACAAAAAGGCCATAAAATAGGAATATATCAACTTGCTTTGTTCTTCACTACAATGTGGACTTTTGACTTTTATCTGAGTTGTTTTTGCCTTTTGCAGGAGTGGGAGAAAGAAGACCCATACATCAAACAGTTAGAGGGTTAAAGTGTTCAACAAAAATTATCCTCACGGTATTGTACATAAATCTGCTGTACTTGCTATATACCACAAATGAAAAGGTCTAAAGATTTCCAAAGCCGATTCATCATGAGAAACTTTCGACCGCCGCTTGACATAAAACTAAAACGTAGAATTTTCTATACGTCAATTTACGTATTTATATGTATACAACGAGTGGTCCAAATATAAGTATCTTTCAAAATCATATATTATTTTAACACTGATAGATTATTTTTGTCTAAAATTAAGACACAGCCAGTATCACACTTCCGCGGGGCAGAATGCGTCGTTTTACGCTTGAACAACCTGGCAAGACAATTGGACATCGAATTTGGCCGAAAAATTATCTTTGCTGAATAGGCGGCTTATTTTCAGTTCGGAGACTTCAGAGAAATTGCATGTCATTGTCGGGAGGCAAATGCACCCACAGAGAGTGACAGTTTAATGAGGATTTCAGATTGCTGGCATCATTAATCCTGTTTTTTCCGAAAATGCTCGAAACGCCCTTTCACTCAACGGAGAGGACTACAGCGTCATGATTACGGACTTTTTATGGCCTAAAATGGCATCTACTTAAATCTGATCCACTTGGGTCCAGTTTGTTCCCCTTGTACTGCTTAATTGTGGATGTGCAGGTGTCATCTATACATCCCCATGTGGTTCGCTCCTGATCGAAGTCGACTTTTCCATGAACAAATCCATTCCTCTAATATTACAGTCCGGTATACCTGCTGACGAAGGTACAATTGAGCTGCCTAAAAGTATCCTCTTTTGCCCGATAGAGTAAGACGGTGTTCATCGTCTGCACCTTCCATTCGTCCAGCCAACATCTGTAGAAGTCATTAAGAGGAAGATTAGGTCTCCTGGTCTGAGTTCCGATAAAACAGCGTCCCACCATTACCGGTACCAATGCTAAGCGACCACACAAAATTACTCCGAAGATAATCTAGTCTGCGCCTCTCTTATTAAAATTTTATGTTGCAACTATCGTCAACTCCACCTGTACCATCACAGCAGACAAGATTTCTTGCAGAATATCGTAACTCAAAGACCGATAGACAAGCACACTAATCAATAGTCTACCGAGTCATTAAGTTTTTATTTATTTTGTTGAATACGATAATGGTTCATGAATGGATTTATACCGTTTTATCGTAAACGATATTGACATCCCACAACTTTCTATGACAAATGAGAATATTTGGTTCCTTAGAGGCATGCAGATTTCGCAGTGATCGTCCCATTAGGTTAGGTTAGGTTGATTGGAGGGGTGTGATAAGCCCATGTCATACGACATACACTTAAGCCAGTGAAGGCTTGTTGTGCGCTCCATTTAATTATCAGACACAAACTGCCAGAGTTCTGCGGCAGGATTCGAACCTGGGAACTTCGCACTACGAGTCTAGTACACTACCTACTAGTCTACGAAGGTCAGTTATCGTCCCATTAACAGTAAGGGATTTGAAAGAAATACTTGTCCACGAATATATAATGATGCATACAAAGCAGTCACCGACCTAGACAAATAAATACCTCTTGTTCTTGTTAAAACATGTTGTTTTATTTTCGCAATAATTTGGCGGAGGCAAATACATGTTCTTTATTCCTCTTTTTGTTAAAAAAATTCTTTAGTTCTATTTTTTGTTAACATTTCTTTATTACAAATAAACGCAAATAATATTTATAGATGCAGCATTTTGCTGCTCCATGATGTCGTCGTAGTTGCTGTTCGAATTAATGTAGTTGTTGTTATAAAAATAAAACGCACAAAAATTCGGAAAATGTGTTTGAGTGGGTGGTATTTTCTTCATTCAGTACGAGAAACAATCTTGAAATTATTTTTAGAACACAAAAAGAATACAGGAATATATATTGAACTAAAATACCAAGTTCTAATGGTTCAGTAAAATTGGTCGCCAAATCGACAGTGAATATTTTCAAACTGCATAAAGTTCACCAATCGGCTTAGCGACCATTGAAATGCCGGCATATGAACATTTAAAGCCACACAAAAAAGTTAATCAGTTGCACGAATACACAAAGAAAAATATAGAATAATATAAATCAATTTGATGCAAATATTGCTTCATTTTTAACATACAATTTCATTAAATATATTTAAAAAAAATGTAGTCAATATTGCACAATATCTGTACGACTGTCGAACTGCTTTTCCAATTGTTTCCGCAAAGAAAAACTGACTTTAATAAAAAAAAAAAAAATATGGGGGTAGTGGCTAAAGAGCTTACCTACAAAACCAAGGACGCCAGGTTCGTTCCCTCGCAGACATAAATTTTAGTTTTAACATTAAATGGCTTCAACCTGCCTCCAAAAAAGTCCATCCTAGAAGCCCAATGACCTTCCCAACTCCCTGGAGAAGACTATAACATCATGACAAAAGTCAAGCATACACCACCTCCTGGGAAAAAGTAGGGATCAAAGATTCGCAAGGTTCCTCACCACCACACCAAATACACAGAGAGCGTTATTTTTAGGCAACGACAGCTGGCAGCCTAGGACCTGTTGCAGAAGACCAATCATCTATTTAGCTGGAACCACAACCTATTAACGAAATTGATACAAAGCAAAAAAATAAATAACAATGCGAAAACAACTCGTGTAAAATGGAGATGCTTTGTGGAAGCCAAAAGCTTTCAAGAAGGGTAATGGAGAAAAAAAAAACAAAGAGCTAATCGAACGCATAACAAAACGGATGGCATTATGGGTGAATTTAAAGTCCGATATCGTCAATTTATACTTTATATTTTACACCCAGGGCAGATTGATATATCTTCTTAAAGAAATGAAGAAGTTATAAGATAATTCATATTTTGGGCGCCCACTTCAAGTTTTGTGGGACAAAACTGCAAGAATACGCTTTTAAATAAAAAAAAATTTTCAAATAGGTTCATGAATGGAGAAGCTATGCAATAATCCATATTTCGAGCGGACATATTGTCCGTCCAATTTTACAAAAATAAAAAATTTATGGAACCAAGCTTTAGGCACGTCCTTTCAAATAAAAACGAGTCTCCAATTTTTAACACTCTCACAATTATGATTAGAAAGATGTACGGTAATTATTTAAGGAAGGTATCCTTCCCCTAGTCCTATCCAGAGTCAGTTATTCTTGGTACTCTGTGCGATAGATGAAGAGCATCCATTAATATCCCCTGTTTGTATCACATATTGGTTCAAATGGGATTAGAATAAACATTTTTTAATTAAACAGTTTATGGAAAAATTCATAATTCTTAAATTACGTTTCCAAAAATTTCTACATAATTTTTTAAAGTAAATGGCTGGCGTTTGCTTTTCTAAAAGAAGTGCAACATTTTTCGCCCTGTCAAGGAGAAATAAAGGGAATTAAGCATTACTCCATAAATACAAAGTTATTAGAACGAAGCAGGCGGTACTGTGAAGGAGTTATATATTTTAAATCAAGGTCATCAATACATATATTTTTTAAATAAATTATTAAAACAAAATGTTATCTTTTTCAGAAAAGAAAACGCAAATGCATTAGGGGTACTAAGATTTGCGACCATCTTATATCTTGCGGGTGGGGTGGTGAATTCAAAAAAAATATTTACAAGAAATACTTAAACAAAAAATATATTTTGAAGGATGCTTCAGTAAGCTGAAGGATGGTTGTATGCAGGCTTCTATTAGCCTAAGGCAGTTCGATCCTAGTCAGGAAATGTCTCCCGTTTCACTACACAGACCGAAGGTTTTCTTTGGTCGGAAACTCGTTTTCCCATTGGATTGTAATATTTTAGAAATAATTAAGCGGTTTTGCATTAAAAACACACATGCACACAATGGGTTTGAGATTTTTTCTATTAAGAGCAGAGCCTTCATGCAACCACGTGCAATTATTTGTGACTAACTCGGTAGGGTATTGCGCATCTCCAGTGCGTATCATATTTGTATCGCGATTTTAATGTATTCTAACAATTTGAAATGGTAAATGGATTTTTCATAAGCAAATTAAATGAGAAAAGTAAATACGTATTTTTTTTATTTTCTTTTCATTTCATTTTCATCCGTTGCCACATTGTTGCATGCACATGCAGCACATCCTGTGAAAGTGTTTACAAAAGGCTTACAAACACATTAAATGTTGCTTGAATGATATGTTGCTGCTGCTTTTGCTACATTAAAATGTTAATGCATCTACGAGTACATGTGGCGTATGGATTCATTTACATTCTTTTATTTGTGGCTCAAGATGAAAATTATTGCCACAAAAGGTCATTGTTTATTTTTACATATTGATTTAATATGTCGTTAATTGCATTTGTAAAATTAAACGAAGTTCTTATGAATTTTGGTGGCAGCAAAAAACAGCTATGAAAGAAGTTACTGACTTGCAGAGATGGCTATCCGAAAAAAGTGAAAATTCTTATAATTTCCAATGATTTTAAAATTCACATTTGCGAAAAGTTCTTGTTTTTTTACCCCAAATTTACTAAATTAGAAGCCGGACTTCAATAGATTGAGAAAAATTTAATTTTTTTTTATAAAACCCACCCAAAAGAAGTAACAGTTCATCCGTACTGGGTTTTTATCGTGTATTTCGATTAGACATTGACCTCATACGACTTCGAATGATTCGAATTGTTTGTTGCGAAAGTGTGGAAGATCTTTTACTCTAACGCAAGAGCGTTACGAACAGGAATAAATATTTGTCAAATGGCGCCCACACCTCTGCTGACGTTCCATTATTGCTTTCATGAAATTTTTCATGAATTTTTCACAGAGATGTGACTGTATCTCAACGATGACGCATTTGATCTGGGTTTTCAGCTCAGAAATTGTTTCTTGTTTATTAGCATAAGCCCGAGTTTTCGCAAAGGCCCAAAAGAAAAAAATCGCACGGCATTAATTAAATCGTATGATTTTGGTGGCCAGCTGAAAACAGAATTTCTTGAGACGATTTGCTCTGGAAATCGTTGGTGCAATAAATCGATTATTTCATGCGCGGTATGGCAAATGGCGCCGTCTTGCTGAAACCAAGCACATATCATCCAGTTGAGGCCACAAGAAATCCACTATCATATTCCTGTAACGAATGCCTTTCCAAGCCACTGTAATTCTGGCCTCATCTTTAAAAAGTATTCACGAAGCCATTCAGGTGGAAATTCGCTCCATCGGAGAAGATGACTTTTTTCGAAAAATCAGCGTTGACTTCACTTTGCTCCATTATCCATTGAACGAATTGCCGACGCTTTTCAAAGTCTGCTGGTTTGAGCTCTTGATTAAGCTAAATTTTGTACGCATGAAGGTGGAGGTCTTTTGCCAAAATTCGCCGCGTAGTGCTTCGTGAAATGTGAAATTGTTGAGAACGGTGTCGAATTAATGTTTTCGGGTATTCTACGACACTCTCGTTTACACCAGCACTATTTTCAAGAGACAGACCTGTACATTGACGCACAGTCAGTTTTCACAGTTTTAACAATTATATCGCGTTATATTTCCCTAAAGCGCTCAATTTTTAATAAACATCTGATAGCTGCCAAATTTCATAGTTGCATTCTTACTGAGACACCCTCTGTAATCACGATAAGTCGAAGTGTGTGCAAAGTTCTATCAGAATCGCTAGAAGTGTAGCATTTTCAATTCAATTCTTGTGTCTTGACAGTTTCAGCGGCAGGATAGTGCTATTGAGCAAGATATACCTGTTACAACGTGACGAACGTGAGAGTTCATATGAAATTCATGTTTATAACTCTCAGAGTAGCCGGTTTCGATGGGATTAAGGAAGCTGGTCGGTCATCAGCCGGACAGGCCGAACAGTTCGCAAAGCGATGGAAATCGAAGTTCTCGCTCTAGCGTTTTTGCAAGACGGGGAAAGTGTACGAACGCAGACCAGGGGATTGCTGACACATAAGTCGGTCGAGTTATCATATCTGACGCAATTTGCGATTTTTTTAATTATAAGGAGACCAAAGTTCTTTAATGTGCCCGTTGAGTTTAGCAGTATTTAAGCGTTAATTCATTAAAATGGACCTTAATATTATAGAAACCTTTTTGGTAAAAGCAGTGATTTTTTAAACTCCTCCTTTGGGCTGGGCATTTCACAACCACTACAAGCTGATTATACTTTCTATATACAGAATCACGTATCTATCTACTTCATAAATTCTTTTGAAGACAGATTTCGTTAAAACTTCTTTTCAATAAATGCATTTAAATTTTTACATGTGAAAATTCCCACGAAACAAAATTTCTCTTATGAATGTTTAACAATTCCTTCACATGATTAATTGAATAGAACATAAATAATTTGTATCTATAAATAATAACAGATATTTCTTGTTTCATTTTATAACTTTATTTATAGTACAAAAAAATTTAAACGATTTTTAAAACATTGTTGAGCGGAACTATCACCACATGAATTTATGTTCTCTTACGCCCTCATATAAATATTTCCGGAAGTACTCATCATGCCACAAAATGTGTTTTAAAATAAAGTGAAGAGTCTTAAGAAAACATGTGAATATGCACACGTCTATAGACGTCTACAGACACTCGTACATACCCAAACACACTTAAGTTTAACAAATAAAAAAATTTAACAAATAAAAGCGCCTTCCCCCCACAAAGAACAGCCAGCCGCTGTTTATTGAAAAAATCTCCTCGAGAATTTCCTTATACAGAAGCGAGGGCTGTACTAAAAACATTCCAATAATAATGTTTTTTAATTACCAGTGATTTTTATAGGTTCTTGCATGATGAAAGTTCGTATATTGTAAGTCCTAAAATTACAAGTAATTTTCTGTGACTCTGGTTTAATAAATCTATTGAAATTTATTTAATTTTTCTAGTTTTATTGTTTTTTATACAAAAGCCTTTTTTTAAATTTATACCTGCTTAAGATTTCATGTTCAAGTTTCAATTTAGTTGGGAGGATGACAGAGATATTATGTATTCCTCTAGTCTTTACCTTTCTCCCAGCTGAATCACTACTTGAGCAAGAAAAGTTGCGTGTGTGAACCTGGTATTACTTTCATTTAGTTTTTTTTTTTCAATATTTCGCCACAACATTGTAACAATTGACTTAATGTTGTGGGAAAATGTTAAGAAAATTGAAATAAAAACAGCCGGATCTCGAAGAAATATTTTCGTATTTTAATAAACTGAAATTTCATATTTAAGAAGTTTCTTCGTAATCCTAGTAAGACCCGGTGGGCTATTTTTAGTTAATTTTAAAAAAAGGAAGAGGTTATTGTTATAATTTTTTTAACACAAACTGCGAAATTATTTGGCTTGTATGCAGAAACACCCTAAAAGTTTTCGGCAGGAATCGAACGTGCGTCGTTCGTACCACTAGTCTAGGACACTAGGTAAACACTAGCCCGCGAAGGCACTCAATACGTGGGTATTTTTTTACCTTTCGTGTTTGCACGCGCATAACTTTATCTCATTTGTTGACGGATTTTCAAAATTTTGTTTGTTTGAAAGGGTTTGATTACAGGTTGGTCCAATTTTCTTTCAGACGATTTGCCTCCTCCATCGCTCGAAATATTGATTATTGCAGAAATCCCCCATTTATCGGCCGATTTTGAAAAAAAATTTAAAAGTGTAGGTTGCAGTTTGATTTCACAGAAATTCTAGTGGCAATCGGAAAAAGAAAGTGGCCGCCATTTATGGTGGTATTTTCAAAAATTTCCATTTAAGAAGGTCTTTAAATCTTTTCTGGGAGTAAAATAAAAACTGGAAATGGATTACATCGGGATTGAAATTAACCACCCTATAGTTGCTTCGGTTTCGTAATTTGTTCGATTGGCTTTTTGCATTAAAGTCGGTTTTTTGCCAGACTATATTTCTTTCAATCCTAGAACAGACTTTAGTTTAATTTTTTTTACTGTATTGTTCCCGACCTCCCAATTCATCCCACAGCATAAGCGATGGGCATTTGCTGTGTCAGCCACAAGAACATTTAAAATATCGGTAGGACAAATTCAAGATACAAATAAAATAGCCGAGACTTTTTTAAGTGCCATTCGTACTTAAATTTTTAAGCACGATTTTTTCTCTGTGTACTCGTATCTACTGGTCTATGGGGCCACTAATGGAAATTTTCGGAGAGGGTAACTTTTTCGTTAAAAAGCCTTTTATTTCTCAGCATAGTCTTTTTTAATCCAGCTTACTTTTAGCTTTTTTTATTCCATCCAAATAATAAGAACTCTGAAGCCCCTCAAAATAGTCACTGTTTTTTCCATTTCTTTAAATTTGGAAACATTAAATAGTTGCAAGAAGCTAAATCTGGAAAGTAAAGCAGTTCGTGGCCAAAATTATGGACTTTTGCATAAGTGACTATACATGTGTGCTTTTGATTCAAATCAATATTGAATCTGACCACGAGCTCTGCGCCTTCTTTGGCGCATGTTCTTCTTAAAAACCCCACTGTGATAGAAGGGATGTTCCGGCCACAGTTAAAAATGGCGAAAAAGCTAGTTCAAATTACGCCTGAACATAGCTAAGCTCTCCGTTGAAGTCGACAAATAGTTTCATTTATGGGCGAGCGTGAGCAATCCCGGAAAGCTTTGCGAGAGTAACTTTTTCGTATAGAAATATTTATGCGAAATGTGATGCCTTAGCCACCTTTGATTCGCCGATTTTCCAATATTATTCAACGGATTTTTATTGAGTATTTCTAGTGCGACGACCTCTTTTGGTCCACCTGAAATTTTGCAGCTCGATAAAGCACTGTTTATGCATGAAAATTAAAGGTGCAGAATTCCAATAAAATTTAACAAGCATTTTTTTGAATTCGGACATAAAAATAGTATTTAATCAGCTCACGATTTAATTTGTTTTTTTTTTTAATTTTTGTTAAAATTGTAGAGGTTGTCCACTCTCAAGAGTTCTCAGACGCAATTTGCTCAAAGCTCGACAGTAGTCTAGATGATACTTTACAGGAGTAATGTACTACGCTGAAAATATAAAACTTAATGAATTATCAAACTGCCCTCGCACTTTAATGAACTTTTAAGAAATCGTTTTTTCGTAGCATACACGTATGTATCTTCGAACGTGGCGAATAGAAATATAACAAAAAAGCATTTCGCAACTACAACCTCATGTTGGAGTGATTAAAAATTATCTGAATTTTCACAACTTCCCGATCAAAAGTTCTGGATCTTATTAACTTCCTTGGGTGTTCTTCTTGTATTGGATGTTGGTAAAGATGTATCTTGGTAACAAGTAACTAAATTGAGTACTAAGAAACTTTTTTAATTCCTTTTGCTCTCCTTCGGTAATGCAATACCTGTTCCAGAGCAGTACAATGATAATTTTAAAGCAATATTGTTTTATCTAAAATGAATAAAAAATTTTAAACTTTTTGAAGAAAAAGGGTTCTTTTTAAAACGAAATTTTTTAGCTGAAAATGTATTTATCAATTTAAATCCGCTTAAGTCTAATGCAATGTAATGGGTCTTCCAAACTTTGACAGTTGATAGCGGCTATAATATTGAAGCTACATCTGGCAACGTTCCGCCCTTCGCCCATTCAGCGATGAGGATCAATTCTGGATGAATGGGCACATCAACATCGAATTTGGGACGATATCAATCCACATGATCTCCACAAGCGTAAAATACAACTCTAAAAAGACACCGTTTGGTGTCGATTACTGGTTGGCGGCGTCATCGGTTTATATTTCTTTGAGAACGATGCTCGCAGACCATCAGCTTCAAGTGCGAGCGCTATAGCTCAATAATTATCAACTTGTTTTATTATGAATGAAATGATAAGGACAACAACGAAATGTGGTTTCAACTGGATGGCGCTATGTGCCACACAGCTTGTGCCACATGAGAAATGCTGCGCAAATGATTTGAGGGCATGGTTACCTCCCGTCGAGTGGAGACCGAGAAGTTTTCTAAAGTAGTAAGTCTATGTCACAAACCCTCAAAGCGACCCTCCAATACCATCGGTCAAATTCAGCCGCGCCGAACATTTTTACAATGTTACATTTCATATATAATGGCGTCAATAGGCCTTTCAAGTGAATAATTTGGTTGAATAACATCCCACAAACATTTTTTAAATTAAATCTAAAGATAGGTAACGCTTAATGCAAGACCCTTTATATTATTGGTATTCGTTTTCTAGATATATGCAGCTGATAAGGTGGTCTTAAATTTACGATTTGTATGTTATAGATTTTATGATTGATTTTATTTGGGTTGGTCGTCATACCACCCTCGAATATGCAGGTGAACAATAAAAATATTCATCCTGTCAATGTTCTTTTAGCAAATTTTCTGGGTGAAAAGATAGATAAACAATAAAACGATGTAAAACGGAAGTGAAATGTAAAATCGTTACAAATAAAAAATATTTATGTATAATTTTTATAACAATAGATGAAATTTCACATCAAGAACATTTTTTTTAAGGGGAAATGACATAAAATTTCATTGGAAAAGAAAATATTATTATTTATTCATTTAAAATCTTTTTCTACTCACGATTATGTTAATTTCGACGAAACGTTTTATTATTTCGTTGATAAACATGTGTGATGGGAATAGAAAATAATGGGAAAATTTAAAATTGGGAAATATGAATGTCGTAAGCATTTTGAGTAATCATTATTGAAGGTTTCATCTGATGCCATGGGAGGCAGTAGCTCCTTAACAAGACTTGCCATATGTGTATGGAGTGATGATTCTATATGGGTACGTTAGTGGACATACTAAGTTCACCCAGTGCTATGAACATGGTGGAGTTGGGCCATCATAGCAGTTATCACCTTAAACTTAGACACATCTGTCCTATCTGGAAACTGACAGGGACGCAATATGACTGCAAAAAAATCTGTGGTCCTAGTACACTCTCTTTTGGTGTCAGCTGCTTAAACTAGTAGCAGTTCTACTTCTTTATTTATTTTGTTTTATTTTATTTTATTATTATTATTATTATTTTTTATTTATTTTTTTTTTTTGTAAAAGCTGTTAGAGCGAGGAGCAGAAGGTGATTGTGTAACCTCATGTCTGCTAATGCTCTTCCCTCTCAGAGAAAAAAATGGCTGTAAAGCATATCTACTGCCACAACATCTGCTAGAAATGTGGGAGTGCAGTGTCAAAGCGATGAACTCGCTTGTGCGGACATTTAACTCAGACTAGATGAATTTAGTCTTTCGAATTTTTCTTTCGTGTTTACAGGCTGCACAAGGGTACCAAATTGGGCCGAAGTGGTGCACCCATGGTATCTCTTTCAGTTCTGAAAATTGTCTAAAATGCTCAAGAACAGTAAATAATACAACGATAATGTAACAACATTGACTGGAAGGCTTCCAAATGCTTTCGAGCAGAACAAGACTATTCAACAACATTCCATATGTACATGAGTAAAAACTTTGTCATTTGATATTCGTAATTATTATTAAATTTATACTCACATTTCCATGATCACACAAAAAGTTGGCTAAAGTCCATTAGATGTGCAAGACTAAATGAAAGAAGTATGTACGTGAGTACAAACAAAAACAAAACTTGTACTTGTATTTATATTTATATACGTATGTAAATGTTTATATAATGTAATAATTGAAATAGCACATATGTATACAATATTAAATATATAAACATTTTTAAACAACAATATCTGTTGAATTCCATCCATCTATGGACACAGAAATGTGACAGCAATTGTCATACATAAACTGGCAACATTTTAATCAAATTGTATTATTTGGATTACGGTCGTAATTTTCTACAAAATATTTTCAACTTTTTTCCAGGTAACATTTATTTTTTTTATTACTTAGAACCCAATGTCATCCATTAGATGATTATATTTACGTACGAGTATATAAATTGAATAATAAAATGTTTAAAAATTTTGTGAGATGACTTCTGTATTTGCGACTTGTAACCAAATGTGTGTGCGTATGTATGTATGTATGTATATATGTTGTATTTATATGTACGTATGTATGTATTTGAAAGACTTCGCTATGTGCTTTGAATTTTAAATAATGTGTAAAAATAATGTATGAGGCACTTGCATCCTCTGGCTTCAAAATGTTGACAGAAAAGTGCAACTTAAGGTAATGAAAGTTATAGAAATTTCAAATTATTTTTTAAATGAATCTCATTCAGGTTGTATTTCGGCATTAAATTAATTGCCTTATAGAATTAACTCTTTGGATAAACAAACATACCAAGTGAATAAGGGCGGGCTTCCAAAAATCATTAAAAAGCTGAGATTATAATCCGGAATTAGAGTGAATTCGGCCATATTCATTGATTTCTTTTGAATTGTTTTAAAATACGAGTAATATGAGTACATCTATCATTGATTAGAATTAGTTCCAATATACAACGACCGATCCACAATTTATGACTCTAGTAAAAGGTGGCGCAAAGCACAGCGACCGTCTTTTGCAGACGGTCGCTGTGCTTTGACATTTATGATGTACTCGTAGATTTATAAAGAAATAGTTGCCAACAAGCCATGAACACCTCAAGAATGTGGAATGATTGTTACTGTTGATTTGACAAATTTTCAGTCTTTTTTTAACTCCGCGTAAATTCTAATACCTGCTCCGTTTTAATGTTAGAAATATACATACGAGTAATTCCTTAAGAAAATATTTGAAAAAAAGTAATACAAAAACTAGATTCTGAAGTCAACTGATACGTTTTCAAAGTAAAATTTTTACGGCAACTAAATCGAAATCTGTCAAGCCGTATCAGAACTACGTGCACGTGGAATAATCAAAAATTATTCCAAATAAGCTTGGTCTCCTTTTACTCCTGGCTTTTACCCATTTAACCTATTTTGATGTCTGTGAGTTTAAAAAAATTCTTAACAATTCTATGAAATGGGTATCAGTAGCGAGGGTTTTATAAAAAATGGAGGCCGCCCACGAAATTGCGGGCCTGGCAGTAATAAGCGTTTCAAATGGAAGGAGTCCCTAACAAGCGTAATTAAAATAATCCCAGATACAAGCCTTCGATTAAACTTAAAAAAAAAATTCACAAGTCTATACTTTTAACCACCGATCAAAACAAAAGGACTTATAAAGTTTATCGGGTTTATTTGTATGTCTGTAACTCTTCCTATTTGTGTTTCTACAAATATCGTAATTAAAATTATCTTTAAAATTGTCTAAGAAAAATATCAATACTTGAATATGTTTTTGTTACAATTTTCTAATGATGAATCACATATACTACGTTTATACGCACGTCTTATTTGCAAATATAACTATTTGCAAATAACTAATTCACTGTTTATACGGGAAATTGCATACAGAACTTATTAGTGATGCCATGTGACGAAAATATGATTGTTTGGTAAGTAAAACACAAAAAACGTTCATGAAGTGGCAGCGTCTTACTTTTCATTTGCAAATAGTGTCGTTATTCACGACTTGTTTAAGTGAGTTAATAAGTTACAAGAAAAAAGTTATACGGCAACATTCTTCTTTTTTAATTGCAAATAAGACGTGCGTATAAACATAGTAATAGACAATTATAAATATTTTTAAACAACCCTTATGTGTTTGTGCAAGGATATGTAATCGTAGGTCCCAATGAATAAAAATGCGTACACACATACACTATGCCACAAAAGTCGAAGGACGATAATATAAACTAAATTTTTTCATTTATATACTAGACGACTGCATCAAAGGATGCTCTATTAGTTTTTCAATAGATGAGGGGCTTTCCACCTTTCTTTTAGACTGCTGGGCATGGATTAAACCAGATTTTTCTTTTTTGGAAATTGTGCGGAAACGTTCTCGCATTTTTCTGGTAAAAATGATTTAAACTGTTGTATAAAACCGGGATTTATTTCATATGAATGTACCTTGAAGTAGGATCACAATCGGATCATAATTGGGTTAAGATTACATAACCGGCAGATTGGAATATTTGGGGCACTTTCATGCATATCCACTATCCAGGTGCACCCTCTCGACGCTTAAAAGAAATTTCTCCTTTGAGAATCCGAAAGTCCATGTGGACATTATTCCACCTATAAATTTTAACTCAAGGAAAGATATCAAAAGGCAAAAATAAAATTTCAATGTGAATTATTTGTTTCTTGAATTTCTATACGTTTGTTTATTGAAAAAAATTATATGAGAAAAAAAGCAAATTCTTCAGATTTTGTTTCTATGTTCAAAAATTTTTGGTATAGTGAATTAATTAAAATTTTAATTCAATTCATATATTTTATTAAATGAATGATTCCAAAAAAATTGTAATTCATCATGAATTCATGGAAATTTCAATTCACAAAATACATACATTCATTTAAAAATTCTTAATTCATTATGACTGCAATCATATTAAAATATGATTGCAAACATAATGAATTAAGAATCGTTTTTGGGAAAAAGGAATGAATGCAATCAAAATACTACAGTTCATTGTCCAAAATTATTGTATTTTTCATTCGACGAAGGTTGCTTGCATTTGGAACAATTTTCCGTAATCTCCCGTTGAATTCGGCGATCGGTTTCGACTATGTGCAGAAAAGGAACTTTGACGAGAAATGACAGACAATCGTTCTAAATTTGCTGTTTCATTCCAAAAAAAAAATCATTCGTTTGCAGCTCTGGTTTACAGATAACAATCGTTTTCATTTTTTTTATTCTTAATATATCGTAAGTTGCAAGAATATAAGAGTATATCTACTTAAAATAATGGTGAAAACTATGTGGAATGAAGGTCAACGCACACGTCTGTGTACATATTACGTTCACACTGACCAGGAAAATATGCACAAGATTCTGAAATTAAATACCTCAGTATACAATGTGAACGCCGTTGTATATTAAAAACGCACATAGACGCTCAAATCATACAGATGAAAGCAGTTTAACTTAATAAGCTTGTTGCGAGAAGTTGTTTAAATTCGCGCATATATAGACGATATAGATCTTGAATTGAACTGTAGTATCATAACACTTAACAACATTTATATCAAATGCAAAATTATCCAATCCCGCTAAACCGCCCTCCAACATTCTACGCTATAGAGGCCACACTCAGACAATCAGAAGCTGCAGAAAAAGAGCTTTTCTGGCGTTGGCTGGACTTAAATAATCAATAGTTTTAGAGACAACATTTGAGACCTTATCGTTATCAATGACTAATATAAATCTTTTAAATCAAATTATATACACACACACAAAAATGCAATTTGCCGTCATTCTTAGACTTTTGTGGCGCAGTGTAGGTGTAAGTATTTGATATAAAGATTATCATATACGAGTACATACGAATGTAAACGTACACAGATAGTAAAAAAAGTGTATGTATGTTTGTGTGTGTGTATGCGTGCTTAACCGTGTGCTTACGATTGTGTGTATGATGTCATCTTAATGGCACAATTATGATAGAAAAAGCTAATAAACATTTCGAAAGTACTTTCCCAAAAACTTAAATGTCCGCCTTTACATTCACATAAAAATCAAGAATTATGAATGTGTATGTGCGTGCTCGCATTTATAATGAACATAAAAGGGTTTTGTAAAAGAAGAAAAAAATATATTAAAATATAAAGTGGTCGTGGCTGGTCGTGGTAATTTTTATTACACTCAATGTTATTTTAGTGGTGGCGTGGCGTAGTGGTTAAAATGCCTGCCTACAAAACCGAGTACCCCAGTTTCGCTCCCTGGCAGAGGACTACAATTTTGCATCATGGTTTTTCAAGTTTTAAAAATGAAGTGGATTCAACCCCCTTCTAAAAATCCACCCAATGAGCCCTCTGATCACCCCCTGGAAAATAGGATAACATCATGACAAACAAAGGATAGGCAGAGCTACCTCTTTCGGGGAAAAAAGATAGGAATCAAAGATTAACGAGGTTCCTCACCACTATACCAAAATACAGCCTCATTATCCTAAACCTGCTACAGCAGGCCAATCATCTACTTAGCTGGAACAAGAACCGATTACCGAAACTGATACAAAGCAAAAAAAAAAAAAAATAAATAAATAAATAATATCAATGCGAAAACAACTGCAACAACAACCCGTGTAAAGATGGATATGCTTTGTAGAAGCCCTGTGCTCCCTCCAGGAGTGTAAGGAACATATATAATGTTATTTTGCAAATATTGGCAAAAAGTAGTATCTTCCTCGTTCTGTATTTCAGGTGAAATCAATCCGATCGGAGTTGTCGTAGCATTGTTGCTAGAAGCCACGGATACTGAACATCTTTCTATATTGATTTATTTTTTGTGTTTGCCTTAATCAGCCCCCAAGTAAAAAGTACTTCCAAAGCAGTCAATAAGATCCACAACTTGCGAGACGGAGATATTGATAATTCTAATCTTTTACTATAATTTTAACATAGGCTTGTCATTGTAAGATGTCCTCTTTCCTGTTCATTGGATCCGACAACATCTTCAAGATATTATGAAAAACGAATCTTTGGAAGCATTACTAATGCTATTCGCCCCACAGTTTCCCAAAAAAAAAAAAAAAAAAAACAGATCTTTTAAATAAGTCATGACAATCAGATCAGGATCTGGACGTAGCGCTAATTCAGATCAATTGTAACGATTTTCAAATAGGATTGCCCTTGCAGTATGTTCTCTTGTTTTGATTCCTATTCGCCGATTTGGAAGTTGCCTTCATTTTATAGAGAAAATTAAATTTTTTAAATTTTTTTCTCCACAGAAACTAATTCTATATTAAATTAGGATTAGGAAGAAACTTCACACCTGGAAGACGTGAAAATATGCCAGTAGTCACGATTTCTTTTTTCTAATGTGATAGTAATTTCAACACTTATTGGTTGAATAAAGATTATGTTTTGATCTAAATTTAAAGAAATAAGTTTTTTTTTCATAAAAAAGAATTGTTCTTAAATCGTTTTTCGTTTATATTTTTAAATAAAATTTTGTAAACTTTCAAACAAATATTTGTCAAGAGTAAATTTTATTTTCCATCAAATATTTTTATTGCTCTTTTCAATTAATAATTGGAGATATTAGAATACAAGTAAAATTTTTTTTGTTGAGGTAAAATTTTAAAAATTATTATCAGAATATTAACTCACTCAAAGAATTTGGTTAATGAAAATAAAACTTAGCTCTTCAAGTTGAAAAAATGCTTTATTGGATTTGTGGAATTAATGAAAATGTCGTTCCTTAGGAATGGTTAAAATTTTTGTCACTGCGGTATTAAGAAAAAGTGATATTCTGTTTGTTTTAGATAATAATTTCATATGAAATAATGTATTAAATATTTACTAGAAGACATAAAAGGCTTGAAAGGATAAAAACTTGAAAACTAAAAAAAATTTATGTTCATGTAAATTTAAAGAAGTTAGTGCTCTTTTTTAATCTAATAAAAGTTTTCTCAACTCAACTTCTTACGAATTTGCAAAAATGCACTAACAGATTCTTTGGAAGCAATGAAAATGCCATTCATAAGGAACAATTTAAAATTTTTCGACACAGGGAATAATCATTAAAGAATTAAATTATTCTTTATGTATATATACACAAGTTTTCGGTGTCACTTATTGTAATCCTTATTGTAATATTCCAAACAGCGGTGGTTTGATGGTCAATCTCACATTCGCTCTTTGGTCAGTGATATCAAACTGACATTGCAAGTTGCAGGACTAAATGATAAAACTTTTTAAAAATGAAAGCTCATATTGCTGACCATTTCAAGGGGCAGAGGTAATGGCCTCTAAAAATCTACTTTACATAACTTGTGGGCCAAATTGGAAATGTTTTAGCCCGAAATGGACCGATAGACAACCAGTTACCAGTCGTGGCTGTTATTCATATTTTATTAATGATTTAAAAGTTGTTTTTAAAATTCCTTTAAAAATTAATATGAATAATAAAGTATGTTTAAAAACTCCAATTTACAAAAAATGCAATATTATTATTATAACAAAAAACAAAAATATAGACAATGATACACATATGTACTTATATTGCATTTATTTTCATTTTGGCCACAAATTTCCAGCAAAAAAAAACATCCTTATGCAAACATGAGCAAATTAATTATTTTCATATGTGAATAACTCCATTTTGTTTAATAAAAACTCCTGCAAGTGGAAACGCTGGCCTGCTCTACACGTGTATTGTTAAATGTGTGCTGGTATTTGTGTGTGCGGATTTCCGCTTTCTTGATGACATCGTTTATTTATTTCTCTCTGTTTATTTCTGTTTTTGTCACTACATTCTATGCTTATGTTTATGATTGTGCCTAAATAAAGCAGACCATCACAAATTCCATCATAGAGAGACACGCACATTTATACATTCAGCCATGCAGGACATTTTCAGTTAAAAAGGAAAGAGCCAGTTGAAGTAGTTTGACTTACTGTATGTCAGCAAGTCTGCTGGTTACTTGCAAATACTAAATGTTTCCTTTTTTATTTTATATTGTACATACGATATATGTACATATGGACATGACGGAAAGTTTTACGTAAAACGAGTTTATATATCATGCTGCACAATGGGTCTGAGGAAAAATAAAAGTTGTAAATTACAAAAAAAAAAAAAAAATTGATTCATATTAAAACTTTGGATAGTTTTGGCCTTAACGCGAAAATATGCAGCGCTTAAGCGGAGACGTGTAATTGGTAGGGCATCAATAATTTTTTTGTGCCTAGAACTTTCGTAAATATTTGACAGATGCAAATATTTTTCACTTATTTATTTTCTAGTTGTGGGTTTCAAGCTGATCTAACTTTGTAACATTTTGTTAACGCTTACATCAGCTCAGCAAACGACTTCTAATCATATTATGAAACTCTGTAAAAAGTTTAACGTCTCCACATAAACGAAATATTATCATTTTAAATCTTTGATCTCAAAAAATTTTAAATCAAAATAAAAAGATTCGATTTTCTTAAAAAAAAAATATCGTACCACTGTGCAATTTTAAGTTTTGTAAAGGATTTTATTTTTACATTTTACTTTGCTTGCTTTTATATTGCCACTGTACTTGAGGGGAGCTTAATGGGGTTCTGCTAGTAATTTTTGATAATTTACTTTTTTCCATGTTTCGAGTATAATGAGAGCGTGCGTTGTAATGAAAGTAAGAAAAATATAAAAACAGAAAGTTAAAACTAAAAAAGAAAGACAAATATAAAATTTTGTGTCTTGTCTCTGGTGACATTTTCATACTCATTGCCCCTCGTTAAAATGTCCTTAAGAACTTAAATGCGTACGTGAACATTTTCGTATCAAACAGGAAATTAATGATTTTGTTCTGAGATCCTTTTATATCCCTTTCATTGAAATGTCCTCAACATGTCGTAACGAAGTGAGTTGGGACAAGTTGGTTTTGATGAAATTTTTAAGAATGAGAATTATTAAATTTGCATGAAGTTATTGCAATTTTTCTACAAAACTTGCTGAGCATCCCGGAAACTAAAAGGCAGAACAAAAAAATATTGTGAAAGTGATTTGGAGACAACTATATTTTTAGTTTTATGGTACATCATTTAATAGTCAGGCAAGGAAATGTTATCTAACCGATGAGTCTTATTACTGTACATTAATATATTTAATGAGAAATACCGGGCCGCACTCCTGTCCTATACGAAAAGGATTTTTATTATGAGGCTAAGCTTTATAACTAAACAATAATGTCAAAGTTTTTGTCCAGGCTTTAACATAAAGGACATGCGATTATAGTCAGAGTTCTTGCTGAAAATGAAATGGATATAGTCAAAGTGCAGTGCAGTGCAGTGCGTTAAACCATAATTTGAGATAAACTTACTTCTGTTCCGTTCCCTTCTCATTACAAATGCGGCTAAAATTTAATTTTTGAAATCAAGGATCTATGGGAGACAGGTACATCAATGCACAGAATGCAGCGAAGTTCGATACAGAATTGAACAGTTTAATTAATCATATAACCATAAATTTCTGTTGTATTCTAGTCACAAATGTAGCTGAAATCTAGTTCCTAATATTAAGGATATATGGAAGGTAGCAATATCCTTGCATAGTATAAAATCAAATTTATCACAAATTTCAAAAGTGCTATTTTAGAAATTGTTGTCAATTCCTAACGTATTCTAATGAGAAATGTGGTAAAAATCTTGAAAATAAAGATCTATAGCAGAGTAATGTCCTTCAAGCGAATATTATGAAATATTAGAATATAGGAAATAGAATCAAAATTATGATTTTAACATATATACCGCTGCATATTAAATTTCTGAAATTAAGGATATACTTGTAGAGAACTAAAATGTCCTTGCACCGACTGAAATGAAATTTGTAATAGAACATAATTCTGCAAATGTTTGTCATGAGTGTGGCTTATAATTATTTTTTGAAATTAAGGATACAAAAGACGTAGGCAGATCCTTGTACCGCATAAATAAAACTTTGCTTCGGAGATAAAGCGGCCATCTATCCTTATAGAGATATTGGCTTCGAATATCATCAACTTTGCCAGCGCCCATTCTCCAAAAGTTTGCCGTTGTGGTAGGTCCATGTGGCTCCAATTATTGCACCATCTCTATTTTAAAAGGTTTCACATCCAAATACTTCCGAAAAATTTTCCACGTAGCGCTGTAACACAGTCCCAACGGCCCTGATTCGATAATTCACGGTCATATGGTAAACACCACTGGCCAATTTTATTCACAAGATTTCGAATAGCCGCCTCAGAAGGTTGCCCAAACTGACCATAAACTGAAAGAAGTTTACGATACACTTTCTTAACCGAGCATTAATTCTGACAATCTAATTTCTAATTCGTAATTTGTAAGTCAATTCATGGTTAAATTATAGACCAAACCGAACATGTTTAACAGCAACATGTTACACGAAAACAGCTGAGCTGCCAAAAACAATGTTGCAAAGATAGAAAGTTCCTATTAAGGACACGTTGAAGGCAGTCCTATCCTTGCCCCCAAGATAGAAAGTTTCTCAACAAGCCTATATGCTATTACTTTCGAACTTTAAGGATATAATTAGGTGAAATTTAGCTTGTAAAATTAAGGATGTGTGAGAAGTGAGCAGTCCTTGCATTAAGCACAAGAAGATTTATTCTAGGGCTTTTGGATTTTTTCTTAACAAGCGCATTGTAAACTTAATTGTTTTTTTTTTTCTAGGAATTGGCCATATGCGCAACAGCGCGTTCTACTGAACAATAGAGAAGACATTTTTTTTAAGCAAATTTTGTATGTAATTGTGCACACACGTACCGGACATATGAAGACTCACAGAAATATTGGCACTTAAGCTGGAAGCATAAATAAAGGATATAAAATACGAATACTATTGCATTCAAATTACTCTGTTTATATAGACATGAACTTTTCTAAAAGGAAATCATCTTAATCGATAAACTTTATATCGATATTGGAAATATTCTATTCAGGACGTTAAATTATTAACTAACCGCTATTTTACGAGTGCCCATGTATTAAGTTGTAAAAATACAATAGCAAAAACAATAAAAGAAGGATATTCGCAGATAGTAACTGGATAAGTGTGTTATTGCCAGCATAAATGTCTGTTTTATTTCTATTTTACTATTTTCATTTTTATGACAATTCTCTTCATTTTATTTCACTTTTTTATTTATATCCATTTTTTCTATCGTTTTTGCTTCTTTCCTGTTGTTCTTGTAACGTTTTCATAGCGAGTTGTTTTTTTAGTTTTCTTTATATTCCTTGTTGTGGCAAATTTTAGTGTCCAATTACAGCAAGTGTTTATATACTCTGCATATAAGCATATATACAGATGCATATGTACATATAACTACGTACATACGTATACAAATGCATGTGTTACAGTCCTCTTTCGATATTTAGTAATGGGAAACTATCGATAGTATTCGTGTCGATATTTATCGATAGCCTGTTATTAAAGATCAGTAATATCGATTAAGAAAATATTGAAGCAGGACAATAAATACAGAAGACCGAAAAATCATTTTAAAATAGTTAACGAAAATGAAAATTGGTTTACGTAACTTCTCTTTCCACCTGTCAAACTTTTCATAAAATTTTCTTAACATGCAAGAAAAATTTTGCTAAGAGGATGATGCTTCTTCTAGACTCCTTTGCTGATTTGCATGAAAATTTTATATTCACAAGAAACTCTAATTGTGGAAAAAGAAAGAGGATGTCCATGAACTTCTTCTCACCATTAATCTCAATTCCTTCAATGACCCACTCAATTTCATACTATGGAGGGATGACTGTAATTTAAGGATATTTTTTTTAAGTTTGCCAACAAAATTTAAGTTAATTACTTGCTGTTTTTGTTGTTCTCTAGTGGACAGACTTTATGATTTAATGTCGAGTATATTGGAGTAATAATTGTTGCCATTGCTGTTGTAATTTATGTTGAACTTTCTTTCCATAATCAACTCTCCTGATGAATACATAATGATGTGTCCTTTAATATTTGCATTTGTTTGTATATGTATGTGTGTGAGAGTTGTTATAATTACAAATGCTTACGCTTTTTTTTTATATTCAAGGAATGCTCGTAAGTACGTGTAAGTGTGTGTACATGTGCTGGTATTCATGTATTTGTAAAAACATATGCGTTGTTATGCTGTAACACATTTATCCTTGTCATTGTACATTTGCAATTAGACAAAGTAAGAAATCAAGTCGAGGATTTTTCTCCATTACTTTTCCTTCTCTTCTTTTTTCTAACTGCCTATTTTTTTTATGCATAATAATTTTGATAAAATATGATATTACACGTTTCCATATGTAATACGTTATAAACGTGTTTTTGGCAAAAATATGTAACATTTACTAAACTGATATAAAAAATAAAGGAAATAAGTCCTCTTATTAGCAAGTGTTATTACACTAATAGAATAGGGCAATAGAATGGGTTAATTAATAAGAACAAGTTAATTATGCACACAATGTGTGGGTATACATGGGAACAGCAACAAGAGACTTATTAACGAAAAAAAAATTATAATTCCAATGAAAGGATTAATGGATCTATTTGAATATTAGGGCAGCACTTAATGTCGAAAATGTTATAAAACTTAAGAACTGTATCTATTAGTAAATTAGAATAAACTTTTATGATAGTAATACAATTATTAGCACGAAACTAAGGAAAAAGTACTATAAAAGTTTGTATAGTTCGATTTGAAGGTGCTTTTGAAAGGTTATAATTATTAGGCCCTGTGTATGTGTGTGTTAATTTTGAAATCATGGCGCTGACTGTTGGAAATATTTTACAATGATACGAGATCTTGTTATCGTTTTTTTAAGATTGTTTATCCAACCAGAATATTCAGTTAATGAAATTTTAAGTCTTATATAAAAACCTCAGCTTTGTCTTTTTGTAGAGCGAACATTTTGTTATTTACTGATCAGCAATTGCAGAAGATTTAAAAGTTGTTCAATATTTCAGGGAAAATGAGATAAACTTACCAAAGGGTGATTTCAAATTTTTATCAACCCAAGCTGGATGTAATTTTTTTTGAAGAATAAGTACACGTATCCCTCTACTACCCAGTAAAAAAATTAATTTCCAAAAAAGTTAATAAGATACTCAACTTATGATCCGTAAGTTAAGAAAATTATGATCTTTTTTAACTATTTCGCTATAAGCTTTTCTTTTGTGAATCGTGTTCATTGGATCGGAAGTCATGTTCAAGATGTTAGGAAAATACAATTTTTTAGAAGTACTTTAAATGCTATTCGCCAGTTAACATTGTACTTAAAATACAATTAATTTTTGTTCACATTAATAATTTGTTTATTCATATTTTTTTTGACGAGATTAAAGCTCAAATATGCAAAAAAAAAATCAATTTACCAGCTCAGCCACATAAGCATATAAAACAGTACCGCCATTAAACTAATATGTACATACCGAGAGTAGCTGTGAGAATAAAGATTTTGGGATAAAGTAAAATAGAGCTTCCAAAGAAGTCATGCAAAAGCACAGATTTTGATGCAAGAAAAATAATTCAAATTAAGCAAATGATTTTAGCATTAACAAATTCTCTTTTTTAATTGCCTTAAATGAATTTTTAAATATCTTTAACATATTATGAAGGGAAGATATTTTTTAAGGAAATGTTTTTATATTAAATAACGTATAATTTAAAACAATCAGAATCGGAAGCGATGCCTGTAAACTGCGAAACAGTCAAGAATTTAGAAAAATCCCTGGATTAGCACAAAAAGTTGTATATCGGATAAAAATTTTCAATTCATTAAACTATACAAGAGGGATGAAGAACTAGGGAAACTTATTAGTAACGTTAACAAATCGTTCAAACTGATAAAGGCCAAATATGGGCACAAAGTAGATATTAACACCACGTCCGTAAGGTTGAAAAAATTTTTTTATTAATAGAAAATCGTAGAAATCATCAACAACAATTAATAGTCATATCAATTGCAAGAATTTGAAAAAAATTACTTTCCAAAACTTGAAAAATTTAAAAATCGGGGAATTTTCATCTTTAATCCAGTTCAAGTTGTCAAAGGTGAAGTTAGAAATTACAGACCGATTATAAGGCTGGTAACGTTTATTGTATTTATCAGCCAAATCAAGGATTTTAGACACAAAAAATATTTATTTTTTAATAGCAAATAGACGGAAAGGAATTTGGAAAATTTTTGAAAATATGTGGAGAGATTTTCGAAATTTTGACAAAGTTTAAATGACAAGAAAAAGTGATAATAAATTAAAAATCGAGTTTTTAAGAAAATTTTGCGAGAAAAAAATGAGCAAGAGGGAATTTCAAAAGGCATCTTACGACTTTTTATTTTTCAAGTGCTTCATAGACCTTAAGCTTGCTTCACTTTAATATAATATTAAAGATGGTTTGAAATATATCCTTTCCTTCACTTTGAAACAAATAAATCACTGAGCACCATTCCCAAAGTGAACTCTAGATATAATTGTAAGATTTCTTGAGATTTTCAAATAACTTAAAAGGACATTAAAGATTAAAGCATCCCTGGTGTTATAAATTAAAATGTAACGAGAAAATAGCATTTAAGCAAAAATTTTACTTAAGCATTTTTATGAAGATATTAAGATCCTTAAAATATGCTAATTATATTTTTATGACCTTCTGTTACAGATTAATAAAATCGTAAAATGAAATTACTCACTCACCTTCATGCTCGTACCGCCCAAATTGCTCTGTCAGCACAATCTGAAAAACATAAAATTTATTTTTATTACTCACAATTCATTATATTTTTTAATTTTTTTTGTTCAAAAATGAGTTAAAAATATCAAAAGAATTTTAGTTAAACTGAATACTTAATTTGACTGATTAATATGTTTGAAAAAAAAAAATTATTAGAGCAACAAATTTGATTTGAAAGATGTAATTAAAAAAGTTTCAAAAATTTTAAACTTTTCTAAAAATATATGTATTTATATATAAATAGAAAAAATCTCTAAATTGCTTTTTATCTATCATAAAACATTTAAAGATTAACAAATTTTAGAAGAAAAAAATACAAAACGGAAGGAACTACCACACTCCCACACGCACACATGTGAAAGCAAATAAAGAGATTTAAATTTAAAACCCCGGGATTATTTAATACAAGATATTTCATGGTATTTACAAGATATAAATTTGACAAACGAAAACAACAACAGCAACAACTTTTACTTAAGTCCTAAAGAACTCAAGCAGGAGAAAAAAAAGCTGAATGAAATGACATGGATGGATGGGATGGATGGATGTATGGGATGTCTGAATTCATGGTTTGTTGCATTAAAAAATAAATCTCAAATTGGGCAGACACACACACACACACACATTGGGGTGGTACATCCCCCCACCATCATCTGTAAATCAAGGAAATGTTAAATGAATGACAATTTTTTCTTCTTTATAACAACAACTGATTGTTTAAGACAGAAGCGATCAATGATCTTCAACACTTCAAAATGCCACTAAAATTGTGTTACATGAAATTAAAGATATTCGTAGCGCAAACAAACAATAAAAATGTACATTGGGGGCCAGCTTCTCCCTCTGAAAAATGTTTTATCCATATAAGTAAAAATATGCTCCAATTTTGTTTTGTTTTTTTTTTTTTCAAACACATGCTTTCCACTCATTGTCAGAATGAACAATAGCACCATCACCACCTTTAAACATTGCAAGTAATGATTTCGGAATTTTAGTTTATTTTTTTATATTTTATTGCTTTAAAGTAATAAAGTAAAGGAATTAGTTCATTGGAATGAATAAAGTAAAACGAAGCTCTATTTCGATATATATAGGGACTTTTAAACTTTGATAGTTGTGCCAAAAGCTCCAATGCAACACGAAGAAGTCCCTGTTTGGTGTTGATTTACGGTTGGCGGCATTATCGGTCCATAATTCTTAGAGAACGATGTTGGCCAGGCCATCACCGTCAAAGGCCAGCGCTATAGATTTTTTGGATTGACTTGCATTACATGTGGTTTTAATAGGACGACGCTGAGTGACTTAGAGTTCATGCCACAGGGTATATTCTGTACGAGCGATTTGAGGGCATGGTCATCTCATGCGGAGATGATGGGAACTATCCAGTGGGCAAAGTCCGATTTGAGCCCGTTGGACTTTTTCTTATGAGGTTTTTTAAGTCGCAGGTCAATGAGAATAAGCTACAGCGGCCTTCAGAGCCAACTTATCACATGCCATCGATCAAATTCAGCCTAATTTATGAAGCAGAGTTGTTTAAAATTGGACACTTCGGATGTGCAACGGACATTTACACGATATTATAATTCCATATAAGACAACGATAGGACTTTCAAATGAATTAAAAAACATTATGATACGAGTGTCTCACACACACACTTTGTTTTATTTCAATTTAAAATTAAGAAACGTAAAAAGCCCTTAATAAGAGCGGGGTCCTCAATATACTAGCAGCCATTGGCGTAAACTAAAAGATTAAGTTTCGCGAGCTTGATTTCTGCCACCGACTGTAAGTGTTTCTACGGACGTTATTTTATTGCGTTATTTTATTGAACTTCCAGACATGATTAGTCAAAAAGTTTCGGGTAACAATAGTTTAGCAATATTTAAAAAAATTATAATTTTTTTTCGGAAAATAATATAAAAAGATGCCCAAAAGAGGTACGAGTAGACCTACCACAAGAGTGGTAAAACTGGCTCTCTTAGCATTTTGATTTTGTCAAAATTCAATTCAGAGATCAAGTCTAGTGACATGTTTGTGGCTGGTTTCATCGCTTTGTGAAAGAGATATTAGCTTCACTAAATGCATTTAAATTATGTAATAATGAGATTCATTGTATTAAATAAAATTTATTTTAAGTTCAGAAGCACAGAGTATTCATGAGAAAGAAATACGCAGCATATGGCTTAACATATTTAGTCGGCTCCAGGAAATATTATTCTCTCATTATTTGCAGCACTAGTAATTTGGCAAAATTTATACGTTCATTTTTAAACTTAATCTTCATTAGACGAATGTAAATTATTGGACAAATTCATATTCAAATTATATTCACAACTTTTTTTGTAATGATTTTCCTACTATTGAGCTCATAGTAAGCAGACGTATTTCATTCAAATAAATTAAAAATACATATATAATAAAATATATAAAATCAATACAAATTTTTAAATAATTTAAGATTGTGTGTAATTTAATATTGTGTGCAGTCTGAATATCTTATTGTGAAGACGTGTTCGCGGAACTTAGTTGTCTCAAATCATTGTGTCGATCAAAAATCTGTACATCTACTTTTCCTTGTTCGTGTAAATAACAACAAAAATAGAAACATTAGAAAATTTAAAAACTTAAAATGAGTGAGCTTAACGCTCCAAACTCATGTAACAACAACAGTCTTAATTCTAACTTAAAAGACAATATACAATTAAAATGCAATGAAAAAAATACTGATAATAAAAGAAAAAGAAAAAAGGAAAACATGAATAACGAGAGTGTAACTAAACATCTTAAAAATAACTATTACTCAGTTCTTGACTGTGAGAACGATACTCAGTGTGATCAAAATTTATTAAAAAAATTCGAAAATCATGTAAATGCAATAAACAAAAATCAAGAGAGTTCTCATCATGTCAATGATAAAAACAATAACCCTAAAAGTTCTCATTCAGCCTCAACTGTGATAAACAATAACCCCACTTTACAAAACCCAGATAACACAATGGTTAATACCGAAAAAATTAAAAACAAAAAAATCCCCCCAATTAATATTATAGATATAGACAGTAAAAACCTAGTTGAATTCATTAAATATGGACTGAAAATCAACGAATTTAATATTAAAGAATTTAGTAATAAAAAATCATTATTTTTGAATTCAATTCAAGACTATCAAAGAGTCAAAGTATATCTAGAAAAAACTAAAACGAAATTTTTTACTTTCACTCCTAAAGAATGTAAAATCAAAACCTACTTACTTAAAGGTCTTGACGCTGATACTGATACTGAGGATATCCTTTGTGAACTAGTAAAATCAGAAAGTGAAGATCTAAAATTCGTAAAAGTTAATCAGTTTTCTACTAAATTATCCACTGAAAAAGGAATAAAACTCCCGATGTTTATGGTTCAAATAACACCTGACAGCAGTATCAATAAACTTAAAAATATAAAAACACTACTACACCGTGTAATTAGATGGGAACAAGTTAGGCGACCCGAAATACCCCAATGCCGCAACTGTCAAGGCTTTTTGCACAGTGCTGCTAATTGTCACCTTCCTAGGAGATGTGTCAAATGCAGCATGAACCACGAAAGAGGAAAGTGTTCTGTTGAAAAGGTATCAGCTGATGAAAAAGATAAATTATTCTGTGTGCTGTGCAATAAATATGGGCACCCAGCATCATACAAAGGGTGTGAAAAATACAAGGAACTGAAACAAAAAATTAATTTAAAAAGAAAAGATTTATTAATAAACAAAACTTATAACACCAATGTATACACTAATACAGCATCTTCGTTTGCAGATATAGTCAAGGGTAATAACACCACTAACATAGATTTAAGAACCCCATCTAATACAATCAATAACTCTTTTATTCAAGAAATGAAAAATTTTATGATAAACATAAGTAATCAAATGATAAACTTTCAAAAACAACTAGAACTACAAGTATCAAGAATAGATACAATTTTTTCCATGCTTGAATAATGGCTCAAAATAACCAAACTTTTATTTCAAACAAACTTAAAATAATACACATTAACGTTAATTCTCTAATATTAACGGATAGAAGATACGAGCTTCACGAATTCATAAAGAAAAATATACCCGATATTGTACTAGTAAACGAGACAAAACTAAATCATAAGCATAGAATACAGTTTGACAACTTCCATGTTATAAGAAGAGATAGAAAAGGTACAACGCAAGCAGGTGGAACAATGATATTGATAAGGAATAACTTAAAATTCTCTAATTATACAAATAGTGTAATAAATTCTTTTAACATGTTAGAAACTTGTATTATTCGTCTTCCTCTCTCTACAAATGAAATGTTATATATTATCTCCGCGTACTACCCTTCAGGGAATAATGATACTTATTTGAAAAATGAGATCCATAGTCTCTTTGATTCTATAAACTTACAAAGCACAAATAATTATTATATTTTAGCAGGAGACCTAAATTGTAAACATAGAGAATGGGGCAATTCTATGAATAATCAAAAAGGTAACATACTGTACACATGGCTATTAGATAATGAAATTCGGTTTAGATGTAAACTTTATGCTACCTGTCGTCCTTCATATCCACGAACAGGTTCTTACTTAGATATTTGTTTAGTCGATTCTAGGCTTCATATTATTACTGAAAATGACACAATAAACTCACTTAAAACTCTAGATTATGATAGTGACCACGATGCTGTAGAGATAATAATCTACAAGAATAAAGAAAACGAAAATTTCACATTTTTGAGGGAAAACGTTAAGACTACTAACAACTATAAAGGTACCAATTGGAAAAAATTTCAAAACAATATTAACCAAAAACTCACCCAAGATACTCAAATTCCCAATAATCGAAATCTCTCTAATTCCGAAATAGACTATCACTTAGATAGACTAAATGATGTTATTCTTAAAGCGATAGAGGAAACAGTTCCCAAACATAAAAGTAGCAAAATCTTCTCAAAAATAAGCAACTCGACTATCAAAATGTTATATTCTGAGAAAAGCAGGATATTAACATTGGTCAAAAAACATAACAGACTAGAACTTACACTTTCCAATGAGGCACTTACATTAGCAAAAGCAAAAATAAAAATAATTAAAAAACTTATCAAAGATAATTTTGTAATAAATGTCAATAAACAGATTAAAGAAAAATTAACGAATATAGACCCCAAAGATTCGAGGGACATGTATAACCAAATTAAGAAAAACTTTAAAATATTTAAACCCTTAAACTTGCAAGAAATTAAAATTCCTACAAATGATGAACTAATTCTGAATAACGTGGGGATTAACCCTCAAAGCTTAAGAAAAGATGATCAAAATAATTATATTATTGAAGACAAGATCCAAATGTTAAATACTATAGGATCCTATTTCGAGTCCATACATGCGTGCAAAGAAATTATTCCAAATAATGTTGTTCACCAACAGGTCCAATGTACTTTTAATAGGTTTCTAGAATTGAAAAGGGAATATGAGAATAACAAAACCACACTTACAAATTTCAATGAAACAATGTTATCTGACAACATTAATGAAGATGATTCATTGGACTTTTTCATAACAAGAAATAGTATTCTTTATATTTTTTCTAAATTAAAAAATAAGTTATCATTCGGAATTGATAATATACCAAATTTAGTATTAAAGAATATCCCACAGGGAATGATTTTTGATTTTTGCATATTATTTAATAATATGCTGAATAATTCACATTTTCCTACCAAATGGAAAATAGGCAAGGTAGTTTTACTGCCTAAAAAGGATAAAGAACCAAATAGCCCCAAAAACTTGCGACCTATAAGTTTACTTCCTAATATCAGTAAAGTTTTCGAAATATGTGTAAATAACAATCTATATAAATTCTGCAATAATAATAAAATATATAGCGAAAAACAATTTGGTTTTAAATTCAAACACTCCACCATTAACGCAATACATAAAATAACTTCCGATATTAATTGGAATTGGCATAAAAAATTCTGTACAGGAGCATGTCTAATAGACATGGAGAAAGCATTCGACAGTGTTTGGATTGAGGGTTTAATACATAAATTATTTCAATACGGTCTGCCGTTAAACCAAATTATACTAACATATAATATGATTAGCAATAAAACATTCAAAGTCTCCTACCAGAATATTGATACCGACAAATCATTTAATATTATTAATGGATTACAACAGGGAACAGTTAATTCTCCCATCCTTTTTAACTTGTTTATTTTAGACCTACTTAACCAAGTAGATAATATCATTTCATTTGCAGATGATATTATAATATACCATCATGATGATAAAATCGAAAAAATTAACAGCAATTTACAGACATCTTACAACAAAGTAGAGCAATATACAATAGATTGGAACATGAAAATAAACGCACAAAAATGCGAATCCATACTTTTTAGGCCGCCAGTAAATAAATGCAGTTACGATATAAGGAAAAACTGGAAAAGTTTTCAAATTAAATCTAACTTACATAATTGCAATATACCAGTAAAAGAAGTAGTAAAATATTTAGGTGTTCACCTTGATAAATTTTTATATTTCAATTTTCATGTTAAAGAAACTTTATATAAAGCAAGAAAAGCTTATTTCTCATACAGACGCTTATTCCACTCGAAATATATTAGGAATAAAGTTAAAATCATAATGTATCAATCCCTGATTAGACCTATTCTTACGTACGCATGCCCCATTTGGTTCAATATTTCCCCCTCATATATGGAAAAAATTAGAATATTTGAGAGGAAATGCATTAGATCATGCACTTCAGTTTATAGATCTGCAAATAGTGACTTCACTAAATATACTTCTAACAAAATTCTGTACAGTAATGCAAATATAATTCGTATAGATAATTTTATCATTTATTTGATAAGGAATCACATTTTACGGTGTTGTAAATGTACAGAAAATAATTATATAATGGCTCCCTATTACACAAACTATGAATATGTGTCGAGGTCCTTAGAAAATGGATTTGTTCCACCAGAAGCTTTTGTTTACCTGGATAGTAAAGGTTTAATCCAAAATGATAATGGTGTTCCCATCTTATATCACAATTATAGACGGGCGAATATAAAAACAATTAACTGTAATTTAAATCAATTAGAGATGAGATACAGTACAAGTATATCACAAACGGATCTAAAATTAGCACAAAAATCTAATGCCAAAATGTTTTGGTGGTTACCAAAATAAAATTTTTTTTTCTAATTCTTTTATCCTTTTGAATTAAACCTTTTTTTTTTTTTTTTTTTTTGAAATATAAACAATGTTTTTGTAACTTTTCATTGTAATATATAATATAATAATTATATTATCTTTATGTAAATATATAAATATTGTTACTTTTTTTGTAAAAAGCAAATTATTATTATGTTTAGTATTATACTAGAGCGCTCGATCTAGAGACATTGTATAAGCCAATTAAATATTGTTAACTAGTGTTTATAATAGTTTGAATAAAGAAATAAACAAAAAAAAAAAAAAAAAAAAAACTTTTTTTGTAATTTTAATATACTCCATTAACGAATACCTTCTTTTATTTTTCTGACATGTTCACGGAAATATCTATTGTCGTCATTTCCTTCTTAAAAACATTTGGATTAAGCATGCGATTGTTTCTTGAAGCAAGGAAAATGATAATAAAATAAAATCCAGAAACATTAAAAATGTACTAGTTAAAGCGATTTAAAACAGACAACAACAACAACAGCAATAATAATAATAATAATAAGAAAATAAAAGTACGAATTTGTATGCAGTTTTTACAGCTGATTTCACTTGAATTTACAATGGCAGACAGACAGACAATGACGACTGAAACGCTGAATTTATTGTTAAAAGCGGCGTCAGATTAGATCAGAATGACAAACAGCCGAAAGTAATAAATTACTTGTGTGAAGGTTGGAGACAACAAAAAATACTAACAAAACAATAGCAACAAATTGTTATATACGAGTATATGATGCATTTGATGAAAAACCACGAACAAGGCACAAGGAAAATAAAACTAGAAAACAAATTCTGTAAAGAGAATAAAGCGACAATTGGGGGCTGAATCAAATGACTGATAGAATTACATTAACAACAATTTATTGTTCGAATAAATGTATTGCATCATCGGGGGTGGGAGGAATTTGCCCCATTAAGTTGAGTGGAAGATGTTAGAGAATGCAGTCTGCGTCAGTAGACGTCAGATAATGACACATATACTGATGGGCAACTGCCAGGCTTGTCAAACATTTCAATCGCTGAAGGAGTGGAATTTTAAGGCAGACATTTAAAATCAAGGTGAGGATTTATGTGCATGAATATCTTGTCATGTATTGATTCCCTATCTTTAATTGCTAGAGAGGGGATCAATCAATGTAGCAACAATAACGCTTAAAATAGCTTCTATTAAAAATGTTTATGCACGGAGAACTCTCAGCAATATGAATCAATAAAATTTTAAGTTGATTGATTTACTTAGAAAAAATTACAAAGCTGAGGTATTAGTGTTCTTTTCTGAAAAGTGTAACATTTTCGGCCCTTTCAAGGAAATAAAAAGAATTTAACTTAAGTGTTCATTAGCAAGTTCAAATTTACTAAGAAAGCGCTTTATACACTTTTGTAGATTAAAACTTTCCTAACGTGAACGTTAAATTAATTTATTTTTGGTAATTTATAATAAAAATGTTACATTTATATCAGAAAAGAAAACACCATATATTTTAATGGAAACTAAAAACTTTTCTCAATTAAAAAATTTTTTCTTTAAATTAAATTTTCTTTGATTTCAAAGGCCTTGTGAGAAATATCTTCTGTAAACGCGAAAAATCGTATCTTTGTGTTGATTTTTTTCTAAGGATGCAAAATAAAATACTTTTAACGTTAAGGAATTTCTTTTTTTTTTAACTCAAAAATCGGCTTTTGAAGTTCTGTGGGAGGTTTTTTGAATAAATTTCATACCATGGCACGTTTTGGATTAAAACGAGTTTTGAAAGAATTGTTAATTTTGGAAAGAATGAAAATAAATATGTAGTTGATAATCCTTAACGCCAGCAGCCACCTAAAATGTGATAAAAATAAGGAGACACATGAACGTGACTATCGAGTGCAGCAATGTTCAGTTCTGCTAGCGTAATAATCAGCCTCTCTTTACGTCTCTCTCATCACATCCTCCACACCCAATCCTGGTTAAAGATCGGACTGAGAATGTGACATTGTCCAGACGCATATAAATCGGATTTAGATATTTTCATTGCTTCCTAAAATCCATTAAAGCATCTTTTCTACTGCTGAGGAAGACAAGTTGACAACTTCTACAACTCTGAAAATATATTCCCGAATTTTAAAATACCTTTTTTAAAAAACCATATTTATTTGCTTAAATATTTTTAAATTATTTTACTTCATACGGCAATTGAGATCAAATCTGTCCCCTGATGAAAATACTATCCTTGCTTATCGCCATTTAACACAAAATTAATTTCTTTGCAAAAAAAGAGAAAAAATTGCTTTGACCGGGTCATAATATCAAGATTTTCACGAATTTTTTAAAAGAATTTTTTTCGCTTTTTTTGCTGCGATGAACTCGCAGGTGTCAGGAAGACGTCGTTTTTCGGCAATTACAATTTAAAAGTTATTCAGTGGAAATATTTTTTATTTTTATAGTTTTTTATATTACTGAAAATATTGTTATTCTGAGAAAAAAGTAAAACGAATAAATGTTCTGTAAAAGTATACTTTCATTAGCGGGAATCGATCTTCATTGCATATTGCACTTGTAGATCTTGTACTTATATCTGCAAGCATGGAATAAATACTCGCATTACAGTTTACTAGACCATATCAACAAAATACATGAGCTTTTGACATCCTACAGGCTAAAATCAAATGTTTTGTATGTGTTTGCAATAGCAATCAGGGATGGAAAATTGCATACTATTGCAATTTTGGCTATGCTTGTGCAAAATGTCTACTGTGTGGCATGTGATGAAACCACATGCCGTGTCCATAAGATCTAATTCAGTACAAAAGAAGTTGGTAATCAAACCTATAGTATACGCCATTGACGTTAATAGTCTGGTCGAAGTGTGCAAAAAATATACACTGATGCCAAAGAATCCACAAAAAGCAGTGACAGGGATCTCATGTGGATCAGTATCATCCCAAATTTATCCATAAACGGACCTCGTTGCTGAAGATGTTTTTTTTTATAAAAAGTTAGGCTCAGTTTCCATCTGCTACAGGGCCCATTCAGCGAATATAATTCGTACCTATAACCATTTATCTTGAGCTTCTTAGTCAGTTGAATATTGGTCGGGTGCAGGCTCAAGTCACCACCCAAAATTTACCAAGTTTTGCTCTGCAAAAGTTCGAGTTCTTGTAAGCGACGATTGCTTCGGATTTTCCTGGACAGCAGCGATGTTTTTGGAAGGTCTTTCATTACGTTGTAGTACGGATTGCTTGCTAAATCAGGGGACTCAAATTTATCCACCATGCTGAGAATAGTCCTGTCAGTAGGACGATCATGATGGCCGTAAAACGGACGATGCGCGTTGAACTTTGCTCAAACAGAAAATGGGTGAAAGGAAAACAGAATATGAAATAAGAGAACAAAGGAAGATAAGAAAATTTTGTCACTTCCACGTTTTATTGAACGCTATATTTATTTGTCCACGGTGAATTGGCAAAACAGACTGAGTAAATATTAACCAATTCGTTGTAGCTTCTACAACATGGCTGCTATCAACTGCCAACGTTCAAAAGCCGCTACGGGAATACCAATCATAAGGTTATCAAAAATTTATGGAAATACTATTTTATACATATGCTATTATTTTTCCCAACACTGTGCAGTCTTGCCTTACAATAAAATTCTTTTACAGGTGATAAGATTTTGTCTCTTTTATATGTTTCAAGAGATAAATGACACTTTAATTATTACGAAAAAAAATATTGTGAATAATTATACTCTACCATAAATTGGCGCTAAGAGTTCGACATGTATGACATGCCTCTACTGTTCATTAATTAAGGAAATTTTAAAAAATATATAAATTCAAGAATTTAAATTTGCCCCTGATGGAACACCTCCCCTCAGTTCATGTTATGAAAAGACCATTACGTTTAAATGCCATTTAAAATTAATAAAAAAAATATATTGTTATTCTATTAAATTGCATTAGATGTTTTGAAAAGGACCCTTCTTAAAAAAGTATATAAATAAGAAATGGATATCAACAAGTAAGAAAGTCTTTTAAAATATGAAAGGAAAACAGAATATGAAATAAGAGAACAAAGAAAGAAAATACTTCAAACGAAGAAAGAAATCTTACTGAAAGTATGAATTTGAAACTACATTGAACTTAGAAATGACACTTTAATGGCTTGGCAAGCAGTAATAGATGTCAATGAAATATCAATGCTGATGAACTCTATAGTACTTTAAATAGTTTCTCCTATTGGCCACCAAAAACAAAAAAAAAAAATAATAATAATAAAAGAAACAAATTAAATAAATGATACTTGAAATTGTACTCGTATTTGAAAACGAGTTGTTAATTCAAGAAATAGAAACTCTATTTGCCTGTCAATAGAAATTTGTATTGAATGTGATTAGCCTTTTTGTGATTTTTTCTAGTCTCAATTGTTTGCAGGATTATTGTTTAATAATATTTCATAACAATACAATACAAATATCTATTTACATTTGAAAAATCATTGAATATCTCTGTCACTTGTCAATGAATGACGTTTTCAATTCGAGTGCCCTGTTCTATTGTATGACTGTGAGTGCAATTGCTAGTTTAAATATTAAATTACAATTACAACAAGTGATTTTGGAAGGATAATCATTGAAATTAGGCCTGCATCATTTTGACAACAATGACGGCAAGTGTTTAACGCCTCTTATCTTATATGGGTATGATATGAAATCCTTTGTACTTTGCACTAGTGTTTAGGATAAAGTTAAACAAAAAAAGGCAAATAAAAAATAAAAATCCATTTATAATACATGACATTTTATGGGAACATAAGTGCATGTGGTTGCACGCACCCATCACGGAGCCTAGATCCTTTGGAGTTATTAGGTAAAGAGTAAAAACAAAAACATAAACAAAAACAAGCAACCAGAAAACGAAGATTATTTTTAAAGTGCGGAAAAATGATTGCCATATGTTCGTCTGTTATATCCTTTTTTTCCTTAATTTGGATACTACATAAGGTTTTAATTTAAATGTGTCTATGTAGTGCCCTACAATAGGCACAAGTAGCAATACGGAAAAACACCATTACACTGTGCGTATTTTTTAAACAAGTAGAGGAATATTTTATAAATTTTATTTCATGAAAAAATTTATGCTTCACCTACAGAACTCGATGTGAGAAAAGTTTCCACAGTAATAAACAATACTGCTTGCGATATTTTTTAAACAATCGTTTTCAATAAAAGTTACTGTATTCGACACTGTTGAAGGAATCTAAAAAAGTGATCGAAGTTAAAATACCAATTCGCAAGAAACTTCGTACTTTGTCAAAGAAAAAAACACTTTTTTCGAAATGTTTCTACAAGAACAACTCCCTAACGATTTTAATTGGTTTTAAATAAAAATCGCCGCGATTGACATTATACACTTACATTCAGAACTTATCAGATATCGAAAAAAAATTTTTTTTTGTAAAATTTAAAAATCCATCACGCATATAAGTGAAATAAAAATACAGGTGAAGTTCTTCAATAAAGTTTACACATACACTAACAGACATACGCAATGTAATCAACATACGGACATTAGAACCTTGAGACTAATGAATATTTTTTTCTCGAAAACTGGGGTGAAATCAGTAACGTCGCATTTTTATAAATGAAATTAATGAAAATTTATACATATACGCATATATAATATACATACACATATACGAGTATATAATGTGTATATGCGCAAAAACAATTTAAAAGACATATTTTTTGGAATTAATTTGATCTAATACCAAATATCACCAGTCCAATTTGGAGCACACATGCCAATTTAGTATATTTTATGCTAGATTTAGCATATTTTTGGAATTTTTTTGTTGCATTTTTTTGCACATTACGCATTTTTTTATTTTTGCAATATTTTGCACTTTTATACCCGGTTTTCGAAAACCTGTAGTCGGAAATTTCCTAATAATATTTTACACGAAACTTTTAACGAAATAACGCCAATGTTATGGGTACGTTTTCGTTTAAATGGATATAAACTGAACTGCCGAATCCCCCCGGGGAGCACGGATTATACATCTTGTCTTGGTGGCTTGGTGTTGTGCTTCCTGGGGTATAGGGTTATCTGGTTTCCGGACCTAGGCCTTTTTGCTGATAACCCCTAAAAACTTGTATGTTGCTACCCAATCCCTGAATTAACAGGTTAACGGGCGCGCATGCAAGTAAATTAAAGGTAAAAGTGGGTTCGCTCGCTCGTCCGAGTGGGTAACATGGTCTTTCTAGACCTTGACCTTTGGCCAGTTACCTATAGAACTTAATATGTTACTACCCAATCCCTGAAAAAACAGGACAACGGGCGTGCATATAAGTAATTAAGGTAGTACCTTTGCCTATACTTGTCTGGGTAGGGGTGCTACCGATACCTCAGGTTTGCACGGGACTTAAAATCGGAGGTGTTTTTAACACAAGGCCGACCAGAGATCCCATCTGGTACCACGGGAACCAGTAGCCCCTAGGACGTGTCCTAGACTGGTTATTAGTGAGGCCTCTTCGGGGATCACGTGGTGGCTGTGGTTAAAACCCAAAGATACGCGGGAAGAGCTATGGGTCGGATGAGTGTGTCTGCATGTGTCTCTACGTGGTATTGCTATTCGACAGAGCTGCCCTGGTTGTTGCGGTTGGTGAGTGCCTATTAAGATAGGAGGCATCTTACTGCTGGGCCATTGGGGTGGTACGAGGTTAGATAGCTCCAGCAGTTTAGCAAGGTGTCTGTATATGGTTCTGCAGCCTCTACAGAATTTGCTACCATGTCGTCCCTATTAGGGGCACATATTGACCACACCCTGTATGTGCCTCTGAACGACGGGGACGGTGGTGAACGGCTTTATTAACCCAGTGCGAAGAGCACCGTCAGGTTAAGTTTATGACAGGTACTGACGTAAAATTCTTTGTCATATTTGGCATATTTGAACTGCCGAATTTGGGGTACGGAAAATCCGAGAGCCGTGCATCAGCAAGAATGACAACCTTTTAGATGCACTATTTTGTGTCAAATTATTATTGATACGAGTTATCGGCCCATTTTATGACTTTTCAAAAAACGTCTATGGGGTAATACCACGGATTATGTTGCAAAACGTTTGACGTCCGGTAGTTCTCTGTCATCATGATATGTGGTTCCAGCAAAAAGGCGCAATAGCTCATACCCACGAGAAAGACCGTCATTGTCTTCATTCAGACAGAACTTTTTGATAATAGAATAATATTATAATATTAAACAAATTCTGTTTTTCCGTTCCACAGATTTGTGTTTTTGCAGTTTCTTTACCTCAATAAAAAGAAACCATTCAGTAACTGAAGCAGAATATTGGCACAGTCTTTAAAAAAAAATCTTTTTCACACTTAACTAATTTTTTTATGACTATACATATACTTTTATTTAAAAAAAATATTAAATAAAAGCTCAAAATTACAAAAGTTAGAAACATTTCAATTTTAAATTCCTTTATGGGCGCACTGCGGCGAGCTCAATTGAAATGCTTACAACTTTTGGCAATTTTTAAGTATTTTACGTAATTTTCTATATAAGTATATATATAAATAGAACAGAGTAGCGTGCTACTGTAGTCGATATGCCCTGCAAACAATTGTACATACACACACACACACACAAAGTTCATTAAATAAAATAATTATCCCTACTTTACTTACACCCTTGTCTTCTAACAAGGAGCCTTTTCAATGTGTGTGTATTTTCTTTCTATTTTCCTTCGTTGAAAATTTATGAGTCTAAGTTTCTAGAACACGTTTTTATACTTTTGGTACTTCCACTTATGAAATTTAATACATTTTTTATAATTTCCTTGAAATTGAATTTTTCACATAAAATCAGAAATTCATTTTTAAAATGAATCTTTGCCAACAAAGGAGTTGAATTTCTCCTATTTATTTTGTAAACATTTCAAAGATTTTAACGAAAATATTAGAAAAAATATTAATTTTAATTTTGTTTTTACCGACAAAGTTCCAAGGAATCATTCATAGAAGTACGAATTTGTCGCATGAAATTCTTGCAAGGCAAAAAAAAATTGAAAATTAAATTCGTTAATAGGAATTTAACTTCGTTCTCATTAATGATTTTCCATATTGTAAAGATTGTAGTAATTCAATATAGAAATATTTACTCAACTTGTGTGGTTTAAGGTCTATAGAATTAAATTTGTAATGCTTCTCAATGGTGAAGTGTGCGGCAAATTTCAATATCTGTACCAAAGGCAAGCTGATCGTGCTGTGCTGGGCTGACAAATTTTTAATGGTTTTATTTCAACAAGTTGAAGATGATTCTATCCTGTGTGCATGTATTTAAATGTGTGTCTGTGTGTGTGTGTATGGCACTGAACTATTAATTTCATATGAAAGAAGTTTGTGTTATTGAAAGAAATTGATTTGTTCTGCCAACTGTCGTATGCCTTCCAAGTCAAAGTATGAGGGTATTCATTTAATAAATTGTATTGTTGTATTTATTTTTTTAATATTAGCGTTGAAAATTGCATAAGAGGAATTTAAAGAAATTTTAAAAAGCACACTTTAAAATTTTAAATGATAGAGGACGATGAGGGATTATTTAATTAAATATATAATTCTATAAAATATTCACTCTCGGAGGAAATGAATTTTAAATTCAAATAAAACAGAGAAATTTTATGGCATTAAAGTTTAAATATATTGCCCTCGTGGCCACCACGACGGACAAATTTCTAGAGCGTACTTTTTTGTATACATTAATGTCTTTGAGTTTTATTTGACAATTGGTTTGGACTCACGCTAGAAAAACTTGAAATTTATTAATTTTCCAATTAAATTACTCAAAGACATATTCGATGAATGATTGATTTCAGGTAAGGGCACCCCTAGTTGGCCCCCAACGTCATGTACTTTTGTTTCATTAGATTATTTTCTTTGGGAAGTGTCAGGACATTTGTCTATGACGTGGAAATACGGTTACAATTGCTATGAAACATGTATAAGAACTGAACATAAAAATGAGACCATCTATGCTCCACAGCGGCCATATGACCGCAATTATATTCAAATAATAATGACATACAATTATCTTTCCAATTAAGTCAGTTTAATTGGTATTGAATATATTTTTGTTGCTTTAAAACAGACACCATTTATATTACCTTCTATTTAAAAACAAACTTTAATTTGGCCAATGCCATTATCAAGGTTATAGATAAGCCTAGCGGGAGGGTGGGGTTAGGTAAACCCCAGAATTTTTTCCTTCTTGTAGAAATTCTGATAAATATTGTAATTTTCCTTTTGTTAGAAGGTTATAGACCCCCACCCTCCAATAAATAATACACAATTGTTGTAGATCCCACTAGAAAATTTTATAGCTGCGCACATGACCATCGTAGGAGAAATATGTCATACAATACTCTAAATTTGATGATAATTTGTCCTTAAACTTAAATAATTTAATAGCATAATAAGACTTCGCTGTACGTAGCAATTTAAATTTTTTTAATTTTTTATTTTTCTAATGTATTAAAAAATAATTTGGCATTTTTCTTTAGTTCTTGTTATGAAAAAGTATCAAGTTTTATGTTTATCACATTTTAATAAAGGTGAAGACGTGTTTGTGAAAAATGTGTTGTGCGAAATGTGAGACTTTTTTTACTCTATCATAAAATATATATTCATTTATAAGTATTCATGTTGTTTGTACCCTGCAAAGTAGTCACCTTCATATTTAAAACATGTGTTCCAAGGTTTTTTAATCCTCGAAGCAATTTTCCTCGAAGCCTTAAGGTCTTTCAGCGACACAGATTTTATCTCTTTATTTTTGCTTATCTCCGTATTTTTGTGGGTCTTTCACCTTTAGGGAACGAGAAAACTTCTTAGAAAGCGAAGTCCTACGAATATGGTTGCTGAGTCAAAATTGTGTAGTTATTTGTGGGCAAAAAAAAAATCGCACCTTTGTTCAAAATTGAGCACTTTCAAGACAAACAATACTATGAACAAATCGAAATACCGATGCAATTAGAAACTTCTCTAATGGTGATTGGTGGATTCTTTTATATCATTTTCTTCACGTTTTAATCAGTTGTTGGCATACTGCAGCGTCTCCAGCGAAGCGTCTAAAACTGTTTACCTAGAATTGACTCACCAAGCGCCACTGTCAAATATTCAAAAGTTTATAAGCACTTCTGAAATGAAAATAATATAAGCACTTCTGAATGAAATATTCTAAACTTTTAATTTTTTGGGCTTTTTTCAAAGAAAATACAATGCATTAAGACCCCTTAGCCTTCTTTATGAATTTAAGGCTTAAAGACATATACTTTTGTCTATTAATATTCGATAACAAAATTTATTTGGAAGAGTTAATTTTAAATTTTAAAGTTTCAACTAGTGCCCACTTTTTGGTGCCTTTTGCCCCAAAGTGCAATGGGCTAGTGAACCAATATAATATTTAGAAACCCACATTACTTTCGTAAAACTCGTTTTAAATATTTCCATGATCTTTTTATTGTTATTGCAAGGACATTTTTCATGGAGACGGCCATGAGATTGAGTTAAAAAAAATAAATTTGCATTATCGTATACAGATGGTATTAAATTTTCTTTCGAATATTTAAATTTTCCAAAAAAATTAAAATTATTCTGGCCGAATTATAGTTCATCTCTCTTTCTTAATTCTTCTTTATCAAGAGTGTTTTACCTTCATAGTTTAAACAATATTTTTGAGAAAAAAATCCTTTCGAGTAGGCATTGTTCCATTAATAGTGAAAAATCTTAAAAAGCAATTATCCCAAATGCCGCGTACGTGTGCCACAATGCAATTCATGTATAATATTTCACGCATGTGAGCCGACAAATACAAAAAATAATAATAATAAAATAAAAAATCATGTACGTTCCAGCCGTATCTAGATGGCAGAGGTAACCAAAGAACAAAGCTCCTTGCTTTGTGAGACCAAAAAAAAAAAAACTGAATGAGTTCCGTATAATAAACTCGAAGTGCTGCAGTTTTTGGGCTAAAAGAAAAAAACTCCACCAACCTCAAGTTGCAAACCTACGCAACGAACGCACTCGAAAATTTTGTAAAGATTTTTAAGTAAAAAAGCAACAACAACAAGGAAAAAACCATTGTGGTTAATGAAAAGTTATAAGATAGTGGATCGTCTAAGAGTGCTCTGACAGAGATTTAAAGGAATCTTTTTAAGATTTTTTGACTAGAATAATTATTGTGGAATCTCATAATTATTGGTGTCGTATTTGGTGGATTCTTACCAACAATTTTGTAGGTAAAATATTGAAAGACGTTTCACCGTAAGCGAGAACTGAACTGAATAAATAATTATATACCCAAACTGTATATGGAGAAAAATATATTCCTTTTATTTTAATTTCAACGATGTCGAAGACACCCTGAGTACCCACGAAATATACTGCGCCATAGGAAATATATGTATATTCCCCATATCGGAAGTTTTTAGTTATCAAAATTTGGACTTGAAGTCAGATTTTTTACAAAACACTGTTCACTATCCTTTAGATGTATTTTTTTTTAAAGAAACTCAAGAACAATCAAAAACGGGTGTTGTTTTCCCTAAAAGAAAAAACTAAATTTTACTTAAAATCGACAATGACTTTGGAAAGCTGCCTCATGATTACATCGTTCTTAACTAAAATACGTTAAGAAAATTGGCCTGCTAATCTGCCATAAATGATTAACAATTATTTTACCAATAATTATTTTATTGATTTTTGTGATATTCTTCCGACGGGGTTTGTTTGAATTTGGAACGATTTTCCGTCATCCCACGTCAAATTTGGTTTATGAACAGACCGGTTTCGGCTTTGTGCCATCTTCAGTGTTCTCGAATACTAATTTAGTATTCGAGAACACTGAAGATGGCACAAAGCCGAAACCGGTCTGTTCATAAACCAAATTTGACGTGGGATGACGGAAAATCGTTCCAAATTATTTTATTCCTTGGCGAATCTAGAAAAATATCATATTTAATGGAACCATTGACTTACGAGGAAATATTTTGTATATAAATTATTAATCATTAAGATAATGAAAATGGAATGATAAAATTTTTTCTTAGAGATAGATGGCCAATGCTCACGCAAGTAAGATGAATCACAGGACATTATTGTGATTGTAAAGAACATTTGGCTTCAAATGAAAAATACCCGACTTCAAGGATGTTATCAATTCCTCTATATTTTTTTTTTTTTACTCGTACAGGAGTATATTTTTTGTAGTGTTTGTACACGTATAATTTGTGAACCGATTTTGAAAACTATTTTTTTCTATCTGTTTCACAGGACATGATTGCAGTTAAGACCCATTTTCCGCTATATAAGAAAGATTCAGAGGAGAGGGTACCTTCCACACTAAGTCTTAAGGCCCATTTAAATTAAAATAAAATAATATATTAAATAACTCCCAGAATTTTATATACATTTTGCAAGTTACTGCATTATTTCATTAATTTCATAAATATTTAAATTTATTTTTTATAAATTTAAATTTTTTTTATATATTTTTTTTAATTATTTAATTTCGTAAAGAATATACATACATAAAAAAGTTTTTCAGTGTTAATTCAGCGGTAAACATTTTGGGATTTTTTAAATTTTATCTAGAAATTATTTCACCTTCTCCAAATTGTTAATATTTATATATAAAAAGTATTTCCAACACCGACATTGCTTTCCAAAATATTTCCGAATTGCCAGCTTTTGGCCAGACGCGAGAAATTTTTCTTCTATGGCATGTCCATATTCGGCTAAAGTAGCGCCCTACAAATGGCCCAAGGACTTTCTGTGGAAAGCAAAAATCTGGGTGTGCATTTCTGCATACTTTTGTAAAGCGAGTCCTGTTTGGAAATACAAGGGAATAAACAATTATGCCTGTCCAAAGGCAGGCAATACAAAAATACTTAGGAAAAAAAGGTCCCTGAGCCCGGTCAAAAGCCGGCAATGTAGAAAGTGAGTTCGGGTTCACAAAAGTGGAAAAGTACTAGGGCCTGGCCAAAAGCCATACTTGGATATCCTTCAAGCCATACTTGCACCCTGCCCAAGGTGGAGTTCAGGGGTTTTCTCCTATAAAGTATGCAAAAAGCCGGCTTGACTTTGTAAAACATTTTTATATTTAAACAAAAAAATTCCAAAAATTTAGTTTAATTTCTATCACAGATTTGATTCATAAATTCATTTTCTTAGGGATTTATTTCATTAAAATTCCTTGGGACTTCTGTAGTTCACTTTTTATGTTCTAATTCCTACAGCTGCAATAACTAATTATCGTATATCTTTGCTGACCAGGACAATGAGAGCGATAACAATTTGGTGGGGGTTGCTCTGTCTCAAGAAAAGCTGACTAGATGGGAGCTGAACCGAGGCTACTTATTAGTGACTATAATGATGATGAGAGTGTTCAAAGTTGGTATGGCTTACTCTGCTTATTAGCTGGATAGGAGCAGGGTAACATTTACTTCCTATATACAATTTTTTGAGAATAGGACGGGGAATTTACTTTAACGGAATACTGAGAATACTCTTCCATTAATGCACCGAATATTGTTCTTTCATATGAAAGTGTGTATTTACAGTTTAGTCCCCTAGAAGAAGTTGAAGTGGAAATCCAACGGACAAAGTGGCCGCCCAAAATATTACTTATTTATTAATTCATTGAAAAATAGTGTCGTGGCTAACAAGTAGTTCAATGTAGAATTCCATAGAATATAAAGCGTTAATTTATCATTTTATACTCTGGTCTATGGATATGAAAAGCATATAAGACTTAATTTAATTACGCTCATATACCGTGTGCGTTAAAAGCTTTTATTTCATCTACTTTAAGTAAATTGTAGTTTCTCGAAAATTTTCACTTATTTGCTCTTCCCAAACAAAAAGTTCAACCGAATTTTTGTTTTTTATTTTCACTCATGGAGATACCAAATGTATGTGTACCTGCACTTAAACTTGGCAACAAATTGTTGTTCTTAATAATTAAACGGTTGAATTACACTTGAGCAACAACAACAGGTGGGGTCGCGTTACTTTGGATACGAAACATTATTAATTAATTTGGTGGGTGCAGATGGAGGGTGTGGGGCGTGTGTGCAGCCAATACGCGGATGAGTTGCCGTTTAATGAATTTTGCAGGCGAATGTGGGTTGCGTGAACCTTAATTACGTGTTAAATGTTTTATAAATATATTTTTGCTCCTTGAGCTTATTTCATATAGATAGATGGAGGGGAGGTTTTGCGTGTATGTTTTAGCAAATGCAAAGTTATTGGTTGATTTAATTAGATTTATTGAAGTCTGATGAATTCACATAATACAAACACGATTATTCTTAGTGCTAATGCGATTATCAGCATTGTAGGTTAATTATATTGTTATTTATTACAATTTCTTCGGACTTGGTTTTCGATTTACATATTTCTTTCTTAAGCACAAAACATTAAAATATATGGCCATAATAAACGGAAGTCTAATATTTATTTTATTTTTATAGTTTAATATTAACAAAAACCTAATTAAATACAATACCTCAGTTCACAACTTAGTGTATACGTTGTAAGTAACCGGATGCTGAAATGTTGTTAATATTTTTCTATGTGCAAATGTTGTAGGTATTTTCTATGTAAACATTTGTTGCAACACCTACAGCTTTCTACACGTATTTCATGTTCTTTAAAAGTCATTTTAAGACATCAATACGAATACATTTTACTTAAAATATTTGAATTAAATTCCATAATTTTTTAATCAATAAAGATATTACAAATACATTCGTTAAGGTCGAGTTCAAATAATGAATTTATTACTTAACATTAATTTTAATTTTTTTTTATTACGGCAGATGAAGAAGCCAATTTTCGCACTTGCAGAACGGATCAGTACTGTTGTTGATAGTCGTCACAGCATCATCATCATCATCATCATCAGCGTTCATGAGACTATTTGGCTGCTGGTACTGACACACTTTTTTATGAAGAATTATTCAAAGGTACCCTATTTTTTTTATTTACCTCAATGATTTCTTCAGTGAAACTTCCAATGTTATCCACTCCTTTACGGACGACACAGCATTTACCAATCATAATCATTCAATAATAGGCCAAGCTTGACGGATATGGGGCCATGAAGCATAATATAAATGATATACTGCTGATAATGATGTCATTTGTATAGGGTCGATCGTAACGCTGGTATAATCCGCCATACTGCTTCATCTACAATTATGGGTGATATAAATATTGAAGAATGAACATCCAATGTGATGTCCGTTGGACTGGAGACACTTTTCGTTTCCCTAAAGAAACATTCAAATGACTTTTTTTTGTTCAGACCGGCTTCATTCTTTCTGATCTCATTATTAATTATGTCACCTAAATACATCCATCGATAAATGAAGTAAAACTGTCACGTCTAGGGCAGTGCCTCAAAGTGAACATAGAATTGACTCCACTGCATATAAGCGAAGGCGGAGAATCTCATAGGAGGCATGGGTGTGACTCATTACAGTATCGACTTAGTGCTTATTATTACTAAAGGGTGAGCTTTTAGCGGTTTTCTTTTTAGCAACGCTCTTTTTGGCAGCTCAGCTGTTTTCTTGTAACATGTTACTGTCAAACATGTTCACTTTGGTCTATAATTTAACCATGAATCGACTTACAAACGAACAACGCTTGCAGATTATTGAATTTTATTATCAAAATTTATGTTCGGTTAATATAGGCATCCTCCACCTTTTTTATCGGAAATTTGTGTTCAGCGACGAAGCTCATTTCCGGTTGAATGGATACGTGAACAAGCCGTATTTGGTGTGAAGAGCAGCCAGAAGAACCATTGCAAGAACCCAGAAAAATGGACTATGGGCCGGTGGCATCACTGGACCGTAGTTTTTCAAAGACGACGAAGGCAGGAACGTTATGTTTATTTCACGTTAGGAGCCGATTTAACGCCTTTAGACTATTTTACTATATTAAGGCTCGTGTTTATATGGACAAGCCTGCTACGCCCACTTCCGCACTGGAAGCCAATATTAAAGAATTTATTCGTGAGATATCGGCCGATATGTTGGAGAGAGAATGCCAAAATTGAACCCACTGTATGAGTCGTAGCCGCGGTCAAAATTTGCATGAAATCATCTTTAAACATTGAAATATACAGATCGTACTATGGACTCAAATGAAGATTTTAAACATTTCTATAATTTTTTTAATAAAATCCCAAAACTGTTTAAAAAAATCACTTTTTACAATGGAATGTGCTCTAATAAAAAAAACATATTCCTGAAGCCTCTATTTTTTGCGAAAAACACGTTCTTCACCAAGAGCACATGCATTTGTGGTCGATGTGCAGGCGAGTCACTCTTCGCATTAAAGAGAAAATTCAGTTCTTTATGTGGAATCATCTCCCAACGGAGGTCTTTCCTATCACTTTTAGCTTGGAATATACATAGGCACTAGATTCTCTACCCACCTACCCATAGCCTATTTTCCTAGTTCCAGCACGAGCAGGGGCCAACACCAAATTGCTAGTCCGATATAAAAAGTTTGATTTCTTGTACAGTGTAATTAGTTTTTGGACTTAAAATGTGAATGTCAATTTTACCATGTGCCTCAAAATGTAATTGATAAGAGAAGTCTTTGAAAAAAAGTTTAAAATTTTCTCATAACATTTACTCTTCTGGAAAAGTGTATTTTGTCGGTCAATTAAAAAATATAGAAAAATTTTTCATTCTACTTGAAAAAAATTGCTAATAAGCTTATTAAGGAACACTAAGTTCGCTTTTTTTAAAGGGCAAAAAATTTCGTATATTTTATAAAAAAGAAAATTTAATTCATAAAATGTAGGCCACACCCTGTTACTAATTTATTTAGAAATTCAGATGCTAAAATTTTATGAATTATTTAGGCACTTATACAAAAATGTGCTTAACGCCACAATGATTTTTCAACTTTCTTGGCACCAGGGTATACGAAATTAATTGCAAACTAGAATTCCAACTGCTTTAGCGCACCAAAAGTACGCACATTAACAATTAATTGATACTTTAACAGCAGAAAAAAGTCGCACAAACCAGCATCACAGGATCCCAGCATCCCAGCACCACTGACATCATTATCATCAATTTATTCAAGCGCATCGGAAATCACAAATGTGTAAAAATTCAAGTAAATTGTAAATTTGTGAATAAATTGAGCGTATTTTAGTCCCCCTCCCCTTCCGATGATGATGAGAAAGTTTAATTTATGTAAAATTTTCACTTTTCCTTTTTTGCATATCATTTTACTTAATATTCATAATGATAGTAAAAGAAAGCAATTGAAAGAAAACAATAAAAACATTAAAATAGAAATCAATTTCGTGAATAATAATAAATCACTTTGAAAGAATCGTATAAAAACGGCAGAGTTAATGGCTAGAAGAGTCAAATCACAATTACCAGCGACCAAGAGCAGGCATTAGGAAGGAGCACTCACTGTTTGCATAAAAATTCTGATATAGAAAAATATAATCTATACAAATATTTCTTTCAAACTAAGAGCCTTGATAATAGGGGCTGCGTGGCTGCTCCTGCAGACTCAAGCAGGTGAGTAGAAAAACGATGGTAAAACAAATAAAAACTCTGTCCCTAGTTGTAAGTATTTCATATTAAATATATAGCTCCAATGAGAAGAGAGATGTATTAGCCTTATTTGTTAAAGATGCTGACACTGGCCAGTTGAGATTTTTGGGTAATAGTCTTGGTGATGCTCAAATCAATCAAATTATTACAAATAAATAGGGCATTTTTGAAGGATTGGCATTAGCTGGAAGTGTTATAACTCAAACAGCCACTGGAACTGGTATTACAACTCCTATTGACACAGATACCAATACAATTACGAGCAAAGGCGCTGGTTTTGGAATAATTACTCCTGGCAGCTCCAACCGCCATTGCCCTGCAAAGCGACGTCGTACATTAGACCTCGCGGTGGCAGCAACATGCTTAAAATTTTCATTGCACATCCTAAATCTTAGAATCAAGATCTGGTATCAATAAAAATAACACTAATTTGAAAAGAGAAATCAAAATATTTATTTTTCCCACTTTATGGGTTTTTGACCAAAGTTTTCTATTCGAGCTTAAGTTCAAATAAGTTCATGTGATATTCATTGGAGTTTTTATAAAATTACTCTTGCAATCAAATACTTATAGTGCTGAGCGGAGCGCCACCTTCTAGTGGTTCGCAAATATGAATACGAATATCTAAAGCAAATACAAATACGAGAATTAAATTTTAAATTTAGAGCCATAGATTTATACGTCTGCAAAATGACATTATATTTGAAAAAATCTTCTTGGGTGAATATTTGTGTTCACTTACATTGTAATTTAATAAAATTATCACAACATATATAACGATTTCGTCGTGGAATATGAAGATTAATTTTTTTTATTAAAATGCCTGCAGAGATCATTCTTATAAGAGTTCATAGAAACTCAAAAATCTTAACCGTCATTATGATTATACAGATCAAAAAATAAAATACAAAAGATGAATTAATTTTTCAATCATTCGAATATCATTATTATTTGCTCATTTTGCCGTTATCGCTTAAATTGTAAGTCACTATATGCTGCAATAGTTGTATAAATGTTGTTGGTATTTCTTTCTATGTAAACATTTGCTAAAAAGACTTAAAACTCTTTTTTCTCTGTATGAAGACATGGATGGGAATGTCTATATAATTAAAATTTTCAAAATATTTTAGATAAAATTTCATAACTTTCTTTAAGTTTTTATTAATTTTAACTTTAATCAACTTACAACAGTAGTATCCGCAACTGATGTAGTTGTACTTTCTATAATTTTTCATCCACAAACTTATATCTCTTATTACCCGGTAAAAAAGAAGTCAATATCAACCGAAGCTCGTAATCCATATTTAGTGAAATTTCATCTCCAATGAATTGAATACAGGCTGTTAACCTTTTACGCTTCTGTTCATTGAATCATGTTCAAAATGTTATGAAAAAATTATTTTTTAGAAGTACTTCAAATGCCATTCACAGTATATTATTAAACTGTCTATGAAAACCATACTGATTATCATCTAGCTTAGGAATCTTATTTCATTAAGACATATTTAATAACCAACGCGCTTAGCACCTCAGCCACATGAATATATGTAAAATCGATGGTATCAAGAAATTCCCGGTAACATATGCACCTTCAAAAAATAATGATCCGAAACTTTAATTCAAAAATTTGCAAATGATTTTAACATTGGCTTGTCATTGCAGAATCTTCTCTTTTTTTACTACCTTTTCATCGATTTGGAAGCTGTCTTCATTGATGGAAGTAAACTTTTTACATTTACTGCCTGTTTGACGATGTCGAACGACATCGTTCGCTTTCATAAATACGTTTGAAACAGCAACAACAGCAAGTTGAAAAAATGCACTAACAGATACTTTGGAAGCAATTAAAATGTTATTCCTTCAGAAGCACTTCAATTTTTATCTCTGGCTTTAGTTCGAAACCCTCAGAGGAAAGTTTATATGACGTAAACTCATCTTTGACATTTCACAGGAATCTAACGCATTCTTCCAGATCTTAAAATATAAAAAAAAGTTTCAGTCAATCTCTTAAATGTGAAATTTCTCTTGTTTCAGTTCAGCGGTAACCCACACCTGGATGTATCGGAACGGTCAAAATGTATACTATTACAAAACAAATGTATGAGCCCACAATTTTATTAAAAAGAAGAAACAAAATGTCATGGCAATTTGTATGAATAATAATTGTCGAGTCACTTGCTTTCATACTTTCCCTTTCCCTTTTGCTTCTTTGAAACTGTTACGAGTTTATTTTTGCAATGATTTGATTTGAAATTCATTTGAATTATTGGTTGCTTCCGGTTTCCGGTGCTTTCATAGACTTTCTTTTGCTACTAGTTTGTGTGTTTGTTTCTAAATAAAAATGTTCATAAAGAGAAGTTGTTTTATGCTTAAGCCTGCAAGCGAGTGAGTAACAGTAGCAAAAGCTTTGCTGCAACCAACTTTCTTTCATTTTTATTACCTTTTCATGCATATTTTAATTGTAACACTATAACAAATTCATATCATAATAAACATATGTGTATGTATTTTTACATACGAGTACGAGTATATAAATGGAAAAAGAAAATTTTATGTTTCTGCCTGTATAAATGAAAATTAATAAACTTGCGACTATTGAATTTTTATGTAGAAAGAATTTAAATGCATGATTTAAGGACGGAGTCCAAAAGGAGGGCAGATATATTTGCATGAATTTGATATGGTTTACTGAATCCTTATCGCCATTACAAATGCTGTTAACTGGCCATATCCAGTGTACGAGTAATTCGCTACACCTTTTGTCATAAAATAAATTAAAAACATATTTGAGTAAAAGTTTATTTATAAGTATGCTCTATTCCTTTCGTAATTGTCTACTACGACCTTGGCTTTCGAAGAGAGCAACACCATAAATGCTGACACTATTAAAGGTTGTCTAAAAGAAGTGCAACTTTCTCTCCAATTCTATCACGCTCGACTAAGCACTTTGTCTTTAAAGCAATCCTCACAAAAATGTATAATTGAATTTTGTAGCTCCTCAGCTCAAGTACTTCTTATGGAGGGTATGCGTCTTCCCCAGAAAGCGCACTGTGTTCTCGGAGAAATCTGCATCATATGTGGAGCATCTCACTATTGTTGTATGAGAGTTAGCCGTGTCTTCGTCCTACACCTCTCACTTTTGCACTAATATGCAACTAATTTTCAGTCTCACTGTTGCAGTTCTCCAGATTAATTACTTTCTATGAACGGCACCCTTTCCTCCACGCCATAACAAAATAAAATATTTTAATTATCAAATGAAATAAAAATTTTTTATTGTACAAAAATTTAATTATTCCTTTATAAGCAAAATATGACGTAAAACGAAGTACGATAGATCAATTTTTTATTCGCGAATATATAAAACAATTCCTGGTTAACGACGCTGTGTGCAAAAATAAATTTAAAACTTTATCACTTGTTGTAACATTTCTAGTATTTTCGTCTATGTGGCACATCCATTACCATACAACAGTGCTAAAGAATGATTACATCTCTACCATCAGACGTCAATTAAAAATTAAAGTTTTCCGTAGCCAGCTGACGTACAAACAGAGAGGTTTTTAATTGCAAATAATTTTTATTTGCGAATAGACTACATTATGAACGTAATACTAGATAACGTGTGAATGTGAGTGGATTCGTCATGGCGCAATTTGAGAATTTTGGAAAATATATTTAAAACAAAAAACTTATTTTGAAATAGATTTTAAGTAAATGCTTCCAACAAACCAAATGTCTGATCAGCTCTTATCGCGAAAAAAAACAGTCGTTAGTATCGACCAGTTCATTAGGGAAATTTTTATAAAAAATTCCGAATATTCTTGTTGAAATGCGTTTTCATTTCATTTTTTACTTTTCAAAGTACTTGCAGTGCCGCACATTTTATCTAGTATCATTTTCGTCCATGAAAAAAGGAATTTCGCTGTACTTTAAATTTTTTTAAATATTTCCCCACAGCTTCGAGTGATATCATCAGAAGATAATTTGATTCATAGTTCTCTTTTTCTCTTTAAAGGGCAAAATATTTTAATTAATTTTTTTTAGGAAATAAAGCATTATTTTTTTATTAGTAATTAGGTTATGATCACCTCAACAATTATGTATGTACGTAGGAAACAGACAAAGGTTTGCCTGTCTTCTGTAATAGTTTCATCAAAAAATTTTCAATCTAGGAGCCTCTGTATCCCTGGTTATTTGATGCACCCACCCAGATTGATTGCCTCTTTTGGCGTCGTGACTCCCCAGATTAAAAATGTTATATCCTTTTCAACAATCAATCTGGCATTCGACTTACTAAGAACTGTAGTGGACATTTTGAGCTAGTGAAATGGTGAAAAAGATGGAAAAAACAATATTTATTTTCTTTTTTTTACAAAAATCTATTGACAATTTTCCTCCATCAAATTCTGCATCACTTTTTGTTGCGTGGTGGCAACGCTGCCAAAATCTTAGGGATATAATTTTTTTTCTATTAGAGCGATAAATAGATTTTATTTTTATAAGTTCATCAACTTAAATGTTACACAGTTCTAATAGAGGAAAACACCATAAATGACTTTTTTCTATTCCTTTGGTCCCTTGCCTTCCTCCAACATATGTGTATGTTGACTGCTGTTTTCTACTTGAAAATAAAATGAGGCAGTGGTCGCCCTTTTGTAATAAAAATAAGTTTTATATTCATACTGAAAATACAAACTTTAATATCTTTGGTATGTGTGGGTTTTATGGTGAACTTTCATTCCCACACACTTCATTATTGACGGACTGTCTGGGCCTTACATTAAAATATTTACAACTTGCACGTCTTTTTTGCCGTAGTTTATACGCTTCGTCCTGCATGCTGGTTACGGTTCCTGTTCCTGTTACTATTTCCACTACACTCACGACCAACTATGAATATTGGAAGTAAAAAGTTTATGGCTCATATTTCCATTAAATGAATAAACATTTCCTTTAGTTTCCTTTTTATTACAGGAATTTTACTTCAAAATAAATAAGATGACACAAGTTCATACACACGTATGAATGTAAGCACATTCATGTGGACTTTTCCATATAATTTTATAGTTTCTGTATAGAGTTGTCAGAACCGGTTTTAAAATTATTCGAGAAAAAACCGGTTTTCATATATTTTTACGGTTGTTTTTGAATCGGTTGTTAAAGTAAAATAAGTTTACGGGTTATTCGAAAAGCTAGTTTTCTAAGGTCCAAGTAATTGGCATTTTCGCGTATTTTTCATTCTAAGCTACAGTAGAGTTCGGCTATAATGCACATTGGTTATAAAGAATTATTATCGCATACAACGAAGTGCTTTTCTGTAGAAATATTTCATGGAAATTATTACGGTTACAAAGAACTACGGTTATAATGAATTATCGCTTATAAAGAACTATTTTGAAAGTACCTAATACCAACAAGATTCTACGCTTTTAGCGAACAAAACGAAATTTGGAAAATTTTTGTTCAATAATTCTTTAAGCCGTTGAAATAATAGGAAATAAATGGAATTTGTGAATAGACATAGAAGTAAGAAAATATGTTATTTATTTTAATCATTCTTAGTATTATTATTTAAATTTTTATTCCGATTACAGCGAACTAAGCTGGCCGGTCCCATTTGATACATCATGAGCGAAGTCCACTGTATATCACATTTTAATGTGGAAAAAAACCTACCAATTGTTTCACCAATTAGATGTTAAAACATCGTTGGAATTCGTTATCATATATCTTGCGTCATTCACACTTTATTAGACTTACATTTAGGAAAAATTTTCGGAAACGCATTTTCTTCATGTTAGAAAATTTCTCAAATGCATTAAAGATGTTGTAAATTGCTGTAGAAAACTTGACAGGAATATTTAAATTCTCCTTGAGAACCTTAACAAAACAAGGAAATGCCATTTTCACAAATTTCACTATTACAACACACATTTGGTAAGTGCGATGAAGAAAGTCATATGAATGAATGCGTCCAATCCAATGATATAGAGCAAGATTTATCACATTTTGCTACTGATGATGATAAACCGCTTTCTGTATTGTGTGATACAAGACATCCAGTAATGTCGGGCTTTCAGTCGAATAGTGCTTAAATTGTCTTTGAGCAATTCCATTAGAAAAAATTAAACAATTTTGTATAAAAAGCCAACCCTACAATATTATGAAAGACAGGGCTGAAAACACTAATTTACCAGTGGACGGCTGTAGTACCGGAATGTATACATAGTATGTCTATGTATGTATGTGTCTCAATCTCAAACTGAGTGCAGCGGAGACATTAGTTCTCTGTTTTGTTAGTGCTGTTGGCTTAAGTAGTTAGCGCATTGATTACAAAGCAATTTATGACTGAGAACCTGGGTTCGTATCCTGTTGAAGACAAGCCATTAAAAAAATTAACATCATGAGTTTTTCTGATTTACTTAGTGTGGCGCTGTGTTAATTGTTGTTGGACTGTTTAAGTGATGAAGGCATAACACTGGTCACTTAACAGTAACAGCGATTGGATACTCCTCTACGCTAATGTTTACTACAACAAAGCGCCCCTCCTTCGTCGGTAATATTAGTAGAATCGTCGTCGAATTAAAACAATTAATAATGCGTCTACTTAACACCAGAGACGTTGCAACTCTGCTAAAAAAAGTTAATAAACAACGGGGAATAGTTGTAGTTGTAAGAAACAGAAATTAAGCTCTCTCTCTCTCTCTCGCTGTCTTCCAATTTACCACCTGTCCTCTCTACCCTATCCCTTTCATAAAAGAAGTAACACCTGAATTTAAGAAGTAAAGGCTGCAACACAATGTGCAGCTGAGGCTGAAGTTAAGGCTGTTACACAATGTGCAGCTGAGGCTGAAGTTGAGGCAATAGCTGAAGTTGTAGCTGAGGCGGAGTTTGAAGTACGAACACAATGATGAGGCGTGAGTTCATTGTTGCCAATTGTACTTAATCAAAATTTTATGTACAAATGTATTGAATTTGTATGAACGATAAACATTATTGGCATCTCTGGATATAATAATATGTTAACACAATCTGTTAACTATCAATGTTAACATAATAAACAAAATTAATTTAAGTTTTTTGTGTATTTGTTCAAAAATAAAAATATTGTTTTGTGGAAAAATAAAAATGTTCTGTAAAAAACACGTAAACCAACATAATATGTTAAAGAAGCGCTGTTAATTTGAGGCGCTGTAAAAAGTTAAAATGTTCGAACTTTGCGCCTCAGGCTTTGCTCAGCTTCAGCCTCAGATTCACATTATGCTCGCATACATTTGAGGCAATGTATTTTACTTTTAACAGAGAGAAGTATACTTCTCGCCTCACGCCTCAGCTGCACATTGTGTTCCAGCCTTAAGCATTAATTGCCTGAGTGTAACTTCTATTAATAAAAAGCGTCTTCTTTTTCAATGTAAAATTTTTATTAGTTTGTCAATTCAGGAATCGAAACTCGAGTCAACCTATTAAATATTTAAGTTTAACCAATACATTTTTGAAAAGTATATGAATATTTTTTAATTCATTTTTCATATAATTTTTTTTTTACCTTTGAAAACAGTTCATAATCAAGTCCTTTGCAGGGTTTAATAGAATAAATTCACAGCGAACATACTCATACAAACCTAAATGGATGTGTTTATATGTACATACTTAAGCTAGAGCTTAACACATAGACGACAGCAGACTTCACGACTTTACGGCTTCAAATGCTGCCAACTTCAAATGGTGCTCTGAAGTCAGCTTCATAATTATTTTGAAGACAGCAACAACATATTAATCAGCTGATGTGTATTTTAGCAATACAAATTTCAGGGATGCCGGATATATATTTTATAATGAATAAAATTAAGGTTATTAATAAAAAATGTAATAACATCACGAAAAACTATAAAAACACATAAATTTATTTCTTTATTGTATTTTTGTAATGTTCCTTTATGTTTAATATTAAAAAAAATGTTTTTGTTTTTATTTTTCCAATTTATGTATATAATGGCAACACTATATTTGTTTAATGCTGCCCGCCAAAATAGAAAATAGCCTAAGTGGGCAGCAGCAGCAAATGCTGTTGTGCAGTCGTGCTGCTGTGCTGCCGTTAAAATAATCGTTTTAATTTAAATACATGGATTTTATTTTTGACATATTGCTGCTTGCTGTCTGCTGTCGTCTATGTGTTCAGAGCTTTATAAAAAAGAAAGAAATAAGTAAATAAAAATATAAAAAGGGCAAATGAAATTCAAAACACTGTTAAGTGTCATTTTCGATTAAAATGCTTTAACTTGAGTCATTCAAAAAAACGGGTAATAAAAGTGAAATGAAAAGCGCACAATGAAGACACAAAAAGACTTAAAGAAGATATAAAAGTACAAAGTGACAGTGACACGTCGCACTAGCAGACAGACATACCGATTTTATACCCTGTCTGTCTATTTTTCTTATCCATGTCTTCGAACACGATGTCTGTTATTTTCAATAATTTTTTTGTTTCATCTTTTTTCTTTAAGTTCGATTCGTTTTATCATAAATTCTACTCTTCTTGAACTTTTATTCAACTTTTTACCATCCATTGCTCTATTTATGTACATATCTAACTATATTCTAATAATTTGTTTTTGTAATTTTGTTGTTGTAAATTTTCTACATATAAATTTTATAACTATTGGAAATTTTTTGTGGGATTTACTATCTAATCAAACATACACACTCACACACACAAATCCATTCCGAAATACATTTGTACATCCATTATAACTATTTCCGATGATGATAAATGTATAAATCATTCAAATTGAAATAGTTTTGGAAAGTACACATACACGTACGAGTACAAGTACATATTTTCTACATTTTACTTTAATTTCTTTGAGGTTTTACTCGTTTTTTTATTTCTTTTCTTTTTTGGGGGTCGTAATGGAAACGTTGTAGTTGCGTAAAAGCTTAATGGATTTTAAATGAGTGTGGTTTTGCTTGCACACACTCATATACTTACAGGCTTTATATACATACGTACATAAATGTGTATTCGATATGTAAACTTTTGGTAATTTTCATTATTCTAACACATACACAAATGTTTCATAAAATGAGTGATTACATAAAAAATTATAAAGAAATTTTTAAATAATTTAGAATTTGATTTTGAATTTGCGAAAAAAATGATGATTAATGGAACATTACTCCTCAAGGGATGAGCCCTACTCGCGTAATGCATTGTGCTGGACTTGCGGAAATTGTTTATGGAAAGGGGGGATAGATAGCGGGAGTAGTGGCTGTGGACATTCGATTTGAACCTTTCATTTGACAAGAAAGACTTCTGCAGGCAGGTGATTCCACAAGCGAAATGTTCAGTTCCCTAAACTCCATTGAAATAACGATAAAACAACGAAAGACACTCCACACTGCGACGATGCTCCAGTAAGTCAGTCAATACAATTGGCTACACTACTGCCACCGATCAGCTTCTTCGCCTTCGCATGAATACGGTCGATTAATTCCAACATAGACTTTAAAACACCGGTCCATAAATGCGAGCTCTATTTCATTTTGGGACGGACGTAGGCGGCATGAATAGTAAGGAGACTAGAAAAAAATAAATTAACTCTTATATTATCTTAAGAAGGCGAGGCACTTGAATGTTTCCTTAACGAAATGAAAAATATGACCACTCCTTCGAACATCACATTGGGTTTCTCATGCAAAAACACCAACATTTTGTGATTCCTTAATATTTATATCACCCATGAATGGAGCAGCATGATCGGTCTTACGCAGCATGTTGGATCTTGCGAGCATTAAAGCCGGCCCTATTCGCATGACCCTATTCGAAGATTGTTACAAGATCCTGATTAAGTGCCTCATGGCTGAAAACTCTGATAGGCTCGGCTGCTGTCATCCGTTTGACATCGAAGGTCATTAAGAAAAATAAGAAATAGTGTAAGAGAGAGAACGGAACCCTGTGGAACACCTGAATTAATCATGAAATCGTTTGAGAAGATTCCATCTGCAACAATGGCGATCCTCAAGGATCACGCTATATGGAGTTTGTTTAACAAAGCGGCTCCTTCACACCTCCTTTTCCGCTGAACAGACGAAAAGAATGTATAACCAGCAATGACACATTATCAAAAACCTTCATGTATTTTTTTATCATTAGCAATGATGTTGCCGATTTCGTAGTTACGAATTCCGAACTTTTTAAAGCTTCTAAAGGCTCCAAATGCCTTTTAGAAAAAAAAACGCAGAAAACTGCAGAAGTAAAATTCAATATTGTGGACGCAAATATCAAAATTGCTAGACAAGCCGTTAAATTATTTAATTTTATTTTTGCATTATTTAAGGACACAATAATATGGTGGCAAATATTTGATGAGAAGAGTACAAATGCAACGTTTCTTTTTAACAAATTTTTTTTGATGTTATTTTCTATTCCAAAAAAAGTGTAACAGATTGTAATTTAAGAAGTTTAACTCCTTTAGAGGACTGCGCGCTCCTTTCCCCCCGTAAACATTAAATTTTTTCGAAAAAGATGCATTTGATTGTAGCACCTGTATAATGTTAATAATTTTAACAAAAATCAATAACGAAGTCATTCCCTCAAATATTTGCCTCATGTGAACTTATCCTGCGTCATGTATATGTTGTGCTTAAAGACTGTTCAACATTAGTACGGGAAGAGTCTGTTACACTTCTGCACGGAATTGAAATAAATTATTCATTAAAATGTCAAATTCAAAAGCTCAAGATGAATAAATTGTTAATGCAGGCGATATGAAAAGGATATTATGTAGAATGATGATGATTGATGGCTTTACTGAGAGAACATTTGTTAAATTTCCACTTTAAGAATTTTCATCGGACCACAACAAAAAAAAAACACTTTAAGAAGTTTTAATTTGAAATGAATTTTACGATCAAGCCACCGACATGTTACACTCACATCCGTCTATCTGCCAGCATACAAATTGTTCATTAATTCACAAAGTGAATAAAATTTTAGATAAAGTTGAAAAGCGAGTTGAAAAGCAGAAGCAAAAGCTTAATAATTTAGTTCAATTCCAAAAGCATTTTGGCAAGAAGGTTACAATAATGTTTAGAATCTTAAAATTCTTTTTTACTTAGATCTTACAGACACGAGCACAAACAATTGAATTTTATATTTAAAAGACTCCTTTAAGAATTTCTCAACGAAAAGACAAATGCGAGCGTTTGACAAGGGATTTTTTTGATTGTATTTTGCACGTACTTACAGTCATTTAGACAAAAACCTTTTGTCAAGACATTCAAATTGAACATTTAAATTCGCTTGAGTTATTGTCTGCAGTTGACTTTCTTTTTTTATAAAAATTTTATAAAAAGTTCTTGGAATATTTATTTTTTTAATATATATATATATATAATTTTATTTGTTTTTGTAGTAAAGCTTTTCTTTCTTTGTATGATTTCTTTCAATTTATGCTCATTTGCTGCGGCAACAAGTTGTTACGCCAGTGTAATTTATGCAAAACGAGCAGAATAAAAATATCAGATTTTTGTCTTCAACAATTACTTTTCGTTCTTAATTTAAAATGTTTTTTTATTTCTCTTTCTTTCATTTCATTTACATTTTCATTCATTTTCTTATTTTTTTTGTTTTCTGCAATTTACGTTGGCTGTAAAATGGCGCCGTCTATAAACACACAAATCTCCATAACTTGTATTATAATCAGCGCATTAAGGACTAAAACCAGACTAAAAGTTAAAAAAAAAACGTATTTACTACAAATGCATGTTATCTGAAAAACTACTTTTTAGGCAAGTATGTTCTGAAAAGTACCTTTTGAGGACTTACCTTTTAAAAAGAACCTTTTAAAAAAACACCTTTGAAAAAGTACCTTTTAAAAACTACATTTTAGAAAGTAACTTTTAAGAACTACTTTTTAAAAAAGTATCCTTTAAAAAAGTACCTTTTAAAGAAGTACTTAAAAAAAATAGCTTTTAGAAATGTACCTTATAAAAAATATGTTTTAAAAAAGTACGTTATAAGAATGTACCTTTTAAAAAACGACGTTTAAAAAAGTACCTTTTAAAAATTATGTTTTAAAAAAGTACCTTTAAAGAAAGTACCTTTTAAAAAGTATTTTTTTAAATAAGTACCTTTTACGAAAGTACCTTTTAAAAAACGACGTTTAGAAAAGTACCTTTTAAAAATTATGTTTTAAGAAAGTACCTGTTAAGAAAATACCTTCCAAAAAGTATATTTTAAGAAAGTACCTTTTAAAAAAGGACGTTTAAAAAAGTACCTTTTAAAATAGAATTTTTTAAGTAATTACCTTTTAAAAAGTAACTTTTAAATAAGTACCTTTTAAAAAAATACTTTTTATAAAAGTACTTTTTAAAAAAGTACGTTTTAAAAAAGTACCTTTTAAGAAATTACCTTTTAAAAAGGACGTTTAAAAAAGTGCCTTTTAAATAAGTACCTTTTAAAAGGTATCTTTTAAAAAGTAACTTTTAAAAAGTAGCTTTTAAAAAAGTACGTTTTAAGAAAGTACCTGTTAAGAAAATACCTTCCAAAAAGTATATTTTAAGAAAGTACCTATTAAAAAAGGACGTTTGAAAAAGTACCTTTTAAAATAGAATTTTTTAAATAATTACCTTTTAAAAAGTAACTTTTAAATAAGTACCTTTTAAAAAAATACTTTTTATAAAAGTACTTTTTAAAAAAGTACGTTTTAAAAAGTACCTTTTAAGAAAGTACTTTTTAAAAAGGACGTTTAAAAAAGTGCCTTTTAAACAAGTACCTTTAAAAAAAATACATTTTAAAAAAGTAATTTTTAAAAAAGTACCTTTTAAGAAAGTACCTTTGAAACAGACCCTTGTAAAACATTAATTTTGAAGAAACTCCTTTGTAGAAATACCTTTTTAGGCAGTTTTTTTAAATGTAACTTTCAGCTTTAAAAAAGTACTTTATGAAAAAGCTTTACTTGCACCTTGAAAGTAACTTTTAAGAAAGTACTTTAAGTTTCTATCCAAAAATGTGCTTTTCCTTGCAGTTTTTCAAAGGGTTCAATAACAGGATATGACCAGATATTTTGAATATCCTTTATTCTAACACCTACATTTAATCTTATCTACAGAAATTTGACTGTTTGCAGCCCTCACATACATATATTTGTTAAATTAAATTGTTATAATTTTATTTGAAAACAAATCCATATGTATGCGCATTGTGATGTCTGCTTATGCATTTAATGAAAACATTAAAGACAAACAAGTCATAAAAAATCAAATAGTATTTTTAAATTATTTGTGTCAACTTGTTAGATGATTGATATAGAAAAGAACACTTTAAATTAATTCTCTAATGAGAAATTTATTCAATTACACTACAAGACATTCTAAAGCACAGTGGAATTCGGGTAAGCGAAAATGGAAAATTTCCGGAATCATTTTTCGTTTAAGCAGGATTTTCATTTCAACAGACTTCAAATAAGTAAAAATCGTTCTCGTCAGGATATTTGTTCTTTAGAACGATTATAAAATAATTCATATATAATAAAAATAAAACTGAGTTTTGCCGATTATGAATCAAAAATTATTTTACAAACTAAAATACAATTGAAGTGAGTAGGGGCTGTGAATTTATTTTGGCGGCGGTGAATAAATTTTTTTATTTAATTTTGTACTTTAAACAGTGTGTTTTCTTTAACACGGGTTTCGTTACAGCGTATTTTCGTTTAAGAAAAGTGAAAACCTTTAAAGTTAATCAAAAGTAACAACAGTTAAGAATATTTGATTTTAATTAAGCGCACGCTTATCGAAATTCGACTGTATTGGTTTTAAAGGAATTAACTACACTAAATCCAAAATTTATTTACGTCGTTTTGTTGTATGAAAAAGTCTAATTTTTTTTAATTAATTAGAGCTTTTGCAAAATACATTGGTTATTGAGTATAATTGTTTGTTGTGTTGTTTTTATAAAAACATTTTAAGCCTACTATGATTATGTATTTGTTGTAATTCATATACAATATTGAATTGTCATATTGTATTTGATTTATGTGGCATAAACATCCCAGGTTGAATGTTTTCAAACTGCTTAAACTTCACTGACGATTTGGTTTTAGCAACCAATGAAATGTTGGCATATGAAGAGATAAAGCCACAAAAAACAGTGGATTTTGCAAAAGCTCTAATTGTTTCTAACGATAAGTTGGGGAGAATAATAAATTTCAATATTAAGTATTTTGTTAATTAATTTATAAAAAAATTTATTTATTATACTGATTCGCAAAACTAACACCCCTTAGATGATGGAGTGTTTTTTCTAAAAAAGTTTATAGTTTGTAGTTAGTTTATAACATTAATTCCCACTAGTTTAAGAAATATAAATGTTTGTCGAAGTTAGTAAACGACACTCGCAATAATGCTGGTTCTCTACAGAATTCCGTCATATTAGTTCTTATAAGTGAATCTCAAAAATTCTGCAGATGAAAGCATTGTAGTAAACACTGAAAAGAGGGGTTAAAGTAGTCTAGCAATACCATGCAGAATGGAAAGAATAGAATGCCCGTGATTATTTGTTTATGTAATGAATTTCTAGAGAATTCGAGAATCGTTTTTGATGCTACATCGATTAGCATTGAACCTCTCATTAGGCCACAACCCATAAAACTTACTGATTTTTTTTTTTAGTTTTTTTTACAAACGTCATTCAAATGTTGAACAACTGCCAGTTGAGCAATCGACTAGACTGAATTTGATAATTTATTAAAATTTATTCAAGCCTCACTTAAAATTTTGGGAATCAGGAGTTTAGGTCTCGATCACAATGCTTGCTTATTGAATTGTCTACATGAAGCCGATAAAGAAAAGAAAAATTCAACCCTCTACACCTCAGAAATAAAATTATATTTGGATCCGTTTCGAAACATCTATTTAAGAGCTAAATGCTATAAATTCTTTTATTACAAACAGCTGATTTTTAGCTGAATCCTTTCTTTAGCTGGCTTTCACGTCAAGGGTTCTGTTTACAATCTACACGTATTTTTGGTTTAATTTTTGTCTCTATTTTTTCTGGACTTGCCTTTATTCTCATTTTGTTAGATATACCAAACAAACGCAATTTTATATCGCACACAAATATGATGAACATTTTCGCCATTTGCCTCTCAGCCAAAATTCATAATTAACCATCTCCAAACATTTAATATAAAAAAATAAAATACTTTGAAGTTTTCCGTGTCACTTTGTTAAATAAGTTTGACATGTTTTTATTGCAATAGTTCAAAAATTAAAACACTTTACACATAAATATTTTACATGTTAATGAAAAGCTCATTAAGAGTCTGATGCTCGAATCAGACAGAAAAAAATTCATTTAAAAATATGGAAGAGGTTTTATTCGGTTGTGGCGAACGTCATATACCCTTCGTCTAAAAATATGTGCCAAATATATAATTAATTTAATAATTTTTTAGCAGTTGTGCGCAAACTATATTTGAATAATTAACTTTTCAAATTTGCTTTTGTTGTGGCTTTAGCTACTCAAATGACAACCATATCATCGTGTTGCTTGATAAATACAATAAAAGCAAGTGGCACCCAAAGGGCGTTTAATTGTATAAAAGTAGCGTAAAAAATACAATAGATTCATATCGAATATGTTTGTAGGAAAGCATTCGAAGCCCACTATGATTGTGTATTTCGTAACATTCATATACGATGGAGAATTCTCATATTGTATTTGAATGTATTGGCATAAACGTATGATGTTGAATGCCTTCAAACTGCTTAAAGTTCACTGATGAGTTCGTTTAGTGAATAATAAAATCTTGGCTTATGAACAGCTAAAGACACGACAGATAAATTTGAAACATATTATTCATTATTATTTGACAAGTTCTATGCTACGGCGAATTGATAGAGAATTTATAGACTTTTTATAGAAAAATTGAAAAAAAAAATTTTTTTTAAGGAGTTTTATATGTATCTGGTTTCGATTTCAACTGGGGTTTTGAATTAAAACTATTTAAAAGGGTTTAATTATCTACATGGTGTTTAAAGTGTGGTTAAAGTAGTGGTTAAAAATTTGGCTTTCAACACACCTCCAACAACTCCATCCAAGAAGTTGGTTAGGCAGCCATCACCCCCTATGGAAAAAAAGTCGGAATCAAATATTAGCAAGGTTCCTCTCCACTACACCAAATTACACAGCGGTCGTCGTTTCTAGGCAACGACAGATGGCAGATTAACGAAACTGATAGAAGGCAAAAATTAACAATGCGTAAACAACTGCAACAAACTCGTGTAAGATGAAGATGCTTTATGGAAGACAAATGCCCCCAAGAGGGGGTAGGGAGGGAAAAAAATGTTGCACATATTCTGCACGTCCCACATTTTTGTGTTCTGTTAAAAAAAAAATAATAACATACAATAGAGTAAAAGAGAATGTGTTTTTGTCAAATATGTTGCACATCAAATATGTAAATATGTTGTATGTTTAGCACTCAATTCTATTTGAAGGTTAAATAGTATCCTTTTTAAACTTTGCTTAACATATGCCGTTTAGAGTGGTATATTTATGAGAATTTAATAAAATTTAACACATACACTTTAAATATTCAAAATCAATATAATCGATTGTGAGCAAATATTGTTATTCGTGTTCCCCATATTCATTGCAAATTTTTTTGCAGCTTTTCTATATACGCCCCTAGTGAATTTCAAATAAATTTGGGTTCCAATTTCCCTTATTTTTCTCATAAAGATTTTTATTGATTTTGGAGAATTTTCAAGATATTGTGAGTTATTGATTAGGATTTCACTATTTCCTCCTGAATTTCGATGTTTGACGCGTTTTCGTTACAAAAGTTTTTTTTTTTTGGATTTTAAAACTTTTATTGGACTTTGATTTTCCTTTGTGAATTCCTCTCTCACTACCTTAAGCAATTTTTCTAGTTTTTGATTCATTATGGTCAGTTTTTGACTTGATATTTATGGCAGGTTTATGACTTCATATTTAAATGTATTTACAACGATATTTAGTGTCTCCCTACTTTTTTGTATCAAACTTAAATAATACTTAATTTTAAAGTGTATTTAAGTGAAATGATTCTGATGATGATGTTTTTATTTGGCATACATCTAAACAAGTGCGCGGCCATCGATAAAGCTTATTTTACTGTTAAAGTTCTATGACATATAAAATTGTAAATATGTTTTATTAAATTATTTAAATTTTACATATATTTATTTTTGAAAAAATGTATTGTTTGTTGTGGCTTTAGCTCTTCATATGCCGACATTTCATTGGTTGCTAAAACCAAATCGTCAGTGAAGTTTAAGCAGTTTGAAAACATTCAACCTCGGATGTTTATGCCACATAAATCAAATACAATATGGGAATTCAATATTTCATATGAATTACAAGAAATACATAATCATAGTAGGCTTAAACGTAAACAGCTGTTTTTGAAAAGCTGAGAGATTTTTTTTAAGCTTTGAGATGCTGCCATATTTTTATATCACTTATAGGATAATTTTAATTTATAATTGATAAACTGAAACTGTATTTAAATACAGATTAAATTTAAATAAAAATAAAAATTTACTAAAAATTATTCAAATATGAAGTCAAAAACTGGCCATTAGAAATAAAAGTTTATCAAACAAATTTTTATTTTTTTTATTTGCAATTTATTTAAAGATATTAAGCAAAAAGTGAACTTAAAAAAATATATATATAAAATAAACTAATTATATACAGTTTTCTTTAGCAAAAATAGAACAATAACAAAAAAAAAATATAATAAATACTCAATACGGCAACGCTGACAATTGCTGCTTATTCCTACAAACAAGAGACCAGAATTCTAATCATCAGAAAAGTGTACTTTAAGAGTTCTTAAATTAACTTTAATAAAAGTATTAGTTTCGTCTATCGTGGACAAGAAAAAGCATACTTTAAATGTAAAAGTCTGTGTTAAAATCCTACAAATGTTTTAAACTATTTTAACACCAATATAAGGACGTTAGTTATAATTATGATTTTATCGTACGGACAAGTAGTTTCTCATTATTACAACCACAATTTAACCTAAAAGTGAGCGATAATTTTAAAGGCAAGTTCACCTTAACTACGAAACTTTTAAAGCAAGGTTTGGTCATTTCAAGTTGCCACATTTATAATGTCTTCGCTAAGCCTAGACATTAAAATTTTTTAAAATACTTAAGACATGAGTCAAAGTATATTTATTGCCACATTTTATGAAAAAGAAACTTGATTTTAAAGATGCTTTGTAATAATCAAATTTTGTTAAAAATCACTTTACACATCACTTTATTTAAAGGTACGTTTAATTATCGGCTACTTTAAAGGCAAGCTGTAATAATGCTGCTTGCGCTCATAGTGAATACCCATAATTTTGTAAAAATCAAAGCATGGATTTTACATAAGATCGTAAACGCTAAAAAAAATTAAAAATGTCTACTTGAGACGAAACCGAGACCGATTTTATAAAAAGCCTTTATTTTTATGATTGTTCACCGGCAATTTTATAGTTTTTCTTTTATTTACAATGGAAGCAGTCAGCTGTTTAGAGATGCCATTTGCTTGTATGTATATTGTACCATATTCTATGAAAACTTTTTCTTTATTTGACTAGTCATCCAGTTAAAGCCCGTCAAACTTAAGGCTATAATGAAAAAATAAATAACAGCATGTCTTTAGTTTGAGGCCCTTTCTAAAACAAATGGAATTTTGTGTACGACTATGATTATGGCCCAATATGGCAAATGTTGGCAAATAAAACTATGAAATAAATACAGTCAGCTGTGCTTCGGTCACAATTAATTCGCCTTGATATTACGAATGGCAACTGAAAGCCGTAAAGCTACGTACACACGGTTGGCAGATCTTACAACATTGCCAGTAAAATTGTCTGAAAATGTATTACAATCGTGTGAACTGCCAATTTTTTACTTACAACGTTGTCAGAAAAACCATTGTCAGTCCATTGTAAGACGACAATATTGTCAGGCATCTGACAACCGTGAGAACACCTATCGCAGGCATTGTCAGATAATTGGCAGACATTGTAAGGTAATTTTTTATTGGCAGATGTAGAAAATTTATGCACCTGACAATAACACCATTGTCAGAAAAATATTTCTATTGGCAAAGCTGTAAAAGCATATGTGAAAAGTGAAATTTGTGAAATAATTATAGAAATAAAAATTAAAAAAGCTAAAAAAATAAAATACCAAAAATAAAAATGAATATGGCTTCTGATGATAGCACAGACATGATTGTCAGAAGTTTCCAGCCAATTGAACTGCCATGTTCAGTTCAGCCACAAACGGAGTCCAGAAAACAAGGCCGAAACAAAAATCCTATCGTAAAAAAGTTGAAACCGTTTGGTCTCATGAAGATCAGCTAAAGTTGATCTCGGAAGTTGAGGTACGGCAAAGTTTATGGGACGCCGGTTGCGCCGAATATAAACTTCCCAAAGATGTTTTGTGGCAGGAAGTGGCAGATACCATATCTGTTAGTGTAAATGATTGCAAAGCGAAATGGGCAAATCTGCGTACCTCTTTCAATTGCAATCTCGAAAAGCTTCGTAAAAAAAATCAGGCCAGGGCACTGATGACAATTTTCAAATTGCTTGGCGCTACTTTAAACCAATGCTGTTTTTGGAAACACAAAAGTACGCTTTTAATATGTGGAGTTACTAAGCCAAGGAAATAATCAAACTGCTCGGAATCCATTCGTAGAAAGTTGTGATATAAATCCGGCTCGTCAGTTCTTAATTGGATGAGCAATTTGGAATAAAATCCCGCCTCCTGGCGGTAACGAACCCAATCTTTTACCCAAACTTTGCGACGTTTTTTTTACTATTGGATCTTCATCCTCACTACTTTCAAACAAATATCCATTTAAAATTGTCATAATTGCTATATTCTTTTCCATAATGTATCACACTTTAATAATTTAACTTTTTTTCTGTTATGTATACATAAATTCAGATAATATTTTCTGACATATGCTTTGAATTTTCTGACAATGCCTAACAACAGATCTGGCAATTTTTGTCATCCAATAATCTGACAATCGTGTGAACTGACAATTTTTGTTGGCACATAAATTCATTGTCAGACAATTAACTGACAATGAAATTGTAAGATTTTCTTACGATCGTCTGAACACACAATTTACTTCTGGGTGACAATTTTTCATTGTCACTACATTGTTAGTATGTTGCCAGGTCTTACAATATTGTAAGATCTGACAACCGTGTGTACAAAGCTTAAGTTGCAGTTTCGCTTTTCTTGTAACTACCGATTATTTCATTAGATTTAAGTAAGAGTTGATGGAAACCAGTTAAGCCTCAGTTCGGCTACAAATTGTCAGCTGCAACTTGCTATTTTTTAATAATAAAAACCAACTAATAAATAGAAAAATTGGAAATTGTTAATGTATTCATATTTTTGCCAGCATTTCTTGCTGGTTTTTTTACGATTTGCTGGAGCTTCAAGTCATTTTCAGTCTCAGGAATGCAGAGTCCTACTCGAATGGGAACAAATGGATGCCACTAAATTTACAGCCTACACTTTACAGCATTACAAGACATTATACTACTGCGGCCAAAAGAACTTAAGTGACATAATTTCACATTTTCGACAATGAACCATCATTAAAATTAAATTTTAAAATTTATAATCGTTAAAAGTGGCATAACAATATTTAGAGTAAATTAAATTTGATACTAGCGCTTAGTGCAAACGCCGTAAAGGAAAACACTTCTCCTGTACAATTTTGTGTTCCTCGATTACGTTTTTCGTTTGTTTGTTTGTTTGTTGGCGGTTAAGGATCCACTTACATACGACTATATATTACAAATGCATTGTCTAAGTTATAATTCTTATGTGTATATGTATGTATACCGAGTAATATCAAAATCACTTTGAGTGAAAGTTGTAAGGAGCTTTTAAGGATGTATGAAAACTAAATTAGCACTCCGGCAAACTACACATGTGTACGAGAGTTCATATAAGTTAATGAGTTTGTACGCATCAGAGTAATAAATACAAAACAATTTCTTGCCATCAAAACAGATGTTAAGAAAAATTAACATGCAACTTTTCATATTCCAACAAATTTACACACGCAAATTATAATGATATTAAACTGAAAAACATATAAGAATGAAAACTCACACCATAATACTGAAGTTCTTTACAAATACTGTGAGCGTCAAAAGAAATTGTACACTATGCTTTCTTAAATAAACGTGATTATTTTTGCATTAAAAAAATTAAATTTTTCTAACTTTACTGTTATTTACAAAACATTGTAAAATGCTCCTACAATATTTAAATAAATAATCAAAATATTTCTACAACAACAAAAACAGTACAAACAAAAGTAAAAATACTCCATATTTCACGCGTCAAAAGAAACTGTACAGTTTCAGAATAATTAGAAAAAATTAATGACTAATACTTCGTTTGACTACCGTTTGCTTTTAAAACTACTACTTTTAAAACTAGATTAAAGATACCGAGCAACATTTTTCTTTAGTCTATTACAAACTGTCGAATTTGCAGTCGAAAATCGCCAAACACGATAAGGGGGAATATCTACCATGAAGAATGGCGGAGGTTCAGTGATGGTGTGGGGCTGTATGGCGTGAAGCGATGTGGGAAATTTAGTATTTATTGACAGTTTAATGAACAAAACCAGCTATTTAAATATTTTAAAAGAGAATTTGGTGCCTAGCGTAGAAAAATTAAAATTAACCGCGCATGGATCTTCCAACAGGACCACGATGATAAGCACACCGCCAAAATTGTTAAAGAATGGTTGTTTTACTATACTCCAAAACAGTTGGATCATCCCCCACAGGCACCGGACCTCAACGCAATTGAACATTGGCGGGAAATTTTTTACAGACAAATAAGAAAAAGAACCATAACCATCAAAGACTCTCTGAAACCGATTTTACAGGAGGAGTGGTACAAGATTCCAACGGAAGTAACATCAAAATTCTTGGAATCTATCCCCAAGAGGCCAGAAGTAGTTTTAAAAGCAAACGGTAGTCAAACGAAGTATTAGTCATTAATTTTTTCTAATTATTCTGAAACTGTACAGTTTCTTTTGACGCGTGAAATATGGAGTATTTTTACTTTTGTTTGTACTGTTTTTGTTGTTGTAGAAATATTTTGATTATTTATTTAAATATTGTAGGAGCATTTTACAATGTTTTGTAAATAACAGTAAAGTTAGAAAAATTTAATTTTTTTAATGAAAAAATAATCACATTTATTTAAGAAAGCATAGTGTACAATTTCTTTTGACGCTCACAGTATATACACACACTCGTACGTGATGCTCTGTAACAGATAAAAGTTCAAAGAAAAGAAGATGGATAAACGCCAAAATACGAGGAGAGCCTCAAAAACAGGAAAAAATATGTATTTATACGCCAGTTTTTGTGTTTTGTTTCTTTCAAAGTAATCCCTCTCACAGGGTGCATCTATTCCGAGAAGAACTTTGAAAAGCCTGGATTGAGTTCCTTCATCGATACACCCTGTGTAGAGACCTCTGCCAGGTTGGGCCGTAAAGGAAGAAACCGTCGTTAATCTTGGGCGCGACTGTACGTACCTGTCCTCTAAATATTGCCACATGTGCCCATATCTTTATTCACATCCTAGCTGTAGCTAGAACGCAAATCGTAGTTAAAGCCCTTGCCTGTTGGGTCAGTATTAGTGACTGGATTCCGAGCTTTTTTTACTATCAACAGTCGACATTTCTATGAGCTGTTGCTAAATGATATAAACTATGGCGGAGGTTGTCCGCCAAAGTTCCAACTGGAAGCTAAAACTTCCATAACAAAGAGTCATCTGAATGCTGGTGTAACGTCTAGCAAACAGGGGCGATGGTGAGAGCAGCCGCCGACTTGAGTTGTCATGGCAGGTGACGATATTACTGTTAAATACGTGTCCTGTACGTGTCCTGCGATTTTCAAATTATCACTTGACTTCTTGTACACACCTCGTATATGCTTTTAAGGTTAATTTATGAATTGTTTCACACCGTTTGTTTAACAAACAAACAAACTAAGAAAAAAATTTATTCTTCCAAGTTATTAGAAGGAAATAGCGAAATCATGTACAGGAATAGAAAAATTAGGTGGAATTATTATCAAATGTAGTTCCTTGTAAGTCATATTTTCATTAAGTTATTCATTCTACGACGCCGTGTTAAGGTTAAAACTTACTTTATAAATCCATGCTGCTGGATTTTTCAAAACATTTTACTAATTTCGTTTCTGAAAAAATAATGTTACATACTTTTTGCCTTTTCTGCATGTTTGTGTTCGTTACTAAAATAATTTGCATTCTTTTCTAAATACTGGAATTTTTTTCAACTGCGTTAAATATTTTAGTTAAAAAAATCCGGGTTTTGTTTATTTTCATTTCCTTTTGCGTGAATTATTTATAAGAATTTTATATATAAATATTTTATAATTTAATAATTATTGTAAACATGCTGGTCATTTGCTGAATATGAGAAGCCTTTTCTTCATTATATATGATCAAAGATGTTAACATTTCCTTGCAACATATAATTAAATTTCATAGGTCGATTCAAAACAAAAAATATTGCTAAGGGATGTGCAATTTGTACACTATATTCGAAACACTAAATATATATATATATATATATATATATATATATATATATATATATATATATATATATATATTTTCATTATTACTTCTTATTCATTAAATTCATTATTCGCCATATTCTCCAAAATAATTGCTTATTTTTTTGTTGGAATTTCTTGTGGGCTTGAATCGTTCTTATTTATTGCATCTTCAATATTGAAATTGATCATACGATAAGTACTCAAGTCTTAATTCGAAAATATATTAATTACACTGTACAACAAAAGAAGTTTTTTCCAAATGACAACGATGCAACGAATGATTGTGGCAGAGGGCACAAAAGACACATGCACATGTATCGGCATTTTCAAGTTTAAGGTACAAGATGAGTTCCGAAAATTTACGTAAAACAGTACAAGGAAAACTTTTGTGGAACATTTTAACCCTCTAGCTCTTCGTTGCAAGGGTATTTTCAACCCTTTTTTTTAAAGGGGGAAGAAAAACTCTCCTTTGGCGAACCTTATTATATTTATGGTAAAATCTACTAAGGACCTTCGAACATACCCAAGCTCTAAGTTCAACTAGAACACCAAAAATATTATTAAAACTTAAAATGCGCTTAAGGGTTAATTTGGTACGTATTCAGAACAAGTCTAAAATGTAATTTAAATATGACACACACTACACATACAGTTGTAAATTTAACCAAGAGAACAAAAATCGCTAAGTATTAATTTTCTGTCCCTGTTTTAAATCCTTAATTTTAACAAATTTTATATTTCCCTTAAAACTAGTATAAATTTGTTTTATCAAAAAACTTTTTTTTTTCCAATATTAACTCTTCATTTAAAATATTTTTGTAAATTGGGCAGAAAGACTAAATTAAATTACAGCTTAATATGATGACTTGTAATGTCTACATACGAAGTGGTCAACCAAATTAATTTTTTACACAGTTTTGAATGGAAAAAAATGCTGTTAAATGTTTTCTGAAAATGCTCTTCATAAGCTTTCATTTGATGCTCTACATATGTTTTCCAAAATTTTGGCTATAATGCTGAACCACGCTACATGAATCTTGAGTAAAAAATTATTCTTAAGAATTTATATGGAAATTGAATAAGTTTTAAAATTCTGCAGCAAACGAAATATGTTGTATAAATGGAATTAGAAATTTATATCAAAAGGCATTAAAACAAAATTATCATTTTTTTCGAATCGATTGCCTTAAATACTCGTAAACACACTAAATGGTAGGATGTTCAATAACGAAAAGCCCATAAAATATTCACAACTTTTATGAATAATTCTACTCTATTATAAGAATCGATGACACAAATATCAAACGGTTGATTAATATGTGTGTGTGTGTGTGTATGTGTGTGTGTGTGTAACTCCAAGTAGTCTTAATATTTCCTTTTATATGAATTAGAAGACATTAATTAGTAAATGTTCAATTGTGAAAGGACGAAAACACAACATTCTTCGTGGCAGCTTGTGTTTTCCGTTTTATTTATTATTCCTTAATCGTTACGGGTAATAAAGCAACTTATTTAGCTTTTCCTATAATTTTTTCTATGTTTAATTAGGCATTAAATGGTTTAATAATCAGATAAAATCATAATGACAAAATAGAAGTGGAAAAAAAATAAAGACTCATTATTAATACATACTAAGCTTTTAGCATAATAAGGCTATTTTCTTTAAAAAACATAAGTTTAATTACATTTATTGATCGAAAATGACCAAAGGCTATTAAAGAAGAAGAAGAATAATTTTTTTTAATCAATTATCAATTAATCCTCAAGCGTTACCTTTTACTGGAGACGTCTATGCTTTCTTGCAAACTAAAGCTCGTTTTTGTAACTTTTTATTTCAACAAATTTATTATATTATGATTTCTATAACTCCGGCAGTATGTCTTTTATTTTGTATCGAAAAAAGTTCGCTAAGCTTTTTTAATTCGACTAAACTTTTTTGAAAACTTAAGTTTTTCCAGACTTTAATTTAAAAAATTTTATATATGGCCTTACGATTTCAGTAGCTACACCATCCGTATTTCTTGCATTTTCTAAAGAGATAAAATTTCTTAAGCTTTTTTAATTCGGCTAGGCTTTGTCTTTCTTCGAAAAATATATGTAGCTTTTTCAGGCTTTAACCTTTCAAATGGTATAGTCTTATGATTTTTGTTATAAGTCCGCCTTGAACTTATTTTCTGAAGAGAGTAAATTCGCTAAACATTTTGAATTAGGCTAAACTTCTTTTTGCCAACTAAAGCACTCTGGAATGTTCCGGAATGTTCTTAACTTTTTAAATATATATAAGTTATGTTTGGCATAGAGCTTTTTTAATTTTTTTTTTCGAGAAAAAATAAAAGCTTTTTTATGTATTACACTCGAAATGTTGTAAAGTTAAATTTAAATAAAAAATCAAATGTGACAAATTTTGTTTAGAAACTAGACTGCCAACATTTTCAGTTTAAGAAAATAATTTTTTTTCAAATGCTGGTTATTAACTGACAATGTTTACAATGTTTGGACTAAATTGGGAAAAAACAAACAACTACACACAGTTGGAAACTGACGGTAGTTTCTTAAAAAAATCATCGTGAGCGACGGGGCCCTTTTCTAAATGAATGGGTACGTCAACAAACAAAATTATCGAATTTGGGACGATACCACTCCACATAAGAATCGAAAGTGTCCAATACATCCCTAAAAAGTTTGATGCGGATTTTGAGCTGTCGGCGTCATCGGTCCATAGTTCTTTGAAAACGCCATTAGCCAGGCCATCACCGTTAAGAGCAACCGCTATTGCTTGATGATTACCAACCTTTTTTTTACCATGAAGGGAATAATGTGGACACCAACGACAAGCGGTTTCAACGAGCAGTATGTTCATTCCATATTGAAGAGATTGCACGACCGATTTGAGGACATGGTCACCTCAGGTTGCGGCCACCAGGATCGTGCAATTATTAGTTTAATTGTGGGGTTTTCCTAAGCCACAAACTTCGGCGAACTTCAAAGCCAACAAAAGCCTTCGCCAACGGTGGAATTCGCCCTGATTTATGCGGCCGGGCCATGGAAAATTAGACATTTCGGATGTGCCTTACCAAGAAAAACCGCAAAAAGCACAATGTTATATTCCATACATAATGCCATTCAAATGACCTTTTAAATGAATTATTTTTCTAATGATACGAGTATCTTGCACACACTTTGTTTTATTTGAGAACCTTTACAGTGGATTTTACTTTATATTTTCCATAGATATATAAAATTTATTATAAATTTAAATATGTATTGATTTTATAATTATTCCGACAATTATTCTCAAATTCAAATTGATATTAACGGGATGTGCCAGAAGTGGCCTTTAAGGTCAGTCCTTTTTTTGTGAAAATATTTAAAATTTAAGACTTTTGCAATTTTCCCAAGTTTTGTTACATTACGAGTGGCTTTGAAAACCATCGCTATACCATTTTTTTTTTTTGGCTTAGTAAACAGAATTTTTCACTAACTTGTTTCTGTTACCTTGATTATTATGTCGAGCATATACCCTGGGAACTTGAAATTTATTGCGGTTTTTCAAAAGGGAAATCCTGCAGATGAATATCATCACATTTCCCTTTTTCAAGTTGCAAAGTCTAACTAAATCATAATGAGATTTATTAACATTTCATTTTATTTTGGCCAACCTTTTTTTATTACTTTTTTTTAAACGAGAAAAGCTGATGAACTTTGGCCAATAAAAATGAGTAAGTGGCAGTGTGCGTTTTTGTAAATTTTATCTTACAGCAAAATTTAAATTAAATTAACCCCTTTGAATTTCTTTTTTGGGCTTTTGTCATTTTATTTATTTTATTATTTTTTTTTTTTTGCAATGGTTACAACATCTAGTTGTTCAAGTTGTTGCTTTGAGATTTTTTGCCGCAAATATATTTTAACATTTATTTTACCTGTGTGTTAACAAGCACCTTGACAAAGAGTTTATAGCTACGGTTACATTTGTTACCCCTTCCTTATGAACACTTGTAAAAATTTCTGACAAATATATATTTACATAAGCCCTAAAAGTTGTAAGATCTCCTTAAAAATGTGGCAGTGGCAGTAGCAAACAACATTTTTCCATCTGTATTTGAAATACATTTCATTTCGTTCTTTTTTTTTCCTTCTTTTTTTGATAATGTTTTTAGAAAATTTATTACAGAACCGTGAAGACTTTTCCATAAGGCAAGTGTAACTTTTTTGTTTGTTTGTTGCTGGGTGGAAGTTTTACATTGAAGGTATGCGCTGTTGCCTTCTTATCACTCCGACAACTTGAAAATTGTGTTACGCATCATTGTTTAGCAATTAAGTTGAAAAGCACAAGACTTAATTTGCAAAAGAAGACAATTTATTTATGCAGGAATTAAGAGAGAAATGTATCGGTGTGTACTTGTGAAAGCAGATCAAACCATATTGTGGTATTTACATGAAAATAATTAGAGATTCTGGGAATTAGAAAGCAAGTGGGTAAATGGTTCTTGGAAAATGATGCTAAACAGAAGAAGTTTAAAGGTGAAACAATTTGCTTGAGATAAAATGTAAAAAGTTAAATTTATTTCAATAACCACAAGCAAAAAAATATGATTAATGCAATCATAAACGAAAAATATTATGGCTTGGCTCATAATTTACAGTCGCATTAAAAAAAACAACTCATGAAAATAATAAGATGATGATCCTTTTCAATGATTTTGATTCAAATTCAACGATTTGGAAGCTCTCTTAAATATCTTGATATGAGTGATTTTTTTCTTCAAAGAAAATATTTTTATGTGAAATTGTAACTGGTGATTTATCAGTGGGAACAGACCTTACATCAGCTAAAAGCTTTGGGTTCTACTTCCTTATTTGAAAGCGGGTCTCATTATTCATTCCTTTCGGCAATTGCGGAATTAACTGCTCATTTTATAGATATGGACGGACTGAAAGTGCGGTGCAAAAAAAAAGAAACAGTAGCAGAATAAAAGTGGAACAGGAGGAGGTCCATATAAAGAACGTCTACTAACTGAAATAAAAAAGAGGCGGTTCACGGTATAGCAAATGTTAAAAATTTCGGGGTTTCAAGAAATCCCTTGTTATATGTGGATGCAGTTTTAAACCGTTCAGAAGTAGATTTCTCTGCTAAGATTAACGTAACAGGGTGCTGTTGGCTGAAGTAGTTAGCGCGTTGAATACAAAGCAAGTTATAACTGAGAACCTGGGTTCGATCCCTGTCCAAGACAAGTCAACAACATCTTGAATTTTTCTGATTTACTTAGTGTGACATTATGTTAATTGTTGTTGGGCTGTTTAAATGATGAAGACATAACACTGGTCACTTAACAGTAACAGCGAATGGATACTCCTCTACGCTAATGTTTACTACATCAAAGCGCCCTCCTTCGTCGGTAATATTAGCAGAATCGTCGAATTAATAATGCGTCTACTTAACACCAAAAAAAAAAAATTAATAAACAACGGGGAATAGTTGAGTCGAAAGAAACAGAAATTAAGCTCCCACTCTCTCTCTCTCTCTGTCTTCTAATTTTACCGCCTGTTCTCTCTACCCTATCCCTTTCGCAAAAGAAGTAACAGCTTAAGTAAGTAGTAGACATTAATTGCGTGAGTGTAACTTCTCTTTAAAAAAAGTGATTAGTTTGATAAAGAATATATAACTGGGAGTAAAGAAATCATTACAGAGAACAGTTCTTTTGCTAATAAGAAGTCACGACCTTTCCAAAATCGAAAAAGAAGAGAAGACAACTGCTTTGGACGTTGCATCTTCCCCAGAGTCGATGGAAGTCTATTAGCCTAACTAGCTTTCTAATGTTTTGAGGGATTTTAAGAGGGTCGTATATACACTTAGCGAGACTTAGCACTTTGCAAAACTTTGATTGGACTATACTGACATTAAAATCGTTACCAACAATATGCTGGTAGCTGTCTCCTGCAAAATAAACCTTGGACAAACAGAAAGTTTATCATTTGCAAAAATTGCTTCTGGCGACTGATTCCTGAAATTGCAGACTCTAACTCAAGGAAAATGTATTTAAATGCTGGCTTATTTCAGAATTTTGAACGTTGCAAAATTAAACGTAAACATTTTATACCGCAAACATGTATTTAAATTCTTTTATCCTAACTTGCTCTTCAGCATTCATCTGTGACACATCCTCAGAATTATAGCGCATGTCGCAGCAATCATTGCAAATTGTATCCTCTAAACTATATTTAAACTAAAAGATTTTTTACATATAATTCATCTATAAAAAAGAGTGTCTGCGTTCAAAATGTTTCTTTACCAACCCATAATTAGTTAAAACAGGGATGGAAAATCTACTTCGCGGAAAGTAAAACAGGGATGGAATATCTACTTCGCGGAAAACTTATACGGTATTAATAATTGCAAATTGTTAATCGATCTATATTTTATTCCGTTGAAATTTCCTTTCCGTGCGGAACTAATAATACCACCCAATAATTGTACACATTTTTAATTGCAAGTTCAGCTTTAAATAAATAAGTGAGGGTTTTCACGCTTGGTATTACAGTACCCTTTCCAAATTAACAGCCCTTTTAAATACATATTTACAAGACCACAACAACAAAATACAACACGTTTAAAAAAACGCAGTACCAAAAATCAAGGCAAATGAAGTGTTATCCATTTAGTGCTTTTGAAACCGCTACTCTGGCAAGGCTAGCTGTTAAATATCTGTCATTTATTTAGTTAAAGGTTTGTCATTTACGAGTATGATCGTTTAACTGCCGAATAATGTGGTCAACATGACGGGGTGATTCTGGTCGTCGTAATCGGCATACTGTGCAGGGAATTGGCAAGATTATGAAATTTGAAAATATTGGAAGCGTTATAGATGTGCATTATCGAAATGTGTGCTCTGCCAAGAATGTCGCTTCCTTTAGTGAAATTGTCGCGGTTAATCCGAATATGTAGATTCGGATTTGCATTTCAATCGATATAAAATCAATTAAAGCCGGCTGACCATCCACAATGCCGATGTTTGGAACACAATTTTCTTTAGCGATGAAGTTCATTTCTCACTCAGTGATTATGTCACCAAAGAAAATAGCCGAATATGGGGCTCGGAGAACCCTGAAGTGATTGTAGCAAAGCCATTGCATCCGGAAAAAGTGAAAACTAGTTGCGCTTTATGGTCTGGAAGTGCCATTGGGCCTTATTTGTTCGAAAACGACGCTGTAAGAATCCTTACCGTCAATTTAGAGCGCTATGGCTGTATAATAACTAATTTTTTTTTACAACGAACTTCGCAACACGACTGATTTCGGTTTTATTGCAAGGAAAGTTTCCAGAACTCGCAATTGCACGTTTTGGTGACGTCAATTGGCCACCAAGATCATGCGATTTAACGCCGTTAGACTTTTTTGTGGTGTTATATTGGAGCTTCTATAAAGCAACATTTGTAAAGAAATCGCCGAGATACCGCTCGAAATGTGCGAAAAAAGATGATCGACTGCTGGAACCGATCTCGAGGCGGCCAATAAAATGACATTGTATTTGGTACGTAATGGCAGGATTCAAGCATTATAATAAATTAAAAGTTTTAACAAAATCATATCTATGGATAATCGTGTACAAGTAGTGTGACCATTTCAGCTTTTTTCGAGTTATATTACTTTAGAAAACTAATCTTTCCTACCATAATTGCAGTCGTCAGCGTTCGATCAAATGGACAGTAGTTGCAAGCAGTAGACAGGGTTGTATAATTTTTGTAATTTAAATATTTTTTCAATATAAAGGGAGTGATTTTTCTCCTAAAATTAAAGTTTCTTATGATAGAGTATAATAATAAAAACAATCAAGGACCTTAGAAAATATTTCCGCTAGTTTGCTCGAGAAAAAGGTGCCACAGTGCAACTAGACATAAACAATATTCAATTATAAAATTGCTTTGAATTAAAGTGAATCTTCTATTACTTCTAAGTGCTGCACTTTCAAAATATGCCAATTGGGCAAAATAAAAAATATCAAGAAACTATTATTTTCATACAGCGCAACAAGACTCCATTTCACTTGCGTCATTTGAACTTGATTAAATTAACAAGATTTTCAAGCACAATAAGAAAAGTAAACAGCAACCAATTGAAACCAATGTCACGATCAAGTGTGTGAGCAAAAAAAGGTACCTGGAATTTGTGAATAAAAATTTGTCATATTGAGGTCAACAAGAAACAAACATAAAAAATAATCAAACAAATGAAAAATCCAAGAGAAGATTTTTGATAAAAAAAAAACACTAGAAATGGGCAATGTACACAGGACGTTGTTCATTTGATTTTGACGATGATGATGATGATGATGTTGACAAATTGTTGCTTTATTAGGATTGATGTGACTAAAGAAAAAGTTTCTTTTTGCTAAGAAAAAGAATTTGAAAAACAAATCAAGAGAGTCATCCCGCTTATCATAGTCTTCCAAATGGCAGAAGATGACAGGAAGAAAATTCTAGAATTAAGATGCGATTTTCTAAAAGTTTAATTTAAAACTAAGAAATATTTGCCATCGAAATCTATCTCAGGAACATATATAGAGAGCTGCTTCTTCCAAGATGTTTTCAAATGCAAAGTGTAACTTAAGCATAAACGTAAATACACAAAACAGAAAAATCCTTTTTTAATTTACACTAAAAAATCAAAATTATATTTTAAATCAATCAATAAAATACTAGAGTTTAGTTACTGGCATTACAAATATATTCTAGTTAAAAAAAATAATCAATCTGAAAGAGTTTGACTTAAGGAGAAAAAACATGGTAATGAACCCGGTGTTTGACTTGGATAATTTAAGCAGAATTAAATTAAACCAGAATGGAATTAAAACCTACAAGAAAAATCATGCTGAGAACTCACTAAATGTCGGAATCAAAGAAATTTTTTATAACTTTTCTCTAAGCGATTTGCTTTAAGTAGCATTAATTTACATTTAACCACCGCCACTTAAAAAGTGACAACAAGCAGGAAATACACATGAAAACTGAAGAGAAGAATATAGCGCGACCACCCCATACAGCGTTGTTATATTCTGCTGGGCAGATTGAACTTAAAATTCAATATTCCTTGTTGACTTTGGTACATTATCTCATGTCTACTTCTTTCCTATTGATCGAGCTTAAGAAGCTTGTATTTCATTAAAATTTCTTTGCTGACATGAACGAACTGTTTATTCGAAATTTTAAATATCAAGTGCGTATTAAAAAAATTGTAATGCTGCGTGAAATAGTTTCTTTATTGGATGGGTGGGCATAGGTTTGGTACCATAGACTGTTCATATCACATAACCGCAGGTATTGCAGTGCGTGATTTAGCAGTCGAATTTATGTCACCAAAAGCACTTGTCATCCAGTTAAGGAATGAACAACTCGATTATAATGAGACATTTTATTGCAGATATTGCATTTGTCATTTCCGAGAGATCCTGACTTCCTGAATTTTTAAATTCCTCTCTGCATGATGAGCTTAAAGAAAGATTTCAACATGTTTTAAAAGACAATATTATAATACAAACACAGAATAAAAATGCGATGTGCTGCTACAGATGAAGCTGGCGCGGACTATGAATTTTGTATTACAAGTACCCGCTTTGAGGCGATCCACTTCCAAGAAAGTCCTTAAGATGTTGAACTTGAAGAAGTGCTAATTCAGATAATTTCTGACGATTTTAACGTGGGCTTGTTACTGAAAGAAATTCTTTTTTAAATGCTACTCATTGAATTAGAAGTCATGTTCACGATGTTAAGAAAAACATTTTGTTAAATACTTCAAATATTATTAATATTATATACATAGGAGCATATGAAAAGGATTCATATTTTAATAAATTTTTTGTCACATGATCTAATTTATTATTGATACAATTATCGATCGATGTTATTATCGATATTTCACCACGACATGTTTAAAACTCAATACAGTGGCAGAAGGTTATCTTATATAAGATATAACTTTGAGAGTATTGAGAGAGTGAGCAAAAAAGAGTTTCCGGAGAAGTCATGAAAATGCAGAAATACTGAACCGGAAAATTTTAAAATTCCAAGCATCTCATCTCACTAATGTTTTTACTTGTCCCGTGACAATGGTTGGTAAGACTTTGGACCAGGTCAATAAATTTTCCTCTTGATCTTATAGCATGTGTCCATATTTTACCACCATCGTAATACCTAGCTAGGGTCCAGTGTTGCTCCCCTGTTGGCATGACAATGTAATTTGTCTGAGGGGATGGGCATATTCCAATTTCCGGACATCGGCCTTTTGCTCATAACCCCTAAGACTTTTATGTTACTAATGGTAACTAATCCCTGCAATAACAGGGCAACGGACGTGCTCAAAGGAAAGTTAAAGCTAAACGCAGATTTATGCCTGCTGGCTTGGAAAGGAGGTAGTGTCAATAACTATGATTACATGGAGCCTAAATAATGAAATTAAGTTCCCTTAACCCTTAAAGGAGGTTTTTAAAGACCAATCATGTACCACGGAGGAGCCAGCAGGACTTATACTGGGCTAGTTAGCGATGAGGACCCTTCTGGGATATGTGATGTTTACAGAAAGGGCTTTTAGGTCAGTGCTAGTGGCTGGTCTACCAACGGTTGAATTTGTAAGTGCTGTTGTTAAACAACAAAACCTACTGCTTAAAAAGAGGAGGGGATTAATAGCTACAGCTCCTTAGCAAAGGGCTTGTCACCTCCATAATGAAATGGTGACCGACATCAGTACCCACATTAGTCTTACGAAATCTTGCACGTGACAAGTGGATTTTCCCGAAAAAGAACAATCCATTTTGTCGAAAGGCAATATGAAGATGCACTCTGCCTTAATGAGAATCCCTTTATTTGTGCTACTGTGTACTTGTGCAAATATGCTCGAAAGATGAAAACTACGTGATGATGATTTGTGTGTTAGAAAACAAGAAACCATGGAATGAGAGAAACTTCAACAACCAGAAAAAGTAAATTGTAAACATTTTACTTACAACATGAAATTATAGCAAAAAAAAAAAATTATCCATCTACAATGTACGAGTAGATTCTACATGCATACATTTCTGGAGACGATGGATGCTAGAGATATTGAAATTTCTACTCGTTATTTGTTAGACAACTGCAGATTCCATGATGTACACGTACAAATTGAAATGGTTGAATGTCCAAACACGTGTATGCATGTGTGTGTGTGTGTGTGCGTGTGTTCAGTATGTTGTTCTTATTCCCATGTGTGACTACATATAGGAAATTTGCAACTGGCTACGGAAATGGAATACAACAAATGCATACAAGACTACAAGTGCAAATGCAGGCACAGTGGGTCTCTAAATGAAAGTAATAGTAACTATTTAGGTGATATTATCATTATGAATATGGAATTTATAATTAATATTATCAACATTTTTTGTCTCAAAATAAGTGGGAAGGAATATTTGAATTTGTTACTTTTAAAATAATTATTAAGATGAAGTTGAAAAAATTCTCACATCCAAATAGCTTTTAAGACTTTAAGCTATATATTATTTTAATTAAATTATTTTTCATCTGTCCCACAGTAAATTTCAAACTGCATATTCATTTCCTGAAAAAAATCTCTACACATATCTCATAGATTTAGTCTTTTTTTAATATTTATTTTCGTAAAAAACAAGGGAAAAGTACCGATAAGCATGAATATGCCAGAAATTCGAAAATTAAGCTTAAAGTTAGCAATCATCACAAATATTATCCATCCACCCATCCATATATTCATTCATTGATTTGCAACTTTTATATGTTTCTGTTCGCTTTTTGTTTTCATTGCGAATAAAAGTGTATCTGTAAGACTACAATTACTTGTGCAGCAGCAACAACAACTACTTGTATTTGCAAACATATGGATGGATGGACATTGGCGGAGAAGGAAATATTTTGCAACAGGGGAAAGATCATATTTTTTTTGTCTTGATTTATAGAAAACACAACAACAGCAATGGGATTTCCCAAAAAAATTTAGGGGGTGCAACGAAGCAATCTGGGGTAAGCATTGTACCCCTCAGAATGACTTTTCTACGCTAATATACATATGTGAATGCCAATATGAAAAAAAGAACTTTGAAAGAGTTAAATCATTATTTTAATTTATTTCTTATATTTTTGTTTTTTTCTCCATTACCGCTCTTGGGAGCATTCGGCTTCCGCAAAGCATTTTCATTTTACACCAGTTTTTGCAGTTGTTTTCGCATTGTTAACATTTTTTTTCTTTTGCTTTGTATAAGTAGCAGGTCTAGCATAATGGGGCTACCATCTGTTGTTGCCTAGAAACAGCCCCCTCTGTGTATTTTGGTGTAGTCATGAGGAATCTTGCTAACATTTGGTTATTATCTTTTTCCTTGACCGTGGGATGCTTGACCTTTGTCTTGATGTTATCATCTTTTCCAGGGAGAGCGGCGGTCGGGAGGAGGCTTCTTGAACGGATTTTTTTGGAGGGAGGTTGAAGCCAATTAATTTTAAAACTCGAAAAACCATGGTGACAAAATTTTTGTTCTCTACCAGGGAATGAACCAGGAATAATTGGTTTTCTAGGCAAGTACATTACGCCACCACGATATGATTTTTAAAGGTTGGTTTATGCCTCGGTAGGCTCCCTGGATAGTACCCCAGACTATTGGGCTCATAGTTCTTTGTCCGATTGCTGCCCAAGATTCTGGTCTACTTCACAACACCGAATGCAGATCTTTGTTACTATGCGAGTTATAGTGAATTTCAATTTAAATCGCTTTTAGCACTTTTTTACCAACGTCGAGAATATTAAGTCATCGCCTGTATGTTTTGTTTTCATATGCTCGGCATGTTTTGCTCTATTTGCGGAACGAGTTTGAGACTTCTTTTTTAATTTGAAAGATTATAGTCTAAAGGTGGTAAGATTTTGACAAATATTTGATAGGGACAGGGGGGGAAGTATCTCCCACATAAAGCGAAACTTATTTATTTCATAGCTTGTTGACTATAAATTGACTTTAAAATTAGTCGCATGAAATGTTTGAAACCTGTTGAACCTTAACTGCCAGAACAATGCAAATGACAAAGTTCATATATTTTCAATCTATTGCGTTGCGTAAGAAAAATGGTACATAATCGGATAATTGGTACCCTTTATTGAGTTTACGCGCATCTGATTTTTTCACTTTCGCAAATCCGGCATCAATGGACTCTGTAATTGTCAAAATCGTTCGTTAATACCAAATATCGTGCGTTAACAAAATATCAAACGCATCGAACGAGCATCGCAATAGAGAGTAACCCCCCAGGAAAGTCATTCACAGTTTTCAGATCTTTAACCGAAATTTCGCCAACTTGACTTTCGCGGGAGTTGCAAAAATGCCACAGTAGAAATCAGCAATAAGTTTCGTTCCTTGAGAATGACTTTGATATTCTTTTTCATTGGATATTTATAATGACGTAGAAAGGGCATTGCCCACCCCAGAATGGCTGTTGGCACACATCCAAACCCTTTTTAATAATCTATTTTATTTTCCATAATTCAAATAAAAAAATCGGCGCTCTAATTAATTACGAATTAATTCCGTGCCACTTAAACACACTTTGAGCCTAAATGAAATCGGCCATTAAATGACTGATGGTTTCATGACTTCGGTCACTACAGGCAAACAATCAAACGTCATATGGCGAGTGTGTGTGTATGTGCGCTTCCACGAAAAAGTTACTTAAAGTTACTGCAAACAAGTAGTAATTTTTCATCATCTGCTTTTTTTAATATCATCAATGATTTCCTTTCTTACGTTTGTTTCATATTGTGTTTTGTGAACGCAAGACAAGAGGAACAGCAAACACGTACGATGAATAAGTTTTCATGTGCGAGTACGATGGTGATGGATGCATGGAAGTCCTGTAAAAATCTTTATTCATACTTCCATGACCAACGAAATGCAAACAGACAAAAGGCGAACTACGTAGAGTAAAGGAATCACCATTATAATCTTCATCATTATTGGGAATCTTGCGAAACGAAAACAAAATGTTTTTGGCATTTCATCGGACGAGGTTGTTCTTTTGTTAAAACTTTGTTTCATATTTGGGTCAAGTGCTGCCTCTGGCACACTAAGTGATTTAAAGTATTTTTGTTTGTTTCAAACTATGGCTGTGTGAACACACATCCATATACATATAGGTATGTATGTATGTATGTATGAATGTGTGTATGTATACACGTATTTGATGATTTATTCAATTAATAAATGATTATTTTCTTTAACAGCAATATTGGAGTTTTTGTACTTTTTTTTACAAATTAAGGAATATTTGGATAAAAGAAAAGTAGAAACAGTGAGAGAAGAAGGGTGAAAAAAAGCGAAAAAATTACTTAGTTTTACCACTTGCACACAAATATAAATACACTTGAAATTAATAAAGATTAACCATTCATCTTTACAGTTCTTAGAAATTTATATATTTTACAGGACTTCGATTTCCTTGAATTTATTTTTTATGACAGCCCTATTTTTGAACGCTCATATTGATGGCTGTATGATCCTGTAGTGCTAAAAAAAGTTGTTGGTATTTGTTGCCTGCAATTTATTGAGGCTACCAAATCATCAGTACACTTTAGGCAAATTATGTTTGAAAAGCATTGGAGAACTCATATACTCATACAAAAATCCATAAATATTTTACAAGAATTCTATTAAATTCAATCATATTTTTTTATCTGGGAATTACGAAAAATAAAAGTCTAATAGTTTTAGAAAACTATGCACTCTTTTTATTTTTTTTTACTGCCTGTACAAAATCAATCGTCCTTTGGGTGATAATGATTGTATTTATGAGGCAAAACTAAATAAAAAAATTATCAGCCATATTCCGATACTCCTAAGATTGTTGAAACGCATAAGTTTTGATGAAAAGGTCATTGTTTAAGAATAACTTTCCTATAATTTTCACTGTTGCATTGAATATGGCGACATGTTGAAGCAAAAATCTAATTCCATTAATTAGCATCAGAAAAGAGAACATCTGGCAATGACAAGCCTGTTGTTAAAACCATTAAGGATAATCCGAATCGGCAATATTGCTGGATCACTATCACTGAATTTTTATGGCTCTTAATAGAAGCTCTGTTTTTTGTTGCTAGAATAGCAATAGAATTTGTATTAGAATTGCATCAGTAGATAAAGTCTATTCCATTTATTATATATATACTTATATGTATATAATGACTTAATTATTTTAATGCCAATCAAGCCTATTGAAATCCTGAACTCAATATTATCACATAAATATAAAGGGTGTCTTTTCTTCAAAGGTTCACAAATTTATACAAAAGTAAAATAGAGAAATATATTTTGAATATCTGGTTCTATGAGGAAGATAATTTTAAGTAATCAATGTTAGAACATGATTTCAAGCATTTGACTGTCAAGGCTGGTGCAATCTGCAGGTCCAACTTCCAGACACTGATCGTAGCAAATGATGTTGAATAGTGTCCGATGAAATAAAGCAAATGGCGTTAGATCTCACGATATTGTTGGCCAATTAACAGGTCCCTTATATGAATTTAATTGCTGATAATAAATAATTTATTAAATTAATAAAGTTACAAACATTGCTCTGGCTTACGTCTATTATAAAATAGCAAACCAAATTAACCACAAAGCAACTACCAGCTGTCAAATCAGCTGTCAAACATATCAATGCGGACAACTTGAAGGTGTGAACGTCTAGAAAAAAACACCCTTTTGCACACTTATGCAAATGTGTTTCTGTACATTTTTATGTGTATTTGTCTATGTTTATAGAAAATGTTTTTTTTTCCATTCCGTGCAAAAACCAAACAGTCACACATAAAACAGAAATCAATCACAGTTGACTACAGTAATAAATCATAAATACTTTTTGTTGTTTGTTATATATCTTTTTTGCATGTTGTTGTTGTTGTTGCTGCTGCTGCTGCTATAACAGTAGTTAGTTGGTGTTGGCAGTAGCTGTCAAATGCTTGCAAAAAGAAAAACGAAACGCAAAAACTACAGCAACAGAAAAACAAAAAATACACTCATGGTTGAGTGAACAAGGAAGTAAAGTCCTTTTGAAGCACATTCGAAGGATATCAAGCCATGAATGTACAACAGAGTCTCTTTTTCAGGCTGTTATTTTATTCACATTTTTTTTCTTTTGTTTTGTTGTTTGTTTGTTGTAACTTTCTATTAATTCCTATTGAAGTTTGTTTGCAAAGTCTGTGTTAATTTAGCACGTACGAATTTGAAATGGGGACTTTTAGGGTTTTCCTTATTTTCAGAGGTCAAAATAGCATTTGATTTTAGTGAAATTGAAATGCATTATTTTAATAAATAGTTTTTCAAATGGTAAAAGGTCAAAAAAATTATACCTGGGGGGTTATTCTCTATTACAATGCGTAAGAAAAATGGTACCTAATCGGATAGTTGCTACCCTTTATTGCGATTACGCATTTTCCTTGTGTCTTCCTCACTTCTTCGCATAAGAATGAGTTTATAAGATGACAAGCCAACTCCTGGAGGGCAGTGCCACGTTTAACTATCTTATCAGCCCCGTTATTCCCCCGAATGCCTTTATGCCTTGCGACCCTAATGATCTCTATGTAAAAGTGCTTCGTCATATCACTAAGAGATGGTGATCGGGAACAATGTTGTCTTATTGCGCTAGCCCTGTCAGGAATAAGAATATTGAACTTCTTCTATACATTTTAGTCAATTTCATTTAATCTGATATGTAGATGTAAAGATTGGTTGCAAATCGTTTGAGTATTTTCAAGTGTTTCCCTAAATGTCTTTTACGAAATGCCCGAAATGCGCAATCCATTTCTGCAGATTTCCTCCTGGACATTTAAACACAAAGGAGATGTGTGCAATATAATATTCAGGATTTGTGTGAATCAGATCGAGATGCAAATTAAGCGATAAGCGCTATTAGAAATAGCCCCAGTCAAGCACAATACAATATTTTTCCAGGGATGGATATGACAAATTGCTTTTATAATGGTGTTAACAAAAACCTGTGTTTAAGTCCTTTAAGCCATTGGCGGACATATAATGAATTTATGTTTTTGTTTCTAATAAGCGTATATATAGATGGACTTGTTTGGAGAGTATTAAGTCCCCTCTTAAGGAATTTACCCCGCCACCAGATTTTTTCTTATGGAATTTCTAATAAATGCCATTATGTTTCTTTTAGTGCAAGAGTTAAAGTCTCAGACGTTATAGACACCTGATTGTGAAAAATTATTTTGCCACACGTATGGTAATATAGGAAACATGTCTACTCAAAGCTGATGTTGTGTGAAAAAAAAAAATTGGAAAAATGTTTATTATGGGCATAGAAGGGCTGACTGTTAACCTTGTATTTTTTCACCAAACTTTCTGCGAATCTAACAAAAAATAACAAAAATTCTACTATTTAGAGTGGCTTAAAGAAGTCTATGCATATCCTTTGCATGTGATACGAAAGCTTGAATTCAAAATTATAAATTAAAGTTTTCAAGTGAGCTTTCATACTTTGTGACAACTGAATAAAAATTCTCGTATGGTTTTTTCATAAATGATTTGTATGCGAAGATTTAGTTTTCAAAGATCCATCACCACCTAAAATGTAGTGAGTTTCATAATACTCGTATACATCCATGAACCCTAAGGTGTATAGTGGCCTCTGAAGACATCGTACTGATCTGGCATATTTGTTGAGTTTAGATTTTTAGTTTCTTTGTTTATTTTTGAACCCTTTTTGTTTATAGTTTTTCAAGGCCTATTAAAAATAAATAACCTGGTTCGAAAAACCAAATCATTTACAAACATGCTAATTTAATCATTTTCCTTTTTGCTACAAATAAATTTGCTACAGGAGAAACATTGTGTTTTAGAAACTTTTATCCCATATTTCTCATAAATGAAACCCTAGATGTAAGAGCATTTAAATCATGCCAAAAGAGATTTATGTTGTTTCGATTTGTTGTTTGGATTATAAAATAAAATGAAAAGGCGAATATTTTATATCAACTCAATATGAATGTGTATATGTAGAGTTGGGTGTTTTTGAGGTGTGTATTGAATAGACGGGTTTGTTAAATTTTACATAATTTATGGGTTAAATGTTGACTTCATTAGAACATACGTAACCAAAATTGATTGATATTTGCATGTCATACAAATCTTAAAGCAAAAACTTTAATATGTCCTTGCTAATAACAGGGATAATTTATTTCATGTAACACTTTAAAATATGTAAGGAAAAGTTCATTCAAGGCGTCCTTTTATCAATACAATTTTCAGTTGAAACCATTTCTATATCTGATACATACGAGTGAATGATTTATGCATACATGGTTTGATTTAATGTATCGAGAAAAAGCAGGGCAAAACGTTACTATTTCTGTCATTGAAAGCAGATCAAATCGTTAATTTTCGTAAAAGAAACCATTACTGAACTCGAAGCAAGACTTGATAAATAAATATTTGTGGTTAAGAAATGGTTTATTGAGTTCCACTGTAGTCGTAACAGCAGAAATGACACCAAACTTTCAGGTCGCCCCAAAGAGGTCGACACCACATATAGTCGATGATGGATTTCATCGAATCATGGAATAATATTGGATGATCGGAGATTTAAAGTACGTAAAGTGACTGAAACATTTCAACTGAACGGATACATCATATTTTGCACGAATATTTGGATAAAAAAAAATAAGAAATCTACGCGCGCAATTTGTGACGGCATTGCTCACATTCGACCATAAGCGCAATCGTGTGACCACTTCAAAGAAGTGTTTGATGACCTTCAAGCCTATCCCAATCAAGTTTTACTGCTCTTTAGTAGCTGGGGACGAAGCATGGATTCATCACACCAAACCAAAAACAAAAGAACAATCGAAGCGTTGGATTTCTTTGAGTGACCTTGAACCAAAGAACGCTAAAGTGGGTCTGTCGGCCACAGGGTCACGGCGACAGTTAATTTAGCTGCATGCGATGTTATTATCATGGAACACCTTCAAAGATGCAAAACGTTTACAGGGGAATATTATTCAAAGCTTTTGCTCGGAGGTATTCTAGCCAAAATTTAGGGTTACGCAGGCGATACAAACAACCGAATAAACAGCGCGAGAACAGTTTGTATATAAATAACAGAAAGGACGTATTTTCCACTATAATATCATGCGGTGCCTGGGGTATAACACAAAATCTAATGACCAAGCTACAAATGTTTATTAATCGTTGCCTCTCGCAAATACACAGAGTATTCTGGCCAAATCGGGTGACAAATTTCTAGCCACTAGAGAAGTCACATCTGACTCCTGCTGCTACTGATATACTTACATGTTAATGGGCTTAAATAGGTCACAGAGACTTATATAGGTCACTTTGCAGACCAAGTAATGACAAGGCCCTTTAGAGGAACCCCCAAGACCATCGTAAGCTTGATCGTATGCGTAACAGCTGACTATACAGAACCATTAAAGAATGTCAGAAAGCGAAAAAATCTTGAAACCAAATCAAAGCAGTTGCAGCTGATCGTATAAATTGGAGAGGATTGCTTGACGGCGTATGTTCAGCCGTAATGAACTAAATAGTAATTATTTCGCAGACTCTGTAAACAATTATTACGAATGAAGGCACTAAAAAAACTAAATATCGATAGTTTACATTTTTGTAAGAGACTTCGAATTTGCGAAATAGCAAATTCTTAAGGATCCACACTTCTAAGCGATAATCATATACCGAAAAAAATGGAATACCTATGCATTCATTTGCCACAGCAAACGCTGTCGGTATTTGCGTTCTCTGGATGCCACCAAATAAAAAAGAAAAATATCGATGTTGTTTGCGAAACCGAATCACGTCTCTAAATAGAATCGTCATGAATTTAGAGCCTTTTTCAGGCCTCAGCTTAACTCCTTGAGCTAAAACGACATCATGAATTTCTAATGTCTATCTGACCAGCGCGAGACGCAATCGGTTAGAAAATAAAATTGCACATTCAATATCTGAATATAAATCACCTGTTTACACATGCTTAAATATACACAATATTCCACAAAGTTTTTTTTTTATAAAATTGAATCACAAGGGTATATTTTTCTTTGAAGAAATGCCCCTTAACCCATTTAGACCCGGCAAGTTTTTTGAAGAATATCTCATTTCAGTGCAATTGCAATCATAATAAAATTTAAGTTTTGAATTAAATCTTCGCTGGTATCAATTAAATTAAAAAAAAAAAAAATACAATAGGGTAAGAAGTATGTGCAACAAATTAAAACAAGTGTATTTTTTCTGCTTAAAAAAGACAACAAATATTCCCCATGGCTTTGTACGCCTGAGGTATGATGTTAACCGAATCATTAGGTCCAGTTCGTTGGTGTTGTTTATAAAAGTCGATTTTAACATAACACCAAAAAAAAAAAAACCTTCAGATACGTGTAGTTTTAATAATTCAATTAAATGCTTCTAAAGGGGAAATACTCCCAAGAGGAATTTAGTTTATGAAAAATCTACTGAAAAAAGTTCTAGGCAGATCTAAATTCGCTCCTCAATTCTGTATTAAGAATAAAATTTTTTTAAGAGGACGACAAATCCCTATGTCTAGATTCTTTCATTAAGCCCTTCCTATATTCAAATTAAAATAAAGCAAATTGTGTGTGAGATGTCATTAAAATTTTTAATCAATCGAAAGGGCAATCGATCCAAATACATATGGAATACAATCTTCGGCAAATGTCCGCCATGGCTTCAGTGGCTGACACGCAACCGTAATGCCCAATTTCCCTTGGCTCTGGCGCAGAATTTGACCGATGGCATGGATAACGTTGTTTTGAGGGCTGCTGTAATTTGTGGCTTATTCGCATAGACCTGCGACTAGAGAAGATCCGAAAAGAAGGCCAGTTAACACCACCTCCACGTGCTATGACCATGCCCTCAAATCGCTCGTATAGTGTGTCCCATGTGGTATGAGTTGTGTGGTATATGGCACCATCGCGTTAAAACAACATGTCGTTCATATTAACATATCATGTAATTCAGGCCGAAAAAATTGGTAACCATCGATCTAAACGGCTCGCCGTTGGCGGTAATGATGGCCTGGCCAACATCGTCCTCAATGCCGTCCTCAACAGACTTTAACTTGTCTTGGTGGCTTGGTGTTGTGCTTCCTGGGGTATATGGCTATCAGGTTTCCGGACCTAGGACTTTTTGCTGATAACCCCTAAAAACTTGTATGTTGCTACCCAATTCCTGAATTAACAGGTTAACGGGCGCGCATGCAAGTAAATTAAAGTTAAAAGTGGGTTCTCATTCGGATGGGTAGAGGTGCTACCGATACCTTAGGTTTGCACGGGACCTAAAATCGAAAGTTTTTAACACAAGGCCGACAAGAGATCCTATCTGGTACCACGGGAACCAGTAGCCCCTAGGACTTGTCCTAGACTGGTTATTGGTGAGGCCACTTCGGGGATCACGTGGTGGCTGTGGTTAAAACCCAAAGATACGCGCGAAGAGTTATGGGTCGGATGAGTGTATCTGCAATATGGTGCTAGTGACCGGTTGTAGATCTGCTGTTGCTGCCCTGGTAGTTGCGTTTTGTGAGTGTCCATTAAGATAGGGGGCATCTTACTGCTGGGCGATTGGGTTGGTAGAAGGTTAGATAGCTCCAGCACTTTAGCAAAGTGTCTGTACATGGTTCTGCAGCCTCTACAGAATTTGCCACCTTGTCGTGCCTATTAGGGGCACATGTAGAACCGCACCATGTATGTGCCTCTTGAAGGGACGACGGGGACGGTGGTGAACGGCTTTATTCACCCAGTACGAAGAGCACCGTCAGGTTAAGTTTATGACAGGTACTAACGAAAAATCTTTGAGATATTTGTCATGTACCATTTCAAATGCTGCAATTTTATTTTGTTTTAAACAATACACTCAATTTGAAAACATAAAAAGAGCTGCTACTGCGGCAGCCTTCCCTTTTAACCAACAACTACAAAGTAAAACTAACGAAAGATCTTTTTTTCGCTTACCCCAGTAAAATGTTGTTTTTTGATATTAATTAATCCATGAATAAATCAATTAGACATCGTTCGGCTGGCTAAAGATAAACTCCATTTAAAACTATAACCAAGAGCATCATCATCATCATCAACATCATCAGCCAATGGTAATGACTCTATTTAATAGAGGAAATCAAAAAATAATGAAAAGGAAAAGTTTAATATAAAGAGATTAACCACCGCTTATCAGATGACAAGAGTATGAATGAATAAGATTAAGAAAAAATTTATAAGAAAATAAGAAAAGATAATACTATTCCATATCGGTTAAGCACGCAAAATGTGCTTGCTTGAATGCTCGATATTAAAAAATCGATTGAAAAAAAATTTTAGATTTTATTACAATGCACACAGGTCTGAATATATAAGCCCCAACAATATTTTTAAAGTTATAAATTTTGGCATTTTCACTGATTAAGGAATAAAGAAAAGTTAAATAATATAAATGGACAATCTGACCGACCGCTGCCACACCGCACTTCTGTTAAATATTTACAATTTCCTTTTTTTATTTCATTGATTTTTTTAATATGCAAATTCTTATGAATTTTATAAACTATTCCAGGCACCATCTTTGCGACTGTTTGCTTCCCAAAACGAAAGCATTTTGTCACGGCTAATTAAGCGCTGTGCTAAAAGGATGTCGAAATTTGAGCTGCTTGCCTCAAAATGCCGGCCAGATGTAATTACTCACTTATAAGAGACGTTTTAACTATTGGGCAAGTTCAAAACCAAACGCGAGTTTGTGTCTACGAAACATAGAGAATATGTTCACAAAAAATCGAATAATTACAAAACTCAATAACAACAGAATAAAAAACAATAAAGAACAATTTCAATTACGCATTAGAATCTACTTACATTGAAATTCAATTGTAATTATATCAATTCAAACGTTTTTCTATTTTCAAGCTTTAATTTTATGTGATTTTAACACCCCTTTTTAAGGATTTATTTAAAACTTAAACTTAAACTTTTCAGGTTCAAAGCGTGGAAAGCTGAAAATAAAATAAAAATTAATGATGGCTTGGAGTGTTGTCATTAAACAGATGTGTTCTCTCTTTAAAAATTCTTTATTTTCTGCCAAAAAAAAAATTGAATCGCGAACTGTTGTTTGTTTCAAAGTGATCCTCGCAATACTTTTAATTGTAAATTATTTTGGTATAGCCCTGACTTCTGGCAACAGAATTTAGAGATGTTGTTGCTTGATGTTGGGTTTTAAGTGTCAACCGGGGGAGAAAAACTTGTCAGCAGTTAACAGGAGATATAACGAATAGTTCTAAGCAGTAAGATTTTTGCTACATGGTCTTTGCCATCCAACATTCCTTAACAGTCGAACTTGCAACATGTGATTAAAGTTTTAAAGGTCTTGGCTTTCATATCGAGACTGTTTGCATATTGAGGAATAGCTTTTGCTTATTAACAATTTTCATCTTTGAAATATTAATATGTTGCACTAAAGAAACAATATGTTTATTTTGTTTGAGAGTGGAATAACAGCAATTACTAAAAGGAAAACTAAATTGAAAAAAGACAAAATAAAAGCAAACGTAAGCGAAATTAAATTTCTTGGTATTCACTGGTTAAAAAAGTACGTGAATTTCCCATTACTTAACCGAAAGGGCAACACTGCTCCTCTCAACAAAAATCTTTCAGTTTCCTTTCCTCCCAAAATTTGAACAAACTGCGCGTCATTCAATTCGTGCTTGACAATCATTGATAGCAGACTATCGCGTGATTTGAGGAGAAAAAGGAAAACTTCAAATTCTTTGCGGGAAAAAAGCCAAGGCTAAACCTGATAAATACTATAGGAATTTTACATCATCAATTTCGTTGTGGCCGTACAAGCACAGAATATGCCGAACGTTCCGGAAGCCCAATTTAAAAATTCACGATATGGTGTCGACCGACCAAAGATTGAAAGTGCTAGAGATTGTGTGAAGGCAAAGGCATGGCTCCGTGGTGTCAATTTCGAATGATAACTTTGGTATGAGAAAGCTTACCGCAAGATGGATGCCGCGTTCGCTGACCATCGACCACAAATACAATCGAGTGACAATTTCGCAGGAGTGTTTGGTGTTGTTTAACCGCTGTTTCGTAATCGTACACCAAACGTAGATCCACCACAACACATTACAGCCCGAATAGTTACCAAAACAGTGGGTTCCTTGGGGTGAATTGGCGCCAAAGAATGGGTTTGTCAGCCAATAAGTAATGGCGACCATTTTCATAGAATGAATTATAATTCACACTGACTACCTTCAATCAATGGCAAATATTATACCAAATTACAGGGTCTGTGTAATGATGATTTCACATAAAAAACGAATGCATTTGGCCAGGGAAAAATTTCTTTCTGACTAGAATAATGCAAGGGTGAACACATGTGCAGTTTCTTTGGCTATGAGTTGCATCCTCAACCAGCGTTTTCTCCGAATTTAGACCCAAGTGACTATTTCTTGTTTTCAAACCTGCGGAAACGCGACGGCGGAAAGAGGTTTGATTCCAAATCTGAACTCATCTTACAAACAAATACCTATTTTGATGACCTCAACAAATCTTATTTTTTGGAAGACATAAATAAATATATTGGAGAAACGTGTTAAAAAATCCGTAACAGAAAAAGTGTTCTGTTTCAGCTGACGGAAAAAAGTCTCCATTAATAGTTAAAATTGTGATTCTCATGAACTTTTGCCAATAAAAATTACGGCTAAAAGCAAAAGCCTGGATTTAGATGAAAAAGTTTAAAAAATCAGTGTGTGAAGTTTATAAAAATATTCTGGTTTTCAACTTACAAAAATCTTCATCAAAACCATATCAAAGAAAAAAGGAAGGTCAAAATCAACTATAATTAAAGAATACCTGTGGCGAGAAGAACAAAAAATGTAAATGAAAAGAATTAAATAATTTCCTACGTTATAGATATTAAAAGCAGGTATCCAGTGTTCAATCTAATACACATTAAAGTCCCATCTCATTTTAACCACAAATTATAATTAAATATTGACGATACAAACTGCCCAAGATGTTCTGGTGGCACAGACAGAAGCTTCAAAATAAAGATCTTTGATTAATAGGCAGAGACACCGGCCGTATCATACGCATTACAGATTGGAGCCAAAGACTTTATTACTGAAGTTTTTTTTCCTCTTCTTTTGTTACATTAAACTCTTGGGAGTTGCTTAATTAGGGCCTTTCGTCGATACACGAATTAAAAAGTAGATTTTTTTGTAACTTATTTTGTTTTAGTTTAGTTCTATAGAGGCGTATCTAAAAAACAAGAAAGAAAACGATTTCCGTTGATCGAATAGAACCAGCTGAGATTTGATAATAAAAAGAGTTCATTTTTAAAGGAAATAAGTATTTTTATAGGAAATTTCGAATTTTATAATTATTAATTTGGGCACCATCTCTTTCATCTTCTTACCGGAATCCAATAGAAAACGCGAATAGGAAGTCGTAAAATCACCTTAACCCATTTTTTGCCACTGGTCGATTTTTAGACCACCACCTTTATTAACGTATATTAAATCAAAAATAAATAGTTGGCGTATCACATTGAACATTCAAAATTATTTTAGATATTTAAATAAAGTACTCCATGGACCTCCCACTCCTTGATTATTTAAAGTAGATTGAATAACAAATACGGTTTGAATGCAAATCAAATGTTATAATTAACTGCGACCCTAATGTGATCACTTTCATATAAAATGATAAAAAAAACTAAAATATACAATTCTATTAAAAAGATTTTTGGGCAAATCCATCACCGAAAGGTCATGGGCAAGTGTAGAACAGTTGAATAGAAATCGATTTGTTTTCTTACTAAAAAACATCAATATTTCGAAAATGAAGTTGCAATTTTGAAATAGGAAATTTCCCTATAGTTTTATAAACGACCATACGCTCGAGTTCGCTTATACGAAAAGCTTAGTTCTAGCGAATTAACATTTATAATCAATAATTTTCCCATTTCCAAAGGTTTCATAAAAAATATTTCATAGAATTTTATACGATTAAAAGAAACTGCCTCCATAATGACCCAAATTGTCCGCTGCTGTGGTCTTGGTTATAGCTGAACGCCATGTATGTACATTAACATGGTGTGAAGTAAATAAAATGTTGCAAGCAAAATTCTTGTTTCACAAAGTAAAACCAACAATGTTATTTTTAATATTCTATCCCCTGAAAGCCTTTAATCTAGAAGATAAAATATATGAGTTGTAAACAAAATATTTATATTAATTTCTATCATACAAAATTTATTAGAAAGTTTTAAATAAAGTTTTTTATTTAGATTAATAAAAATTCTGTGGCTTTTTGGCATTTTTGCAACATTTTTGGTTTTCCACAATTTAATACTCGCATCTCCAATGAAAAAAACAAAATCCCATAAAATTTCGGTTCCTTTACGTTGCTGCAAATAAATGTTAATCTTGTTCTTGTTGTTGTTGTTGGTCTGCCATTGTTAATACAAGACCAATTTATGTCTGTTCGGGATAAGGCTTCTGTTTTCCTCTAAAGTTAAGCAGGCGCATCCAAACACAACCACACAGGGAAACAAGACAGAGGAGGCAGATAAACAAACACATGAGGACGACCGATGGATGATGGTTATAATGATTTATGAAGGTCTCAACACCATCCATATCATCCTCTTCATCACAATGATGTTTGCAATGTGTTAAAAGAGTTCGAATGCCAAACACTATTTAAACAGGATGTTAATGATGCTGATGCTGATGATGATGATGATGACGTTGATGATGACGACAGTCACAAAGGCGACTTTGAGGAGATTTAGATTTTATTGTATTTTATTTAAAGGTTTTTTAGCTTCTGCTTTATGACTTTTAGGAACATTAGTTTTAGATTCGACTTCTTTTTTCCTCCATTTTCTTCTGCAACATCATCTTTTTTCATTTTAATAATATTTCATTGAGTGATTTTTTTCTTCAATAAGCAGCACGTTGAAAAGGTGAGAAGGTTTACAAAGATAAGAAACAACAAATATTATTTGAAATTATTATGGGTTCTGAAAAAAAGCGGCTGCTTTACTTTGATTCTATAATTTTTTTACTTTGATTCTATAATTTTAGAAAGGCTTGTTTGAAAAGAAATTGAGTTTTTCCTTTTAATTTGAAATAAGAAGATACTTTTATTTAAATTTAAGACTTAATTAAATGTAATTTTCGTCAATTATTATTAAAAAGAGCTCTTATTGTTGAAGTTGCTTTTGCGGTCAACTTCAATCAATTGCTTGAAAATTTTTATATTTGATTTTTTTTCATTTTAACATTTCCGGAAGTCATTAAAACTAATTTGTATTTATTTAGATTATTTTAAAGAACAACTTAATCCGCTTTTTAATTAATTTGGCAAGCAATTTAGATTGAATATGTTTCATGTCTTTATTTTTCGTAGTCAAAGATTTGTGGCGGCAGTTAAAAGGAAACATAATAATATTATTCTAAAAAAAAAAAAACAAAACAAAACAATGATCAAAGAAGTCTGTCAAAAATTTATAAAATGTTGCAACAGGGGTTAAAAAAATTTTATTATTAAAAAAATAGTTCACTTTCCCAAAAATCAATCAAGAAATATTAACGAAATATCGCAGGCTGCAGTATTTTTCTGCCGTTATGAAAGCATGGGGCGCCGTAGCAAATAAGGAGCAGGATTAAGGAGAGAATCACAAAGATGACCGCCCCGCTTTATTAATTTCAAAGAAAAATTTTTTTGCCCTAAATAAATTTTTATTTAGAATAAAATTGCCTACATTTGCACAGAATTTTTTTTTTGCAAAATTATTTTTGAACAAACGCTTGTGTCAAATAAAATTTTTAATTTGAAGTAAATGTTTTTACTTGAATTTAATACAAAGGTCGGCGCAAAAGTAACGTCAAAATTTTAATTGGCTGTACTTTTGCCACTGGCGCCAAATTGCACTCTGCTTTGACATTAATAACAGAGATATAAAGAAATTTAGTTGTCAACAAGCCATGGAGCGATACACCGCTCAAGAACATGAATTTATTATTAGTGCCTATTTGAGAAAATTTCCGCCTGTTGTTTTAAAGCAGTGTGAACTTCTTCGTTGTTTTCTTCGTCGTCGTGTTGCATGTGCTCGAACAAATGGGAGTTTGACTGAACGCATCGTACAGACTGGGTCCACTACAGAAATCAGAAAAAGTGGCAAGCCTTGTATTGCTTGTTTGACTGACATTATTGCTGATGTTGCCGCCGACGTCAGAGAGAACCCACAAACATCAACGAGGCGACAATGCAAACAATTAGGACTCAGCAGAAGTTTGTTGCTACGAATTTTGTTGAAGGATTTTCAAACGTTCCTCTACAAATTTAAACTGTTTACGATACTGCTGACTGCTGACCGTCGGACAGGCTTAATTTACTGCCCTACTCTGTTAAACTTGGTGCAAGAAGAGAATGATTTCGTATCAAAAATCATAATGAGCGATGACGCGTATTTCCATTTAAGTGGATGAAAAGCCGCGGTATTTGCAAAGAAAAATGATAGAGCCCTTATTATTTTTGCAGACGTTGATGGCACCGTACCCATAACAGTAAATGGTGAGCATTACAGGCAGAACCTAAAGAAGGTTTTTTTTTTGTATTGTGTAGATGGTCCTTTAATTTTGAATTTTTTCTCGAAATAAAGTTTCATCATTTACTTGATAGATTTATCGAGTTATAACAGGCTGAAAAATTAAGCGCAAGTCCTGTTGCAGTTTTCATGCTCTAGTACATCCAACGTCTGATATTATCCTTTATGGTTACAAAGATATACAAGAAAGCTAATTTATATAAGCAAACGCATATATGCCAGTAACTTTTATCATGCTTTCAACTCACTAATTTTTAGGCAGTGGTTCCCAATTTTTTTACAAATGACTCGAAATTTTTTTGTCGAGTAATTTCTTGAGAAGTAAAAAAATTAAATTTGTGAAATAAACTGTTTGGGGCAACATTATGCTGCAACTGCTTTCTAGATTAATTTTTGCGCCAAAAAATAATACATAAAAAATTAAACATTCGATGTGTTACAAAGAACCTCACATTATTATAAATTAAAGATTTTGAAATAAAATTGGAAAAAAATAGACAATCTTAAGTTGCTAGCACGCAAATCATTTTGAAAAACCACAATTTTTCCTAATTAATAATAAGACAAAATATGCTAAATGTTTTTATTACTATTATTTTTTGGAAACTTAAGAAAAGCTCAACAAGGCTTAGCCATCAACAATCTTTAACAAACTACTTTCAACAAAATATGGATATAAAAAGATTTTTTAGAATTAGCTTTCACCACAAGAAGTTACCCCCCTATTGAACATTTACTGTGAATAGATAACTTTTTTAATATATATATATATATATATATATATATATATATATATATATATATATATATATATATATATATATATATATATATATGTTCCCATCGATCCTATAAGGAGCATAGGGCCTCAATGAATTGGTTGAACATATTCCTGTCTTGTGCCAACGCTCTCACTTCGCCCCAGGTTTTACCCATTGCAGCCAATTCTACATCGATTTGCCTTCTCCACGTATGAGCTGGACGTCCTCTTCTTCGGCTTCCATGCGGGTTCCAGTCTATGGCATTTCTTGCGATGTCGTTCGTTGATCTTCTTAAAGTGTGTCCAATCCAGCGTCATTTACGTCTTTTTATTTCCTGGGCCGTGAGTTGTTGGTTGGATTGTTCCCAAAGCCTGCTGTTGGACACCACTCTAGGCCAGAATATTCTCAATATTCTGCGAAGACATTGGTTCACAATAACTTTTTTAATACAAAATCAAAAATAAAATATATTAAAATATGAACAAGAAAAACAAAAATAGTACTCAGCCAATTAGTGTTTGTTTATAATGTCACACTAAAGTGATACTTAAATCTCAACTTGACGGTCATTTATTTACTCAAATGCATTTGGGGCAATTTGAAAACAAAGTACACACAATTGGGTCACAATGTGTCGCAATACATTATGTGAAAAGTACCTCAGAAAAAGTAGCGTTAAAAAATTTAATTTTTGGCTTTAAAAATTTAAAATCTTAAAAAGCCAATTTTGAAGGAAAAGTAACTGAAAAAGATATAATTGTATATGTGCAATTAAAATAAGTATCTCTCTAATAAGTACGTTTTTAAGAAAGTACCTTATAAAAAAACCTTTAAGAAATTACATTAAAAAAGCCTTTTAAACAAACATCTTCCAAAGAACGACCTTTTGAAAACGTATTTAAAAAAAACTAATTTTTCCTTGTAAAAAATTACTTTTAACCTTTTGAGTTAGTATCATAAAAAACACGCTTTAAGAAACTACCTTCAAAAAAACTATCTTGTGGAAGGATACTCTTTCTGAAAAATTTATTTTGAAAAGTGCCTTTTAAAGTACCAATTAAAATATTGTCTTTGAAAATATAGCATATACAATAGTATCTAAAAAAACACTGCTTGAGTATACTTTCTAATATATACCTTTTGAAAAGTACCCTTTTAAAAAGTACCTTTTAAATAGTGCCCTTTAGAAAAGAAAATAATCACCTTTTCAGAAATTGTTTTAAAAAGTACCTTTTGAAAAAATACTTTTCAAGGGTAAATTTAAAAAAAGTTCTACTAAATATGGTATCAACACAGTGTCAAAAACACCTTTAAAAAAGTACCATTCAATATAATATGCTTAAACAACACAGTTTAAAAAAGTAAAAGTACCATTTAAAAAGTACTTTAAAAAGTAGCTTATAAAAAGTACCTTTTAAAAAAGTATCTTTTTTAAAATTACCTTTCAAAAAAGTACCCTTAAAAAGGAAGCTTTTAAGAAGTACCTTTTAAAAAAGTACCTTTAAAAAAGTACCCTTTAACAAAGTATGTACCTTTTCAGAAGTATCTTTTGTATTATCTTTAGGAGAAGTACGCTTTAAAATAACAATCTATATAAATACCCTTTAAAAATTTACCTGTTATGGAGTACCTTCTAATAGGTACCTTCTAATAGGTAGCTTTTAAAAAAGTACAATTACCACGAGATTTTTAAAGATGCAAATTAAAATAAGAAATAAAATTATTCCATACCTTAAAAAATATATATTTTACAAAGTACATTACAAAAAACCATCGTTTACAAATGTACGTCTGATAAAAGTACAAAGTAAAGAAAGTAAGAAAGAAAGTATTTTTAAAATATAGCCCTTTACGAAAGTACGTTTTCAAAACAGCAGATTTTTAAAAGTACTTTTTAAATTAATTATTTAAAAAAACAACTTTTAAATAATTGCATGTTAAAAAAGTACCTTTTAAAAAAGTACCATTTAAAATAATCATTTTTTTACAAAGTACCTTTTAAAAAATTGCTTGTTAATAAAGTAACTTCAAAAAAAGTAACTTCTAAAAAGAGTTCCTTTTGATTAAGTACATTTTAAAGAAAGTACGTTTCAAAAAAGTACCTTTTAAGAAAAGTACCTTTTTCAAAAGGTACACTTTAAGAAAAGACCTACTGAGAAAGTACATCTAAGAAAATTTTAACAAGTTTACTTAAAATATTTACTTAAAAAATGTTTTTAAAACTTAGATTTTCCAGCGTCCTTAAAAATATTGTTTGTACCACTAACAATATTTTTGCAATTCCCTAATTGGTCCTTGTTTTAAAACAAAGTCTCGTATAGCGTATAACATACATACTTATATGTACATCATAGTTCAGCGTATTTAATTGCAACTTATGCCCGTGTTCTTACATACACTCACACGCAAATGACAAATATTTTGAAAACACAATTATGTAAATAAATAAAAAAACAAAATAAAAAAATACGTACTTATGTAACTATAAATAAATAAGAAGCAATAAATAACGCCCAGAGTGTAAATGAAGAACGAATGTTGTACAATTCACATCGATAATAATATTTATACATTCACTACAGTGCAAATAATAATGTTTTTGCAAATTTTGTGGTCTTGGGTAAAGTTCTATAGAAAATGTTCAATGACTGTTTACGTCTGCTCATATACATACAAACATCATTTCATGATATGTCACCCAGTCAACATTTTATGAAAATATTCATCATGTTAAAATAACCATTTAAGCGCTCGTTTCCGAATTGAATTTGTGCCCTAATCGAGACCCTTCTGAAAGAGTGTTTTATGACTGGCATTTTTTTATCATTTACAACGGTCTCATTTGTGAGACTTTTTCGAGTCACTTTTTTTCTCAATTTAAAAACAAAAACATTTTTAGATTTTTCATAGTTTATTAATTTAAATGTTTTTAATTTTTTTATATAAGGACTTAAGCTGAAAGTCCATATCATACATTCTATGCATATGCGTTATATGCGTTTACATGCATTCTATGCATTTTCAAATTCAAGTTACTTACAATGCGTCGTTTTATGATCCAAGTTTTCGATTTTTATCAGCTGATGTGTGTGAATATTTTTAGCAAATAAAAACAATTTTGGCAAAAATGTGACATTGTGATTTTAAAAGAATTTATGAAATTCATTGATATTATACACATAATAATTTGGGCCTACGAATAGATCCAAAAGACCAGGGAACAGGAAGTAAGTGGTATTTTTGCAGCTTCAATAGGATTCACCTCCATTATAATTGATTAAAAAATAATACATACCAAAGAGATGACACTCAGCACATAAAAGTAATCGATAACTAGAATGTAAATTTATTTAATGATTTATTGTTTGTTGTTGGCTTAGCTGGGTATATGCCTGCATTTCATTGGCCTTAACCAAAATCGTCAGTACCCTTTAGCCAAATCATGATTGAAAAGCTTTCAAGCTCGTATTCTTATGCCAAAGACTACAAACAATAAAATATTAAATTGTTATTTTGGAGAACATCTCGAATAACAAATTTGATAAATATAGAAGAACGATATTAAAAATTCAGGGAGCGCACAACAAGCCTTTAGTGGCTTAAGTGTATGTCGTATGACATGGGCTATCACACCCCTCCAGTTCAATGCTTTTCTAAGCATTTGTGGGAATCATTTATTTCTTTGAACGTACAACTGATTTAACACTTTAACAGTTTTTGTTGGTCATCTAAGGAAGTGTTCAAGTTTTTTGCCAAAACAATCCTCCAAATGATGACTGGGTATGCAATGTTTGCCTGTTTCTGTTTACAAACACGTTCACACAAGAACAAAAAAAAAATCATTCGAGTGGAGCAAATTCCTTTAATGGTCATTTATTGGTTTATCCAATTAATTTATTATATTTTGACAAAATTAACACATGACACACATATTCTGCTCGTAGTGAAACAACACATTCACAGCTCACCCTCCTTGAGATAAATACGACTACGAGTATTTGGATGTTTGTCAAAAGCCTTTGGGTAACAAGTAAGTATGTGGAGCATGACAGATGTGTATCAGGGAATGTGTTAAAGTATCTATTGCCACTTCTATAACAAATTCAAATGACTTGGAAAATGAAATGACATTAATAAATGATCGGATTTGGCAAAAACGAGTGGGTTGGTTTTCTTAAAATGAGACATACTGACACCGAGTTTCAATTAAAGCAAACGAGAATTAATGCCAGCTGTAATTAAAGGATTAGACAAAAGTGGACATAAAAACTATTTCAGTTTTTTCTCCTAAAAAATTTTGATAATTTAGTGTAATTAATCAAAGGCTGTAAAATAAATCTTAGCGAATTGCAATTAATGATTGAAAAATTTATTAATTTCAAATTACATTTCTGTGAGATAAACAATCTGCAGTGGATTTTAATTTTAAAGAAAGAAAAAATAAATAAAAAAGCGAGGAAAAAACCGAGAAAAATTTATAGTTTTAAAACTTTTTCAAAGCTCTACGCAGATTTCCTTTTCGACAAATTTAGTAAATTTTGAAATGAGGAAAAAGTTGTTGATATCAAAAAAAACGTTGTGGTTTGGCGATCAATTTCCAAAATTAAAATTTTCAAATGCTGATGCAAGGTCGGATAACAGAGAACCGACTTTTCTTTTAAATTGTTTGCCTTTAAATAAAAGCGGTCTGATGATTGCAAACGTTTTCTCAAGTACGCAAAGCTTAAAATTAACGTCTCAATAATATCCAAAATGGACATTATAAATTCTTAAGAAAATAAACTTAAAATATATCGAGAGAAGAACGAGGGAGCTGCTTAGCAAGCCCGAACTAAGTAGAATAATGGGAGTTGTCACAGGGCACTCTCAACTACTGGCACATCTTAAACGCATGGGAATAGCGGGAGGAGATGAATGTAGAGCATGTGGGGAGGAGAGCGAAACATTGGAACACTATTTGTGCCAATGCACCGCCTTCTCACAAATAAGGTCCCTATATCTTGGGGGTGACACCTTACCGGACATAACCCGATTACGGGGAATATGCTGGAGGAAATTAGGGAACTTTTTGAGTGACACGGAGTTTCTCTAGACCTTTAGGTCAATATGTTATGGTTAAACCCAAGGGAGCGCACAATAAGCCTTCACTGGCTTAAGTGTGTCGTATGACATGGGCTATCACACCCCTCCAATCAACCTAACCTAACCTAAAATACATCAAACGTTTACAGGGCCCTATTCCGAAAATTCAATAATGTAAAATTTCAAAAAAAATATACATAATTGTCAAATGATTATTGCAATCATATTTTGTTTGTCATTTAAAAGTGTTAAAAAGATGAAAAAATGTATATGTTAAAAAAATGCTCTAAATTCCAAAAGGATAACAGGGAGATATAAATGATCATACGTGTACATCACTCCTGTAACGCAACATAGTTAAAGCTCAAAAAAATTCGAACTTGGCCAAGGTCGATTAATGTTTTTAAGCTTTCATATCGAAATTTTTGGTAAATATATTTCTGATTTTTTTTTTCATACATATAAAAATCACGGCTGTCAGATGCGGCGATTTCTCGCCATATATGGCCAGTTTTAAGTTCTTTTCGATACCGAATTTTCTGTTTGGCGACGTGTTTTTTGAGACTTTCAAAAAAAGGTGGCGAAATATTTTATGAATTTTTGTTCTCATTGAATGTATTGTTGGTTGTCATGTGGCGCTGCCATGAAATGTTTTTGGAGCAATAGGCGGAGTTTAAATATTATTTTTCCTTATATTAACCGCTGCTAGTGACAAGAATTTATAATGAATTAAGTGACGCCTAGTTTTGATATTGGCAAAACTGATTATTAACAAAATGCATCGCTCAAACCTAGAGAATGGCTGTCTGATCTCATGGACGTAGGAAAAATACACGATTAATTATTCTATAGAATAATAATTATTTTCATATTAAAATGGCAGTGAAATGGTTGGTTGATCACGTTAAGCTCTGCTATAGATATATAGAACTCTTTTCTATGTTTAAAAGCTTTAGATTATGAAACTGAAATTGAAAATTGAACATAGAAATGTAGATCTAAGTCAGATCATATAATTAAAGAAACTGAAAGGAATCCTTGAATCGTTTATAAAAAACTATGAAGCTTTAGAATTTATAAAAAAAAAATCCATTAAATGCAAGACATTTTTTTTTTAATTTTTCATACGTTGAAATGGTTACAAGTTTCGCTGGCTGAATATTATCCTCAATAGTCTAAGATGTGCTACATTTACTGGAAAACCTATTTTAAAAATGAAACACCATAAAATTAATTAGATGTTTATCATTTCACTTTCAACTGCAGCTTTGGGACGGGTATTATATTTTAAAGCAATAGATTCGCGTGTCCTTAATATGTTGTTCATTCCAAGTAGCAGCGCTTGCCCAGAAACAGTATTTTAAATTACGAACTATATCGAAATCCGTTTGCGGCACAAAATGAAGAATAAAATTTTATAATTAGAATAATAAATTATATGAAAATTTAAATAACAATTGCTTCAAATAATTATTTAATTCCAATACTAAGTTCGAATATGATACTGAAAACAGTCAATAGGAAATGGGTAACGCTTTTACATATTCATTTATAGTTGCTGTTATTTACAATAACTATATGAATACTTTTTTCTTCTAATATGTGTCAATAGGAACACATTCTAGTTTTCAATTGACTTCTTTTCTAGATATTTATGTTGATTTTTAATAAAGAAATTTTCTGAATAATATTACACATATTTAATCAAAAAAGTAGGAAGCAATATTTTTTGGCGATTTCTGGCGACCTTTTTCTATTGAAATGTTTTAAAAAGTTTTTTTTGGTGGACTTTTGGCGATGTTCAATTGCCATTTGGGCGATGCAGGTAAAAAAATATATGGCAACCCTGGTAGATATGATATTGAGTAATAATTTTTTGTGGAAAATTAAAAAAAATTGAATGCAAAAATTAGCTCATGATCACAGTTCTGTTTTATTTACTATAAAGGGCCTGATCACTCGGCTATTGTTCACCTTGAAGAGTGCCGCATGTGATATTTTTTAAAAGGGCATATAATTTAGCAAATAAAGCGAATTCATATAAACCAAACACCTGAAGACGGGCTAAATTTAGATCGGAAATATATAAATTGCCATCACTAAAAAAGATTGAACACTTTCACTTTTAAGCGATCTTTTGTACTTATTTCTCAAATTTTTTTCCAGGGCTAAATGGCGAATGCGGAATAGGGCACTTCCGCCAGTACCTGCTTAATACATTGACTACTTACATGAATTTTTTATATACACATTAAAATTACGAATGAAGGAGAATAATTTAGTTTTCCTTACCTGCAAAGAAAATGAAATAATCGTTTAGTTCATACATATAGAAAAATATATCATTTAATATACGATGTATGTGAAAAAGTAGGATATGTTTTAGAATAATTCGAGATATGCATTTACCTACAGTCGGTTCTCTTAACACTCGCCTCGAACATATAGTTGCAATTGCAGCGATATAATATTATTAATCTGTTTGCAACAAACATAAGATTTAGTGATGTAACCACCCCCTGAGAAAAATGGTAGGCATCAAAGATTAGCAAGGTTCCTTACCACTACACCAAATACACACAGAGGGTTTTGTTTGCATGCAACGACCTAGACCTGCTACAGCAGACCAATCAACCGAAAGGGGGTATTCGTATTCACCAAATCCAGGCGAAGGCATGTCGAATATTTTCATTTCAACAAAATACATAAATTGTAAACTAAATGACACAAAGTTTTAATTTGTAATAATTTTAATATTAAAAAAAATTTAATCCGAACCTAAAATGATAATCGCCTTGTAATGAACTAAAGACCGATATAAACTGTTTTAAATTCGAGCGCAGTTTAAAGGACTACAAAAGCCTTAAACAAAGCCATTGAACAAACGCCATGTTGGAACATGTTAGAGATCAATGGATTTATTCAAAATAATATTTTACTTTAGCTTTGAAAATCACTTTAGTTAACAAACACTTTAAGGCTAACAAACGTTCGTATTGGAAACTCAATGAATATTATTTGTTTTTGTGTAATTATAGTGTTTTGCCTTGTCTCTATAGCAAATAATTATTAATTTTCAGCGTTGATTACAATATAATTGTTTATATTGATTATAAAACGCCAGTTTTAGTCCTTTTTTCTTATTTAAAAGTTAGCAACCTTGGAAATATAAGCCATTTCGGCTCATATAGAGTATAAGACAAAGCAAAATCAAATTTGTGTCCCAGGGCATCGGTGTGTCATCCGTATTAAGTATTTACATTCTAGTGAAATTAATTACATTTACAACTTTATTTTATCAACAAAAAACACACAAAAACGGTTGCACAAACTAGAGCTCTTAGTCTCAATTTATTATAGTTCGAAAAAAATATGTTATTACAATAAAAACATACAAAATATAAATATAAAACAAAACAGAATAAAAACATATATAAAATTGGTGGCTTAATTTTCTCAATTAAAACTTTTAAAAGTTCTAATTCAACTTTTGTTATAGTACACACTACTCCTATACACACTCATATATATTTATATAAACACACATACACACATTTTCTCATTACAAAAAGATGATTTGAAAGAAGAAAAAAAAAACAATTCCATAAATCCCAACTTATAATCAATTTTAGCCTGTTTTTAATTAAATCAGTTGTAAGATAAACAACAACAAGGCAAACGAAACTACAATATTGTTTATGATTTTTTACAAAATACATACATATACATATGTATGTATGTATATACCATAAACTACATTGCACATTGGGGCATTGTTATGTAAAAGTGGTCGTTTAATTCAATGCTTTTATACAATTAATTATTTCAACGACTTTTATGTTTCTTATGAATCAGATTATGAAAAAGTACCAAACTGACTAATGGCGTTTTCATAATTGAAAACGCTTTTACTTTTTTTTTTATCAATTAATAAAAAAAATTAATATTAATCCAAATAATTTTAAAACTTTAACTTCCTTGCCGGATTGCATGAACTTTCTTAATAAGTTTGCTTTTATTGATTGAAAACACCAAATAATTTTTTCTCTTTGTAAGGGCGAACAATTTTACGCTTTTTTCAGAAACGAAAATGCACAGTGGTGTTATAAGGGAAATAAAAGAAAATAAAATTAACTTTCTCTAAAATTAAATCACTAAAACTAAAAATAATTGCATTAAAAATATAATCAACAAAATCAAAAATTCGATATGCAAAAACATTCGGAGGAAAAATTTCAAATATTCAACAAATTTTATTTAATTTCTTTCGTTTTTTTTATAGTCAAAGTATAAAGGGAATTAAAAATGTCAAAGAAAAAAAATTATTAAAAAATATATTCATTAAACTGGCGAAGGGCACAAAAAAGAAGAACTAACAGCAGAAAAGCAAATATTGAATTTTTACAGGAAGGCAGGCAAAATAATAAAAAAAAACACTAGTCCACTTTCAAAAACTAACAAATGCCGGACACACAACAATACATCAAACAAATGACCATATAAACAACAATAACAAGAGCTGCAGCAGTTGTTGTATTAGCAGCAACAACAATGAATGCATACAACACAATACCATAAACAAAAGTATTAGACGAAACTGCTGCCACACTCTCACTGCACTCGCAAACTCTAAGCAAAAAAAAAAGTAATAATAAATAAAAAAAATAATGTTGTACAATTGTTAAGTGTTGGTTTGTTTGTTGGTCGAGCACCGAGAAGGACGAAGGGTAAACAACATCAAGCAAGCAACACACAGTACATTTAACAGCAACAGCATCGAACAGCAATTGCTGCCAAAGTGTTAGTGTTAGTGGCAAAAATTAGTTTTGGCGGAGTGGGGTTTTGCAGATATAAGTTATGAGTGGAGGAGACCATTTTGTCATTGTCTTTTTGCTGGAATATTTGTTGTTTGTGTGTGTTGATACAGCAATAGATTGAAAAATAAAAATGAATAATGTTGTTGTGCAACAAATACTGCATTGACAATAACAATATTTACATTAAACCAGCAAACAATTTTGATTAAAACAAAGAAGAATTGATTAGAAAATATGAAAATAAAAGGAAATTGTGTTTGGAAATAAATGATAAAGATATGAGTTGATTTTTTTTTTCCATGAATGAAAGATTTAAGCTCTACACCGAACAAAATTTTAGTTCTCACCAAGTGAAATTTGTAAGGAGAATAAAAACAAAATATTTAAAAATTTTGTTTGCTTCTAATAAAAATGTTTCAAAATGCATTGTTTGTATGGGCTTTAGCTCTTCATATGTCGACATTTAATTGATCGCTAAATCAAATCGTCAGTGAACTTCAAGCAGTTTGAAAACATTCAACCTCGGATGTTTATGCCATACAAATCAAATACAATATGAGATTTCAATATTGTATATGAATCATAACAAAATATATAATCATAGTAGGCTTAGAATGCTTTTATACACAACAAACAATAATAAATTTCAATATTAAGCATTTAAAAATGTTGCACTTAAAAAAAAGCCTATTAGAATTTCAGGTGTTGTGTGGTCTAACACAATTTTCAATAATTCATGTGAGAAACGACAACAAACTTAAAGTTTTTTGAAATTTGTTTTGTTCGCCATATGAATTTCACTTTGTTGGAGTGTATGGGTAGAAAATAATTTCTTTGAGGGTACTTTTGGAAGGAGGTTCAATTCCCACAAACAAAAAAAAAAAAAAAAAAAACAAAAAAAAAAAAAAGAATGAAAGACTTGGACACTCAAAATCATAACATATTTTGCAAAAAAATTCTATTTCTTTCGACACTTCTTATTTATGAAAATATTCTTATATCTATTCCAGCAGCAGGTCTCTTTTTAATTCTTATTTTTTCAATATTTCGCCGAAACTTCAGGAAAAAATTTTTATTTTAATTAAACAAAGAAATATTTCTAATTTTATCTCATCAATATTTGGGAATAGTTTTAGTCCCTGTTGCGAGAATAAATAAATTTGTAACATTTAAATAAATAAATAAATTTCTTTGAATGTCATTGGAGTAGAATAATGATGCGTTAAATGTTTTCCTTGGAATAGTGTAGTCCCGAAAAAACGATCCAACTACTCTAATGAATTTATGATGTGAGTCATTCAATTTAACTGGTATGAGAAAATAAAACATCAACAGTTGAGTTTCATAAGAAAATCTCAATTTTACCAAACTTTCGCAATCATTTAAATTTTTGCTGTGATGTCTCATGCGGGGATAATGAATATAAGGCATTGAGTTATAGTGTGTGTGTAAGTGCGTGTGTGTGTGTTTATGTAGTAAATTGGTCAATAGGAGTATTGCAAACAGCTAAGCACATACGACTAAAACGAGTTTTCCAATAGGATCAGGTCGATTTTGGAGAGCCTATGGCACCCATATCATCTTGTCAGAATCTTACCAATCAATTGTTTTTGAATCATTCACTTTAGGTCAGGCTTAATGATCTAAGTAACTTCCAACTTATATCAAGCTCAATGTGGGAATAGTTTTGGGAGAAATTAAAAAAATGGTTTTCCAAATTTTTTACTTTCCAATAAATTAACCGACTTATATCACATTTGCTGTATTCATCGAACACAAAAAAATTTACTAAATCTAACCGGACTACCTGATCGTAATTAAAAAAATAGCTAAAATTATATTTAAAAAAATAGATCTGCAACCGCCAAAAAAAAATTTCCGAAAACTAAATAAAAATTTTTTTTATTTTTTAGGTTTAAGATTTCTCTTTATTTATGAACATTTTTCTTGTTTGTAATCTTTTTATTTAAATTTAAATAGGCTACTTAGTTCAATCGTATTTTATAAGCCAAATTACATGTGATAGTTATCAAAGAACAAATTACACCAAAGAGACATGTGTAAATCATTCTGACAAACACTAGCAGAACGGAACAACATGCTGTTTTCGAAAGCCGCTACACTTTCATCATCAGCGTTCTTGTGTTTGGTCCACTTCTGTGGTGTCAGTACGATTGAACTAAGTAGCCTATTTAAATTTAAATAAAAAGATTACAAACAAGAAAAATGTTCATAAATAAAGAGAAATCTTAAACCTAAAATATAAATTAACAAAAGCTAATGGCTTGTAGCAAAAATTAATAAATATACATACTTATAGTAACAAACCAAAAAAGTTTGTCATAAGTTAAAAACAAACTAAGCAAATTTAAAAAACATGTGTATAGTTGGTAAAGAATAGATAACAATGGCCACACTGTTGTAAGTTAGTGAGGTGTAATTTGTGCTTTCCATTACAAAAAAAGTTTTCACAAATTGTAATACGAATGAATCAAAAAAATTCACGTATTCTATTTACAGTGAAAAAGTTTGTATAAATAGCTGAAATATACATCAACTGACACCACAGAAGTGGACCAAACACAAGAACGCTGATGATGAAAGTGTAGCGGCTTTCGAAAACAGCATGTTGTTCCGTTCTGCTAGTGTTTGTCAGAATGATTTACACGTGTGTCTTTGGTGTAATTTGTTCTTTGATAACTATCACATGTAATTTGGCTTTTAAAATACGATTGAACTAAGTAGCCTATTTAAATTTAAATAAAAAGATTACAAAAATTTTTTTTATCGATATGAGGAAAAATGTTTTGTACTAAGCAAGAAGGAATACCAGTATTAAAAAAATTTAGTATATTTTACTAAATTTTAGTTTATTAATTTTTGAGTGCATTGAAGAGCACCCTATAATACCACGATTCAGAAAAATTTTATTTTATGCCCTGCGTGGGATTAATAAAGCCATTGGTTCTATGTGATAAAATATCGTATAGTTCACATAGAGCTCGATTATAGCAGAGAAAAGCTTCGAAGTTCGTTCACCAACAGAAGTATCAGAGGAAATAAATGGTGACATGGTTGGGCGGGCCCTATAGAAGCACTACATCGGCTTCAATGAACTAACGGAAATGCTATTTGTATATAGTGTATGGTGTTTCGTCATTTATAAATTTGATTTAGTTTTAATTTTCAGCTTATGTATTTTTTGGGTGCACCCAGTGAGAAGGGTTGGAACCCGCTGCGAGTTGCTCTCAGAATAGCGAGGAGCTAGACGGAAACCTCACTGGTCCCTGCGGCCGTGACATTCAATTCAGTGCTACATCAAGAGGCCACGACGGACATGTAAACGATGTCATATTCCATTCTCAATGACGAACGTGGCCTTTTCAACTTATGCACAGCAATTGTTTTTTCCAGTTCGGCACTGTTAAACACCTTGTAGAAAAACCCTTTACATGAAGCATATTTATGGTATTACAAGAAAAAAATAACGAAAGCCTTTATTGGGTAGTACTGGATTCAATATACCCTGCGTCATTATATTAAATATAAAAAAGATAAGGAAAAATAAGATCAATGAAGAAAAACTTGGCTTTGAATGATGGAAAAAGAGCGGCCTAAATGGCTTCACAAATAAGCACACTTGCCACATTTGGAGTGATGGGAATATGAAAGCCATTTGTCGGAACATCAGCAAGCATTTGTTAGGCTCTATGGGCCAAAGGCGAAAAATTGTTTCCTTTAAAAAAAGTGTACAACTTTTTTGCCCCGTCAAAGAGAACAAAGTGAATTTGGTGTCCTTTAATAAGAGCATATTTATAGACAGCCCGCCACCTTTTAAAGGAGTTGAATTTTTTAAACAGATATTTTATAAACTGATTAACAAAATATTATACTTTTACAGAGAAGAAAACGCCGTAAGTTTAAAAAAAATAATTTTATGATTATTAACTTTTGCACGACTCAATGGCGGATGGATAGTATAAAAAAAACCTTTTGCACTTTGACTCGGGTAGATAATTTTCATCCATTTTCCAAAAGTTGATAAATTTATAAAATATCTGTTTATCGCTCCAATTAAAAAATTTAAACCCTTACAGGATTACTTGGTGCTGCCTAAAATTATTAATTTCCTTACAGGATTGTATGATCTTTCCTATACTTAAGCTTAACAAATAAAACTAAAATACATTTTTTAAAAGGCAAAAATGTTATTTTTTTTTAAGAACATGCCTTAAGACGATAAATCGAAATCAATTCGGTACTTGAAGACCATGTACTCAGTAAAACTTGGTATAAGGTGGGTGGCAAAATTTAATTCTCAACGGCATACAAATGAAAAAAGATCATCAAATTTGTTGGCCCAATCTGGGGTGGTATATAAAAACATATATCCTTTTCTTCGCTTTGCTACTAAGCCATCCATTTCAGAACAATGGACTACTAGTTCAAAACTTAAACATTGCTATACCTTTTGCTACAGACATGTACAGACTATAAAAATCACAAGGATCCCTTTTAAGCTTCAGATTCATGTAATTTTCTTGTGATTACCCCACTGTGCGATACTAGATTATCCAGACTGTTCTGATGTCTTACCCAAACAATTGGACTCCTGCTACTAAAAGTCCTGGGCATATTTCTTGTTCGGTGCAAAATACTCTCATGGAGTTTTCCTTTCTGAAAATAGTGTAACATTTTGTTGAATAATGGCCTTTTCGTGTGTGACAAATATGTTCTCCCCTACATGTGTGTTCTTTTCTAAAAAAAAATAAATAATAATGATAAATAAATAAATAACCAATAGGGTAAACAGGAGCGTGTTTGTTTAAAAATACATTGTCCACATATAAATATGGAAAATATTTTGCACTCAACTTTATTTCGGTGTTGCATGCTACAAATTTTCCCAACTGTGTTAACTAATTTGCTTGTACAAATAAAACTTTTGTGTTATTTTCGCTAAAATATTTGTTTTTGTGTGAGAAGTTTATAAATACAAAACTACTAAATTTTATTATATGTTCATTAAATATTTGAAGCAACTATTTTTGTTCTATTGTGATTCACATTGCGGGGGTATCAGTAACAACATGTAAAATGCGTTCCACATTTTTGTGGTAATATTTTTTTTTCAGAAATCAACACGTCATAAATTCCCTTTTTCTCATTGAAGGGGCAACAATTTTTACACTATTTCTAAGCAAAAATTATGAAAACTCTGAGAAGGAAAGACATTTCCCATGCTGCTGGTATTTAATTCTAATTTACAAGTGCTGCTGGGACACCGCCCAAAACAGAGGCTGTTTTATTTATTTATTGTTATTACTATTATTATTTTTTTTTGCAAAGATGTAAAAAGAACAACCTTAGAGAAAAAATTTAAATGATGCCACTGCAATCATGATGAAGGGTGCAATTGTAGGTTTCGACAATCAGCATTTGAATAAAATAGTATGCGAATAGTAGAAAGTAACGGGTAATTAATTTTGTATACAAAACAGGGCCATATTTGCAGCTGTAGAACACAGCGACTGCATGCATCTCGCAATTTTCAAAAGTGGGCTTGAGAAATTAGCAAAAGTACAAACAAATAATGGATGAATCTAGCGGAGCTTCCATACACTTACTTAAACAGATGATGGCTGTTGTAGTCAAATGTGGTTAAAAAAAACAAAAACAAAGAAGAGGAAAGTAGAGACAATGAAAAAAAAAAAAAAACAAACGCCAACAAGAATTATGTTGCATGTCGCACTTGAAACACAAATGAAGTTACAAATACTTACAGCATACAAACTGTAAAACAATTGCAGATAGACAAATTTACAAAATTTAGAGTATGAGGCATTACATGGAGGAAGAGTTTGCTTTTTTGCAACAATGCCAGAGTAAATATTCAAACAATGCATTTCAGCAACGAAAAGAAAATAAATCCAAACAGCAAGAAAGACAAACGTTCTTCATTTCAGCTCTGGTAGAAGAATAATGTTGCAAAAAGTATTCAATTTGCATTCTGATTGAGAATAAAATGAAAATTTCACTTTACACGCAGTGAGTGTGCCACATGCAACCACATACATGCACACACACACACACACACACACACAAACATTGTACAGAAGCTCATATACATTCAAGATTGAAGTACAACTCCTCTGACTATTGGTTAGAGTGAGTGTAAATAGCAAATGAATTACTTAAAACATTTCAAAGGAAACACCAGAAATGGAAATTGAACACATCGTCGTTTTTGTGGCTGTTGAGAAAGAAAAAAAAGATAATTTCTAGCAAGAAACAAGAGGAAGAAACCAGTAACAATAAATTGTATCAAATTTACGACATGCTGCAATGCCAACCAAAATGTGAAAAACATATGTTGCATGCACATACACACGCTCATGCATGCATGTATGTTTCTACGAGCAGTTGGAGCAAGCACTCAGTTATACAAATATTTGCATGGATTTTTCATTGTTTTTGTAAATTAAGTTACTTACGAACAACAATCACTCACACAACACACACACACACACATATACGTATGCTTATTTATGCATGTTTAAGTAACTTATGGCACGAGCATGCACATGCACCCACTGCTCTTCAATTGCTTCCGTCAATCCAGAAGACAAAAAAGCCTCAAACGTTAAAGAGCAGGAGGATAATAGGGCAAAGCCACTGCCACTTACCACCTGTTGCCTATATGTATGTATATATTTCACTTAAAACAAAAGAACTTTCAACTATTCATTTTTTAATATTTATACGAGTATTATTCTTGTTGCCAAATTTTAATTTCTTCACACCAACTTTAAAAGACACAGAGAAGAAAGTACTGCCACATATTTATTATTAATAAACGATTTTTGGAATATGTGGCGAGTGTATAAAAATCAATTAAAATAATCTAAAGGAGCATTTCACGAGAAGCGGACAACCCAAATTTTTTTCCACAATTCTAGTGTTTTTTATGACTTTTATTTGACGTTATTAATATTTCGTTATTTTTAAAATAAATTTTTCGAACTAGAAAATTATAAAAAAATATATTTTTATTATTTGTTAATTGTTAATTGTCAGAGGAAATTATATCATCAAAAAAATTTAATTAAAAATTAAATTTGAAATAAAAAATCTTCATGTGCAAAACCGGAAATGGAAATTTTAAATAAAAATTTCTCTAATTTCGACACCATTTTTTAAATTTATTTTAAAACCCAAATTAGCCTTAGGGTGCCTTTATTATATTTTATTTTTTTAAAACTTACGCAAACTTAAGTATTCGGACTTTCAATAGGGACTTCCATACCTTGCCAATTGATAGAGGCCATATTGTTGAAGGTACTCGTACATCTGCCACATTTGATGTCATTTATTTGGTCTAAATAACCATAGATGGAAGTAGCATTCAACAACACATGCAAATATTCAAATTGTTTTACCAAAATGGATGTTCTGTTCGTGTAACGTTCTGAGAGCTTTGCCCGTTTTACAGCCGCCATAATCATTCAACAGAGAGTACTCTTCGCAGTATGGTGGATAAATTTTAGCTCACTACAACGCATTCGAAGACTACAACTTGGCGAATTGTGCATCGTGAGTTGCGCCGGCACCCGTATAAAAATTAACTGACCCAGCAACTGAAGGTAAACGAGGAAAGCGACATGTGTGCGCTAAATGGGCCCTGGCGCAGTTGAAAACTGAATAAATTTTTCATCACAGAAAACATCTTCAGTGATGAGACCCATTTCTCGATGAAGGTGTACGTCAACGAGCTACATTGTCGAATTTGGGAGGATATCAATCCCCAAGAGAAAATCTAATGCACTCCGAAAAATTCATTGTTTCAGGGGGTTTTTAGGCTGATCGCGTCATCAGCCCATATTTCTTTGATAACGACGTTGAGCACACCATCCCCGTCAACGGCGAGTGCCATAGGACGATGACTATCAACAGCTTTTGCCCTGAATTGGATGCAAAGGACACCAACTATATATCGTTTCAATAGGACGGCGCTACGTGCCACACAGATCATGCCACATTGGACATTCTGCACGAGAAATTTGAGGGCATGTTCATCTCGCGTGCAGATAATGTGAACTGGTCACCAAAATTGTGCTTTTTTGTAGGGTTTTCTTAAGTCGCATTAACTTTTAATCAAAAAAATTTAATTTAATTCAAGTAAGTATAAGGCTGCAATTGTTAATATTAATTTGTTTGCTGATACGAAGCTGAATAATTTTTTAATTGATATCACAAATTTCTTAATTGAAATTATTGTTAGTTTTTTTCCGTGTACAGTCGCCCAGACATCACGGCTCCTTTAGTTTCTCAACAGAAAAAAAATATCATTATAATCAAAAGTTTAAATGACTCGAATGTTCATTGAGATATTCGAAGTATCATATGTGTGTGTCACCAAGAGTAGACGGTATTTGGTAACATTCTTCAGACAAGTCAATTTTCATCTGGCAAAGTTTAAAATATTTTAACTTTATTTTTCATTTTATTGAAATGTGGAATAAAAGCAAAACATACTTGAAAGATTACGGTCTTTAGGTCGAGTATATTTGTATGTGTGTAGGTGGTACGTCAACTGATTTTTTTTTTTAATTTCTTTTTATACGATTTGCACTGAATAACCATTGAGGCTGATATTTGTGTTTGTAGGTGGCAATGGAGACGAGTCTATTCATATTTGTCTTATTCTCATACAGACAGACAGACAGAAAGAAATTTTAGGCAGACATACAAAATTTGTGAGCAGGTTTTGTTGCCATAAAGTACATGAAGTTTATATGATTTTAGCATAGATTTTTTTTATTTCCAGCAAGTGGCAAGAGAAAGAAATAATCACCTGCTGCTTGGCTAATTATGTTTCATTTAGAAATTAGTTGCATGACTTGCTTTTCCATTTCATGATTCTCATGTAATTTAGCAGCAACGATTTGTTTGCTGTTTGTTTTTGGTTTCTAAATTTAGTACTGGGTAAATTTGATAATTGTCTAATAATCCTGGCTAATTAAACGAGCAGAGTGATTTTCATTTTCAAAAGAATATTCTTAAAAAATTGTTTTCTAGTTTTTATTTGAGAAATGAATTTCATATCGTTTTGATAACAAATAGATAAATATTATTAAGCGTGGACATGAGCATTAGATTTATGTGCTGAGGCTATAATTTAAATCAACAGAAAATTAGCTGAGTTGGTAAATGTGGGTTTGTCCCCCCCCCAAAATTTACCATTGTTGTAGCAGCAACAATCTCCCCTACAACGTATTATTAGATGTTAATCGACTTGACAAGTCCCAGCATCATCTGTTGAAAAAATCTCAATGTATTCATATTCAATAGCAACATTGTTACGCCAAATGGCTCTTTGCTCTTTTTTTACTTCTTTTTCTTCACTTTTGCTTTTTACTTTTAAGTGATTTAAATTGAAAAGCATGCAACAAACTGTGCCACTCACTATTTAATGCCGCCATTTAACACCAACTTTGGAGTGAACAAAGTGTTTCTGTTTTGTTTGAAAAACTAAATGTTACTTTTTACCTTCTTTTTTCAATTTTTTTTTTTTTTTTTTTTTTTGAAATCGAGTCTAGTGAGAAAATCCAACAAGGGTGTGGGAAGGTCTTCAATATATTATTTTAATGGAGTAGTTTCATGTAACTCCTACTAAAATTAAACTTTTGTTTTTTATTACTCAAATAACACTTGTATTTGAGTTCAATAGAGTGAAGTTGTTGCTGGCTGCATAGCTTTATATTGTAATTCTGCTTAAAGTTAAAAAATTAATGAAGATGGAGTGGTTTTTTTCTTTAGCAGAATACAGTAAACTCGCGTTAAAGTGAAATCTGTGAAAATCCAACTCTCTTAAAGTCAAAACCTCCATCATTAATGAAAATTATTTAATAATTAATTTTGTAAATCACGTCCTCAAAAAAAATTTTATATGGAATGTAAAAACAATATTTCAAAATTATGATTTTGTTTTCATACAAATTTTCCACCGAACCAGCGAAAATTCAGGCGTTATTTTGTCCTATCAAAAGTTTTAGAATTTGTATTCTATTCTAATTTAAAAATACAATTTGACATTTTTCAATTATGATTTTTATTCGATTTAAAAAACATTTGTATGCTAAATTATTTGCATATTTTTATGATGCATAAGACATTCTGATCCCATTTATAGCGTCGAAGTTATTCCCCTATAAAGTTGGATATATCCCTAATTTTTATGTAAAATGATTAACATTGACTTTGGAACGCATCATCACTTGATATCCTTATTTGCTGAACACTTCAATCAAATTTTTCAATGGCTTTAAAAGTTGAGGTTCCTTTTTCTTACTATTAAGCCTGTTTCAATATTTATTTCGAAATTTCGCAAGCAATTTTTCCTACATCGATGGCGAGATAATATTTTTCGGACTCTGAATATATATAGATTCATGCTGCACTCGAAATTTCAACAGTTTATACAAGCAAATGGAATTTAAGAGCAAAAGCAGTCAAATCTTTTGAAACCAATTTTCATCAAATTGACATGTTTTATATATTTAAATTTATTTCAGTTTCTTTCCTTTTAAAATTCTTTAAAAAAACTAATTACATACTAAATATAGGTAATAAAAGCCAAACAAGGGAATTATTATGCCTTCAAATCAAGTAACAGTAAGCATCCCATATGGTCTAGTGGCTAGGATATCTGGCTTTCACCCAGAAGGCCCGGGTTCGATTCCCGGTATGGGAAGTTGGGGGTATTGTTTTTGCAGCCTACAAAATAATAATTTTAGCAAATGATAACAAAATAATTTTATTACTTTACAGCACAAATATTGTAGACAACTATTTCCATTGAGCAAGTTTTTTTTTTCTGTTGCAATATTTCTAATTTATTTAGAACATTTCTATTAAATTCTAATAGAAAGCAGTTTTGGCGACAAATTATTTCTTTTCCAAAATCGAATTAAATAAATTTTTATAAATCGTATTTTTTTATTTGCTAAAAATACGTTGTGAAACTATTTTAATTCGTATGTACAGATTGGAATCGAACTGGTAAACATCAGATTAGTAGATTTCCGGCACAGCCCCGAAGGGAAATGTCATTTTAGTCGACTCTACGTATAATCCGAGTGATCCATAAATAACTTTTTTGCATGTTTTAGGATTGTAAACTTGTCTGTGTTTGTTAACAGGACTATAGAAAATTAGTTTTCCTAAAATTGATTGACACAACTAAACGATCCAGGGTCGGTAAATAAACTAAAGACTAGATCTCTATCAGGTGTAACATAAGCTTGGTGGACAAGATTTACATGTTGGTAATCGAAAAGGCTATTTACTCGGAAAGATCTAACATCGACGAAGTAGTAAAAGAATATGCTTTGAAGCTCAAATGGATAATCAGAACTTCCTAATTAAAGATTCACCGGTACCATTCGATAGTCGCTGATTAAGGGAGATAATAATTTGAAATATTTCAGATTGATAAATGACTGTAATAACAACTAGGTTCCCTCTTTGTACTTCATACTTATATAGGGTCCTAAATTAGTTCTATAGAACTTACAAACTGGATAAATATAAACATTGATATTGTTAACTCCTTGAAATGCTCCAGGAAGAGCTCTTTTCCTAACTCGTAGTAAAAGAAAATGGAATGTCTTACAAGTTTTCATTTTTTGTCCCAGTAAAAGTAATCGAAAATCTTTAATATGGCAAAGTTCGCGTATAATTTTTTATAAATATGGGGAAAAAATTAGCAATGACAATATTAAAAATCTACTTCCCATACCGGGAATCGAACCCGGGCCTTCTGGGTGAAAGCCAGATATCCTAGCCACTAGACCATATGGGATATAACTAAAGTTTGCATTTATGATACATTTACTTTGCAATGAATATAAAAAATTTCAGTCCACATTTATAAGACCCTGTTTTCCGTACCAAAAGTAGAATTAAAAGTCTCATAATTAATGATATGTATTGCTTAATTTGTATATGGTGATATTCGTGTATAAAAAACGGGAAGATTTACCAGATGTTTTTCGTTTACGCAAGATCTTCATTAAACGGTCTTCGAATAAAAGCATAAAAGGAATTCAACACACTAAAGTGTGTCACTTTAAAAAATAATACGTAATATACATATACTGAAAGTAAAGAGACATATTCCGATACTGAATTAAGATTATTGCTTGTATGTAATATTCGTACGTTTCAACAGAACGAACAAAACGACGTTGTTTCGTATAATTTTGTACTTTAAAAATTCTCGTTTAATTAGTATCAATTTTATTATTAAACGGTTGTGGTTGTATAATTTTGTTCTAAAATATTGTTCAATAAAACAACCACTTCCCATACCGGGAATCGAACCCGGGCCTTCTGGGTGAAAGCCAGATATCCTAGCCACTAGACCATATGGGATGCAAATAACGTTTGCATTTTCGATATGTTTAGTTTTCTATTAATTCCAAATATTTATTTCAATTCATATAAAATACAAAAATATAATTTAAAATTGTTGAGTCAAAAATGTTCTATTGTCAAATTTTAGTGATTGCATAATTTACATTACAGTATAATTATATATGAAAATTATTTAGGATATCCTTCCTGCAATTTTCCTTAAAGAGAGGAATATCTACAAAAAAAAACTGTAGCACTTAAAATGCCACAAAAAACTTCCCATACCGGGAATCGAACCCGGGCCTTCTGGGTGAAAGCCAGATATCCCAGCCACTAGACCATATGGGATATAAACAATATTTGCATTTGGAATCCCTTTGGTTTTCAATTAATATGAAACAATTTATTTATAAACTATTTTAAGTTCACTGATAATTTGGTCAGCACCAATGAAATATCGATATGTGCACAGCTATGGACAATAAACAGAATTGAGCAAAAGTTTACTTTTCACTCGAAAATTTTAAGTTGTATTTCTGGCAGAGAGGATCATACTTTCCTTTAAATGAATTGAAGGAAATGTTTGATATTAACTTAAAGCGAAAAGGATTTCACATGCGAATATTACTTATATCCCATATGGTCTAGTGGCTAGGATATCTGGCTTTCACCCAGAAGGCCCGGGTTCGATTCCCGGTATGGGAAGTTCTTATTTTATTCTACAATATTTTTATAACAAAATTATGCAACTAAATCCATTGAATAGAAAAAACGCTTATAGGACACTTTTTATGGTGCTGAATTCGTTTAACGGAGGCGGTTTGCTTTTATTCTAAGACAGTATATATGAAGATCTCGCTTAAACGAAAAACAACTGGTAAAGTCTTCCAGTTTCTTATACACGAATACTACCATACAAAAATTAAGAAATATATCATCAATTATGAGATTTTTATTCTACTTGAAATGTGTGATATTAATTGAAAACTTAATGTAAATACCAAGCTTTCTTGCATTCTATATGGTCTAGTGGTTAGAATATCCGGCTTTCACCCACAACGCCCGGGTTCGATTCCCGGTATAGAGGAAGTAACCTCTTTTTACGCAGTGGTTTTTTGATAATCAGAAAAAATATCACGGTTATCATAATGTTTATCAGAATATCTCGAAAGATTTTGAAAAATAGTTTTATATATTATATTACAAAATTAATCTATATTTGTTATATTTATATTTTCTTAATATTAATTGCATATTAAATGTATTGTTATTGTGGGTGTTATTTATATCCCATATGGTCTAGTGGCTAGGATATCTGGCTTTCACCCAGAAGGCCCGGGTTCGATTCCCGGTATGGGAAGTACTTTTTAATATTGTCATTGCTATTTTTTTCCGATATTTATAAAAAAAATATTCGAGAACTTTAATTGTTTAAACAACTAGTTGGGGAGAATATTCCTAAATAATAAATTTCAATTTTAAGTATTATTATTATTATTTTAATTTTGAAAGAAAATTATTTGAAATTGAATGAAAAATCTATCGAAATTTGAAACGATTATATTGAAATGGATCGATTTGCATCGCATACCAATATATTGATATGGACAAATAAAAATAAATAAAATTTTAATAAAGCTTCTAGATTTGGCATACATTTCAAAATTTTGCTGACATTTTAATATTTTATATTTAGATGAACCGATTTAATGCCAGCTACTAATTTCATATCAACACACATTTTTTAGTTCAATAGTCTCTACATGGACAGACGTTGAGCTCTAAAATGGAACATATTTTTTTATTTATTGTTTTGTAGATGTATGTCGTAGCGTCCTTGCCATCTAAATGCGATAGTGAGGTAAAACAAAAGTTATGGAAAACTTAATTCATCCTGTTCATCTGTTGTGATGGCAAAGAAAGCGAAATTATTTATTGACGCTTTAATGCACGTATTAAGGATTCTTTGAATTTATTTTGTATTATGATCTGTTTAACCAAAAAAATAAGCTTTAGCTTTATTACTAGGTACTGCTCGTCCTCTCCCCTTCCCTCTATCGCAACACCAAAAATCCACTAACACACATATAAACACTCGTCTCCTCACTGAAATCCCTAACGGACACACAAAACAGTTGCTAAGACGATAAAAAAAATAAATTTAATTTAAACCATATTGAGTAACAAAGTAAAGACCAAAGGTATCCAAAGCAGAAAGCACAGCAGCAGCTGTTGCAAACGAATAGGTAAAACAACAACAACAATGGAGACTTTGCAAACTGGCACGCCCAATCATTTGCTAAAGCAACTTGAAATTAAGAATAATATTGCAAAATAACAACAACAGGCATTAGGAATAATGCCACAAAAAATATTAACAGCAACATGTAGTACGAATGCCAGCAGAAGCTTGAAATCCTAAGAGCTGTTGCTGTTACTGTTACTATTGCTGCTCTTGCAGTTAATGTTGCGAGTTATTGTTGTTGTTGTTGCCATATTGAAATTTAAATTGCCAGTCTCTGCATGATGGTGACCACACTATAATCATGTTCACATATGATTTCCATTGCACAGCACTAGTTTTGAAAATGCAATGAAAAATTACGAATATTCGTACATATTCGTATTGTGTGCATGCTTGTGCATGCATGTGTAAGCCAACATACATGCACTGCAAGTTTGGTAAACAACTTTCGGCACAAAGTTTCATTAGAAAAGTTACCATAGAAGAAACTAAACAACTAACTATAATAATAACAACAACACCCAACGTCTAACAGGCGTATTGTACGTCTATAAACTGAGACTGTATTTGAAAGAGTGTATTCATTTGTTATGTTTCTTCCCTTCTAGCAAATTCCGCAAATCGAAATCCCTTAAACTTTATTGAGAAAAAAAAAGAAAATGTACTAAAAAGGAGAAATATAGTGCCCAACATAAGTCTACAAACTACCCATATTATTTTATTTAACAAACATAACAACACAACTAAAACAAATTAGCTGATGCATATCTATCCATTAAAAATCTATTTTTATTCATAAAACTGGCAACGAGAACGTATCAAAATAAAGAAATTTCTAAAACATTTTTGTGAAAATTTTGAAAGCTAAACTAAAAACAAACAAAAAAGACATATAGTGACCAACGAAAGTCTACGTACGACCCACATTTTTCAAATTTAACAAGCCTATCAACACATTTAAAAATATTTATAGACATTCATCCGTTTATGATCTACTGGTATTTATACAAACAAAAAGCAACAAGAACGTCACAAAATATAAAATAAAAAAATATATATTTAATGAAAAACAGGAAAAAGGCCCACTTACAGATTTGTTATTGCATTAAGCCTCAAGGCAGCTGCATACCACACTTAAATTTTATTAACACGTATGAGACACTCTACAACGCTGAATCAGTTAACGTGATGTTACATGCGAGCCAATATCGTGAAAATAAGCCAGAAGAGTATTGAATAGATATTAACTGTAGAATAGAAAAATCTAGTTGCCTCAATGACCACGTCTTTTTGTTTCATGTATAATAATAGATCCTAAACAGATCAGCAGCAGAATTTCATTTTAATCTATGATCTATGCTGTTAGATTTATTTAAATAAAATGAATGGTAAGTAGACAATTGTCGACCACTGTATAACTATACTTAAAACAACTTTACGTTGTACCACAAGCAAAAGGTTTTGGAGAAGTAAAATAAAACGAAATTGAGAACAAAAATCTCTTGTAAGATTTCCCATGTTTACACTATTGGTGCGAAGTGGAATCAAAAAACAACCAGCAATTTTCTTGATTTGTGCTGGGGCAAGCTAAAATAAAATATGTTGTTTTTGTAATTATTGTATAAAATTGCCACCACCTACAATATACACTGAAAATGCTGATTCGCATACTGCTGATTTTTTATCAGTTTTTTTACTCCGAAAATTTTTACCAAGTCGATTTATATATTTTATATATTTGGTCACTATTTTAAACTGTATCGAATGTTATAGATTTTATCTAAATTGGTTAATTGGTGCAGAAAATATCGTTGTCGACTAATATTGAATACAGTGTTTCTGTTTATAACTCCGAAAAAACTTTTTGAACCAAACTTGATATTATTTGCGGAGAGTTAAAGGAATGATTGCAGGTCATTCCTTTAACATTTTTTTATTGTAACGCAATTTTTTTTCGCTAAATACCAGTAAAAAGTAATTCAACTTGAATATATTTTCTAAAATTTTATTACATTATTATTTTTTTGGAGTGTGAAAAGATACACGGTAATAATTAAAAAAAAAAATTCTCAGGATACAAAGCTCAATTTTAGTTGAGGAAATTCCACTCTTAGCGGGTCAGAGTATGTGCTATCAAATGGAAAAAGCTGATGAGCAATAAGGTTTTTGATCGGCACTTGATTGAAATCCAAGTGACTACAATCCTGCGTCCTTAATACAGCCAGAGGATTGGAACCACGATATTTTTACCACAGTACCCAGGACGGTATTTGTGTTAATGGTCTTTTTTTACGGCCCTTATTATTCAATATTTTCGTTTATTTTGGCGCTATTTCGGAGTCACCTAATGATTGAAAGTAATTATTTGATCTCAACTTATCATCCATAAAATTGGTTTCTAATATTTTGATGCCTTCTGATTTAATTATTATTATTCCTTTATTTCATTCCTTATTTTTATTAAAAAGTGCTCCTGAAAATATTAAATTTTTACATCGACACCTATTAATTTCTATTAAACATTCCGAAAATTGTTTTCTCATATGGATACAACTCCTTGAAATGTCTGGCCTTATGCCTTTTCTCTTACATATAGAGTTTGTGGTAGTTTCTATCTAACTTCTAGCAGAAGTTAACAAATAATAAAATTACAAATTGTTAATTTCATCTCCCAACCACTTGGTTTCTTTCCTTTTTTGTTTGCTCGTTATCTATTTTCATGTTATTTTTGGAAAATTTGAACATTAAATTTGATTTAAAGCACAATTACAGAACAGATAAGAGAAGCTAAACCAAAGCCAGAAAAAATAATAAAATGTGAAAATCAATGGCAGGTCAAATCTTTATGCCGCAGCTAATTTCCTCCTCATCACTGAAGCAAAAACATACCGCCCATCTTCAATTAATACTACACAACGATAGACTAAAAAACCTAATAAATCCATATCTAGATCAATAAACGCATTTTAAATAATTTTTGTGTACACAGACCATTAAAAAATCCTGCCACAAACCACAATTCCAATTTAAAACACTTCATTTATTGTTCTGAAGTTCTTAGTTTTATAAAAAAAAAGAAAGAAAATAGAGGCAAAAAAACGCTACAAAATTTTCAAGTCATTCACATACAAAAAGAAAACTTAACGAACTAAATAACTTAAGGAAAAATGGACAAACGGACGGACGGAAGGGAGAGGGGGATGGGCGAATGGACGCTGGAGTTGACGATGAACTAACCACTAGTTGGTTGCAATGATAAGGATTTATTGCATACATAACACATGCGTAAAACTATAAGTTTCTTAAGACTCTGCAACAAATAGTTATTTTGATTTTAAATAGTTTTGCTCTTGTTACTGCTGCTGCTGATGCCGCTGCCACTGTCGGTTGCACTATTAAAATTTATTTAATATCAATTCTCTACTGCTAAACTCTATTTCATAAAAACTATTTAATACCAAAGGTGCGTCTAGCAGCAGCCATGACTGTATGCGTGTGCAAATCTGTGTGAATTTTCCTGCAGTATGATTTGACTGTTGTGGGGTTTGTTGAATGGTTTTCTCGATGTGGTTCACTATGCTTTTGGTTTTAAGCTGCGGTGCATGGATTTGAAATTCCTATGCAGCAGGTGTTTAGCAAAAGTAATTGATATTCTACACACAAATGACCAAAAGCACCAACGAACATTGAAAAAAAAAAAAAAAACAACAACAACAAACAAATGTACAATGAACGATGAACAGCAATAATATCCTCACAAACATATCGAATGTAGAGAGCAGCAAAAAATAGCAGCAACTTTGTAGAGTTAGAACAACATAAGCCAGAAGACTAATAAAAAAACAGAGTAAATGTATAAGACAACAGATACGAACAGTAGAAGTTGCAACAGCAACAAATGAACAATATCGAGAGTTAAAGAATATGAAACACCCAGAGCCCTTATTAAAGGCCTCATTTGACAGACAAGTTTCCTACACTTATAACTATTTGGAGACTTTTTAGCAGCCGGGTTTAGAAGATTGAATTGAAAGTCTGTGTTAGCGAAATTTTAATAGCATAACCCAGTGAAGAAAATGAAAGTCTCATTTAAGAAACGAGATTTTTGTTTTTTTTAAATCAACTAGAGCACGTTTGCAACTTCCTAAGAAGTAAAAAATATGTTTATTGAAAATTTCCCAGTAAACAAAGAAGTTATAAAGAAGCAAATTAGATCCACAACTTGTGATCCGGAAGTAGTGAGATTACGGATTTTCCCATTGATTAAAATAAGGACTTGCACTTGGACTTTAATGGATCTGAAGCCATCTTCAAGACTTTATGAGAAACTATTTATTTTTTATTCTGGCCACATTGGGTGACTAATAAACAATGGAAATTAAACGCCGAAAGTGGTCTTGGATTGGCTATATTCTACGCAGGCCATATAATGAAATCGGCAGAGATGCACTCGATTGTAACCCGCAAGGTCACCGCCGGCGTGGTCGCCAACGAAACACTTGGGTAAGGATGGTGAAAAGGGAAGTCGAAAGCTGCAAGAAGTCCTAGATCCAAGTCAAAGCTATAGCCAATGATCGTTCCAAATGGAGGGAATTTACGGACGCCCTATGTTCAACATGAACTTTTATATACTTAAGCGATACACAATATCAATTCATTTATATAAATAAACATATATATATATATATATATATATATATATATATATATATATATATATATATATATATATATATATATATATATATATATATATTTTTAAGTACTTCAAAATAATTATTTGTCCAATGGTCTCTTATACATTATTATGTAAATGAATAATAATCATTGTTAAATTTTGTTTTTTCTTCACAATTTTTTGTATATTAGTCGACTGGGTTTGAAACTTGAACTTGTTGAATATTATTTCATCATGAGGTAGTTAACAGTCAATGCGTTTACCACCTCTGACAAGTCAGCATAAAAGACGATAACAATATCAAGTTAACACATACAAAGATAGTAGATGTGGGAGTAAAACTGTTGAGCAGAAACTCGATGAAAAAGAGCTTGCAAAGAAGTCATAAAAATGTAGACATTTTGATGCAGATAAAATGCAGATTTAATTCATTGCCAAATGATTTCAACATTGACTTGCCACTGCAAGAAATTTTTGTTGTAATAACAAGCTTTTTCAACGTACTTAAAGTAAATATTTTTTTAAAATAAAACTATTTCATATTATATCACTGATAATTCTGCAAATGGTGCCAACCATTTGTCACTTCGGGTCTATACGAGTAACACGTTCTAATTTTATGATAAATACTTCTTTTCTGCCATCTCATTGTTTCCATATGTATTTTTTGTTTTGCTTTGCCAAATATTATCAAATGTTCGCGAACAAGCCCACTAACAATTCAAAAAATCATAAGAAATTTAAAATTTTTCAATGTGGGTCGTAAAGAGCCATTAACTTGTATAACGACATCGAACATACATGTTCGCGTTCGAAGGCACAAATCATAGTTTTACTCGAATGGTCAGCTTAATACATCTACGACACCTTTAACTATAAGATTATAATTCCTTATTTAATTAAAACTGATTGATATCAAATAATTTGAAATCAAGCATGCTCCTCGAAAACTCTTTATTTTTAAAGACAATGAGTTTTCTTAACATATTTCTCTTTATTAAAATGTGATCTGGTACTCACAGAGGCTCCTAAATAGTTAAGCTGTGGTTGCAATGAATACAAAAATTTTAAAGGATCTATTGCTACGGTTGGTCCATCTGAAAGCCGTGAGTTCAAAATACACATGATTCCAAGAAATCATTTGATTTTCTCGCAAACCAGACAAGAATGAATATAAGCTCTTAGAGAAAGCGGCCTGCTTAGTTAATGCCTGGTGATTACTACCTTTTAATTGAATTAAGACGTGTGTGTATGCAGCAAACAATGACAAAAAGTATCCTTGCTTTTTGCAAGGAACAATGTATCGGAATGATAATGAAACACTGTTTTATTTGCAGATTCGTTGAACCATAATATTTGTCAATTAAAGAAACATTTAGCATGTGTTTTTAAAAAATTTTTTTATTTAGTTTCAAGAACTTAAGCTGCGAGGAGGAAGTTAATAAAAATCAGAATTTGTGATTCGGAACAAGAGAAAATTTTGTTCTTTTACAATGAGTTTAATATGGGATCGTAATTGCCATTTTCAAGATATCGCTTCTGTTAATAAAAACGTGTCGATCCTATGGCGATCTCTGCAATTGGGCGAATTTTGCATTTGAATTTGCGCCTCCATCCATATAAAGCCCAACTCAGGCAACAATTAAACCCGGCTGACCATTCGTTCATATGCTGATTGGGTGCTAGAGCAACAGACTTTCAATGCTGATTTTTCGAAGAAAATTTTCTTCAGCGATGAAGATCATTTCTCACTTGGTGGTTACGTCAAGAAGCAAAATTGTCGCATATCGGGGTCGGAGAACCCAGCAGTGATGGTGGAAAGGCCATTGCATCCGGAGAAAGTGACTGTTTGGTGCGCATTATGGTCTGGAGGTATCATTGAGAAGTATTTGTTCCAAAAAGACACTGGGGGAACTGTTACCGTCAACTCAGAGCGCTATGGCCATATGATAACCGACTTTTTTCTAGCCTGCAATTGAAAATTATCAACTAAACGATATGTGACATCCACAAGATGGTGCCACGAGCCATACAACACAACCGATTTCGGTGTTGATTCACGTTTTGGCGATGTTAATTGGCCACCAAGATTATGAAACTTGACCCCGTTAAACCTTTTATGTGGGGCTACGCCAAAAACCGTTTCTAGGAGGATAATACCCTAATATTGGAGCATTTGAAAGCTAAAATTCGTCAAGTTATCGCCGAGATACCGCCCAAAATGTGCGAAATTAATGGTCGTAAACTACCTCGAAAGGATTCACTGCTGCATCCAATCTAAATTAAGAGTTTTATCAAAATCATAGCTTTATGTGTGTCTTATTTAACTTTACTTTAGAAACCGAAAAATTGATAACTAAACTAAATGAGAATTATTACAAATACAAATTTTTCTGGTCAACAGCACCAGTGTCACAGTCGCCAAGCACAAATTATAAACTAATAATTGGTTATACTTTAGAGAGAAAAAAACTAACGTTTATTTAATTACAGGTCCTCGGTTTATACAACTCACAATAAATAATATTCTAATAATTAAGAAGACCAGGATTTATACGAATCCCTTATCTACAGTAGCAACATAGAACTTTTTTGTAATCAAACGCAGATGGTCTGTGACTGAAAACCAAGAAGGTCTTACCTCATTAAAACATTTTTCAAAAAATACAAAAGCACTTTTTGTTTCAGTTCATTTTAAATATTTAAAATTCTAATTCAATCCTTCATCAACAGACTGATCAAATGATTGCAATTATATCAAATTAAAATTTATTGCACGCACTGTCTATACCAAGTGTCACGTAAGTGAAAAGTATTATTGAATTTTCTTTTTCTGCTGTACTCTGCAGCACACGTATATTTTTTCACGGCAAGCAAGTTTCTTCTTGCAACCAGCAAACGAATATGATATGAAAAAAAAAAACAGAAAAGACTGGTGGCTCAATAAAAACAAAAATCAAAATAATGATCATGTAGCGACCAACCACTTCTGCAAACTCATTAAGAAAAAAAGGTAATCAGTACAAATATTGGACATGACAAATATTTGAGATGCATCCAAACTTTAAACGTTGTCAACAGATTCTTTCTATAAATAAATACGTTTTCATTATGATTTGACTTTGTGTTGTTTATATAGAGAAACAAGAATAATAATACAATGTCATCATTGTATTTTGCATTGGGCCGTTGCATCGAATAACAGACAGACAGACAGACAGACGGTCCTTAACAGCATCCATAAGGAAACGAAATTGTTACTTAAGAAGTGTTGACGATGACACAATACTAAATAATATTTCCTTGCAACAACTTTTATCTTCTTATTGTTCTTATTTTCTTTTTTAATTTGTTGATAATAGACAACTCAAGCCACTGTCTGTGGCTTGTAAAAGCTAAAAACATGTAAATATGAGTGGGTTAGTTGATAAGGATATGAAAGGGACATTTTTTGTTGCATAGACACATCACTATAAATGTTATGAGAAACTAATGGGAAAGAAACCTTTAGGGAGTATTAATATGTATTGCATTATTAATGTTATAAAGGAGCAAAATAATTTTCATAATATTCAGTTAAAAAGACTCAATAGTGTTTTTGTTTCTAGCAAAAATGTTACACGAGTTTTCCTCTCATACTGCAGGTTTCTATTCTCTTCTAACAAAAAGCAATAGTTTAAGAAAAGGACGTGTTCGTTTCTGAATATGGTGCATATAAAATATGTAAATTTGTTATATGTTTTGCACTCAACATTATTTCCGGGTAAGATGGCATCCTTTCTTATCAACTAATTGGTTCCTAAAAAAAGGCTTTTGTTTTATTTTTATTTAAATGTTTCTTTTGTAGGGAAAAGTTTATGGAAAACTAATAAATTTAAATTAAGCCAACTACAATTCTAGACCCTAAAAGACAACATTACAGCTACCATTGGCGACATACCGGCCGAAATGCTGGAAAAAATATGTTAAAATTTGAGCTCACGGTTGGACCACCTACGGCGTAGCGAAGGACAACATTTACATGAAAAAACATTTAAAAAGTAAATAGCAGGCATTCATTTATCGCCCAGGTGATTTTTTAAGAGCTTTTAGATATAGTTTAAAAGAACACATAAAAATTCAGAGAAATGTATGAAATCTTTATATGAATCTATAGAACGGTCTGTATAATTCAATGTATAAGGATGATTTATTTCGTGTGAATCCTGAGCTCGGCTACGCCCCAAATAGTTCATATACTGGGTCCAATTTCGGTATACAGTATTGTCTTCCAGTGCATCAACCATTGCGGGTTTGTCCTAACAGTCGTGAGTCTTTACAGTCCCACTAAGAATAGTCTAAAGGCATTAAATCGCACGATCTAGGCGGCCAATTGACCGTCCCCAAACGTGAAATAAACTGTTCACCGAACTCGCCTCTCAATTGGAATATTGTTTCACGTGTTGTTTGCCATGTGGCACCGTCTTGTTGAAACCACATGTAGGCAAAGTCCAGCTTTTCTATTTGGGGAAAAAAATTTGTAATCATCGCACGGTAGCGCTTGCCACCCACAGTAACATTCCCGCTTTCGTCGTCTTTGAAAAAGTACAGTCTAATGATGCCACCGGCCCATAATCCACACCAAACAGTAAATTTTTCGGGATGCAATGCTTCTGGCTGCTTTTCACACCAAATACGGAAACTTTGCTTGTTCGCGTATTCGGTCAACCAAAAATGAGCTTCGTCGCCGAACACAATTTTCCGATAAAAAAAAGTGGATCTTCATCCAACTTTGCCCGCGGCTATTCACCAAAAGTTGGTCATTGTGGTAGGTCGTTTAGCTTCAATTCTTGCACCAGCTGCATTTTAAGAGGTTTTACATCCAAAACCTTCCTAAAGCAACAGAGGCCCAATTGCTGTGAACGGCGCTGAATCGATAATTCACGGTTATCAACAACACTGGCGGATACAGCTGCAATATTTTCCTCTGTCCGCACTCTACGTATGCGTGTTGATGGTTTAATGTTCAATAACGTAAATTTGGTGCGAAATTTAGTCACTAGATATCGAAGGTTGCCCAAACAGATCATAAAATGGAAGAAGTGCACCAAGCAGTTTCTTAACCGAGCATGAATTTCGACAATCTAATTTTTAATTCGTAATCTATAAGTCGGTTCATGGTTAAATTATAGACCAAACTGAACATGTTTAACAGCAACATGTTGCAAAAATCAGAGCTCTTTTTAAAAGAATCCTGTATCCAATGGCACTTTTTGCTCAAATTACTTTCATAAATATTTGCAAGTAAAAAAACCAACTTTTGTAAAAAGTAGTTTTTCAAAAACTTATTTTCTTAAAAATAACTTTAAAAAATTTATTTTTTATAAATTAAATTTTTTTAAAAGGTTATTTTTCACCAGGTACTTTTCTAAAAGGAGAAATTTTTAAAAGATTTTGTATGAAAAAGTATTTTCTTTTAAAGAATTTACTCTTTGAAAAGGGTATTTTTAACGAAATACTTCCATGAAATGTACTTTATTAAAAGGTACTCTTTATCAAAGTACTTTTTTTAATAAGATATATTTGAAGAAGGTAATTTCTTTCAAAAGGTCCTTTTCCAAAGACATGTCGTTTCTAAGACACACATTTTCAAAAGGTACTTTTCCAAAACTTACTTTTTTTTAAATTGGTGAAATGTACTTTTTGTTAAGGTATTTTTTCAATATGTACTTTCAAAAGTATTACTTTTCAATGAGGGGAACTTAATTGGACCCACCCCCTCTTTTGGGTTCAACAAAAGTCTCCTTAAGGGGGAGATTTCGAAATGGACATCGTCCAGGATTGCACAACAATGGAATGGCATCAATGGTTTAGGTCACTCCAAGAAATTCCTACGCTTTGACGCTGGTAGGGGCGCTCACAGGCCATTACACCTGCAAAGCCCACCTATACAGAATGGGCTTATCTGATACGGAAATCTGCAGATTTTGCGGTGAAGATAAGGAGTCGATGGAACACTCGATAGCAAATTGGGGGGCATTGTGCCACGGAAGACACAGGACTCTACATGTATATACGCTGAGTGAAGACGACCTGCTAATGCTCCCATTGAAGTAGCTGATCCTATTTGCGAACGTATTGGACGGCTAGGGACAGCGAAAGCACAATAGATCAACAATGGTCACAATGCAAGAGGCCATCCTGGGCCAAACCCCATTACATTACATTATTTTTGAAAAAGAACATTTCTAAGAAATTTTTGGTAAATGTATTTCTTTCAGAGGTAATTTTCCAAGAAATTTAACAAATCGCCTGATTTAACGAATATATATTCGTATATGTATGTATGTGTGTATATCTATACACACAATCCTTATTTCGCTATTGTCTGCTCGCCGTTCGAAGCAGCAGGAAATGCGAGTAAATGAGAATTTAACTTCTTCTCTCTAGTAGTCCCTGAAATTAATATTCCTCACTTCAACTTGTCTATTCATTCATCTATTTTCACAATGAATATTTTTCACTATTTTTTTTTCTTCTGTTGCTGGTTTTGAAGTGCAAATGTTTGTCTAGTCAACAACTACGAACAGCAGGAATAACAGTGGCAGCAACAATAACAAGAGGCAAATGTGTACACAAGTTGTAGAAGGACACATGTATAAGCAAATGGTAAACGTCTGTCTGCCTGTCTGTCTGTTTGTCGGTGGGCATATTTGTCAGTTGTATTGTTTAACTATTTTCGCTAGACAATTGGTCGTAGTGTTTAGGAGTGTGTGTTGAATTGTGTTTAAAAAAAAGAGAAGGAAACAAATAACAAAAACATCAAATAATATAACGAAAGCAGTTAAAGCAAAACTTAAATGAATATAAAATAGGAAGCAACATTAGACATAATATTTGATGATAGAAATACGTATGACCTGACACTGGACATAAGCATGCCAAACAGCCGAGCATGTAACCGTCAAAGACATACAAATCTAAGGGCTAAACAGCCATCATCATTGTCCTGCTGGCAGGACTAATGCTTCATGCAATAACAAAATATTCAACTACTCATGCTAAATACTAAAACGATGACAACGACGACATTCACATTAAACGTAATAGCGCGGTCACAATTTTACGACAGGCAATTTGTTAAATATATAGAGCTCATTAAGCACAAAACAGTTTATAAGAAAAAAAATATAGAAAATAAAAAAATAGTAAACAAAAGCAATAATAATACAGACATTTGCATCCACATTTACACATGTGCACATTTTAACTCCTCATTCGCAGGCTCATCCCCTTTTTCCTGTCGCCGGAGGTGAGCATAGACACAATAAACATTAGAACTCTGTCATTGTAGAAGAACTGTTTCCTAAATTGCGTAACAGAACGAGGGCCAGTGTATGATATACAGTGACACACACACACACAAGTATATACACGTTTATACGTATGTACATGTACATAAAACATTGTTAGATTAGGGCTCAAAGAGCAATTAACAATATGTAACATTTAACGAAAGTGTATTGCGCAAATTGTTTAGGCGATAATTGTTTTTAAAATATATATAAATTCTAAATAGAGACACACGATTAATTTTCTTGCTCCGCAACTGAATTGTGGGATGCACTGAAAAGTGTGAGCACGAAAAAGTTTTTACGATAATTGTGAATTTGTACGATGCACTGAATAGTGTGAACACGAAGAAGTTTTTACGATAGTTGTAAATAGAATTTTCTTAAAATATATTGCCCTAAAGATTTTTAATAAACTTATTTTATTTTTTAAGCTTAAGGTCTGTTAAATTTTTCCTAATTTTTATCGACATTTCCGTACTCGTCGAGTACCATCTTCAGGATATGTATTTGTTTATTTTATATAAATTTATATAAAATAAACAAATATCCTGAAGATGGTACTCGATGAGTACCAAAATATCGATATTAATAAAAAAAATTAAGAGACCTTAAGCTTAAAGAATATATTAAGTTTATTAATTAAAATGAAATGGTCAAAAAACTACAACGTATTTTAAACATATTTTTAACAAAGAAATAAAATTCTTGCTCTCTAAAAATTTTTTTTTATAAAAACTTAAAATTCTTTTTGGTGTTAAAACCTATTAAAAATACCATTGAATTTAAATAATGAAAATTAATTTGAAAATATACGTTCTAGTTTTTTGACCGTTTTATTTTAATTAATATACTTAACTAGCTGACCCCGTCCGCGTTGCTGGCCCTAAGCAAACATTAGTGTTATATTACCACACGATTTAAATTGAGCTTTTAACGAAATTTACGGCCTTTAAATAAAAATCCATTGAATACCTATCATAAAGTTTTGGGGTCCATACGTTACATATATACATATACATATACATCCTGTTTTATATGTATAGATCTTTAACTTATTGTACAATGTTGCACCTTAGTAAGCGCGGAATATCTTGTATTATCGAATGATGTAAATATTTTGTAAATAAACCGAAAACTCGGATTTTTTAATGCAACATTTCGAAGGTTTTAAAATTTTGATATTGAATCATTATTAACATAGATTTTTTGTAAATATCTTCGGAACTACATAACCGATTTAAGAGTTTGATATCTCGTGTTGAAAAACATGACAACGGCTTTCAAAAAAAAAAAGCAAAATAAAATTAAAAAAGCACAAAAAATAAATATATGCATATGTCATTGTTGGTGCAATATGAAAATTGAATTTTGCCACGCCCCTCCGCCCACAGACCAAAAATCAAAAATCAGACCCCACAGTGTCACCCGCCCGAGTATTCTGAAGGTTCCCTGAAAATTTCGCCAAAATCAGCCGTTTTGGAGCGATTACGTTACATATATACATACATACATACATACACACATCTTATTTTATATATAGATTTATATTTTAAGCTTAAGGTCTCGTAATTTTTTTATTTTTATCGAAACCATCTTCAGAATATTTGTTTATTTTAATCGATGAGTACCGAAATATCAATAAAAATTAAAAAATTAAGAGAACTCAAGCTTAAAAATAAATTAAGTTTATTAATTTACAGGAATAATAATAATAATAATAATAATAATAATAATAATAATAATAATAATAATAATAATAATAATAATAATAATAATAATAATAATAATAATAATAATAATAATAATAATAATCAAGCAATCCTTGTTTTTCACCCAATTCTTATGAACAAAGGACTTGATTCCTTTCTTTTAACTGCTTTGGGATGAAGTAGCGAAATCCATTTTTTTCATTGATGATAATCGAATTCACTATTGAGATTTTTAGTCTAATTAATAAACTCTTCCTATTCAACAAAAGGGCTTTTTTATATATTACAAAACTACAAATGAAGCTTTCAAGGCCAAATATGATTCATATTCTACTAAAAGTTTTGTAAACGTGTAGTTTCTGTTACGTTATATTACACTGGTACGGAAAGATTCATATTTAAATTTTGAGTCTAGAAAATGGCCGATAATTTATTATTTCTTTAATAATAGACCAATACAATATTGACGTGCAAACTCGCATGTCAAAAAATATAAGACAGACTAATAAAAAAAATATGAAGAGAAATTGAGTTTGAATTATTTATTTGCAACAGTGATGCTAATAAAACAAAAACAAACTCGGTAACCGCATAATGTTCGAAATATCTATTACGAAAATAAATTAATTCGCAAATTTTTCAATACAATTCCTGCTTAATTATCTTTTTGGTAATTTATCATATTATTGTTAATATACATTTGCATAATCTTTAGAGTACAATTGTTATTAACATTCAAATATTTTTACTTCACTATCCGTGTTAATCGATTACAGGTTTTGAGCATCACTAATAAGTTAAAAATTGGTTATTTTGACGTTTTTGAATACAAAACTTGTAATAATTGTTTATAAGACGAAACGTGTTTACTAATAATTGTGTTATTTAAAACTGTAATAACAACTTTTTATGAATACCAGCCATTAGAAAATAATTTAAAATAAAATTATGAATTCAGCAAATTTTATTTTAATTTCTAAAATTTTCAATAAAAGTTATTTAAAAATTTCTAATACACTAATCGATACGAGCGGCAAATTATTTAAATTTCAAAAAACCTAAGAAACTTTTTTGCTTTCAATATATTTCGATCTAGTTGTATAAATAATTTACAAGAAGCTAAATTGCATTTGATTACCGAGAATCGAGAGATAAAAAATGCAATTAATTTGCGGGGAAATATTTTCTGTACACTCACGGAAATGAAGTTCTACTTTTTTCTAAATTTTGCCATGATCTATTCGATTATTAATACTTTGAATATAATCGCAATTTACAGCATACATTTTTCATACAAAAAAACTTTTTCAGTTACAGCCTTTATTGACTGCCATTCTTATTCATGCCCCACGTTTTATGTTGGCTGATAGGAATGTGGCAAAAACAGATACTTGAAATAGAAGCAGCCAAGACAACAGCCATGGTCGCAGCTACCGGGAGTAACCTTGTGCGTGGCCTTATTTTCGTATTATCAATTCATTGTATTTCTTTTAAACGAATATTAAATTCGTATAATGTGATCTCCTTTTTATGACACAGGTAATCACAGTTAAATGAATATGGAAGATTTGTGTCTATCAGGGAATATGTTTGCGTATTTTTGTGTTAAAGAAATAACACGACGAGTTTAAGTAGTCACTAAAAAAAGCACTCCGTCACACACGCACACACTCACACACACACACACACACGTCTCTTCAAACGCATCTTATACTTTTAAAACACTTTAGGCCCTTTTTTTAATGACAAAAAGCTTATCGACGATGTCATCTGCTTTGACATCTTTTTATTTCAATATGCGTTCTAGATTGGTTTCAGCGGTTATCAGAGTTGAGAGTTTTAAATCTGAACAGGTAAAAAGAATTAGTTAAAGGAAAAAAAGCTTATAATAAAAATTTGTAAAATACCTTTTAGAAGACTTTGTGTAATAGACAAAAGCTGCTTTCTTCTCATTTTTTATTCATATGAAATTTATACAAAAGTTGCAAGTGTGAGTCGATTTCTTTTTAAAGGGTACGATCAGACGGGGCAAATGTTTTCAAATATAATCTTATAATACTTAATGGTATAGAGCTTGACATATTGAGTTGCAAGTGGTTTTAATAAAACTCTTGCCAGGGGGAGAGGCACTCCTGTTGCTTAATTTTTATTCAAAATTTTGTTTCTTTCGTATTTTTTGTGGTCCACAAGACCTTGTTCGACAGTGCTTCATTCGTAAAGGCCACCGGTTATTCTTATTTTGTCCAAAAAGGAAAACAACTAAGCCTGAAGTGAAAACCCCCTTTGTACGGAAATGTAGGATGTGGAAACTAAAATGCATTAAGTGGCTTTGAATATGCTAGAGGAGGGATAAGAGGAAGCAATTTTGTATTTGGGATAAGTTTTAGGGGCAGTATTATCTCGCTATTAAGGTCAACTACTCAGCTTGATTTGGAGATAAAATTTGGCTTAATTCCTCATTATATTATTATTAAATGTATACCAGGCATGTTAGTCTTTGGACTCATTACACTATTTTAACCCTCGCAACATCATAGTGAATCAATATGCCAGCCTATGCTTCCAAATATGTATGAAGACAATGGAACTCGGCTAACCCAACTCGACACATGTGGCACATGTAAAATAAATTAAAGTGAAATATAATAAAATAAAGTAAAATAAAATTCAGTAAAAATATTTGCTTATATTTAATAATATAAAAATATGTTAAACAAGGGATTCGCTTATTTAACCAAGTAATTGCACCATCTGATCAGACCCTTAGACTCCTTAATATCACCTCTTTAGCAAGAATTTTAAAGGTTGGTTGTCTTGTCTTAAGTAAAACCATTTGAAAATTCTACATAAACGTTGAAAAGAGTGGTTTGGTAGCGATTTTTTAAAGGATCTCTTATGCCTAGATAAGAGAGTTACAATAATAATTTCCTTTTTCTTCTTTTAAGACGGAAGGAAAATTATTTAAAGAAGACATTTCCTTACTGTGAAGGTTATAATAGGCATTGTCTTCAGGGGTATGATACTTGATTCCTATTCGATTAAATTGTGAAAGAATTTAATGTTTAATTCAAACAAAACACAAACCAAAATAATCAGAGTTTTCAATGAGAATAATCTCTTTAGTTGGATTTGAAATTGCAATTTTATTTATTTTATTAACTTTTTTATAATATCGAAACACCGTCTCCTAAAGACCAAAAAGTCGTAAATGACAAGAAATTCAAAAATATAGACTTTTTGTTTGATTACGATACAAGTAACCATTGAAAAACAAATGCCCATAAAATTTTACTGACTTTATTAACGAAATTGAAAACGCCGTAGTTACAATTTCAAGAGTTTCATAATCCCAAAAGCCGTAAAAATGTATTAAAAGACAATAGTTTCAGGTTCAATTTGAATAAGGCCCCAGGTACTGATAGAAATAGTAACCTGATGCTCTTAGACCAAAAAAAAAAAAAAAATTATCCTTCTAATGTTTAACGTTGTCTTACGCCTTCAACAAAATCCGTCAGTGTAGAAGGTATCGATAATTACTATGACCCCACAATCCGAAAAGGGCCATACGAATGTTGAATCATGCAGTTTGTTATCTAAAATGTCAAAGTTATTTGAGAAACTACTTGCGAGCAGGCTGACTGATCCCAATACTGAACGACAGTGGGTGCAAACCTGCTTACCAATTTTGTTTTAAATAGGGAACATAGAACCATCAAACAGACACACGCACTACCACTTGTAAATGTAGTTAGAAATGTAGTAGGCGGAAATTAAGTTAACTATTGGTAAGCTACTTGACTGGACGCAAATTTATTATCAGGGAACATAATTTTTTTGGCCACGCCACACCATATTCATATCACTTTTACTTTGCGAAGGAAAACAACGGAGTCAAATACCTGGGTATACGTCTTTATCGTCATTTAACGTGGAAATCTTAATCTGCAATGTTAATCCAAATGAAATTAAAGACTGCCGATTGCAAACTTCTCCAATAAAATGCGATCTTTAAACCAATCTGCTGGAATGGAATCCTATTGAGAAGCACCGCCTCAGCATCCAATATAAAATCCTCCTGGTATTTTAAAAATTTTCATGTTCATCGAGATCTAGACGTTCCTTTGGTTAAAACAAAAACACATGACAATATACATAAAGAAACTACAGAATCAAACAAGCCCACTAGCCCGCAACATTCTAAATTATAGATGATAAAGCTCGACTCTTGATCGAACTCAAGAGAAGTGAAGACAACATAGAAGAACCCGTGGAAACTAGTAATTTTTGTCTGGCATTGGCTAGATTCCATGTACATTGAAGAGTCACACAAAAAAGAAATATAAAAAAAATTTGTAATCCAATATCAAAACAAGGCGATGTTTTCGTCAAGTAATTCATGGTAAATGGTATCATTTTTGGCGGTTGATATAAACGAAAAATAATATTTAAACTCCACTCACAGCTCCATAACTTTTAATAGCAGCCCCATGTGACAACCAACAAATACTTTCAACGGAAGCAAAAATTCGCACAAATATTTTGCCTTCTTTTAAAAAATCCCCAAACAGAAAATTCGATCACCAAGATATCGGCGTTTTCAGGTGTGTGATGGTCGCCCGATGCGCCTGCTTTCCTGGAGGTTCCAGTCTTTGACTTTCCTAATGATATCATCTAATGGCTTGCGGAGAGTGTGTCCATTTGCGTTTTCTTATTTCCATCTCAATTTGTTGCTGGTTTGTGTCTGACCAGATTTGAGCGTTTGATATTACGGAGGGCCAGTAAGCTCGGAATATTCTGCGTAAGTATTTGTTAACAAACATCTGAAGAGACTGGTTATCGCGCAGTGCCATATTCCACGTTTCGCAGCCGTACAATAATGTGGATTAAACGCTGGAGTTGAACATTTTAATTTTTGGTGTATCTCGATGTATTATACGATTTCCAAACAGAGTTAAGTTGGGCAAATGTATTGCATGCCTTATTAATACGACGGACAACAGTATGCATACATATATCATCCGCTTTGTTTAAGTCTTCTAATCTGTCTTCTTGCAAACCCCATGTAATCCCTCTGCTACAACTTGTTGACTTTTGCATCACTACATCGAGGATACACAGCCTTGGCGAACTCCGGTTTTTATTTTAATGTTTTTACTTAATTGTTTCTCATGTAACACGCGTCATGGTAGGCGGGAAATCGTCACATCTAAACGCCACATCTGATACCAACATTTTATCCACTGATTTTTTAAGGGACAAACATAAATTTTTTTTGAATTGTTTTTATTCACTGCCTTTGCACGAAGTTAAATGTCTACAGCAATAATTAATTTCGCTCTAAATATGTTTGCCATTTCTTACGACTATAAAACTTTGAAATTTTATTTTAGTGATTGCACACTATCGATTGCGATAAAAGAAAGTAAAAATCAAGAGTTACGTTATGTTGCTTTTTACGTGGTAAAGGCACAATATATTTAAATAACAACAGGCGTTACGTAACGACGGAAACAGATTCAAATTTTATGTGGTTCGTAAGCAACGTAAAGTTACGTTTACGAAATTATATGTATTTACACACATCGCTTATTGAGCTCATGCGTAACGTTTACGTAAAAGTAATTCTAACTTTACTAGCAATTACGTAGTGTAATTATTGCTGATTCTACCTTTTTGGTTAAGGGGATTTTTAAAAATTTGTTTCTGTTTTTGATTGCCATTCTTCTTGCGAATTTTAAAGCTTTTCGTCATTATTTTTTTTTTGTCTCTCCTCTTTGAACACATTTTAAAATTGTACAATAATTTTTCAATATTTCAATACATTCAATTAATTATTTCTTTGATTTTGTGTTGAATTTTCATTTAAATTGCCTAATTTATTCAATTATTGTACCAATTGATTAAAATTCGTTGGGGTTCTGTTTTATAAACTAATATTTTTTGTAATTAGAAATATCAGCAAGACACACAACAGGAAGTTCGTGTGTAAAAATAATGACAATTGCCGACTTAAATTGACTATGAATTATAATTTTGTTAAAAACAAAACATTTTTCCTTATTAGAGGAAAAAAAAAACAAATCAGCCTTAAAATCGTTTACAGCAATCAAGAAAAATTTTAATTAATTAATTTTTTATGAGGAGTCGTCGGCCCAAACTAAATTATTTTTTACAAAAGTCAGAGTGAATGATTATTTGTAAATTCCACCACGTCATCAGTCATCAGCATTTAATGTCGCCTATTCCCTTTAGAAATTGTTAATTATAAAAATGAATTTTTGTCCGTTCCGTAGACCTTTTTACCTGCTGTAAAAATACGTTTTGTAATAAAGTAATATAAATATCCTTATCACAGAATAAAAATTAAAAAATTTCAAAATAGCAAATTCACCTACTGTTTCTTCCATATTGAGGTAAATGCTTTCGTCATACAGTCGTATACAGTCCATGTTTTAATTTTATGTTAAAATAAATTTAGTCCTGCCTTCACACTGGAGGTCAAATACTTAGCAAAAACTAAGTTTATTAACACACATTCGGATTGATGTGAATTTAGCAACATTCGGACAGACATTTAAAATTTATGTTCACGGGAAATCAAATATAAAATCATGTTTATTTTAATTTTGCATTTGCTATTTGAATTTAGGGTTGGAACGCAGTGAGACTCTGTGTCTGATTCTAAAATAAATGAATATGTAATAAAATAAATAAATAAACAAAAATAAATTTTACCAAACAACTGACCACTGACTGCCCTTAAGGACTTCCAGTGAGCAACTCTCATACCAGTTGTTAGAAAACAAATACATTTGGCTAAATCTGTGTGTAAGGACTGGGATTAAGCAACCTAACATGGCGAATTTGAATTTCTGTTCAAATATTTCCTCCATTTTTTATTTAAAAAAAATTAAGGTGTGAAACTTTTGCATTTGATTTATAATAGAAGTCTGATTTACATGCATTTAAAGGCTGATATTGCACGTAGAAAATCTAGGGCTGGGAAGCTCGTTATTTTGAAAAGAACTAAATCTACTACAAAACAACTACAATAATCACAGTTATTACGCGTGTGGAAAGGGAAAATATTTTTGTGTTCTGGTTAGAAAAACAAAGAGTCCGTAAGTGTCCATTTAAAATTCTACGCAATACTGTGTAATATCTGGCAGTCTAGAACGGTGGGTAACAATAGACCGATATGCTATATGTGATATAGATAAATTCCAGATACGCAAAGTATTGAATTAATAAATCTTTTAAATTCAATTATTTATTTGCAATATAAAAATCAGTAGCCTAATTCATATTTTTGTGCAATTGGTCTTGCATCATAGCATTTGCAAAATTGTATAGCATATTTTTTACACTAATTTGCAACACTTAACTGACAGCTGACAATAACAAAATAAGAAACATTAAAAAAGGTAAAAATAATAGCGTATTAAAAGGATTGACCCAACAAAAAATAGACCGAGAAGGACATAACAGATATAATAAATTATTATGAAAAAGCTACGCAAATAGAGGTTATAAAAAAATTATAAAATGCTAAAAGAAATATACACTCAGAATTTAAAAAATCACAATTCATGAAAGTCCTTTACCATTGCAAGAATTTGCAATATCATATGCACAAAATTGTGAATTGCGGTAATGTTTTTTTATTATTATTATTATTTTTTTTTTTTTTTGAAAGTAGCAGTAACATAATATACATACGTAATTCAATAAATTTTCTTGAAAACAATTTTATATGTATATGACATTTCACATGAAGCATAGTACTGCCCAAAAAAATTTTTTTCAGAATTTTCTTCATATTTAGCATTACTGAAATTCTGCTAGACACTATATACATATGTGAGTAAAAAATATTTGTTTGCTTATGATATTGATTTTTCGGTTTGATGTTTATATTTCGGTTTAAAAATAATAATAATAAAATGGTGTCCAAATTGGAACAATTTTAATTTGTTTTTTCTCAAATTAACTTTTCTTAAGGTGATAAAATTTCATATAAGAACCACTTAATTTTATATATATTTTTTAAATTGAGAAGGTAATTAAAAAAAAGAGAAAAAACTGCAACATTTTAGCACCGTGCAACTCGAAATATAAACATCATACAATAATGGACATCACAAATACGCACATATCTAGTGGAAGTACCAGACATCATGCCAAATATCGAGGAATTTCGGAAAAAAAATTTCACACAAAACGCCTAATACATACATACATACACACAAACACCCACACATGCCCGCGCAAAAACTTATAACATTACCAAGTACTTACGCTGTAAACACATCGTAATTACTTACGAAGTAAACGCGTAAGTATTTATATGGTGACTGTACAAGTACTTGCGTTTATATATATTATATATACAATGGAAACTCGATTCTTGCACGCAATGAAAACCCTGCTCGGTGCAAGTTTCGAGGTTGTCGCAAATACCGAGTTTTAATACAAAATAAAAGGCACATTAATCTACCAGTATTTAGAATCTAAATTTAATATTTCAATTCAAAACAATTAAGTTCAACGCATTAAATTTAAAATTTAAAATTTTTGTTTGTTTTGTACAAAGTCGCTTATTCAGTACTACACGGTTTCTTAGTCTCTGGTGCCTCATAATATCGTCTAATGATGCATGGTTTTGCTCCGCCCATTCTAAGAAAATATTGAACGCTCATATACTTAGTCTCCTCCGATATAATTTGCTTCGTATTGAGTATCACGACACCGGTTTCTTCAGCATCAGTGCGTAATGAAAAATATTTCTATTTTGCAAGAATCGACATGTGCAAGTGTCCAGTATGTGCAAGAATCGAGTTACTACTGTATATATGTACCTTTGAAGTGAATTGCGATTTTTTTTAATCTTACCTTAGTTATAAATATAGACCAATAAAAAGTATCCAACATACATTTTTATATCTACGTTATTCGCTCATCAAACCAACTTAAGAAGCAGTGCGCAGCAGTTTAAGTACACAATTGTCACATATATGGCTTACAATAATATGTGCTAGTCACTTACATGTACATACATATATGTATCATATATGAGGCGTGTTAAAAATTAAGATTTTCTTTGTTAAAAATGAGATAGAGGCATATCGAAAAATCAATATGCTGCTATCCACCGATTTTCGCTATATTAGATATATCTTCTTGTTGTACTGAATTTTTATATATTAAAAAACTAAAAAGTCGAACACGATGCAAGTACTTACGCACATAAGACGTAAGTACTTACGAGCGTACGACGTAAGTACTTACGAGCGTACGACGTAAGTACTTACGAGCGTACGACGTAAGTACTTACGTTATAAACACCTAAGTACCTATGCCGAACCTAAGCAAGCACTGCTCTTAAACTACTTAATTGTTGAATTACACAAGTGATTATGTTGAAACTAGGAAGCAATTAGGGAATCACAACGTAAGTAAATATGACGTATTTACACAAGTATTTTTGTCGTAAAATATTTTTAAACATCACATGCATATGCACTCCCATGATTTTCGTTCGATATCTGTCCTTACAACTCTCAAGGTAAATGTAGTGTTTGATTTACGTTCATGCTAAACAACGTTTTGGTAAATTTGTATTATTTTATACGAACTAACAAAACAACACAAACAAAAACTAAACTGAGTTAAATCTAAATACGTTTTCTCTTTCCGTGTACGTAACAGCAGTCAAAAGCAGCAGCAACTGGCTTAAACGTTAATTACTTGTAGCAAAATTAAAAGCTGATAGTTTTTTAAGTTTCTACTTTAAATGTGACTGACATACACATTTACATACATACATACAAATTAAAGTGTCCCAAATAAATATATTAAAAAAAAATAAATGACTTCTAGTTTTTTATCTATTTTTTATTTTATAATTATGGAATGGAAGTTACAGATTTTATTAAGTTGAATTTATGTTTTTTTTTTAATTTTAGCTTTTTGATACAAAAAAACCAAGGCAAGCAGCTAGAGTTAAACAAAAAAAGAACAAAAGAATTAACGGCCTTAAGAAGATCCACACACACACAGACACACATACACAGAACAACGTGGGCGTTTAAATATGTGGTTCCAGTTTCTGAAAGACATACGAGCCAACATCGAGACAAAACAGTAAAAGATGCTAAACGCTATAAAATCTTGCTACAAAATGTGTAAAAACTTACCAAAATAAGATAAACAGTAGCATGTTCCCAACAACAGCGGCAACATAAATAGCAATAACAACAATATCATTGATGGCAACAACAAATATTATGCCAAAACGCCAACATACAATTCAGTGAGAAGAAAGGGTCTCATCAGACACTGGTGATGTGTGGGTTTGTCGGAAAAGTGTTTGTAGTGACAAAGGGTTTTCTAAAAGGGCTGGTTTGCTGTTGGTAAATGGTATGAACAAATCTGTAGGCAATTTTGTATGACCATTTTTATCAATAAAATGAAGCTCACTTGGAAATTAGTGGGTGCCAAGACTTAAAATACATTTTTTTTTAAGAATAATTGAAATAAAATATCTATGCATATTAATTACCCCAAAAAATGACGGCATTTATGGTTGAAAGAAGTTTGAAGCACTCAGGAGAAATTAGCGATGATACAACATTTGAGTCCATTATTTTATTAAAGAATATAAGGGGCTCCTACAAACGTCGTGCGCATCCAAAAGCACACGCATTGGACGACCATAGACGTCAATGTGTTAAATACAAAAGACTGAGTAAAAGTAAGTCGATACTTTCGACATTTTCACAGCATGAAGACTCAGCTGATTGATAGAATAGTTAAGGTTAGCTTAACCCACTATTACCCGGTACCTGAATTCGCAAAGCGAAGAAGAATTTTGTTCCTTCCTATTTAATTCGTAATAAATCGCAAATTTTCCCATTCGTTAGAGTAGTTTTGCTAGAAATTTGAAAGGGTTAAAGACCCTCTTAAAAACATTCTAAGTACGCCTATGAACACCAAGCTTCCCCTTCCAAAGAACGATTTAAAAAAATTAATACGAATTTCCCACACTATTGCAAATTTTATACAGACTCATCCTTTTCCAGTCCTAGATTAGGTTTTATTCACAAGCCATCAAGCGGGCTAATTATACCCTAAAAATTCCTACAAAGTTCTGCATTTCGATCTCCTGAGAACAAAACAAGAACTTCTTGAAAAGACTAATGGATAAACCAGCAACCCTTTTCGAGTTACTTCAGGTGCTAAAGAAAATACTTGCCTTTGTTCCTATAGAATGAAAGTATTGAACTGATTCTTTCTCCACTTCGTCTCAGCAGCTCTTGAGTCTTGGATATTTCTATGTGCGACAATGATGGAACTATTTATTTCCAAGCACAGTTTTCAAATCTATTTGACAGCTGAATTAATCAAATATATTTGTATCAAATTCCTATTCGTATTCCCTATATCCAAGGCTTACTCTCGCGTACTCGACAGCCCTAAATGCCTTCATCCTCTAAAGCCCATCGTATTTTGACATGATGTCATTCGAGCGGAGCTAGAGATTGAATGCATAGAAACATGGGCTATATTATCACCATTGTTAAATAAATGGCCCTAGTGGAGCCCCAGACTCTCATACAAATTCATTTTACAGCTTCTGCCATGCCATATACTCTACATCCGCTTGGAACATAGGGGAGTTTTCGTGTAGCGCTAGTGAGAGCTTAAAGTCAATATCTTTCGAGAAAATCTCCCATCCGGTATCAGAATTCATTTTGAAGATGTCCACGAAGACTAAAACCCAGTTTGTCGCTACCCCTAAGAGTGCTAAGTAATAAGTATACAGCATCACCGTTGCGAATACCAATAGTAAAATTTTATGACAAGCATTTTTGTATTTCTGCTCGCTATAAGAGTATCTCTTCTGAGGGCGATTTCGTTTTTGTCCATTATCAAGAAGGACCCAAGGATAAGGTCAAAAAGGACCCTCGAAGAGTTAGAGGATTAACGCATTCCACAATAATGCCGATCGTAGTGTGTTACATGCATAAAATTGCTGTACACAAATTATACCCAAAAAAATAAAACTGGCAATATTTCTTATGTTGAATGACTATAACATCGTTCCAGAGGGTGGAGGGATCTTTACCCTCCGATTTAAGTTTTACAGCCGATTATACATTCGTATAGTTTAGCTGTTTTCTATCGGTATCAGTTGTTAGAACCTTATAGTTTTTAAAAAAGTGCAATTTAAATGGTTTAGTTATTTATTTCGATCTACTTTTATTATATTCCATGGCCATCTCCTCGAGCCATTAACTTGGTGTGAACATTAAGCATAACATACTCCCATGTCGCACATGAGTTCAGCTTGTGAAGACGGCTCATGCTCATGTCGTCTGATAGAAAAAAATTCATATATAATGAACAGAATAAAAAATATCACGCTCCTACGAAAAAATTAACAGAACATGAACATCAACACGTATTCGCCACATACAAGAACATGAACATGAACATATTAATATCGCTGCTCTGCGGACGTTATGTTCATGTCATGTCATGAAGACGTGGTGTTACTCTCCCAAAAAAAGGAATAATGCAGAAAGTTGAAACAGAAATTTGTGTTTCTTTTTTTATACTAGAGACTGCCTGTCATTTTGTTGCCAGTTAATCAGCTGAGATCGGTTGTATATCTTTCTTTCCTTTAAGCGAATTTGCACTTGAATGATTTTTTTTCGGCAAAATTCTATATTATATTCGTTAAAAAGTAGTTTGTATTACCAAAAACCAATTTTTAAGAAAAACCGTAGATAATAACTCACACAACAGAACTTTTACAAGAATAATAAATTCACGAAATATTTTTAGCTTCTCTTGATACTGAATATTATATAAGTATTGCATTTATTGTTATTGTTTTTGTAAGTACAAAATTTTGTATCATCTGTAGTCTTGTTTATAACATTTGAAAAAAAAAAAATCAACAAGACCGATAATTTTTTTTTTCTTTTCGGCCACCAAAAACACAAAAAGTCACACTGTGCGGCGGTAAAGCAAAACACTCGTATTTACTTAGAATGACCAATTTCAAACCCCTCTTATTGCGAAACCCTTTATCTGTTGCTAGAAATCATAGACAATCAAATTTTTTAAGATTAGATAAAATATGTCTGGTATAATAGATTAATTTTTTTAATCATAATTAATTGTTGGTAAAAAAGATTTATGTTAAAAAAGAAAAATTAAAAAAATAAGGTCGCAATATGAATGTCATTTTTTAATAGTAGAAATCAAACTGAAACTGTTATTTTTCTTTTTATTTATGAATATACACGTACACAGACTGCGAAGTGATTCTGGTTTCGTTGCAGAGAAATGCAGAATCTTGGGATGAAATCCACCTCCCCAAAACCCCAAGTCACTATCCTGAGGAGTCGCCAGGCACAAACTATTTATATATAAATTCTAGATAGATTTTGTTAATAAAAGAAAAAATATCTTTCAAAATAATGGGTCTTTCACTAGGAACTACCGAACTTTGACTGCTAATAGCGGACATATTTTCGAACGTACATCTGTGAAAGTGACTGTCAGTATGTTTTGCCAAATCATCATGGACAGATATAACGTCCAACAACACGTGCATATGATAAAATTGTTTTGTCAATTTTACGGTCACCATAATCGTCCTACTGACAGGACTATTCGTAGTGTGGTGGATTAATTTGAAATCTGTAGTTTAATAAATAATGAGCTTACCAATACGTACTACGACGAAACGAAAGATCTGCCAAAAATCTCGTCGCTGTTCGTAAGAGTGTCCAGAAGAATTCGAAACAATCGATTTCACGTCGCTCACAAGAACTCGATCTTTCGCAGACCTCAACTTGGTGCATTTGGCGTAAATCCTTGAGCCTGCATTCGTGCAAAATGCAACTGACTAAGAAGCTGTAGGTAAACAATCATAGCCACGGCGTATGTTCTCGGAATGGGCCCTGTAACAGTTAAAATGGACCCTGTTTCATCAAAAAATAATCTTCAGCGATGAGGCCCATTTCTGGATGTATGGGTTGGTCAACAAACAAACTTGTCGCCTTTGGAACGATATCAATCCACTTGAGATCAAAAAACGTTCAATGCATACTGAAAAAGTCTCTGTTTGGTGTGGATTTTGGGCTGCTGACGTCATCGGTCCATACATACTTGGGAACGAACTTGGCCAGGCCACCACACTCAGCAGCAAACGCTACGCTCGTATGACGATTTTTTTTCAATCTGAACTGGATGATATGGACACTAACATGTGGTTTCAACAGGACGGCTTTATGTGTCACCGATCAATTTCAGCCTGATTTATACGCCAGAGCCATAGGAAATTCGACATTTCGGATGTTCGTCACTCAGCGAATTCGCGCGGTCATTTGCACGATGTTATATTCCATACAGGGCTTTCAAATGATATCTCACACACTCTTTGTTTTATTTAAAATTAAAGATAGCAAGCGCTTAATGAAAGACCCTTTACAAGGCTGATATATTTATGAACTGAACCGAAGGGTCCGGTTCATTAATACATTACTGTACTGCATCAGAAGAGCAAACTTTTTCATTACGCTGACACAAATCAAATGATGTTCTTTTATTATGTGACTTGTATTCCAGAACAGTTTGATAATTCCGTGACATGTTGTATAAAAATTTTAAAGACAAAAACCCGTTTAGTTTCGCAGCATAGTCTTCTTTAAGCTGGATATATTTAGTCCAATATCTTTCTAGTTTTTTTTTATTTCCTCTAATAATAGGGGCCCTCAAAACAGGCGTTTGCTTCAATGATTACCTCTTTATTTGAACCATTATGTATATTATGACGCTTCCATTGCAAAAAACTTTGGCCCTGCCCTTGTTGTTCGGGAGACCCATTTTAGCGTTCTTTGATATACATTTACCCGAAGAAGCCCCCACTGTTTTCATTGTTGTATGGTTTTTGTTGTATCCACGGTGCAAAAACTTGTGCTGATTAAGCCTGAACATCACCAAACACTGCTTTGAAGTGGACACACCGTTGCGCTTGTGGTCGAGTAAGAGCATTCGCGTCCACATGACTTCAGATAAGATATAGCAAGGACAAGCTTGTGTTAAAATTATTGGAAAAAATCCAAATTTCCACTACTCCCGGAACACAAGTTGTGGATATTATTGGCTTTTTTGTAGCTTCTATTTTCAGTGGGAATGTACGAGATATTTTTTTTAATTTCATTTATTCCTTTTATTTATTTAATTTTTCAATGACACTAAATAAAACTTTTGGAAAAATTTGATATTTCATTAGATCTTTTGATTGGAAAACAAAAAACTTTAACTTAAATCTTTAACCTTCTGTTAAAGAACTGGCAATAATTTTCGCAAATAAGAGACAGACATTAGAATTTTCTGTTCCTAATGGTGAAAGAGATTTAGGACATTAAAAATTTGATAAAAAAAATCAAATGGTAAGTCCATTACAAAGCAGTTACATTAAAAACTTTTTGATTGTAAATGCAACCAATTTAAAAATATAATGGAATTCCTATGAAACTAATTCTAAGAATTGCTCTGTGGGTTTCATTCAGGCGTAATAAATGAAATGAAATGTACTAATATTTTCTGTAAACTCGTAAATCTATTGCCATTTCTTATTAATTTAAGAAGTCGGCTTATATCAGTACGTATGTAAGTATACGATTCATTTAATTTATAACAAAATCAAACTCTAAAGCAGCCAATGTTAAGGGCAAATGGCACGTGCTCCCTCTATATACGAGTACTTTGAAATAATTAATGATGGGCGATTTTAAGATTCAATTGATTTAGTAGTTTAGCTTTATGATGTTTTATTTTCCGAGTCGTAAAGATCAATTGGTCATTATTTAAGTGTACGAGCATGTTTGGGCACATGTACGCAGAGCAGAAGGTGCTTTCTGTAACTTTTTAATTTTATCAATTTTAAACACAGACTCTTGCTTAAACAATAAATATAAAAATCGTTTCCAATCAATTTGTAATTTGTTCATCTTCAACCTTACAGTTACACAGATGGCCATCAATCTATTCAGTGAACCATATGGTTGTACGGCTATTGGAAGACAGACAAGAGCACAAACGGATGGACGGTCAGACGGTCGGGCGCAAGCTGTAAATATTTTTAAAACATAACAAGACACAAGACAAATCAGAAGGGCCAACAAACTGAAGGTTCCATCTAATCGATGCTGGCAATTGTATTGGTATTGGAGTTTTGAAACAGTGTTCACGAATCAGACCAATTCAATTGTAATGGCTCTAACGGGCGAGTCGGTATGGATGAATGGTTGCTAAAGGCTAATGGTAGGTGTAGCATCACCCTCTTAAGTTTTCTGTTTTATTCTTGTTTTGTTGTTGCTGCTGTTGTTGTTATCTTTCTATGTGGTAGTTTTAATTGTACCTGTGCCACGAAGATAAATAGATGCGTGACACAGTAACGCTTAAGGGCATACACAAATGCTGAAGTTGATTATTACGTTGATGATTTGGTTGTTCTTGAAATTCCCATTTTATAAATCTACGTATATATGTATGCCTAATATATGCGTATATGTAAAATCATCTATCACACGTGAGAGCCTGTATTAAAGTTGCCTTTAACATAATACACATATCAAAAGATTTAAAAGCATATAATAAATTAAAACAACTCACATCACTTAATAACGAATTTTTGACGAGATTAATACCACATCAGTGGACATCACTTAACCTCTTCTTTTACACGATTACATACAATCAAAAGTATACGAATACATGTGTATGTAAGTATGTAAACAAATGGCATACGCAAGAAAAAAAGCATATATTTACATAGACTCTACATAATCACATTTATCATACATATACTTACATACGCATATATGGAAATATTTATGATTTTTATTGCTAATTTGCCACGAACGTAAATCTATATTTAGTTTTCATCGATGTTGTCAAACTCTTAATGGTTATTAAATTAAAAAATATTTAAAATCTTTGCTTTACCATACACTTTTGTTATTAAAAGTTATTAAGAAATACAGTCACCTCTCGATAATATGACACCTAAGGGGAGCAACGAAAATTTTATATGACCAAGAGAGAGAGAGAGAGAGATAGAGAGAGAGAGGAGATTAAAGCAATTGAATTGAGTCATAGTTTGAAAGTCCCAAATAAGCCGGCCACATCAAATTTGGTAAATTTTTTTTTTATTTCTCAAATAATCTCTCTTTGTAATCACTAGTTACGTTAACCTGTTTAACTATCAGTTAATCCAATGTTAGGCTTTTGTAAATACAGTAGTAACTCGATTCTTGCACATACTTGATACCTGCACACATCGATTCTTGCAACATAGAATATTTTTCATTACGCACTGATGCTGAAGAAACCGGTGACGTGGTACTCAATACGAAGCAAATTATATCGGAGGAGACTAAGTATATGAGCGTTCAATATTTTCTTAGAATGGGCGGAGCAAAACCATGCATCATTAGACGATATTATGAGGCTCCAGAGACTAAGAAGCAGTGTAGTACTGAACAAGCGACTTTGTACAAAACCAACAAAAATTTTTGAATTTCTTTAATTCTACATAAAATATATACTGTTATACGAATGCGTTGAACTTAATCGTTTTGAATTGAAATATTAAATTTAGATTCTAAATACTCGTAGATGTATGTGCCTTTTATTTTGTATTAAAACTCGGTACTTGCGACAACCTCGAAACTTGCACCGAGTTTTCAATACGTGCAAGAATCGAGTTTCTACTGTACTATGGGAACTCTGCACGATGAATATCAATGGTAAAAAAGTGTTTTGCTGAATTTCGTTGTGGCCGTACAAGCACCGAAGATGCCGAACTTTCTGTACGCCCACCAGTTGAGGTCTTTACACCCGAAACAATTGAAAAAATTCACCATGTAATGTTTTCCGAAAGGAGATTGAAAGTTAAAGAGATTTTTGAAGCCATGGGCATATCTTATGGCTCAAATGTTTCAATTTTGAATGACTACTCGGATGTGAGAAAGCCTTCTGCAACATGTGCGCCACACTTGCTCAGAGCAATTGTGTGACAACTTGGCAGGGATAATTGGAGCTGTTCAAGCGCGTGGACGAAATGTGGATAGCAGTAAAAACATCAGGTATCTCTGGGTGAATCAGCGCCAAAGATAGTCAAGGATTGTTAGCCACGCGCCTTTTGGGATGCATGCGATATAAACCACATCGACAAAACAAACAATGGCGCACATTATACCAACTTATTGGGTCGATTTAATGAAGATTTGAAGAAAAAACTACCGCATTTGGCTAAGAAAAACGATTAATATCCACCAGGACAATGCAAGGATCCACACATGTTCACTTGTCAATGGTAATATTCGGTGAATTAGGCTACAAATTGCACAGTATTCTCCGAATTTAGCCCTTAGTGACTATTACTTGTTTTCAAACCTAAAGAAATGCCTCGACAAAAAGAGATTAGACTCCAACGGTGATCATCTCAAAAAAACCTTGACAAATCTTATTTTTTGGATGGCATAAAAAAATTGGAGTAACGTTGTACAAATTTCATAGAGTTTAAAGAAGACTGACTATGTTTAAAAAATAATATAATTTTTTATAGAAAAACCTGTCTTTCATTCAAAAACTCACATAAATATTTATTGAGCCATCCTCGTATTTTATATAAACCCTGCAGGAATTGATTTTTGTTTGAGCTTAATTTTATATGTATTCGACCATATAAGAAAAATTTAAATCTAAAACAAATTATTGAAAGTATTTTTTTCATATAAAAATTAACAGTATTTCACAATCTATTTTCTTAAAATGAATTCATTGAAAAATACAATTCCTATTCTTAATAAATTTAATGAATTTTTTTAAACTTAGGTTAGGTTAGGTTAGGTTGATTGGAGAGGTGGGATAGCCCATGTCATACGACATACACTTAAGCCAGTGAAGGCTTGATGTGCGCTCCCTTTAATTGTCAGACACAAACTGCCAGAGTTCTGGGGCAGGATTCGAACCTGGGACCTTCGCACTACTAGTCTACGAAGGTCTCTTAATTTTTTTTTTAAATTTTTATCGCTATTTCGAGTATATTTCTATTGTTAATTTTCTAACGACTTAAATTTAGAATGGTTATAGTGGAACACAAGCTTGTTACTAGATATCGAATGACTAAACCTCAGAAATATAAAAACTCGCAAGTTCGACTACATTTCGCTAGTGATCAGCTGTGATAGTTCGATCCCTGATTGTGGGTTTTTTCAACGACAAAAGTCCGCAACGAAAAATTCGTCAGGCGTTATGTCTATAGCATTAATGTTAAATATAATATTAAACAACTTCTTTTGTTGTTAATTTTAAGAAAAATAAACTTTATTTTAAAGGCAGGTTGTAATAACAAAATTTGGTAAAATTTCGCTTTGTCGCTCACATTAACTGAAGTTACTAGAGGGAACTTTAAAAGCAATTTGTAATAATAATGGACTTTAAAGTGTCTGTTAAATAATATGAACTTTAAAGTTAAAATGTCTACAGTTTGGACATGCATTTTTTTTTGCCAAATTATTTGTGCCATTTCTTCAAGTTTAACACCCATAATTTGCAATAAGTGTTTCTTGTTACGAAATTTCATCAACTGTTGATACTTACGTTCATGGACAGGTCCAGTTAACATCTCTTTAACTCTTTTAAATAAATAGGTACGTAAAATAATTTTCTGATATTTTATTGTGCAAAATTTTTTGACTTATGTAAATCAAACACCATTTATTGTTCAAGAAAAAAAATCCTGTTACTCCGCATAATAAAGTGATGAAATGCTTGAATGCTGCTAATAGTGTTAATACTAAAGAGTGTGAGAGAGAGAAAGAGAACGGAGGACAGTTAAATTATTACAAAAAAGCTTGTAACTGTAACTGTATTTAGTAAGAGAAAAACAAAATCAAACGATATTACGAGTATTACAAAAATCAGGCAATGGCTGCCATATTTAACGGTTTAGTGTCATTTTGGCGATTTTTTTTAAACAAAAAAATTGCATTTTAACGATTTGATAATTTTGCACTATATTTGATGATTTTTAAAAATTGCGAGTGGATTTATTTTTTATATTAATAATTATAAAAGCGCTTTGGGCTCAATAAAAACAAATCACAACTATTCCTTTTGCAAATACACATACATTAGAATTATAAATATTATATTAGACCAATTCACAATCTTGTGCAAAAAGGTCTTGCAATGTAGCATTTACAGAATATATTCGAGTATACAGTAACATATGTACTATATAGTTCATATTTATTCTACGTATGCAACATTTAGTTGCAAACGCCAGCAATAACAAAAGAAATACAAAGAAGGAAATAGGAAAAATAATTAACAACATGAATATATGAACCCAGTAGGACTTCGAAAATAGGTCTATATTAAATTAATTTCCATAAGCGTCAAAAATAGAAGCAAGCAAAATGAGAAGCCGCTTATAGGCAACAATTATTTCAAAACCAAAGAGTGTCATTTACATTTACTTCCCAGTGCAATTGCACAGGATTATGCTATTTTGAATAATAAAGATTCTTCCACTGATAAGGCCTATCTGCCAATGCCTTTAGGTATGGCATGTAACATATAGCATTTAGGCATTTAGGTATGGCATATAACATATAACATATAGCTGTCACAAATCACAAATTTTCCATGACTCTGGTATATAAATCAAGCTTAATTTGATCGAAACGTGGTGGATTTTGGCTTATTTGCATTGACACCTCCACGTGAGACTACCATGCCCTCAAATCAATCGTGCGGAATAGTCTATGTGGTATGAGCCAACCTGTTGAAACCACATATCGTTGGTGTTCATATCATCTAGTTCAAGCTATAATAAGTTGGTAATCACACACCTGAAGCGCTCGCCGATGATGCTGATGGACAGGACAACGTCGCTCTCAAAGAAATATGAAGAGATGACGCCGTCAGCCCGAAATCCGCACTAAACTGTGACTTTTTCTGGAGGCATTGGGCGCCCTCCAGAACAGCCAATTCCAAAAAAAGCATGCCAAGTTCAAGACCTCGTATATATATTTTTAAGTACATATACAAACATATATACGAATATAATTTTAAATGAAATATTGCTTAAGATTGGCAAAGTTGTATTATATTATTTTATCTAATTATTCCTTTATTCTTTGTAAATTTAAAATTGTCGATGTATTGAATGTTGAATTATTATTCTAGTCCTTAGGTTAGGTTGATTGGAGGGGTGTGATATCCCATGTCATACGACATACACTTAAGACAGTAAAGGCTTGTTGTGTGGTCCCTTTAATTATCAAACACAACTGCCAGAGTTCTGCGGCAGGATTCGAACCTGGGACCTTCGCACTACGAGTCTAGTACACCACATACTAGTCTACGAAGGTCAGTATTCTAGTCCTTAACTGTTCAAATTCTAGTCCCTTTAACTGTTTAAATTATTTATCAACATACAAAAATACTGCAAATTAAGTTATTAAATTAGCTTTTACTGAAATAAAAATAGATAATCGTTTTGAAAATTTTATATTTTTTTCTAATAATTTACCGACTTTAGGTCTATTTAGATTTATTTATGATCTTTTGTCAATGAATTTAACTGCGGAATTTCCCTGGCGAAGCCACATAAGGGAGTGGTGATGTGAAAATATAGGAAATAAATATAAACAAATTATTTTTAACACAACTGATTTAAAGCACATTCCTTAAAAATAAAAATGTTTTGAAAGCGTGGCAAGCTGATAGTAAAGTAAAGGCCATTTAACTTTTTTAAACAAAATTTTTTGTTGGCTTGGACTGCTGCCTTTAAGAACAAATCTTAACTTTTTAAAACTTCTTAATGGTTTTTTTTCTAATTTCTGCAAAAGAAATTAATGTGGGACCACTGTGCAACGCGGAAAATAATTTTGACGTATTTTTTCCTCCAGAGTTTGACGATTTTACCTCTAATTTATCTTGCATCTTATGTACTCGTTTGTACGTATGTATGTGTGTATGTGTTCTTAATAAATACAAAATAACTAAAAATAATTGAGTAAAGTTAGTACCAGTATTCGAGAACACTGAAGATGGCACAAAGCCGAAACCGGTCTGTTCATAAACCAAATTTGACGTGGGATGACGGAAAATCGTTCCAAATTCAAACAAACCCCGTCGGAAGAATATCACAAAAATTAGTACCAATACATAAATAACGAGTTATTGTTGTTGTTTAAAGTTGTTATTAACACTAAAAACAAACACTTGTAGAGCCACTCACTAATTTTGTTAAGTGCTCTTGCCTACACAGTAGAAGTCAAAACGAACTTATTGAAAGCAGGCAATTTAATTATGAACAGAGTAAATATTTATGTCAATATAAAATAAAAAAATTTTATTTTTATTTTGGTGTCAGAAATGGCAAATTTTGATAAATAATTTTTGGGGGGGTTTCGAAAATGAATGGAAAAATTTTACGATTTTATGTACTTTGTTCGTTATAAGCGTTAAAATTTTCATACTGAGGACTTTTAAAATAGTTCTTTATACGACAATTTGCATAAAATATTTGTACAGAATTGTTGGCCCCGAAGAAGTTATTCGTTATAGGCGATAGTCCGTTATAACAGGTGTATGTTATAGACGAACTCCACTGTAAACTGCTTCAGGCGTGTGTGAGTGTTTTAGTTGCACTAAGTAAAGTGAAGAAAATAATATTACAAAACATATAAAAAAAAACTCAAAAACAATCAACAAAAAAGAAGGTTGAATAAGATCACTTTTTCAAAATGTCAAAAGCTTAGCACAGGTGTGATAATGTTGTTGACGTCGCTCCTTGAAAACAGGCAAAACGAAACAAGAACAAAAATAACAACGACACGAAAATAAAATCACAAGAAACTGGCAAGATTTGTTTGTATGCGCAACTGTTGCAAAAAAAAAAAAAATAATACATACATAAATAAATAAAAATAAAAACCAATAACGTAAACAAACCAGTGCCACAACTTTGTAAACCATTAAAACAGCATCAATGAATTTTTGTACTCATATCAAGCCAACCCGAGCAGCTGTTGTTCGCTTTAAGTCCATTATTTAAAATCGTGCAAAAATGGGAGAAAAAAAATTTTAAATGAACAATGAAAGCGAATCTTAAAATTTGTTAGACATTTAGGACTTGTAGTAACAATTTTGGTTATATTTTATTAAATTTAGGATCTACTTTTCGTATTTCGCCTTAATGAGGCGTTGCTTAATTTCAGTGTAAATTTTAATTTCTTAAAAAAAATTCCAACAAAGTAACGCTACCCTTTACTTTAATGAAATACAAAATTAAGCCCTTGGGATAAAAAAAAATTTGGATTCAAATTACAAACGATCGTTTCGCACAGAATTTTATTTCAATGCATAAAAACATCGCGAACGAACTCCAGCCGCTCATAAATTATGATATACTGCACACACGTACGTACTTATATTTACAAACGTACAACCATACATGTGAAAATATTCAAATATTCAGAATACCTTTTGAGACCTCAATGACGAAAACTCGATTTTAAGAAATTGAGGTGAAATCAGTATCTTCGTTTCGTTTGAAGCGGAAATTTAAGAAAAAAAAAAAAAAATAAATAAATAAAGAGAAATAAAAGCAGCAACAATATTTTACCCTTTTTAAAAAAATTTACAATAATGGGCATCAACCTGGTCCACATACAAGCATTTCGCTAGTGTTGGTGAGTTTTGGCTAATGGATGCAACATCCGGTTTGGAAAACAAGCAAAAAAGAATCTACCGCTATGATCTATTCCGACGAACCGTTGAACCAATCTAAGCCATAAAAGAACAGGTTGTAGGGAAATTGGTGCGCCAGGAGTACGAATATAAATAAACAGTTTGAATATAAATAAACCAGAATTGTTCGTTTTGGTTTGATGTGCAACGAAAATAGATTTTTGTTATTTTTTTTTTATTATTTTGTAATAAAAAAAACCACGAATGTACTCGTATGTTCATTGCAAATACTTTTTCTTTATTTTTATTTTTCCTCTGAGATCGAAACAGGTTTAATTCATGTTTATAATCGTACTACGTACTTATATGCCACACGGTGTTCAACTGTTACGGTCTTACCTCCTCGACTCTTCATAAAAAATACATACATACATACATACACACAAACTTTTTTTGGGATCAATTGAATATGTATGTATGCATGGGTATGAAATGAACGCCAACCCGCTCCCGTTTGGTTAATCATTTGCCTCCTGTTTTATATAAAATTTCATTTTAAGTTTTATTATTATTTTGTAGTTGTAGTTGTCGTTGTTGTTGTTGTTAATGTTACCATATTTATACATATATTTTCCATCTTTTGGTTGTGGCAATTCGGGCTGTTGAGGTTTAATTTTATTTCTTTTCTCTTAAACTCCTTTGTTGGTTTATTCTTATATCTTTATATAACAGGATGATGTGGCCCATGCACGTTTTGGGAAATATTTCAAGTTCTGGTGAAGTGTTTGCTACAGCAAACAGCTGAATTTGTGCATTCAGAATAATTCCGGCATTTCTAAGCGACCCACCACTGCTCTTGCTCAATTAGCGTTTCAAGTGCCTTCCAATTATTTACTGACTTTAATGCCATCATTGGTAGCTGTCAATAGATCCTTCACTTATTTTTACCACGCCAATACTATAGTTTTTTTTGCGATTTCGGTAAAAAATTTTCTACTTTTGCAATCGTTGTTATATTTATTTCAATTTCCTTTTAGCCTTTTTATTTATGTATAATAATATTTTCATTTAAAGAAATATTTTTCATGTAAAGAAATATTTTTGAATTTATGTCGCCAGGACTTTGACTGGCATCGCCCGGAAAAAATTTTTGTATTAATTTTTTTTTATTAAAATATTTTTTTATTATGTTATTTTATAAATTTCTTTCTCAGTTTTTCAACAAAACATTGAATGGCATCGTGTGGAAATTTTTTTTTATAAAATTTTGTTATTAAAATTAATACGACTTTTAATAAAATTAATTTTTTTATATTTTTTTAAATTTCACTAGAACTTTAAGTGGCATCTTTTTTTAAAAAATGTTGTATTAAATGTTCTCAATCTTCTCAAATGTCCTCAAAATAAATTATTTTATAATTTTTTTTTTTCAATATTTCACCAGAACTTCCAGGTACCGCCTGACATTTTTTGTATTGAATTTTGCTATTAAAATTAAGAATTTTATTAAAACATATTTTATTAAACGTTTTTATCATTTTCTTAAAAATTTCGCCAGAACTTCAACTGGCATCTTCTGGAAAAAAATTTTATTACAAAATTATTTTTTAACTAAAATAAATTGTTTATCAAATTTTGTATATATATTTTTTAATTTTACCAGAACTTTAACTGGCATCACCTTTTAAAATTTTTTGTATTAAATTTTCTTATTAAATTTTTTTTAATGAGTCCATTAAATTTTTTGTAAATCTTTTTTCAATATTTAACCAGAACTTTCGACTGGCATCGTCTGGAAAAACATTTTATCAATTTTTTTAGTAAAATAATTTTTTAAAATATTTTTTTTAATTTCAGCAGAACTTTGACTGGCACCGTCCGTTAAAAATTTTTGTATTAAATTTTTGTATTCATGTTTTTTAAATTATGATATTAAATTTTTTATAAATCTTTTTTCAATATTTCACCAGAACTTCGACTGGCATCGTCTTGAATAATTTTTTATTAAACATTTTTTTAGCGTAAAATTTTTTTATAAAATTTTTTTTTTAATTTTTTTTAATATCACCAGAACCTTGACTGGCATCGTTCTTTTTTTTATTAAATTTTTATTTAATTATTCTATTACTTTTTTATGTCTTTTTTTCAATATTTCACCAGAACTTCGACTTACATTGTGTAGAAATAATTTTTGTATTAAATTTTTTTATTAAAATAATTTTTTTTTACTAATTTGTTTCCATATTTTAGCAGAACTTCGACTGGCATCGTCTAGAAACATTTTTTTATTAAACATTTTTTTAATGTAATTTTTTTATTAAACAATTTTGGTTTTATTTTATTTTTTTTTTTAGAAAAACATTTTTATTTCAATATTTCGCCAGCATTTTGACTGGTATCATTTGAAAAAAATTTTGCTATAAATTTTTTTATTACTTGAAAAAATGTCTAACGATACCAGTCGAAGGTCCTGCAAACTGTTGCATACATATATAAAATATTACTAGAATAAACATATTATTCTACTTTTGCTTTGTGCTTTTATCTTAAATTAAAAAAAAAAAAAAAATGTCGTTTAATTGAAAAATGCGATGTTATATCCTGACCTCTAAAAAGAAAATATGGTTGACCCTTCAAAGCCATCCCCGAACTTTTCTCTAATATAAAATTCAAGTGTAAAAGAAATTTCGGAGTATTTAGCATAAATATTTTCGTAATACAATGAAATTTCTGAAACCAATTAACCGATTTAAAGAAAGTTTATGGTATTCGGCGCAGTTTTGAAAAAGTCCGAAAAATGTGTTCAATTTCTAGTAATTGATTTGACAAGATTTTTCGCTGCAATTGGAAAATACTGTTTTCGAAAACTTTTGTGCAGACATATTTCTCGAATGAATTGATTTTTATCGAATTCCAGATATTCGTCATAGTTCTCCCAGATCCAGAAAATTATCAAATCTTGGCAAAGACATTTCGGAGTTTGTAGAAACAAATTTTTTTTTAATTATTTTTGTCGAATACAACGTTTTTAATAAAATTTGCGACAATTGATGTATTTTTTTCAGGTTAAAAGGTTTTTTATTTGTTCGAAAAATTAACTTTCAAAATAATTTGAAGTCTACAAAATAAAATCGCTTCATATCGAAACGATATTTAAGATTGAAATTTTCAAAATAACGCCATTTTCATTTCATTTGTAACAAAAGTTACAAAGTCACACTATTGCAAATATAATCAGAATAGCTTCGTAGGACCTCAGAACTGCGAAAGATGAAATATGTTAATTCGCATTTTTCTTTTAAACGACAAATTTGGAGTACTTAAAGATATTTTTACCACGGCGGTAACGTGAGTTGGGCCCACAATAACTCAGGGATGACATTTGCTCTTGCTTTTTTCTTTTAGTTTTACTTTTGTTAAAAAAATCTCAAGTGATTGATTTTTAAAGAAAATATAAAAGAAAACTTGGCCCAAAGGTCAGTCGAATATATGCGATAGTTCTACAAAATGACACCTGTAGATTCCACGACACTGTGCAAGGCCGTAATTAAAGGATATGACGACTTACAACAAGGGCCTTTTAAATATAGAAAAGATTTCACTAAGACTTAAAATGTAGATCATTTAATTTTAATTTTTTGGAATTTTGATTCCAGCATATTGTTTTATTTTACTTGAGGCCAAACATTTTTGGCAAAATTCAGATTCCATATTCAAGTCATAATTTTTTTTTTAATTCACCGACATATTTTCTTTATTTCTACTTGAAAATATTTATTTGGATAATGTTAACATTTTCAAACTCTCTAGAAGGGTGTCCACAATTCGTTGCATTAGTGCAGAAATACGTTTAACTGGTTTCTGCCATACTCTACATTAAAGTTGGCCATAAACAAAAACTCCAGCCCAATGAGCTTAACAATATTAAGTTGGATCCGATGTCGGTGTCAGTGTCGCTGTTGCCTTTGCTGCTGTTGCTGTAGCTATAAACAATCATGTTTAGTTGCACCAGCACCAGTTGGGGAGACCCTTGAGCACAAAACAGCATCACATGGCTACGAATCGATTGTACATCTGTTCTGTTATGTGGCAGATCCAGCTTGATGTATATGTATATGAATGTACGTAAAAAGCCTGTGTACAAGTTCCAAACTGATTTTATTTATATGCATATGAGTATGTACATACGTATGAATGTAAGTAAATACCACTCACACACACGCGAACATACAAGTGGTGTTTGCCCATATTATAAGTGAATGAGTGTGGTTTTTGTGTGATTTGTATCGTTTGCAGGTTTTTCAGCACCATGTTCGCAAAGGAGAACAACACAACAACAACAACAACAAGAACAACAGCGCAAAAAAAAACAGTTTTTTGAAGTTATCAACGTTACCAATATTATATTTTCATTCTTGTCTGGTTGATTTAATGCAATGTTACACATAATTTTTTTTCTCTCACTGTATTCGAAACTTAAACAATTGCGTGTGCACATCTGCTGGCTTTTTTTCTTTTCTTAAATATATGTATTTTTTCACCAATTTTTATTTTATTGTTTCATTCTCATTTTGTGGGCATCCATCCAGTTTTGCAATACTTAAGCTATTGATAGGCACATATACATACATACACAGATATTGATACTAGTGCATATTTCGCAGTTGTACATACATATCTACATCCATGTTTTGTAAAAATTCATTTGGATGGTTTGCTGTAGTTGTTTTTCGCTTCATAAAGATTGAATTTTACGTTCTTATAATGATTTGGTTGGTGCTGTTGACGTTATACAGTGCCTGCCACTAACATGCCACAAAGTGAACAAAACAAAAACCTCATCATATTCGCTAGTAGCGGTTGGCAAAGGATTTGAGAACACAAACCCATTTAACCAACAACCAATGTGATCTTGTCTTCGCACATTTTTACAATTGATGGTGAGTAAACTGACCATAATGGATGGAGGGGGGAGGGGGAAGAAAAAAACTAAACAACAACAGAAAAACATATTAAAAACAGTCGTTTACACACATCCAGCTGGACACACTTAAAGCCGCAGATCTCTAAAAGGAGCACAAAACAAAAAATCAATCAATATCAACTTGAGCAACTTGAGAAGGGAATATAAGGATTTTTAATAGTTCTTTCATACACTCATTTGAAAATTTTTTAATAAAAAGAAATTTTCAATTAAGAAGCGTTTTACAAATTGATGGCTGCGGCATAAAATTGGTTTATAAATGATTATTTTTTTTTTAAATTGTACTAATTACATTTTAAATAATCTGACATTTTCTTGATATTTTGTTAAACGATAACACAAGCTTAAGCTTTATGGCACAAATTTAAATGCAATAGAAAATTTAGCCCGCACGAAAAAAAATTTCCCTCCGAGGGAAATTTTACATTTACTACAAAATAGAAAAATTCTTTAAATTTCGCCTTAAAAGTCTACATGAAAACTAGAAAAATATATATTTCAAATATGTTCTTAAAATATAAAAATTTTCTATTCATTTCTCGATATCGCTTTTAACACCTGCACCTCAGCTGCCCCCCCAAAAAAATTTTTTTTTAATTTTTTTCAGATTTTTCGGAAAAGTTTTAGAGGTCGCTTAAGTCAAATTTCTCAATTGCCGGCCGAAAACCCACGATTTTTTCACTTTTGAGAATACATTTTAAAAGAACAACGTCAAAGCTTCATTTCTGTGTGTAGAAACCATAAATTTTGTAAATAACGCTTTATAACTTTTAAAATTGTTTATGGAAATAAAAGAAAAACTAATGACGCAGTTTAAAAAATAAAATCATTCTAAATAATTTTTTATAAAATTTAATAAACAAATACAAGTCAAATCTTTTGTTTTGGTTTATTCAAAAATCTTTTAATGGGGTTTCTACGATGAAGTTCAATGCCCTGCTAATAAATTCTGAACATCTGTTTCATAAGTTGTGCCATTAAAGTGTTAGCCAAAGCCACACCTCGTTCTGCCACATCATTTACCACTTGTAAATGTTGAACTTTTGAATATGAAAGTTTCAAATTTCAAATTTTTTTGGGACTTGTTGGCCGATAAATTAGATTAAAAAAATCGCTTTTTGAATAAGAAATATTACATTTGCTTTGAATACTGAGAATTTCAACAAATCAAGAATTGATTTTCAAACATCTTGCAAAACAGTTATTTTATTTTACCGGTAAGTCTTTCTTATCATGGAGTAGTTAAAAAAATTTATAATTTTATTTAAAAATAGAAGTGTGTGGCTTGTGGGAAAAATTATTGATGCCCTTAATAACGTCAAACCGCCGACGAAAATGCAAATACTGCAAAGATTTTTTAAATTACATTTAATGGAAACATATACTATCCAAAGGAGCGTCAGAATATTAGTAGAAAAACTTTAAATTTTAAAATCAAGAGGTCTGTCTTTGGAAGAACCGAAATCGAGATTAAGAAACGGGGGAATTTCTTGGACGACATGAAGAGCTGGGTCGGAAAAAAGCTCAGCATTGCGGAAAATCTAAACGATCAAATAGAGTTCTCAAAACCAAATCGAAATTTTTGGAAAAAGAGTTTAGCTGTAGCGTTGTTAGCGATGATTCGAATGATTCAATCTATGGACCAACAAAAAAAATTGGTCCATACAGAAGTTACAACTTCTTCAAAAATGCATCAGCTTTGTGCAAGTCTTGATAGAACCAGCATTAGATGCCGTAAAGCTTCGCTTATAGTGAAATCCTGCTCAAATCCTGGTCAGAACATCGCAAAAGTTGCATGTTCAAAGGGTTTAATTTGGGGGGGAACGTATAAAACAGCGACAGGTTGTTGCCGATTCCATTAAAAAATCGTTTGAGGGCTCAAATTACATAACAGTAAATTGGGATGGAAAAATAATGTCCGACTTAAAGAATAAAAAGTAATAAAATGTGTTATACACCTACCCCCCGCTTTACACGGAAGATTAATTCTTTATAAGACTGTCCAAACCGAAAAATTAATGTTTATAAAAATCACTTGAAAGGAACATGATTATAAACGAACAGGCTTTTTCAATATGAAATTACGAGTTTGTATTTCATTAAAAAAACACGGCCTAAAATGTTTATAGGCGTAGCTTTTTTTTAATTTTTTTAATTTAATTCAAGATATTTTTTTATGTTGGTAATAAGTATTTAATTTTTTTTGTTATTTTAATTTTAAACTTTAAATTTTATGAATAAAACATTAATATCTTAATTCGTGCTTTTTTAAACATTTTTACATTGGAAATATTTTCATTTCATATACATATTGGACTTATGGCATTTTGCTAAATAAGTAAAACTTTTCATATACTTAGAAAATTTTACGAACATAGTTTCATTCAACCAAATCAGATAAATTGTCATAATTTCGTAATTTTCTCTTGAGCAGGACTCCTTTTTTGGAAAATTTCCTTTGCTTCACTTTAATATTTAAAAAAAAAATTAATTTGATCGAAATTAAGGTTGCAATTTTTTGTATTTGCAAAATATTTGTAGGATTGTGTAAGAATATAAAATTTTCTTATTTTAAAAATATTCATAAAGGGCTATTTTATATTTTAAAAAATTTTGCATAATTAATGAAAAAAAATAAAAAATAACAAAAGCAAATAATAAGAGTAAAAAAATTTTCCCTTTATAGAACCTTTTGTAAAATTGTTTAAGCTTTTAAAAGTGTCGCTCCAGCTGGGAAAGATTTCATTCAAAAAACTACTTCATTTTGCATTTCTAGGAAATTTTAAAATAATTACAATAATTACAACAACTAGTTTTGGAAACTTGCCTATTCCATAATAAAATCAAAATAAATAAATTAATTAATTAAAAAAATTACATGTTAGTGACTAATTGTTGTCATAGATTAATATGTTCAGATTGATATGTTTTTTTTTTTTTAATTGGTGATTGTAATGTTAATTGTCTCCTAAAAGAATAAGTTGAAATTTCCCTTCAAAGCAAATTTCTATAAGGAAAAATTAAAAAAAAAATATATAATGAAAATTTCCCTAGTATCAAAGAATTTCCCCTTTACTTCATTTGCCCTATAAAAGTTCGCTATTTTTTATAAAATTTAATAAAAAAAACTTTTGAAAAATAAGTTTGTTTTACATAATTTTTAAAGATATTTTCTTGCAATGCGCGTAGCAACAATAACATACAAAATTTATTGTTTTAATTTTCTTTATAAAAGAATGATTTCAAAAATTCTGTGAGGAACTACAAGGAGGTATTTATTCACCCTAATTTTAAATGGCGACGGCAATAGAAGCCGACGCCGTTTTTTATTTTTTGCAAATCGGTATTCCATTTGGCAATATTGCCATTTATCAATAACTTTTCACATATGTTTGGTATTCTGGAAGCAAAATTGACGTTGGTGTTGTCTCTAAGTGCCTTCGATTTTGTCGTCGGCATTTTTGATGGTGTCTTGCGTTGCTGTTGTGTTAAATTGATGTTGCTTTAAAATTTGACGACACCAAATATATTAAGGTTGATTATAAATGAAAATTATCCTTTAAGGGAAATTTTGTTTTAATAAAGTTTAATACATAAATAATATTGTGTGCCAAAATTTTTATTTATTTTTTTTAACTAACGCCAAGAAAGTACTCTTTTAAAGTTGTTCTTTTTTAAATTTGACGACAGATATAAAACTTTCATAAATTTTATCGCTTTTTATAAGCAAATGCTGCTTTCTTTTCCTTTTTGCGACTTATTTTTAAGTCTTTTCGCACTGTTTAGCAAAATTTATAATTTTCATTTTTTAAAAAAAGCCTACAGATGTAAAACTATATGATTAAAATGCAATATTTTTCCAACAAGGTGATGCAATTAAAGAATGCTGTCAATGTTGCTGAAAATTTCCACATAAATTGTAAAATTTCCCTCGAAGGTTAATTTTTATTTTATTAATTTTTTTTGAAATCATTATATGTCACATTAAAAAAGAAAAAAAAAATCCAATATAAAAATATGTATGTCCTTTAACAATTTTATCGTGTGTTGCCCAAATTAAATTTACATCACTTGGCCTGTAATTGAAGTACTTTTTCACATCTCAGTGTTTACAATTTTCCTTCATCCTTCCACAATATTCCTCAAATGAGATATAATTACCGCCGCTTCTCTTGAAAGTATATAAAAATAAAAAACTTAAAATTTTAAGCCTAAAGCGAAAACTGATCAAATTATTTCTCCATACAATTGGATGCAGTCACACAAACACACACACACGCACGCACGTACGCACGGACAAACAAATTATTGGCATCAGAAAAGTGTACAAATGTTTTCTCAATATGTGTCATCCACCTCATTTAAGATTTCTGATAAAGAAAAAAATAATACAAAAGTGGAAAGAAAGCCTGATGTGGACGTCAGAGCTTGAACGTTTAATGTCTTCGAAGACGGCAACAATTGCAGCCAGTCACATCAACAAATTGTTGCTGCTGTTGCTGTTTCAACACTGCATGTCACAGTATCATTTTACGCTTTGCGCCACAGCCATCAAAATAATTGAATATGACGAATTATTGCAAGTAGAAGAGTTATTAATGTGATGTTTTTTAAATGCTCATTATGCATGTGAATGAGGAATGATGCATAAATTTAACGTCTTTAGCTGCAGGTCTTGGAAAAATAATAAAAGCACAAACGAAATGAGATCAACAAATGCACACAAGGGGCGGCAAGTAAGAGATAATATCAACAACAACAACAAAAAAATAGTAATTGAACCCTTCATAGGCGATGGCATTTCAATGCACATAAAGATATTAAAAATTTTTAGTAAAACAGGAAAAGAGGTTTTAGCCTTATGGAGTAATATCGGCCTAAAAGTTGTTAAAGATGAATGCAAAAAACTGCTTACACTGACGGAGGCAATTCAATTTTCCACGATTTTAATAACACACTTTGTGGATAAATTAAATACAAAGGCGATGCGGCTACTCTGACCAAAAATTATGGTACTACCTGGCAAAGCCTGGTAAAATTACGTATTAAATTTTTCCAAGCACAAAAATTACATTTATTTAAATTTTTTTTTAGGTAAAATTACGACAATATAACTTTTTATGAAATACTTACACAAACAATTAATAAAGTACATTCAAAGAAAATACTTTTAAAAGGAATCCAGTCAAAGAAAAATATTTTTTTAAATAATTTTTTCGAAAAATTTTACCCCTCAAAAAACACCCGCTTATAAAAACTTTATTTTTTAAAACAGTACTTTCAAATATAATACTTTCTGAAACAGTACTTTTTAAAAAACACCCATTTTGAAAAATAATGCCTTTAAAAAGTACTTTTTCACATAATACTTAAAAAAAAACTTTTTTAAAAATTTTCCCTTAAAAAGTACGTTTTTAAACAGTACTTTTAAGAAAAGTACCCTTTAAAATAGAACCTTCTGAAAAATTATCCCTTAAAACAGTTCTTTTTAAAATAGTACTTTTTAGAATCTTTGGAAAAAGTATCTCTTAAAAAGAATAAAAAAGTACCTTTTAAAGAAGAACCTTTCAAAAAAGTACCATAAAAAGCAGCTTTTGAACAGAAGTCTTTCAAACAAGTACCTTTTAAAAAACTGCTTTTCAGAAAGTACATTTTAAAAAATTACATCTAAGAAACATACCTTTAAACAAAGTACCTTTTATAAAGGTAGCATTTCAAAAAAGCACCTAATAAAAATATCTTTTAAAAAATTATTTTTTAAAAAAGTACGTTTTAAAAAGTACGTTGTAAAAAAGTACCTTTAAAAAAACTCCTTTCGAGAAAGTACCTTTCAAAAAGAACGTATATTTTAACTTGAGTACCTTCTAAGAAATACTTTTTAAAAAAAGTACCTTTTAGAAAATTTATAGGTTTCAAAATGTTGCTTTTCAAAAATATACCTTTTGAAAGAGTATTTAAAAAACTGTCTTTAAAAAAGTATCTGTGAAATAGGTAACTTTTAAAAAAGTATATATAAAAGGTTTCTGTTAAAATAAGTAGCTTTTAAAAAAGCTGTTTTTAAAAAAAGTTCTTTTTAAAAAATGCACCTTTTAAAAAGATACCTTTTAAAAAGTTCCTTTAAAAAAAGGACCATTACAAAAAGTACATTTTAAAATAAATACCTTTTAAAAAATTACCTTTTAAAAACGTACCATTAAAAAAGTAGCTTTTAAGAAAGTACCTTTTAAAAAAGTACCTTTTAAATAAAGCACTTTTCAAATAAAGTACCTTTTAAAAAAGTGTGTTTTAAAATAGTGCCTTTCAAAAAAAATTTACATTTTAAAAATAGTAGCTTTTAAAAAAACATCTTTTAAAAAAGTACATTTTAAAAAAAGTACCTTTTAAAAAAAGTACTTTTTAAAAAAAGTACCCTTAAAAAAGTACAGTTAAAAAAGTACATTTTTAATAAAGTAATTTCTTTTTGAAAACAGTATCTTTTAAATAAGTACCTTTTAAAAAAGGACTTTTAAAAAAAGTACCTTTTGAAAAAACTACCTTATGAAAAAATACTTTAAAAATTATTTAATAAAAAAGTACCTTTTAAAAAGCACATTTTACAAAAGTACCTGTTAAAAAGTACTTTTCAAAAAAATTCCTTTTAAAAAGTATTTTAGCAAAAGTATCTGCTAGCAAAAGTATAGTTTTTAAAATATACTTTTTATGGAAGTATCTTGAAATACTTTGGTACCTTTCGAAAATATACCTTTTGGAAATGTACTTTTTAAGAAAGTACTTTTTGGAAATGTACTTTTTTAAAACGTAGCTTTTGAACATGTTCCTTTAAAATAACAATATCCTTTAAGAGGGTACCATTTACCGTGAAAAAAACGTCATACATCCTAAACATATGTATGTGTAGAATGATCAATACGGTATCAGTGCCGTCTTGATATGTTGCATATTTTATATGCACCAGACATTATATTTTAATGGATGTGTAATTTGCCCATCTCTGCGTATCGTTAACAACACTGATGCATTTAAGAACAGAATACTTTGTCAGTTACACATTTGAAACAACATACAATGTATTACAGCAAAGCAGCATGTGTTTAGGGAAATACACTTTCTATTTAATTAAATTCTGCTTTCCTTTTTGAATCCCATATTTAGAGTTGAGCATAAATTAAATCAGCGTTTAATGTATTTCAAAAAATGTTTTCAAGTTTATTTTTCTTTCAATCAAAAGGAAATCATGTACTCAAATTGCACTTGGGTACTGGGAAATTATGTACTTGTATTTTGTATTTTGATTAACTTTAAATTTAGTCTCTTTGATTATGGACTTTCGATTTAATTTAAATTTATAAAAGTCTTCGCAAATATGAATTTGTTTGTTGTGCATCACGTTACCATCGCCGCTGTGCTCCAGTCCTGATGGTTGAATCTGTTTGTTAAGTTCCTTTTCTTTGATTTTTTCACGATTTGGTAAAAATTCAAATGTAAATTTTATTCATAAATACGAACAACAAATAATGGTGCATGTTGAGCTTTTTTGAGCTTCACTTATAAATTTATTTTATCCTTGAGAACAACTTGACTACAGAGAGATAAAAAAAACAATTTTAAAGAGTTTTGTAAGGGAGGGGGATAATTTGAAATTTTGAATAAAAGTAGCGGAGCTGCTCGAAGAGTTCAAATAATAAATATTTTTCCATTTTAAAGTATATTTAAATAATCAGGACACACATGACGCACTAAAAATTTTTACATTTCGAAGGCAAGGATGTCCTTAAAACTATAAAAATCATCCGTTTGTTTGCAAAGTAGAATCAAAATCAAAATACATTTCGTGCACTTTATGATTTCGTTGGTCAGCATAATCGACCAAATGTGTCCACAATCAAGAGAATTGTGGGCAAATTTCAGCAAACCGGGTCTGTAGGAAATGTGATAAGACCTGTGCATGCTCGCCCAGTTCGTTCCCTGGAAATTATTATTGTTGTTCGCGATAGTGTGTGGGAAGAGTCGTCAACCTTGACTCGTCGTTGTGCCCAACAACTGAACATCCCAATTTTGAATAAAGATTTGAATTTACATGTTTCCAAGGTTCAATTGACTCAAGAGCTGAAGCCCAATGATCATTTCAAGAGTCGTCAATACGCCCAATGGTTGGTTGAACAGACAGAAGTGAATGCTGACTTTACAAAGAAAATCATCTTCAGCGACGAGGCAAAATTTCACTTCAGTGGATTCGTCAAAAAAGAATTGCCACATTTAGGCAACTGAGAATCCGGGAGTGATTGTTGAAAAGCCGATGCATCCGCAAAGAGTGATTGTTTGGTGCGGTTTATGGGATGGCGGCATCATCGGGCCGCACCTCTTGGAAAATGAGGTCGGCCAAGCAGTTACGGTGAATGTTTTTCGCTATCGCGAGATGATAACGGACTTCTTGTGGCCAGAAATTGAGGATATGGAGCTAGGGGATATGTGGTTCCAGCAGGATAGTGCCATTTGCCACACAGCCAGCGAAACAATGACTCTTTTGCGTGAGAAATTCAATGATCGTGTTATCCCACGTGATGGTGACCGCCACGATTATGTGATTTGACAACGTTGGACTTCTTTCTTTGAGAATATTTAAAAGAAAAAGTGTACTTCGATAAGCCAAGAAAAATTCAAGACCTAAAGAATGAGATAATTCGCCACATTAAAGACATTGAACCTCAATTATATCTCAGAAAATATGGACCATCCGATGACAACGAAGCCGATATATTGTCATAGATCCTTCTATCATATTAAAAAAATATTAAGATAATTATGTAAACAAATGTTTGTTTCATTTACAATTAACATGGTGCGTTTTGTTTGGACCATACTTTATTTGCAGATATTGAAAAAAGTTTATTTCATGTCCAAAAATCTGATTTATTTCGGTTTAATTCTTAAAGGGACATTTTAGGTGCAGCCCATATCGAAGGCAGACCAGCCTCAAGCCCTTTTAAAGAGAGGAAATTTGAAATGAAAAACCCGCTTTCTGTAGAATGATTCCATCCATTTTCCATCAGGCTTTTTTAGGAAACCAGTTTTTTTTTTACTAATTGTAATTTTTTAAAGGAAGTCTTTCGTCCGTTTTTGACAAAGTTTTAATAGAAATAGAATATGGAAATCGAATACGAGTAATCACATTTACTTCAACGTGAAGTAGACGCGAGACTGATGTTTACGATCAGTAATTGCATTATTCTTCCTATTGACATTAATATACCTACTCCTAGTCCTATTTCATCGCAATTGCCATCCTTTATATTGAAATACTCCTTGTAATGCTCATTACAATTGCCAACATGGCGTGCGGCTATTCTTGATATTTAGTAGCAGTCCTTGCAAATAGTCCTAGTGAAGAGTGTCATGGTTTTTAAATGATAAAGAGTTTCATTACAAGATCACATGCAGACCGTTTTGTCGCATTTCAAGGTTTATTTTTGTGAAACTGCTCCACCGTGAGAGTGAGACTTTTCACTCACTAGTCCATCTCTATATTTTACATAATTTAACATAATGTTGTAAGTCATTTTATGTGTATGAGTATGCAAACAAGCCTCTTTATCTGTATGCCTGTCAGTCAGTCAGTATTTTGCTACATATGTGTGCCACTCCTTCTTTTGTTAGTGCCTCATTTAAATATTTGGTTTTTTTTTTTTTTTGTTTTTTCTTTAAAAAAAATATCCAGTAAATATCTTTTATTCTTTGATTTCTAGTTTTCTGTTCAAAATGCTTACGGGCATTTTGCTTTGCAGAGCTCATGCCAGTGAAACTGGGCTGCCGTAATGAAAGTGACAGAAATGTTGAAATGAGTGACAGTTTGGAAGTCTTTGAATAATATTGTAACAAAAAATTTTTTTCTACTCGTACCAGGAATTTAAAATACTACAAGAAGGATTATGCCAGTAACAAGAATAAATTTAGATTTCATTAATAAAAAGGGGATTTATGATTAGAAAAGAATAAAACAAACATATTAGGAAAGGATAAAAAATTTTAGTTTTCTTCTATGAGAATAAAATAGTTTTGATTTTTTTAAGAAAAGGATGCTTTTACTGCAAATTTATTAATAATTATTTTAAATATACAACAATAATGCTGCATCATCATAAATTTCTATAATTATTACAATTTAAATGTTATTATTTCGTTACGACAGCTGTAACAGAATCATTGAAAAAGGATAAAAATACGAGAGCAGTTGAATAATTCTGTAATTTTTTCTATTTCCAGCTCCAGTAACTTTTATTGCAACACCAATCCTATTAACTGCTGTTTAACTATTAGTGTGTTTTTGAAAGCCATTGAAAGCAGAAAGTCTTAAAACAACCACTACCGAAGCCATAGAAAGACTCAATGGATACTTTTGGAGACTATGCATCATCAATGCAATGGTTCAAAAAAGGTTCACTAAGTTCCGTTGTATTCGTATCAGCATAAATGACTCCAAACGTTCAGGTCACCTAAAAACAGCTCATCGTGCTTTCGTGGAGTAGTAGCTAGTGTACTAGACTAGTAGTCCGAAGGTCTCAGGTTCGATTCCTGCTGCAGACTTCTGGTATTTCTGCAGATTAGCCAGTTAGCTTCGCAGTTTGTGTTGTTAATTAAAAAAAAAAATTGTCGATAAAATCCATGGAATGGTATTGAACGATCGGATAATGACAATGCGTGAGGCGCATGAAGTGAGGATGGACGCATCTCAACCGAGCGGCTCATCTCATTTTGTATGAATATTTGAATACGAAAAAGCTATTCGAATGAAGGGCGCCACAGTTGTTCACACTCATAAATCATAAAAACAACCGTGTGACAACACCAAAGAAGACGCAATCGCAACGAGTGTTTGTGCCGTCATCATCAAACTATACCAGAGACCAAAGAGCAATTAAAGCGGTGAGTTTCTTTTGGTCTAACGTGCACAAAACAATGATAAGGTGTCTGTCTCTTTTTTGGCCAACAAGGCCAAGGGAAATTTTTTATTTTTGTTGAAAAGTATGCGGTGCCATACGCATCGATTACTTTGAAAAGGATAAAACGATTACTAGCGAATACTATTTAGATTCAATAATGATTTGAAGTCAAAACGACCGAAGTAAAAAAGACAGCAGTTCCATCAAGTTAATTCGCAAGGCAAAACTATATCAGTTGCGCCGCAAAGTGCCACACCGACCAGCATAATTTCCAGATTTAGCTTTATGTGACTATTTTCTGTTTCAAAATTTCTTTAAATGGCTGGTTGGTAAGAGATGTAGGTCAAAGGAAAATGTCATTATTGAAACATACTCCTGTTTTAAAGGGCTTGAGAAATTACATTTTTTGGAGAGAATTAAAAAAAAACTAGAAAGACGCTGGAAACGACCTTTAAGGATACAATGTTAACAAATAAAATGCTTTTTTGTTAAAAAAAATATCTTTTATACAAAAACTCATGGAATTTTTAAACTGCCCTCGACAAAAGTATCACTATTTTCTTTAACAACGGGTGTATATTAAGCTCACAATTTTTATAAGAAATTATACGACATTTAAAATAGAATCAAGGATTGAAATTGAGAGCAATTTCAAGTTCATAATGGGTGTTTTTTATAGAGGTATAGAACTTTAAGTTGCAATAAAACAACGATGGATTACTCGATTGACATGAATTTTATTTATCCAAAAGATAATCTTGTTGCATTACATTTTAAATATGATTTCTTCCATATGACCGCCACGCCTGGTGCGGATGTAGTCCAATCTGGACGTCCAATTTTCGATGACTTTTTCTAAAATTTGTGGCCGTATATCGGCAATAACACGGCGAATGTTGTCTTCCAAATGGTCAAGCGTTTGTGGCTTATCCGCAGAGACCAATGACTTTACATAGTCCCACAGAAAGTAGTATAGCGGTGTTAAATCACAAGATCTTGGAGGCCAATGCACAGGTCCAAAACGTGAAATTAGGCGGTCACCAAACGTGTCTTTCAATAAATCTATTGTGGCACGAGCTGTGTGCAAGCGTTGCTTAGGCGTGAGTCTATTCAAGATGAATTGCCAAACCAAACTGAGAATAAATCACTTGACAGCTGTTAAATCGGTCGCCATCTTGAAAAGTAATGCCAACTTAAAGTTCTATACCTCGTGCAACATGTTGCTGTTAAACATGTTCAGTTTGGTGTATCATTTAACCATGAATCGACTTACAAACGAACAACATTTGCGGATTATGGAATTTTATTATCAAAATTCATACTCGTTTAAGAAAGTGCATCGTGCATGAGCGACGAAGCTCATTTCTGGTTGAGTGGAACAAGCAAAATTGCCGTATTTGCTGTGAAGAGCAGCCAGAAGCGTTGCATTTTGAAAAATGCACTGTTTGGTGTGGATTATGGGCCAGTGGCATCATTGGACAGTACTCTTTCAAGGACGACGAAGGCAGGAACGTTACTGTGAATGGCGAGTGCTACCGTGTGATGATTACAAAATTATTTTTTGCCCAAAATGGAAGAGCTGGACTTGGCTAACATGTGGTTTGAACAAGATGGTGCAACATCCGGGCGATGTTAAGGCTCATATCTGTAGGGACAAGCCCGCAACGAAAGCCAATATTGAGGAATTTGTGCTTGAGATATCGGCCGATATGTTGGAGAGAGTTTATGTTGTAATTTTACAAAAACTGCCAAAAAACTGCAGTTGCACATATCCGAAGGGTAATTCTGAGCACGTCCTCGTACATTAAATTAAAATTAGTTTTTCTTAATATTGACATAAAATTAAAATTGCCTGTTAATCTGCTAGATGGCCTATTATTAAAACATTTTTAATGTTTCCACCATAATGCCATTTTGCTTGGCTCAACAGAAATATGTATGTTGTTAATTCAGCAAAATATTTTTAATAATTAATAGTTTTATACACTTCCACACATTATTTCTATAATTTTTGCATGTTTTGTGTCGCATTTCTCATGACACGTCACTAATTTAAGCGCAAATGTTGACACATGATTAAATAAAACGAAACAAAAAAAATGATTATTATAATTTTATTTAGTGAAGGAAACGTCTGTATATTGGATCTATTTGATTTGGAGTTTATTTTACTTTTTTAATTTAATAATAAAAAGTGACACACATAGTTGAGTCCACATTTTTCGTTTACAAATTCTTCGTAATTTTAAATAATTTATCATAGAAATTTTATATTCCAATCATGGATGTTTTGAGTAGAGAGCTTTGGCACCAGAAATTATAAAAATCATGAAAATGCAAGGACACTGATGGAGGTTGGAATACTTTTCCCCGATTTTGAAAACGACTTTGCAACATAATATTCAATGTCTATTCACTAAAATCTGGCTTGAGTTCGATTCCTGTATTTTTTCAATTGAGATTCATATTTTTTTTATTAATAAAGGACCAAGGAGAAGAACAAATTTAGATCATCCTAATCAAATTTTTCATATCATAGAATTTCTAAAAGACAACATAATATTCCTCTTCATTTAAGACCCATATGGCCCAGACCCTTCAAAAAACTATTTTTGGAATTTGCTTTACCCAACTTGTCCATAATTACAATTTACTTTGTTGTGTATGTGAACGTCGTTGAAATCTCAAGTACAAAATGAAGGAAAATAATTAATCCAATTATTTAAGTGTTTATCTTATCTATGGCATGTCAACCCGAGAGCAAAAAATTGGCACTTAAGTTGTTGACGACATGTGAACTTGATGGCAACTTCTATTCTGAAAAATAAGTGACAACAAAATGATGAATTAATTGCTCTAATTTACAAAAATTAACTAAATTCCCCATTAGGATTGCGTGCGTTTATAAAAAACACACTATCGTCGCTTTTTAAACAACACCTTTTTCCATTTAAAAAGGGTTAGATGTCTTACACTTTTTTCAGAAAGGAAAACGGCGTAAATTACTGTACGAGGTGTGTTCAAAAAAAGGTTAGATTACACTTTAAATTTCACGTTCTATCTATATTGGATATTCCTTTATTAGTATTATGTCGATACAATCATTCTTAACATGTCGTTCCTTTAATGCAATAACGACATATCTCCAATATCATAATTTTTAAGTAAATAATGCAGAAATATTCTTCAATATCCCCTTTATATACGGAAAAAAATCAGAATTATATCTGAAGCTGAGCCGAAATTATACCAAAAAATAGGAACTTAAAACTTTGATCGCATTTTACTCGTATTTTATTCGTCCCTTAAAGGCAAAAAATTTTTTAAGTTTTTAAAAAATCTTGTGTAAAATGGTTTTTTTTTTTTGCCAACATACAAATGTTGCAGGATATTTTTTTATATATACAAGCTGCCAAGTTCTTTGGATTGTGTACAGAAACAACCGGTATTTTGCAGGAATCCAACTTGCGACCCACGGACTCAGTGTAGTACACTAGCTACCAGTCCGAGAGAGCATCCAAATGAGTGAAGCGGCTATTAGACGGTCAGCACGGTATGATCATACCATCATACCTTCAAATAGCCGCTGGAGATATTGGCAGAGGCTCATGGTGACTATAGTTCGAGTAAAAAAATCCTCGCAATCAAATTACCAGAAGAGCCACGAAAAGCACACGAAGTCATTTGTTTTCTTCATTTAGCATGGCGGAGTTCACCAGGAGTTCATACCATAAGGCCGCGCATTCCAAAATATTTTCAAAAGGCTTAAAGGACTAAAAAAACATCTTTGTAAATAGTTGTAATTATTGGCATTTTCGCTTCTGAAAAAAGTACAACATTTTGTTACTCAATTGATTAAAAATAATCTATTTATCGGTATATATTTATCCTTTGCCCTTATTAGAGGACACTAAATTACCCTTTTTTCCTCTTTGAAAGGGCAACTTTTATTACACTTTTATCCATGAACATTCATAATCGGGCTGATTATTGTAAGAGATACTCCATGTAAAATCGACAATTTAAGTTGTCATAACCAGTGAACCCACAAATATGTGTTATATGCAATAAAATATTTAAAATATGTTCTCCAAACTTTAAAAATTTGCTTTAAATAAAATCAAAGTGTCTAACAAATGAATCCATATTGTGGCAAATACCTTTCTAAACATGAAAATTAAAAAAATTCAAATAATTTGATTTTCTATTTAAAATAATGCCAAAAATATTTTGTCGAAAAACATTTTGTCCACATCCTATATTCCTTAATATTCCAAAGGAAACGTGCCGCAATATTTGTTCATTTGGCAGAAATTTGATTTTTTTTAACAACTCCAATTCGTGGCAAATAAATTTACATTAAAAGTACATCAAGAATTGCTTTTTCTATTTTTTTATAACAAATAATAATAATTATTGTTGTTTCCAAAATTAAGCAAAAAACACGTACATGGTTTATATGGAATATAGAAGCAGTAATGCTCAAATTTATAGCACAGATTGAAATGTTTGGCAGTTACCTTTAGATTTTATTTGTTTTCTAAGAAAAACCTAGAAATAAGAAAACAATCGTCTTGAAGATATAAAAGCGTATATAAATAAATCAAATCAAATTTTTCATATAATATTCTTTAGAGCTTTCATTTATTTGACTCTACTTTTTTAGAAACCGAATTCCTTTTGTAAAAACCCGGTTCAACTAACCGATTTTTTCGGTTTTCAATTTATACACATTTAAATTTTTGCTTGTTTGATATTTTAACAAAAAAAAAATTTGTGCAAAATAAACCGAATTACGGTTTCTTAAAAACTCGGTTCCAAAAACCGGTTTTTCGGTTGTTTTCTTATTAATAAAAACAAAAACTCTTTACTACCATTTTAACAAAAAGAAAATAGATACCCAATTTATTTTTTTAAACTCGTTATAATAACCGTCTTTTTCTACTATTCTCCATTAATAAAAATTTAAATCAATTTTTATTTCTTACTTTTTATTGTTATTTTAACAAAAAAAAAAAAAAAAAGTTGAATAGAAAACAAACCGAATTTCGGTTTTTTAAAAATCCGGTTCGAATAACCAATTTATTCGACTTTTATCCATTAATAAAAATTTATATAAATTATTTTTTACTTTTTATTGCTATTTCAACAACAAAAAAATTAATAAGAAACAAACCGAATTTCGGTTGAAATCCTCTTCGCATAACCGATTTTTTCGATTTTTCCCCGTTCATAAATATTTATAAAAATTTTTTATTTTAACTAAAATAAATGTTGATTCAAAAAGAAACCGAATTTCGGTTTCTTTAAAATCCGTTTGGAATAGCCGGTTCTACGGTTTTTACTCACTAATAAGAAAATACACAATTTTGTTTACTTCTGAGTGTTACTTGGACAAGAAAAAACCGAATTCCAATTTTGAACCCAAAAAAGTTCGTAGGGAGAGCAAAGAATATCAAAAGAAAAGAAAAAATATTGGCAGTACTATTCCTTTAGGTCCACAGATTCTGGTGAAAGTGCTAAGCCTCATCAGATTAACCGTTGGCATCTCAGGCAGACTTTTATATGACTGATGTCCTGCGTGAATCCGTCGCTGCATCTCCAATGAAGGAGAAATGCACAAGAAAGGAAAACAGTATTTTTTTCTCTTCATTTAGGCGAATTATGCAGAAGTCATGCAAATGTAGATGTAACTGCCAAAATTGCAGTGTCTAGGACCGTTGCGTTTATGTTCTTTAAGCGCTTCTACTAAAACCGCAGAAGATGCCTAGTGCGGTTTACAACTATTCTGGGGCCAGATCAGCCTAGAAGACCTGCCTGAGGAGTTCATTTAGCAACATGACTTGAACCACCAAACTGTCCAAGTGGTGCCGTATTTTCCATTTGCAAGCCGGAAGGAAAATGTCACAGAGCGCGTTCCATTTCTGACCAGTCCATCGGCTATACCGTTACCCAAATGGGTGTCATATCATCGCATCCATATAAGGGTAATTTTATAATATCTCGACAACCCATTTAAATGATGCCCAGAACTGTTAGACCACGTAGGATGTCATGTAGACTCTCCGGAAGCGATTTCTATCAAATATTTTGTAGTCGCGAAGCCAATTCGCAGAGTTTTTTGGTGGATATTTCAAACTGAAGTATGCTACAGTTATCCGGGAGTCTAAAGGTGACGTTGACCCCCGCTTCCTCGTAGTAAATACCACCTCGAGCCGTATATCCCTCCTGGATCCATCTGTGTAAAGTGGATACTTCTTAACAGACTTCAAACAGTCTGGAACAGTGAAGTTAAATTTTATAGTGATGAACGGTCAGTGAGTCTGGGCAATCCCTTCCAGTTCTCAATGATGCCTTCATGACCGCATTGGTTTAATGCAGTCGCAATTCTGTGAATAAAAAGAGTTTTCAGGCTTACAAGCCTACAGTTAAGCCGCTTAGCAGTATAAAGATTGCCTTAGTAGGCGTAAAGCGTATGGCACCTGTGATAGGAATCGCCGTAAACCTCAAAATTTTATCATATAGAGTCGTGTTTCTGGCCCTTCCCCTAAGAACTGACACTGTTAAAATCTATTTATTTAAAGCAGAAAGTAAAAAAAGTTAACTAAATTTGAAATCCGATTATATTTGAAAAAAAAAATTACTTCGAATGTCAACAATAATTCAATAAGGATGAATATATGTATGTATTGTGCCTATTATTTTTCACAACACTGTAGCTGGGTTATACAAACATACACACATATTTAACGTACATATATTGAAATCAAAACAAAATACATATTTTTATTTGATTCCTAGGCATACATGCACAAATAAATGTGCAAAAAAAAGGGAAATAAAAATATTTACATCAAAGATGCCAAAAGACTCAATTTACATTTCAACAAACGGAATCAAAAAATTTGGTAGCAGAGCTCGTTGAGCACCATTTGAAAATTACACATGGCAAAATGTTTAATAAATCGTGGAAAAATTTTTACTTCTTCTTCAATAACACACATAATTTGCGCAATGCATGTTTTGACAACAATTGCTTCTCATGTTATTGTTTATTTGTTTAATATTATTTGTTTAATGAAGCTTTTATGAGTAGAAAAGCTTAGCTGCAAATTTTTTTTTAAATTTTTACTCTATTCCTATATAAAAGAATATTTTTTTTATGGATTTAACCTTATTTCCAAATAAGCTTGTGCTCAATGAACAACGTTTTTTTTTCTCGTTTAGAAAACTAAATGCTATAATTTTTTTATATATCTGAACTTCATATTTAAGACTCATTAATTATTGTAAACAGAATTGCTTATTTGCAAAAAAATCTGGTCTTTTTCTAGAGTTTTAAAATTTTGTTTTATTTATTTGGATTACCTGGCAAAAGAACATTAGAAAATTATTTTGTGTAAATAAGTAGAGTGCTTCTAGTTTAACTTTTTCATTTATTTGAAATTTCATGTTATTTGAAATTTCGTTAATCGGATATTGTCAGATAAGCAGGTGATTAGCCCACTGTATCCCAACAGACTGGCTGAAGGGTACTGATGATTTGGTTAGCGCCAGCTAAGCCGAACAACAAACAATAAAATATTAAATAGTTGTTTTGGAGAATTTCTTAAATAACAAATATAATAAATAAAGGATATAAAAATATTAAAGATGTAAGAAAAGGTATGAAAATCGCATTTAAACACAATTAAAAAGAAAAAGCAGTACATAATTTGAAACTATTTACACCCACTGTGCAGGTGTCCCGAAAACTAGTGAATGCAGGCCACCCAGTGAGCGAAATATATTAATACAATCTGTTTTCATAAAACTTTTTTCTCTAGTAGGCGGTAAAAAATCGATCGCTGCTTCTTCTCAAATCTAGGGATTTCCTTTTTTCAATTAAAGCGTAATAAATCTGATATAAAATTTAAGTTGACAACGTTCAAAACAATCCATATTCATTTTTATAAAAACAAAACTCCAGCACTTCGTTTATGCTGTTGTACATATTTTATCCACTAAATGGCTGGTTAATGCAACAGAAGAAAAATACTCAGGTAAAGTGGGTTTTTAGGTTACGATGACCCTTAATAATAAATTTACAGCCGTAAAACAGAAACATGAAAACAACCAGGCATTCATAAATGCATACTTGCAACATATGTATATACATACATTGATGCATTAACAAATCATAATATTATTGTTGTAAAATCATGGGCTGGAAAATAATTTCTTGCTGTGCCTTCCAAGTGTGATTTACAAATGAAATGTTTCTTACTCGTTGCCAGAGAGGCAGCTGTAAAGAATGAATGAGCATGAAGTTTCTATTTGACATTTTGATTAGGACTTAGTCAGTCAGTCATGTTGCAACATGTTAATTACATTACAACAACACCAATGATATATCATTTGTAAATATTTACACACATCATTATGGCTACAAATATTTCAAACGAGCGAGTGCTCGTTTGTATTGGGTCGACAACAAAAAATATACATAAAATAATAATGGAAATAAACTGCAGCCAAGTGAAAGGTGGGCTCTACCATGATTTTGAAATAATAAAAAATCAAGAAAGAAACTCATGCAGGAGAGACAGAAAAAAAAACTCTGAAACAGCAAAAATAATAAGCAACTTCTAATAATACTACCAGAGAGGTGCAAATGCATTTTGTGTTTGATTAGAATATTTTTAAAGATATTTTTCATATTAAAGAGACAATAAACAGACTTGTTTATTATCAATATCAAACCAGCAAACAGAATATGAAAACAAATTCTGTTTGCAGCAATGGAATTTTAAAAGAGAAAAGAGCACAAAAAATTTAACGAAATATGTTATATTTATGAAGAGAGTCCACCTGCATTGCATCAATTGCTCTTTTAAACAGAATTTAATTGGCAACAATACAAAGAGAAATGAAAGGTGCTGCATTAAAAAAGAGATTTTCTAAAGAGCCAAACTGTTACACAATGAATAATACTCTTTAAAAATCAAAACACAGCTGGTCTGCAAACGAGTAAGAGCATCTTGTAAGGCCAGCAAATAAAAAACAAATAACAACAAACATAATTATTAAGGGGGAAAAAATACACAAAAACACAAGAAAAACAAAAACCAAACAGGCAAAAATAATAAAAAAACACAAACCGAAAAGAAAAAAATCAGAAAAATAAGCAGCCAACAACAAAACACCAAATATAAAATAATCCCTTTTTTATGCCAATGAACTAAACAAATAACCCAATAAGCAATTCAAACCTCTTGGGAATGTGAGTATATTTATTATGTAAAAAATTAAGTAACATTTTATTTTCAGGAAGAGTATTTTTTTTCCCTTTATAGCATCCTTAATATTTAATGAACCAACTGTAAGTCTTCCCATTTAATACCTGAATCCTACATCAGGAACAAGGAATCCCTGTTAACGTTTGTATTTCCATAAAATTATTATTATTTTTTAAAATTACATATCACATGGCACACAAAAACAGACTAAGTCCATAAAATATCTTAAAAGTAATTTCTTTTCATAGAAAAATTCATTTAATATATGATTTTTTAATTATTTAACTTTTCCTAAGAAAGTGTATTTTTTCATATCTACATATGCACATACATACATACATATATATGTATGTATGCGTGTATGTAACTAAATTATTCTATGGTGAGATATTTATTTGATTAATTGATTATTTATTGCAAAAACAATTAAAACAAGAATAAAACTTTGTATGTATATTGTTGCTATTGGTTGTTCGACATTTCTTTTCATTAATTTACTAAATTAAATTACATCGAGGAGCCCGAGGTCTTTTTAATTATTTTTATTAAAATTTTTACAATATAAAAAAATCCCTAAATGTTTTCGGGTGCCTTCTTCAGAAAATTATTTTATTTATGAAAAATTAAAAAAATGTATGTATATAGAAACATTGAAAATTGCATTTTTTTTGCTCATCTTTAAAATGAAATGCAATATTTTTTTTAATAAAAAATAACTCCATTTCCTTTAATATTATTTCATTGGCTTTAAACAAAATTATTGTTAAATATTTATCCTCAAGCGATAGATCTACTTATATTTAATGTAAAATTTATTAAGAAGAAATAAATCCTTAAATTGAGTGTTTTGACCCCTCATTTTCTTCTTCTGGAAGAAGACACCTGAATTGTATATAAAAAGTAGACATCGCGCTTGAAAATAAATATTTAATAAATTTTTTTTAAATGTATATAAAACGTCTTCTTTAAAAACTTAATTATTGTTATAAATTACGCAATTGTAAAAAATATTGGCTTATTGTACAAAACTGGACTAAGAATCGTTATTTTACAGATTTCGCCTACCCTTCTGATCATAAAAAAATGGTATGAAAAAAATCTAGTTCCAATGATGAAATTGTTAAAAAAACGAAATGGATTTTCTAAAGATCTTAAATTATACTTATACATATAACGAGCCATGCAATACGAACTATTGAACTTTGACAGTTGATAAAGTCCATATCGTTGAAGCTACAGCTTTCAAAGCGGCTGTCATTTATTGAGGCTGTTTCACCATGGACGGATATAGCGTTCAGCAACTAACTCATGCAAATGATAGAAATGTGTTATCAAAATGGATGTTCTGTTTGAGTAACCTTAGGAGCGCTTCGCGCCAAATTAATCTCGAAGAAATCACTGCTTTGTGTGAATTTTTAACGGGCGAAATCATCGGTCCATATTTCTATAAGTAGTCCAAGACCGTCATAGGCGAGCGCTATAGGTCGATGATGACCAACTTCATTTGCCCTGAATTGCATCATTTGGACACCTACGATATGTGATTTCAACAGAACGGCACTGCGAGCCTTAAGGCTCATGCCACATTGGACATTCTGCACGATCGATTTGAGAGCATGGCCATGTCCCATCGACGTGATGTGAACTGTCCACCGAGATCGTGCGATTTGACCTCGTTGGTATTTTTCTTGTGGAGTTTTCATAAGTGGTAGGTTAATGCAAATTAGGTACCCTTGCAGCCAACAGTTTGATTTATATACCAGATTCATGAAAAATGGGACATTTCGGTTGGCAGAGAAGCCGCGGCAGGCATTTGCACGATGTAGTAACATTTATACAATATGAATAAAATAAATTCAATTATATCTTAACCACACTTTGTTTTATTTAAGTTAAAAGACAACAAGCGCTTAATGAAAGACCCCTTATATTATTTTTCTGGATATTATTAACAACCCGGAAGTCAAATAATATATTAAGATGAAAAATGTATACTATTATATATACGAGTCGCTTAATGAGTTGCTAAGCGCAAAACTCGAAACCAAACGAAACAATTTATTTTTTTGTAATATTCCTTAAAGTTTGAAAAATTTTCCGAAAAACGTATGAACTCTACTTTTCTTTTTTACCATACAAGCTGTTTTAGTAAAAAAAAATATTGACGTTAAGTACACCAATCAAATACAAAACTGGGCAATTCAGAATTGTTGTTTTCATTCACCCTGGACACGGTGACTTATATGATTTGACGAAAGCAGAGATGCAGTGACAAAACAATTGTTAAAAAAATCAATTTACATTAGTTTATCAATATCATTTATTTATAACAATTTGGTTAATATAATAGTCCAGCTTAAGGTCTTATTTTATCGTTAAACAATTTTGTTTAAAAACTATCGATATTTCGATACTCTTCCTGAAGACGATACTCAATGGGTATCGAAATATCGATAGTTTTTAAATAAAATTGTTTAACGATAAAATAAGACTTCAAATTGTTATAAAACCAATATCAAAAAATATAGATATATCATTTATTTATATTATTCACTCGATTTTTGTAGGTGGGTCTAGTAAATCTTGACTTGTAATAAATCATGACATCCTTTGCGCGTGTGCGAGTTGCTGGATGCAAAAAGTTTTTGAACAATCGGATCCTCTAGTTATTAAAACCACATTTCGCCTTGTGATAGAAATCGCAGTAGATTAATTTTTTAACTTTTTTAATGTAAATTTAAGTTTTAAGAAATGACATCTTCCAAACAAAAACCATATATACTCGTATGTTGTTATCAAATGTCCAATTATTGTGTGAGCTTAACTAAACTTCTCTATTCCCAAAGAATGAATTATTAATTCATTGAAATTAATAAATTCTATATTAATTTGATGTGTATCACTGCCACTTTTCCCCGTTTAGTCAGAATTTGCATCCAAAATTTATGTACATATTTGCATATTTCTGTTAAATGATTAACAGTGCTCTGTTAACGACGAAATGGGCTCTGTTAAAATATATGGTTTATGGCGTTGCTAAATAGAGACAAATTTATCTTTACGCGCACAAATTAAAATATTTTTTTCAAGCGTATTGGCGCCACGACACCAACGACCCGGTTTTGTGTCACAAACATGAGAGTAATTGGGCGGCCAACATCGATGCATCAAACGGTTTATGGACCTATGAGTTGCTTACATCTAGGCCATTTGCAGCCGCCGTAGTGTGCAACATTTAATTCATTTCCTTTTTTTAAATAAAAAGTTAAAAAAGGAAAAATTTCAAATAAAATAAGAAAAACCCAACATCACAAAGAGAAGTTTAATTTGGCCTTGGGCGAAGCAGGGTTGTCAGCAGAGGCAAGTTCTCACAAAGGTAAACAGGGTGTAACAAACTTCAGTATGAAATACAGTGGAGTTTAGCTATAACATATCCTAGTTATAATGGATTATTATGTACGTGGTCTGTTCAAAAGAAAAGGTGAATTTTGAAATTTCTCGGGCCATGTGTATTCGATTAGCTGTTTTTTTATAAGTATGTTGGCACACTTGTCTCGAACATGTGATTGTTAGTTTAGTTTGTCTGTGAGAGGCAGAGACAGTTAGACGTGTAATACTTCTTCGCCGATTTTGGTATTGGCTCTCCTTGTCTCTTCCATTGCGACGATTGGACTTTGGTTTTAATGTCATAACCATACACCCATGATTCGCCACCAATTATTAAACTTTTAAGCAAATCTGGATCGCCGTTGACGCCATTCAACATTTCCTGAGCGATTCCCATTCGACGGTTTTTATGTTCAAAATTCAGTCATTTTGGAACGAGCTTCGCTGTCACACGCTTCATGCCTAAAATTTACGAAAAAAAATTTATGGCATGAGCCAACCGATATGCTAATAGTGATTCGACGATTCTCCACAATAAATTTCTTCACTTTCCCAATATTTTCATCTGTTTTTTGATGTGATGGAGCTTCCAGGACGAGCGTCTTCTTATAAAAATTTTTCTGACACAGCGTAGAATCACATTATGCCACACTTTTGAGCACTTAATTTAATCAAAATTCTTTGATCCATGCACGTAGTCCGAGAAGTTTAAAAATTCACCTTTTCTTTTAAACAGACCACGTATAACGAACAACTTCCGCAGAAATTTTCACGCTCATAACGAATTTTCTCTCAAAAGAGAAAATTGTTTTTTTAGGATACAGAATGTAAAATAAACTTGTATTTGTTATTGAGGTTGCGATTCTTTATAAAAATTCTTATTAAGCCCCCAGTATTGCGATACGCCCTTGTGTGACTTCTGCGGGAATATATTGCGTTTAAGACCCATCTAATTTGTATTAAGAAACGAGCCTCTAGGTTAACGATAAATATGTCATCAAAAAATAAAAATGTTTTTTGTTGTGTTTCCAAAACTATGGGCCTGATTTCGTATTTCACCACAGTGAGCTGCTGCGCTATCGCAGTAAAAATTGCTGTATTTTTAAGCAAAACAAAAAAATTATAAAAAATAATTATATTTAAATACTGCAAAACGTCGCCTTGGTGAAATTCGATATTAGACTTTTTATTTTATTTTTTAGGAGTTTATGGGACCTATAAGATTCTCCCTGGTATCAACCAATTCAACTTCAATTTTTATGGAAGGAAGGAGGTCTCAGTCGGTGAAGAAATGCAAATGTGTTTCCATTTTATGCGCTTGCAATTAAGAACTTCTATTATTTTTCCAGTGACGCCGATTTCAGTTGCAGTTTTACAATAACAAAAACAAATAATTTTAATAGGCAATTCAACTGTCAATTTGAATGCAGGCAGGGATTTATATTCAAATTGATTCATTTCTCCGTTTGCATATATGTGTGTGTGTGTGTGTGTGTATGTTTGTATGTGGTTGGATTTGTTTGTGTATATGTGCCTTTCGTATGGTTGTTGTTGCCTTGTAAAGTTTTTATTTGGTGTTTTGGCGTTCACTGCTTTAATTGAAGTTTTCAAAACAATTTAGCAACAATTAACGTAAATGAATGGAAATCATGTTGGGATGGATGGATTGTGTTTTCTCTGCTCAACTCATTTCAATACGAAATTGAAATTCATTCATTTAACCCAAAATTGTTTAATGAAAAAGTGTGCCGCCAATTAAAAATACTGGCATAAAAGTTTTTAAAAACAAAAATGTTTATGAAACGCTCATAATTTTATGTGAATATGTGTGTGCGTTTGTGTGTGTTAATTTAACGCCCGCACTTAATGAACACAAATAAGGAAATTATTTGATATTATTAAAAAGTTATTATCAATTATTTTGTTACAATTCACTGGAAGAATAATTTAAAATAAATTTGAGATTAATTCATTTCGTTAAACAATAAAAAAATATTAATAGAAATTATTTAGGAATAAATTTTAATTGCGTGGTATTTCTTAATGAAGATTTCACTGTTAATTATAGTCAATGTTATTGTTGCTGTTGCCTTATAAATTATAATTTAAAGGAGACCTCAATTATGAATTGAAACTTATTTTCATTAAAGACGATCATGCAATTTTAATTAAGCAGATATTCCAAAGAAACATTGTTAGAAAAGTGTCGTCTCTCTAATACAGTTTGTTTGGGATTTCTATGGTGTTATAGAATATGAAATTTTCTTTTCAGACTTTGATACTCAGATTAGAAATACAGTGAAGGCTTGGTATAACAACTACATACACACCTTAACGATCGAATTGTTTCTAACATTAATTACCATTTATAAAGAATACTTTGTTTTCTTCCAGTATAACGAATGGTTGCACATACAAACAGGGGCGGGTCAATAAGTTTGTGACTTTTTGAACGAAACATTTTGTCCAATATCTTTCTAATTTTTTTATACCTTCCAATAATAAGATGGGTCCAGGTCATCAAAATTGGTATTTGTTCGTGAGATGATTACATCGTTTAAGGTCAAATGTTTTCCCGTCGAGCCATTTCTTTAGATTTTGAAAACAAGAGTTAATCACTTGGGGCCAATTTGTAGCCAAATACATGCGAACTGCTAATGTATGCACCCTTGCATTGTCCTGGTATTAAAGAACTTTTTCCTTGGCCAAAAGCGGTCGTTTCTTGATCAGATCCTCATTAAGTTGACGCAGTAAGTTGTCATAATATTCACCAGTGATTATTTTACCCTTTTGAAAGTAGTCAATGTGGATTGTTATACCGCGTACATAAAAAAAGATTGCCATAACTTTGTCGGCTTTCTCTGTGTCCGATTCCCCATAGAACTCCACTGTTTTTAACTGCTGTTTGATCAGAGCTGTACTAGTGGTAATTCACAATTCGTTCTCAGTTACGAAACGGCTCAAAATGTAGTCTTTATTGCGGTTGAACAACGACAAATACTCCTGAGAAAATGTCACACGATTGGGTTTGTGATCGTTTGTGAGCAAATGCGGCACCCATCTTGCGGAAATTTTTGTCATCACCAAGTGATCATTCATGATTGAAAAACTAATGAGCCAGGTGAAATGCCTATGGCTTCCACTTAAATCTCTTGCACTTGCAATCTAGGATTGGCCAACAGCATATTTTGAATTTTTTTCAAAATTTTTTGGGGTGTAGAGACCTGAACTGGGCGTCCAGAATGTTCGACTCCCACAACGAAATTTAGTAAACCTCTCTTTTTACCATTGAAATCGATGATGCAGAGTTATTGTAGTATTTATTAAGCTTTGCCTTGGTTTGTGTGACATAAATCGATATAAAAAATTAAACGATCCTTTTTTTCGGAAATTTATGACAAGGATATTTAAGGCTTTTCACTTAAATCTATTGCTACGTTTAAAAATTTATTTAATGTTATGGAGTTTTCTTTTCTAAACATGGAGGTGTAAAATTGTATGCCCTTGCAAAGAGCAAAAAGCGCCTTAAGTGTTCCCTAATAAGCGCAAGCTTGTAAGGAAGGAGCAGGCAATGCCGTAAGGAGAGTGAATTTTTAAATTAGGGCGTTAAATATATATATTTTTTTAATTTATCAACAAAGTTGCACATTTTTTTCAGAAGAGAAAACGCCATTAAATTTTAATTTTAACGAATTAATGTGTTCGTTAGTATCCTATTTGCAACATGTTCTATCAACTCGTGTTATTCTTTGTTATTGCGTTTCTAACATTAAATTTATAAGCGAAATTGAGGACTCTGTAAAATTTTGAAATATGCATTTGTAATTTGATAAACACAATAACATTAGAACATTCTTTCTGACACATCTAATTAATTTCAAGCATTAACAATATGTTAATCTTGAATATAACATCTCTTAAGTAATTTTATTGTCTCAATAATTCATTATTATGTACAATGAATCTTAACATCACTCACACACAAACACACACACACACACTCGTGCACTGCTGCTGCTGTTCTTTTCACTTCCAGTCAATCAATTAATTAAAATCCATTTATAACAACAAATATTTTCACAACAAACTGAAGCAGTTTATTACATCATACTACACTTGCTTAAGTGGACAATTGTCTAATTTATCAATGAGATCATAACTAATTAACAAATTTTCAAACGAATGTTTCAAATGAATGAAATTTGCTTGTCGAATCACAGCGTACGTGTGTGTATGTGTGTGTTTATATTGTTTATATTAAAGGCTTTCATTTCGAATGTTTAATATTGAAATGCAAATTAATTAAATTCTGTTAAACAACAGAAAACAAAAGCTTATTGAAGTCGCATACAAAAAATAAAAATTCAAGCACAATTGGGTGCTTAACAAATATTGTAGTTTTGAACTTTGGCGAATTAAAGAAAAAAATAAAAACGGATAAAGGAAAAGCTTTGTTATTTTTTTATACAGTTTTTTCTAAAAGTTAAATAAAGAAAAAGTTGTCTAAAGGGTGTGCCATGTAAAGGTACGTAAATGTTTACCAAAAACATTTATTTTAGTGGCCCCAAACTAAAAATGGCCTCAAATCTGTTCTATTACACAGTGCAATAAACTTCGAATACTTTTTTTTTAATATTTTTGTAATTGATAGCATAGTATCTCAATGTTGAAGTAAATAAAAAACAAATGAAATTAAAAAACGGTGTTCAGAATTATTCCCAGGAAGTTTATATGTTGTAGAAATTTGTTTATTGAGATCTTAGGTAAATTTTTGTACTTGATTGTTTCCTTGAATTTTGAACGGTTTGCTACCTATGGACCTGAACAAGAGAAAAAGGTAAAAAAATCGAATTTTTTTAAGTTTTTTGCGATTTTTATCTGGAAGGTGAAGTTTTTTGATTTTATATGTTCGCAATTTTTGTTCTTTATGACAAGAGCTACAAGTTTGCCTCAGAGAGTAAATCGAAATTCGGAACGGTTTGCAAGATATGAGCCCGAGAAAATGATCACTTTTTTGCGAAAATGATACCGAGGCCCCAAATCTTTGGCGGCCCATAAAAAAAAGTGCATGACTTTGGGAAAAATTGGGAGACACGGGTCTTTTTTTTAGTCTTTTATCACGTAGTGGTGTCCGTATATGGTTATTTTGCCACGACTTAAAAAATTACACACAGTGTTATAAACAACGACAAAAATGTTGGAGCCATTTTCTTATTTTTGGGGAAATTTTTAAATTTTGGTTTGAGGACATTTTTCATGGAGCCATTTTTTATATGTATAAATATATTATAGCAATGAGTCTTTAACTCTCCATAAAATAAAGGGCAGATGTAAACCATTAAAATGCCGATACATGTATATATTCTTTTTTTTGCTCTCTAAGAGAAACAGTTGTCATGTTCCTTTTTTCATTTTTTGGTGTTGTATTGGATCCCTATTAATGAGGAGGTGATAATAATAATAGTTATTATTATTATTATTACAAAAGCAAACGAAAAGAATAATATAAAGATCATAATTATGCTCATAGATGTATCATGAGTGTGAGTAAATATTACATATACAAATTATAGAAATGCTAAAAAAATATGTTAATTAGGACATTTAATAAGGTGATTTTTAGAGCTTTCGGAATTGATTACAGTAAAGTTCTTGCCTTCGTCGTCTTTGAAAAATGATGCTACGGGCCCTTAATCCACACCAAACAGTGCAATTTTTGGGATGCAATGAAAAACTCATTAATCTGCAAGCGTTGTTCGTTTGTAAGTCGATTCATGGTTAAATTATAGACCAAACTGAACATGTTTAACAGCAGCATGTTACACGATAAGAGTTGAGCTGTCAGAAATATTGATGTCACAAAGAAAGTTGCTAAAAAAAATAACCCTTGACATAGTTATGATGATCATAATATATTTAATAGAATCATTACAGCAAATATTGCGATTCAATTAACCATTTTTTTCGTTGCATATTGATATACGAGAAAATTCTTCTTTTGTTATCCAATTGCTTGAAGTCTCCAAAAAAATTTTTTTTCATGCAACGCATTCTTTTCTAAAAAAAGTGTAACTTTTTGTTGATAAATTCAAAAAAGAAAAATCAATTTATGGCTCCAATTTAAAAGATTTAACTCACTAACAGCATTTGCGTGGATTTTCTTTACAAGTTTCAGCTTTTTAAAAAAATAACAGATCGTTTTTTCTTCTAACAGGGTAAGAAATGTTACACTTTTTTTAAAGAAAAGAACAAGCCACTATTCGTAGTTCTTTTCTTTTAAAATTTTTATTTTAAAACTTTCCTACACAAAACTGCAAGCAGAAAGTGTATACCCTCCTCGAAGTGAGCAAGGAATTATTTACCATCTAGTAGTTTCTATTAATAAAATTCTTACCATTTCGAGTCTCACCCTTTGCTAAATAATACACAGCTTATTTTTGTTTACAATTTAACAATAATACAACCGTTTTAATTTCTTAACCCAACCTCCATCTTCGTTGTCCCCCTTTGTGTTCCTTTTCACAAATCTTAAGCTTCGCGTTCCTATTTAAAACGTTCTTGTCTGAGTTATTTTTGTATTGTTGTCCTTCTTCTGTATAACAAGAAAGGACTTAATGCAACTTTTTAATTAAATTGTTTCTGCAATACTTTCCGTTTCATTCACAACAGTAATTGGGATTGGGGTGAAAGGATACAGAAGAAGAACTAAAATTAAAAAATTTCTTTGCACGACAAAAGGTGGAGGAATGTAATTTATTGTCGTAAATACAAATGCTCGTACACATACAGCTGAACGTTCTAACAACAATGGGCATATGAATGTTTGTTCTACAAACACAGATAGACACATCATGCTGGTGATGACAAAGCGAACATGATTATGGCAATGATGATGATGGCGAGGGTGATGATGGAGGCACTGTTGATAGTAAAATTGAATGCAAGTGCAATTTCTTTGCATTATTTGCATAAAATTAATTCTTAGCATTTCATTATATTCATTTGCTTGTGTATAAAAGAACTTATTGTAATTGTTTGTAATATCGGATTCATACTGATTTCAAACAGCAGCTCCATGAGCGCCTCTAACAAGAACAACATAAGCCAACATTATCATTATCTTCTGCAAAGGATTGCACAGTGGGTGGCGTGGGGAGAATGACGAGTGTGAAATCTGATATCACTGAACTGGACTAGAAAGCAAAGAAAAATGTCTTTGTAATTTGAAGGATGGTTTTTTTTTCTTTTTAAATTAGATTTTTATTTATTAGAAAAAAATCGGAAGTTTAAGTGAAGAGCATACAAACAAATAAATAGTTTGTCTAAAAACTATTCTTCAGTTTATGTTCATCACTCAAATGCTATTTAAATGTTCTTTGTATAGGATCTACAGAAATATTTTATATATAAAAAAATTAAATAAAATGAATAAATAAATGAAGTGAAAGGTACTTATTATTAAGACAAACAATGGAACATAAATTAAATTTTCGTTTAAGAGAAAAGTTGTGAACAATTAATATAAAGTACGAAAAAAGTATTTTCTAACAGGGACAGATTGATGTTGAGACACTGTGCCGGTCATGTTGTTTATTAGACGAGTCCTGATACCACAAACTCTATAACAAGCACTTCCAAATAATAAAACCTTTTGCTAAATAATAGCCGCTAATGTTGTCAAGAAACCTTTTGAAAAATTTTGCATTTTCTAATGAAATTTTTAAAGTTCCTAAAATTATTTTGGAACTGCTCCCTAGAGACGTGCCTAGAACATTAATTCCATATATATATATGGTGAGCTAAAGCTACACATCACCATTTAGCCATAGTGATCACCTATCTTCTGGATAAAGTGTCTGCTTTTATTGTTGCTCTTTTGGATCGATTTAAAACCTTTTTCGCTTGTCCTTTAAGTTTACTTTAACCGTGTATATTATGGAGCAACTTTTCATTATGATATATTTAGTACCAATTCCCACATATTCCAAGTGCTATATAATATCAAACTGTCTCCTTTCCCTTTTACATCAACCACCTCCACTTGAGATCACCTCAAATCGCTTGTACAAAATGCCCACGAGCTCTGTGGCACGTAGCGCTGCCCTGTTGAAACCACTTGTCGTTGGTGTCCATACCTTATAATTGAGGCAAAAAAAAAATTGTCCATTGATAATGATGGCCGAACCAAAGCCGCTCTCAAAAATATATGGACCGATGAAGCCACCACCCGAAAATCTTCGCTGCACAGCGACTTTTTCCGGATGCATTGGACACTCTTGGATCTTATGTGGATTGGTAACGTACCTAAGTCGAAAATTGTGTTAGTTAACGTACCCATTCATTCAGAAATGGAAGACAATTATTGTGACAGTAAAATAGGAGTCGCCCTAATAATTTTTTCACATCCGTCCATGGTGATTTGGCAAAATAGTTTGGATAGATGTACAACAATAATCAACGATCAACTGTTAAAGTTTGGCAGTTCCTATTGGAAGATGCGATATATTGCTGAGGAAGCAAACGCATAAGTGCCCTATTAAGCCGATACCTGTTCTATAGTCTATTTTTCCATGTGCCAAAATTTTATTAAGCTGCATTTGGTAAAAACCTTTTTCATGGTAGATCAACCGGAAGGTTCTAAAACGTACAGAACCGCATACCATTTACCACGATTAAGATTATGCCAAAGAGCCTCGGGTTTTGCTGCGCTTTGCGATAAAGTAATATATCCTAGAATTTCATATTATATTGTGTACAAAATAATATAATTTGATTTAAGTGAACTGATATGAAATTGTGTGATTGTAAAACATTTTTATTTTTTATTTTCGACAAAAAAGTTTAATGAGGACTGAAAATAGCAAAATATTTCATCAGTTAATAAAAATATACTACAAGGTTATTATATTTCTCCTTATGTGTTCGCAATTGCGGGCTACTGATTTTACTAATTAAGTTAAATTTTAACACATGCCAAGTCATTGAAAGGATATTTTTTTTAAGTTTCAAAATAATTTCAAAATAACACAATAAGGGTACTTATTAGCCACAAACCATTTTTTCTTTCATTGAATGTACCTTAATTACAAAAGTAAGTGTTTTAATAAAAACCCTGTAGTTCGGATCTTTAAATTCAGACTGTAACTTTGGTCACTTACCATTGACACTAAGGGAATTTTTTATAACTACAATTTTAAATTTCAAAAAATTTATAATTAAATTTATAATTAAAAAATTAAGTCCAACTTAAAAGCGTAGTATGGCGGCGAGACTGGAATGTTATAAACGAAATTCGCGATCTTCTAACTACATACCCACACAAATTAAAAATTCTCTGGATTCCGGGACACTCCCACATTCACGATAATGACAGAACAGATGAGCTGGCTAGGTATGCCTGCAAGGCTCCAACCTTCTTGGAACTGCTCCACAAGAAGATATATATAAAAAACTTCATTAAAAATCATATTTACCAAGAGAGAAAATCGGCTTGGAACCAATACTATCATACCCACTACAAGGAACTTAATACTCATTAGGAACCACCCATATATCCTTCAAATGTGAATAGAATGCAAATTCATATTTTCTCTCGGTTACGTTTGGGACATTATTTTGCAACACATGGTTTTCTCTTGAAAAGAGAATCTAAACCTATATGCGCACGGTGTGGCTGCGATCTCTTCATTAGACATATCCTTTCGGAGTGTACGCAACTCCAGAATTTACGGACTAGCATTTTCGGACCATATGATCCTATAAAACTATTTGAAACTTCCTCTATGGAAAATATAATTAGAATTGCATTGAAAAAATGTTTGTTGTGGCTTTAGCTCTTCATATGCCGACATTTCATTGGTTGCTAAAACCAAATCGTCAGTGAAGTTTAAGCAGTTTGATAACATTCAACCTCGTATCTTTATGCCATACAAAACAAATACAATATGAGAATTTCAATATTGCATATGAATTATAACAAATACATAATCATAGTAGGCTTAGAATGTTTTTATACAAACAACACAACAAACAATTATACTCAAAATGACTCTATTTTATTTTTCTCTCTCAACACCTATACAATTAAACGCCCGTTGGTCGTTAATGATTGTATTCAGTTAGGCAAAATGAAAAATAAAATCTTTATTGTAAATACTTTATATTGAAATTTATTATTCGGGAGAATATCCCGACCAATCGTTAAAAACAATTAGTTTTTTTTTTTTTTTTGCAAAATGCATTGAAATATATATGAACAGGGAATATAAGTTATAGACCTATTAAAAAAAACAGCATGTTTAACTATCAAAAATATTATTTTCTATAAATAAACTTAGCTTCCTTTAAACCGATCAATATGAACTATTTAATATATTAAAGACGTCATTAGAATGGAATGACAACAATTTAATATAGCATCTCTTACCGCTCGGAATATTTTCTAGTACTGAAAGTACTACAGGGTTTAGACATGACAACCAAAATGTATTATTTCAATCACATACTTCAATAGCACCAGCAAGTGTTTAGTTATTTCCAACTAAAATCTGATCACATACAGGCCATATAATTAAAAAAGTCTACGTTTACTAAACCAATTGTGGCAAAAATAAAATTTAATTAAAATTTTCATATATTCATCACATACAATGTCGCACCAAAGACTCATTTAAATAATACGAAAACAACAAAAACAACAACAAGTTCATATTTCCTTCCCCAGCAGCCACTTATTCAGTCAGCGGGTAGAAAAGGACTCTAAATGGTTACTCTTGTTATTAAATTAACAAACCTTCAAAAATTTTAGTTATCATTTGGATTCTGGTGCAGCCCTCTAGCTCCCTCTCTTGGCAGCCATTAAACAAAATCCCAGTTGAATATGTTTTCCATGAAATTATACATTTGTACTACGATCCACTACGATTAATGGCACATGTAATATTTTGCAATTCACTCAGACCAGACATTCAAATCGAAATAGTCAAATAAGTATGTGTGTGCGTGTGTGTGTGTATGAAGACTGGTTTTATTCTCAAGGATGTAAGTTTGAGTCCTGTCCTCCTGCATGTGGCAATTACTTAGTCCATGTCGCTGTATGCGTGTGTAGAAACAGAAAGCGTTATTAAGGCAAATATTCTTTCATCTATTTTATGGTTTAGTTTTATTTTTCGTATGTGTATGCGCTTGAAGAAATGACGAAAAGGCAGAGGTGTTAAGGAATGTTTTTTTCCTCGGTTTTAGGAGGAGTTACTTGGCGATTTAGAAGCATTTCGCTACGTTTTTAATTAATATTCTATTTTTGAAATTATCTTCTTTTGTTCATGAATTTGAAGGTGTTAATAAAATTTTCATAAAATATCAAGAGCGATATGTGAAATTCCCATCATCTTCTTTTAATGAATTGTTTGTTTATATAGAAATAATGTTCACATGTGTTTCTAGCGATCAAATATACATTTCCTGTCTCTATAATCAGGAAGAATGGCATCTGAAGAGATTCTACAGTTCGATGCTACCAAGATCATTTTAATATGCGAGGACGGGTCAAAAAGTACGTAACCTATTGAATTCCCTGCCTTCTAACTGAGAGGCCAACACTGCTCTTGTCAAAAGGGTTCTGTCAGTGGACTCATGTTAAAATTTTAACAATCTGCGTAATTTAGTTTGTGTTTTACAGCCACTGACAGCAGGCTACAGCGTGATTTGAGAAGAAAATGGAAAAATTGAACTTCGTGTGCTCATTAAACATAACTTTTTGCGGAAATAAAACGTCACTCAAACCAAAGTATATTCTTAATAAATACTATGGGAAATCTGAACCGTCCGTTCTATGGTAAAATAGTGGCGAATTTTGTTGTGGCCGTACAAGCACGGAAGAATTAACAAAATTGACGATACGGAGTTGGCCGATAGGAGATTAAAAGTTTAAGAGATTGTAAAAGCCATAGACATATCACAAGGCTCAGTGGTCTCAATTTCGAATGATCACTTGGGATGGGTGCAGAGTTTGATGACACTCGACCACAAACGCAATCGTGTGCCAGGAGTGTTGGGCGACGTTCAACAACTGCAATATGGATGAGGTTTTGCCCGTTTCGTAACTGAGAAAGGAATTTCAATCAATTTCAACACACCAAAGACCAAACAGAAGTCTGGGTTTCTAGGATGAATCGGCGCCAAAAAAGGCCATGGTGGATTTTAAAGACACATTGACTACCTTCAACAGAGTAAAGCAACCAATGGCGTATGGTATAACAACGTATTGGGTCGATTTTATGAGGATTTCAAAACATCCAACGCATTTCGCCATGAGCAACTTCTTTACAACCAGTGCAATTCAAGGGTATATACATGTGTAGTTTCCATGAAATATGCTACAAATTGCTTCCACCGAGTTCAAATCTAAAGAAATGGTACGGTGGGAAGAGATTTGACTCCAAAGATGAAATCATCTCAGATATAAATACCTATTCACCAGGACTTCGAATGATTTTTTTTTTTTGAAGGGATACAGAAATTGGAAAAACGTTGGACAAGGTATATAAATAAAATGGTTTTTTTATACACACAACTGTGTTTTATTCAAAAAGTCGTGGACTTATTTGCCCACCCTCGTAAGAGCTCCTTCTTTAGACTATACCAGGTATGATTTGTGCTAAAAAATATTGAAAAAAATGTCAAGATGTAATGATTAATTCTGAAATTTTAACTGAAAACAAAACGATTTTTCGTGTTCTGAAGAAGTTGCAACAAAAAAGTCATATATGAGTACGAAGCATTTTCAAGTATTTTGCTTCAATTCTGCTGCTTATTAAGTTCTCTTAATGTTTAATAAAATAATCTTTTCTAACTTGAGAAAAAATAAGAACAACAATCATGATAATAATAATAAAAAACTATAAAAAAGTTTTTATTGTAATTTTAGCCGTCCCTATACCGATGTTTCATGGGCGATCGAAAAATTATATGTCTCTAAAGAGAATTATAATTGTCATGACATCGAAAGAAAATCTGAATTTTTTTAATTTTTAAACGTTAAAATCTTCACCTGTGGAAAATCGGTGTACCAAGGTATTATTTTACATTTCATTTTGCTTAATAAATACCATCATTGACACACAAAGGCTGTCTAATTGCAGACATGTTGAAAAAAAATTAAACATATGCATGTGGAATATAAAATGTTTGCTGTGCACTTTGTATAAGACACTCTAAGTCTATTACTATTATATATTTTATAATTTTCATATGTGATTGAATTCTCATATTGTATATGTTGGTTTTTGTATAAATATACCCGATTGAATGCTTAAAAACCGTTAGAATTTCACTAATAATATGGTTGGCACCAATGAAACATTCCCACAATACTTTTTTTTTAAACTCAAAGGATTATTTGGGAAGAATATCGCAAATATTAAATTTCCGTATTAAGCAATTAAAACAAAAATACAATGAAACTAAAAAATAATGAAAAATTATAATAAATAATAATAACTTTCACTTGCAGAGGTTTGAGCAGCATTAAAACCACATCTTAACCAGTTCCACTCACCTCTGCTTAATTAATTTTAATCGACTTATAAAAAAAGGTATTAAATTTATATATTTTTACAAATACATTAATGGAACAAGCTCCCTGCAGATGTCTTTCCTGCCATACCCAGCGTTGAGAGGTACAAACCGAATGTACACTAATCCCACTATCCTCCTCACCCTATCCTATTTTTCTAGTTCCAGAACAATACGCTACATAAATAGTCCAATTGAAAAAAAATTAGCGAAACAAATAACTTTTAGTGATTCCATACTTTTACGTCTCAATCATTTGCATTCACTCTTTTGTATTATGGCGACTACATTCGTTCAGAATTGGCACAGCTCAACTAGAGTTTGCGAGTTACAGACATAAATTCATTTTCGTATCTGTGTCTTGATGTGGGTTTGTATTCGTATTTGTGTATTTTTTTTTTTTTTCATAAAATTTCGAATTGTCCTCATATTTCTTTATTATTTAACATTGGCTGACTTGATATTCCTCATTTAATGAAAGTTAATTTAAGCAAACACTTAATATACAAATGTTTTTCTTTTGCTTACATACAATTGGATGCATACACTCTAATGCAAGAGATGGCACAGTGAGTCATTTTTCTATCACGTTCACATAAGATCCCATGCGACAAAAGTTATTCAAGTGCATTAAATAGTTAATGATGATTGAATCAAGTATATTAAATGGCAAATTGGCCAAATAATACAAACACATTCACTTATGGATATAAGGGTTTGGGTCATCATTTTGATATAAATATATAATAACCATTGTATGTGAGAATAATATTGATCACATTATTTTCGTCGCGCTAAGGCGTTGTGCTAAATTTTCATTAACTAAATGGGTGATAAATTTTATGGCAAAAACCGTCTAACCGCTCTAAGCTCGACAATCCAAAGTTCGGTGTCGAAACTTGGAATGAACAACTCAGTGAGCAATCAGCCTACAACACTACAGTTGTTCTATAGTTAATTTTCCAGAAATAATTTTTTTCTTTTAATAAAAATACTTACACACACACGTATAAGTCTACAAAAATATATTTGTCTGTGAAATAAATATTTATTGGTGTAAAATAAACAGAAGCTTATTGGCTTGTGTCTAATTGTTCAAATGCACTATGGGCCATCCTTATAAAAATAGCAAGGCTACATTTTGCACATAAGTATACAATATATTTATACAAGAAAAAAATCGTTCACTAATCGTGATGAGAAGAGTATCGAAACATTTAAAAAATAATACCTATTGAGAGCAACTGAGACTTGATTCTTTAAAAATTCTCGCTTTTTTTTTTTGCTAAAATTTTCCTTTTGAAAAAATATAGATTTTTACTTATCAAATCGAGTGGTAGAAAGCAATTTATTCCACTAAGGATTCGATACACCCATTAATCTCCACACCTAATATGCGTGCTAAGTTTTTCAAATTTTTGTCTATTTTCAAGAAGTTAAAATTTTTAATTATACAAAATTTTATTATGTTTTTTTTTTCTATAGCAAACAACATTTGCTTAGCAAACTCTTTGACAAATGCAAAGCTCTTTAAAGCCTAAATCTAAAAATTCTTTGAGTTACCTACGAAAAAAAGTATTAAAAATATTGGCCTTTGATAAATTTAACCTTGCACAGCGTTAAAAGATTTAATTTAACAATTTTATAAAAAAATATATAAGTTATGGCGAGGAACTTAAACTAATAATTATTTTAGAATTTTCAACAAAAAGCAAATGCAAGAAAATTTCGAAGAGCCAATTTCAGCACACCGTTTTGATCTTTTGCCTGCGAATCTAACGGGAGATTTTTCTTGCAGCAATTTTTATTGTTCGTCTTTGAATTTGCATCTTCGTCTACACTCTTACAAATAAATTTTTCTAGCATTATTTTTATATTAATGTACACCTGAGAGAACAACACGAGTTAAAGGTACATGTATGTGGGTACCGGTTTCTCTGCGTCTTACCTTTCCCTTCGACAAACTAAGAATAGCTGCAAGAAAATTTTCCAAGGGTAAACGCTGAGTTTTAAACAATTTTTTTTTAATTTTTTCATATAATTTTTTTTATTCAAATTATTTAGTTTTAATGAGAAAAAGTTAAATTTGTTAAATATAAACAGACCATAAGCGTCGTTTTCGGAGGCCAAAACCTCCTCCTACAGGGTTCATTTGTATTTCTTGAATTCTACCAATGTGGCGACGAGCTAAAGCTCCTTATGAAAGCCATATATAGAAAAACCATATGGGAAATTATATCATTCCAAATTATACATAATTCTCATATAGTATGAAAGCAAATATTCTTTGGACATTTTTGATTTTTATCTTCTCGCGTAAAAATATTTGTTGGTTTTACACTTTTATTTTTTTTTTCGAACAGAAAAAAAACACTGTATAACACAAAGATGATAACAAAGTTATAACGACTGATTCTGCTAGAGGGGATAAAAATCATAGACATGTATCGTTGTTTTGAAAGTTTACGTTTGGCCCTCGTGTTCGGGGGAGTTTCCCACTTTTGGCAAATTATTATAGTGTATCCGCGTAGGAAATTTTGTAACCCTTACATCTTAGGTCTAAGCCTGGTCTGGCAGTTTTATGTAGAACACTACGACAAACATTTTAACCTTCCAACTTTCGTGTCATGGCCCAAAATGTTCTACACAAACATTTGTCATAAAATTTAATAATAAAGCATCAAATGCGGAAAAGCTCGACATTCATCTTGAACGTCAGAAGTTAAAATATGTTTAAGGGTTAACTTCGTACTCAATTCACGATTGTTGCACCAACTGCAAACCTTACATTTTGAGTATAAGGCCTGTTTAGAATTTTTACATAAAACACTGCCAGGAGAATTTTTTTTTTAAATCTTAACCCTCTAACTTTACATTTAAACCAATAAATTTTTGTGGTATGGGTCCTTTTTGATACCTTTCTTGAAAAGGAGTAAAACTCTTATTAAAAAGCAATATACGGGATTGAAATGTCCTCATAAAATTTTACTATAAGTTTATAAATTGCAATAAATATTCAACGCCAGGAATAAATCAAAAACTAAAATGTGTTTAAAGGTTAATTTTTACTTAATCAAAATTATATGTAAAATCTCGTATAAGACTGGATGTTATGGCGTGAATTTGTATAAGAAAAATGTATTACAAATAAGAAGTTCTACTATAATTAGCCAACAAAAAAGCCGACACTTATTCTATATAGGTTGCTAATCGCCAATACTTTCGAGTGATTTGCGTTTTCTAGAACATGACCGATATTATTTATTGTTGAAAAATTTGAAAAAAATTCGTCTATAAAGAACATTCCTTTGGAACATTTACCAATAAGTGGGTGCATATTTTTGATGTATATGTTCACCAGACATGTACCATTGATGTGTATGGTTCGGAAAAATTTATAGCAAAAAAAATTTTGATAAATTTTTTTTGTCAAAATTTTTTGTGTCTTCAACCCATTGTGTTTGAACTTGACAGCCATGCATGCTCGACCTGCATGCCTAGTCTAGCATAAAGGCGAAAGAGAGGGTGGCAATATGGTGGGCAAACACATGAAAATATTGTAGAAGCCTTCATCTTCTGAAGGGGTCTGGTCTATTGTTTTTATTAACAAATAACAAAAGATTAACAAGCTGCTGGAGCAAACGGCAGCAGAATGCCCTTAGAAGTTGTACGAGTACGTCTGAATGTACATATATTTCCGTATACTTCGAATATTTACAATTGGAATCATTTATTTTATTTTAACATTTAGCATAAGCCTGAATGAATGTTCATTCATTTACTCATTCATATACTCGTATATATGTATACTAGCAGAGCTTCACAAATTTCTGAACAATATCACTGTGAAACGAATGTCTAGTATTGTCTGTGTTGTCTGTGGTAATTCCCTTCTCGAGCTGAAATTATATGGAAGTAAATGAAGATTTAATTCTTTTCGTTAATTATGGCTTTTCTTTCCTTCGTTCGTTTCATTAATAATTTTCTTTTTGTTTTTTTCCATTTTAGTATATATTTCCTTTCATTCCTTCCTCTAGATAAAGGCTGTTCGCTTTGCCCCCACCAGCACCTTAAGCTTATTTTTTTTTTTCATATTATTTTGGCTTTTTTGTGTCTTTACGATGGAGCTTACGTTTATTTTTAGTACCTTTTAATCGAGTTTTTTTTGGCACCAGGTATGTGTGTGATTAATGTTTGGAAAATTAGCCAAATATTGCAAATAAACGACTTGTGACGTATGTCAAGGATGTTTTAATAAATTTATTAATATAATTATTAGCATTTACTTATTGAAAATATCATGATGAATCATTTATGGTATAGAATTTAATAGATTAAGCCCCCACCCCCTCCTACGCTAGCCCTGTGCCAAAAAGCTGTTGTATTAAGGATATTTCGTTGGAGTTTCTACACTCTTCGCAAAATAGTTCATACAAATCACCAACTAACAACTCTTGGCGAAATATACCTAACATAATGGGCCTTATTTTGTTTGGCGAAATTCGCCTACGACTTCGACGTTTAGTACTAGATTAAAGAAAAATGTTGCTCGGTATCTTTAGTCTATTACAAACTGTCGAATTTGCAGTCGAAAATCGCCAAACACGATAAGGGGGAATATTTCATGGTTTGTGAGAAGGTTGTGTAAAAAAGCTTTAAGGCTCATTTTCTATCCACATTTTTAATATAGAATCTTGCCTCCAATATCTTCCGATCCAACCGATCTTTGTGCGCGGACTGCCAGCCTTTTTGTAACTAGAACACCGATTGTCACTCCAATCGATCCTCAAATAAATGACTTGCCTAAATTGATTATAAATAGATGGCACCGATTAAAAATATTACAACATAATTTTTATCTGGAAATCTGCTACTTCTCCTTCTCTATCGCCATATAATCACTAACCATGAGTTTATACAAGGTGGCCTAAAAGTAATGTCATAATATCAATAGCATGCCATTTTTGCAGATGGTGCTTTGATATTTATGATGTAGTTATATAAAGAATTAGTTGTCAACCAGCCTTAAAGCGATAGACAACTCAGGAACGTGGAATTATTGTTACTGCTTTTTTGACAAACTGATTCAACGCAGCGTGATTTTCGTCGATGTTTTCCTCGTCATCGTGTTTCATGTCGTCGATTAATTAAGCGTTTAGCCTCGCATTGCTCGATCAACCGAGAATATCGCTGATGTTGCCGACGACGTCAGGGAGAATCCGCAAGCATCAGCGACCTGACAATGCAAACGATGAACCATGAGTAGACATCTGTTACAGAGAATTTCCGTGAAAGCCACACATGATCTAAGAGCGTCCGTCCAGTGCATTCGGAAAAAATCACTGTTTGGTGTGGATCTCGTACTGGCGGCTTCAACGATCATTATTTTTTTGAGAACGACGTTGACCAGGCCATCAGTGTCAACGGCGACCGCTATAGGTCGATATTTACCAACTGCTCATGGCTCGAATTGCATGATATGGACACCAGTGACATGTGGCTTCAAAAGGACGTCGGTGCATGCTTTACACACCTTATGCCAAATTGAAAATTCTACACAAGAGATTTGAGGGCATGGTACCAAGATATTACGATTTGGCCCCGATAGACTTTTTCTTGTGTGTTTTTCTTAAAGTCGCAGCTGTGTGCAAATAAGCCACAAGCTACAGCGGCCCGCAAAGCCAACATAACCCATGGGATCTGTCAAATTCGACCTGATCAATGCGGCTGAGTTATGGAAAATGGGACATTCCGAATGCACTTCACCCAGCAAAGCCCTTGTGAACATTTTCACGAGGTTATATTTCATACAAATGAATAAAAAATTCCAGTTATATCTCACAAGATAGGAAACGCTTAATGAAAGACCCGTTACATCTCAACATGTATGAATTAATATCATTAATATAATACACCTTCAACAAATTAATTTGCAAACAGCACATTTTGTTACTTTATCCCAGAATTTAATTTCAAACTTTAACAAAGATATGTTTCAAAAACTATATTTTAATTACGATTTCATTATAATTATAGTTTCTATGATTTCTAAAGAAAATAAATACTTTCAAAGTATTAAATCATAAAATTGAAATAAAACTTTAAGAGCTCAAAAATACTCGTTTATAAATACAAAATAAAAGATGTTCAACTGACAAAAGTTATGAGAAATAAGACAGAGGAAAGAAACTATTAAACTAAATCCTGCTTCTAATCTTTCAGTATGTACTTAAAAGATTTGAAAGAGTATAAAAAAATAATACATAAAAAATTTCCTGAAATTAATTTTGTTTCAATCACAGAACACTGCTACACGATTCCACTTCTTAGGAGATGTGATGTTTACACTAACAATGAAATTTTACTTTTCCATTATTATTTTGGAGCAAATAAACCAATAAAATGCGAGACTGAATTTCACCGAATTAGGGTACAATTATTTAATACATATTTATTATTTTGTAAATATAAATAATCCATTAAAAACTATCATTGAATTAAAAAAAATTCCCTAATGTTAATTCCTTCTTTTAATATTTTATTGTTTGTTGTTGGCTTAGCTAGGTATATGTCTGCATTTCATTGGCGCTAACCAAATCATCAGTACCCTTTTAGCCAATGAAATGCAGGCATATACCTAGCTAAGCCAACAACAAACAATAAAACATTAAAATAGTTATTTTGGAGAATATCTCCAATAACAAATTTGATAAATATTGTTAATTCCTTCTGATAGAACTTTTCTTTTTAATTTATAAAACTTTTGGCAAAAGTTAAAAAAAACTTTCATAAGAATGAGGATGAAAATCCAAATGGGGAGAGAGTAATAACTTTGTTTTTCAGTTTCTCATAATTCTCGTATTTTGTGGTTTTTCAAGCAATAGTTTTAAAATTTGATATATTGTAGTTCCTTGGAAAGTACATTTTAAAAAAGTACCTTCTAAACAAATTCCTTTTAGTAAAAGTGCCTTTTAAAAAAGCACCTTTTAAAACTAGTACTTTTAAAAAAAGTACATTATAAAAAAGTACTTTAAAAAAAGTACATTCTCAAAAAGTACATTTTAAGATGGTGCCTTTAAAACAAAGTACCTTTTAAAACAAGTACCTTTTAAAATAAATACCTTAAAAAAGTAGCTCTTAAACAAGTACCTTTTAAAAGAAGCATCTTTTAAAAAAATATCTTTTAAAAAAGTACCTTTAAAAAAAGTATATTCCAAAAAGGTACCCTTCAAAAAAGTACCTTTTTAAAAAGTACATTTTAAAAATAGTACCCTTTAAAAAAGTATATTTTAAAAAAGTACCTTTTAAAAAAATACCATTTAAATAAAGTACCTTTTAAAAAAGTACCTTTAAAAAAAGTAGTTTTAAAAAAAGTACCTTTTAAAAAAAGTACGCTTTAAAAAAGGTCCTTTTAAAACTAGCACTTTTTAAAATAAATATGTTTAAAATAAGTAGTTCCTAAAAAAGTACTTTCTGATAAAGTACCTTCTACTTGTACTAGTCGTTGTTAAATAATTATATGTATGTTTTTCTCATTAAAAAATAATTGAAATATGATTAATGGCAAAAAAAAATACATTTTAACCTAACAACCGTGAGAACTGGCAATTTTTTTACTGACACATGTTATTGCCTGACTTTCGTAGACTAGTTGGTAGTGTACTAGACTCGTAGTGCGAAGGTCCCAGGTTCGAATCCTGCCGCAGAACTCTGGCAGTTTGTGTCTGATAATTAAAAGGGAGCGCACAACAAGCCTTCACTGGCTTAAGTGTATGTCGTATGACATGGGCCATCACACCCCTCCAATCAACCTAACCTAACCTAACCTATGTTATTGCCAAACATAAGTATGTCAGTGTCAGTCGATTGCCATCAGATCCTCTTTGCGAGCCTTCTCTAAAAAGAAAACTCTGTGGAAGTGAATAAATCGATATTCATCTATAAAATTCTGCTAGATGTGATTCTGAAACTATTTGAACCATTCTGATACCCACCCTCGTATCACTGATGCAAACACTGTCGTTAATGTGTTAAGGAAAATTAAAAAGTAGAAGAAAGAAAAAATACACAAAACCAAACTGTAAATTTCCTTTCTCCCCCAAAAAATTTGTTTGTTGGGACTTAAAACTTATTTTAGACTAGAAATAAAATCATAAAAATAGAACCAAAGGAATAATTCACATAAAAAGTGCTGATCTGCTTTGCAGGACAACAAAAAAAAACTCTCATATTGATCATTATTTATAAAATCGTAAAATTTCAACTCGTTAAAATGCCACCTTGTGAGTAATTTGTCGGTTTTTTGCTGTTGTTGTTACGACAATCAAGTCTGAACCGTGTGTATGTCTGTCCGCCCTTATGCATACCATTTCCCTTGTGCTGCAAGTATTGCGTGTCGTATAATCGAAAACTTTGCAAGAGTAAAATTTTAAAGAAAGTTACACAGGAAATTTATTTTCCTTTTTTTAATTTTTATAAGTTTTTTTTGTTTGTCTTCGTTGAACATTTGAATGCGAACATTTGGTTATTGCGAAAATTAAATTAAACTATAGTTTGGAGTTCCCCCAATGCGAATTTATCGAAATGTACTATTTTTTAATAGTACAAATTGCAGAGCAATGACATCGTAAATCGTAAAAGTACCATTTCTACTATAATATAACGAAGTAATAGGAAATTTTCATTTATATTTCATTTATGTGGTTTTCTTGATATTTATCTCAAGTCCAACATTGCGGGCTAATTTTTCCAAATCTTTTACTTTTAATGGCATGTTGGAGATCATGTGCGAGAGTAGACAAATAGAGAAGAGGTTCTCTCTGAACAGACTTCGCTCATGATGTCATCCAGCACTATAGCGATTAGCAGGGGTGATAAGGGACATCCGTGTTTTACTCCAACGCTTGTGTGAAATGGTTGGCTTATATTCACCTTGTGAAGAACTGATAGTTCTGAATCCTCGAGTTATTTTCTGGGATAATCATTTTCTTCTCAATGCTTTCCATATGGTAGTCCGTCCGATGGTATAGAACACCTTCTTGAAATCTATGAGCAGAACGCCATCCTTGGGATTGTTCTATTATATTTCGCAGGTGTTGGGCTAGTGTACGCAGCTCCTGTTTGGCAGGAAACCTGCTTGTTCATCTCGTATATTGCTCTCCATTTGACTTTGAAATCTTCGCTGTGTTATGACTGCTAGTGTCATGTATATGGTGTTAAGCATAAGTAATTCCTCTCCAGTTGTTGCACTCTTTCAAATCGCCACTTTTCGGTAACTTAACGATGATGCCTTTCCTCCATGCTGGACGTAGCCTTTCCACCTACGATTTTTGACAAATTTTTATTGTCCTTTTTGCTTAGTTTAGTTTGAATCATTATTTTTATTCAAAGGATATATGGGAGGTACCCATATCCTTGGGAGGATTTTTTTCAAAACTCAATATTTCTCATTATTTGATGATACAAAGTGCCATACGATTATATTTCAACCAAATATTCCCCTTCTATTTATGTCCACTTTGGTCCGACATCGTCAAAGGAGTGTGTGACGTGGCAGCCAATCACTAAATGGCCTGCTGCCGTTCTTCTTGTACATGTCAAGCATGTAATTTTTATTAAATATTTCTTTTTTTTTAATTTGTTAATAATAGAAAAATTTTGCTCGTGACAATATCGACTTTTTGAAATCGACAATTTCTTTTGAGCCTGCAGGACAAAAGCTGACTCTTTGCATAAAAGGTTTTTTGTAAATAGGAGATGTCCAATCTAAAACAAGAAAGATGTTTAACTTGCCTGCTGGAAAAAAGCATATCATGCGTTTTAATGCGTAAGTGCTGAAGTGTGCTGGGGACTCTACAGATTCTTTGTCTTCTAAACACTTGTGCCTACATCAAAGAAATAGTTGTTAAGTAAAACAAAACCCCAACAGGACTTTATAAACAATATTATTTTTGTTGCTTCTTTCTGTACAACTCGCCGACAATAAAGAAATTTTTCATGTCAACATCGCCTGATGTGAATAATCGCTCAGACTAGAGGCGATACGGAGACCAGACCAGACCATTGAAGCGGAAAAAAATAAATCAAAAGAAATATTGTTAAAATATTTTAAATTAAATATTTTTATCAGCTTCATTTGCCAACAACATATTTCCTTTATACTCATATTTTGCAGATTGAGAAAAAAATTTTTCTTTTGCTTTTATCTCAAGCATGTTTTATGAATTAATCTTAATAAATAATTTAATTCGTCTACCCGTCCTTTATTTTTTTTAAATTTTTTTTATACAAAAATCTTTTCATTAATTTATTATACTTTTATGTTGCTTGCTGGAGTTCAAAGATACTATATATTTCATTAGCTGTTTCAGCCTGAAATATATTTCACTTGCCCCATATTTGTCTGGCAGGAAACTTCGAAAAATGACAAAATAAATTAAAAAGAATGAGTGAATGACAGCAATTGATATCATCAGCGTTTATCCATAAAAATATCGATTATATTTTATACGTATTTAACATCTACTTTTACTTCGCTTTAATCCAACTTTTTTATGTCTTTTCCAGCACTTTGTCTATATTTTTTCGATATTTCCTTCACTATTTTTCCCCTGTTTAAATTGTCCTTTAAAGTTTTTGTTTTGTTTTGTTTATTTTTTTTCCATTTTGGATTAAAAGTCTTAAGCAAAACAGTAACAGTTCGAGCAATAAAATGGAAGAAAATTTATTCCCAATTGCTCCATATTCTAAGCTCATGCACATGCACAATGTAGTCCTGTACATTTAAGCATGTGTGTATGTGTGTGTGTGTGTGTACGGGTAGATATAAAGAGCTAAAGGATGAAATGCCTTAAATAACGAATTTTAAATGCCGTATAAAATGCTTTCGTGTCGGAGTGTGGCATGCTGCACTTCTGTCAGAACTTGTTGCATTATACAACAATGCGATTTATATCGCATTTTCTCGCAGATCACACTATACGAAAACCATTTGAAGATCAATGTAGTGGGGCGATTCAGAAACATGATTTAAAGACTATTGAGTTGATTAAATATAAACAATTTTGATATTCAGGCACTTTTGAAGTACATGTCTTCATGCGCCATCTTAACGGCAACAATTTTTGTGGTTTTACAGAAGCGATTGAAGTCAGATGTCCTCGAGAAGCATGTATTTTGTTGTTTTCCACGACAGCGGGTCAATAGGTCAGCGACTTTTTGCATTTCCCACCTCTAAACTGAAAGAGCAGCACTACTCCTGTCAAAAGGCTTCTGTCAGTTAAACAAGATCAAATCTTGAACTTCTTTTTCTTTATTTGCCAATCCGTATTCGGATATTAGCGATCATACAATTAATTTTTATTATTTTTATTATAATTTTTTTTATTACTTTTTTAATTTTTGGCGGCCCTCAGAAGACTTCTTTCTTTTTGTTGACCTGTCCATTCCTGAATGTTTTTCAAGCATGTCATTTCTCTTCTTCATCTCGGGGGCGTCTTCCTTCTTGAACAAGCTGCGTCATTTAGTTTGTGTAGGCTACTGCGTGATTTGAGAAGAAAATGAAAAAAACGAGAACAAAACCATCACTTAAACCAAGGCTAAGCTTGATAAATACTATGGGAACTCTGAACCATTGATTTCAATGGTAAACAATTGGTTAATTTTGTTATGGCCGTACAAGCGCGGAAGGTCGCAAACATTCTGGACGCACAGTTGAAGTCTTTACAAACGAAATATTTAATAAAATTCATGCTACGGAGTTGGCCGATCGGAGATTGAAACTGCGTGAGATTGTGAAAGCCACAGGCTCAGTGGTTTTAATTTCAAACGATTACTTGGGTATGAGAAAGCCTTCTGCAAGATGGGTGCGACATTCGCTCACAATCGACCACAAACGTAATCAAGTGACAACTTTGCAGCTGAGTTTGGCGTTGTTCAACCGCAATATGGACCAGTTTTTGCGCCGTTTCGTAATCGTAGACGACACACCAGAAACCGAACAGCAGCCAAAACAGTGCATCTAGAAAGAAGGCAAAATTGGGTTTGTTAGTTAATAAAGTTATGGTTAACGTTTTTTTAGGATGCATGCGCTTTAACCCACATTGACTACCTTCAATAGAGTTAAAATTAATCTTTCATTGATGGCAGTAGTGTTCCCAACTCCATTGACTCATTGCAACATCGTCGCAATGCGTAGTTTATCTCAATGTTCTATTGTTTCTACACTGTAGTGTGCCCTAATCAAATCATGAAAATTGTTCCCAAAACCCGCACAACTCATTTTTTTTATAGATTTGTGGTCGATGTGTCAGCGATCCCCTCTTCGCATTACAGAATCAACTCGTTCTTTAGCCGAACTTTTCGTATCTGTAATAGTCTTCATCCAGAGGTTTTTCTTCCTTTAACATTCAATATGAAAACGTTCAAATGAAATGTGCACAGCCACTACTGTCTCTATCCTTATCCGTACAACCTATTTCTCTAGTTTGGGCGCCGTGCTGGCCCAAAGACGAAACAACACTCCGATCTTAACACGCAAAAGAATCAGGCATCTTGTAGGAATTCTGCTAACTTCTAACGGCTAAAGTCTAATTCAGTGGACCTCAAGGTCGTACAAAATGCTCTACAAACAAAATGGTCTAGGTCTATCACTGATCATATCATACACCCAAGAAAAAAAAAAATAATAATAATAATAGTGAGATTCGGACAGTGTACTAGGGGTTCAAAAAACACACAGATGTACGACGTCATTTTGACTCTCTTCATCTTTTGGAGCGCAAACATTTTTCTCCCTAAAAAAAAAAAACTCTTTTTTAAGGTTTAATTTTTACAGAAACCCATTTCTAGGAAATGTACACTGCGAAAAATTTATTTTTTTAGAAACGAGATTTTATATAAAAAAGCAAGAGTTTCTGATAAAATCATTTTTTACAAAAAGGTCTTTTCTGTCATTTTTCTATAAAAACAGCTTTTTAAATACCGAAAATTTTCCAATTTCGGTAAATGACGAAAGGATTAGTTACTAAAAACAAGGATTTTTGTGAACCATTGACTTTGCTTTCGAAAAGGACTTCTTCCGAAAGAAAGTTAATTTTTTCTAAATAAGAGGCATTTTATCAGGAAAATGTACTTTAAAAAAAAGGACGTTTTAGACGTTTCTTTCTACAAATAAAAATTTTTCTATAAGAAGCGCATTTTGCTAATAAATGGAATGCTTTCCGAAATAAAATTTTTTCTTTAACTTATGAACACAAGAAATTTTTTCTAAAAGAGGAACTTTTCCGGAAAAAGGGATTCTAATTTTTCTTATAACAATATGTTGTTTTTTCCTATACCCCTATATACGTATAGGAATTTGCCATAAAAAATGTATATACATATGTAGTCTGATAAAAAAATTTTTCTACATAATTCGGTTTTTTTCTAAAAGGCGATTATTTAAAAAAAAAAAGGATTTCACATCAAAAGAGTGGTTTTGAGAATTTGGCATTTTTTGAACAAACCAGGCATATTTTTTTAAAGAAAAATTTTCCGCAAAAAGGATTTTTTTACAAAAAAAAAAACTAGATTTTTCTGAAAAAGGGTTTTAGCTGGAAAAAGAAGGGTGTTTTGGAATTGGCCTTTTTAGAAAATTTTTGGAGAATTTTTCTGAGAAAAAAAAATGTATTTCCTCCAAACAGAAAGACGAAATAGAGATTTATCTGAAGTATTTCTGGTAAAATTGATTTTTTCTTTTTAAGAAGAAGTTGATATAAAAGGTGATTTTCTCTGAAAAAGGAAATTTCCAGCAAAAAGTTGCTGTATCTGAAAAAATTTATTTTCATCAAGGACCCTGTTGGGAAAAGGTAGCATTTTCTGATATATAAAAATTTTTTGATGGAAAGATTTTTTATTTAAAAAGAAATTTTTTTTTAGAAAAAACTAAACTCGTTTTAAAACAAGCATTAAAAGCTAAACAAATGAATTATTCTGCAAATTGAAAAGTCAAACAAAAATATTTCTTATTGTACACGTATTACAAAGTTGCCTTTGCAGAGAAGGAGAAATTTTTTTAAGAAAAGGCCTTCTATTTCTTTAAAAGGTTAGTTGTTGCTTTAAAAGGGAACATTTATTATGAAAGGCATTTATTCTGAAATCGATGCCTTTAACTTTTCAAAATTCTTATGAATAATTGTGCTCCTTGGCGTGAATCAATGTAAGTGAATCGTGATCCCACTTCTGCTCAATATCATATGGTGAAGTTACAAAAACTTGTTACATATTGTGCATTTAAGTTGTAGAGAAAAGGACCTTATAAGAAACATGCATGCAGAGAAATTCAAGATATCCCCTTTGGTTGCCAAGTGGTTGTGTTCATATGTTCCGAAATGAATTAAGCACTTGATAAGAGTTAAAAAAAAAGAAAAACAACATTTCCAAAGACAATCTCCTCCTCCTTATCCTTAAAATATGTTCCAATTATGTAAAATTTTGCTCAGTTTCTTCGATGTTACCAACATCTCGCTAAACTTTCCAATAAATTTTCTTTAACAATAGTGCATCCGATAAAGTACAACCGCTCTACTTGCTAAGGATATTTTGTATTGTTAAGGATGTATGCATGCACATTGAATGTGTGTTTGTATATCTAATCGTATGTGTGTAACATACTTACAATTATTCAGCTATTCATAGCCATGTTGGAGGGAAATATTAAACGTATTTTTCTTGTGTTGTCTAACGTAAATATATCATCGACATGAATAATAGTCGGAGTCAAGTTAAAGCTCTCATGGTTTCTACCAGTTTTTGTTACTACTTCAGCTGCTTCTACTTCTTTTTGTTGTTGGTGTTGTTGTTGTTAGGTTTGTAGGGTAATATAAACATATTTTAGGACGTTTTTTTTCCTTTCTTTGTACTGTATTCTTACTCAAACCTGATAGAAATGCATAGAAACGGTTGGAGAAGGACCAATATGACATAGACGCAGTCCTCTTTATCAGCCATAAGTTGTGTCAACAATGTGAGCGCTTGTACGTGAAAGTCTATGTACTAAAAAATACATCTACTACAACTTCTTTTCAACATAGCTTAACTGTACGTGTGATTGTCAATGTATTTGTCGGTGTGTATTTCTATAGTCGTGTCAGCAGACATACCTTGATATATAAACATTAGCAAAATATACAGCAAGAAAGGATACAACGCAAAAGAACCAAAAAATTTGTTGCACAAGCTCCCAGCAGGAGTGAAAAGGAATCAATTTAATTATTTCATTTTCAAATACGGTTGTTCCAAATTTAAATTGAAAATATTTAAAATTTCTGCTCGAATTATGCACTTGTATGTATGTTCCATTCCCCCCACAGCTACTACAACACTGAGGCAGGGCCTGCTATGGGCAATTTTGGCGATTCACGGAATTCCATTCTTCCAGCCGGCATTTAGGGACACTGTTATGGAGCATAAACTTGAGATTCAATATGAAAAACAACAACCGCATATTATGGTGACTTTAAAGAAATTGGTCGTTTGAAGAAACAAGATTTAGCGGCGTAAAATTTCATAAACTTGGGGGCCAAATCACTTAAATTGCGCGAGAGAAAATCACACTTTCAAATTGTTTATGTTCAACGTTTTGACACATTAAAAAAATTTGGAGAAACGCTGGACTTTGGCTCACAGGAGACTATATTTAAAAATTAAATAATTTTTTACCAAAAAAATTTGTGTTCCAATCAGACTTATTCACCCGTCGTTGCAACTAAGATTTATAGAAATCCCTGTGGCAAAGGATACGTGTTCTGTTCAGTAGAATATGTAAGTATTAATTTTTCTCAAAAAATATTTATTTATTCATCAATTTCTATTTGGTCCTCTTAGATATAATATAATACCCATGTGCCATGGTTTCTTTCAATCCTCGAAGCAGTTCTGATATTCACTTTTTGGTATGACGTTGATTTGGGTCTCTTCAATTTTCGGAACAGGAAAAAGTCGCAGGGGGCCAAATCTGGTGAATACGGCGGCTGAGGTATTCTTTTCGGCCAAAATATTACGCACAAGCAAAAGTGTGAGCAGATGAATTATCGTTTCCGGATTTTTTTTTTTTTTGTATTGCTTGTCGCAAGTGGCACATAACTTCAAGATAATACTCCTTATTAATCGTACGACCATATGGCAAGAACTCATGATGCACTATGTCACGGTAATCGAATAAAACAGTGAGCAAAATATTCACCCCTATCGCCAATAAAATGTGAAATTTTTGTTCCCATGAAATTTTCATTCCCCATGAAGGGAAATTTGCTATCGTGAATTTTATGGGAATGTTTGTTCCCGCTATCAATATGTAGTGAATGTAAAATGAGAAGAATGTATAAACAGGGAATAAGAATATAATTTCAAATTGTATGTATGTATGTATGTACATATACATTTAAAAAAGTATTTTGTTTTAGAAAGGTAAATAAATACAAATATTTATGTCTCAAATTAAATTGAAAAGTATTTATTTAAAATCAATAAATAATTAAATTAACAATTCAAGTTTTCTCCTCCATAAAAGTCTTCTGGCAAACCAAAGCTGAAGGAATTTTCTAAGCCCTCTACCGTCTCTTTCATTCCTATTAATTCATATATGCATTGCTCGCTAACTCATAAACTTTTGGTATTGTTTTGTCCACCTCCTTTTTTCCCATTAACTTTTCAAATTAGCGGCAGCCTTTGACCGGACATACCTTTTTTGGTCTATCCACAATCTTATTACAAGTTATATACATATGTAGGTATGTATAAAAATGTACAATATATAAAATAAGACTACCTTCTTCCACTCACGGATTCTTTTCAGAGGAGGACAAGCACTATTTAGATCCTCTACAAAAGAACTCCAGAATTCGCCCATTAAATCTATGGAAACTTACAAAACCACTAGCAATGGGTTGGTTGTTTTGCTTTCTATTGAGTAGGATGTCGCTTTGCACTTTATTTTTTGATTTCGACCTAAAAAATAATTTTATATAATCAGAATATTCGAAAGAAAATAAAAATTACTTACATTTTTATCCAGTTCCCTAGAGAAAACAAAGTGAACAAACTAACACAAAAAAGGGGAAAAATAATTTTGAAAGAGTCGTTCACGATATGGCGAATTTTTTTAATGGGAATAATTTTATGCATGTTATTCCTCATTGAATTACATTTCGCACATTTGAAGGGAAAAATTATTCACGATTGCAACTTGGGGAAAAGGGAAAATATTTCGAGGGGAAAAACCGTTCACGATAGGGGTGATTGACATTTGGTCGAACTTTGCGTGTTTTTTTGGCCTTGGCTCTTGCAATTCGACGTTTGGATTTTGGTTTCAATGTCATAACCATATACCCATGATTTGTCAACACTTGTGACCAATTTAAGCGAATTTAACTCGTCGTTAACGTCATTCACTATTTCCTGAGCGATTTTCATCCGGTTTTTTCGTTCATGAGCCAAACGATATGCCGACATCCGCTGCAGTGATTCGATGATTCTCCATAACAATTTTCCTCAATTTCTCAAAATTTTCATCAGTTTTTGATGTGATAGAGCTTCTAGTCATTCACATTTTCTCGACCTTCTTTGAAAAGCTTGTACCATTCGTAAACATTCTTCTGACTCGAGAGTACAATCACCATATGCCACTCTCAACATTTCAAGTGCTTTTGAGCACTGAATTCCATATTTTACACAAAATTTTATGGAAATTCTTTGATCCTCCCGCAAACAAACACAACTAAACCAAGAACATATCGAGCCTTTGGTGCAATACCGTAGTAACTCAAAATTTGCATTTTTTAAGGTTATATTACGAAATTATTCGCCTTGTCGTTTTTTATATTCTGCAAAATTTTCATAAAAATATTTTGTGTACTCAGCTCTTGAGAAAAGAACCAAATTTTCTTTTACCATTAAGTTGTGTGTAAATTCAAAACTTTAAACTCAATTTCTGCAAAACAAGCTTTTTTGAATTACTACGTTATTGCAGCAAAGGCTCGATATGTTCGAGACAAGTGTGCCAACATACAAAAAAAAAAACGCTAATAGGATACACGTGGCTTGATAAATTTCAAAATTCACCTTTTCTATTTAACAGACTACGTATAATGGGAATTCTAGCGAAATATATATGTATTTGTCAAGATATTATATTATTTGTCAAGATATTATATGTGCGCCACTGGAAAAAAGTGCGTGCACATGGTGATGAAAGCTCCTCGGGAAATATTTTTTACCGCGTTTATACGATCTTCGGCCAGGAAGCAAGACTCTTCTTGTGTCATTGGCCCGATTTGAATCGACAGTGTTATTCATAAGAACAATAATAATTTTTTCGTAGTAAAAAAATATAAACATGACCAGACTCCTTTCGTACTCTGGCCAATCGTGTAATATTTTTTTTAATATTTTTTATTTCTTCTTTTTATCTATTTGTTGTTCATGCTGTTTTTCGTTCATTTTTTCTTAATGTTTTCATAATAATTTTATATATTTATTTTCTTATTTTTCATCTTGTTGCTTTTGTTCCTTTGTTTTATAATATTTTTTTATTATTTATTTATGCTCTGTAGCCTGTACTTTATTAACAATTTATGAAGCAGGTTTATTTATATTTAGAGCTCTTTTTTACTGCAACTCAGGGATGTCTAATATGTTTGGCCGCTTTGTCAAGGAGGCAGAAGAAACAGTGAGTGAAGGACACATGAGCTTTGTAAGTGGCTTATTGGAACAAAATGAAATGTATAAAACTTATTATGATTCTATGAGGTCATAATTTGTTAAAGGAAAAAAAAATATGTGTTTCTATACTTTTGACTTGGAAGAAAATTATTTATACCACAAGTGTACATTAAGTGATATTAAGTTAATAATAATATTGAATCATTATAAGCCCTGTTAAATGTTTTTTTTTTAATTCTAACTACATATTCTGGTAATAAGTAAAGTTTTAATATAGATTTTGTTAGATTTATTAGAAGAAAATATATTTTTAATTTTATTTCTTGAAGCACTACTCTCATAAGAATATAAAAATGTTTCAAATCATTTTGTTTTACAAAGCAACTATTTACAATAAAATGTAAATAAAGCAAAAAACATTCTTACTAAATTAGAAAATATATTTTACCGGAAACATTAAAGTAAAAAAAGATATTTACATGTGAAAAAATTATGTTTCCATATATAAATTATAATTCACACAAATGCACACATATACACATATGGACGCACCCACACACACAAATGCATACACGTATGCAACTTTCTACAGAAGCCATACAAAGGCAATTCAAACTGAACAAAAAACTGATGACCAATTGAAACTTTTACTTTTCCAACAGTGGACCATACAAGTACAGAAAAGTTTTACCAGTCCTAATGAATTTTTCATAATTTCCAATAAAATATGTACGAGTATGTACAGTGAAAGCTTCCATAACTGGACACCCACTCCGCTTAGGAGAAAGCCAAAAAATTTTCTTCAATTTTAAATTAATTATTTTATTATGTATTAAGACTATTAAAATAATGTTGCAAAAATTTATTCAACTCGAGTGGGTTTAACTTGAACAGCTGACTTTCAAAACGGCACTCTATGGTTGTCAAATGTTGCAACAGCTTCAAAGGAGCAACTTGTTTCAATGCTTTACCATATGAACTGATTGAATAAACCTTCTCTTCAGACTCATTTCCTCAAATGCTCCAGATACCGACATCTTCACTGTAGAAATTTTTATCGACTTTTGCCAATTCGTTAAGGACATTTAATGAACCGATTGGCATACGTTGACAGTGCATTATCATCCTCGGCGCCAAAATCCTATCGACTACAATTAACTGCTGAGAATCCAGTTTTTTTTCTTTTTTGGCCTTAAACTTTATTCCATGAGATATCATGGAATCCGAGTTTCTAAAAAGAAGAAGTATGGATTTAGTAAAATATTTTAAGGTGAACTGGCAGCAATCAGTGCTGCATTACAATGTCAGCTGATTACTTTACACTTGATGCAGCAAAGTTTAATGCGCCTTGAATTTTCATTTGGGTTTTGTGTTTCACAACTGCTGTCCGCTTATGAGAGATACACAAGGCTTCGCAGTAGTAATGTAATTTCCGTAGATGGCGCTAAATGTCACTCTGCTTTGACATGTGTGGTGTAGATTTCTAGGGAATGCTGGTCAACAAGCCAGTAATATACAAGTCAAAAACGTGTAATTATTGTTTTCAGTCGCTTGTTTTTTAATTCAGCGTAAATTTCTTCGTCGTTTTCCTCCTCGTGGTTGTGCTCCATATGCTCGAACCATTAAGCGTTTAGCTTAGAGACTCATGCAAACAGGGTCCACGGCAGATGTTGCAAGAAATGGCTGGCCTCGTATTGCTCCTTCGATCGAGAACATCGTTGCTGTTACCGCCGACGTCAGTGAGATTCCACAAACATCCACGAGACGACGATGAACACAATTATGGCTCAGCAAACGTTCTTTGCAACAAATTTTTGTGAAAGATTAAAAGATGTTCCTTTGCTGACCATCGGACAAGGTTAATTTACTGCCATACTCTGTTAAACTAGGTGCAAGAAGAAGATGATTTCGTATTAAAAATCATAATGACGACGTCAATTTTCATTTAAGTGGTATAACATAACCACGTTTCTGGGGCACAGAGAGTCCATATAAAATGCATGAAGCGCCACTCCATCCCCTCAATTGCGGGGAAAAAGTGATGGCCCTTCATTATTTTTGAAGACGTCGATGGTACCGTACACTTAACCGTATATAGTGAGCGTTACAGGCAGATTCTAAACGGGGTTTTATTCTGCAAGTTGCTGCTTTGGGTCTCGCTCATTACTGGCTTCAGCAGGTCGAACCAACCGCAAGCGCTCAGGCGGCGCTGGAGACTTTGAAAATTGGATATTTGTACTGTACGTCCACAACGGCAGATCTAACAGCATCAGACTTCTTCCTTTGGGTCTTTTCAAATCTCCCGTATATCTTGCAAGTCCTGAAATCTAAACACTGAGGAATAAATCGCCGAGCGCAATTATGCAGCATACATACATATACATTTACAGATACATTTTTTTCTTCCAATCAATGTCATCAATTTTACACTTTCCAATAAACTTTTTATGAAATCAGAGCTATTTTTTATTAACACAAAAATGGCGGCCACTTCTAATTTTGAGGCCATTTTGTATGAATTTTTTTTTTGTTGAAAATCTAGTGTTCGCGTCCGACTATCGGAGCATATGGTTGTGTAGAAAAAAGTATTGTATTATTATTAGTTCAGTTTTATGAGATTTAGCATTATGGGTGACTTCCGTTATGACAGACTTCACTGTATTCGTAATGTAGTTAAAAAACTATATATTTACCTACACCTAAAAGAAATACTAAAGAGGCGCTCATACTTCAGGCCTTCATCATTTCATTTTTGCCATTTAAAAAAAAAAACTCGGACAATTTTAGAGGACAAAGTAACTATTTGCCTACTTGCCGTATATTCTTCTTTGCATTTACAAAATTTTTCACTACATTTATGATGACAACAATCATCAAAGCTTGTTGCATTTCGCGTAAGGACATTACTGCCTCCCATATATCCTTAATTATGACACTCAAAGTCATTGTTACATCTGTGATTCGAATTTAGAAAAAGAATGTAAGAAGTAAATTTTGTTTTATTTGGTGCAAGACATTACTACCTCCCATGTATCCTTATTTTCTAAAACTATAATAAGTGTAGGGTGATTTTTTAGTAACTTTCTTTTTGTCAACACTGTTTTTGACAGCTAAACTCTTTTCGTGTAACATGTTGCTGTATGGACCAGTGTTGTTGATGAAAGTGAATTATCGATTCGGCTCCGGTTACAGCGATTGGGCCTCTGTTATTCCAGGAAGGATTTGGGTGTAAAACCTCTTAAATTACAGCTGGTGCAAGAATTGAAGCTAAACGACCTACCACAACGGACAACTTTTGGTGAATGGCCGCTGTCAAAGTTGGATACAGATCCATTTTTTTTATCGAAAATTGTGTACAGCGACAAGGCTCATTTCTAGTGGAATGGATACGTGAACAAGCAAAATTGCCGTATTTGTTGTGAAGAGCAGCCACAAGCATTGCACCCCGAAAAATGCACTGTTTGGTGTGGATTATGGGCCGGTGGCATTATTGGACCGTACGTTCTCAAAGACGACGAAGGTAGGAATGTTACTGTGAATGGGAGGCGCTACCGTGCGATGGTTAAAATTTTTTTTTGCCCAAAATAGAAAAGCTGGACTTGGCTGACATGTGGTTTGAAGAAGATGGTACCACATGCCACACAGACGCGAAAAAATGGCACAATTGAGAGGTGGAGTTTGGTTCATGTTTGAGGCCGGTCAATCGGCTGCCTAGATCGTGCGATTTAAAGCCTTTAGACTATTTTTTGAGGGGCAACGAATAACGCACAGGGACCTGTGAGATAATGGACGATATGTTGGAGAGAGTATGCCATATTTGGACCCAGCATATGAGCCGCGGCCAATATTTACATGAAATCATCTTTAAACCTTGAATTATATAGACCGTTCTATTGACTCAAATAAAGATTTCATACATTTTTGTTTAAACCAAATCCGAAAGCTTTTAAAAAATCACCCTTAATAGCACTTGTTTCTAAAACATTCCAATGCTATATTTTTTAACCTTCTTGTAAATTAAATTTTATCTTTAACTCTAAAAATTTAATACTTAACACATTTATGATAAAGATGTGGAAAAAATCGTGAGACCAGATTTCATGTATCCTTATTTTAGAGCATAACAATCTCTGTAAGGACATGCAAAAACAATAAAAATTCTTTGCGTATGGAAAAAATAATAATAAATAAAGTACATATTGACTTCCAAATAGATTCTGTTCAGCCGCATTTTAAGAATTCCTAGCAAAAGAAAGGAAAAGTCTGCTTTTTAGGGATAATGAGTATGAAAACAATACAGACTCATTCTTTCTCTGACGTTGTTCCTCTAAAAAAATATTCTAAAGGCCTGTTAAAAGGGTTTCAGATTCTTTCCTTCTTCCTAACTCTGAGAAAGCTAAAAAACTATTTTAATATTTACGAAGTTAAAATTTGTTATTACCTCTTCTATTGTTTTACTACTCAAATACGAGTTTGTGTTTTTATAAAATTTTTGAAAAGAAAACAACGGAACTATTTATTAAATATTCATAAGTGGTAATAGATGAAATGTTAAAACGTTTTTTCTAAAGCCTTAAGCATTTATGAAAATATTATTGAAAGCAATTTATTAATAAATTAAAAAGTAACTTATAAATTCAAGCAAGTTTCAAGGATATAAGATAGCATTTAAACGATTAAATTTAGTTTCAGGAAAGCGACATATTACCTGGATTTTCATAGGATTTCTATGTAGTGGAAAATTTTATTTTATAAATATAAAAAAAATAATCTGATAATCAGTACCAAAGTGCTTAAGAAGATGCATAGAAAAGAAATTTATCGCATGCGACGATTTTTTTAAATCATATTTAATTACCCAAATTTATTTCCACGCCCAGGGATAATTTTAAAGGAACAAATATTTTTTATATATTTTTTTATATAAAGGAACAAATATTTTTATATATATATATATATATTTTATCAAAAATTACACAAAATTTATAGAAATAGATCTGTAATCAACTTAACTTCCAAAAATGTTCAAAACTTTCACTAATTAATACTTAAGAAGACATGAAAAATGTAAAATCTTAAGATTAACACTTCCACTATTTGTATTACTGTTAGTGAAAGGAATACATAGTTTCTGTTACTAATTTTGGAAAAATACTAAATTTGCAGAAATAAATATTCCTTTTAAGCTTAAATAAGATTTTCTCAACTTAACTTCCCTATAAGTCGTAAAAATGCAGCAGCGAATACTTTAGAAGCAATGAAAATGTCATTCCTCAAAAACAGTTTCCATTTTTTTGCACCAGGATGTTGTTGATCAATTTATGTAAATAAATAAACAAGGTGGCGCAATGGTAATGTCATAATTTTAACTGGCTGCCATTTTATTATAAATGAAAAACATAACCTCTGTTTTCATAAAAAAATTATTTGAATGTGTAAAAATGTATCGTCCAAATGGCCACCTCCCGAGTTGCTGCATAATTCGCAAAACATCCGGCTCCAAATTAACGATTTATTCTTTAATGTTTAGATTTCAGGACGTACAGGATTCGCGGTTTGTTGTGGTAAATGCTAAATATTTAAAAGCCCTAAAGGAAGTCTGGGGCGATCTGGGCGGCCAGTACAAATATCAAAATTTTCAAAATCCCCAACGTTGCCAACAATGATAGTGACCTAATGCAGGAACTTGCGGTAAAAAAACTCTTTTAACATCTGCCTGTAACGCTCACCATTTGCGTTTACGTGTACGGCACAATCGATGTCTTCAAAAATACTGCAGGACAATCACGTTTTCTCTGTAAATGCAGCACCACGTGTCACTTTGTGGGAATGGAGTAACTCTTCAAGTATTTCATGTGGATTCTCTGTACCGCAGAAATGCAAAAATAATAGCAAATTCACTACACTCTTGTGCCACCTTTTATATATTTATCGCATTAATTAAAAAAATTTCAATTCCCTCACTGGATTGGCATGATCGTGTCTAATAAGTTTGCACTTATTAAAGAACACTAAAATCCCTTTTTAACTTTTTAAAAAGGCAAAAAATGTTACACTTCTTTTCAGAAAAGAAAACACCACAAGTTTTCTGTAATAAGATGATTACCTTTTAGTTCGCTACCTGAGAAATAGACAACAAAATAGACATTAGACAAGAAAAAGTCTTGGGGATTTATGGCAAAGAAATGTATTTTTTTAAACGACATCTGGTGCCATCGAGTTGTCCAAAATATAGACAGAATATGTGCAAACTAAAATCAAATATACATAAATTTGTGGATGCATTGCACTGCCACATTGTTGGGCCACTAATGGTTCTGGTAGAAATTAAAAGGGGAATGACAAAGTTTTTTGTCCCACAACAAGTCAAAGTCAAAAGCATGAAATTAATTTGGATAAACAGACTACAGTCTGTCTAAGTATTTTAAAATTTATGCATGCTATCGAGTCATTAAAGTTTAATTTAAAATTGATTATGATAATAATGATATACATATACACGTTTATATACCATGTATATACAAATATATACATGTGTGTGCGTGTTTGTATGCATGTGGTTATAATCGAGCCAAAATATTTGAAATTTTTGAAAAGTTGTTGATTTTATTTATCAAATATGCCTGAATAATTTTAATTATAATTTTAAATAAAAGAACAGCCATTGAATTGTGTGAAGTTTGATTTTCTAATGACTTTTCTATTTCGCTATTTTATTAAAATTAAATGTGACAAATGACATTTAATTCGTATTAAGTAGATGGATATTTGGACAATATTTAGAAAATCTATTTATATGAAAAGTTAAGCTCAAAATATGGAATAATTTCAAATGCAGATGAGATGAACGTGCCTAAGCAATTTTTATTTAAAACTAAATGGCTGTAATTTGTAAAAAATAACAGGGTTTCTTGTTGTGGCTCAAAGCAGGGCGTTTTTTTTTTCTCAAAAAAAGTGTAAAAATTTTTGGATCAGTTTTCTTTATTTTTAAGAAATATTTTCCTGTTTCACTACATACAGAATTGTAAGCTTTTTGCTCACAAGTTTTCTTTTATCAGAGAAGACTAAACACCCCCTTTTTTTCTTTTTAAAAGGGTAAAATATATTAAACTTTTATCAAAATTAAAAAAAAAACGAAAACGAAACCGAATAGAATCGCAGTGCATGAATGTATTTTCCTGTTAATGAAAATTTTTCACCATGTATTTTATCTCAAAAGCTTTGTATGTATGTGTGTGTATAAATTACTTTTTTGTAAATGTCTTTACAATGACGTCTTCTAAGTATTTCTTAATAAAAGTATTGACATAAACGTCACAATCCTGTACAATAGAACCATGGAGAGTAGAAGGACACATTTAAGACAGCAAATATAAATAAAAATAAAATGTATGTTTTCATATTCATTTGAAGGCTGTTTCCTTCCGCTTTCGAGCTGTAAGGATGAACAAATAAATGAATGAAAACAATAAACGCACAAGCACAAACAAAATAATTCCCTTATAATGAGTTTTTAAGAAGGTGGCAGGTTTTCTTCCTACACACATACACACGCACACACACACGCATTCTTTAATAGAAACAAGGAAAACAAAAACATAATACATCATTATCAATGTGAATGGCAGTCATCGTCATTATCGTCTTCTTTGTCACATGTTTTATAGTTTCTAGCCCCATTTTAATGGCTGGTGGCTGACAGTCGTCATAATTGTCAACACACGGCCATTCGTCATCATCTTCTAAAACATTGTCACTGCACATATATTCACACAAACGCCCTCCTATAAAAAAATACACACAAACGCAATCATACACTCTTGCTTGCACCCTGTTGTGTGCAAAGTGCTGATGAAACCTTTTACTTATTTTCGTCCTTCTACCACTAGTCAGTCCTTTCTTGGCGTTATTGAATCAATAAATGTTTAAGTCGAAATAAAATGTTGAGTTGTTGAGTTCATTTCGAATGTTGTCAGTTGAATTGTATTCAGTTGTGTTGTGTTGACTTCGCATGTTGTCATCGTATCCTTTTCAAAAACACGTCATACTAAAAATATTTTCTCTTTACGTCGAAATCGTTTTTTTTTTGTTGATAAATTTAAAAAAATATGTCATTTTTATAAAAACGTGCAATAGATCAGTTTTAAGGAAAGTACAACATATTTTCAGTGGCAGGTAACGTTGACAGAATATGATTTTATTTTAAGTTTAACCCAATTTTTAATAACTTCATAAAGTATTTCACAAAATTATGGCATGTTTACTGCCTGCTCCTGTAAATACGAGAGAAAATTTCGTTTGACCCTTTGATATACGAAGTATTTTACGTTGGGTTTAAGAGCCGCTGTGGCTAGTGGCGTATTCGCTTGGAACAGCGACTTAGAAAACTCCACAAAAAAGTCGAAAGGGATCAAGTTGCGCGATCTCGAAGGTCAGTTCACATCACCTCCACGTGAGATGACCATGTCCTGAAATCACTCGGGCAGAATGTCCAGTGTGGCATGATCCATGTGGCACGCCCTGTTAAAATCACATATCGTTGGTGGCCATATCATTCAATTCAGGCTAAAATAAAATTGTAATAATCGAACCATAGCGCATGTCATTGACGGCGATGGCCTGGACAATGTCGTTTCAAAGAAATATGGACCGATGACTCCGCCAGCCCAAAAGCCACACCAAACAGTGACATTGGCAAGTTGCATTAGACGCTCTTTGATCCCACCGTCCCAAATTCTATAATTTTATTCGTTGACGTATCCGTTCATCAAGAAATGGAGGGCGATTATCACGCCCATAAAATGGACAAAGTGCGCGGAACGTTGCTAAAAACAATTTTACAGTTTTTATCTGTTTGTGAGCGCTATTTCCGTCAATGTATTTATTTTACAAATAAAACCATAGTTGTCATTCAGTATTTGTGTCTCTGAGGGTTATTGACTTCTGGTATTTTTCAATTGGAAATTGTTGACAAAATTTTAAATATTGGAAGAAGAGAATTTAGGTTGAGTTCGCACTCGTCACAATGACACACAATTTTTCGTTGGACAATATTTATTTACCAACAGTTTTTTGTTTGCTGTTGTCAGCAGTTTTTGTTAAACTTATTTTGATTTTTTTTTTTTTTCTAATTTAAATTTGGCAGCATAACAAACGTAACACTTTTAAAAGTTATGGCCTTCTATTTCATGTTCTGAACACTGATAGCAAGATGCGGAAAAAAACATTTTTCCATAAAAATATATTTAAAAAAAAAATCATTTTTCTCTTCAACTCAATCTTTAAGTATCAACGAATTTATTTGCGAAGTTTATCGTTTGTTAAAAGTACCAAAATTTTCACTTAAAAAAGAAGCAAAAATTCAAGTTACAAGTTTTACTTTTGCTTCGTTTACCATGCTTGAAAAGGACACAAGGATGTTCGGGAAAATAGTTGCTGCAATAGAGGTAGAAATTGCAGGAAAGCATTTACAATGATTTTTTTTATACAAAATATTACCATCCAGCATCCAGTCGTTTTGACATTTTCTTGCCAAAGCAACCATAACAATATTCTGTAACTCACGAATATTTTGGCAAGAAGGAAAAACTTTTTTTAAAGTAAAACTAAGTAAAAGCAATCAGAAAAAAAAAACAAACTAAATGCGGCACAGAGGTAGAAAAATGAGGAAAACTTTAGGAAACTGAAGTTGTAATCAGTGATTATGTTTCTCAAAAATAGATTTATTTTCATTTAAAATTTAAACGCTTGAGCTTGTGATCAGAATTAATTATTTTTGCGTGTGTGAAGATCAAAATAAATTTAAAAAATGTTCACAATGCGAGCAAACAAAATTATGGCATCTGAGGATCGGGCAACCTGCTCATTATTGTCGATAAGGCAATGCGTACACAGGAAGTAACAGTTCGCTGCGGATTAATGGCTTATATTTTTGTTACCGAAAATACTGTTGGAAATGCCATTCAGTCAATCCATAATTACGGACTTTTATGGTCTGAATTGGAAGATATAATCTAAGGTAATCTACGGTTTAAGGAGGTTAGCTCACTATGCCTCACAGACCGTCAAACTAAATTCGATAATTGTGTTATCATCCGTCTTGGCGATAACAATTGGCCGTCTCGAAACTGCAGCTTAGACTTTCTCTTAAAGTCCGCCGTAAGAAACCGATACCATGCGAATAATCCAGAAAGGATGTACATCCTTAAAGCCAATGTCATCCGAGCGATTGAAGATATTCGTGAGAGATCCAGAAAACACCAACAAAGTCTACAAAAATTATACTGACAGGTTAAAGCTACTGCGAAACCAGCCGCTGCAGAAATCATTTTCCATAAACAATGAAAATATTTGCTAATAATGAAATCTTTACCTTAAGTACTTAATACTGAAAATGTATTCTTTTGCCATATTCTCCCCAACTAATTGTTAAAACAATTAAGTTGAAAAAAACATTTTTTGTTTGTTTTTTTTATTTAAATTTTAATAGGCTACTTAGTTCAATCGTTTTTTGTTTGTTTTGGCTTTAGCTGTTCATATGCCGTCAATTTATTGGTCGCTAAACCATAGCGTCAGTGACTCTAATTGTTTTGGAAATTAAATTATGTTCATTTTATTTTTTTAATACCTGTATTTGGACCACCCGGTATATACGGCTTCTAACCAGATTTCTAATTTTTCTAAAATATGCTTATAATACCCAGTGAAAAAAATACAACCTGTTGTCAAGGTATAACAATTTCATTACTGCCCTTGTCAATGCATTTTCCCGACTTCCTAGAAAGCGAAAAAGGAACTGACGAGTAGCTCTTTAGATTTACCTGAAAATGGTGTTTTCCCCAAAATTTTTAACTGAAACTTTTACTTTTTCTTAATTTTCAAGACTCTTTTAATCAAATATTTCCCTACTTAAAATTTTTACTCTCGCAGCTACTGTATATATTATAACAACGAGGGCGGGTCAATAATTCCGTGACTTTTTGAATGAAATACAGGTTTTTTGATTAAAAAAAAATCATTTTATTGTTACACATAATCTCCTTTGAGCTCCGTACACCTTGTCGAACGTTTCCCCAGTTTTTATCTCTTCCAAAACAATTTGATTTGTTTGTGAGATGATTTCATCGTTGAATTCAAATATCTTTTCATTCAGCCATTTCTTTAAGTTTGGAAACACGGAATAGTCACTTGGGAATAAATCTGGAGACTTACATATGAAGGGTCTTTAATTAAGCGCTTAATATCTATAAATTTAAATAAAGCAAAGCGTTTGTGTGATATAATTTGAAAGGCCTGTCGATGCCATTATGTATGGAATATAAATTCATGGAAATGTTCGCCGAGGCTACGCTGAATGGCGCCCAAAAAAAAAACTTGTGACTCACTCAAAAAAAATTATCAAAAATATAATCGTTAATACAAATCCCGGCAACTACCAGTGAGCCATGATGACCAGGGGGTATAATGATAACTCAAAACTTCTGATTGATCTACTTGGTGATTCCAGCTTGTTCCTTATCAATTACACTTCAAATAGACTTACAAACTTCCACGTGATGGTCCCTGGGCGATGTTCTTGACACCCGTCGGCTCCCATCGGCGAATTCTGAGAGGTGTCTGCAGCGTCTGTTCTTCTAGTTGGGACAGCTGCAAGCGGACGCCTGTTCTTATATTAAACAGCTTGCTATATAAATTTCTTTTACACTCAGCCAGTCTGTTGGCTTAGATGGCAGTCCCGTCATCAGACTAGGATGCAGTAGACCAATCACTTGTTCATCCGAGATGGAATGATTAACGAAACCTCAAACAACATAAATTAGAGGCCCTATGATCCTTATAGGATCAATGGGAACATATATATACAGAGAGCCATATTTAATGAGTAACATTAGACGTATTTAATTGCAACACCGGTTGACTTTTGCTCCACTGTACAATATTTACAACCTTATGCCAGGTTTGGAAATGCTCTTACGAAGAGCACTTCAACTTTAGCTGCCTTAACGAGGTAAGATTACAACCATAACACACACATGCATACATACGAATATAAAGACACATATACACACTTCATGCAGACTAACAAAAATCAAATCCCCTTTAAGAGAGAACAAAAACAAAACTATTCGATGTTGCCAGTAGCTGATTTAAAGTGACAAACGTTTATGGATCCTCAATAATTATTGATTCCCGACAACGATAAGAAAAATTATAGAAACAGCAACAACATGCCTAAGACGATTGTGTGTATGTGACACTGCAAAGAAAAAAAAGACGACAAGGAATGTTGAAAGTTGTGGCAAAAGCGAAAAACTTTTGAGCAAAAAAAAAGGAAATTCAATAAAACTTTCAAAAACAAAGTTAGAAAACTTTTTTTGTTGTACTTATTTTATAGCAATTTAAGTTCCTTTTCATTTACCTCAAAAATTTCAAACATAAAATATAAATGATCGAAATGCCTCCCTCCCTTAAAATAAGAAAAAGCAACTCATAAAGAATCAAAGTGAATCAATCCTGTTGTAGCTGGACATGAAAGCTCCCATGCAGTTGAATGATTGTTGTACACGTATTGAATTTGGCTCGTATTAAATTGTCCAAAAAATGCTTAATTTAAGTAGAGCGCACTCAAGCGTCACAAAAACAATTTTGGCTTCAGTCTGTTTCGTAAGACCAAAAACACTTGAGCAAAAGTTAAAGAAATTTATGAAAAACGCCTGCAGATCAAAGCAAAAATGTCATAAAATAAAGCGTCAGCAAAAGAAGAAAAATTTCCTATAGCAATTTGTTATTTCAACAAACATACCCAGACATTCGTTCAACACATCAATGTGTGTGCTTGTGTGTGTGTGTGTAGGTGAAGTAAAATTAATAGAAAAGTCTAGAAAAAATAATAGTTTTTCCATAAAGATTCCAAAATATGTGACATTCATTTAAAATATATAAAACGGGTGGTCCATATAGAAGTATATTTTTACAACCTAAATGAGCTGTGTGACATGGTGCGTCATCCTGATTAAATAAAAAACTATCCTATTGCAAGTCTTTCATTTGAAGGCATAATAAGTTTGAAATCAAGGCTTTGTAGCGGTAGCCTTTAAATTAAGTTGCGTTTCCACTATTGGCTAAAGAAAATGGGGACAATGATGTCACCTCTCTGAAATCCACAACAAACTGTCACTGCCTTCCCAATAATGACGTGCGGTGTACGATTCCCAAACGCTGCAATTTAGTGTGTGAAATGTGACTCGTCAGAAAAGATGATATTTCGGCCAAATCCGCTGTCCAATTGTTTTGCAATATTTCTCAACGTTGTTTAAGCATAGAGCGACTGTTTTTTCTAACCGTGGAGATTTTACAGTGACTCATAGTCAATTTTTCCGACATGCAAAATTTATTAAGTGAAAATGACGTATGATTTAAAAAGATACTTGCGTTTGGATCACCCGTTATACCAATTGTTGAAAACTACCCTGGTAAACATTACAGACTTTAGTAATCTAGGTTTTGCTACACCGCAAGACAAATAATAAATATTTATAAGGAAACTAAGTTTTGCTAAAGTCGAGTAAATTTTGCAAGACCTAAAAATATAGCAAACCGGTCTTGTAAATCTAAAAACCCTGGTCGCTGTTAATTACAACGCTTTGAAAAACGACAGAATCAGTCATGTTGATGCCAGGAATTAAAAATTATATTGTGCACTTTTCGAAAAGCTATACCCATGGCCGGTCGAACCATTTATCATATACATGCACACGAATAAACACGAGGACACTTTAACAATTTGTTGAAATTTAGGGAAAAAAACCTGGTTTTTTCGGCAACAAAACATTTTATTTTTCAAAATAGTATCCTTTAAGCTTTAAGGGGGTGTGCGTTGGTATAGTGGTTAAAGTGCTTGCCTGCTGGTATGGTGTAATATATAATCCAGATTTACAAGTTTACAAGGGAAGTATGCAACCAGCAGTGATTTACCCCATTATTTTCTTTTAACGAATACTTGAAATAAATAATTTGTGACCATTGGAATGTTTGTACTCATATTATTTATAATATTTAATTATTTAAGTGTGAGGTCTTTATTAAATATTTATCATTCAAAATATTTCGATGACTTTAGGAATGATTATTAATATTTATTTGAGAAAAAGTATTATATTTATATTTAATTTCTTTTACTTTTGTCAATTAAATATTTAATAGTAGTTGCCCCTTAAAAGTATATTTAAATGCCATTAAAATATTTGGAATAATAAATATTTTTAAACCTCAAGAAGAACCACAAGCTCAAGTAATTATATATAAAAAATTATTGTATTTTTATTAAATTATTCAAAATGGCTTCCAAATCGGTGAATAAGCATCAAAAAAAGGGAACTTCGTACCATGATCAGAAATTTTTGGGAAATGATCCCTATTGACTCTGCTTCTGCATCGTACTCTCAGCATTTTTATCACTTTTTTGGAAGGTTTTTTTCTGCTATAGTAACTTTTTATATAAAAGAGTTGCTTTCTCTGTAAAACCCGACAGAAATCGTTGATATTTAAACCATATCAGAAAAGATTTGAAGAGAACGTTTTCAAATAAATCATTTGTATTATTCAATTACATTTGTATTCATAGCCTGAACTCCACTAACCTTTTGCAATACATTTAAACAACATGACCTTATAAAAGCTTTCAGAGAATTCTTCATTTCCGTCTTCAAAGTTCACTTACCTGTAAAGAGAATAAAAAAAATAAATGAAAAATTTTTATTAAAGACTTTCTCGACGTTCTTTGAAATATTTATTTTATTCTTTTATACTACAAGTATTTTCTTTAAACTAAAAGCGAAAATCCTCCGGTTGTCTGTAAATATTTTAATGCAGCCAGCCCTTCACATTTGAAGAAGAACACAAAGAGTCATGGACGAATTTTATAGTTGTAAGCGGATATAAAGATTTTGTTGTGTTGCATTTACACGTATATGACTTAATATGTGTGGGTGGAGATGATTTAGAACAAGGAAATATAGCAAACGAAATGGTTTCTTTAACGAATGTTTTCCATTAAGCAAAATTTTTGTTAGAAAAAATACTTCAATTGCGAATAATAAAAAATAATGATTTAATGATGATGATGATTTAATGAAAAAATAATGATTTAATCTAAAAAGAAATAAACTGCGTTCCAACAAGTTGACAGCGGCCATATTGTTGATCTGCCAAACTGGCTGTCACTTATTCAGGCATTGATGGATACAAAGATCAGCAACACATGCATATGATAAAAATTTTTAATCAAAATGAATGTTTCGTTCGAGCAATGTTACGGACGCTTCACCCATTTTGCAATCAACATAATACCTCTACAGAGAGGATAAATTTGAGTCCACTGGTTCAGTAAACAACGAGCCAATAGCCATACGACAACAAAACGCAAGAACTACTAACAACTTCACCGCCGTCCATATGCAGGAGAATACGAGTTATCCGATTTCGCGTCGCTGACTAGACCTCGCCTTTCGTAGACTATAACTTGGCGAATTTTGCACCTATATAAAACTCAACTAGTCCAGCAGCGTGCGTTTATTAATTAGACCCTAGAGCAGTTTAAAAACTAACTTAATTTTCATCAAAAAATCGTCTTCAGCAATGAGGACCACTTCTAGATGAATGGGTACGTCAACAAACAAAATTGTCAAATTTGGGACGATGACAAGATCAACCTCCAAATAGAATACAAATTTAATATTTATGATGTAAAATTGTGCAATTTGATTATATATTAAATCAAAATGATCAACAAGTTGTAATACCATAATACAATCTATACAACATTGCCAGCGTATTGAGAATTGAATAACTGCATGGTGGTCCAACCATAATGCATGATTTTAATTTCTTGCTCAAAAGAGCCATTGTTTCATTGGCTGTGTAGCAAGTGGCACTATCCCTTTAGAACCACATATCGGTCATTAGGCTGCAGCTCTTGTGTCAATTGAACCTTGGAAGCATGTAAATTCAAATCTTTATTCAAAATTGAGATTGTTGGGCAAGATGACGAGTCGAGGTTGACGACTCTTCTCCCACACTATCGCGAACAACAATAATGTTTTCTAGGGAACGAACTGGACGAGCATGCACAGGTCTTATCACATTTCCTACAGACCCAGTTTGCTGAAATTTTGAGCATAAAAATCACGAAGTGCACGAAATGCATTTCGATTTGTAAATGCCGTTTTCGTAAAAGTCTTCAACAACCTTAACGAGCTGCTCAATTGTGTACCCCTTCATGGTTGAATTTGTCAAAAGTTAAGGTGTGACCCTTTATAAGACATAATCAATTTATAGTTTTCATAAAGAATTGCAACTGAAGCCCAAAAATAAATATTTATTAAAATATAAACAAAAGTAGTATTAATAAATTAAAGTAGAAAAACATTAAATAAAAAAGAACTTTTTCGATTTAAATTATGAACAACAAAACTCGTATAAATTACATGTAAAATTTTTTAAGGTGAGAACAACTTAAAAATTCTTTTGTTTCAAGTTTGAATTAACAATGCAAAGTAGCAAATAATAATAACTTTAACAAACAAAAATTAATATATTTAATCATATTATATCAAACGATAACACAAAATTTTCTACAACAAGAAATAAAAACTAAAAAGTTTCAAGTCCTTCAACTTGCACGATGTCCTGATAAGAAAGAAACCCAAGATAATCGTTCTATCAAAAAAAAAAAAAAAAAAAAAAAAAAAAAAAAAAAAAACATTTTTTATGCCCCAAACTTTTTCATAATGAAACAATATGAAGTGTAAGAGAGATTTTTCATATTTTAATTTAATCTTTTGTAAGCAATTTTCATCTACGAAAAGAAAAATAATAATAAAAAAAATATTTGTGTCCGAAATCTAGTCTTTTGAAGACTTCTCTAGCAAATGTGAAGTCATTTTAAATGACATTAAAACAAATATTAACAAGTTTTTAACGTCATTACCAACTTTCAGGAAACTTTTCGAATACACTATTTTGAACAAAAACTGATACGAAATTGTAGACAAAATAAATTTAAGAAAAAATAATTGTTTAAATTAAGAAAATATTTTAAATATACTCGTATCATTTAACCAATTTTTATCGTTATGTAAATGTGGGTTGAAGAGTCCATATCCCATAATACAGACAGACATACATATTAGTAAAATAAATTTTGAAAAAACAATATATATTTCAAATATATTACAAATATAGAAAACTGCACACAATACACTCGAAAAAAATTAATGTATTTCGTAAATTGAAATTTATTTATTCCACGAGTGAATCTAGCTAAAGTTTCGACAAACATTTAACAGATATCAAAATTATAACCCCAAATAAATGCATTAGTGATGTACAGAATATTCGTATTCGTAGTACTGAATATTCGCCCAATTCGGAATCGTATTCCGAATATTTTCGATCTAAAAAAAATACATAAAGAAAAACTCTAATGAAACTTTTTGTTAATTTGAGTGAAATATGTATTAAAAAAAAGTCAATAGGAAAACTTTTTCCAATACGAATGAATGGTTTTTCCAACAATCGCTTGTTTTGCGGACAATAATTACGCATTATTTTAGCCTTCTGTTACCGATAAAAATCGCTGTGAAAGTATAAGAAATTGGTATGTTGTTGGGATAGAACAACAAAACAACAACGAAATGTTCGAACTTGTTAGGTTTCGAATAAGGGGCTACAAGGTCCCGGTCACTGGCAAATTTAACAGACACGCTGAAGAGATGGCTATTACATACAATGTCTATTTTTTCAACTATCACGATGACATGATACTATAACCGTTGAACCATCCACACCACTCTTGTCACCATCGCCTGACCAAAAAAAACTTCAGTTGGACCTTTGAGACCACTTTAGCGTGGTGCTTCATGGACCCTTCTTGAAGTCCTACTTCCTACGACATCCCACACGGCCTTAAACATTCTCTATTAGAAGTTATTCTTCTATCGTTACTATTACTACCATCTTTACATATCATTTCTATTTTCCATTGCCCCTCTCTTTCCCCTAGGTGCAGGAGACATCCTTGAATTTCTAATTCCAAAGTGTCTAACCTAACGCAAAATATTTCAACACTAGGAATCTTTCTGTTCATCTATTGCATGATTAAAGTTCTATGGTGGGTGGACTCAAATGTAGTATTTCCAATGGAAAAATACGATATGTAGATAATTTGAAAAGAATAACAATTTCTAAATTTGTAAATAAATGGAACCAGCAAGTGCACCATTCCAATTTAGATCACACAAGGTGGATTAGCTGATAGACCAACCAGGCTTTTCATAGAAAAATTAAAATTGCAAATAGCAGTATTTGATCCAGGACATCGGATCTACTAGTTTCGTTAGCGCCAAGCAAAACACTTATCAGCTATAAAAAGCCTAGAAGTCTTAACACAATAAGCAATAATATCGAGAATTTTCAAAATGGCATGGTCCTTGCGCAGATTATCATTGAAAAAATTTATCAGTCGATTAACTTTCTATCGTTATTAGACATCAGTCAGTGAATTATAAGCAAAATGCTTCGAAAATGGTATCTAAAATTACAAACACCTAAAATTCCATTCATACTTATGTGTTTTTTGTTGATTACAAATAAAAAAATATGATTGAGTTCTGTTGGAGTTCTCATATAGTATTTGTAGTCTGTGGCATAAGTATACGAGCTTGAATGATTTTCAATCATGATTTGGCTAAAAGGGTACTGATGATTTGGTTAGCGCCAATGAAATGCAGGCATATAATCAGCTAAGCCAACAATAAACAATAAAATATTAAATAGTTATTTTGGAGAATATCTCGAATAACAAATTTGATCAATTTTTTATATTTTCTATAATTTTTTTATATATACAGCTCAGAATCCTACTCAAATGCTGTTGGTCTTGTAAATGTTTACGAGACAGGAATGCTGTCGTAAATAAACTTTTGTAAATTTGCAATGGCTAAACTGTGTTGATGTACGTTTTGCCAGCAATTCTGCGTAGCATTTGCGGATTAGCTTAAGCTGTTAAGCTGATTTAAATTCTTCATTTTTGCTATTGAAATAAAATTTCTTTAAGTAGACCCTTACTCAATGTCGACATCCTCAGACAATAGTAGTTTGTCTCCTGTAAAGATTTATAGACTGCTGTGCTAGGATTTTTGGTCTTGCAATGTTACTTTATCCCAATAAACTTTCGTTTCAATTTTATAAATTTTATAAACGCAATTGGTTTTAAGAATTTCATATATCCAAAAGTATAGCACGAGCAAAACTGATCACGAACTCGTGCAAATGGTCTTGCATATTTTAAATATACAAATCATGGATGCAGACTTTTTATTTACAAAGATGCCATTCTTGAAACTAGTAGTTTATATATACTCTTCACTTGCAACATCTAATTGCAAACAAATAGAAATATAACAAAGTGGAGAAAATATTTAAGATTAAAACCATATGACTAGCAGTTGCTTTTGCAACTGTGAATGTCCGATTTTGCACTAAGTATTGCAAATAAAACCTAAAAAGATTTTTCACAATTGTGGGAAAAGTGTTTGCTTTTATTCGAATATACGATATTAAATCTGCATGGTGCCGAACTGTTCCTTTATGTTTTGTTAATGTACAGTAAAAATATAATTTTACATTTTGCTAATGATCGAAAGCATTTGCTAAAAATTTGCAAATAGGGTATATTTTTCTATTGACGTAGAGTACTATGTAGCAAATATGCTGAATTGAGAGATTTAAAAGATTTACAAGAGAATTTTGCCATAATTAATAAATTCATCTACTATTTAGGAAGTTGCATGATTAACAAGTTTTGCAAGAGAGGTTTTCCACAAAGGGTGAATACTGGTATTATTTTATTAATTAAATGAAGCAATCAGAAATTATAATTTTGGTTTAACGACGATAGTGGCCAGTTGGAAAACAGATCAAGCAGAGCTTTATGTGGCAATCGAACTCAATACCTCCACAATAATATACTCATAGCTTTTTGATCGCGATACTCTTTTTAAGTTATATTTTTACACTCTACGACATATGAATATTATCCACTATTTTATGGCAGAAAGTAGAACAGTAGCGGAAAACAAATGTGGAAAGTAATATGTAGCAAATTTGCAATGGTAACAGTTTGCGCTAGAAAACTGCTATTATTAAATCAATTCGAGCCCTAATTACTATTATCCCGGAAATTTATATTAAAAACTAATTTGTATGACAAGGCTTATATAAAAATTAATAACGCATTGAAATATTTAATAATTTTCTCGAGTGTATGCCTATAAAAAAATCTACAATTTTATTGGCGACACTATTATATGGAACAAATAGACATATATGGCGACTGTAAATTCTAGATTTTATTTTTTCGGCAATGTCTGCCAAAATATTAATTGCGTAGTTTATTTGTGTACGAAAGTGTAATATTTTATTCTAAAATAGGGTTACAAAAAAAGGACACAAATGAATGTGTATTTAAATGTGGATTATTTCAAGCCTTTTTTAGTTTATTTTAAAATATAGATATTTAGGTTAACAAATGCATTTGAGCCTTTTGTTTTCCATGTATAGTATGAAATAAAAATTTAAACAAGTTAATAACAAATTTTAGAGCAGCACTTTCAGGCTCAAAATGATTTAAATATATCTTTGCAGGGCAGCTGGACAAAAATTATATGTATACAGAAAAATAACATAAAAAATAAATACATATAAAAAATAAATATGTAGTAAGAGAGTATTGCAAAAGTTAATTTTGAATTGGGTCCAGAATTTGTGTGGAATTTTTAGTGCCGCACGAAAGTTGGTATAAATTTATATGTTTAATGAAACGCAATAGTTTTTGAGATATAATCAACTTAATGTAATGAAAGTTTTTCTAATAAGTTACATGTAAACTTAAACAACTTTAAGCCAGTTAACTTAAAACCAGTTTATTTGAGTTATAACATTGTCGCAGGAAATGAACGATATTTAGCGAATAAAGTCTTGGCGAACGTTTTTTTTTTTTTGTATGCACGCGGTATATTTCACATTGACTAAGTTCAAAAGGCGAATATTATTCCACCTTATCGCATCGATTTAATAAGGATTCGAAAAAAATCCTGAAGAAATCCGCTCAGGAGATGAAATCATCTCACAAAAAAATACCCATTTTAAAATATTGCACAAGGTATATAGAGCTCAACGGACACTATGTTCAAATATAAAGTGATTTTTTAATCAAAAACCTGTGTTTCATTCAAAAATTCATGACCTTATTGCGCCACCTTCGTGTTGCAGTCGAGTTGACCATTATATATTAATAGTTTGATTGTAATTGAATTAAATAATTGTATTCATATCAAATTGTTGTTTGTGTGTGTAAGTGATACTTGCAAATTAATCATATGATAATTAAATTCTCCATTATATTGTAGTTGAGCTGATAATTTGCTAATCATATTTTGATTATGATTAAAGTACATAGTTGTAGTCACATAATACTGTTGCATAACTCAGAATAATATTTGATTCATAATCATATTAAAATTAATTTTTTTTTTGATGATTTGGCCAGTATATAATAATATTTTGCTGGTTACGCAGTGGAAGTCAAATATTAATGTTGCAATCATATTAGAAATAAATTTTTATGTAGATGAGGTTTTACTAATTATAACATCTAATATATGATCATATTATAATTAAATTTATACATAGTTGAGCTAACCATTACATAATAACTCGGCTAATCATAATATAATAGTTGCGACGACCAATTAGTATTTATATTTTGTTTATGATTGATATTGTTGTAATAAAATAATAACCTTGTTTATACCAACAGTAGCGCTTCACATACAATCATATTATGATTAAGTTTATATATAACATTTCTCGCTAATCTTTTGCAGCTTTTGATTATTCACAAATTTATCATCTTTAGATCCGCCCTGCTCCTTATATGATTCTATTAACAGTTATTGTCTGCTCTTCCTATTCATGTGACGTTTATTTAATTCCAAAGCTCTTCGGGTGAACGACAAATATTTTGAACTTATAAAGTTTTATTAAAATAAAAATATATAAAATTCATGAGAAACAAATTGAAGCCCATATGTGTTTCAACATATAAACGTTTTCGATAATACGTTTCTTCTTATAATTTCCAAGTGATTTAATTTTATTTGTTGAATAAATATTGCAACTTAAACACGTTTGTGGCATAAAAATAAACCAAGGCTATTGCCCATATAAATATTTTATGGAAAGTCATTGTTAAAGTTATTAAACATTTATTGGAAAAATTTCTTAGTCTATGATTTTTTGGAATTTTTTTCTTTGATTCTTAAATGTTTCTTGGAAACCAATGGAAGCAAGAAATTTTCTTCTGATGGAAGAAAAGAAAGCAAAATAGAAAAAAATCTTCATGAATAATAAATAAGAAAAATAAAACTATTAAAAAAGGAAGATATCTCCGTTTGGTCAAAACGAATCCGATTATACCCTATAAAAAATAGGATTTATAGAATATCCCTTCATTGACGTTTCCAAGGCCTGCGGTAGAGTTTGGCACAAAGGATTAATTAATAAATTGAAGCGGAAGTTACCCGCAAACACTCTTAACCTATTGGTAAGTAACTTAACTGGTCGCTTATTTATAATTTTGTACTTGATTTATGGCTCTGACTTGCCAATAGGCAATAATTGTCACATATCTACGTTATATTTGCTGATATAACTTTTCTAGCGTCCATAGAAACCCGGAACGAACAACCCACAAATTACAGGAATACTTTTACATTTACAAGAGGAATATATCCCCCCCCCCCCCAAAATCCAACTTAATAATAAATCTACACCGCAAATGAAGTCAAATATCCCAATGATCATCGTTTAACTAGGAAAAATTAAGTGCTCCTGAAATTCAACACTATGCCCCTAGATTGCAAACTTCTGCTTAACAACGTCATCCTACAAACAGTATGGTGGTATGGAATCCAGTTTTGGGGCACCGCCTAAGCATCCAATATAGAAAAATTCAAAGGCGACAAAATAAAATCCTCCATATGATTACAACTGCTCCTTGATTATGACCTTCCTTTGGTTAAAACAATGATTTTAACATACATAAAGAAACTAGAGTATCATCCAAACCCACAAGCCCCTAATATAAATATTACGGAATTCAGTGTGATGTTCAGTAAACTGAGCATATTTTTCATGTCGCTTCGGTTTTATAAGACGTTCGGGGAGATACTTTACTCCATCTGATCTCATTACTGTATATGAAACTTACATTTGTCCCTAGATGGAATACAACTCTCATGTAAGGGCCGGTATTTCAGAGTATAGGAGATCGCCAGTAGGCTTATCGGTAACAATAGTGTAGTGACTCACTATGGAATCGAATGGAATGGTGTTTCAGTGTTTTATTCCTATTGCAATGAAATTTGTTCTAATAAAATTAGAAAATTTTTTTCCCGACACTCGATCGCCTTTCATTAAGCGCAATTCCATCCAATGGTCAATATACCAGTGAATCGCATTTGGCATTACAGGCAGAATTCGTTCTTTAAGGGAACGGCTGGCATGTATAATCTGCTCTCCGCAGATATTTTTCCTATCATCCCATGCGTGGAGTGGTTCAAGTCTTCCATAAACTATTGCCTCCTTCCCATAAACTATTTTCCTAATAACCGGACATTTTGTTGCACAAGTAGGAGACATCCTCTGAGCACTGGCCCAATTGAAAAAAAAATATTGTAAAGTATGGAGGTCATATTCAGCTGCTCTTAGCGCCAAACACGTGAGATGTGAAGACAACTAGAGTTTTTTGTTCGGCGTTGGCCGGACTTAAAGTAATAAATAATATTAGAGTTTTTGCAAAATGTTTTGTTTGTTGTGGCTTTACCTGGTCGTTAAACCAAATCTTCAGTAACCAATGAAATACCGGCATATGAACAGCCAAGGCAACAACAACCAAACATTTTGCAAAAACTCTAATTGTTTTAACGATTAGTTGGGGAGAATATCCCGAAATAATAAATTTCACTATTAAGTATTTAATAATATTAGACTTAAGATTTTAATACTTATTGTTGGTTCCATTTGCAGTGAAGATTTAATAAATGAAAATGGTTGTGGTCTTTATATTTTTAATTCTTATAGTAGAAATTACCAGCGAATGGATAAATGAAAATGCCCTGAAACTCTTATAGTGAAAGGAGCTTTACTTTCTAATGTAAACAAAAATAAAGTTATCAACATGAATATTTTAAGTTCTTTATAACAATAAAAAGAAATAGGTCTTCAGCTACGGCAAAGTTTAGTAAGCAATTTTTTGTTTGTTTTTATTTTTGCAAAGCATATTTTTTTATAAGCTGCTTATAACATGCAGGCTTTGAATATTTTTCAATTAGAAATCAATATAATTTTACAAAAAGTGTAAGAAAAGTGTCCAAAGAGGGGTAGACGTTCGCAATCACTTGTTTATGGAAGCTTATGATTTTAAGTTTTTTTTTCATTATTTCTTTTGTTTTTTGGGTCACTTTAACAACACCAGCCAGTGTTTACAACATTTAGTAACGCCTCCACTACCTGTGGCATGCTAAAAGAAATAAAGTAGCCAATTCATGGGGGAGTATTAAATAAAAGGAGACACACTTCAACTCATCCCTAAATATGTCCATAAAGGAGGTTGTTTGCGAGTTTCCTTAGTTCCAGTGCTAATAGTTGCGGTTACTGCGTTAGACTACGATATTTGAATAGACCCACACAGACGCCATTAAACTAGCAAACGATTTTTAAGACTGCTTTTCATATATTATTTCTTTACAATGCAATAGACCACCAGTACTACAGCACAGAGGAGTACTTTTAGCTAAAGTATCAGGAGTTTCAAGCCGGTCTTAGGTGAGGGCTTAAGGTTTTTAGAAAAACATTTTCTTGTGGATTTATTAAAATCTTAAAAAAAAAATTATTGTAGCTTATGCAAAAGAGTCATAGTATTAATTATTGATATTAATTTATTTATATTATTAGGTCCTATGCTCCTTATAGGATCGATGGGAACATATATATATATATATATATATATATATATATATATATATATATATATATATATATATATATTAGGTCATTAGGGCATTTTTTCCACTTCCTCGGAAGTCAAAAGTTAACTAAATTTTAATTGAAATTCTGTGAAAATCTTTTGCTGTTTTCGAAAATAGTTTTTCTTTAAATTTACATGAAAGTATTATCTTTATTTCATTAGTAATTAATTTAATTTAATTTAAAATGTTTCAAACTGCTTAAAGTTCACTGACGAGTTGGTTTAACGACCAATAAATTGTCGGCATATGAAGATTTTTTAAAAACTCTAATTGTTTTATAAATTACTTTGGGAGGAATATCCCAAAAGAATAAATTTTCAATATTTAAAAAGTTTTCATATATTTAATTGAGAGACTATTCGAATATTATTTAATGATAAATATTAATGAATTTCAAATATAAAATGTTGCATTCTTTGGCAATATTTGCACTGTTCAGACAAACAATTTACAACACAATGTACTCGTATGTGTTTACAAAGAAATGTTGAAAAAGTGTCTATTTTGCCCTGAGTGCAAGATATATTATATTTAAATATTTTTTGTGCAACATTTTTAGAAAAGAACATGTGCCTTTTTTAAACAATTTTTTTTTTTATTTTTAAGAGAAACTGAAGTGCAAAGAGGTTAGTGTAGGGAGGAAATTAGGTGAAATGAGGAAGCATATTTTTTTAGAAAAGAACACGCGCATACTGGAAGGGCAACATTCAAATAAAATAAAAAGATTCACCCTATTAGAAGACGAAAGGAAAGATGAAATTGTCCTGATTTAATAAACATGACCAAGTAATACTCAGGCATCCAAACATTTATTATTTACTACAACAGGTGGAAAGAAAATACATTTTCCCCCACCCAATATGCAATAAAACAAAATACATTATTTTTTTTTTCTCTTGCTGCGGTAGAAAGCAGTAGTGCTTATCTTTCTTCCTTGTTAAAATTTATCGCAACAAAATGAAAGAAAAAAATATTAGTGCCGAGATCCACATAAAACAAATGTAGACACAAATTCGATTGCGTATAAAAAGTTTAAGTGTGTGTGTGCGTGTGTAACATGTATGATTGTATTACATGAGTTTATAATATAATTTTCTACTATTCTAATACCAGAATTCGTAGAAAGTTCTTTATAGTTATTGTAAATTTTATTTCTCTGGTTAAAAAAAGAAGCATATACTCGTATAGAGAGAATTAGAAAAGCTTATGTGCTTGTGCACACATGCAGACTTCTCTTCTTAACCTTCTGTTATTTTTACCACAAACAGTTGTAAGACACATTCATTTCCGCACCCCATTTCTACACAAATACATCTACATACGAGTACACATGATTTAAAATCGCATTCAGCATTTATTATCCTTAACCAAGTTCCCCAAAAGTGCCCGAATGTGAATGTCTTAAGCACCTAAAGTTTTGCACATCTACTCGTATTTGAGTGTGTGAGAACGTGCTTCAGATTATCTTTATTTTTATGTGGCGATGTGTTTGTTGTGTGTGCTTGTTTGCAACAAGAAGCCATGTTCATATTTCGTTTATTTATGTGGCAGTTGGGTTTTACAAGTTTCAGTCCTGGTTTATAGTGTTTATTTCAATTTTCTTGGTTTTTTTTTCTATTTCGAATCTAGTTTTAGCTTTTTATGAATATATTTAATTGCACGGTGGGACTAATGATAGAAAGTAATGAGAAATAATTATAATAACATAATAATTGCACTAGTGAACTCCAATAGGGACTTCCAAGCTTTGACGGCCATATTGTTGAAGCTAAATCGGCCACATTGTCTACTATACATTCAGGCTGTTTTGCCGAATTTGTTGCTTAGTTCCAGCAACGTTTGCACGCCATAATCATCATGCATTACTGACTAAATGAATATGTCAACAAACAAAATTATTTAAAAATGCTCATGCTCAAGTTAGAAACAATATTCCTACACCTTGGCATTTTCGCTGTCCCGTGATCATGTGGCCCGCCCCAGTCTCACACTGTGTAGCAATGATCGAGGATATATTCATATTATTAAAAGTACCCACTATATCCAAAAGGCTGCGTACTCCCTCTTAGCAAGAGTTTCCTATATGTTGCCAACAACTTCGTGTAATCCTTTTTCCACCCCTTGCGATAGGGATGCTGTCCGCCACAGAAATCGTCTACATAGAGGGCACCAGTCTTTCAAGTGGTTTCAGTAGAAACGGCAACAGACTGTGATGGGTCTATAATACTACGCATTACCACGGGTAATGCTTTACTCTCGCCTCCATTAATTCACTAGGAATATGTGTCTATGACAGACTTTCCTGAAAGATGACAATCAGCCAAGGAGAGATTACCTTTATCGATTGCTGTAGTAGTGCTGGGAATATGCCATCTGGCCCTGCTGACTTGTAAGGCTTAAAAGATAGCACCGCCCACGTTACTAGCCGCGTTTAAAACAGATTCTATTAAAATTTCCTACATGGATCATTGAAGCTTGTGGGAGTTCCATAACGGTGTCGTCCACAGCGTCATTACAATCAGGAGAGTGTGTCTGCATAAGCAAATCCAAGCTGGTTTCAAAAAAATTCTTGTAAGGGCTTCATTAAGAATGCCGCCTTGAAGATTATCTGCCTAAGGGTTGATGTCTCACAGGTACTCTCCAACTTACCGCAAAAAAAGCCTCCACAATTCCACTTTGGCCTTGCTGATCACATCTTTGAAAGTATTGAAGCTATTCCTGCGTAGATCCCAGTCCAGATGTTTTCTGGTTCTCTTCGCCTTGTGGGATATTTTCCTAAACTTCGTTAGTAGCTGCTTATGTAGTGGAGTCCAGTACGGTTGATGAAGTTTCCTTGACGTATGCCGCTTATTGCAGGATGCGTCACGGGCTTCTCTCAAGTTCCTAGATAAAAGTTCTATTGAATCCTCTACTTCGCTGAAGCTGACCACTCCGTCTTCATGAGGAAATCCTTGAATTTCTCCCTGTCCCTAGATCTAAGACACCTATACGCTACAATAATATTTAATCTACGATGTCCTCCCTTAACATATTTAGCATAATGGGAACTAGATTCCAATTGAGCCTTATTTAGTCCAATCAGAAGCATCAAGTATTTCTCTTTATTTTAATCATTTTGCTCACTGTACTTCATTTTGTTGCCCCTTTGCTTCACAAATTATTGTTAAAGTGCGTGTATCTGTGCAATTTTTACTTCCGAAATACGACTAAGAACTGAAATTCTCGTAAATCTATGTTAAGGTATTGCCCATAGAATGTGTTTGAATGTGCTTTTTCTATGGGTGGTTAGAGAAAATGCAAGTTGTCGTTAAGACTATTAGAATTTTCTTTATTTGTATTAAAGTTTTTCTGTATTATATGTAACTGTTTTTGCTGTTGTTGTCGATATTAGAAAGCTAGAATTTCTGTCCAATATTTTAATTGTATTTAAGTAAAATATTAACCATCAAATAATTTAATACATTGTAAAACAAAAGGAATAGAAACAAGTTGGAGAACTACATGTGGCAGGCAATGCCAAATCCTCTAAGACATTTAATGGAATATTAAGTAAATATAGATGAAAATAAATATTCATTCTATTTCTTTAAGAAAATAATAGAAAACTAGTTTCTTATTGATTGACAATTTATTGGTCAAATGTAAATAATTGGTCAAGCGACTTTGTCTTAAAACTTTTTTTTTATTTTTCTGTGTTAATGATCTCCCATAAATTTCTAATCGGATTTAGATCGAGAGGTTGGGCAGACTAATTGAACATGTCCACATTACTATTACGATAACAGATTTTAAAGCGTTTTGAGGTGTGTTTAGGATCGTTATCCTGGTGGAACCTCGCCTTAAAAAGCATCTCTTCTTCAGCATAACGTACCCTTAATTAGAGATTAATTAAATTATCATTTACGAATACTAAATTAAACTTTAGAGTTTTCTAATCGTTGGCATCACAAATTTAGAGTAAAATCACTTTTACAGTAGACGTACAACATACTGCAAAGGCAATTAGTAGAAACACTTTACTTTTAAAATTTTGTGTTTGTGCCTCAAGCTTGTTTTTGGCGGTTAAGGCATGATATCTCACCTTCACGTCACTGATATTGATAAATACAAGCTATTCCCTGACGAGAAAAACAACTCCAGATTGTTTAAATAGAGTAATTAAAACAAAAATATCAATTAACTAATATGAATTTTTGATTTTTTTTTAATTCCACAATAAATAAAATATTCAATTTGCCATCAAATTTGACGGTTAAAAACGCTTAAGCAGTTATTTAAAAAAATCGATTTTTCATTTCATTTACGCTTTTGGTTACAAATTTTGTAAAATTATTTTTCCTTTGGGGAGTCATAAAAACAACCTTCAAAATAAAAATAAATTTTTTTTATATTAAATTTAATTTCACCGCAAATTTCCATGATAATTTCAACAATTTTCTATGACAATTTTTAACATTTGCCATAAAAAGAGAACAGCAGTAGAGTAATCAGGTGGTATATAAAAAGAAATTTGAAAAATTAATTAAAAATTAACAGTAAAATAAAATAGTCAATAAAATTTTATGGCGCAAGAGCAACTTTTTCTCTTCCACAAAAATTTATAAATTCATGTCAGGAAAAAAATGGGAACAACGAATCACAAAATATTTACCAGAGATAAACAATTAGGAAAAAAGTTTATGAGTAGAAGAATAAATATAATTTATAGATAATTAATATGATTATTCAAGGTATAAATAATTTTATAATAAAATATTTGAAGGGCCTTTTAAGGCTAGTTGTAAACAATTTATGTTTTTAATCTTAAAAATGACATAAACAACGATATTAAAATTAACCTTTATAAGAAAAAAAGTAAAGTTTTTGACACAACAGCGGCACGTAGAGGATAAAAGTGACCCAAATTTAACCACGAACAGAAAGTCTAACAGGTTAATAATGCATTCGTAAGTTTTTTTTTTTTGTATAGCTTTTGAAAATTTTGTCTTCATGACGGTAAAGCTTTTCTTAAAAAGTTTCAAATATGTTGTGTGTACAAAAGCACTATAGATCACTATATCGTGAACTAAACTGCAAAACCACTTATCACGTATTTTTTGCGGAAAAAATCCGTCACCCAAATCAGAGCTAAGATTGATAAATACTACGGGACTCTGTGCTTTACTGAATTTCCTTCCCGGAAGATGGCGGACGACCGGTTAAGTCCTCTACGCCCGAAACAATTGAAGAAAAATTAAAAATACAGTGTTGGCCGATCGGAGATTAAAACTGCGAGAGATTTTTGAAGCAATGGGCATATCACATGGCTCAAATGTTTAAATTTTAAATGACTAATCGGATATGAGAAATCTTTCCGCAAGATGGATAGTGTCACGTTTGCTCACAATCGACCACAAACGCAATCGTGTGACAACTTCGCAGTAGTATTTGGAGCTGCACAAGCGCAATATAGACTAGATTTTGAGCCGTTTCGTAACTAAGAAAGAAATGTGGATCCCCCACAAAACATCACTAACCAAACAGCAGTTTAAATAGTGGATTTCTTGGGTTGATTCAACGCCAATGAAGGCCAAGCTAGGTTTGTCAGCCAATTAAGTAATGGCGACCGCTTTTCGGGATGCATGCTGTATAATACACATCGACTACCTCAAAAATGTTAAAACAAGCAGTGGCGAATATTCTGCCAAATTATAGGGTCGATTTAATGAGGATTTCAAAAAAAAAACCAACCGCATTTGCCCAAGAAGGAAATTGTTTTCCATTAGGACAATGCAAGGCTGCGCACATGTGCAGTTTCCATGGCAAGATTCCATAAAATAGGCAATGGATTGCTCCCTCATCTATCCTATTCTCGGTATTTAGCACCGAGTGTTTCCAAATGTAAAGAAATGGCTCTGCGAAAGAAATTTTACACCAACGGTGAAACCATTTCACAAACAAATACCCATTTTAATGACTCCCAGAAATTTTATTTTTTGGATGGCATAAAAAAATTGTAGAAACGTTGCACAAAGTGTATCGAGATCAAAGAAAAAAATTAAATATTTTTTTTATCCAAAAACCTGAGATTCATTCAATAAAATCATTGATTTATTGACCCGCGCTCGTATATTGCAAGGAGTTACTGGCAAAAATTTAAACATCAAGTAGAGTCTATTGATAATAGGAATTGCTTAATGCGTTGGCAATATTGTACAATATATATATTTACATAGAGATTAGATGTCGATTATGATTACAAAAAGTTGATCATCAGTTATTTGAAATCATTATTCAACTTCTTGAATATGACACTTTAGGTAAGGGAGAAAATAATGTAATCCATACGACATTCAATAATATTGTATAATGTATAAGTATTATATTTTTTATTTTTCTATTAATGAGTACAAAGTTTTTTTTTAATCAATAATAGCATTGATATTACCAATGGTGGGTTTTTATCGATAGTTTCTCATCTCTAGATTATGTTAATAACTAAGTCCTGTACAACTTTTTATCGTTTGGTGGTTACGCTGGATACAAATAATACCTGTAAAAGTGCGCTAAAGGTAATCGTAAGTGACGCCATATGTGGTGACAGAAGATTTTAAGGTAACGCTCATATATTCCGAATTATATTACTTTTAACTTGAAAAATTTCTCATCGAGAAGAATCACAGTTTATTCCCTGATTGCTAGAGGCAATCGTAAGTGACGCCATATGTGGTGACAGAAGATTTTAAGGTAACGCACATACATATATTCTGAATTATATTAATTTTAACTTGAAAAATTTCTCATCGAGCAGAATCACAGTTTATTCCCTGACTCCCCATTGGAACATTTGTAAGAGGAGCCAGATTTTGACGCAAAATATTTGTCTTAAGAGATTTTGATTAAAATAATTTATAGAAATAAACTAAAGGACATTTCTTTTTAATTATAGTCCTTTTTGTCAACTTATTAAGATAAACGGAAGTTTATTCTTGTGATCTCATTGGCAAAGGACACAAGGTTGTGTTCCAAAAAACTTTTTTTTATGAAAATTATGAAAAGTAATCCAATCATATTAATCAGTAATCAGTAATCAATATTAATAAAAATGTACTGTAAGAGACAAAATTTTTTTACTTTCTCCCCCGCCTTTTCTTTGGAGGTTAATTCGCTCTTTGCAGTTTACCTCGTTTTGTACACATGCGTATTGTCTAAAGCAATAACTTTCATTTGCCTCGGCTAAGGAAGAAAATGAAATTTTTATTTTAATTATTTTTATCCTTTTCTTTTTAATTTCATTACCGATATAACACTAAACCGAGTGTTATCATTACGCGCTGTACCTTGTGTGATTTTTAATCTCTATTGAAATCTTAAACTTTCAAATCTATTATTTCAGAGAAAACTTTGAAAGTAAATCTTACAGCCATTTATGAATCAACTTAGCAGATCCTTAAAAAGTTCTTCATACGAATGTATCATGATATATCTCGCCCACAAAAATTATATTCTAGGATTTGTTGATATTGGCAACAAATATTTCAGTTTATGATTAAAAAAAAACCTTCTTCTATTGATGGCGGGTATAAAAAATTTGTTGTAATTATAGTTTTTAATAATTCCTTTACAGAAACTTCAACATTCATGTGGTCGTTTTGAGCAAAATTCATTTTGATTTGATGAGGATAAAACCAAAAATTAAAAGTGTTTGCGGTTTCAACATTAAGGAAAACTTTTCAAAAGCTGCTCGGTTTAAAAATATTTTTTCATTTGTAATATTTTATATTATATTATTCAAATGGTCTGCAGTGGAAGATAAACAACCAGAAACAATCAAAAGACTTTATTGTTTTCGCCCATTATAATTTTAATGCGTAAAAAAGGTTGATAAGGAGCAATAGCGATGAAAAGCGTTTATGGCAAGGGAAGATTTATCAAATCGTATGACAGCTGCTGGTACTAGATAGCGGGTGATTTAATAAGAGCCAACAGCTCATTCGGGGCTATTGCGAAAACAATTATTCGAGTTTCCTATGCAGAATATTCGAAAATAACGGACAATAGTGAACGAAAAAGTCACATGTATTGAACGATTACATGGTATAACTAAAGAGAGAAGCGATATGGGTTACGAAGAACACAATGTACGGTGACACATTTTGCGAAAAGGCTGCTAAAATCCTTAAAACTTTGTGAAAAATGGTATTTTTATTGTTCTTTTGTAAAGGATAACATGTCGAGTTACTGTAACTAAATATACATTTAGGAACATTTACTCAATTTGACTTCCAAACGGTTATCGTATGGCATCAAAGCCGTGGAGAGATTTTTATTTGGATTCAGTAAAAAAAAAAACTCTTTCTGCTAGTAAAAAAACCTATTGGCATTTAGCTCTCAGGAAAAAGTAGACGAATTTATAATAAATAAATTATTTTTCACTATTATCAATAAAATAATAACTTCCTTATAGGACTATCTTCCGTTGATAATCAATTGGCTCTTATTAAAGATCGCTAAATGATTTTGTTTTACTAAAAAGGCAAAATATGTTAGAGTATTTAATATAATTTCTGGCAATAATATTGAAACTTTAAAAATTTTCTTTGAAAGTTGTCATTTCTGTAAATTTTGAAAAATTTCAAAATTGTTTAAATTACAACTAACGAAATTCAAAACTGTTCTTAAATTGCAATTCATTATTTTCTTTAATTCAAGTACATTATCTATGATTGGAAGAAGAACATAACACGGGAATGATATTTTTACAGTATGAGAAGTATCACATCCTCATTATTTTGAACCCGCCACCTTCTGCCCAGCACACTAGACACCTGTCGTTTATTTACTATACGAGCTAATAGCCTGGAACGAACTAAGTGCTCGTCTAGGACTGGCTAAGCATATGGCAAATTGATGCTCAAACAAGAAGGGCTTCCGAAAAAAACTCTATTCAGGCACACTTTCTCCCAACAAATTTGTAAAAAAGCAGAGAAAAATGCATGCTCGAGGACTAATGCCGATTTCTTTTCTTTTGTGAAAAATTGTAGGGTGTAATATTTTTTTAATCAAAAAATATAAGTTATTTATCGTTCTTATTAAAAAAAAATACGTTTATATTATTGTGTGCTCAGTAAAAAACAATAAATTCTCCTTTTTCTCATTTAAGAGGGGAAACGTATTACACTTTTTCTAATAAAAAGATAACCTTTTCGCTACTTGTTATGCCTTTTGGCCTAAAAGCACAACTGGTATCTACTTTTCTTTAGGATGATGCCTAAAAAGCTGTTTAAAGTCAATGATATGCACAATTTAAACATGACAACCGGCTTTTTGTGAGACTAATTGTAAGATGAGGACATCTTGCAACTGTAGTTTCTATTAAACCGTGTCACCTGCCACACATCAGAAGCACTAAAGATTATCAAATTTCTAAATTTTATTATTTCCACTCCAATTGTTTCATTTGGAGATGTTTCTAGAGTAAAATCCACGAGAGCAAATCGAACGTATTTACAACACTAAGACGGCAGCGTCTTAATTTGTAAAAAAAAAAAATTAAAAAACAATTTTAATAAATTTATGAAAAAAAATGCTAATTTTTATTGCTTAAATTTAAAATATTTTAACTCCATTAAAGCGTCGTGTGCTATTTCATAATAAATTTACGCTTATTAGTGAACATTAAACTGCTTTAATCGTCTTTAAAAGCTAAAAATATTACAATTTTGCTTAAGAAAACGCCAGTAACGTTTTACATATTGAAAGCAAAAAAAGTCGTAATAAAATACTGGTGTAATTTCTTCTAATATTAAGCTTTTCTTAATTTACAATTTTATTAGATTCTGAAGCCGAGTTTTAAAGTTGTCAAGTGTTTAATGTTACTTATTTTACCAAAAATGCGCAATATATCCCATTTTATATATATAAAGGCTATAACTTCTTTACCATATGTTCTATCCCACTGACTTATACATCATGTAATGCATAGACAAATGGAGAATATATGTACTTATTCTTTAAATAGATCGAAGTTGTGAAAAATGTCTGGATTTACCTTATAAAGAGTGGGCCTTCACAATTATTTTTCCTTTCTCCGTGACTTAGGACCACCCTAATGTTTATACACACGCGTATTGAAGGCACTCAAAAATACTTTAATCAATATACTGTCACAAGTGAGTTACGCTTTATATGCTTACAAAAACGTTATTTGATTGTTAGTTGAATTGGTATCAGAGCAATAAAATCGGTTAAAATAAAACTTAAGGAAAAAAAAGTAACTATTACAAGTTAGTTGTAACATCATCGACGAGTACAAAAGGAATTAAATCGAAATAATCGTTAAATCAAACAAAAAAGAAACTATAAAACATCAGCTGAAATATACACACTATATGTAAATTTACGCCGTGTAACACTGGCAGTCAGAGTAAAGGAAAAGGAAAATCTATTTAAAACTTTTTCATTAAAATATATTTACATACGAGTACATGCGTAAAAAAAGTACCAATAAAAAATATAACAATAATGGAACGAGTTCAAAAAATAATAACAATAAAAAATATAACAATATTGAAACGAGTTCAAATAATACCAAACGAAATTGATATGGTACAAGCTGGCTGCACAATGGGGTAAGAATTTCTACCAATATGCAAATAAATAAAAGTTTTAAGAAATGTTGTTAAAATGAATAACTTTTAGTTGCCTAATAAAAGAATCCTGTTTGTACCAGCCAATAAACAGAAAATTTCATTGCAGCCAGTGACATGTTAATAAATATATTCAATATTTTTTCTCACACTGATTTCAATACTTCATTTATATTTGTATGTATTAATATTACACACATGGCAGTAAAAGTCTCATTTAAAAGAAATATGGAGGTTAAAAACAAGAGATAAATGGACAAAATCTTTATTGTGATAAAGAAAATTTAAATAAACTAATGAAGGAATCAAATCGTTTCTGATACAAATGAACCAAGGAAAATTCAAATGTTATTATTTACAATAAAAAATAAAGAAAAATCAAAGAAAATTAAAACAAATTTTATTTGATTGGAGAGATAAACATGTGATGGCTTTAATTTTCCACCACTTACAATAGTTTGCCGTTGTTGTTGTTGTTATTTCATATAGCAGTTAATCTGATTAACACTATCCAGCCACATACATACGCGACAAAATGATATGGCTCGTTGTAGTTTTAAAAAATTTTGTTCAAAGTTTTTTTTTTCAAGAGTTTTCTACTATTTTCGTGTGTATTTTATTAAAAGGTATTTTGATTACCTTATTTTTTTAGTTCTTCTTAAACGACCATGATAAACATGGCCAAACACAGAAGCAATAAATGCCGTATAAGGTCGATTTTGTTTATTTTACTTTTTGTTATTCTCCAAAAGAATTAAAAGAAAAAAAAAACATTGAAAATATTATCCCCACCAATGAAAATATTTATTTACATTCTTGAAGTTTTATCCCTATACTTACAACCTCTAACGATGTTTCATACATAATAATCAAATTGTTCAATTTACATTTCAAACACACGCACGAACACATACACTTGCCTATGTTCTCTCAAACATTTACACTTGGGTTTGAGTGTGTATGTGACTTCTCATGTTTGATATGCTAATCGGAAAATATGTTAATCAGTCCTCCCAATCGATCGTTGTTAATGATCTTTGTTACACACAACAAATGAGCACAACGCAACAAGACTTACATACATAATCGTATCTTAATACATAGAGTAGCAAGTAAATAAATTAACAAATGAAGTCAAATATTCCAGAGAAATATTTTCTTTTTCTTCTTATTTCTCTGTAACTTTCTCTTCATTTATCATCATTGAGAACTAACAAACATATACGTGTAAATGAAGGCCGTTCGTTGGAAACAGTAGTTCGTAAAGGAAATAGAAAAATTATCACAATAGATTTTAAAATTAGATTAAAACTTAATTCCAATAATAAATTGACCCATTTAGGAATTTTTATTTAATTTACACATTCTTATCGTAGAGATAGATAGACAAATGTTTGAACAGAGAAACAAATTTTCTATAAACGAGGATATATGCACCTTTCAAGAAAAAGATTTATTTTTCTAATTAAGTAATTTTTATTAAAAAAAAATCATTTTATAAGAAAAAATAGTTAAAAGCATTTTTTACGTGCGCATGTCTACTTAGGAAAAGTAACACCTGCGAATTATCAAACTTCATTAAGTTTAAATATTAATATTATTTCAGCAAAAAGGTTCTTCTTATTAAACAGATAATAAATAATCTACTCAAAGAAAAATCAATGGGACGAATAATTTCACCTAACGGTCCTATCAATTCGCTAATAAGATCGAGCGATCGAATCCCGTTAGAATAAAATATAACGACAAGTCACTCGTCTACGCCAATAATCCGCAGACGATTGACACAAGATTCGAAGTGTTATTTCCAAAATACCGCCGATATCGCTGCGAAAAGTGGATGAAAATTTAACGTCGATCGTACGTCGATCACATGAAAGAAATCACATTCACAAATTTAGTGGCATTTAATAATCTTTACGATGTAGTCAGTTTTTTGGAATAAAGTCATGGGTGTAGATAAGCCCGTCCTGGAGGAATAGTATCCCTCATGTAGAATATTTAATATATAAGACATAATTTACTCGTTGGTTAAAGGGCAATAGCTCTCCTTCGCACAAATTAAAGTTCTCAGGTTCTGTAGATCCCACCCCCACTAGAAAAACTTCTAGCTACGCTCATGAATAAAGGTGATTTTTACAGAAACGTACTTTCTATGGAAAGATATATTATATAAAAGAAGACAATTGTTATAAAGAAATCCCTTTCTAAACAAGAACTTTTTATAAAAATTATAAAATCTTAAAACAAAAGTACTTTTCTTACTTTTAATAAAATATATTTTTAAAGGGTGTTTTTTATGAAAGGGTTTTTTTCATACTTAGTAAAATAGATTTAGTAAAATAGATTTTTGAAAGGGTACTTTTTATTACATGGTATTTTTTTCATACTTTTAGTAAAATAGATTTTTTAAAGGGTACTTTTATGACAAGATACTTTTTGTGAAAGGGTACTTTTTATGAAACAGTACTTTTTATAAGAACCTTCTTTTCATAAATATATAGTTTTTATTAAAAATATTTTTTAATAAAAGCTGTTTAATATAATAAGTACTTATTAAAAAAAAGTTCTTTAAAAAATGCCCTAAAAGGTACGTTTTGTAGAAATGGTTTTTATAAGGAGCTCCTTTTCTATAAAAAGATAGCCGTTACAAAAAGAAATTTGTTATAAAGAGGTAATTGTTTTAAGCAAGTACTTTTTATAAATAAGTTTTTTTTGTAGTTATTTTTTATAAAAAAAATTATTTCAAAATATTTTACTATAAGTTATATTTTAATAAAAGTAATAAAAAAAACATTTTGAAAAAAATAATTGTAAAACAGTTGTTCAGATGATAATAATTTTCGGAAAATGGTACTTTATGGAAAATGGCACCGTTTCAGAAATAGTACATATTATATTTATATAAATTTTTTTCCAAACAATTTTCAGAATTAGGTACTTTTTGGAAATATTTCCTTTTTTATAAAACGGTAGTTTATATAAGACACTTTTCTGTAAAGGGACTTTCTTAACAAAAAGCTACTTTTTCACAAAAAGACAAAAGGGTAAAATGGTCCATTTTATATAAAAAGGTACATTTTATAAGTATGAAAAGTCACGTTTTATGTGGTCCTTTTTGTGTCAAGAGGCAAATTTTGTATAAAAAGGTACTTATTGTATACAAAGGTACATTTTGTATAAAAAGGTACTTTTGGTATAAAAAAAAATTCTTTTTGTATAAAAAGGTACTTATTGTATTAAAAGGTAATTTTTGGTATAATAAGGTACTTCTTGTATGTAAAGGTACTTTTTGTATAAAAAGTTGCTTTTTGTATAAAAGGTACTTTTTGCATTAAAAAGTACTTTTTGTAGAAAAATGTATTTTTGGCATAAAGAGGTTTTTTTTGTATAAAAGGTACTTTTTGTATAAAAGGTACTTTTTGCATAAAAAAGTACTTTCTTCATAAAAAGTGACTTTTTGCATAAAAATGTCTTTTTTGTATATTAAGGTATTTATCGTATAGAAAGGTAATTTTGTTTCAAAAAAGCTACTTTTTCACACAAAAAAGTTACCTTTTGCACACAAAAATTACTTTTTGTACAAAAAGGTACATTTCATGAGGTACTTTATTATCAAAAATTACCTTTTTAAGGTACTCCTTAAAAATAGTAATTTCTTGCAGACACTGTTTGCAAATAGTTTTTTTTTTTTTTTTTTTTTTTTTTTTTTGTAATGAAGTTTTTTATAACGAGGAACTTTTTATAAATAGCAATTTTTGTGATAAAGTAAAAAAAATGTTTGGTTTGTTGTGGCTTCAGCTATGATTATGTTTTTTGTAATAATCATATACAACATAGAATTCTCATATTGTATTTGATTCGTTTGGCATATGTATACAAGGTTGAATGTTTTCAAACTGCTTAAAGTTCACTGACGATTTGGTTTAGTGACCAATGAATTATCGCTATATGAACAGCTAGAGCTACAACAAACAATTATCTTGCAAAAACTCTAGTTTTTTTTAACAATTTAATATTTTGTATTGAAAATATTTAAACCTTTTTCTTTTGATTTTGTTTAAAATTTTATAAAATATTTTTAATTTCCCTTAAGAAGACACTAACAGGGTGTTGAAATATTGTAAAATCATAAAAAAAATAAATATATTGTTTTTTATAAAAAAATAGAAAACCTCAAACTTAAAAAAATAATTAAATTAAATTTTTAGAAAAATTTAATTTTTTATGAGAAGGTGGGAAGTTGCTTTATCAACTTTACCAATATACAATAAAAATTTTTTTTAACGAAATTTAATTTTGTTTCTTTTATATTTCAAAAAGGTGTTTTACCGTAACAAAACGTTGAAGTGAAATTTTTCTAAAAATATTTCTTGTTTAAAAATCAATTAAATTTTTTAAGATATACAACGATAGATATTAATATCGTTGGAAACTTCTTTGGCAGGAACATGTTTTCAAAATAAAACTTCTTTTAGGTTTCTTTTTTTTTTAATGATATTTTTCTGAATATTTTTTTTATTTCGAATTTGATTTTTGAAAGGTTTTTTTATGGGTAAAATATCATTTAATTTGCATATAAATTTATTTTTGGTGTTTTGGAATTTGATTTTTTAAAAGTTTTTTTTTATGTGTAAAATATCATTTAATTTGCATATACATATGTATATACTAGTACATATGTAAGTGTAAATATGTACATATGTACACAGATTATTATCAAACGGCCTGCAACAAAATTTTGTAAACAAAGCGATAAAACATAAATTGAATTTCGAATGAAGCTTAAAGATGATAAAGCTTAAAAATAAAGCGACATAATAATAAGTATATAAATTAGCTAAATTTGTTTTGAATCATATTAAGATAATTTTCTATTGATTATTAATTAATATTTCCTTAAGGGTCTAATGCAAATCAACAGTAAAAAAATATATATTATAATTTATTGCATTTGGAAATGTTAAATATCTTGAGATAAAGTTTACAGATGCAAAGATACATACAATTATAATTTTAATTCTTAAACAAATGCAATAATTAGCATAAATATAATATAAAAACATTATAATTATTAAAAAAAAATTATTATTAATGCACATATACGAGGCATTTTTAACAATATTTAAATATATTTTTAATATATTAAAATTATTTATATCATGTTATTACCACCAATTTAAAATAATTCCCCACGGAGTATATCACTGGCAGGTTACAAGTTTCAAACTTATTTTTACACTTGCAATCGAAACTTTTTCTTTAAAAAATATAAACGAAAAAATATTTGGTGTCGTGTCGCTAATAACGAAGGGAGGAAACATTTTCGGTAATTTTATGTCCCTCTAAGACACTAGAATTTGTTAACTTTGTTAGTTTGTTAATCGACAAGATTTACTTCCTCCGCAAACGAGCTTAAAATGATGTACGTCAGAAAGAAGAGGATTTTTTCAGGTTATCCATCTCTGAGTTGACAACACTGTTTTGCTTGACAGCAATTTCACCAGCTGAAAGCTGATTTGTGGTAATTTTGGTTTGCCATTCAATATGGAAGTAGCATTGTTTAGTTTGGCACTGGCTGGATTTAAATAATGGATAATTTTATAATTAAGATTTGGTAACGTATTGCTTCGGTAGAACATATACTAAAATTGAAACGTATTGTTAGTTCAATAAATATTGAACATTCAATAAATGAAAAAAATTGTATTAAATGGGCTCACGTCATTAGAGACACGCTCGCAAACTATTGAATTGAATAATTTCACATCATGGCCCTAATAATTGGCCACCAAAATCGTTAAATCTATCTCCTATAGATTGTTTATTATGTTGATATGACAAGACACCTGTCTATGTCGATAAATCATGCACAATAGGGACAAAAAATTTGCTGAGGTGTTTGCGATATACGGCCGCAATTGCAAAGAAAAGTGTGTAGAAATGTGACACGTGATCGAAATTATAGTTAAAAAATAGTGGCTGAAGCTGGTGTAACCGTTATTTTATATATTTTTGATTTTATTATTGTGATTTTTTTTTTAAATTGTACATTTTTAAGAACTCATTTTGTTTAAGAGTCTAATTAATTTTCTGCACATATGTGTGTGAAGAAAAATTTAAATTTAAATTAGCAGAGACAAAACCCATATTTTTTAACAGTGCAAATATGACATTTAACATAGTTCTGTTCAACAGCAATCCCAAATTGGACTGGGTTTACCTAAAATAATTTTCAAACGGGAAATATACTCCAAGTGTTTCTTAATGACAGATGGCAGCCCCATTATCCTAGGACCTGCTTCAATAGACAAACCATCTATTTAGCGGGAACAACAACCGATTAACGAAACTGACACAAGACAAAAATAACAATGCGAAAATAACTGCAATAAGATGGATATGCTTTGTGGAAGCCAAATGGTCCCATGAAGGACATTGGAAAAAATGGGTGTTAAAACAACAGTAAAATGCTTTAAAAAAATATAATTTTCTTATGATTACCGACTATATTGGAGGACCGGTGAGGGGTTGGTGGTCCAGTGTGCACTTGATTGGAATATAAGAGTGGGATATCTGAAATAACCTTGGAAGCTTAATAAATTTTGTTTGAAGAAAGTGTCCGTTTTGGCTCTGGGAAGTTAAGTGACCATATTCAAGAAACGGAGAGCGGTTTTGGTACCACACACGATATAGAAATGGTGTAATTGACTGGAATGTAAAGGTGGGATCTCGGAAGTGATCTTGAAATTTGAATTTCTATAATTTAACTATGAATAGACTAACAAACGAACAACGTTTGAAGATTATTGAGTTAAGAAAGTGCATCGTCCACTTTTTTATCGGAAAATTTTGTTCAGCGAGCAGCCAGAAGCATTGAAAGAACTGCCAATGCATTCCGAAAAATGCATTCTTTGCTATGGATTATGAGTCCGCGGCATCATTGGAGCGCACTTTTCAAAGACGACGAAGACAGGAACTTTATGTGAATGACGAGTACTACCGCGCCATGATTACAACAACTGATGATTACAACTTTTTTCTGCCAAAATAGAAGGGCTGGACTTGGCTGATATGTGCTTTCAACAAGACGGTGCCACATGCCACAGCATGCGAAACAAAGACCCCATTGAGAAGCGAGTTCGTTGAACAGAAAGCCAATATTGAAGAATTTATTCGTGAGATAACAGCCGATATATTGGAGAGAGTATGCCAAAATTGGTCCCACCATATGACGTAGTCGTATACTGGGAAACATTTAACATCTACCATCAGTTGCAAAATACATACAAAAGACTAAAAATCAGCATCTTTCCACATCTCGGCAAAGATGTTTACCTCTCATTTTGTTCTATTTAACATCTTTCAATAATTTTACTGGTATCATTATAAAAATAACATTGAAAAATTGTTCAAATCAATGTTGATTTACTTACCAGGAAGTAGCGCAACTACTACGACAAAAAACATTTATACTCAACATGAGTCTACTTTATTTTGTTGTGTGTTTTGTAATCGTCATATACGATACAGAATTCTCATATTGTTTTGATTTGTTTGGCATAAACATATGAGGTTGAATGTTTTCAAAATAATTAAAGTTCCCTCACGATTTGGTTTAGCGACCAATAAAATGTCGGTATATGGGCAGCTACAGCTAAAATAATATTAAATGTTGCAGATGTAAACATGCCCAGTTAAATAAGGAAATTATTCTCAAGGAATGACATTTGCGTTGCTTCTGAAGGATCCATTTTTGTATTTTTTCGAATCCGTAGGATCCAATTGACAAAATTTTAATTCAAAATAGAAATTACTTTTGCAAGTTTCTAAAAATCAATTATAAAATACTTCCTGGTCATACAAAAAAAAAATTATGTCTTTAAATCTACATAAAAACATTATTTTTCTTAAACATACCAAAAAAAAAACGACGCAATTTCTTTCTTATAAGAAAAAAGAAATTACCGAAGAGAAATAATCAATTCTAGTTTAATATAAAATTAGTTTCTATAAAAAATATATCATAAATTTACTTTCGTCCACATTATGAAAACAGCTTCCAAATCGGTGAATAGGAGGCGAAAAATAAAACATTCCGCAATGACAAGTAGATTTTAAAATCATTGCAAATAATCCAAGTTAATACTACTTCTGTTTCTCAATTTCAACATTTGCATGACTTCTTTGGAAGCTTTTAATTTACTGGGTTACTTATTATTTAATTCTTTTAACATTTTCCATGCATTCCATTACGATGTATTCAAGTGTAAAAAAGCTCTTACACTTGAAATTTTAACAAATCGACATACTCCAATTGAGTATTTCATTTGAAATGCCTATTATTGAATTCTAAATAAAATAATACACATTGATATAAATGTACGTTTGTCTCCAGTGGTGCAAATTTAAATTTTCAGAATTCTTTTTTATCTTGCCACCACTTCAGAGTCATTTAAGTAGTAACATACACGTAGAGAAGAAATTCTTCCACATGAATTTATTTGCATATCATTAGGTATTGTTCAAGAACAAAATAAATAATTTCAAAAAAAATCTTTTCTATGAAAAGAAATAAAAAACATTAAATGTTGCTGCACAGAAGAATTCTACGTTTTGTCCGGTTAAAATAGTTCTTTTTTTGTAATTTAAAAAATTATTTTAACAAACGCATTATAAATTAACAGATGATAAAACCACTTTATTAATATACGGATATACACCAAATATCAACACAAACATATTGAAAAATTTTAAACTAGTTCAATAATGAAATATTTCATTTGTTAATTATAATTCTTTGTGTAAAACTATAGACAATTTCAACGGTTTAAAAAGGGATTTTTTAGTAAATGATATAATATTTATCGCATCAAATTCTCTATTTCCTAAGTAAAAAAAAACGCTGAGAGAAGCAGTTTCAAAATTGGTTGTCACGTTTTTAATTAGAATACAATTAATGGAAAAATAATACATGATCATTAAAGAAAAATTATGATCACCCGCAGGTTTTTCTTTCCAAAAAACAATTATGTATTCGGAAAGTTAACCTTATTATAATCGTAGATATAATTAAAACATCAGTAATCTATTATACCTCTAACGAGGGTGGCTCAACAATTCCACTACTTTTTGAATTTTCAGCCTCTTAACTAAAAGGGAAACACTGACTATGTCAATAAACACCTTTCAATTCACTACTGACTGGAAAAGCTGCTTTATTTAGTTTGTCTTTGGCAGCAACTGACAGTAGACTATCGCGTGATGTCAAGAGAAAATGGGAAAAAGTGAATTTCGTGTGCATAACTTTTTGCCAGAAAAAACCATCAATAGAGTTTTTTACTGAATGTCGTTGTGACGAGCATTCTAGACGCCCTGTTAAGGTCTCTATACCCGAAACAATTGAACAAAAATTCAAAATATGGTGTTGGCCCATTGCAGATTAAAAGTGCAAGAGATTGTGGAAGCCATAAATATATCACATGGCTCAATGATATCAATTTCGAAAGATTACTTGGGGGATGAGAATAATTTCCGTGAGATGAGTGCTGAAATTGCTCACGAATTATTCAATGCCCACAAGACCCTTTGATTTAGGCATATGACTGTGCATATGTTCATATACCTATAATCTGCTCAGACTTTAGTTACCCATAATGTGGATAAAAAGGAATCTAAACTTTTTTATTTCTTTTAAATTAAAATCTAGTGAGATTTTTAATTAAATTAGTTTCTATGCTCGTTTTAATCATCATTTAAGTGCATCTAAAAACTTTTTTAAAATCATAGAAAAGTTTTTTGATAAATATTTTTCCAATCATTTGTTCTATTTTATGAAAAAAATTAATTAAAAAAAATTCAAATGACATTAAAATTTACTTTTCTTTCAAATTGCCACTCTGTCGACGAATTTACTCAATAATTTTTTATCGAAGAATTCGTCATACTGTACGAAATTTTTCGTTCGTCTCAATTGTATTTGAGGCAAAAAGGGAATATATGCAAAAAAAAAAAACTTCAAATAATATAAAATTACTAAATAAACATATATGATAAAAACGAAGATTTTCGGTTGCCCTGACAATGACGAAGTATTGTACTTGCCACAGCACACACAACATAAATTACAGATGGAAAATGCAAGTTTAATGATACAAAGTATCAACAATAAATTGTCCCTTTTTAACAATTTTCCTCGTTAATTTGAGCAAATTGAAGGAAAGAAAAAATATATAATAATAATAATTACATTTTTTTCTGTTTTTATTTGCTGGCATTTAAATACAAATGTTTCTGTTTAATTTTTTACGATTCAAATAAAAAATGAAAGGGTATAAATACAAATTTAGTTTTCATGTTTCCATTTCAACACACTGGCCGTCATGATACGCGTGCTGTGAATTATTAATGAGTTGAAAAATATTTTGTTTAATTTTTTTTTTTTGCAAAATGATTAAATAAATAGATTTTTTCAAATTGAAAGTTTAAACAAATATATTATTAAATATTTATTTGTAACGATTTTTTCTTCTTTTTTTGATATCCTTTTGTTTAAGTTCAATTGCCAATGCTGTCAATGATCTATTTAGTTGTCCAATTGGATGCACTCGTTTGGCGAACGCTGAACCTTGAAATGTTTTTGAACTTTCGAAGGGAACACCTGCGATGGCGCGAGATTTTCTTTCAATAGCGACAGCTTAAATCAATGTCGTCGTGTTTTTATTATTTTTGTTTTTTTGTGACATTTCAAAAGCAGATTTTATTTCAATGCAATTTGTTAATTGGATGTGTAATTTGATGAAAATAATGTATGGAAGAAATATCTAGTGGAAAATGTTTTCAGGAAAAAAAATTATCTTGAATGAAATGGAAGGTAAACGAGTTTAAAGAGGCTTATGATGAATTAAAATAGTAGTATAAGCTGCAAATCTCAATGAAAGCTTTCTTATTCCTCATACAGGTCTCCCATACTGCACCATTGGGGTAGAAGCCCCTACTAACGCTCTGGCACTTCAAATGAAACATCAGCGGACTATTTACAATCACTTTGCTAAAAAGCTAAAGCTATCTAGCCTTTTAGATTTGCATTAGTAACAACCAGTTCACTTATTACAGGAATCGGGAACTGGGTGTATCATTAAGCCCTCTCTATGATTACATTCAAATAAAAAAAGTGTGATTGTTATCATTAAAATTTGGAATACATTTTAAGTTTTTGTAACAATTTAGTTTAATTTTAAGCTTTTTAAAGACTAATTTTGAAGATGGCATGGAAGGTATCCTTGACACATCCAATCACATATTGCTTAAAATGGCCTGTACCTTTCATATAAAAATTCCAAATCGGTCCCTAAATTGCTAAAAGAAATCTCGTATATAAAATCAATGTAATAAAAATCGATTAAAAAATTAATCAATATACATATTTAAAAACTATTTTCTAACAAAAATATTTAACTTTTCAATTCTTTGACATAATTTTTGGATTAATTCGAATATTAAACATAAATTTTGTTGTACAAGTTAAATGCTAAACATTTTACAGAAAACATAATTTATAACAAAATGAATTTTTCAAAACTTGTTATTATTGTAATTTTAACCTCCACAGATAAGAAGGAAAAAAACTCATTCATTAATATTTTAAAATTTTAAGCAAAAGGAGAACATACGAACTTTGAAAATTAAACGAACGTCACTCATACTTTAGAATTTTGACACATAAAAAAAGGGGGAAAAAATGAAATCGATGAGTACCAGAACTCAAGTTCGTGGCACAGTGGTGTCATGAGTAAATATATGCTAGAGCCGTGGGCATAGAGACAAAAATATTTAAAACTACTAAAATATTATATTTGAAATATAAACGAGATTTATTTAAAATTGAGTTTCTCAAATGGGTCAATCGTCGAAAATACTTTGGTAAATAGTTCGAAGCTCCTGGATGGAATAAGTTAGATCATGAGCAAATATGGAGATCTGAAGGCCCAATTTCTTCCGCATAATTCTGAGAACACGGGCAAGATGCTCGGTTGATATTGTTTTTCATTTTTATACGAACGGTTCGGTAAGTATTAGAGAGTAAATATTGAGAGTCCAGCTTTATCGTACAAATTAGTGAATTTAAACACGCCACCAAAACCAAGGCTGCTGATTGACTTGCAGAGTAGAATGTAGGGTGCAGACTCTGTTTGCAGACAAAAAAATCGCTTCGTAAATGGTGTCTACACATGCCAGACTGACAATTTCGATTCTGAACTATTGGGAACCCCTCCAGCATCAGCATAAAATTGGAAATAAATGAAAAAATATATTTCAATTCTTTTTTAATTGTAATTGTGTAAATCGCATCAGTCCCCAGATTCTAATTTACAAGTTTTGGAATCATGTGAATGAAGAAAATTTAAAGCTCTATATAAGAAAGCTTTAAATTTCGTTGGGCGCTCCTGTGCCTTTGTTTTGTACTACAGAGACAATGTCAAGGCCTTTTAAGAAAAAGTCTTTTCAACTGCCTGCCTGAATTATTAACTGCAGTTTATCTCAACGCGGTTTCTCTGCTACACGAATTAACACGTTAAGTCTCGTTTTATACGGCACTAAAACAATGCAAAAATTTGATTTGTTTATACTTCATAATGCAATAAATCGGATGAAATTAGATAGAAATGTTTAGTAAAAAAATCTGAGTAAAAAAATTTGCAAATCAAGTTTTATGTAACTTGTATGAAATATAAAAAAAAAAATATTTTACTATTTTACCTGTCGTACCTGTATGCACATATCACAGCTTTTGGATACCGGGCCACCATGGCGTAAATGGAAATGAGAGTGCTAACAGCCTGGCGAGAGGGCCAAAAGTTCTTTGGGGCTGTGAGGACCGACTGTAAAGTTGCCCACAGGACGCTGTGGAATACTTGAACGGTTGGAAATATGATAAAGATCCTAGGGGGCGACCCTACTGAGTATTCATCTCCACCGGATTGAAAGGAGAATGCAGGGCATGTAGGCAAGACACTGATAGTGTAGAATATTTTCTCTGTCATTGCCCAGGTTTTAAGCAGGTCATATCCCAATTTTTTTTTTTTTTTTTGGATGACATCTTACCAGACATTACTATCCTTAGGAGTGTTGTCCTGCACGAATTGAAAAGCTACCTGCATGGCTCGAAGTTCCTATAGGGTTATATGTTTAAGATTTTCCATATGGGAGCTTACAACAGGCCTTTACTGGCCTATGTTTATGTATTTTTTACATGAGATGAATCTTTTCCTCGTCACTTCTGTATTTTATTTATCTCTGGTTTCTGCTACTTTTTTTAAATATCTGTCTAACATTTTTGTCAGAAACGAAAATGCCCTGCGGAACTGGTCAACAAACTCTATTATTTTTACTATATCTTGCTTTTATTCGCATAGGGGCCATTGATTTTATATTGATCAAATTAAGTGTTTAAAATTTTCATATTCGCTGGCCAAATATTTCTATTCTGACCCACTGTGCTTTCATCTGGTTAAACACACATGTCTCTGTGCCAATTAGGATATGAAAGGTTTCCAGTTACAAATTTTATTTATAGAAGTCTATGTCTTTGTATGGAATTGTACAACATTTTTCTAATCCGCTTTTAGTATTCAAATAATTTTTTTATATATAAAAATAAAATATAAAAAATATTTGATTTTTTTTTTTTTCTTAAAAAAAGTGAAAGTGATTTTAAATATTTTATGACAATTTCTGCTTGGTTACAGACAATTTGTTGCTGCCACTGTGTACTGTAGATGTGGCGCGTGTGTTGATTTTCTTCATGCCCCATAACTAACTTTGCTTTGTTGCTGGTTTCTAAGTTGCAAATATTATTCCATAATTTTATTTTTTGATTTTTCATACACACGTACCCATAACTGTTGTCAGTTTGGTGAATTTTTGGAAGATGGAAAATTATTGCTAAAAGAAAATGGAAAGGGAAACCCACATAGACACCATAAAATCCATGAATACGACAAATGCTCCAGACATGCAAATATTCAGACGGACAAAGGCACACAGGAAGACAGGTAAGAGTATGTAACACATGGCTCCCTTAATGCAACAACGACATAACTCAAAAATCAACATTTGGGAATTAAGATCCAAGATCCTTTTTATACATAGGAAAAAAATAATAATTATATTTGAAGCTGAACCGAAGTTATACCAAAAAGAGTCTATATGGCCTTTCAACATTAAACTAAATTACCCAGGAAAAACCCTTCCTTAATTAATATCCTATTTATATTTAGGGAAAAAAATCAGAATTATATTTAAAACTAAACCAAAGTTATACCAAAAAGTTTCAATGAGAAAAATAAAACTTTAGTCGCATTTTACCCAGCTCGTTGTTTTTCGAGATAAGTCGATGTTGCATTAAAGGAGCAATATGTAGTTCATATTTTACGCAGAAATGTCATTGAACAGAGTGTTAAGGATTGCAGTCACATTTCGAAGTATTAATTGTCATGTAGGAAATTACTAAGAAGTACTTGTTTGAGCAGGCAAAAAGTGATTTTCTTCTATTGTATTTTGTGGAGGAATTAATTGAATGACAATGTGTTGCTAAAATAGTTATTGGCAGTTATAGGGAATATTCTTGTGAAAAATGATACACATTAGAAGTTTTCTTCAAATAATATTTAAACAATTTCAAAAAGCTTCAAAGGTTGAAATCGTAGGAAAATAAGGAAAAGCACTGAAAAAATCGGGAAAATTTATTAAGAATGACCTCCATTTTTTTACCAGAAGTCCAAGGGGGCGTCTACTTATCGTCGTATTCTAAGTCTATAGTGGTATTCCACAGTGAAACCAAAGGAAAGTTTCGCAACATTAAGCATTTTATTTCATTTAATTCATCAACATAATTTGGGATACTCTCCGAATTAATTAAAGAAATAATAATAATTCTAGCTCACTATGTTTATGTTTTTGTAATTCTCATTTGTTCTATATCAGTTTTTATATAAGAACACGAAGTTGAGCGCATTTTTTTTACAAAAAAAAACTATTATTTTTATCAATTAATTAGCAGCTCTGAGCCAACGCATTTATCTCCTACAATTACTATATATAATTCCTGTCAAAAAAGGATATTAATTTATTTTAAAGATTTCATTCTTTTATGCCTCCTAAGCACCCAAACGAAGCACATGACCCGTCCGTTGTGCTGCGCTCCAACCAAGACATTTTTCTCGCTTTTTTTCAGTTACGAGTGATATCTGCACGTTGAGTGCGTAGCTCGACTTATGTTTTCTATGAAATGCTTTCGCATCAAAGAGAAAGATGTAGAGGGCCAATAAAAATTTATAGCTGAATGATCAAATGGCTGAAATGAACCAACAATTTAAGGGATGTCGTATGTATGAATTGAATATATGATGTTTGTTACGATTTGCGAAAGTTCTAGTGTTGAATTTATGTGCAACATATGGGAATGTATGAATATTGGTTTTAAGTATTTCATATACAAATATTATAAATGTAAAAGATTATTGGTTTTCTTATTGCTTCTGTTCAGCAATAATGGAATTGAATACATTTTTTGGTCTACAAGCAAATATTTCTTTAGGCATTTAAGTTGTGGCAGAGCAAAAAGGAATACAAAATTATACTGGTATGTGCAACCGAAAGAATACTAAAAACCATTTGTGTACATTTATTGTTGAATGTTTTGAAATCCTTTCGAAAGCCATTTTATATCTTCAATGGCCTTTGAAATACGTTTTAACACAAATTAAATCTAGAAAAAGTTGTTATGACGTGTTAAATATATTTATGTATTTATACAGGCTGGTGATTTCATTACTTTATAAATTTTTTGTTTAAGTATTTTTTCAGCAATAACTTTTAAAAGCTTACGAAAATTATAATGGAAAGACTCAAGAACACAAAACAGGGATATAATGTTGTTGAATTTTATTTTAAAAGTCAGCATTCGATTATGCAGACATAAAGATGGTATGGAAATGTCTTTCATGTTAAAAACGCTACCGGCGCTCCAACAATTTAGCGATTGGTTCAGCTTTTTCGGCAACATGGAGCCATCTGTGATCTTTCGCATGCTGGAAGACTAAAAGCAATTCGAAATGATGTGAACAATTTTCTTACAAGCAAGTATTGTGGGAAAGTTCGAAGCTTCCAATAGGCGACATTCTTAGCAGTTGACATAAGTTACAACTTTTCCCATATAAGATTCGGTTCACAAGTTAAAAACATATAGAAAATCTGCACAGAAAAAGTACCAAAAAAATGTCATATAACACTTAAGAAACTATGCAACATACAGCGCTAAGCATATATTTGCCTAACGGAGTCATATCTTTGGCACGGTATTTTACAGCGTAAAATACAGTATCGCCTCACAAAAACCAAAAACTTATAGAAGAAATACAACGTATCCTTTCCAAACACAAACAGAATTAACAACACAACAAAGTAACAACACAACGAAACAGCGCTTCAGCAACAGAGAGCAACAACAACTCTACATACAGTAACAACTTCAGCGTAACGTTCATGGCAAGAGGCATTAGAAAAAAATATTCTTCACTAATAATGAGTTATTAAGTATGCATTTTCTGCATTAATATAGCTGCATTTTAGTCACTTCTTTGGAATTTGTTTTTTACTAAGCCTCTGCCCAAAAAAATTTTACTCTCTTTATAGATGTTTATATTAAATCAGTGCTGTTATTACCCAGTAAAAACGAGAACTTCCAAAGAAATCATGAAAATTTTGAGATTAGGATTAGGATTGGGTAAGATGTTGCCTCATTTCCATTCACCGATTTGGAATCTATTTTCAATATGTTGAGAAAAGTAAACTTTAGATTTTTTATCATTATATTACGATTTTTTTTTTCTTTGCCACAGACACATCTTTAAGGCGTACAAGATCGCTGGTAGTCAAATATTATTTTTTCTTATCCGAAAATAATTTTATTATTAACAGTTTGGTAAAAATTATTTTTTGATAAGGTTTAAAAGAAACATATTTTTTTCGTAAAAGGGAAGTATTTTCAAATAAATTTTATAAAATTTTTATAAGAAACTTCTATTTTAAATTAAAATTTTGTCAATTGGATCTCAGGAAGTCGATAAGAAGCACTAAAGGATCCTTTGGAAAAAAATTTAAATGTGATACCTTAAGACCACCCGCCATGTTTTTCACTGGGTATTTTATATGTTTGTATAGCTGAAGTGGAAAATGTGTCGTGTCAATGAAATCAATCAAAAAATTAAATAGTGAGAATCCAAATTAACTGAGCGTTGCAAATAACATAGGAAGTACTTCCAAAAAAATCGTTTTTTCCCAAGACTAGAAATTCAATCTTAAGCCTATGTTGAGATTATTAGAAATGACACGAATTTTCCAAACTTTCGGATTATAATTTCTGGATGTTATTGATTTTTTTGTGGAAGTTTTTCACTTTTACTGGGGTAGAGTAATCTGTACCATTGCCTAATTGCATTACAATATTTTAATCCGTTTAAATTTTATGTGAATTACATACTTTCTTTCCCGAAAAGAGATCTTTATTATAGAATTTTATGACTTTCCAGAAAATATTATGCATAAAAATATATATTTCCATAAAATATTATTCTGCAAGTTTCATAGTTTTCATAGATACCAAATAAATTCATAAAAAGTTCATATTTAAGCTGTAGGACCCTTATGAATATTATCTATTACTGATATTTATGATGGTTTATTTATTAATTTTTTTTCTTTTTTGTTTTGCTTATAGTGACCATCTTAGAAGAGAAAAATGTGATAGAAGAATTTTGTGGAATATAATAAATTTTATCAAATAATATTATATTTATCCATGTAAATCGTTTTGGCTTCAAGATTATAGGGACGACGTCAGGATGCCTGATTATATTTAGTTTTGATTACATGCATCAGATCCTCACAAATCAAAACGAAAATTTTCCACCGCACTGAATTTATAAACTTTTTTATTGAATAAAATGGCGGAATGTAATAGAAAATAATAAAAAAGTCATTTCCATTACCATTGGATTTACAAAAAAACGTAAAATTAACATTTTATTTAAAGAAAACTTTTTTAATTACATTTGTAAAGGGTGTCTCAGTAAGAATGCCCATTTTAACTGTAGTGTTAATATTTTTCTAAAATTTGCCAGCTGTCACAAGTTTATTCCGATCATTTAAAATGGAGCGCGTTTTTGAAAATTTTGGAAAGTTATGCTGAGACCGCAGAATATTCAGTCGAGAAAATGCACCCAATGTGTCCACCATTCGAAAAGTGGTCAAAAAATTTTAAGAAACTGGTTCGGGTATGGACACTAAGACTCCTGTGCGTCAAACTACCAGTCGGTCAGAAACTACCAGAGTGTCACCGAAAATCTGAAAACATCAATTCGGCATGGTTGTCAACAACTTAAAAAAAAAATACTTCCACGATCATGCGTACAAAATTCAGCTTACACAGGAGCAGAGCATGGAAAACGCCGGCAATACGTCCAATTGATTCGTCTTCAATTGCCGATTTTTCGAAGAAATAATTATCTTCTCCTATGAAGCACATTTCCTTCTGAATGGGTTCCTAAATACACAAAATTGTCGAATTTCAGGCTCAGAAAATTAATCATGCAATCCATGAGAAACAAATGCACCCACAGCCTGGTGCCGTCGTGATTGAGAATTACATTTTTGAAAATGAGGTCGAAATTGTAGTGACTGTAAAAAGCATTCGTTACAGGAACAAGATAACGGAGTTCTTGTGGCCTCAACTGGACGTCAACGATTTCCAGAAGAAATTTTGATGTCTACTGGCCACTAAGATCATGCGGTTTAGCGCCGTTCGATTTTTTTCTTTAGCGTTTTGAGAAATCCCTGTCTAATGTGAATAAACCAGAAACAATTCCTGAGCTCAAATCCGAGATCCCACGCGTCATCGATGAGATCCAGAAAGATCTCTGTGAAAAAATCATGGAAAATTTCATTAAAAGAGTGTCATCAGAAACACCCTTTAGTATGCAACTTTGAAAATTTTTTAGCGTAAATTTGCAATTAAATATTATTCGTAGTTTTGTATCACTCATAAATTAACGATTGCAATTAAAAATTGATATTGTCAACAAAGCACGATCAATAAAAAGAGTACAAAAGAAATACTCTGACATATTTGAAGTACATTTCAATGATTCAGGCTTAGTAAAATTGAGCTTAATTCTTTGTTTTAACCCTACTGTTGCCTGTTATATTCATTTTCATAGGAATGTTGCAGCGCCTCTGGTGCTGAGTAGACGTACTAAATTCCGTAAGCTGCATGTGTTGTAGCCATTTTATTCATTGTTTTACCTACGATTCTGCCAGCATTACCGACCAAGGGGGGCGCAGTGATGTACGATTTTACTTCGTTGAATGGTATTACGAAGATGTAGGGAATTCGTAAAATGTATGGCTCAGCCATTAATTTAACTGCGCCAACTAAAAGGAGAGTATATAATTTAAAAAGTCAGGAAGATTGGAAAGCTTGAAGATACTTAGAACACTAATTGTTCAACACACAATCAATCCTTTCAAATGATAGGATTAAAGCAATAGATAAGAATATTGGTGAAGGATGCAGAAGAAAACTGGGGCAAGTTGGTCAAGGGCAAAAATTGCTAAAAATTGCAATATCATTATAGAGAAAGTTTGATACGATTGATTAGACACACCTATGATTTCAGCAACATGGTGTGGTATTGAAATAATGTGTTTATGGAATAAACTCTCGCTAAGGCATAACCCCACATCTAAGTGATCATCTATGTGATCCTAGTTCATATTATTCAACACCATTGGCTGGAAGTTTTTGAGCAAAGCTATTGGAAGTAAAAATGTATGTCAGCAATACCAAATGAAGCAGTAAACTGAAGGAGCAGATTTAACGCTGCACCAATGGAAGCGTTTGCAAATGACGCTGCTAATTCCTAATTATAAAATATATTTTTTGAAATGTATTAACACCACTAACACATTTATGTAATATTTACAACAACAACAATATGTAAAATAAAAAAGTTTCAATCAAAGCACTTACGCAAAATAAATACACAGAGAGAAAAAATTCGTTCTAAATTGTAGTTTTTTCTTCTTACTTCTAATAAGATCGTTATTAATTCTATATAAAAATAAATCTAAATCTTTCCTGGAATTCTCAAATCAATTACGAAAAGTCAAACTAATTTCAAGTGTAAATTGACATTAAGCTGTCAATATTTAAATCGTTGTTATAGCTGAAAAGCAATAAAGACTTTTGCTTAATAACACGCCATAAATTGGTAGGTGATTGGTCCGCTGTAGCAGGTCTAGGATATTGCGGCTGCCATCTGTCGTTGCCTAAAAACAACCCCCTCTGTGTATTTGATATAGTCGTGAGGAACTTTGTTAATCTTTGATTCCTAATTTTTTATCGCTTGGTTTATAATCCAAATACAAATCTAGTCCAAGGACAACTTTTGCCTTAAATCAAGTGAGTTTATCTTGAACTCAATTTTTCGTCTTCGAGTAAAATCAATTCCGAAGATCCTGATCAAGCGTTGGGTACTTGATTTATGAAAATCACTAGTAATTTGACTTGATTTCAGTAGGGATAACTTGGTTTTTTTAAAGTCCATACATACATAACCAAAAGTTGTTTAAGGGAAAAGTATTAAAAATCTTCAATATGGAGGAAAAAACAGTGAAATAAATAGCATTTCGTTTCGATTTTTGTTTCGTTTCCTTTTTTCATATGCTTTTCTATTGTCCTTTTTATAGTTTACAATATTCTATTTTTTTTTTTTTTTTTTTTTGATAATGATCGACAAACAATTCACTCAAGTCTAACAAAACATATTACAAAAATGCCATATTTCCGTTCCAAAGGATTTAAATTTAATGTATGGCATTATTTTAAATAACCCTAAATGGCAATAAAAATGTCTATAATGATTTAATTGTTTAAATTTACTAACACTCCAAATTACACATAAATACAAGTGTAATCATGACAGCGAAAATATTCCTGAAACACCACAAAATACAAAATGTTGTTTAGTTTGTTATTTGCAGCACAATTTGAATATTTCAAATGTTTAATGTAATTCAATTTAAAATATATATTATTTTCACCATAATAAATATGCGACAAACGATCGGACACACAAATTTATGACTTTTTGACGGTTGCAAAACTGCTGTTGGCTGGATGTCAGTGTTTCACTGTTGCTAAGGATGCTGATGCGGAACAAAAATTAAATAAAATTTGACACCAACAGTAGAGAGAACCTCTGAATGAATTAAAAAACAAAATATATAAAATAAAAGCAAAATAAATTTATATTTGAATTTTTCTGTTTTTAATCATAAATTTCCTCCCAAAACATTATGAGAAATTGTTATCGAAATAAAAAGAACATTAATAACAAAATTGGATACATGTACAGAATTCCATTAAAATTATGACTACATTTACCTTCAAAATATGAATGGATGTCTAAGTGGATGTTTGAAAAATGTCTATATTTCATAATTTTAAGACTAAGGGAGGGAAATTTATTTTAGGCGCTTAAAAATTACACATCAAATACATTAAATGGCATTAAAGATTTTAAAAACTAAATTTTTTATTGTACATTATATTTAAATTTATTATATTTCAGTTACAGTGAAACCTACCACAATCGGAGATCTTTCATAAGCGGGCATAATTTGTCAAAATCCAGCTTTTCATCAGTTTTTCTATGCCAAACGCGGACAACAGATTCTCAAAAATGTTGGCTAAATTATCGCCACAACGGCAATGGAAAATCGCCAAAAAAAGAAATATTTTCTTACGTTTTTTAAAAGAAAAATATCGCAAAAAATCGCCACAATATAATTTCTTGTAACTATCGGGTCTTCCAATAAGAACTTTAGAGTTTTGACACTTGATGGCGGCCATATTGTTAAAGCTACATCTGTCACACTGTGTCAGTCTGTTTTTTCAAAATCACCAAGGACTAAAGCGTTCAACGACACAAGTAAATGATAAAATGGGTGTTCCGTTCAATGACAATTTTCATCAAGGAGGCCATTTCTTGATGAATGGGTACGTCAGCAAACACAAAATGTTCTCATCTGGATGATAATCATCCAGATGAGATCCAATTGCCTTCCATGCATCCCAAAAAAAAGTCACTGTTTGTTGTGGATTTTAGGCTGGTGATGTCATCGGTCCATATTTATTTCAGAATGGCGAGCGCACCAGGTCAATGATTACAAACTTCGTGTGAACTGAATTGGATGATATGGACTGTCAAAAAACCTTTTGGAAATACTTATGAAAAACATGAATTAAAAATCTCATTCATGGATATTTTAGATTTTAATAAACCAACTTGATGGTGAAAAATACGAAATCACATTAAAATATCCTATTTATTTGCCAGTCATTGCTACAAAATCCCTAGGAAAAAAATATTATAACTTTAAAAAAAGAAAAATAAAACACGCAAACTCTCAAACAAATTAATATATTTCATATGTAATTGTACGACTAAAATATATTTGAAAAATCACTGAACACAAATCTAAATGCACACATTAAATCATTAATAGTTGAACACACACCAGCATACAGATGTGTTGCAACATTAGTTTGTGACTAATAATTTAGCTGAGCTCAGCTTATAACTCAATCAGATCTCCCCACCATACAACAAAAAAAATGTCAAGTCATGCCACATGGGTAGGATGGACGGACAGACAGACAGACAGACAGACGGACACAAAAGGCTTAAATATAAAATTCACTTACGTACGCTTTAATGCCACAGAAGCAGCCAAAACAACTGTATGAAATAGTAAAAACTAAAAACCCAATAAATTTGTAACTTTAATTATCTGTGCATGGAAGCAATTTATGACCGAAACTAAATTTAATTTGAAACAAATGAAAAGAGCAACCAAAATAGCAGACGAAACGAACACACACACACAATTCTTATAATCAATATCGAAAAATCTCTCTCCACAAACCATATTAATTTAGAGACACATTCAAACACACAGACACACACACACACACACATGAACACAATTGCACACATAAAAATTCACACTTTTGTACATGTTGTGAGCTGGGTAAAAGTTATGTGTGCAACATTTTGTGGCATGAACAGCAGCTAAATTTTCAATATAAACGCCTTCAAATAGCAATAGTATGCTTTACCAAACTGGAATGCCGTTGTTGTTAAAGGTAAAATTTTATGGTTGTTATACCAACCGTGTGTGTGTGTGTGTGTGTGTGGCTAATTTTTAAGTATGCATGTATATGAATTTTATATTTAATACAACATAAATATATATATTTTCATTGATAAAAACCATCCTAAACGCTAAATCCGCACCGAATGTTTCTACCAGGTATGAATTAAATTAAGTTGCTTTGAATTTAGTCGCGCAAAGTGATTTTTTTATTATTATTATTATATGAAGTTGTAGTTGTAGTTGCATTAAGTTGTTATATTTTGTGAAGGGGTTTTCCATACATAATTTAATTTCGAATAATAAGTAAAAGATAGACATCAGTACTGATTACATGAACGGATTTGTGACAGCTGTTCCGAGATTTTACTTTCTGGAGTATGTCATCTTAAAGAAGGATTGACAGAAGTATGGCAATCCTGCCATACAAAGCAAAAAAGGACGCAAGATTTGATTATTACAAAAGTGTTAAGAATAATTGTGGTTTATCAAATTTATATGTGCCCTTAATAGTTCGGTTATAACGAATTATGCATCACAACGCTTTTGAACAAATATTGCATATAAATTATTATGGTTACGAGTTTTCGCTAATGACGAAATATTTTTCAAATATCAAATACAAAAATACTTGTAAATTTTTACGCTTAAAAAGAAAATTACAGAATTTGTTTCACAAAAATGTCGCTAATTAATTAATTAAGTAATTATTTTTTTTTTTGACAGTGACATAAAAAATATAAATAAATAGATAGTGAACAGACACATAATGAAAAATAATAAAAAATGTGCTTCATTTTCTTTATGGGGAAAAATTATGTATTTTTTTTATCACATTATGAAAATTTACTTTAATTATAACGAACTTCGCTTATAACGAACTAAACTGTGCGGTCCCATTTAGTTCTCCGTTTCACTGGTATGATTCCAATATTCTGAGTGGCTTTAAACTATATATTGATATTTCTACAATTTTTTATTAAAAGAATCAATTAAATCAATAAAAAAAAAATTAGTAGAAAAAACCCAGTATGCGCTTTAATGTCTTTAAAAAAATGTTCGAATTTTCTTTTTTTAGACGCTTTAAATGGCACAACCATTGGAAACAAAAACAATTGACAAACGACACTCTCGTTCAGTGGGAGAATTAGATGTACTAAATGGTGGATTTTATGCAGAATTTGTATTTTCCTTTTTAATGAATCATCGACACATTGGCTTTGTTGGCTTTTTCTACATCAGGGCAATAATTTTGAATGCCCCTTGTGGTGAGACAAATTGTGGAAAAAGAAAATAATTGATAAGATGAAATTTAAACAAAATTTTTCAATCGAATATGCATGTAAAACGAATTTTCTAGTAAATTATATGTCATATATTGCAATGATATTTCCGCCAACTATTTGAATTCCTACCAATATTATGAATATGAAAGTTTTCATGTTTGTTACTTCATCACGCGAAAAAATTGGAGGAAGTGAAGAATTATCATAGCAAAGGACTTGGTCTGCCCACATTGCACCACCACCATTATTTTTATGTTAAAGTTTTTTTTTTGGATTGCGATATGAATTTCCAACATATTTTTTAATTCCTGTAGTTGTATGCTTATAAATATACTTAATATTAAAATTTATCGAAATTGTCCCAAAAAATATACATGAAGAATTAACTTTTAAAATTTTTTTTGTTGTGGCTTAAGCAGTTTGGAAACATACAAACTGAACTGTTTATGGCAAAATATTCAAATACAACATGAGAATTCTCTAACGCATATGATTATTAGTAAATGCATAGTAGGCTCAGAACGCTTTTATACAAACAGCACAATAAACAATTTATATTATTTGTTTCATTACTATTGCATATTGCACTATAAACCTTTTGTGATTATGTACGAGTATTTTGTAACATTCACATAAGATAGATAATTCTCATATTGTATTTGTTTGTTCATATTAAATATTGAATATTTTCAAACTGGTCAAAGTTCACTGAGGAGTCACTATATGAACAACTTTAAAAAGTTACTTTAACCAATTTCATCTGGGACGGCTAGATTTTTTTTTTGGTATTTTTGTTTTTTTTTCTACCCAAATTACTAATTTTATTTTCTTTTCGGTTTCGATAAGCTATTGACTAGATTTGTTTAACTTTTTTATTTTTATTTTTAATTTAATTTTATTTTTTATTTAACAAATTTTGTATTTATTTACGGTTTGTTTACATTTTTTTCATTAATTGGTTTATTTTTAATTTTTGTTTATGTTTTTGTTATTAATTTAATTGTTATGTTTTTTTTATTTGTTATTATTTATTTCGGAAATTTTCAGTTTTCAGGTGTATTTGGAAATTTTTTCAATATAGATCGAAATGTTATGGAATTTCGACATAGGTTTTACACGCTTTTTGCAATGTACATTTCCCTTGTGTTATATCAGCATCTTATCTTGTGTTATAGTTTACGAAAATATTTTTTACTCAGCCAACGGCTCCACTATATCGGAATTGATGTAAATGTTTGCAATGGGAATTTGTTTAAAGTTTTAATTATTGTCATGGCAAATGAATTTTTATCGGGAGTTTTTAGGTCTCAGCAGGCAGCAGTAGTTGTTTATTTTATTGTGAAAAGAAAAACTTTGCCTTTTTGTCCAACACTAAAAATTTATACTAAATTCAAATTTTTTTTATGAATATGCATATAATTTTGTGTTTTAAAGCTTGAGCTAGAATTAAAGTTTTCATACACTTTTTTTAGATTTTTATATATATTTGGGAAAAGAACTTTAAAAACTTGATAAGTACATGGTTAAATTGAGATATACTTTTGTCCTTTTTTTTGGAGGGGGGGGGGGGGGGGGGGGGGTTTGGTTTTTTAGTTGAGCGTCTTTATTAATGTTCATCATATTGTGTGGCATTGTTACTTTATAAATCTCCTGAAAAGCATCGAGTTTGTTGCTCCTGTTACTAGTTGTTCAATTACAACTTGCACGTGTTTAATGACAGGTTTTGTTGTTGTTTTGCTTTTTTTATATCTATGCTTCCTTTCATTCTTTTCAATGCCGAAGAAAAAGCAAAAATAATTAGATGAAAACCAAATGCGAGATTATTTCAAAGCGGAAATTAGAAACAAAAATCTGATAATGAGTATTAATAATTTTTATTGGTTGAGAGCAACAATATATTCTTGCGTATGTTATTGAATACAAGTTAAGATATTAGACTAATTAAACTTTTTTGAATCTTGTTTTTTTTTATTCAAAAACCTTCAACTTATGTGGCAATAGACGAAATTTAACTGTAAGTGTGTGTGTGTAAGAAATAATGCAGATAAGTTCTCTGATGGCATAAAATATTTGTCATTATTCCGTGAGTTTCAATATCAATATATCAATTTACAATTTAGGAAAGCAAATAAATTTTTATTAGAAATTTTTTGCATTGGACTAGCACTTAGGATATATATATATATATATATATATATATATATATATATATATATATATATATATATATATATATATATATATATATATATATATATATATATATATATATTTTTTTTTTTTTTTTTTTTTTGAATTAACAAACAGAGACACTCGGAGTCTGCGGCAGAAGTCGAACCTGCGGACTACCAGTCTAGTACACTAGCTACCAATACTCGTTAAATATATTGTTCTGGAGCCAGGAAAATAGGTTGATAAACTTTAAACTTTTCCCAATGGAGAGTGACAAGAAAGAGCTCTGGAGAGAGATCATTCCACAAACGAATTGAACTGCTTAACGAACGAATTTTATCCATAATGCAAAGTGCGATCAACTGGTATATCGACTAATGAATGCATTTGCTCTCAATGAAGAACGAGTTGTGCGTAAAAGAGAGTAAAGTTTGAAAACAATTTCCCGGATTTCATTAGAGCACATTTAATTGTAGTAACAATATAACAGTGAGTCACATATCACACTGCGCTAATGCTCCCGTGAGCAAATCGAGTTGGCTACACTGCTGTAGCCGATGAGCTTATTCGGATTTTCCTGTACGCGAAAAAAGTGTTCGCAGCACACGCCCATTAATGAGAGTTGTGCTACATTTTAGGACCGATGTAGTTGGTATAAGTAAATAAAGAGATCAGAGGGGGTGAATTATCCCCTATACCGTGTTAAGAAACCCTCCCACTTGAATGTTACCTTAACGATGTGGAAAATATGCCCACTCTATTGAACATCACACTGGATTTTCATGACAAGAACATTAAGAGCTTCTGATTCTTTAATATCTATACCACCCATGGAGCAGTATGTTCGGTCATACGTTTATGCGTAACCATTCAACACTGGGTCTTACGAGGGTTAACATTGACCCTATTCGCACGACTCCATTCGTAAATTTTTATTATATCACCTTGCGCGCGACTGGTGCAGAATAAAAATTTTCTGTTTCGATTTCTTAGTTTCAGAAATCTTTCGATTATTATGGAAGTGCCACACCCCCTAAAATGTTCTAGAAAAAAATCCAAAACCTTCCCTTAGTTTTATCCCATTCGTAGAATACGAACAAACAAATATAAATTTATAAAAATATTAATAAAAGATTGTAAATATGGCCGTGTAAGCCGATTAATTTTTGGCAAATCATAATAGTTTTTAATAGTACATAGTGGCAAGGACGTACATTTATTTATTGGACCAGATTTACACTACGTATTTGCTCATTAAAATTTTTGCATGCAATTTATTTATTTGCTAATAAGAGCGATGTTAATGCAAACGTGATAGCAGAACTTATTGCAACAGAAATTTCATACAATTAGAACATCGTGTATTCCAACTGTTTCACTATAATATTTATGGGCGAATAGACAAAATTTCATGCAAAATATTCCACGAAATACGGAATGCACGTAGTATAATCCACAGTGACTACGTTTAAAGATAAAACGATCAATGGCGAATATAATGCCAACTTACTGGGTCGATTTAAATAATGAGAATTAAAAGCAAAACGACCGCATTTGGTGAAGAATTAGGCTCCGAATTGCTCCCTCATTCGCCATATTCTACGCCTTGTGTGCAAACCTGAAAAAATGCGTCGGTGGGAAGAATTTGGACTCAACGATGAAATCATTTGATGAGCTCTACAAATCTTATTTTTGCAAGGGATAAGAAAATTGGAAAAACATTGCGCAAAGTGTATAATGTGTATATAATGTGTATATAAGTGTATATAATATATATATTAGTGTATATAATGTATAATGTGTATATAAGTGTATATAATGTTTTCTCCAAAAACCTTTGTTTCATACAAAAAGTCAAGGACTTATTGATTTGCGATCGTAGGAAAATTTTTGGGATCGTAATAGAAGTAAAAAAAAAATATATATGTTTATCAGCCAAAGGTAGTCGTCATAACAGGGATTATGTTATCGTTCTTCTTCATTTTGGAGTATTTATTTTTCACTATGATCTTTTATTACTTTTTTTAAATAAACATCATTTTTGGTACTTGGGAAATTTTAATTAAAATAATTTATCTTTATAGCGGACTAAAGTTAGTTGGAGTAACCAAAATTCATAAAAGAAAAACAAATCATATACAATGTTTCTTTTTCCTGACGACACTGATCAAATATGAGCAAAATATTGCCTTGAGAAAAATATATTGTAAATGAACTGTTTCCCCTACCCAATAAGAGAAAAAGAATCGAATTAACAATCTAGATTTCAAGCAAATAACAAAATGAATAAATAATTAATAAAAAAAAAACAGAATTACAATTTAAAACTCATTTAACAAACAAAATACTTTGAATTTTCGACAAGCAACGCTCACATCCAGCAGCATGAAGCAGCCACATTTAAGTGGCGTAAGATTTAAAAAACAACACAAAACACAACAAAGTAGCTTAAATGCATGCTGCTGTAAATTTTGATTTAAACAGTAATTAAATGAAGTTAAAACCGAAAATTGTAATAATAATAACAACAACAACAAAAAAAAGAAAACAACAAAGTAAAACTATTCCTTCATGGGGTTTCTGTTGCTTGATTACAGAAAATTAAAATTACAAAAGGTGGCTCCAAAATGTTAAAAGGTTGATATGCTTCTTTTTTTTCTATTTTTATTAAAAACTTTATTTGAAAACCTTTAATTAAGTGTTTGAACCCAAACAACAGCGTGTAGAAGGAGTTAAGAAAACCAAGAAAAAAATTTGTATGCAACCAAAGTTCAATGCTTTTATTATTTTGACTGTAAAACTGTCAGCCTAGAGATTGTATGCATCAAACAACAATTCAACAAATAGAAACATCTCTCAAAATATTGTTGAACGAACACACTCAGTCACTCTATAATAATTTCTAACGCAAATGCTGCAAGTGCTCATAATGGACATTGATGTATTGTCCCCTGTTTTTCTTTTTTCTTTTTGATGTTGCTGCTGTTGTTGCTTGCTGTCCAGTTAGTCCAAGTCAGAGACAGACGACATACAATACTAAATCATAGTTAAAATTATTTGCTAAGGATTGTGTCCAAAGTTAAAGACTTTTTCATCTTAATAAAGGAATAAAGGGGAGTTAAAGTCGAATTGCTACTACTCTATTTTCAATTTTATTATAATTTTTTTTTTGCGTCAATAACATTCCCTGTCAATCGTCCAATTGTGACAGCGGCATATGACATTCATATTCATTCAACAATAGGCCAAGACTGTCAGAGCTTGAGACCACAAAAGGATCTACGAACGATACACTTAATCAAGATCTTCTAACGATCTCTGTGAATAGGGTGATCGATTTTAATGCACGTGAGACCAAATGTTGCACGCTTACGCATAAACATGTGACCGAATGTACTGCTTCATCAATAATTATGCTCTTGATGTTCTTGGCATGAGCATATTATTCACGTCGCTAAAGAAGCTTTCAAGAGATAATTCTCTCCCTCTGATCTCTGATTTATATCACCTAAATCCGTCCAAAATGGTATATATCTCTCATGTATAAAAGATGTTTGAAAGTCTATTTTTGAGTTGAGATGTGAAAGAATCTCAACAATGTCAACAGTTGTGTCCAACGCTATTGAAGCACTAGAGCATAGATGGAACGATGGAATATCTTTCAATGTTTTATCGATGCTACAACGTTTTTTATCGAAAGAAAATCCATTTGTGATCCATGTGTCAGTGAACCCCACATCACGTTAAAGTTCGTTAGCCGAACGGTTAGTACGAGTATGTGAAATAAATTACCAGACCTCTGGGATAAGAAACAAATTCCTGAAATTTTGATCTGGCTTTGATCCAATTTATGATATTTGAAGCAATTATTCTAGTTCGAAAAAACTGCCAAATCTATGAAATCATTCTGACAAGTTTCTCAAGAGTTACTAAAGGCAACATTTGACCCAAAGATTTCCGGTAAGGTAATTTTCTCCCTGACGTTTCAGTCGATTTTAATGAAATTTTACGATTTGATTACATTTTCAATTTAAAAGTTGTAGCCTAAAATTTATTTCATAATTTCTTTTTTCAGTTGAATTGATTCATATTCGACTGAATATTTTAAAAATATTGATAATGTTAATAAAACACGATCTGACTGGCATCTGATAACGCCCAGATTTAAGAGCAAATCGATGTCGAATGCCATAACTTGCCCCCTGATGAAAACACAACTTTCGCAAATGGGACGGCGGAGAAATCACTAACTTTACACTTCTTATTAGCGAAAAAATAAGGAGGTACCAGTGTAAACAATTTATAAAAAAAATCGTAATTAATATTAATATTTTGCTTTACTTTCGTTTAAAAATTAGAAGTAATTGAAAATCTCTTGGAGATTTTTTGAGAGATCTTCGTAATAATATCAATAGAATTCTTGATTTATTCTTAATTGTACCCCAAAAAGTTTGGGGTAAAGTCAGTTATTTTAAGAAATATTTGCTTCACATTTATAATGAAATGAAGTAATTGAAAATCTGTTGGAAATTTTTTGAGAGATCTTCGTAATAATATCAAGAGAATTCTTGATTTATTCTTAATTTTCAATTAAATTGTTTCAATTAAATTGTTTCAAAATAAATTCTTTAAAATTATACTAATATAATATTCATTACAAAAAAATAAAATGCCAAATCAATCCCAAAAACTAACACACTCTCATGGATCGTATAGTTGCAAGAACAAATCAAGTTGTATGCATTCATGTCAGGTCTTAATAAAAGGCTTTGTTGCTTGTGCTACGCAATCCATCAATCAATTAACTCTATTCTACTACATACGACTAACAACATAATTCCATAAATGTCTGTTGCTGTTCCACCCTCTCTCTGACTTTAACAAATTGAATTGATAAAGTGGCAGCAAGGAAAAGCACAACAGCAGAGGCCAGACCAACAACGTCGGACAATTTTACAAGAACTTTACAGTTTAACTTACGTGCCTGAAATGGACACACTAGAGAGACATTTTTTATTATTTTTTTTTTTCTTTTTGCTTAGAATTTTATAGTTGCCAGCGCTGCGTGGTTAAAATACCAAATATTAAACACCTTTTGTTTTACTCTTGCCCCAGAATACTGCACAAAATATTTTAACTTTTTCTAGAAGTTTTAGTTTCTTTCTATTTTTTGCAGTGCAGTTATGACCATCCATTAGGCTTTAATACGGTCATCACCTGCGTTTGAATTATGTTTTGCCGGTGAAAAGAGTATTCACAATCAACACCATGAATGGAGGAATGAAGGTGCAGCTTCTCATATTTTACTTCATTGTGAAAATCTACTGCAGACCTGTAAATTTTAACCATTAGCAGTTACTCTTCAAACACAGCCAAACGAACGAATGCAACAAGTTTGACCAAACACATATGACGTTGACACCTGGGCCAACTAAATTTGTTCATAGAAGACAACTACACTGAATGGACCATCTGAACGACTTCTCTACTATTGTTTGCTTTGCTGCCCTGTCTTGCAGCAAAGTGTCGAGAAAGAGCTACTGATTATTATTATTTTTTTTTTTGCATTGACCAAACACCTCTAACTTTGAGTTATATAATGCACTTGAGAAACAATTAAAAAAAGACAGTGGGTCAAAATGGAATTCAATTAATTAATTCGATTAAATATTTGATTGAAGGTGTGATAAAGTAAGATTAATGGCTCGATTATGCACCGCAATCGGCATGCAGTTGAGCTGTCAGTTGCCAAAATGATTTTAATAGACGGCAACTTGCAACTGAAAGTCATAAATTTCTGTTGCTGTTTTGAGCTTTTCTTTCAAATCCACTAACTTTCTGTTGCCATCCCTAATCGAGCCATAAACAACGAAAGTTCAAATTACAGTCACTAATTACAAATTATGTGTTTATTTGGTGTTAAGTCCACAATATACATATTTTTGCCGCCACTATTCGCCTGTTCTCCGATAAAAGTGAACCCTAAACACAGCGACCACTGGAAAGTTATGCAGGCCGGCAGATTTCGTGACAAACTCGTCATCTTTGGCAACTATAATCTGATTTGATGGTGCGTCACTCCGCCACTAGACAACGAACCACAAACTCGTCTTAAGTACCGCAAACCAATAAAAAAGTTTTCGTTTAAAAGTTAATTTTCAAAAAGTAAATTTTCTTTTCAATTAACAATTGAATTTTTTAACACGATACGTTTTGAAAAAATGTCCTTTGAATACATATATGCAATTTTGAAAAAAAAACTCCTTTTAAAAACAGTGTTTCTTTACAAAGTAGCCTCTTAGACAAAAGTACCTTTTGAAAAAACCTTTTCTTTAACATAGTAACAAAACATTTTTAAAAGCATATTCTTTAAAATAGTGCGTTTTGCAAATTTTTTAAAACTTCCTTTAAAAAAAGAAGGCCGTTTTGAAGAGTACAGTTTTAAAAAATTAACTATGGAAAGGTACATTTTAAAATAACTATGTTTTAAAATAAGTGCCTATTAAAAAAAGTTGCCATTTGAAAAATAAGCTTTGAAATATCACCTTTTAAAAAACCACCTTTTGAAAAGGTGCCTGTTAAAAAACTACCTTTTAAATAGATACCTTCTAAAAAATTAAAAATTGTATTAAAAAAAGCATAATTTAAAAAAAGTATATTTAAAAAAGTACCTTTTCCAATTAAGTACCTTTTCAATTAAGTACCTTTCAAAATACTACATTTTACAAAAGTATCTTCAACATTGTGCTTTTTTAAAAAAGTACCATTTTAATAAAATTACTTTTTGGAAAAGAAACTTAAAAAAAGTATTTTTTAAAAAGGTATCATTAAAAAGATTTTTTTTTTCAAAATAAATAATTTTTAAAAATGTAATTTTTTTAAACAAGTACCTTTCAATGTAGTATTTTAAAAAAGAACTTTTAGAAAAGATGCCTTTTAAAATAACAAATTTTAAAAGAAGTACCTTTTAAAAGTACCTTCGAAAAAATACTTTTAAAATAGTATTTTTTAAAAATTACCTTTTAAGAAGGTATATTTTAAAAAGTACCCTTTAAAAAAGTACCTTTTAAAAAATCACCTTTTTGAAAAGTTCCTTTTAAAAAAGTACCTGTTAAAAAGAACCTTTTAAAAAGCACCTTTTAAAAAGTACCTTTTTTAAAAAGTACTTTTTAAAAAGTAGCTTCTAAAAAACTAACTTTTAAAAAACTACCTTATAAAAAAGTGCCTTTTAAATAAGTACCTTTTTTAAAAAGTACTTTTTAAAAGTATGTACCTATTAAAAAGTACCTTTTAAAAAACTACCTTTTAAAAAAGTGTCTTTTAAATAAGTAGCTTTTTTAAAAAGTAGCTTTTAAAAAAGTACCTTTTAACTAATCGTGTACATTTTAAAGCAAAATGAAATTTTAATTATATTAATATTAATTAATAGAGCAAAATGATTTTAATTTTAATTGAGTTTTTGACATTTCTTCGGACGAAAGTGTTAATGCATAATATTTTTATTTCTAATTTTCTTATACTTAAATTTATATCTGATTTTTTCTTTACATTTCATTAGTTTATCATGAAGTCATTCTTTTAAACGAAGTACCGGTTATTAAAGAGTTTGCCTTTTTTGTTGCTCTTTGTTTTCTTATAATTTGTATCTGTTCTTATTAGTTCCTTGTATTTATATCATCTTTTTAAAACGTCAAATAATTTGTACAGTTTGTCTTATTGTAACCATTAGAGTGCAAAGTCGAAAGGAAATCAATATGACATTATTTGTTTCTTTGTTTAACAATTTCTTTCCTTAAAAAATTTTATATTTTGATCATACAACATTGTTATATGTAAAACGATGGCTGTTACATGGCAGCATTGCACCTTTTTAAAGAAGTCCTTCTTATGCCTCGGTAGTCACGATGTAATCCTGGGAATTTTCAAACTAAATACGTTGATATGAAAAAAATTAGATTATTTTTTAGCACACGCTGAGTTTAGATTTACATACATTCTATAAATATTCCACTCATCTGTATGCTAAAGTATCCTAATAAATGTTAATCACCTGCTATTATTAGATTGTCCAATTAAAAAGGAAATTAATAACAAAAATTTATTGTAATTTAAATAATAATTTAGATATATTTCCCCCGTGCCCCACTGTCTTTACATGGCCAAGTGTAAAGTTGAAAAATAGTAAAAGCGTTTTCATTTTTCGGATTCTTTTGGGGGCAACACATTTAACAAAAAAATATTAGAAAAAATATTAGGGAAAGACTAACCAACATTGTATTAAAAATAAAAACTTAACAAAAGTGAAATAATGAATGGGCCAAACGGAGAGTGTACGAGTATGAATGGTTCATAGTGCGATAACAAACGCACAGCAGTGGGTCGTCGGCCTCCTGTACCGATTGTAATTCATTTAAAAACTTGTACAAAATAATAAATTTGTTCAGGTTAACAACTACATTTTTATTTATGTTGCTTATATTTTTATTGTTTGTTTTTTTTTTCAAGGAGAAAAATACTTGGATGTCTAAATGGGCGGCAATCTTTGGTCAAAGGTACCAAACGCCACATTGAATTAAAAGAGAAAATTAGAAGAAGAATACAAATGTAAAAAAAGAAATTAAAGCAAAAAAAAAAACCCAAAATAATGGCTGAAATGGCCTCGGCTAATAATTTATTTCAATTATTTAAGAAATAAAAAGAAAAGAATTTTATATGAAATATTAAAAAAAAGTATTCCAAATACATATATACCAAACTGAATAATTGAAGGAAAACAAACTACAGGATAAATAATACTAGTACCAGTCCTGTAGGGCACACATGCATGTGTTTGCATGAAAATTAAAAAAAAATACATCAAGGAATTGGCGAAGGATTGAATGAATTTCTGTTTGTTTTCGTTTTAGACTTTTTGATGTTTTTAAATGTTTTCAAAAGAAAAAGGAAAGAGGAAAAACCGATCTATAAGAGATTGAACGTTTGTTTTAAACTAATGAAGGATACACTTGGAAAATATTCAAATAAATATTGACAACACGGAAATATAATTTATAATCTAATAATCTTTTGTGGCGTTCTCAGCTCTAATTACGGCAACTCCAGACAACACAATTTAAAAGCTTTTACCACTTTGTAAAGAATCTTCGGCCTTGTTTTTTTTTGGCCTTAATGAACACATAACAAAACTCCCATCAGACATATGAAGGAAACATCCCGTTAATAATATGAAGCAAATTCCGTGATCTCTTATAATAATGAAATTGAAATGGAACAGACTGTCAATATCATGTCGACCATATTGAAAAGCCCTTCATCTTTCTCAAACACGTAGAATAAGCAGCCATATTTGCTGTGTTGGCTAATTACTTGATTCTTTACCATAACAATTACATCCTTCTTCATTCGTTTGGCCATTTCTTTTGATGTGGACTTTTAAAACAATCAACCAATTCCCTTATTTTTATGTTTTATAATGAAGGTTTCCTTAAAGGAGCCAAACAAATATGAATTCTCTTCCATTTGTCTTCATATATTTAGGCTAAATTGTAGTAAGCTTGTCTACGAGTATATGTAAGACCGAATATTGAAGGTCCTTTTATCTTCTTAATCTTCTTAGTATTTGTAACACTTAATACATACGAGTACATATACATATGTATGTATATCTTTTGCATTGTGAGATTTCAATGTGGCTTTCTTCGTCACCACAACATTGCAATAACTATTAGGGTGAAAAGTTTGATATTCTATTAATCTATTACTTCTAACAATCAAAAACATTAGTCATACTTCATTTAAGGGTAAAAATTATTTTTTTTTTTTACTCCTTCCCTCATCGTTTTATAACACAAATATGACTAATGAAATCAAATTCAAACAAAACTCAAGCATGTGTATGACTCACTGACTTATTATTAAAATGTCAAAACTTATGGGAATTCTTTGAAGAGATTAGTTGAAACACCCCAACAAGTCCATTTAGTTCATACAAGAAATTTAGTTTTATTTTCTATCCGAGAACTATTTTCATTTCTATGTGTGCATTTTCAATTTGATACTTTTTCACTGAGGGGTACGAGAACATGTGCAATCAGCAACTACAAATCAAAATCTAAAAAAAAAACAAGGAACCAATCAAGTCCTGTTGTAAATATGCCGGAGTTTTAGAAGTTACTACTATCGTTTAATATTTTTAAGTCTTGAATTTTTTTTCTATTTTTTATTACGGAGTAACAAAAATTAATGGCTTCCGGTTTCAAATAGAATTCCGCAGAAAATTAATAAAAGGGCATTAGAAAAAAAAACAAAAACAAGGCACAAAAACTATATTAGAATTGTGTAGTAAAGACGTATGTACAACGTATGTATGTATGTGTGCATAAATTTTGGTTCAGACGTACAGTGACACAAAAATTTTGAAATGTTGGAAATTACAACTAAAAATTAATAAGAAAGAAACGGGAAACAAACAAAAGAGCTTGACTCAAAAAACAAATAAATAAATAACAAAGAAAATAAATGCTGATTTGATGAACTGGTTTATTTAGGGTGATCAGAGTTAATAAATTAAAACTTGCCAGAACTCTTCATATGCTGGAATAATAAAACTTCCCGTATCCTCTTTTCATCCATAATTTGTTTAAGCTTAAAATTCATTCAAGCATCACGTCATCTTAAAAATAGTGAAACACATAAAGTTCATCTGAAAACTATTTGAGGAGTTTAACTATTTTCCTTATTACATTTCAAACAATACCTCATATTTAATTCTTTCTTCACTATAAAATGTTACGAAGAGTAGGGGTATATATTTCAAATTAATATGATTAATTTGAAAAAAAAACTGTTGATCTAGTAAGTCATACCTGTAATTTCCCGGAGATAACAAACCTAAATGGAGAGAAAAATTTTGGAGTTATTCGAACGCAACAACAACGATAACTCCCAAAGCCATTAAACCAATTTAAATGAAGTTTGAGGAATTCCTATCGCTTCCCATCTTAAAATTTTAATAAATCGAAGAGAGTGTGAAGTATCATTGAATTTATTTATTCATTTAAAAGGCCTACCGATGCCTATGTCTATGAAATATAACGTCGTGCAAATATCCGGTGAAACTTTGCTGGGTAGCGTGTATCCGAAATGACCAATTTTCTATGACATCGGGGCATAAATCCGGCTTAATTTGACCGATGTCATGTGTTATGTTTGTTTTTGAGGGCCGCTGTGGTTTGTGTCTGATTTGCATAGGCCTGCGACTTAAGAAAACCCACACAAAAACCCTCAAATCAGTTGGGCAGAATGTCGAAGACTTCCTGTTAAAAGCACCTGTCGTTGGTGTTCTTTTCAGCCAATTCAGGCTAAAAAAAAGCTGGCAATCATAGACTTGTAGCACTCGCTGTTGCTGCTGATGGCCTGCCCAACTTCGTTCTCAAACAAATATGGACCAATGACGCCACTACCCCAAAACCAAGACCAAACAATAATTTATTCGGGATGTATTGGACGCTCTTGGATCTCATGTGGATAAGTATCGTTCCAAATTCATTCACTAATAGGCCTCATCGCTGAAGATGATTTTTGATTAAAACTATGGTGCTTCCTAATGCTTCAACTCCCCTTCAGCTAACACGCATCGTTTATCTTCTGCTCCTCGCTGCAGAACAAACTCACTCCGAGTTCTTGTTAGCGAAGCGAAATCGATTGAATCGTTTATTCCTTCAGAATCTTATTGACAGTGCTAATGTTTTCGACAGATCTTGCGTTTAGCCATCGTACGAGTATTATTTCTTCGTTCATTGTTTACGTCTATTGCAATCTTAATATGGGCGAAGCGCGCGGAACGTTACCTGAACCAGAACACACATTCTGATAAAACAAGTTGAGTTTTCGAACGCTTTATCCGTCCATGGCAATTTGCAATACAAATTTTATAAATAACAGCCAATAAGACACTTGTGGATGGAATCATGTGGCCGTTATCAACTGTCAGAATTTAGAAAGTCCCTATTAGAGAGTCCGTTAGATACATACTATCAACTGTCAGAATTTGAGGATTTGTTACAACTTTTTATTCACTGTATTAGTTTCATTGGACACAAAGACCAACTAAATGGCCTCAAAGAGTCCCTATTTATAGATACTTAACATACAGTGATGTGCACAAGAATAGCAGCAACGTAGGGATTGAATCCATGTCCAATTACTTATAGAAGGATAAATGCAACAACAACAAAAATATATAAATAATAAATTTTGAAATCGTTATTTTGCTCGAATAATGAATTTAATAAATATTTCGTATTACTTTTTATCAATTTTATTCTTTATAAACAATTCGTATAGAAAAAGGGGATGAGATAAATAATTAAATATGGCCACAAGGAAAAGAGTAGTATAAGGGGTATCAGGGGACCCCCGTAGACAAATAGTTAGTTTATTAAAGCAGTTGGCTTAGCATTTTGCTATCGATTTATAGCTGAACCCAGAGACAAGACAAAATGTTTTAACAGTTTTTGTATTGATATTAAAAATAAATTTAATTAATAAACACTATTTTTCGACCTATTTTAATATGTCTTTTATTTCATTAACGAGCTTGAGGTCTTTTTATAACAAAAAAATTTTATTTTATTCCAATATTTAAACGCCTTCTTGGGTGTCTTCTTCAAACAAAATTTTTTTTATTTTCTGAAGAAGACGCCCAAAGAGGCGTCGAAATATTAAAATCAAATAAATTTGTTTTTTTATAAAACGATATAAAAAGTATTTAAAAAAATATATAAAAACAAAACAAAATCTGTGTCTAAAGCCGCAAATAAATACCCAAAAAAATCGTATTGCTTAAATTTTGTCCATTACTAAGGCTGCAAAAAAAAAACAAAAATAATCCAGGGACATTAATGGAAGCAATATTTATTAGATACAGTAAAACTATTAGTGAAGTAACAATGTGTTCATATACTTTCACTAAAAGTTGTAGTAGCAAATACAGTAGAGTACAGATGCTTAATACAATAAACATTTTTAATTAAGTAGAGTCCAACAACGAGCAAAAAATCTGCAACAAACAAAACACAAAAACATTTTTCTGATTAGAAAGTCCGCTATCAAATAATTTATTATCAAAAGTAGCAACAAAAGACAAAAAAAAAACAAAACGCTGAACAACCAACCGCCTTTACTTGCTTTTTCAGTTAAATTATGAATGTTTAATGGCCATTATGACAACGACGACGACAGCGACCGTTGCTGAATACAATGAGAAAACATGACTTTAGGACACGGACAGACAAACGGATGGATCGAAAAAAAAAATACATTAAACAAATTTAACATACAGCATTAATTAATAGTTGACTTTTAAATCATTCATATAAGAACAAATGGAATGACAGAAACCATAGTTAAGAGGAAAAAAAACCAACTCCAAGAACAAATTCTATGAAATTGTTTTAATATATTTCTTCCTTAGCTTGTTGTCCAAATGTGGTAGGGCCAATTAAAAACTGCCGATGACCTCAGCTTAAAGATCACATGCAGAAATTATGCTTCTGCGCTAATAAAGTGGGAGACAATATGCTTGGGGCATAATTTTTTTTTAAATTTGTAGTTTGTAGCTGGAATTTTGCTGCAAAATACACAACGGACAATCAAAAAGTTTCCGCTTGATAATTTTTTCCTGAAAATTTTTGTTCTCAGTTGGGGAAAAAATTGACACTTTCTTTTGAAATGTTATTTTTTGAAAAGGTTCTTCTTGAAAAGTTAACTTTTTGGAGAAAAACTTTCTGGAGAGAAACTTTTTTGAAAAGGTACTTTTCTTAAAAGATGCCGTTTTTTAAGTGTTGTTTTTAAAGGTACTTTGCAAAAGGTTCTTTTTTAAGAGTTACTTTTTTCGAAAAAAAAAATACGTCTCTTATAAAATGTGCTGTTTTTCAAAAGGTACTTTTTTGCAAAACTGCTTATAAAGTTTGCTGTTATTAAAGGTACTTTTTTAGAAAGAACTTTTTCAAGAGGTATTTTTTTTAACATTTTAAGTGTTGAATTTTTCCAACGGTACTTTTTTCCAAAGGTACTTACTTTAAAAATACTTTTGTTATAAAGTGTGCTGTTTTTAAAGGTACTTTTTAGGAAAGATCTTTTCAAGAGGTATTTTTTAACATTTCAAATGTTGCATTTTTCTTCCGACGATTCTTACAATAAGAAAAAAACTAAGATTGCGCTTAGACAAAACCGGCCATTTTACAAACGCAATTTGAAGTACGAGGAAGCAAAATTATTTATTATTTTAATGTTTTTTTCTTTGGTATTTTTTAGGCTACTTTTTTAAAATGTATATTCTTTTTTCGAACGTAATTTTTTAAAATGTACTTTTTTAAAATGTTCTTTTCGGAAGTTAGTTCTTCAAAAGGTCTAATTTAAAACGAATATTTTTCAATGTACTTTCTAACAAGGTACTTTTTTGCAACATAAAAAGGGTACTTTTCATAAAGGGTACGTTTTAAAAAAATATTTTGAAAGGATACTTTTTTAAAAGATACCTTTCTAAAAAGATCTTTTTGTAAAACATCCTTTTTGAAAAGTTGCTTTTCTAAAAAGTCCCTTTTCATAGTCCTTTTGGTAAAGGTTTTTTCAAAAGGTACTATTTTTATTTTATTTATTTATTTATTTATTTATTTATGTTTTTTTCGACGTCCCATACACAAGACTTAAGTCTTATATTGCAGTATGGAACTAAGCATACGCAAATACATATAATAGATCGACAAATAAGAAATAATAAAAAAAAAATTGTACTAGATTTAATTAAGTCTATTATAAATTGCAAGTGATTTCAAATAAAATATAAAATATAATATGATAAAAATTAATTACAAAAAGTATACAAAATTCAATAAAACAAGCTGAAAACAATACAATTTTTAATAAAATAAAAAAATAAAATACAATTAAAATTACTTACAGGGAGTTTACAAAATTCGAAAAAACAAGCTAAAACAATAAAAAAAAGTAAATTTATAACCTCAAAATTTGAAAAATATGCATTGCTATTCAACGTGAGAAATGACACAAAATACATTTCCTGAATTGACGTGCGTTACTAATGCTTTGTGATCTATAGGGGATTCCATTCCAGAGACTGATAGCATGAATAAAGAAATGGTATTTAGAAATCAATGTACGATGACCAAATGCTAGAATTCTTTTGCCCCTATCAAGTGTTGAAAAGTTTAAACGTTCATGGAGATGTTTGGGCTGGTGTGTATATATAATTTTGTGCATAAACAGTAAAACTCGCACTCTTAAAAAATCATCAAAGCTAATGCCGTAAAGTAAAGTTACATAGGGTGAGATATGGTCATATCTTCTTAGACCATATACATACCTAATAATGTTATTAAACGCCACATTAAGTTTCCTTTTGCTTTCACTATCGCAGCAGGCAAATAATTCACATCCATACAATAAGATAGGTATTAAATAAGACTTTGCAAGAAGTATTCTAATTTTAATTGGAGTACAATATTGAGTTTGCCAAAGATTCCTTAACATTGAGAACGCTCGACCGCAGGCATAGTTAATGTGATTAGACCAAGTCAGAGTGTTGTTAAAGTATACACCGAGATTCTTGGCAGAGTTAACAATATCTATGGCCTGGTTATTTAAAATTAAAATAGGATTACAGTCAAGTTTTAATAACTTTTTTTTTAATAATCAAACATTTGGACTTAGTGGGATTAATTGCTAGCCCATTCGCGGTGGCCCATTCATGAATGATACCTAACTCCTGGTTTAAAGTCCTTACACAATCATCAACATCGGTCTTGCTGCAACTGATATAAAGCTGAACGTCATCTGCATACAATCTAACCCTACAGTATTCGAGTTTATCCTTAAGATCATTCACGTATAGCGAAAAAAGTAGAGGGCCTAAGATCGAACCTTGTGGAACACCTCGACTTAACGGCAAAAAGCTTGAAACAGAGGTAGCTGTCTCAACATATTGATATCTATTGGTTAGATATGAATATATTAGATCTGTGGCAGTTGATGCAAATCTATACATGTGTTTAAGTTTAAGACACAAAATGTTATAGTCCACCGTATCAAATGCTCTGGAATGATCCAGGAGAACTAAAAATGTAACGTTACCGCAGTCTACCTGTTGTCTTATGTCTTCAGCAACATCTACGAGGGCCGTTATACAACTATGATTTTTACGAAAACCAGATTGCCGGTCAGTGAGTAAATTGTTGGTTTCAAGATACTGTATAACTTGGTTATGAATTAATCTTTCAAAGGCTTTAGATAAAATCGGCAAGATTGCTATCGGCCTGTAATCAGAACTAGATTTAGGAATAGGAATAATCTTAGCAAGCTTCCAAATTTTGGGATAGCGGTTGGTAGTAAGAATCTTGTTGAAAACAAATGTTATAAAAGGAAGAAGTCTTGGAATGAGAATTTTCAAAAACCTAGGATCTATCCCATCCACACCAACTGCATTGGATTTTATTGATAGTAGGCTGGATAAGACATCACATTGACTTACATTTGCGAAATTGAAATTATTGTTTAAAATATCATTGGAGAAATGGTAGTAATCAGAGTTTGGTTGTCCAATTGGAGTATTCAGAAACTGGTCATTTAAGGTGTTTGCATCGACAGCACAAGGTTCTTGGCTACCAGGACTGCCAACGCCAATTTCTCGAATCGTTTGCCAAGTTTTCTTCGAGCCTATGGCAGTAGAAAACTTAGTAGCATAGTAGTCTGACTTGGCTTTTTTAATTAAACTGTTGGTAATCTTACGTGATGTACGATATTCGCCATGCAACTCTGTGGTTCTAAAACGTTTCCATCGGGCATATAGAAGATCTCTGCGATTAATCGCCTGTTCAATGTCGTGAGTGAACCAGGGCTTATTATGCCTATTTACAATTTTCGTTCTTAAGCTCTTTCTGTAAACGGTACTTTTTAAAAGTTACTTTTTGAAAAGGGTATTTTTAGCTAGGTATAGTTTTTTTAAAGGTACTTTATTACATAGTACTTATAAATAGACGCTCTTTAACGTAGTCGAAAGTACCTTTTTGAAAGATACTCTTTAGAAAATACTGTTCTTAGTTGAGTTCATTTTTGTCAAAAAACAATAATAATTTTGTTCATCACAGTTCATGTTGTTCCCTGGGACAATCATTTTTCCAATCCACGAAGTATTTCTGATAAGAACTTTTTGGTAGTGCAGTCTATATCATATTAATCATTTCAAGTCTTCATTCATCGGTCTCTTCAGTTTAGGGGACAGAAGAGGTGTCCAGTTGTTACTCTTTTAAGCAAATCAGGATCGTCATTCAAAAGCTTCTGATCGATAGCGAAGTAATGTCGAAATTTTTTTTTTAAATCATTTTCTACACTTCTCCAACGTTTACATCAGTTATTAGCGTAGTGGTACAGTCCTGAGCAAGCCATTGCCAACTCTCCTCGGCCTTCTTGGATCATTATCATTTTTCGCTCAGAGAGTATTTAACGTACGAAACAGTAAGGAGTCTCTACTTAGTGGTATTTCAACAGGGACGAGTGTTGGTATCCAGCAAAATTTATATTGTGGCCTTACTTTTTGAACACACCTCGCAATTTATTATACAATCTTTAATGAAAATGTTTTAATATATACGACTACTCGTAAGAGCTTTTAATACATTTCAAACTGCAAGAAAAATAAGGCGACTCCCATACACATCATGTGGCTGTATAGTGTTTAGCCGAATACGTACATTGCAAAAACAAAAATATATTTTTTCAAATGAATTTTGCTGCCAATTAAATAAGTTTAGATATCCGTTATCAGCGCTAGAAATGATGGAATTTTTCTCAGGAACACATATTTTTAACTGTTGTGTAACAGAAATTCTATGGAATGATTTTTATGACAATTTTATAAAGTTAAATTCTCTTTTAATTATCATGATACTGTAATGACTTTTACAATTTAATTTATTATTATTTTTTTGTTGCCAACTTTGTAGTTCTTTTTCGGTTCTTGGGCTTAAAATTTAATTAAATAAAGTGTTAAACTTAAACAACAAAAAATTTAAATTATCTTAATGCTGTTCTTAGGAGTTTCCACTGAGTTTTAAACTTTCTAGAATTTACGTTTATTTTCTATCTGGAAACCATAAACATTTTATCAGTTTTATTTTAGAGTTAATTTTTTTTATTATTTCTTTTGGTAAATCAGTAGCATTAGAAATGGCTTGTATTTAATATACGACTAAAACAAGGTCTTCTTAATTATTCATGTTTTTTTTTTTTTTTGCTTTGTTCGCAAAAAACTGCAGCAGCTTAAACAAATATTTGCCAAGATAAGAAATTTCTCTACATTCGAAACTATTGCAAAACTTTGCGCAGTTGTAAATGAGATGGTATGTAATAAACTTTCGCATTTCTTAAATTAAATGCTCAGAAATTTTTATTAAAAAATCATATATACAAATATACGAGGGTCGCCATAGATGTGGCAGCATTTATCACACAAGGACATACGTTCTCAACAAACTTCACAATTTTTATTTATCTACAATCGTGCTTAGATGACATATAAGTAGACATGTCAATTAAGCCCTTTAGCTAAAATTAGTACGTTATCGGACAGAAAGCCAGTCCTTCGTTATCATAAGTACGAATATATTTTAAGTTGGAAGCTGTCAGATAAGTTAAAGGGAACTTCATCTTACCTTTTGAGGTTGTCAGATACATTATATCTTCGCTAGTCGTCAATATTAAATAGTTTTTAATTAAAATTTATTTAATTGAATTGTTATAATTGGAACGTAGTCTTTACTTTCTTCAGTTGTATTGGTAATGCACTTTCAGCACTTTGACTTTGGAACGAGATCTTACTGGCTTATGTCTCTTTGACATGAGTATTATTCTCCTCTCGTCAACGTTATCTAACTTTGGAACGTTGCCTATGATTCTCTGTCCATCACGAATACTTTTACGTCACGAATATTAAGCCTATTAATCTAAACGAAAAAAAATTTTTATTTTTAACAAAGACACAAACCAAAGTTATTTAAGACATGAACCATTAGCAATTTATGTCGCAATAGCAAAATTTTGTTATACTCGTATATCAGAGTATAGATCACTTTAACTTCATTTACATTTAACTATTAAGAGCTTTAAATGCAAGTTGTTCGGTTGTTCTAAACATTCTCTCTATGAATTAAAAACAATGTTGCCAATTTAGGCATTTTCTTAATAAATTTAACCATTTTTCATGCCGTTTACATAGAAGAAAATTTTATTTAGCTATTAGACACATTCTTCTGACTACTTCTATTCTAGTTTAGCTATTTTTATATGTTTAACCATTTTTTATTTTCTATGTATAACATTACATCATTTCAGCTTCAAATATGCCATTTTGTGTAGAATGTTTTGAGCACAGAAGCTGATCTCTCTTCCATGGTCAAAGGCATATATAGACTTGGTTCCCAGCCAAATTAATATTGTTAAATCATATATTTCAATTCCGCTAAATAGGTGAAAACGGCTTATAAATTATTAGACTACATATTTTAATAATATGTTCGTTTTATATGTTCAGATTGCAAATACACGGCAGTTTCTGCTAAGATTATAAATTCTCTACTTATAGTTGCTTAAAACCTTTGGTTATAAAGGATATCTATGGCAGAAATAACAATGCTATTAGTGATGATGATCTGTGCAACAAAATGTTGCACTTACTTTTACAAAAGAATACAAATGCACCTGCTAACTGGGCTATTAAATATATACATTTGACTTTAGTGTATGTATGAAGTGCTAAATTGTATACATACACACACATTTATAAGATTAGCAACTCTCATTTGAATTGGAAATAAGAAACCGTTTTAACAATTATTAATCAACAATCTACATTCACCTTTCCCGACGAGTGCAAATAGCGTGAAATTGCCATTTATGCGTTAAAGTTTAAAATAAAATTTAATTGAAAACTCTCCTATACGAAAGTTTTCACACCGCAATAAATCTCTCCTCATAATTAAAAAAAGTAGAAACACCAACTAGCCAACATTAACAACACTTATAAAACAACACGTAAAACGCTACAACAAATCTGCAATACAACATACATAAAGGCTACATTGAAAAAAGGCCCATTAAATAAAACCGTAACAGAACTATCATAAATTTTTTTTCGCATAAAACTTTTATGGGATCAGCTTTTTAATTACCTTTATATATTTTTTTAGCTTTCTGGACGATGACGCTGTTGCACAGTGGGTTAATGCACGAAAAAATTTATTTATAATTTATGGTTCTCAAGATTTTTGCAAATGAAAATCAATATTTATAAAATTAGAAGGCAAAAAAGAACTGACTTTCATTACCAACCATTTCAATGTAATGCGATAATCAATTATTCGGGTGGTAATATTTGCCATCTGATTTCCATTTACATTTCCACGGGACCCAGCTGAAAATATGTAATTCAAAATGAAACAAGGGTTTTCAGACTTTTTCTAATACGAAACACAAACTGCTAAGCCATTTGGCTTGTCTACAGAAACTGCCAGATTCCTCGGCAAGTATTAAACCTGCAACCCGCTCTCTACAAGTCTAGTACACAAACTACTAGACCACGACGGCACTAGGTCTATAAATGGAGGAGATATGCGATAACCAACATTTTGCGCGAGCAAACTGTCCGTCCAATTTTAGCCAATAAAAACAGCAGCAGACATTAACTTATAAAAAGAGATTAAAAAAATCGGTTTCCAAATGATAGACTTATGCGTGTAAAAGCAATAAAAAACGTTACAGAAGAATTGATAAGACGCTCCTTTTTTGAAAGACGCTGGAAAACGCATTAAATGGATGCAGCCTTTTAATAAGACGCAGTCCAATACATATCCTTTACAATAATTTTTCCAACGAAAACAAAAGTTGCACGCGTAAATATTTCTTTATATGCAATGAGCCAAACTGAAATAATGTTTTTCTTTCAATTCAGCTCCTTTTATTTTGGCCACCATGTCTTGCCTTATCCTATATTTACACATACAATTACAATATCATGAAGATCAACATACCAACACATTCACACTTCCCTGACCGGCGAATGCTTTCCAAACATGATTCGGCTAAAGAGTATTGATGATTTGCCAATGATAGACAGGCATAGACTCAACTAACCCATTAACAAGCAATATTTTATTCAAGATCATTATTTTGGAGGATATTCGGAATAATGAATTTAATATATATTCTTATTTTTCTTTAATATTTCTTGTGAATTTTATTATGTATTTTAATTAAATTGTATGATAAAGTGATATTTCCCATTAAATGAAAGAAATAAACGCGCACTAATATTTAAGAGCTCCAACTTTATTTTAAGGTGCAACATGCATCCCTATTGGCTGCATTTATACATACATTTTAAATATAAAATGCAATTTTGAAAATATTCCTTTAAATGAGGTTGGTAGAGCTGTTCTTGCATAATTTTTTTATATATTATTACTTAACAATTAATTGAATTATTTTATTAAGTTTGATTTCGTCTTTTTAAAAAAAAAAACAATATATTTAGTTTGTTTTGATTTTTCAATATTTCAATACGCTGTGGGTGTCTTCCTCATAAAAAAATATTTTATAAAATTTGAAACAATAATAAATGGACACTAAAAAGACAAATATTTTATTAATTTCTTTTACTTAATAAAATATTATAATTTAAAAATATTTATTCATTTTCTCAATTGTCAATATTTTGTATTGAAAATATTTAAATTTTTTTCTTTTGTTTTTGTTTCAAATTTTATAAAATATTTTTCCCTGAAGAAGACACCCACAGGGTGTTGAAATATTGAAAAATCAAAAGAAAATAAATATACTGTTTTTTAAATAAAAAAAGACGACCTTAAACTTAATAAAATATTTCAATTAATTTAAAATAAAAAAGGTCGAATATTATCATCAATTTATTTCTTAACAATATTTTATAAAGCTGTTTTATTAATTTTTTTTTTTTTGCATAATGGCCGTAACAGTGAAAGGTAAGTGAATTTCGGCAGAACTTTATTACTTGTTTGCCATAAAGGTAATATTTTTATAAGGCTTAAGGAATTTTATAAAAAACTCCCATTCTATTTTATTCTTCTTACTCTTCAAGAATCCTTTGGTTTATACAAACTTTAAATAACTTTTAAATCATAATAAAAAATAATAAATAGAAAATAAATTATGTAAAGCAACAGCACAAGAGTTAATTAAATCTCACAATAAATAACAACAATAATGTTAATATTAATAAAAAAATTCATGCAGTTTAACCCGAAGGTACAGCAACACCCCCAGTGGTCACTCTGCTTTCGTGATTTTAGAATTTTTTTATTATTTTTTTATTATTACCAATATTTTCTTAATAACTGACACGCTTATATGATATTGCTATATTGTTACTATACCTTTAGATTTCATTAAAAAAATTAAATAATATAATATATAAAAAAAATTTGCAAAATGTCCTGGAGCTAATGTGCAAGATATTTAATTTTGCTTCAATAGTTTTAGTTTATCATAAAATTATTTCAAACTAATTTAAAGAGATTATTAAAATGAAAGTTTATGTTAAAACTAAATATATTAGGATCGCTTGAAATGCATTTCTAATACTCTAAGGAAATAGATAATAGCATAAGTTTGGAGCCAAATGACTCAGTTGACAGAGCATAACAGCAAAGGCCAGATTCCATAGTGGGAATTGAACCCTTTAGCCACCTGTTGACAGACTAGACCACCTAGATCAGTCTACTGAAGAAAATATACCAAGATCAGTGAAAAAATAGACCGATAATGTGATATTGCTAGAGCCAATTGGAATAAGGATGTATAATTCTCAAAGATTTATGAACCAAATTTTTTATGAAAACGAGATTTTAAAGTTTAATAAAACTTTTTAAATTATTAGATTTATTTAAATCATTGCATTAGATTTATTGTTTTTTTGAAATTACAATGATTTCGTGTTAATAATCATTCTCATTTAGTTTTTAAGAATTATTTTATAATCATAAAGAGAAATATAATAATAAAAAAAATTTACTGCGTTTAAAAAGATCCTTTTTTCACTAAAGGTACGTTCACACTTCAGAAACATGGGAAAATATTTCTTTCCCGTAGTGTAAACAAAAAATATTTTTCATAACAAAGAACGAAACAGCTGATTTTTGGAAAAACAAATTTATTAGTCACTGAAGAAAAATATGCCTGTTTTTACAAAAAGTTATTGATAAATTGATATTGTTCGACCTCTTTATCTTGATTAAATTATGGAATTATTTATTTTTAAACACAATAAATATATTTATTTTTATTTATTAATAATTTTCAATATTTCTACACCCTGTGGATGTCTTCTTCAGGTAATTCAAATTATTTTATAAAATTTTAAATACAAATAATGAAAAAAAATTTATTAAATTTTAAACATAAATAATGAAAAAGAAATTTTTTCATTTATGGAAATATATAATGAAAAAAATTTTTTTCTAAAGGTTATTATTGAATTGTATCAATAATTCAAAATAAATATATTGTGTTTAAAAAGACCTCAAAGTCAATAAATAATTCCATAAACTTACAAAAAGTTATTTATTTATTAGAAAATTTAAACTATCTGTTCATAACAAACCTAATTAATCGAACCCATTTAATTCGTACTAACCAATCTCCACTGTAACCATTATTTTGAATGTGACATCAAGCAACTTTTTTGTGTTCTATTGCCATGGATTGGGAAATATGCACAACATGTTCCCCTTTTTGAAGCCAACATCTTTTTTAGAAACGATATTGCCATAAATACTCGTTGTAGGTTTGAAAACTCTAATCTACTGACTCTATTTTAACTAAAAGTATTTCGTTAAAAGGAATTAAAAAAAATATTTTTGCTAATAAGGTGAGAAAAATAATAACTACTTTAATATATAAAAAAATTTATATATAGACCATTCAATATTGCAAATAAAACTATTTACCACACATATTCTTAATATTATTTATTTGCAACGTTTAAATTAATTTAATTTATTTATGAAACTAAAACCCTCGGACTAAACAAATCTGAAGGAAATATTCTCTACATATATGGAATGGCATATAAAACAAGCATTAGAAACCAACAAAAAATCCATAAGAAATAGAAACTAAATCAAAGGCAATTCAAATGCATTGAACAATTTATTAAGGCTGCAACGCCAACTGCATACAAGAACATAATAAAAAATAATATTAACAAGAAACCAACAAATTACTAGACAACATTTGCATAAACTTGACAAAAACAACAAACAAACAAAAAAACATGTTCTATTTTTGGTACTAATTTTTTATTCATATTAATAAAAAAAAAATGCATTCGAGTAGTTGTACACACTTTTTTAACTTGTGGGTTTCTTGTTTTTTGTTTGCAGTTTTCAGTCTCTGCAACTTTAACGTTAAAGGAGAGAGATCTGGCGCCTGAACAAGTCTCAATGACACTTGAAATAATGGTGTTGTATGTATATTCATAAAAAATTTCGTAATTTCTCTCAAAGCTGCTGCGCTACAACAGTTAGAGCTTAATTTGAAATGTACGTCAGCTCTTTAGAGCTCTTAAACGTACACATTTTCAAACATAAAACCAAGACCAACTAGTTAACCAGCCTTTGGCTATAAACGTAAGCGTGTGTGTCTATGAATAAAAATATAACTATGAGGGCCATATGCGGCGGTGTCGATATTTATATACCCTATTCCTTAACACGAAGTGAAACATATATTGGAAGGATTGTTTTCAATGTTCATAGTACAAGTATTTCTTATAAGATGGATTTTTATTACGGAGGCCAAGCCATGACGCCACAGAGTAAACGCTCCAAAGGGCATTACACTCCAAAGGACATTTATCATGTTTATCGCTTTGAGTCACCAAGACACCAAGTGAATTTTGTCACACTTTTTTTGTTAAGTTTTCTTCCATTAACCATCAAATTGTTCAAACTCAACCAGCTCTATGCCTCAGAAACAATGTGCGAGTCCACATTATCTTCTTAATACGGCAATGAGAAACGAAATTCGGCCTGAATGGCTGATGGATTAAACTGATTATGCATCGAAATTTATTAAATTTTTTCTAAACTTTTCAAAAAAATATAAACAGATAATCGATACATTTTATTGAGGAAAATATTGTAAATTTCTTTATATTTCAAATTACTCTTGCAACAACTACAAAAGTAACGACAAATTTATATTGTCTCTTAACACTTGAGCAGATTGAAGGGTGTAATAAAACTGAAAATTGGCACTGAAATGGTGTGCTTTGACTGGATTTACTGTACTTGTACGAATATTTGTCCATTTGCACTAAAAAAAAACTTTAAAAACCACAGCGACAGATTGACAATGAATTGTATCACAAAATGTTAATATTTTATAAAAAGCACGATTACTTTTTGCTAAACGTAATTGTTATTTGAGGTAAATTTCATAATAGGTACCTTTTCACAGAAGGTACTTTTTATAAGCGGAACTTTTTTTAAAGGTGCTGTTTATAAAAGGTACCTTTTATAAAACGAACTTTATAAGAAGCACTCTTTATAAAAAGTACTTTTTACAATAGGTAATTTTTATAAAAGATACTGTTTATAAAAGGTACTATTTATAATAGTTACTTTTATAAATGATACTTTCTATAAAAGGTTCTTTTTAAAAAAGGTACCTTTAAAAATATGTACTTTAAAAAAAAGGTACTTTAAGAAAAGTACTTTAAAAAGTACTTTTTAAAAATGTACTTTTTATGAAAGGAAGTTTTTATAAAATGTATTGTTTATAAAAGTAACTTCCTATATAAAACGATCTATAAGGTACTTTTTATAAGTTACTTTTTATAAAAGATACTTTTTATAAAAGGTACTTTTTATAAAAGGTACTTTTTATAAAAGGTACTTTTTATAAAAGGTACTTTTTATAAAACGTACTTTTTATAAAAGGTACTGTTTGTAATAGATACTTTTTATAAAAGGTATTTTTTTAAAAGGTACTATTTATAAAAGGTACTTCTTATAAAAGATAAATTTTATTAAAGACTCTTTTATAAAAGGTACTTTTTGTAAAAAGTACTTCTTATAAAAGGTACTTTTTATAAAAGGTACTGTTTATAAAGGTAACTTTTTATAGAACGAACTTTATAAGAAGTACTTCTCACAAAAAGTACTTTTCATAAAACGTATTTTATCATAGCTAATATTTATAATAGGTACTTTAATAAAGGGTACTTCTTATAAACGGTACTTTTAAAAAGGGTACCTTTGAGAAAAGAGACTTTAAAAATAGACTTTTGATTAAAGGAACCTTTTACAAAACGTACTTTTCATAAAAGATACTTTTTATAAAAGGTACTTTTTATAAAACGTAATTTGTATAAAAAGTATTTTTTTTTATAAAACGAACTTTATAACAGGTACTTTTTACATAAAGCAACTTTTAAAAAAGGCACTTTTTATAACAGGAATTTTTTATAAAATTTATTTTTTATTCATTGCAGTTTTTATAACAGGTACACCTTATAAAAAGTGCTTTTATAGCAGGTAATTTTTATTTCATGATTTCTTATAAAACATACTTCTTGTACAAGGTACTTTGTGAAATGAATTTTTTAACAAAGGTACTCTTTGCAGAAGGAACTTCTTCGAAAGAAAAATTTTTGTAAACTATATTTAAAAAATCTGTTTTACTTCTTATAAAGGTAATTTTATAAAGGGTAATTTTTACAAAATGCACTTTTTAAAAAATTAAATTTTTATAAAAAGTACTTTTCTAATCAGGTACTTTAAAAAAAACATTTCTGAAAAAAATACTCTATAAAAATTAATAAGTCACTCATTATCACAGATGCATTTGGAAAAAAATCGTTTAGGAAAAGTGTGTTCAGTACAAAATTGTTGTTTTGGCTGTTAAAATGAAAGTTGTTAAAACAATAAATTCTTTGCAATTTCTGTCACCTCAGTGCCCAAGACTTAGTGTAACAACAACGAAAAATAATTTACAAATATGCAGTGTTGTCGGATTAAGGAATTTATCCAAGTCGGAGAGATTTTTGAGAATTGTACAAAAAATAATGTTGTTTATTGGAGAATTACTTGCGAAATTGGAGAGTTAAATCAGATTTTCCATTATGCATTTGAAGCGCAGTACCACCACAGTGCACCACAGTAAAGTATGTGATGTGAAAAAAAGTGAAGCACGAGTCACAAAAGTGACTAACGCTTTCTTAAAATCTAAATTTTTTAGCGACAAATTTCTCTTTTTTATTTCTAATCGTTTTGATTTTGTCCATGCGTACTTTCAGCAACAGATCAAGGAGTGCTTTCCTGAGAAGGATCTTCTAGTCAAGACTTATACTAGTAATTAATTTATCAATTTTCAATGTCCTTCCATTCGAAACTGTAACGAAATGAAATTTTTTTTCTATTTATCCATCACATTGGCACTATCATCAGTGCAAAAGAGTACAAAATTGTAACAAAATAGTCCTTGAAAAAAAATGTTAATATTTTTTATAGAATTACTTTTTCATTGCTTACAAAGTATCGGTTGGAAAATATATTTGACTTTTTAAAAAATTTACTCTAAATTCCATCGAAAATTTCTCTCGTATTTAGATGAACAGGCAGTTGACTAGCGACTGATTCTGGTATAGGGCACGAAAAAAAATATACGTCTATCGGAGTTTTGAAATTTTACATCTGTGATTAATTTTACAGGGATTTAAGTAACCCCTTTCGCAAATATGTAGTTATAATGACTCTGAATAAGTATATCTACGTTTTAGGTAAAAGATGTAAAACATCACGAGGAATATTTTGTGGACCATTTTAACGGTCTAACTCTTCGCGGTATGGGTGTTTTCCGAACCTTTTTTGAAGGGGGGCATATATTATCTCTATAGCTTTCTTTTGTATAGTGACATAATAGTAAAATTTCCATATAAAATAATAAACTAGTTTCTTTAAATTCAGTTTTGTAGGATATTTTAGTACTTGTTATGAATACGTTCGAAATTAAATTTTAAAGGCATTTTAAGTTTTGATTATATTTTAGCTGTTCAAGTTGAAATTAGAGCTTTGGTGTATTTGGAAGCTCATAGTAAAATTATATGATAAATACATTTCACTTCAGCCCGTTAGAGGGGAACTGAAGATCAGTTTTTGCTCCCTTCCGTGTAGTTTCAGGTTTGCTGTAGTAAAAATTTGATTTTAAAAAGCCCCAAAGTAAGAAATCAGATTCTGTGAGATCTTCGCAGCCAGTGCAAATCTCCAAAACGGGGGATCACTCGACCTGGAAATTGATGTCTCAAAATCTCCACCGTTACACGAGCCATATAAGCGATTGCTCCGTCCCGTTGAAACCATTAATGATCGAAACCCAATGGCGCAAGTTAAGGCAAAAAAAATCCTTTAGCATCTGCCATATACAATTATGGTAGTGCCCTCGAAGTCTTAATAGAATTAGGGTCAATCACTTTTCAAATGTCGCAAAAAAACAGTCACTCTTAGGAGATGAAATGGCTCTTGTTAACATAACCACTTAAATGGGCTTCGCAATTCATTATCTTGTACCAAGTTCATCAGAGTATGGCAGTACGTTAAACTTGTTCGACGGTTAGTAGTCAGTAGTCAGCAATTCGCAAACAGTTTGCAGGGAACATTTTCAAATCTTTGACCAAGATTTGTAGTAACGAAAGTCTGCTAAGCTGATTCAGTGTGACTCAAACGAACGAGCAATACAACATCTGTAATGGGCCCAGTGTGTACGATCTGCTCAGCAAAGTTATACGTTCTTGCCATGTGTATCGCCAAAATGGGCAGCCAATTAAAATTATGAAATTACCTTTGCGCCAAATTGTATATGAAGAACAACATTTCTAACTATATCTGAAGTGAAACTAAAGTCATACTCAAAATTTTCAATATGGAAGCTAAAATTTAAAAAAAAAAAAATTTGTTGTATTCTGTCAAGTTTCACTTTTTTGAGATGTGACTATATTGCATTAAAGCAGAGATATGGACGTAATATCAATAAATATAATTTCGTTCGTTCTGTTTGCGTTTGTCGAAATATAAATTTTCTCTTTGAAAATGCCTGGCTTAATAATGTGCAAAAATTCTATTGAACAAAATGGAATTGGATTAGATTTAAATATATTTTCTTAAATTACACATTGAAGACCAAATTCGCCCACTCACATTCATTAATTCTTGGTATTTAAGAGGGAATTTCCCTGAAAATAAAAACCGTATTTAGGAAAGAGATATATCTGGCAACCTTTAAAGTACAAGTACAAGGCAGCATTAGGCCTGCATTTTTTATGAGTTGAATAGATGGTCAGTCGGCTAAATGGTTGGCCGCTTGAATGGTTGCTTTTAGGCACCACAACTATAACAAGAAGAAGAAGGAAAAACACAGTTGTTTGAATATTAAAGTTGGTCGCGTGGGCGATAAAATAAATATATGTACATGTTGCAAGCGATGTTGGTACGTCACTGTTTACAAACTTAAATGCATAATGAAGCAAAATATCTACTATCGCCACTGCCATCAGCAATAGAAATAAAAACTCAAAATTTACACCCAAATAGAACTGCAAACTGGCGTTTAGGATGGTGAATGAGGGTTCGTAAAAGCCGCTAACAATGAAATATGGCTGGATTGAAAATTTAAGTACAAAATTAACAAATTTTTTTTCTCATTAATAGTTATTTTTGCGTAATTTTTTTTTCTCTAAATATACGTTCGAAACCGCATTAGAAGTTACAATAAAGTAATAAACTTATAAAATATGTTTGTAAAAATGTGTTATCATGTGTTTATCCTTGAATAGTACTCATAGTGCCTGTAGTTCATTTTACTGCTGCCATTGTGCTCCTATTTACTAGAAGAAGTTATTAGAAAGCACTTTATGACTGCAATTCTTTGCTCTTATTTTTTTATTGATTTCATTATTTACTTTATGATGATTCTAATATCCAGCAATAAAAAAATAAGAAGCTTTTGTAATACTTCCAAGAAGTCAAGTTAGACATAAGGAAGGATATAACAACAAATGACTAATTTGGGTCCAGTGAAGAGGTCGGCGGAGGAGGCGGCTGAGCAGCAAGAGTTGGCTGTAGAGGATATTTAATAAAAAACTTTACAAGCAAAACTGTTGACATAGTAAAAATGTTTTTCCTTTGCTGCTGGTTCTTCGTTATTTAATTTTTTATTATTATTTCTTAAGTAATTTTTCTATGAATTTATATGCACATATAATATTTAGGAGATAAAATACATATATAGCAAATTACAGCTCTTATTCGGTCCACTGCTGTCTGTCCTGTGCTAGTAGTGCAATATGTTGCCATATACCCTTGTGCCTTCATTCTGAAAGATCTTATCCCTGTGCTTTTGAATCCACCTCGACGTCGTGAACCCTCGGCTTCCACTCAAAAGCTCTTCTCGCTATGACGTTTTCGGGTTTGAAAAGCGTGTGCCTTATAAAGCGTCACTTTCGCCGTTTTATTTCGTTTTTAATGGGTTAATGGCCAGAGATTCTTACCAAACCCCTCATTCGAGACCATGGAAGGCGAATATATAAGATATATTCCCAGCAGGTTGGAGTTTGCTACACATTCCCCGTTTCAGAGCCGTATAAAATCGGTTTTATGTTCGTACTGAACACTTTGACTTTTATTCATTGTGATTTATTCCGGAATGACCAAACCTTATTAAGTTTGTGGCTACCAAAAAATTTAAATTGCTCTACATCCTCTATGATAGTTTGCTCATTGTTCACAACTAAGGGGTGAATGCATTGTTGTTTCAATTCGAATAAGCTCGGTTTTATTAATGTTCACGCGCATGACAACTTTTAATGTTTTTCCAGTTTGGGGTTCATACCATTTAATGTATGAGGCAGAAATCAAATATCATCTGCATAGTCCAAGTCACATAATGTCTGGTGTGGTCGCCCTTGTATACCATCTGGAACATTTCCGTCTGTTACTGAGAGAATAAATATTATTCAATATTATACAGTGGCGTGAGAGAATATTAGATACCAATATTATAAAATGGTGATAAACGAATCCTTGTCTAACGCCTCTTTAAATAAAGAATTTTTCACTTATTTTTCGCATATAGATTGCAGATCATATCAATGATCTTCTTTGGTATGGCTCTTTCTCGAAGAGATCTCCATATGGTATTGCATTTCTATGGGGAACACCCTTCTACGGACTGCTCAGTAATTATACGTAAAGTGTTTATATGGTCTACGAAGGATCTATGTGGCCTGTTTTTTCGTAATCGATTAATCATTATTTAAAAGATTATTGTTCCTTGTTGGCTTAGCATTCCATCGGCGGTAAGAAAATCAGCAGTACTCTTAAGCAAAATCACGTTTGAAAAGCAATCAAACTCATGTTCTTATACAAAAACCCATATATATTATATGAGAATTTTACACGTGTGCATCCTCACAGTTGCTAGATAAAGGTCGGTTTTTCTTCAAGTCAATATTGAAACTGTCCGCAAGCTCCGAATTATGTTCGTTGATAAGCGTTTTACATCGCGTGCACTACGAAAACTTATGGCCTTCTTTCGTGCAGGTTCACCCAAAGAAAGCTACTGCATTGATTGCTTTTTGGGTCGCTGGTGTTTTATGATGGATTCGTGGTTCGCTCACATTTATAAAACTCGTTTGGAACGGCAAACACTTCTTTGAAGTGGAAACACAATTGCGCTTATGGTTTAGTATAAGCAATAGTAGTAGCAGCCATCGCAGCCATCGCGCAAATAATTTTTTCATATCCAAATATTCATGCACGTTCGGCTGAGATGTTTACAGCCCCGGCCACACCTCGCTCACTTTCATTCACTAATCGTTCAATTTCATTCCAAAGATTTTAACGACTACTTCTGGGCTGACCAACTCTTTTGGACGATCGGAATGTTTGGTGTTATACGAGGGCATGTCAAAAAGTCTGAGACTTTTTGAATACAACATTAATTTTTGGATGAAAAATTTTTCAACACTTTCTCCAATTTTTTTTATACCTTCCAAAAATAAAATTTGTCCAGGTCATCAAATTAGTTATTTGCTTGTGAGATGATTTTAACGTTAGAGTCAAATATCTTCCGCCGAGCCGTTTCTTTAAACTCATGGAATTTTTGTCCTGGTGGAACAAAATTTTCTTTTTGGCCAAATGATGTCGTTTTTTCAAATCCTCATTAAATCGACCCAATAAATTGACATAGTATTTGCCATTGATTGTTTTACCCTTTTAAAGATAGTCAATGTGGATTATTCGTCGCCATAACTTTATTGGCTGACAAACCAACCTCGTCCTTCTTTGGCGCCGATTCATCTCGAGAGAAACCCAATGTTTTGCCTGCTGTTTGATGTCTGGCGTGTTGTGGTGGATCTGCATTTCGTCCACGGTTACGAAAAGGCGAAAAATCTCGTCCATATTGTGGTTGAACATGGCCAAACACTCCTGCGAAGTTGTCGAACGATTGCGTTTATGGTCTATTGTGGGCAAAAGTTCATCCATATTGCGGAAAGCTTTCTGATGTCGACCTCTTTTAGGCGATCTGAAAATTTGGCGTCATTTATGCTGGTATGACCACAATTGAACTTAGTACAGCACAATTGAAATAGAATTTCTTTAGTTTCGGTGAGATTTTTTTTCGCAAAAAATATTGTTTAACCAGCACCAGTAGTCTGAGAATAGATGTAATTTATGTAATTATCAAGCTACCCTCGCATAATTTTATATTATATTTCCTGTAATATACTTAATTTTTGTATTTAAATTTTTTATTTATTATTTTTTTGCTTTAAATAAATCAAATTGTCGCTGTAGATTTTAAGCAAGAAATAACATTTGATACGTAGGGACAAAAAGCATATTAATAAAAATAAATTATTTTATTCCATTAATCGTGTGGAATCCATTAATTTAAGGAAAAAATTCGTTTTCTAGTCGCTGTTCTTTGTGTTGAAAACTTTTTTGTCGTCTAACTGAATCAGTTATTTTTTATCTGGCAGCAGTTGGCCGGTTTAACTTCAGGTGATTAATGAGTTCACAAAAAAAAACTTTTATCTTAATTTATGCACATTTAAAATTACAACAAACTGTCTTTTATGAAAAGCATTACAGAAAAGATGATCAAAAAAACCATAAGAATAAACAATAAGCAATTAAGCGTTTAAGCATTTAAGCATTCTTTTATTCTATTTAACAAAATATTAATAATAATTACACGAAATTGTCGTTCGCGTAGAAGAAACTCCATAATGGAATAGAGACCAGAAAGCACAGAAATTCAGAATGGATAAAAAAAACTTTCACAAAGATGGTCTGTCATGATTTCGTGCTCCTTCTGAGGACGATGTTGGGAATGCGCCTAATTGTGCTGATTTTTCAGAAAAACGTTATAGGAGGAATTTTTCTTAGTTGATGATCTGCGGGAAAAAATATCGAAGCATCCAGGTTGATTTCACCTAATATTGAACAAGAATGTTTGGATCGATTATAGATGACTGCCAAACTTCAGTTGACGCTTAGCAGATGGCAACTAAGGCTTGTGAATTTAAACAATTTTCGACAAAAAAAAATTATAGTTCCTGGTTGACAATAGATGGGGTACGATAATCGGTCCATCTATTGGAGCTAAAATTCCGAAATTCCGATATCACTGTATCTGCAAACGAAGCTTTTGACCAGAATAGAAACAAATTTTATAATGCTACACATACATATAAGAGATATAAATATTCTGGTTACAACAACTATATTATGATTTCTCCATTGTAATGGCAAATATATAATAGTTCTTCCTAAATATGTATAAATATATTAAACTTAAGTTCAGTCACGGCAAACAAGATCATTAATATTTTCATTACCATCTTTAAAAATTCAAAGAACTATTTTGAAATATTAGTGTTTTATTATTCTCGTAAATTTTTATTAATAAAGGTTCTTTCATTAAGGATATCCTATCTTAAAATATAAATAAAACAAAGTAAATGTGAGATACCATTTTATTCGTTTGATGTCATTATGTATAGAATATAACATCGCGTAAAATTCCGCCACGGCTTCGTTAGTTGCCAGGCATCCTAAATGTCAATTTTTCATGCCTCTGCCGCTTAAAAGAGGCTGAATTTTACCGATGGTATAAGTTATGTTGGCTTTGAGCTCCGCTGTGATTTGCAGCTTTTTGGCATAGACCTGCGGTTTAGAAAAATCTCACAAGAAAAAGTCTAACGAAAACGGTGTCCAGTTCACAACACCCCGCAAGAGATCCAGTTCAAATAAATTCCACTTGAGATGAACATGCTCTCAAATCGTTCGTGCAGGATGACCAATGTTGCATGGGACGAGCAGCACGTGGCGCTGTCCTGTTGAAACCACATGTCGTTGGTATGCATATCATCCAATTCAGGCCAAATGATGTTGGTAATCATCGACCTTTAGTGGTCTCTGTTGATGGCGATGACCAACCCTGTTCTTAAAGAAATATAGACGCCGCCAGTCCAAAATCCATGCTCGTCCAAAATTCGGCAAATGTGTTCATTGTCATTGCTGAAGATGATTTTGTCAATGAAATAGTGAGTTCTTCGGCTCTCATTTGATACTCTTTGATTTAATGTTGATCTCATCAATAATTTTTTTTTCAATAATTTTTTTTTGTTGACGTACCAGTTCATTCAGAAATGAAGGACGGTTATGGCGACCGTAAAATAGGCGACATACGTAGAACGTTGCCCGAATAAAACGCCAATTTTGATAGAACAATTTTATTAAATGCACCTGTTGTTGAAAACCATATCCGTCCATGATGATTTGGCAAAACAGACTAAAAAAATTGCTGCCAATTCCATAAATGTAGCTTCAACAAATATGTCAACAGTCAAAGTACAGAAGTCCCTATTGGAAGACCCTATGTATCATACTGCGATGTTGAAATTGCAGGCAAATTTATTATTCGGGATATTCTCCTCAACTATATTCAACCATTTGTTGTTGTTGTTGGCTTAGTCTACATTTCATTGGCACTAGTCAAGTTATCAGAACTTATAAGTTTTGTAAAGTATGATTGAATTCTATAGAATTCTCATATAGTATTTGTGGATTTTTGTATAAGTAAATGCGTTTTAAATGCTTTTCAAACATGATGCGGCTAAAGAGTACTGATGATTTGGTTAGCGCCAATGAAACGCAGGCGGGCATATATCATGCACCGCTAAACCAACAGCGAGCAATAACTTGTTTAAATAACTATTATGGAGAATATCTAGAATAATAAATTTAATAAATATTAAAATTTATTAATTGAATATTAGAATAGTGGAATATTAAAAAAATAGATCAACTGTTTATTGTATTAACTTTTTCATATACAAATATAAAGAGGAACCATTAGAAGTTTCACCGTCTAACCATTAAAATTAGCTTAAAATTAGTAGGCTGATTTAGATTCAAAGGCGACGATATTCTAATTTAAGAGATCCAATTAATTATTTTACATTCTTCAACATTTTTTTACGACAAAATTTAAATAAAAGCAATCAAAAAGCAAAATCATATAAACATTTTAAAGTCTTGCGTATAAATTAATAAAATCTTGAAATGAATTTAATTTATATTTTTGATGTTTTTCCAGACACCATAAAACATTTAGAATTATTTTATTATTTAGATAAAATTGAAGGCTTTTAGGTTGTTGTTTAACGTATTTATTTATTAGACATTTTAGATAAAAATTCCTCTAGCGTGCGAGCATGTGATGATGTGTTGGTTATAACTTTTTGACAAATTTTAAAGTCAGCTTGATTGACAGTCATAGAAATGTGATTTTATTGGGTAAAATAAAACGACTGTGTGAATCTATAGAGACAAATTCATTATTTATGACAAAACAGGCCACAAAGGAAAAGTTTTATTGCTTAAATTCTAAGTAAAATTATTCGATGCCATGTAACAGATTGTTACGACTCGATAAGTCGACAGAAAAGGCGAGATGTGTATTTCCTATATGGATTATTTCAAATTAATTTGAAAAAAAAAAATAAATTCTCATACATACATAAACACATACTTAAAGGTACTGATATGGCAAGTTGAGCCCTTTTCATAAATTTTAGAGACTTTATACAAATTATTAGAATCCACTACTGTGAATAAAGTTTCATGGGTTTTTTTAATGACAGTAAAAGTGTTCCATCGACCAGCGAATTTTCTTATATGCAAAGTGGAATAAAAATTTTTATTTGAACATGATAAAGTTTTGTTTCAATATTTATTTCTTTATTCCGATTTCACTGATGCTACAACAAAGTAACATGTGCATTTTTATAATTTAGTTATAAAAAGTCTTCGGTAGTGAAGACCTTCATTGCAATTTCACAGTAGGCGCGACGCAATTTAAAAATTTATACGATAAAATTTAAACGAACCTCTTAATAAAAATAAACTAAAAGTCGCTCTCCGTACAAAAACCTAAAATTTTGCGACTTAAACTTGGGACATTTTGAATCAGTACAGACATCGTACTGCTGTTAACAAACTGATTGAATGCCGGTAAACTGTTGTCTTACTGCAACTATTAAGGGGTACTTCAAGTGAAAATCAATTGATAAAACGTATATAAGACCAGGTATGTAACTTCCTTACAGGATTTTTTTTAAAGACAACTTTTTTAAGTTTCTTTTTTAAAAGGTACTTTTTGAAAGAGGTATTTTTTTTAATGTATTTCCTTAAAAAATGCTTTAAAAAATATTTTTTGCCAAAACACTTTGTAAAAAAAATTTGAAGAAGTAATTTTTTTTAAGAATTGTTTATAAGAAATGTAATTTTTTATAAACAAAATAAGGTTCTTTTTTAGGTACTATTTCTAATAGGGTACTTTTTTAATATACATTTTGAAATTCTGTTTCAAAGAAAGACATGTTTTTATTAAAGGTATTAAAAAAAAGATTTGTTACGTTGCATTTTTTATTGGCATTTTTTTAAAAAGTTTGTTTTTCAAGGAGGTTCGTTTTTAAAAACTACTTTTGTAAAAGGATTCTTCCTTAAAAAAAATTCCTTTATTATGGCTTCTTTTTAAAGATACTTTATTTAAGCATACGTATTTTAATAGGCACTACTTTTAAATGTGTTTTTTAAAAGGTAATTTTCATAAAAGGTACTTTTTGAGAAAGCTGTTTTTTATAGGTACATTTATAAGGCACGTTTTAGAGGTACTTTTTCAAGATACATTATCAAGGCACTTTATTTAAAATGTAATTTCTTACAAGATACTTTTCCTGAACGGAATTTATCTAAAAGTTTCTATTATAAGAGGTACTTTTTTAAATAGTTACCTTTTTTGTAAGGTACTTTTTCAAAAAGGTACTTTGTTTAAAAGGACTTTTTTTAAAGGTACTTTTCTTAAAAAGTACTTTTTTAAATGGTAGTCAATCATAAGGTACTTTTTCGCAAGGCACTTTCTTGCAAGGTACTTTTTTAAAAGGTACTTCCTAAATGAGTCACCTTTTTCAAAAATAACTTTTTAAAAGATTTTTTAAAGAAGTATTTTTTGACGAAGTTCTTTTTTAATGAAGTACTTTCTAGAATAGATACCTTTTGCAAAGAGTACTTTTTAATAGGATATGTTTTTATTATTATTTATTTTTGTGAAAATATGTTTTTCTTAAAATATGCACCTTTTTATGGGTACTTTTATAAATTTACTAATATACCATTCAAAAGACTTCTCAGAGAAGAACGCTGCATTAAATTATTGTTGATTTCTGTTGGATACGTATAAATTGTCGAGGTTGGATATAATTAGAGACATACATTTATGCATGGGATGACAAAAATTCTTGGTGGGCACTTGAAGAATAATTTGCCATTACAAGTAGTTAAGTTTTCCTTGAAAGAGTATCATACTCTTTCAAGGAAAACTAGTGTAACAGGCATAAGCCTAATCAATGTGAAATGAAATGTAGCCTACTACTTCCTACTGCCATAGAAGAAATCGTTAAAAGTTTTGGAAAAAAACAATTAGAAGAAGCTTATTATAATAAAAATATAAAAATGATTGAAAAATTTCGATTTGTGTTGTCACTCACTGTATGGGAATATAAGTTTTATTTTCCCCCCCCAGCTGCCACACACTTTACAAATCTCTGAAAATAAATCTCGTCACATGGCTTAATGCTCATATTCTTTACGAGTATATTCTGTTAAAATTATCAAATATATAAAATGTTCAATTTCATTAAAAACTTTACAATAATTTTATTATTTTTTCACATTGGGTGTGTGTTGTATTGGAACATGTTTTTATGAACCAGATACGAAATATTCGTACATTAAAATACATTTTCAAAAAAATCAACAAGAAAATCAACATAAATAAATTTAAAACGTCATCCTCTTTTATTGTTTATGGTAATATTTGGCAAATCTATGCGAAAATACATGTATGAGTGTGTGTAATACTAGTTGGTGCATTTGGAAACTTATTGACATTTGACCTTTTTACAATGGCAATGAGTCGTAACCAGATATAACAAACATAACGAACAAGAAAATGAAACTAAATTACGAATTTCAATCCCCAACCTATTAAGCTGCACTAGACTCGATAGTACAATGACGAGCGGCATAAAACATTGGAGCAGTGCAGCATTTGTGAACACAGGCAACAAGCCTAGATGCCTGCCAGTTTGCAAGTTTTTTTTTTATTTTTTGGATGGCCAAACCATGGCAGCATTTAAAAATTGAAAGTGTACAAATTTAATTTTAATTTTTTTTTTCGTTAACTTTTTTAGGGGTTTTTGGTGCTTATTGTGTGAATTTGTAAAACCCGTTTATTAGCCAAATTTGGGTTGAACCACCAACACACAATCAACCGACAAGACCGAAATTACCGCCACTAACCACATCATTGCTCTATAAAAATAGAATACAATAACTTCGACCGAATAGTCTGTCTCCGATGGCAGTATGCATGTGGAAAAATCAGCACAGCAAGAGTCATTCAGTCAGTCATTTAGTCTGGCAAGCAGCAGCAGCAGCCCAGCCTTAATTTTTTTTCTTTATTGTGCTTTTATTTGCAGATAACAAAACAATTTTCAGAACTTTGAAAGAAGTTTGCTTAAAATGTTAATTTATTTAGAAATAGCGCATTTAAGGCTGACGGGTGGGCTACTGACATGGAGAACCCATTCAGGAATGTTTATATTATCTTGGTTGAGCTGCCAAATAGATTTCAAAATGGAACTTTCAGTACCTACGAGTACTTTATCCCTCACTAACAATTAAAAGGACTCTTGTGGGCACCGGCACACTTAAATTAAACCAAAGCCGTGTCAAAAGCACGGTAAGTATCGAATTTATATAAATAAGAACGAGATTTGGAATTGATTTTAAGCCAAAACAAAATAAACAAAAAGTGCACTTGATGTAAATCAAAAATGGCCTTGAACAAGTCAGATTCCTGCCGGCTATAGTCCATTCAATATCATTCGGGGTGTTTTTTTTAATTCGGTCCTAGAAGAGATCTGATTTAAACAACTTTTGATATCTAAATTTTTAATATTCCTGCTATTATTTGTTTAAATTTTAATTTCATTCTTTATGTCATCGGTTTTTGGCCCAGGTATCGCCATTGATCACATGTTCATAAGCAAAAGCTTTTAGTGGCTCAGCCAAAATAACTTCTTAAATAGTAACAGCACAAAGTCAATACGAGGGCGGGTGAATAAGTCATTGATATCCACTGATAACGGACTACTGACTTTTATTTAAAATTTTGCGATGTTATGTTTTTCTAAAATTTGATTATATTTTCGCAATAAAAATATTGGAAGTCGAAAGAAAAGTTTTTCTTCGCACGACTGTTCCTTCAAATGCTGATCCTTCGTAATCCTTCGTAACCAACAATCAAATAGAATTCTTGACCATTGTTTATTTGATCTGCTCGTCAGCTTTTTTATGATGATAATCGGGCAGATTTTCTTGGATGTCGAATCGCTTAATTTTTTATGGCTCCTCATTTCGCATTTTTTGGGCGATTATTCGCACAGCCGTAAAGTTTCCGCCCTATAAAGTCCATTCATTTGAAATTAAATAAAATTGGTTCAAAATGATTTCACTCTTTTAGTTAGCAGCTTTAAAGGCACACAGAAAACCGTTTTCTAAACGAACCAAAAAAAAGAAAAGCAAAAGTGATGCAAAACTAGGCAACCGACTTTGCAACATAAAAAAAAAGAAAATTAAACAAGAAACAATAAAATATAAAATTTAAACTTTGATATTTTTAGACAACAAACTGCAACTGCAACAACAACGGCAGCAGCAACAACAACAAGGAACAAAACAGATTTCAACAGCAACAACAAACAACGAGTTTTGATTCAAAAATATTGTAAAATACATACAAAAAAGTTGTTGAAAAGTTTAATAAACTTTAAAATTTTCATAAAAACGAAAGAAAAAAAATTAAAAGCGAAAAAAACACAAATAATGACAAGTGAAAACAACAGCGATGATAAAAAGTTTTTCATTTTTTGCTTTTTTGTTCACAACTTATCGAACTTTTTTTAAATAAAATACATAAATAAATAAATAAAGGTTCTCCTTTTAATCTTTTCCAATATTCTGTCACAATTTTGACAAATGATTTCAAAAAATATTATTAATAGTTTTCTATATTTCTTAACAAAAAAAAAATAAAATAATAAAACAGAGCCCAGAATAGTGAAGAGTATTTCAAAGTGGAGACACATGTGTTAAAATGCTTTTGGGCGACATTTATTGGCAACCTAATCATTGACATTAATGTCACTTTAGGAATAAGTATTATTTTTTTACATTTTAGCTGAATTTGTGCTATTTTTATAATTGTTGCTTCAATATTTATTGCCATCATTATCAGTTTAATAGTCACCATTATTAAGTTCTATGAATTTCACGACCTGAGAACGATTTATGTGAAAGTAAAATTGAAAATAATACTTTAAGTCTCAAAACAAAACGAAAAAGAAATATAAAAATAATCAGAAACTAAATGCGAGCTGTTGAAAGGGAAAACAAATAATACTTATTTTACGTTAGTGAAACATAAACGAAAATTTATTCCCGTTTGTTAATATCATCGTATGGCAGAGTGACCCGAGACGATCCGATATAACTTTATTGTATTCTCACCTTCTAGGGGAATGTTGTCACTGTGATTCTGGAGACCTTAACGTTATTACTGCGCCGCAAATTCGCAACCTATACGAAACCAAAAACTAGGGAATTTTAACTCCCGCTTTATAATACTTTTTATCAAATCGCTTTCTCGAGAGATGGCTCTTATGATTTTTGGCAGACCCCGACCATAAAAACAACATGTGGACCATATTGAAATAAAAATCAAATAAAAATATTGAAAAATGGGAAAAACATTTGAGAACATTAAACAGCAGGCAAATTATGCATTGCAGTCTGAATAATGGCTAAATGATATTACAGAGGTCTCGCTGATGTTTATTTGCAACAAAAATATGTAGACGATGCAATGTTGCACATACCAACCAATCAATTCTTTAAGAATCGCAAACTAAGTAATAAAATATAATAAAACAAGTACAAATTTTGCATTAAGACTTTCCTATCATGTAGTCAGGGTTGGGCAGTATTTGAAATACATGTATTTGAAATACGTATTTAAAATACAAATACGTATTTTGTATTTTGTATTTTAAATACATACAGATTTTTAAGTATTTTGTATTTTGTATTTTAAATACATGTCCTGAAAGTATTTTGTATTTTGTATTTTAAATACATGATCAGCAAGTATTTTGTATTTTGTATTTTAAATACCGCAAACCATGTATTTTGCCCAACACTGCTCATCAGGACCTGTAGAAAAATTATTTTCTTCAGCAGGTTTTATTTATTCTCCAACAAGAAACTGTTTGTCTGATGCTACATTCAAAAATCGGATATTTGTGAAAGGAAACAATTGTTTTGTTAATTAGTTTTATCTAATGTATTTTATGGTTTAAATAAAAACGGTGTGTGTATCTCATATTTTTTATTTTATTTATTTTTTATTTATTTATTTCAAGTCTATGAATTTACAATTCTTACAGACTGATTACATAGGTATATTTATATATGTATTTAAGTATGCAAACAAAATATTACGTTTTATTAGATTATCATTTAATGAGAAATCAATATAAGAGTATTATTTAATAAAATCTTGCAGCTCTAACAAAGGGATCAGAATTAGCATAGTTTTTTCTAAAGAATTGTAACACATACCTCATTTTAAAGGCAATTCATCCTAGATTTCTTATATGTAAAGACTTTTTACCAAAAACATTTTGGTCTATCGAAAAAATTTATTTGAATTTTTTGGTGCACAGTACTGTTTCTCTGAGGGATTTTTCACCTCATGGAAAAACTATAAATTATTACGGGACGACACATACCTCCTTTTAAAGGCAATTCATCCTAGATTTTTTATTTATAAAGACTTTTTACCAAAAACATTTTGTTCTATCGAAAAAATTTATTTGATTTTTTTTGTGCACAGTACTGTTTCTCTGAGGGATTTTTCACCTCATGGAAAAACTATAAATTATTACTGGACGACACATACCTCTAATAAGACCTGCAGTATTATTTTTGATTCTAGTTTGAGCAGGACTAGTACATCTATTAGATAGGTTATTAGTAGTTAATAAAGTATTAACAGGTGATCTTTCGGCGGCTGTAGACAATTGAGTAGGTTGGCTCGTACGTTGAATAGAAGATACGGTACTGGTATTAACATTACCTAAATACATACATGTACATGAACTGAAAGTATTTTGTATTTTGTATTTGAAATACGTGCAATAAATGCAAGTATTTTGTATTTTGTATTTTAAATACATACAGATTTTTAAGTATTTTGTATTTTGTATTTTAAATACATGTCCTGAAAGTATTTTGTATTTTGTATTTTAAATACCGCAAACCATGTATTTTGCCCAACACTGCATGTAGTTAATAAATTATATTTTAGTTCGGGCTGTTTCAAAACAATCAACTTTTGGCTTCTGTGAATATTACAGGGGCCAAAGCTTAGCATTTCTCCCAAAATTTAACTTAGAAAATTGTCAATAAGTATAAGTAATAAAAGTAACTGAAATAACAACATAATATATAAAGGGTGGTCCAACCATAATGCACGATGTTAATGGTGAGTCACACCTTAACGTCAAGATTTTTGCCCAACTTATTTTGACATTTATTTTTTCAGTGTTGGATAAATTCAACCATGTAAAGGTATACAGTTGAGCAGCGCGTTGTTGAAGGCTTTAACGAAAATCGGATTTAAAAATCGATTTTTTTTTGTCAGCATAATCGACTACACTTTCACCACAGCGGATTTCTTAACAAGCAGAATTGTCGCATTTGTGCAAATGAGAATCCAGGAGTGATTGAAAAGTCGATGCATCCACTGGTGGCGTCATCGGCCGCAATTGTTCAAAAATTAGGTCGGCCAAGCAGTTACCGTGAATGGTGTTCGCTATCGCGATATGATAACGGACTTCTTGTGGCCAGAAATTAAGGAAATGGACCTGGACGATATGTGGTTCTAGCAGGATGGTGCCACTTTCCGCACAGCCAACGAAACAATGACTATTTTAGTCGAGAAATTCAATTGCCATATTATCTCATGTCGTGGCAATAATTGGCCGCCACAATCATGTGATTTGACCCCGTTAGACTTTTTTCTTTGGCGATATTTAAAAGAAAAATTTTACGTCAATAATTCAAGAACAATTCAAGAGCTAAATGATGAGATAATTCGACATCTTAACGACATTGAACCTCAATTATGTCACATAGTCATTTAAAAATATGGACCATCGGAAAAAGGCATGCCACCTAAGCCTTGACGAGCATTTGGCCCATATTTTGTTCCACATATAAATTCCTCTATCACAATAACAAATATTAAGATAATTTTCCGAAAACTTTTCGTTTTAATTACAATTAACATCATGCGTTTTGGTTGGACCTTATAAAAAAAAAACATTCTCGACATGTTTTAACACTTCACTTTTATACTTAAATGCAACTAAAAGTGAAAATATATTTCAAACCGCCCAAGACTTTTTTCTTATCTGTTGATTTTTACATTTTATATCAAAAGTTGCCGCGTATCAAAATTACAATCCAATCAAAAGTTATGGTTTTTTTACCGCCTCCTTGTCAAATGCATCAAAGTTGGGTCCTAATGTGGCAGGAACCAACAGTAATCTTGTAACATAATCTAACCTGGCCTGCAAGCGCAGTGGTAAAAGCAACGTGATATAACGCCGAAGGGTATTTACATATGTGCCCACATTCGCATTAGAACTGTAATAGGAAATCGCAGGATCAACGCTAGTCAAAGTCTCAAGAAGCATTTAACGCTTTTAAAGTTAATCGCTTGGAGGCACCTTAATTAGAGTGCAAATATTATTTTGAAATTATTTAAGAAGTGTAAGCACTTTGAAAAACAATAATCCAATTTCGCAAATTCCGTGCAGAATGTATTTTTAGGAAACTATAATTATCGTAGGTGATATGCGAGGTGCGTTCAAAGAGTAAGGGTATTTTTTATATCCCCGATAAATCTACAACCGATTTTATTTAATAGTTTTTGTAATTATGGCAAGCTGGGCTCGATTTTAAATTCAAATATTACAAGTAGTTGGCATATTGGAGATTTTTACTGTCGAAAAAATGTCGCAGGTAAAAAATGGAATTAAGTGCTCTAAAAGTGCTAGAAATGTTAACAGAGGCATATAGTGCATCTGCTCTGATTGAAAAGAAAATGTTTAAATGTGGTACAAGCCCTTCCCAGAGGTCCGAGCACATTCCAAACATGAATTTTGCTCAGGTCGGCTCAGCACGTCAGCAACTGAAGAAAACATTGAAAAAGTACAGGTAATGTGGTTAAAAAATCTTCGGATCACTAGTGATGATGTGTAAATTTTTCCGATGGTTTGGGCATTAGAGATGATTCAGTGGAATTTGTTCCGAAATATTCTGATTTTGACCGCAAGAACTGCCTACTTTTGGATAAAAAAAAGCACAATCACGCCTCAGCCATTAAAATCGCCTGTTACAAATTTTAAAAAGATCCATAAAATGTACAGATTAACAACGATTGCGAAAATAAGAAGACTTAATTCTATACAAAAACTGCATATTAGAAGCATTTGAGGATGATTACTTTGAAGGACATGATATAAATAATGATGAATTTAAAAAACTCACCGTACTTTTTGAACAAACCTCGTATATAATTATAAATACGTAATAAAACTTTTTATTTTATTTAGATCCTTTTGCTGACCACTGATTTCCCAAAATAGATTCCAAACTAAGAAATCAATAGCTTAGCCTAGAAATAACAACTTAAATAGAATTGCGAATGGCCACAAATCTAAATAGAACTAAATTATCATCTGAAGTAGAAACGTGTGTGAGATCGTACGTGCAGACGTATGTATGTACGAACGTACGTATGACTATTGGTAAGAGCGTTAAAACGACATTGTTTAAAGCCAAGTTGGGTAATATTACGGCGCCGGCGCATTACGATCCTATAAACTACAACATTGCACCACCACACATCACTGGCCAACAACATTTGATTTTTTTCAAAGCAGCTGTTCTTAATTCTTTCACTCTGTTTTTATTTCAAGTTTTCTGCTCTTCTCTTCTCGGCTTATGTTTTCTAAGACAATCTTGAGATGTTGCATCACCACCATACTCGTACGTGCTGCTGTGTTAAATGGGTGTTGGTGCTGGCTGGTCCTGATGCTGATGCTGATGTCGTTGCTACTGCTGTTGCTGCTGCTGCTTTGGCTGCTGTTATGATGGTTTGTTTTAGTCAATGATGCTGTTAGAGTTGTTTTATCTGTGTGTGTTTGCTCTCCTTTGGCCAGTTTATATTTCTAACTACGGTGGTCGAGATCTTTGCTTTGGTCACAGTTGCAGACAAACAGTCATTTTAATGTACGCCTGTTCGGCTGTTTGTCTGTCCTAATGTCCGTCTTTCTTTCAGGCTGTTTATGTTGCACATGTGCAGCCCCTTTGGTTTTTTGTTTCCTTGAAGCAGAATCTCAGTTTTTCATAAAAAACAGCATCTGTTTTTAAATCTTCTTTTAAATGACTTTAGTTGGAAATTTTAATGTGTCTGCGTGTGTGTGCGTTTTTTAAGTTTCTTTTCAACTGATTTGAACAACATCTTCTTATGAAATTATAGCTTGTTGTTGTTGTTTTTTGGTCTTGTTTCAGGCTGGCTGGGATTTATAGCCTTTTTTAATATTGTTGTTGTTGTTGTTGTTGTTGTTGTTGTTGTCATTGGTTAAAAGCTGATGATGGATCAAGAATTTTGTATTAAAACGTGTTTGGAGTTTTACACATTTTACTTTTCTATTTTTATTTTTCGCAAACACTTCACACTAAGTCCGTGAGGAGTTGGCTGGCCGTTGAGTTGGCTGGTGAATGTATTGCATACGGTTTAATATTAGTAGTCGATTTGGTAGTCGTATAAGTTTAGAACGCAAGGTGTTTTTTGCTATGTTCTGCCAATCGTTCTAAATATCATTTTATTGTTAATGCACAGTGGGTCTGTAATGAATGTTGAAGGAAATGTTTTTAACTCATCACTTCTTTCTTAAGGATTCTAGTTGTACCATTGGGGGCAACATTTTGAAGGAAGCACATGCTTTTTTCGGAGGACGCTATTGATTATTGATATTGATTTTTAAACATTCCGCTGCCAAAAAGTAAGATCTTAACTGTTTTCGAACATTGAAATTTTCAACAGATCTCGGATGCTACTCAGACTGGCTTTGGGAATATTTTCCTATGTCTACGCATTATTGTAGTGTGTGCGTATGTGGTTGTGTATGTGTTTCAATAAAATTGGTTTATTATTGCGATAAATTGTCGATAAATTGCAAAGAAAGTGTCTTTTTGTAACGAATGGAAATTATTTTGTCAAATCGATCATTATCAGGTTCAATAATATTTCGAAGGTGAAAAAAGGCTTCGAATGTTGCAGTTTTCGTAACAGAAAATTTTCGAGTGTTTTTTTTCAAATACTCTGAAATTTTTCTCGGAAGTTGCAAGGATGACATGCAAGTTCTTTTTGTAATATTTTTTTTTAATTTATTATTAACTAAATGAGAATTCTCTTGAACACTACTGCCCAAGTATTCATTTTATACTTGTGGTCGAGTTATTTATTCAAGAATTAATTCGTAATAAGTACGAATCCGAAATTCAGAATAAATAATTCAACTCTATCATTGTTTGTATGAATATACTTGTTTCCATTAACGTAAAATCAGCTCCAGCATGTCAACAAGAAAATTTTGCCCCATAGTGCTCTAACAGTTTGTACCAACTAATTCAAAAGGTGCGTTTTAGTATAAGCAAACAATAAAATATTAACTAGTCTAACATTATTCAATCTCGGTATTATTAAAAGAGCTCATTTGGTATTGTCGTTGTAGCAATGCAACTGGAAGTGTTGTTGTCGTTATTATTATTCAACACAACAACTCTGTGGCAGTGGTTTTCAATGCTGTTCTAAGCAGCATTTTTACATTGATATTTTAATTTTTTTTTTTTTTTTCATATTCACTGGTATTAAGTCAAGTTAATGCGAATATGTGAGATTTGCTTTTTTGCAGCTGATTGCAGTCTTATACGCCTGTTATTAATGCTGCTGTTGTTGTGGTTGTTCAGTGGTTGTATGTGGTGTGGAATAATGAATGATATAAAATATAAATGCATTGGCAACATATAGTGACCAGTTTTGTTGATTCTAAAAAAAATCAAGTATTTGATCATACTTCTTTCCATCTTTGCTCTTTATTTAATACTTATAACGAAACATTAAAGTATTGAAGCAGAATAGAAAAAATAGAAGAAAAAGTTCTTTGTTTATTAAAGTTTAAAAAATGTTCCCATGGTTTGGAACTGATCAAGAATTGAACTAGAAAATTGTTAACAAAACAACAACAACAGCAATAATGAAAGCCGAATGATGGAAATTAACCCAACAAGAAAAAATACATTAATACAAATCAAAACAAACCAGGTGTATTTTTCTAATGTAATTATCTTAAGAAGAAAGGTTATATACACTACATAAACATTATATTTATGAGAGTTATTGGGTAGGGGCAAAAATGGTCTAACAAGCCCTGCCTAAAAATCGAAAGACGTGCTTTTTAAAACAGTGCCTTTCAAGCAAAGTACCTTCAAAAATACCTTTTAAGAAAATGCCTTAAAAACCACCTTTTGAAAAAAAGCCTTTAAAAGAATAAAGTACCTTTTAAAAAACTACAAAGCAGCAGCCTATAAAATAAGTAAAGGGTAATTTTAAAAATATATACTTTGACAAACTGTCTTTCAAAAAGTACTTTTTAAAGAAATACCTTTTAAAAAAGTACCTTTTAAAAAAGTATCTTTTAAAAAATATCTTCTGCAAGATTACGTTTTCCATAAGTATACTTTAAGCAAGTACCTTTAAAAAATACTTTCTAAAAAGTACTTTTTCAAAAGTACCACTGAAAAACCTTTTAAAAAAGTATGTTTTGGAATAGTATCTTATAAAAAAACACCTTTTAAAAAAACTGCGCATTAGAAAAGTACCTTTTAAGAAGAAAATTCCTTTTGAAATAAGTAGGTTTTGTAAAAGAACCTTTTAAGAAAAAACACTTTTGAAAAAGTCCCTTTAGCAGTATCTATTACCACTCAAAAAAGTACCTTTCAAAAAATTTATTTTATAAAAACGTTAAAAAAGTGCTGTCAAAAAAAGTACCTTTAAGACAAGTAGCTTTTAAGATGTTTTTAAGAAGTTAATTTTAATAAATTAGTGTCATATAAAAAGTTCCTCTTAAAAAATACCTTTTGCAAAAGTACCTCGTAAACAATTACCTTTCAAGATAGTGCCTTTAAGAAGTGTGGTTTAAAAAAGTGGAAGTGGCTTTTAAAAAGTGCCTTTTAAGAAAGTGTCATTCAAAAAAGTACCTTTTGAAAAAGTACCATTTGAAAGTGTATCTTTAAAAAAAGTACGTTTTAAAATTGCATCTTTTGAATAAGTAGTCTTTAGAAAAGTACCTTTTAAAAAAGTACCTTTTAGAAAAGTACTTTTAAAAAAAGTTATTTTTAAGAAAGTACCTATAAAAAGTACCTTTAAAACAAATGCCTTTTAAAAAAGTAGCTATTAAAAATTTACATTTTAAAAAAGTACCTTTTAAAAAAGTACATCTTAAAAGAGTACGTTTCACAAAAGTATCTATTAAAAAAAGTACTTTTCAGGAAAAGTTCCTTGGAGAAATTCCTTTTAAAATGTAAAATAAATGTTAACTTACATGTGTTTTTCAAAAATACTAAACGAACTTGTTTAGTTTTCCGTTGAGCCAAGTCTTACCTGAAACAATTGTAAAAGAAAATCACAATTAGAATTATGTATGTTATAAAAAAATTAGAAATTACTTGAACTCATCACCAATAGAAAACTACTACTATTTCATGATAAAATAAAAAATTGGTTTGTCATAGACAAACTTCATCCTGTGGCAGATTAAATCGTTTACAACTCACTCACTCTTTGCCCTTCACCCAAACACATTCTTTCGTTTTCCTCTCTTCCAGGCTACAGCTTTTTAAACCTTTTTTTCAATACGATTCAAAGAACAAATGTGGCTGGGGATACCTGAGCCAATAGTTGTTTTAGCGAATGCAAAGATGTTAATAATTTATTAAATTAAATATTATTTTAATGTTTTTGCTAAGATGTACTAATAATACGTATTTTGTTTTAAGAGTATCATCTTTAGTTTTCGCTTTTAGTGCTGCTCGGTTACTACCACAAAAACCACAAGAAATCAATTCCAGGAATTTATCTTCCGTTCACGTTTTTTATTTTTAAGTTTTATTTTTTTATTATTATTTTTCAAGCAATATTTTATAACCTTAACATCCAGATTTACTTTGACTTTAACTTCAGGAACAGAGTGGAAAAAACTCAAAACGTGCCTTATATGATTTCTTTTGCTATTGTTGTTGACAGAAAGGATTGGCAAACTATTATTAATGATAAATGGAATGAATGTTATTTTACCAGCACCTTGGGTGAGATGGAGAAGATGATGGTGACAACAGGAGATAATAAAAGAAGACTTATAAAAGGAATTTTTTCTATATTCGGTTTTATGCAGAACTTTGTGATGATCTTTTGGTGGTATTTGGTGTGAAATTTTTTTAAATAAAAATATAATGTATACGATAATTCATTGGTAGTTCAGTATTCATATAATTTATGTTTAAATGGTTTTCGAAGGTTTTAAAAGGTTTTATTTTTCAGTCTTACCCGATTTAATTTATAGAATAAGAAGTTAATGGATCTTTTTGGTAACATTTAAACAAACATATTTCTCTATATGAAATAGTTACTCTATTCGTATTTGAAAACAATAAGAAAATGAAATGTAACTGGCAACATTTAAGCAACATTTTCCCAGCCTGTAAAAAATATTAATGTTATATACTTCATACAAAATTAAAATAAAATAAAATTCTAAATAAAAACGACAAAATTCGAAAAATTTAGTTTCTTATGCACGTACATAAATCAATGTTGCATATTCAAAAGCACAGGGCTTAAAAGTACTAAAAGCCAAAAACGTTATACTAAATCGTCAAGTGGATGTTATATGTTGCATGCCAAATTTTTCGTTTGAAGTAATAAATGTTGTTCAACATTTTTCACTAATTCAAATAGAGTACAAGTAATTAATAGCTGGCAAAACAATTTGATAAATGTTTGATTGAACTGATTATATACAAGGTAGCGCTGAAGTAATGCGCTAATTTGAATTGGCTGCCATTATGCTACAAATTAAAAAAAAAACTTTATCATAAACGGTTTATTTGAAAGTGTTAAATTAATGGCATTATTCTCTGTGCCCCAGAAATCATCATCCTCTGCTTGCACCAAGTTTAACAGCGTAAGTTAGCCTTGTCTGATTGTCAATAGGCAGCAATTCGTGAATAGTTTGCACTTTGTAAGAGATTAAATAAAATCTTTTACCAAAAGTCATTGCAAGGAACGTCTGCTGATGTCTAATTGTGTACATCATCGTCTCATTGATGTTTGTGGATTCTATATGACGTCTTCTGCAACAGTAGCGATATTATTGGTTGAACGAGCAATACGAGACTGGCCAATTCTTGCGAAATCTATAATGGACCCAGTTTGCATGAAGCGCTTAGCCAAACGCTTAATTGTTCGAGCACATGGAGGATGACGACGAGATAAACAATGACGAAATTCATGCTGCGTTAAAACAACAGACTGAAAATTTGTTGAGAACAAATTCTCCCTATAATTCCACATCATAAATGTCAAAGCACATTGACATTTGTCGCCATCGACGAAAATGGGGATTCACTTCAAATAATGACGTTACTTTTGAGCCACTAGTTACGACCCTATAATTCCGGATATAAGATGGATCATTGGAAGTTTTATTATAATTTTTATACACGTCCGAATATGAAAAAAATATAAAAAATGCAAGATATTTGAAAAGAAATTACAAATTTGGAGAGCAAGAAAATGTTCTAATACTAAACAATGGAAAAACGTAATAGAAAACAAAATAAATGTTACCAAACTCTTAATCAATTTTACTTTTAATATACATATTTTTTCAAAATACAAATTATTTACTTGTGATTTTCATATGTATGTGTGTAACCCTTCAGAAAACCTTAACGCGTTTTCAGTCTTCACGGTTTTTGAAATAAAAATTTTAAAGTTGCAAAATACTAATTTGGCGGATCACAGGTTGCGGATAGTGAAAGGCCTTTTATTATAAAGATTAGCTGCAAATAAGTGTTTTTTTTTCACAAATAAGCAGTCCCGGATAGTCAGCGGATGTTTAACTTGCTGTCCACATGGAGCAAGGTGAGTGAGTACCACCTTTTAATTTGTACTTCTCGAACCGGAGATCCATCAAACATCGCGGTTTCTGTTCACCTAATTGTTGCGGGTGCAAGCGATCGTTTGTACTTACATTAAGCTGTTCGCCTTACAACCGTGGAATATGTACAGCCACTTTGATGACTACGATGCCAGCACCACCATCAGACTAGGATGCAGTAGACTAATCGTTTGCTCATCCTTATAAAATAAAATTATCAAAACAAATATAAAGAGACAAGGTATATCTTTAGAAATAAAATTGAAATTTAGACGTTAGACTTTGCAATAAAGAAAGTATAGTAGATGTAGTAGAATAAATAGATACGAAGACTCTAATTAGAAAAAGTGTAGCAGCTAAAATGTGTAACAGTGTAAGCAAAACTTCAGCTGTAAGAAATGTAGCTTCCCATGGAAAACGTGGAAAAGGATACAGTTAGACGGATATGGTTAGACGGGTGCCCTCGTATTCTAGTGGCTAGTATACTAGACTAGTAGTTACAGGATAGTAGAATCGATCCCCGACGTAGATTCTGGGTGTTTTCTGCTTTCTGCCTTCTTCACTCTTATACTGATTCTAATTATCCATTTCCTATCTATTTCGGATATCGCAAAGGTACCAAATTACGGAGTTAAGTGAGCGAAAGTTGCCTGTTGAATCTAAAATAATTTACTACTAGAAGAACAACATCAAGAAAGGATTGCAATTCACACCAATAAATGACTAAAATAAAGCTTATAAACCTATTTATGGCCGTCTACTTTATAAACGTGATTTCTATATAAATGCAAATTTATCCAGTTTTATCGATTTTATAAAAAAACATAACATCCGTGTAAAGCGCGGGATGTGTGTACACACTAGTCGCACTAGTATCATTGATATCCATACATTTGCTTACGAAAAATTAATATATTCAACTCATACATATTCACAATTGAATGTTTATACAACAACGTCAAGTACGAAAAAAACCCTATTATAGGCCATTACTATTAATTTTTCCTACAGCGGATTTAAGTATAAGCCGGCTACAATTAACAATTTCTTTAATTGCAAACATTCATTTTAATTCGCTCTCAACGGATCTGTTTTTTATTTTTATTTAAATTCGAAAAATCTGGACGTTCTCGCTGTTAAAACCGGCAGGAAAACAATTTTAATTGTTAATTACAAAATTCTTACGCATTTATATAATTAATGCTTTATGCACAGCTGCGTTATAAAATTTGAAATTCTCTGTTCGTGTGTGCGTTTCTTCTTAAACGTGTCTGTCTCTTTATAAACATGTAGTGGAAAATTATCAATAAATTAATTTAATAGTTAAAAATAAATGAACATTTAATACAAATAACAAAACCAGGCAGGTTTTTTTAAATTCACTGAAAACAATTTATTAATAAAAAAAGTATCAATAAAAACGTAATATAAAAATAATTAAAAAAATTCTTCATAAAAAAATCATATTAGCAAAGTTGTTGCAAATATTTCCCTTAATCGTTCGCCCACACGATAGTACTCAACCGTAAACCCAACCCTGTGACCTGTAGCGCTGGAATAATAATTTATATTAAATTTTTACAAAGAACGATCATCAAAATCAATTGCTTTTATATGCACAATCGCAGTATAAACTCCTCTGTTGATAGAATTAAGCATAGAGTGAATGAGAGGACCACATACAGTGGGACCGTTTGCGAAATTAATGTAAACAAAAGACGGGCATCGAAAAACTATGCATGTAAGTAAATAGCTTTTATTTCTTGGAATCATTATATTCTAATAATTTTTGACTCTTAAATGTATATGTTGGCTGAAAGTACCCACCCATACTTTCAAACAGTATGCGAGCATTTTTATGCTAAGCACTTACAGTAAAATTAAACTGGCAATAGCTCCAGGTTGTGATAAAATCAGTAACATGATACTGTTGGAGTTACCTTGTATGGCGAAAAATCTAAGTATGTGTGACATTGCAATCCATCTACTCGTTTACATGAAACTCTATCTAGGCGTTTAAATGAAATTCAAAGCACTCCGAAATTTGTATTTTCGGAGTAATTAAAATTATAAAATTACAATATTTTGCTATAAAAATCAAAAGAAATATAAGCGATTTCGATCACAATTTCCGCAACATTTCCCAAACATGAAACAAATTAAAATTTATACCATACTAATTTTACAATAATTTTCGGAGTAATTTAAAAAATTTATCAAATTTTTTTACGATAATTTTTATATATTTTTGTTTTGAACAACCGACATATACTACGTTTATACGCGTCTTATTTGCAAATAAAAAAGAAGAATGTTGCCGTATAACTTTTTTATTGTAACTTATTAACTCACTTAAACAAGTCTTGAATAACGGCACTATTTGCAAATAAAAAGTAAGACGTTGCCACTTCATGAACGTTTTTTGTGTTTTACTTACCAAACAATCTTATTTTCGTCACATGGCATCACTAATAATAACACAAGTTCTGTATGCGATTTCCCGTATAAACAGTGAATTAGTTATTTGCAAATAGTTCTATTTGCAAATAAGACGTGCGTATAAAGGTAGTAATAAATTGCTGGCTGTTTATCAGAAACACCTAGAGCCTCTGAAAAGATTCGAACACATCGGTCTGAGAAAATTAGCATAGTACTCGTACACTACTTACTAGACTATGGTGCAGTCCTGAACTGGTTGAAAGTTTGAGACAAAATTTACGACACTCAACTCAATTTTAAAACTCCTAAAATGAGATCGACTTTAGAAAACTGATGTGGCAAAATTTTCGGAGTCATTAGCAAAACAGTGTTTGGGAATTTTTTTTTACCGATTTTGCACAAAATTTGCATCTTTGCAAATATTTTGACTAGTATTGACAAAATTTTATTTTATAAAGTCTATTTGATTAGAATTTTCGAAGTTAGAAAAAACGAAAACAATCCGTTTTTGATGAAATTTTAGGCTATTGAAGCCAATTAAATTTTGGGTCTCTATGAAAGCGAAACCCTCAAATTATTTTACAATGCTTAGAAGTATATATAAATCGGAATCGATCCATTTTTATACGACATCTAAAAATGTTGTTCCGATTGGTGAAGTTTTTCACTCTTGCCAAAATACTCAGGCTAATTTCTCCTCGAAATTCAAAAAGTCTAAGTCTGGTTAAAACTATTTTAGAAAATCGCAGTGAAATGTGATGAAGTCAGTAAATTTTTGTAGGATAAACAAACTATATTTTTGTTTAATTTTTTTAACACATTTATTTTTTTTTAATTATTATTCAAAAATGTATAAACAATAAATCCAGAATTTCTTAATATTAATCTAAATAAATAAATAAAATTTTTAAATTATTTTCATTTACCCAAGAAAACAACAGGTTCAAATTTTTTCTGTGCGTAAAATCTTTCGAGTGTAATGCATTTTTAATTGTCCGCGTTACTCGTATTAACGGGTCTCTCATTAAGGGCTCCCTATTGTCAGGCAAAGTGTGTGTTTTATTCATTTGAAAGACGTATCAGTGCCATTATGTACGGAATACAAGCGCAAATGAAATATCCAGTTTGCCGTGATTCTGGCGTACGATTTCGGTGTCCAGTTCGCATCACCTCCACTTGAGATGACCATGCCGTCAGAATTCTCGTGCAGAATGTCTAATATGACATGAGCTATGTGGCACGTAGGACCGTTCTGTTCTAACCATATGTCGTTAGTGTCCATATTATAAAATTTTGACTAAGAAAAAATAACAATCATAGAATTTTAACGCTGTGGATCTCATCAATAATTTGGTTTCTTGACGTACCCGTTCATCCAGAAATGGAGGACGATTATGATAACCGTAAAATGGACGAAGGGCGCGTAGCGTTACCTGAACAGAAAATCCATTTTGATAAAAACAATTTTATAATTTTCGCGCGCTGTTCAATTCAATATCCGCCCATGGTGATTTGCCAAAACAAATTGATTGTCAGTCAATCAATTTGACCGATTTAGCTTCAACAATATGCCCTCCACCAATAGTCCAAGCTTTAAAGTACTTATTGAAAGAACCGATTTTTATTTATCTATAAACATTTATATATGCTTTATTGTAATAAAGATTTAAATTGTTAACAAAACTTTACTTTTGTATCAATACACATGCAACATATTGACTTTGCATGGATTAATTCACAACACAAATACATACACAATTTATCTTTCATTGTAATACGTGTACAATTAAATATTTTCTGTGAAATACAAACATGCAACGATCCTTATAATAACAATGTTTCTTCAAAGGACGAAGGACAGACACGTACCAGCATGAAAAATGCGAAATGAATGGCGAAAAAATAAATAAGAACCACAATATAAAAATATAACAAATCAGACATTTCCGCTGTTATGGATAATTTTTAAATAAGAACGAAACACAGTGAAAGCAATAAATGCTTTGTAAATTAATGTTAAGAGTGGCACGTACAGTGGCGGACAAAGCAGTTTTATTAGGCCAAAAGTTAGGTGATTAAAAATGGAAAGCATAAGATGGAAATTCGGTAAATGGTTTACATCCGTCTCTTTGTCCAAAATTATGCTAAAGATTAAAATTAATATAAAATCAGATCACAATCATTATTAATGTTAATTATATTAACGACATTCTGAAGAAGTTTTAGCCATGATTTTGGCATATGACGTCATAATTCGTCTTTAATGCAGATTTGAATTCATTAAGTTGTGTGAGTGACAAAACTTTGATTTCAGAAATTTTAACTATTTTAAAGCTTTTTCGCCTCTTTAATACTTTTTTTCGTTTATTATGAAGTAATTTATAATTTAAGCAGTAGATTTTGTATTTCAAAATAAAATTTTACCACTTTTTCCCTTAAGTGATTTTTCGGGCCTTTTAGCGTTTTTTAGCCCATCCGAAGCTTTACGGCTTAGATTTTTTCCTTCATTGATTTCAAAACTCATGGATGATTTTTCTTTATGGTTTAATAGATGCAAAAGAACTTTTATTATTTTGAAAATATTTTCGGAATTTCTCGAAATTTCGGTATTATACTCATTTGTCTGCAACTACGCCGGTTTCGGAGATTTTTTTCCCCAATTTTCGACTTTTTCGTATGAATGAGATTTTTTCCCTAAAATATTTTTTTCTCAACAGTTGAAACCATTTTAAGGCCATTTCTAATTTTTTCCTTAATTTTCGGAATATTTTCATAGTGTTCGAATTCTAATTCTACATACTTCGGTAATTAATGTGACCACAAGTGATTTTTTTATAGTCCTTGTCATTATCAAATTTAAAGTATATGTCAATCAATTTCAAAGACCTTTTTTAACTTTCGTATAAAACTATTGGGTATTTAACATTTACTGTGATTTTGTACCTCCAGTGATCTGCTCTGCTAAACTGAGTGCAGTATGGGGATGATTTCATATAAAAAATTATAATGAGCGATGAAGGGCTTCATCCACTTAAAGGGATAAATTTACAAACAAAATATGCATTTCCGGGGCACGGAGAATCCACATGAAATTCGCTAGGAGCCATTGCATTCCCTCCAAGTGACTGTTTGGTGCGGGATTTGCATAGAAGAACTGATTATCCTTTGTTTTTTTTTTTTTTTTTTTTTTTTTTTTTTTTTTTGAAGACGGACCACTGTCACTGTAAATAAGAAGCGTTACAGGCAGATGCTAAGAGCGGTACAAACGTCAAGAACGTGGAATTATTGTTATCGTTTTTTTAAAAATTTTCATCGTTGTTTTCCTCGTCGTCGTGTTCCATATGATCGTCATATTAAGCGTTTAGCTGAGCGATTCGTGCAAACTGGGTTCACTGGCCTCATATTGTTTGCTAGTTCGACCGAGGAATATACCAACTCCTTATTATTATACGCTGAAGGTACCTTAGTAATCTTTAATGGTGAGCGTTACAGTCAGATGCTGTAGAAGTTGTTTTTTGTCACAAGTTGCTGCATTGTGTCTCTATCATTGTTGGTTTCAACAGATGGGAACAACGGCTCAATTAGCTACGGAAACGATGGAGATTCTGAGACACGAATTTCCAGGTCAGACTTCTTCCTTTCGAGACTTTTTAAAATCTCGCTTTTACCATAACAAACCACGAACTTTGCAGGTCTTGAAATCTAAACATTGAAAAAAAAAATACAACAATTTAGAGCCAGATGTGTAACGATCTAGAGTTCAAAAAGGCGTAGGCGCAATTGTGCATCAACTCGAAATGTGGTCATATAATTTTTCCCATGAATGTCATCAATTTTACAGTTTCTTATAAATTTTTTTATGAAAACCAAATGGCAGCCAGTTCAAATAATGACACTACTTTGCGCCACCTCGTATATAATTGGTTTTCTTTTCATTTCGATTTGTTTTGTTGTTGTGAATTTTAGTCACATTTTAAGCAAATTTAGACAATTTCATTAGTATTTGGACCATTTTTATTATTAATTCGATTAGTTACTTTATGCGGTATTTAAAGGCAACGGAATCTGAGTTTCATTTGCAAGATATTAAAAATGATTTCGATTTCAATTGCTTGTAAATTGGTTTGTGGTTGGGTTCCAGATTGCTATTCACAACTGATCCATTTCCTTTTATTCCTAAATGACCTCATCTTCACCCTGGTTTGCAGTTAAATCAATCGATTTCGAAACTGCTTTAGGTTAATATGTGAAATGAAAATTCGTTTCATTCCATGGCGTTATTAAGGAAAATCTATTTGTTTGCTTGTTTTTAAAAAGTCAAGTGATATAGAATTATATCGTATTCACATTTTGTGAAAGTTATTAAAAAAATTGTAAAATGGGTCCCGTAAATATTCTCGATTTAAGAAAAAGCAGCAGTAACATCATAAATCACTATATTTTTTTACCCACAGGAATGTTTTGTTCGCATCTATCCACAAAATTTTTAATTTTCAAGGAACATATATTTATGCAAAATTTTCTGCCAGCCTTTAAAGTGGTAAAAATAAGAGCAACAACACTGAAAGTGAAAACCACACAAGGACCAGAAACAATGGCAGCCAATGTTTGAACTGCAATTAAAAGGGTTGTATGACATTTAATTATTGAGTACGGCTTCCAGGTAATTACTATAAATGTTTCACAATATGACGCATTCGATTTTTACAATGAAATTGTTCGTTTGCTGAAAATTACTCACTGCTTGCGTGTTGTATGCTGCATTATGAGAGTGTTTGCATGTCATCTCGGATGCAAGTGGCTTGAAAAACTATACAGCCAGTAGAAATGCATTTCTCTCTGGTATGCTGTTGAAGTTATTTACACTTATTTGGAGTTTTATTGTGTCCTAGGCTACTGAACTATTCCACTAAAGCTAAAGCGGACCCTTTGGAGCCAGTAACACCTAATGGCATTAGTAACAAAATTACCTACAGGTGCAAAAGTTACTCTTGTAACCAGTATATTTATTTTTCGTCTGCCTGTAAACTTGAATTTAACTTCAGCCTCCGGCAGAGTCCCTAAGAAATTTCACCAACAACCTGCTATAAAAAAGGTCCTGACAGCTTGCTGCTTCTCATGGTACCAGATGAAACTCAAGGCAGTGCTGAATAAAAACTCCTTTAAATTATATCTTGAAATTTTTTTCATGTAGTCCAAGGTCAATTGTATCATCTTTTCAATACAATATATAAGACTAGAAAGGTGCTGAAAATTTCCATGATTCCCTCCGTTTGGAGGAACTCAACAGGTAGGAATAGGGAGTTGAAAGTGCATTTTAGGCTTCTATCGTCACCAAAATGGAATGTGTTCTAGTAAAAGTTAATGCATTTAGAAAAATTAAATCCTTTAATTCATTGGAACAGGAACATTTTTTATTAAGGGCTTCCTATCTTTAAATTTAAATAAAACAAAACGTGTGTGGGATCTAATTTTATTCATTTGTGAGGCCTATCGACGTCATTCTGTATGAACTATAACATCGTACAAATCACGGCTTTGTTGGATGCCACACATGCTATATGTCCAATTTTCTTTCTACAGCTACCGCATAAATTAGGCTAAATTTGCAGATGATATGGAATGGTTTATGTTGGATTTGAGGACGCTATGGCTTGTGGCTTTTGCACATAGACCTCCGACTTAAGAAACCCTCCACCGGGGTCAAATCGTAAGACCTCAGTGGCCAGTTTACATCACCTGCACGTAAGGTGATCATATCTTCAACTCGTTCGTGCAGCATGTCCATTGTGGCATGACCTGTGTAGAAAGTTGAGACGTTCTGTTGCAACCACATGTGGTCGGTGTCCATATCATCCAATTCAGTGCCAAAAGCTGTTTGTAGTCATCGATATACATATTGCACTCGCGGTCGTTTTCAAACAAATATGGACCGATGACGCCACCAGCTCAAAATCCACACCAAACAGTGATTTTTTTTGGGATGCGTTGAGCGCTCTTGATATCATCCCAAATTCGACAATTTCGCTTGTTGAATTACCCATTTAACAAGATTTTTTGATGAAAATTCAGGTCATTCAGCGAGCACACTTCATTGTCAGCGATTGTTTACCTAAAGGATTTGGGTTAGTTGAATTTTGTACAGATGCAGATCCAAGTCAAAACGCGAAATTCGCCAAGTTTTGTTCAGCGAAAGACCGCGGACAGCAGTGGTGTTTTCAGCTGATCTTGCGTTTCGTCGATGTACTGGTTTTGGCCCATTATTTTCTGAGCCAGCGGACTCAAAAATTTATCTACCATACTATGAATAGTCCTCTTGGTAGGACGATTATGGCGACCGTAAAATCGGCGAAACGTAACGTCGTTGGTGATTTGGCGAAAAATACTGAATCATTGACAGCCAATTTGATAGATGTATTTTCAACAAAATGGCCGCTATGAACTGTCGAAATTGTAAGTCCCTATTAGAATACCCGATATTATTTAAATGACCTTTTTATATTGTAAAAGGCTTCCGCATATTATTGTTAAGTTATAATTCCTGAAGAAGGCAACCAAAGATGCTTTCAAACATTGAATACATTTTGTAATAAATTTTGTTTAAATAATGAGGCTGAAAGCTTAATGACTCGGAAATTTGGTCTTTAATTTTTTATATAAGTTTTAAATAAATAAAAACTGAAATCTTTTAAATTTTGAAAGATTTTAAAAATTCCTTCACGAATTCAGTAAAAAGTTGGGTGAAATTTTCTGAAAAGTAAACCGCAAATCCAAGTAAAAGAAACGGCTTGGGCGCCATATGAAAATCATTTTGTACTCAAATTGAGTAAATTTTCCCAAATTTCAATTCATTATTTTCTTGCATGAGAACGGTTGGTATCCTTATTAATGGCAACGACCCTTATCAATCAGTACTTAAGCAAAAGCAACAATTCGTCTTTATTTTTCACTTATTCTCCAAACAATTTATCATTTTCACATGCACATTTATAACGGGTGGTCCAAATACATGTAGCTTTAAAACAATACATTAGCTTTGAAAACAAGGATATGAATTGTGACGCTGCTCTCATCCTGCCAAAACGAAAGATTATTTCAGTTCATATTTTCTAGTTCAGGTCATAAAAGGATCAATGCAATCATGGCTCTGTAGTGTTCACCATTGACTGAAATGGTGCTACTATAAAATCCAGATCAAACTGTCACTCTCTGTGGATGTATTGGATGCTCGACCATGACGCGCGAGTTTACCGATCCCAGGAAGCGGCAATTTTGTTTGTTGACATAGCCGCTGATATGCCAATGCGCCTCGCCAGAGAATATAATTTTTCGATCCAATTCGATGTTCGACTGTTTTGCAATATTTCCCAACGTTGTTCAAGCCTAAAGCGACTCATTTTGGACAGCGGAGTTATGGTGCTGGCTGATAGCCAATATCACATAAAAATGACATGTGAATTAAAATTAAACTTATATTTGCACCACCATGTTTCTTTTTTTTTTTTTTAACTCAAAACGCAAACATTGTAGTAGAATTATTATGTGCACAATGTCCCTTAAATTCTTCTTGTTCACTTCGAAATTTCCAATTATGCACAGAAGGCATTAAATATTTTTTTAAAACAAATTGGTTTGGCGTGCGTACGATATGATTGACGTTTAAGAATAAACCACATACTGGTATAAAAGAAATATTTAAGTTTGTATTATTTTGTATGGCTTAGCAAGCGGCCAAAACGCAGAGAATTTGCAAAATTAAACAAAAATTCTTTAAAATTTTTTTTCAAGTAATTAAATGTCAGCAACATGGTAACAAAAATATAATCATATATGGATGTTTGACGGCACCGTGGGCTAAAATAACATTTACAACAAATACTAATTTCAGTAAAAAGTTGTGGTTTTCCCCTTTTATCGTAACTTCCCACTAAATCACCGCTCACTATTATCAAGTCTTCCATGTTCCACTAATAAAAGTGGTGATCAATTGCAATATTTTATATTAAATATTTAAACTAATACGATTTTTAAACAGTTTTTCTTTGGCGATATTAAAGCAGAAATTTGTAGGCTGTCGTAGAGATCTTCGTAATTTTCAGAAATTTAAATCGTAGGATCAGATGTTTGGAACTGCTTAAGGGTGAGATCACATTTACTACAAGATTAGAAAGATCATTAGAATGTGTGTAATGGTAAATTGCCCTTTTTTTGTTTAGCAAAGTGAAAGTAGTTTGTGAGCTGTTGGCAATATGCAACATAAAGTATATTTTGTTTTATTGCTTACAAAGGGTTATGCATTTTTCGGTTCCAAAAGTGAAATAAAACACACATTAAGTTATGATTTCGATGAAACTTTTATTTCGTTATATGCTTTTATTTCGTTATAATGCTTGGACGAAATACAATGTCATTTAAATGACCGCCTCTTTAGTTGCAGCAGTGGATCCTTTTGAAATAGTTTTCGACCACTTTTTGGCACATTTCGGGCGGGATGCCTGAAGAATTTTGTTTTTTAAATGCTCCAACTTCCACAAAAAACTCTGACGGCATAAAATCGCATGATTTTGGCGGCCAATTGATAGCGTCAAAATGTGAATTACGCGTTCTGGAAACTTCAATGCAATAATCGGTCGTGTAGTGTGGCTCGTTGCACCGACTTTTTAAAACCTCATACCGTCAAGTTCATAATTTTCAATTGCAAGCCAAAAACAGTTGGTCATCAAATGGCCATAACGCATTGAATTGACGGTGAGGGTTCTTCCAGCGCCGTTTTCGAACAAATATGGTCCAATAACACCTGGAGACAATAATAATTTGCAATATCTTTTCCAAAATCACTTCTGGGTTTTCCGAGCCCCATATTAGATAATTTTGCTTTTTGACGTAGCCAACGAATGAGAAATGATCTTTGTAGATGAAGAAAATTTTGTTCGAAAAATCAGCACTGAAAACCTGTTGCTCTAGCACCCAATCAGCATATCTCCGGCGTTGTGAATAGTCAGCCGCTTTAATTGTTGCATGAGTGGGAGGAGTAAATCGAATTGTAAAACATGCTATAATGGCCCGGAGTACACGCCCAATAACAGAAAAGTTCGTGGAATCGACAAATTTGGATTATCCGTCGTCACACTTTCACTAACAAAAACGGTATTTTCGACAGAGCGCACATTGCAATGAATCATAGGGCTGACCACATTTGTAACGTTTCCATTCTATTAAAATTTCTTTATAATCGTGCCAGTTCTTTGCACAGTAGGTCGATTATATCGTCCAAAATCACACCGTAATGATTGAAAAGTGGTCACATTTGACCCACCACTTTTAAAGTAAGTTTTAAATATTTTAACGCCAATTCGGATGTAAATGCCGAACTTTTCACTAAATAAATAAAATGATAGATATTCAACTAGTAAAAGAATCAAGAATCTAGTAAAAGAATCATAAGATCTGAAGAGACGACGACCGCATTTGGCCACGAGAAAGTTCGTTTCCACTAGGGCAATGCAAGGCTGCACGTATGTGCAATATCCATGAATTATCCTACAAATTGTTCTCTCATTCGGCCTATTCTTGGGATTTAGCCGCGAGTGACTATTTCTTGTTTTCAACATTGACCAATTGGATCTGCGAAAGGGATTTGACTCCAACGATCAAATCATCTCACAATCAAATTCCCATTTTGATGACCTCCACAAATATGATTTTTTCAAATTTGGGACTGTATTAATCCATATAAAATCCAAGAGCTAAAAAGTCACTGTTTTATGTGGATTTTGGGATAACGGCGTCACCGGTCCACATTTCTTTAAGAAAGACGTTGGCCAGACCAACACCATCAAATTCTCTTGGCCTGAATTGGATGATATGGACACCAACGACGTATGGCGTTAACACGACGGTGCGAGCTGACACACAGCTCATACTACATTGAACATTCTCCACAATCGATTTGAGGGCATGGTCGTCTAACGTGAAGGTAATGTGGACTGGCCCCACCGAGATCGTGCGATTTGAACCCATTACTCTATTTCTTATAGGGTTTTCTTATGTCACAGGTCTATACGAATAAGCTACAGACCACAGCGTCCCTTAAAGCTGAAATAGTCCATACCATCCGTCACATTTAGACAGATTTATGCGCGACGGATTTGCATGGGGTTTTAATTTATACACAATGACTTCCATAGGCCTTTCCAATGAATGAAAAAATTCAATGATATACGCACACTTTGTTACATTTAAATTAAATGATAGAAAGCGCTTAATGAAAGTCCCATTAGTCCTTGATGGCTCTAATTTAAAGTATTAGGCTTGTGAAAAATACTAAATGAATAAAGTATTTAAAAAAATATATTGTCAGTAAAAATATAATGAAAACATCCTAAAATTCGATGCATGGTAAATATTTATGTTCCCCCAATTATTTTCACAGCCAACAACATCTGTCTTAACCACTTTATGTAAGAAAAAACACATATTCTTTGTAGTTAAATGATCGCAAGCAATAATAATTTATGGCCATGATATTTCCGAATAAAAGGACGTATTAATTATAACAATTAATACGAATTTCCATTCGAATTGTGGTGCGTAAATTACATACAATTTTATGTTGTACTATTAATTTTTTCGAAAAGCCCAACTAAAGAATGCAAAGTTGTTGCAATTAATGTTGCAAGTTGATTGTTTCTTTCTTTTTCTTTTTCTTTTACCAATAAATCTCATATCATTGTGTTGAAAGAAAACAATTTTAAAAAATATAAAACATACTTTAATGGAATGAAATTAAAAAGGAACACTTTCATCAGTTGGGAGGTGGTTGAAATAAACAACAAGTTGGCTCAACTTATTAAGTTGGTTGAAAACAAACTTATTTTTAATGCAACGCTATTTGTCATATATTGACACCGTTTCCTTAAAAAAATAACTCATATCAAGTATTCATTTCGTGGTAATTTAAAGTAATATTCCATAAGAATGAAAAAGTATTTTCGAACGTCGCATTCTTCTTCCGACTGGGTTTGTCTGAATTTTTTAATGAAACACCGATTTTAGGATAAAAAAAAATATTTTATTTTTCAACACAGTCTTCTTTGAGCCTTGTACACTTTCTTCAACATTTCCCCAATTTTTTTTTATCCTTTCCAAAAAAATAGGATTTGTGAAGGTCATCCCAAGACAAATTTGATTTATAAACAGACCGGCTTCGTCTATGTGCCATTTACAGTGTTATTTTTCCTACTTGTATGAGATATGTCTGGCAAACTTATTTTATTTCGCTAATATTTTAAGACAATAATATTTATTAATGGAAACTAATCTAATCAAATCATAAGGGTTTTATAGACCTTTAGGAAACTTTGTTTTCTTGCTTTTCCAAAAGTGAGGTGGTGAGCCTTAACTAGATAAATAAGGAAATCAAATACATTTCATCTGGGCTGTATTAGACATCGCCAACGTTCATTATGCGTGCTATTGTGGGTTTCCTAGAAAATTATGGCGTTTTCTTTTTTTCCATAAAACTAAACACAGTTTGCCCTTTCGCTTAAAGATATTAATATGATACTGAAATTTATCGAGATTGTACATAAAAAATTAATAATAAATAAACATTTGAATAATTAACTTTTCAAATTTATTTGATGCGGCTTTAACTGTTCATATGTCGACATTTTATTGGTCGCTAAACCAATTCATCTGTGAATTTTAAGCAGTTTGAAAACATTTAATCTCATATTTTTATGTCAAAAAAAAAATGCAAATAGAATACGAGAATTGTCAATCCTTTCTGAAATTTACAATATACATAATAATAGTAGGCTTAAAATGACAAAAAATAGGCAGAAACATCTTTTTGCTCTGTGCAAGGACCTGCTTAACTTAACTTAACGGACACCTCTCTAGCATTGTAGGTCCCATGATAAATTGCGTTTCATTACATTAAAAGATATGAATACTTCCCTTATAGCCTTTATTACAAAATATAAACTTTAGCTAGATTTTGTAATGGAAATAAAGCGAGAATTAAAAAAAGGTCCATTTGAATTTTTTTCGCTTTCTTTTGAATTTCGTTTCATTTGAAGCAAGGACATGCCCTTTACATCATAGATTTCATTTTTACTGAATTAATAATCAGAATATAGCCAAGATATGGCTGATATATACAAAATGATGCTTTCAAATTCTACGACTAATGACATTTTTTTTATAAACTTGTTACCAGAACACAGCCAAAATTTGCAAATTTTACAAGTTTATAAGGTAAATTCCGTTTCAATCACGGCAAGGACATGCTTAACTGATCAAATATTTTGAACTAGAATTAATGGTACAAAGTGATAGACACTTCGTTTGTTAATTTTAAATTGGCCTTAGAAGCATAAATGATTTGCATAATTGATAAAAACAAATTCCACAAAAATTATGCTTTCATAATGGTTTTCTAAAACAACATAAAAAAAGTAATTGAGTTGGTTTACCGGCCAATGAAATGTCAGCATATGAAAAGCTAAAACCACAACAAACACATTTGAAAAGTTAATTATTTAAAAATGGTGGCAATGAAAATTTCCTTTTTGAAATTTTTCTATTTATTTCTGCTATTATTTTAAAATTGATTTATTTTTTACAACCACTAGAAAATTTTGCGTGTCTTTACTCATTTACATCATTTTTGAAAAAAAAACAGAAAATCACTTACAATAAACAAAATTTAATTTTTCAGGATTTATGATTTAAATTTGCTTATTTTATGTGTCAGTATTTTAAACATGAGCTTACGACAAAAATAATTTGCTCTTAAAATCAAAAGTAAAAGAGAAAAAAAGTTAAAGGAGGTCCTGGTTTTAGATACCTTCAGATCAAAAAAGAAAAAAAACTGAAATCAAAAAAAAAAAAAAAACAAATAAAAAGAAACTGTCCACTGACAAACCTTGACTTAAGTAACAAGCAGGGTTGTTCAAGGATTTCTGGCACAAAGCAAAAAAGTCATCCAACGTAGAGAAATAATAAAATGTAAAACATATTTATACTAAATATGAATTAAATATGTTTAAAAAATACACAATTGAACATAAAAAGGAAAAGATATGAATAATGAAACAGGAGATGACAACACCAGCAGGGGCAGCAGGCAATAACAGCAGTGGCAGCATCAACAGTGTGGCAGCCAGCCAGCCAAGTTAACAAAACAACAAAATTCTCCAATTACACAACTGACATCAGGATACTTTGTGTCATTTTTTTATGATGATTCTTGTTGTGGTCATAAGCACTCGCACACATACACACATACACACACAGCCATGCACATTCTCCACAAAACTTTCAAGAATGTTGAAATAATTTATATTTGCTTTTGTACCCTGGTTTTAGGGAACAACATACCAGGTCACATCATACTCAAACAACAACATAAGAATTATATTGTAAACTTAAGTGGAGCAAAACCGAAAAAACATGAACAACTTATTGTTGTTGCTGGTGAAATTATAGACACAATAGCACATAAAAGCTGTAAGGAGAAGAAAATATTTTTAACGAAATAATCGTAAGCAGAGATGCAGAGCAGCAGGAAAAAAATGCTGTCAATACAATAAGGAAAAGGACAGGCAGAATCAGGCTGCCAGGCAGTTAGGGCTGAATGCCAATCAAAAATGTTACTTGACTAACAGCAGCAATAGCAGCAACATCACAACGAACTATCTCATTCTACTGTTTCGATTGCATGCCTCTGATGATGATGATGATTTTGATGTTTGTGATGCCAAAAGTTTGCTGACTATGTTGATGACCAGTGACAAGAGCATCAGCACTAACAATCACAGACCACAAACATTAAACAGGCAACATCATTAACAACAGCAGCAACAATAATGACAAGAAAAAGCAAGGACTTTTTTAGAATTACAAGTATGCATGTGTTCAATCGAAGAAATTCAATCTAAAGATTAACAAGTGCTCCATACACTTTTACCAAAACATACATAATACACATACAAGCAAAATAAACAGCACGACTTAAAAGTTCTTTAAAAATAAACTAATATACATATGTTGAAAAAGAACACATTTCACACTTTCTAGGCCTAGATTTATTTAAATATGTTGAAGCGTTATGGCGCCTTCTTTTCTAAAAAAGGGGATGTACAAGTTTTTGCCCTTTGAAAGGGAAAAGCACACAGTCCTGTAAAAAATTAAATTGTTTATTTTAGAGCCATAAATTAAAATTGGAGTGTTATCATATTGAATTGTCCATCAAAGGGTCATATTGAATTGTCCATCAAGGTTGTGCCGGTTGGAAAAATGCATTGGTATGCTTAGAATAGAAAACGGAGGTCTAAATCAGACTAAAAAAAATACCCATATTAGATCGAAACTGTAAATAAATTACCCTATATTTGCCCTTTAATTCACCGTGAATGGCAAAAGTTTAAAGGAATACTTTTCCTTAAATTAAAGAATTGAAGGAAATAATCAAATAATTATTTTTATGAAATGTGATCAATCAAGAACTTGTATGAAATCTATTAATTCTATTAAATTTTGTCACAAAATTAATGCATTAAAAATTTCCACTTCACAACGAATTCATTAAAATTTTTATTGATTAATTTTTTTTTAAATTAATGCATTAACAATTTTTTTTCATAATAAATTCAGTCAAGTATTCATTCGGTTAATTTTTTTTAATTTATGTAGTCAAAAAGTATTATGAATTCATTGAAATTTTATTTGATTTATTTTTTCTTTATAAAATCAATGTATTTTAATTTATTGTGAATTCATTTAAATTTTAAATAATTAAAATTTTTTTAATTAATGCAATAAAAATTTCGTTTTTCATGACGAATTAACTAAAATTTTAATTCATTTAATTTTTTTTTCATAAAATTAATGCATTAAAAAATGTCTCTTCACGACACCAATTCATTGAAAATTTTATTGAATAATTTTTTTAATGCATTCGAAAATTTTATGTTTAAAATGAAGTCATTCCAGTTTTAGTTGGTTTAATTTTTATAAATTTTGTATATTCAAGAATTTTTACTTAATATTAATTCATTTAATATGTTTTAATAAAATTATTGTGGTCAAGAATTCTTAATTCATTATGAATTCATTTAAATTTTAAATCATTAATTTTTTTCTAAAATTAAAGCATTAAAAATTCGTTTTTCATGACAAATTGACTAAAATTTTTATTGAATAAATCTTTTTTTATTAAAATTAATATATTCGGAAATTGTAATTCATTTAATTTGTTTTTATAAAATTTATGTATTCAAGAATTTCAACTTCATAATGACTTCACTTAAAATTTTAATTCGTTTACTTTTTTTAATAAAACTAATGCACTTAAAATTTCGTACTTCATGACGAATTCACTAAAAAAATTTCATTTAATTGTATTCATAAAATTATTGCGTACAAGAATTTTTAGTTCATAATGAATTCACTAAAAATTGTTATTGAGTAATTTATTTTTGTTAAAATTAATGCATTCGAACATTTCACGTTCATGATCAATTCATTAAACCATTAATTCGTTTAATTTAAAAAAATATGTATTGAATTATTTTTTTTTTATGACGAATTCATTACAATTTTGATTTAATTAATATGATTTAATAAAATTTATGTATTGCAGAATTTTAAAATCATTATGAATTCATTGAGGCTGTAATCATGAGAATCATTTTCATAAAATTAATGCATTCCAAAAATTTACTTTGTCATGAATTCATTGAAATTTTAATGCATTTAAATTTTTTCACAAAATTATTGCATTCGAAAATTGTTCCGTTCACAACGAATTCATTAAAAATTTTATAAAATACAATTTTTTTAGCTAAAATTAATGCATTAGCAAATTTTTAAATCATATACATAGTTTGTTTTTACAAAATTTATGGTATTCAAGATTTTTTACTTCACAATGAATTCACAAAAATTTTAATTTATTTCAATTTTTTTAACAATCAATAAATAATTGTGTCAAAAGCGGCAAATTTTTTAAACAAAAATGTAAATAATTCTGCAAAAAAAACTGAATTCAATACAGCCAATCGAACAGATTAGAAAACGAAAGCAATTATGGGTGAATTTAAAATCCAAAATCATCCATTTCTAGTTTATATTTCATTAGGAATTATTTCTTAAATAAATAATTTTCAAAATCGTTCCATAAACGTGGAGTCATGCGATAATCAATATTTCGAGCGGCCACTTTTTATCTTCGACTTGCACTTTAATTTCTATAGGACAAAACTGGCAGCATACCACGTACACTTTCATATAATAAAATATTTTTTAATCGGTTCACAGATGGAGGAGTTATACGATAATCAATTGCCCGTATTATGATTGTCGACGTCACATAAAGTTGACATCAATATATTGGCAATTGTGGGATCGTTATCGAGAACTATTACATATCATTGATAGGATATTACTATTACTATGGCTTATAAAATTACAATTGGCAATCAATATTAGTTGATTATTGCCTACAACGAGTTGAGAACTGGTGTCTTTTTTTTACTATCGATTTGATGTGACGTCAACGCGACAATCATAATAAAAGGGAATATTTCGGGCAACGATTTTTCGAATTTCGATTTTCCCATTGTCGGGGAAAAAATATTGGACCAAACTGCATATATGCACGAGAAAAGAATTTTGAAAATCAGTTCACAAGTGATAGAGTTCTGCGTGTATAAAAAAATACAGGGGGCAAATTACGGCATTCGATATCGATCGAAATTTCAATACAATTCAAGAAAATTTTGTTTGAATTTTCGTTCGATATCGAATGCCGTAATTTGCCCCCAGGCAAATTTTTAAGCCGGCAAAAAATGTATTTCGCTTTTGTATTGCTTTAGTTGCCAGATATGGAAATGTGTTTTATAATAGAGAAAATATTTTAACAGAAAAATTTATGAAAACTACAGAACAGAAGGATATGCACGAATATGACATAATGATAACGGCTGGCAGAATGTAGGCACTACTAACGGTGGGTTCTTTTTCCACAAAAATAAAAAGTGTAGCATTTTTTGCACTTTCAAATAGAAAGAAAGGAATTTGGTGTCCTTTAATAAGCACTGACTTATTACGAAAGACCACAACTTAGCAAAGAAGTCAAATTATTTAAATTACATAGATAAGTAGAGTGTTTTCTTTATAAACGGATTAACAAAATGTTACACTTTCTATCAGAAAAGAACGCGCCACAGTATTGCCATGTCGTCCGCAATTTTATAAATTCTAAGAACTTCTCAGATTTCCCTCATCGTTATCGCAACTCACCCTTTCTTCATTTGTGACAAAACCAAAAATTGTTTTGAGACTTAAATGCAAAAATAATGCAACAGCAGCAATCAGCAGTTTAGAGTTGAATAGTATACAACAACAACAACAACGAAAAAGAAATATGTCTGCAACGCAATTTTGAAATCTTGTTTTGAAAGTATATTTCAGTGTGATGCTCTAGAAAAGACAATTTTTGTTCTTCTCGTTTTTCTGTCCTGCTGCTGTTGCTTTATGTCACAGAAGAATAGCGAAAAACAGTTTTTGTTTAATTTATATATATATATATATATATATATATATATATATATATATATATATATATATATATATATATATATATATATATATATATATATATATATATATGTATATATGTGTGTGTGTCATGGAATAAAAAATAAGGAAAAGATGAAAATCAAAAAATACACAAAAGAATGAGTTAAAGAAACCCCTTAAGCTAAAACAACACACGTACAAAAGTGCCAATTCACTTGAATTTACTTCACACACTTGTAAGCAGACACACACATATCCATATACACACATGCACACACACATGCACACGTACACATATTCATTTAAATGTGCACTTAAGAAAAAATGCATTCAGGACGGCAACAGCATCATCAGCAACATCATTATTGTTTGGGAGGTTGTGTTGCATTGTAACGCAAATTGTAGGGTAAATTGTTAAGTTTATATAAACTAAATTTTTAAATTTGTGCCCAAATTTAAGATCTTTTTCTATTTGGCTTTACAATGATCTGGGGAATTTAATAAAAAAAATTATGTTTATTTTCCATAAAAAGCGTTTTTCAAATAGTTTTACAAAGAACGATCTTTAAATTGTCCATTAACGCACAACTTAATTGACAAAAAAAAAAACTATTGACCATAAAGCAATTGAAGAATTCGGCCTTCGATATTTTGTTCTAAATTAAAGAAGAATGTTGCTCGGTGCCTTTAATATCAAGGTTGTCGACGAAATTTGCCCCAAATTTCAAATTTTTAAGATGTCAGCGACTGGGAGCATATGAATGATATGACTCAAATGTTTGTAAGACCCAGTGATGTATGTTAACGCACAAACGTATGACCAAACAAGCGGCTCCATTCATAACTATGGGAATTATTCGTACGCTTCAGGAGACCTACAACAATATTTTAGAAATCTTTGTATATTTATATTGTAATTGTGGAATTTATAACAGAGAATTAATGCGAAGTCTTCGACTTCAAGCAAAACCGCTGTCAAATATTCAACTTAACGCAAAACCCCTGTGAAATGAACATAAACCACAATCAAAGCGATGCCAGTAGTTGCAAATTAATAGACCACGAAGCACATATGGGAAAGCGTGTAAAGTGTAAAGCGTCTTTTATGGAAACTTTACTAATGGCCAATAAAAATTCTGTCACACTTTCGTTGGTAATTGGACGGTAAATTTCGGAGTTTATTACCCTCTGCTTTTTTGGGGACTGATGTAGTATTAGGAAACTGAGAGTGCACTGGAAATTCATAATCATAGTTAAATGTATGGAAAAGCTTGGTTCATGGAAGCTCCACCAGAGAAGAACACTGCTCCAAGATCAGTGCTGTAATTCCGTGCATCCCAGGAAACTTATTAATACTAAGTTCCGTTGAGATTTATATCTAACCATCATTTAAAACGAAAACCGTCTAAATTCTACGTAGGGGATAATGATTACCATGATACCTCCTGAAACTTTGAACGTCCGAGAGTTAAAAACTTCTACTTTAGCAAGAAATCCCAAATGGCATGCCCCCATAGGACAGAAATAAATTGATTTCTTTATTAATCCATTACTTTTGCATTAAAGCTGTGTCGTACTTGAGAACAATTTTAGTAAATTTTCAATTAAGTGACTGGGTTCAACTTAAATTATCCCTGTGTGCTAAAACGTACAACACGCATACTGATTGCATCAGCATTAAAATATAAAGTCAAAGCTTTAAACATTTCATTTCAAATGCACGTACAGCTACATCATCATCCTTTCTGTTTTCTTCCTCTCCTGCAGCTACTGCACTATCATCTCTTTGTTCCACATGCAGCTTAAGCACACACACATACACTCACTTGCACACACGACCCCATCTTATACCATTTTCCCCCGTGTATTTCATGTGCAGCAAGTATTTTGTATTTTGCATATTTTCGTAAGTTCATTTTAAGATAAATGCCCCCCGAATGACTAGGGAGTAGAGAACAAAGTCGAGATATTGCTTTAAGCTGATGATGCACCAAAACGCAGTATGACGTTGCAAGTCGGCATGTTCACATGTAACTCGCACATGAACGTATTGGCTGAAGAAGGAATCTGAGTGTATGGCGGGAATATTTGCAGCAGGTGTTGACTCTTTTTGTCATAAAAACAATGATAATGTCTGTTAGAAGTCAGTCCGAACCATCGATAGTGTACGAGTGTTTTAAAAATCTTACAGAAACGCAAAGAGGCAAACACGGCAAAAAATGGAGAAGAAAATGAAACCTGAATGAACGAACGAATGAATCAGTGACTCCTTTTGATTTGTTATCATGCCGTAAATAGGATTTGTTTTTCCTTCATTCGGATATTAAATTGTTTTGGGGAGGCTGCATTTATGGTTTTTACAACGTGAAAAAAATTTTTTAAAAATAAATAAAATAAAACCAATAGAGACAAAAAAGAATTTGACGATGTCTTTTTTTAACTGCGAGTCATTAAGTTAAATGCTTTACAACTCCAAGATGGCATTGTTAGACAAAAATACTACTTAATTTAATACTTCAAATTATTCCTGACTAAATGCAAATATGCAGCCGTAACTCTATATATAGTTTCAATATAACAAAGAATTAAGACTTCCAGAATATGATCAGCAGAGAGACTTTATTTTCACTTGTATTGCGAACAATTCCACTGAATAAGATGAGTTTTTCACTTGACCTCAAAGGTTTGAATTTTGAGTTTGTGAGTGATCAAGGGTAAGAAAAAGGCACGAATCGAAAATTTAAGGATACTTTTTACACTATTCTTCGCTTTTTCATACCCTTCAGTAATATTTTAAACAAGAGATGGCACTTTTGGTACATTTCTAGTGATTTTGGAACCTTTAAAATAAAAAGAGTATTTCATTAAGAGCTTCCTATCTTTAAATTTAAATAAAACAAAGTTTGTGGGTGAGATATCATTGAAACTTTTTATTTATTTGAAAGATTACAGATGCCATGATTCGATAAGACTAAAAGTTCACATCACCTTCACGTAAAATAACTATGCCCTCAAATCGGTCATGCACAATGTCCAATGTCGCATGAGCTGTGTGGCAGTCCTGTAGGTGCCACATGTCGTTGGTGACCATATCATCCAACTCAAGCACAAATAAGTTAGTAGTTATGACCATGTGATGATCTGACCAACGTCGTTTTCAAAGAAATATTGATCGATGATGCCGTCATCCTAAAATCCATATAAAACCATTACTTTTTCGGGATTCATTGGACGCTCTTATGTAGATTGGTATCACACAAAATTCGACAATTTTGTTTATTGACGTACCCATTCATCCAGAGATGGAGGAGGATTGTCACTTTCGTAAAAAGCACGAAGCGTGCGGAACGTTGCCCCAAAATAGAACATCCATTTGTTGAACGCTTTATTCGTCTATAGTAATTTAGCAAAATGGACTTTAAAATGACAACCAACTCGACAGATGTAGTTTCAACAATATGGTCGCCATAACAACTGTCAAATTTCGAAAGTCCTTATTTGAAGACCCATTAAAATGGTGCTACTATCAAATACAAAAAATATTATTGAAATAAATTCTCATATTTAATCATACATATTAAGCTCGTTATTGCTGTCTGCTCAGTCATCCAGACCTGCAGCCACTCTGCAGGCCATACGGGAGGAAATTTGAGATGTAAAAAAACGACTTTACGCTTCTTCGTCGAAATGGTTACAAAAAAAAATTGAAGAGTTATGAATAATATTTCGCACAAAACACGAAATTTAAAAATTACATATGGATGACAGGGCGTCAAATTGCCTGGATGTTACCTCCAACGGCCTGTAACTGAATATTTAGACGGGAAAACCATTAAAACTTATGACAGCAGGATGCAAAGCTTTCGAAAACCGATCAACAAGCACACACCCAATCGCACTTAGGAAGTAACTACGATGACAAGGAAGTCGTTGTCCAGCCGCCTAGAGATGCTTTAAGACTGCACTAGACGTTTAAGACAATAAGACTTTTTTGTTTATTTATTTATTATTGCAACCTTTTTATTTTAAATAATGAAAATTAATGCAAGTGGACGTATTATTTGAAGTGTTTTGCTACAGCGAAATTCAAAAAAATATAAAATTTTACGAGCCTATTGGTACGATTTTAAAACCCAATTTGCCTTTCCTTCTTTCTAAAAAATAACACAAAAGCGTAAGAAATAAGGTAAAAAAGGCTTGAGAGAGTGACTTTTCCTAGAAACTCTGAAAGTAATTTCAATTAAAGAAGTCATGGTATGAAAAGATCCTAAAAAGAGAGCTTACAAACGCCATGAAAATGCTGACATAATATGAAATTCTGCAAACTCTTATCATTTCCAACGATTTTGAAAACCATTGTAAGATGTTTTCTTAATCGATGCTCCGATTTGAAAGCTATCTTCATTATATTCGTATTGCAAAGAAAATTATTTTATAGAGGGTGATTTTTTAGCAACTTTCTTTTTGACAACACTGTCTTTAGCAGCTCAGCTATTTTCGTGCAACATGTTACTGTTCAGTTTGGTATATAATTTAACCATGAATCGAGTTACGAACGAACAGTAGTTGCAGATTATTAAATTTTATTATCAAAATGCATGTTCGGTTAAAAAAGTTCATCGTCCACTTTTTTATTGGAAAATTGTGATGAAGCCCATTTCTGCTTGAGTGGATACGTGAACAAGCAAAATTGCCGTATTTTAATTGGTAAAGAACAGCCAGAAGCATTGCATCCCGAAAAATGCACTGTCTGTTGTGGATTATGGGCCGGTGGCATTATCGGACCGTACTTTTTCAAAGATGACGAAGGCAGGCAAGTTACTGTGAATGGCGAGTACAACCGTGCGATGATTACAATTTTTTTCTTGCCCAAAATAGAAGCGCTGGATTTGGTTGACTTGTGGTTTCAACAAGACGGTGCCACATGCCACACAGCACGGAAACAATTCCCCTATTGAGAAGCAAATTCGGTGGAGAGATTTTTCACGTTTGGGGAAGATCAATTGGCCGCCTAGATCGTGCGATTTTAGACAATTTTTTGTGGGGCTATGTTAAGGCTCATGGCTATAGGGACAATCCCACAACGGTTGACGCACTGGAAGCCAATCTTGAAGAATTTATTCGTGGGATACCGGCCGATATGTTGTGAGAGAGTATGCCAAAATGGGGCCCAGCGTATGAACCATTTGAGGCGTAACCGCGGTCAACATTTGCATGCAATCATCTTTAAACATTCAATTATATACATAGATCGTTCTATAAGGCATATTTTGCTCATAATGAAAACCTCTTTATGTATTTAAGAGTTTAAGACGACATTTCCGTGTACGTATCAATAACCCAGGCATTGGCATTTACTCGTACAAGAAATTTTAACACTGTATAGCGTTTTTATATGACAATATTTTAACTAGAGCCCATAACTAAATCTGATTTAGTTCCTCAATATGTATCAGCTGATTTAGAAGATTTTGTTCGGTTAGATGTTGAGACTTCTTTCCTTATTATTATTTTATTGCATGTAGTTTGCATAGTTTTTTATACATAGTTTTTACTTCCCTTACATTGATAATTTTCGAGGTTGTTGTTCATTTTATAGCCTGAAATTACAATTCGGCAATAAAACTACACACAGTTTTGTTTATTTATAGACATGTACTATTTGAAACATACATAGATATAGACAAATATTACAGCAATAAAATTAATGATTATGGTGTATGAAAAACAAGACCTCTAAGTATTACACGCATTTGGGCATATGGAAAGTGTTAAAAAAAACATTAAAATTCATTAAAAGCATACAACCGACGAGACCCAAACATACCTACATGAGTATTAAAATGTCTATTTGTTGTCTGTCTGTCGGTCTGACTGTCTGTCTGCCTGTTCGCATAACATAAAACAATAACAACAAAAATAATCATCTGATATAAAATTTGCAAATCATGTTTTAAAAACATTATGTTGTAATGAAGCACAAGAGTTGATGTTGGAAGAACAAAATTATAAAAACAAACTAACAACCAATAACAACCAGCGAATAAATTATTACCCACACACAAAAGAAAACACACATGTCGTTTTAAGCAAATAACATTAGAAAATATACATAAACATAAAAAAACCAAGTATGTGTGGCTCTGAAGATGAAGCATAATTGTGCCACCTCATTGTGTTGTAATTAGAGGTGGAAATGTTTATGGCACCAGCAGCAAACAACATTAACACCATCCCAATGGCAACAGTATGTTATATCAACTACAAAAACATCAATATAAAACCAACAATAACAGCAATATTAAAACACACAAATCTTAAGCGAACAAACACAACAACATTAAATAGTCAACGTCATTCAGACATCAGTCAACATCATTTGGCAGCATCTCTATCAAAAAAAAATTATAGTAATAAAAAAACAGCAACAGGAGCTACAAATAACAAACACTTGATAAAACAACAATTGCAACAATTACAAAAAATTTATTAAAAAAGAAACAAACACCAAAACAAAATTATTATTTTCGAAAAGAAATTTTTTTGTGTAAAATTGGCATTAAATTTCGAAAATTACGTTACGGAAAATTGAATAAAACAACACAACAGCCAGCGTTGAAGATTTTCTCTGACAGCAGGCACTCATGTCTATAATTTCGTTATTCAATAAAACATTTGCTATAAATCACGAATATAGAAATTCTAAAATTTCCGAGAGACCCTAACATCTTGACGATAATCTACGTTTTGGGAAAATGTCTTGTAGGAGGAAGGATGAGAAGTATGTCTGTCACACGCCTCTTGATTGCAGGAGTGTTTTGGGGAAGTAATTTTAGTTATAATGAAAATTCGGAAAGTTATCAATGATTGAAAATCCCATCCGGGTAAGTTCCGGTAGTGCAAGGTTTAAGCCGAGCTTAATAAGTCTAGGAGTTGTTATTGCAATGAAGTCAATTTTTCTGGGAACTTGGAAACTAGACAAATATTTTTCAGAATTCCACGTAAGACTGTCGAGTGTGATGGTAAAATTAAGAAAATTGTTAAAATGTGATTGACCATTTTTTTCCTTAAAAACTTCAAGCGACTATTTTTGTTCGATTGTGGACTTGAAAAAGGCATCATATGGCGAGAGGTTGTCGGTAACATTAAAAATGTGTTTCCTATTTTTCTGCCAACATTTTTTTGCTTCAAAAACGAAAATAGCACTAGATCCCAGACTTCCTAACGGAAGTCATAGAGCATTAACTTTATCTGTCCTTGATTTTGCCAAAAGGAGGCTGCGGGTATCAATGTGGAGTGTATCGCTATTATAAGGATTTTAATGGCGTTAATTGAATAGTGAGGAAAAAAATGCGCATTAGTGGAATAAATAGTTTCTCAGAAATTGTTGGGAGTTTAAGGGCCGATAATCAAGTCAGCGTGCCTTTCATTTCCTCAAGTCGCAGAACTTTATGGGAAATCAAGAACATATCGAAAGCAGTCATCAAGGACTGATAAGAACTTTTGTCTAGTCGTTCTGATCAAATAATTTAAACTTTAATCCTTCAAACAATTGATTCTTGTTAATATCTGCTTGACATTTTGTGTACTAGAACATCTAACCACTTCCAATTTTTTCAACGAATATAATCGCAAATGATTTACTGAAAAAGGAAAATGTTTAAGAACACAGAAAAAAATTTAAATTTTATTTTCAATAATCAAGTTCTTTGAATCACTCAACATTTTGTGGGAATGTGGACTTACAAAGGAAATTTTGCAAAGTTCTAATAACAATTTTGTAAAAATTTAATTGAAAATTATTTTTATTGGCGTTCTAAAACCTCCAACTAATAATTATCTGAGGGCAACAAAAAAGTTTGAGTGAAAATAATCTTTTGTCTGTCTGAAATTTCTTTTGGCAATACTTTTTTCTGTGTACGATTATCAAAAGTCGAAGCTGAAATCATCAGTTGCAACAGCTTTGCATGTTTCACTTTATTCAAATATACACAAATTGTTGCTTTAAAAAATCATTTGGAAGCAATAGACAACGGAACGACATCTGTTACCACATAAATCCATCAAGAGCACACAGGTCATGTGAACAGCAGTAATCAATATGGATTCAAGTTCCGTCTGCACAGTCTAATGCTTTACATAATTATTTTTTCTTCTAGTCGTTTTAGTTTTAAGATCGCTTATCCTTCACTCTATAAGTCTTCTATTTTTCTATGAATGTTTAAACTACTTAAACAAATTGCAGTCGATGTTCAGAAGTGGCTTTAGAAGCAAAAAAAGTAAGTTAATAATGAGAGCAATAATAAACTGATTTCAATTTCATATAGAAATATATTTGTCATTTATTATGTTTTTTGCTTTGTGTCATTCAAGGTAAAAAAATAAACTAATAATTTTTTAACTGAATGTAAATGTTGGCCGTCCGTATATTTTTAGGTGCTACTTTTTTTATAATTGTTGGAGGTTTTGGTTTTTTCTCGTTATCAATATAATTACTTTTATGCATGATTCCTTTTCATAAACTACAAAAAAAAAATCTGTTACAAAAGTTAAAATTTTGAACGCCACAAAACTGTACAGAAATTTAAGCGACAAAATCATTAAAATTAGACAATGACGACGAATAAAGAAGACTTCTATACAAAAAAAATAATACATTTAAAGGCACTTTTCTTAAGAGTGTCTCTTCGAAAAGGTACATTTACAAAATAAGGCTTTTCCAAAAAAAAAATTTTTTTTTCAAAAACTCACTTCCCCAAAAAAAGTAGTTTTTCATATAAGTACTTTTTCGCACAGACAATATTTCTAAAGATATACATTTCAAGAGATATTTTTTTTAAATGTTACTCTTTCAAATAAGTATTTTTTGTGAGCTGTTTTTCTCAAAAGGTAATTATTTTAAAAAAGTAATTTTTCAAATAAGTAAATTTTTAAAAAGTTTTTTTTTTGTGGTAGTTTTTTAAATAGAACTTTCTATAAAGGTATTCTGTTAAAATTACAATTATTATTAAAAAGAACATTACTTTAAAATTACACTTCTTATCTATAAAATGTACGTTTGTAATCATTTTCAAAAAGTACATTTTTATAAGAACACTTTTTACAAAAAAGTTTTTGAACGCCATTTTTTTAAAGACAGCTTTCACAAAGCTGCCCTTTCAAAGCGATACTTTTTTGAGCATAAATTTTAAAAAAGTACTATTTTTATATACACATTTTCAAAATAATACTTTTCGTAGCATTAATTAAGAAAAGTTTTGCAAAAACTTATTTTTTGATAAGTAATTTTTTAAGCGAAGTAGGATTTTTAGACGGTGTTCTTTTGAAAATGTACTTTGTTACACGATGCTTTTTCAAAAAAGTGCTTTTGTATATGGTGCTTTCTTTAAAAAGTACCTAATTTAAACAAATCTATTTTAACAATTATACGAATAGATGGTTTTCTATAGATACTACATTTGAAAATGTACTTTTTTAACCAATGTACGTTTTAATAGGTACTTTTTTTAAATGGTATGTTTAAAAAAATATCTAAAGGGCGCTATTCAAAACGAAATTTTATAAAATGTATTATTGTACAGGTATTTTTGTATAGTCACTTTTATAAACTTTTGCAACTTTTACACTTTTAAAAAACTTCAATTTGTAAAATTTGCTTTCCTGAAAAGGTATTTTTTATAGTTATTTTTGAAAGGGTACATTTTTAAAAACAATGCAAAGGATTTTTTTTTGGAAAGGTAAAAAAGGCAGATCTTTTGAAATGTACTTTGTAAGATGGTACTATTTTAAAAAGGTACTTTTTTAATAAGTAATTTTTTCAAAGGTACTTTTTAAAAAAGCTATTTTTCAAAAGGGACTTGTTTAGAAAGTAATTTTTAACAGGTACTTTTTTTAAAAGCTATTTTTGAAAAAATTATTTTTTGAATTGGTACTTTTTTAAGAGGTTAACTTTCCAAATAGAAATTTATTTATATTAATGGCATTTTTCAAAAAGGTACTTATGTTTTGTTGAAAATTTATTTTTCAGAAGCGAACCATTTTAGGATAATACATCTGAACGAAACTTTCAAAAGCTCCTCTTCAAAATCTACACTTTTTAAATGCTATTTATTAAAAAAAAGTGGGAGAAAAAATACTATTTGATAAAAGTACTTCTTGCTACGTGGCGTGGCAAAGATTAAAGTTTTTTGGGCCAAGCATTTCTTAAATGGGTAAAAAACAATATTGTGTTTAAAATTGGGATAGATAAAATATAAATCGTAGCACATTGTATTTGAAATCTCACCCAATGTAGAGTACATTTGACAAAAAAAAAAAAATGTGGCCATTTCATTTGAATCGCAACCATTGATTGACATGTTCAATTCTTTTTGTTACTGCAAATTGAGTTTTTTAATTGTAGTTGTTTTACGCTTCAATAACACTCAGTTTTTAAATGCAGATTTGTATATTTTTATAATAACCAGATCGAAATGGCCAATTGCCTTTTTATCCATACTGCAACTGAAATTGTAGCTAAAACCAATTTAACTACTTTTACCAACCGGGTTTTCTCGTGTTGGTGGCATGCAAATGTTTACTTAGCATTTGCATATAAAACTTTGTTAAAATTATAAAACAAAAACAAAACAAAATAAACTCATGCAATTAAAATTAAAATGAAAACAAGGAAAACAATAAAATATACACAGAAACTATTTTAATTAAAGTGGCAAATGTATGGATGGATTTTATTAAACTGCTCTAAAACAGGTAAGTTCTTCCGTACGGTATTAATTCCAATATGCCATATTGAAATGTCACTGGATGCAATCTGTACGAGAAAATGAAAAACTATGATCATTAAAATGCAAACAATCAAAAAGCTGGAGCTATTGTCCTGAATCTATTTAGAAAATATTGCTTTTTTACATGTTTTTACTGATATTACGTTTATTGCATGAGTACTAACAATATTGTAGGAGGGTTGTGTAAAGTTAGTCATTCTAGCAGATTCAATGGCAATTGACATAACAAAAGTGGGTGACAATAAGTTTATGCAACAGCATACATCATCTCAGCAATAGAAAATCTAACAGAAATAAAGGGTAGTCCAACCATAATGCACGATGTTAATTGTGAGTCACACTTTAACGCAAAGATTTTTGCGCAACTTACTTTCACATTTCTTCGTTTCAGTGTTTGACAAATTCAACCATGGAGAGGTACACAATGGAGCAGTGCGTTAAGATAGTTCAAGCCTTTTACGAAAATGTGCATTCAAGTCGAAATGCATTTCGTGCACTTCGTGATTTTTTTTTTTTTTTTTTTTTTGGTCAGCATAATTGACCGAATGTGTCCATAATCGAGAGAATTGTGCAGAAATGTCAGCAAACCGGGTCTGTAGGAAATGTGAAAAGAGTTCGTTCTCTGGAAAACATTGCTGTTGTTAGCGATAGTGTTGTAGAACAGCCGTCAACCTCGACTCGTCGTCGTGCCCAACAATTGAACATCTCATGAACATCAGTGAAGCAAATTTTGAATAAAGATTTGAGTTTACACATTTACAAGGTTCAATTGACTCAAGAGCTGAAGCTTAATAACATTTTTATGTGTCATCAATAAGAGAAATGGTTGGTTGACCAGACAGAGTTGCAAAAGATTCACGTCAGTACCTGCCCGAAGGCCTAACCTGACGGTGCACTCCTGCACAAGGATGAATAAAGCCGTTCACCACCGTCCCCGTTGTCCCCATTCAAGGGCACATACAGGGGGCGGTCCTAAAATAGCCCCCAATAGGGACAACAATGGTAGCAATTCTGTACAGGCTGCAGAACCTTGTACAGACACCTTGCTAAGGTGCTGGAGCTATTTAACCTCCAAGCCACCCCAACGGCCGGCAACCGTTAGAGCAGCTCTGTCGAATAGCAACAGCACCTAGAGATATATGGCCTGAAGAGAGCATCTACAAAAGCCTCCACAACAATTGCAGACACACTCACCTGACCCATACCTCTTCCCGCGTAACTTTGGGTTTTAACCACAGCCACCACGTGATCCCCGAAGGGGCCTCACCAGACCAGACAGAAGTAAATGGTGACTTTACAAAGAAAATCATCTTCAGCGACTAGGCGCACATTCACTTTAGTGGATTCGTTAACAAGCAGAATTGCCGCATTTGGGAAAATGAGAATCTTCGAGTGATCGCTGAAAAGCCGATGCATCCACAAATAGTGACTGTCTGGTGCGATTTATGGCGGCTTCATCGGGCCGTACTTCTTCGAAACTTAGTTCGGCCCAGGAGTTACCATGACTGGTGTTCGTAGTTCCAACAGGATGGTACAACTTGCCACACAGCCAACGAAACAATGCCTCCTTTTGCGCGACAAATTAACATCGTGCATTATGGTTGGACCACCCTTTAGAATTTGTGTTATTTTTTGCGTTTATATCTCTCTCTCGATAGAAATATATCTTTCTAATTGCACATTTACTACTTTTTAAAAAAAAAATTTTCAAAAATTTTACAAAAAGAATTGTTCGATCAACAGGAAAATTAAAAACTTTAATAACAAATATAATTTTTGATGGGGGCAAAAATGTTTCCATACAATTAATTATTCGCTTCGATCAGCTAAATTTGCCAGGATAACTTCAATTTGAAAAAAATCACATGAGAACGAATTTAATTTCGCCTGTAATATCACCTTGGATATGATGTTCTCATACCACTCGAGTCAATGGATAAAATTTGGCTAGAAAATGAGATGCCTAAAAGATTTCGATTCAAATTAGGCATTTTGTTAAAGCCAATAGTGATTCAGGTACGCGAAATGAAGTACAAATTGATTGTTTATGCTGTACTTAAAGCTGCCAATAAGATCTGTAGAGAAGACTTTGACTTGATTTCACACCACCAAGTAGTTGGAAACAAAGTGTAATGATTTAGACCTATATCCAGGTTAAGAGGTTCTGTTCCAGGAGTAAGAATTAAAAAAATTTGAATTGGCACTATGAGGTAAACGTTATTAAGTTTTTATTGAGTTTTTTTTTTTGCAAAATTATTAAAATTATTTATAATTTTTCCTTTTTTTAAAGCACTGATTCAGCATAACTTTACACATGTGCCAATACAGCCTATCACCATACGTCTAACTTCCGAATTTTTTTAAAATAAAAACAAAAAATTATTAAGAAGTCGCAATACATTGCGAAAGCCGAATTACAATTTGAAAAGCTTTAATCAGCTTTATTTCATATCACAATTTGTTTTAGTTGGCCACCACTTATCACACATTCCTCTTCTTACAAACGACAGCAACACTAAAGGTGTTAAAATTTAAACAAGTTAATCGAATCATGAACAATATCTGTAATTTCCACGAAATTGCAAAAGAAAGAAAAAATGTATACTTGCAACATTCAACAATCAGTAGAGTTTCGTCATAAAATCAGACTTGACCACTTTAAGTTTTTCTAAACATGTTCTTAATTGTACAAACAAACTGGTCTTAAGCAATTTAATTAACTTCTGGTTATAGACAAATAAAATCTCACATAAATAAAGAGCAAAAAATATCTCTATGCATATGTACTTATATAAAAAAAGTTATTAAAAAAAGTGATTTCTGGGAAAAACTTAAAAAGCTCTTTTCCATACAAATGACTTCTAATTTGCAATCGTAAAATCAAAGGATTCTCAATTAAATAATAAAATTGAAACGTGTACTACTAGTGGAATATGAGTATATGGAACTGAAAAAATGCACTAAATACCAATAGAAATAATACTGGCTGCATGTAATTACCTCAGTTGTGGCAAGTTGCACTGGCAGCTTTCCTTATTTTATAATATTTTCGTTTTTTTCTCTCTTCATTTTCTTTGCGGTCCTATAATATTTTTCTATAACTTGAACTAATTGCTGGCAAAAAGAAAAAAAAAAACGGCAAAGTGAAGAAAATAAAATCTGTACGGTGTATAGGGTTGCCAGATTCAATATGAGCACTAACTTGACATTTAGTGCAAATGAGCTTGATTTTAAGAAGAGAACTGGACAAATTGAAATATTTGCTTAAAAACTAAAAATACGGGATAATATCAATTTTTTTAATTTATTAAAAATTCTTTATTTATTAAAAACGGAAATAAAGGATGTTTACTTACAAAAAAAAAACAAGAATAACATAAAAAGTTCAACAATTCAGTCATTTCTTTACAGGAAAATTACATAAAATTCATTCAGTTCGTTACTTATAAATGTACGTTTGTATATTTTTAACATATATAGGTGTTTTAAACAATAAAAAAGCAACAAAAATAGAAAGTTATTTCTTAATATTGTTTAAAAGCGATAACAAAATTTATTTAGAAAAAATAAAACTAAAAAACCTTTTATATTCTTTCTGTTCGAGTTCAATTCAATGAAAACTAAATTTGGAAAAAAATGGACTTAGTTCGTACTAAATACAGTGATGAGTCAAATTATGTGTGTTGATACAGGGATAAAATTATATGTTGCCAACAATTAAACTTTACTGTCAAAAAACGAAATTTTTTAGATGTAACCAACTGCAAATTTTAATTTTGAAAATGTTCAATTGCAGCTTGACAAATATTGCTTGAGCTTGAAACTTGACATTCACTAAAATATCTTGACAATCAAGCTCATTCCCGGCCATCTGGCAAGCCTAACGGTGTACTATATGCGAAGCATTAAAAATGTTTTTACTATGAGATAAAGATATACTTTTAACTGTAGCAAATATTTAAAAAAAAATATATGAAAACAGGTAATTGAAATAATTGCGTCAAGTCTTGCTCAAGTTTTTACTTTTATTTATATAATTTTAATCTCCGTTTCTCAGCCGGTAAAGGGATCAAGAGACGATGTTAGGACACAGAGCAGATGCTCATCTTATGCAGTTTTCATTAATTCTTGTTTCTTTTTTTCTATAAACATTTGCAATACTTGCAACATAAATGTAGCAGAAGAATGGCTGCAGTAGAAAAAAATAAAGCATTTTAATCAAAGTATGGAAATCTATACGTTAAAGAAGAAATAAGAAGAAAAAATGAAGAGATTTGTAAATAAAAAATAATTAAAAAATGAACTAAATACACGAGTCTTTATGGAAATAAGTATAGAGGCAAATAGAACACTGAGATTAATTCTGCGAAGAAGTTTGTGCTACAGAACGAACTTTTTTAAATATTAATGGAAGCAACCGAATATAAATTCTTTCAAAAAGTATATTGAATCAGAACAGATTATTTTTAAGTACCTGCTACACTTAAACAGTCAAATAGAATCTAGAGATTCCAATCCACCACTCAAGCCATAGTGCATTGCCCCCTAGAAAAATATCAGATACTAGGTCACCCGCAAATTTTGATATATAGACATATTTTATTATTATTATTATATTTTTTTTTTTTTTTTTGAAAATTACAATCCATTTGCTATTGCCAAACAAGAGAAACCAGCCCATAGTGTGTTTTTTGTATACAACAGTGGGAATTCTTTCTTCAGCTGATCCAGAACTCGCCGGATAACCCTTACTCAAGCAATATATTGTGCTTGGAACTGGAAAAATAGTTTGTGGTGAGGAGGAGTAGTGCCTGTGGACATTTGAATTAAACTTTGCCACATTAAATATGATAGAAAAGAACTCTACAGGGAGACCATTCCACATATGGAACGATCTTCTCTGTAAGGAACGAATATTCACTGTAAAGCGAAGTGCGATTCTTAGGCACATCGAGCACAAACGATTGAGCTCTTAATGGATATCGTGATGTCAACAAATTAGGGCGGATCTGGAGATTAAGTACCCAGCTTTTAGAACGCATTCTATTGTAGTACCAACAAAACATTGATACACACCCTACAATACGACCATTCTCCAGTAAGTCGATAAAGTTGGCTATAATGCAGTCACCAATAAGTTTCTTTGCCCTCTCCTACACATGGTCGAGTAACTACAAAATAGACTTTGAAACACCAGACCCTACATGAGACAGTTGTATCACATTTTGGGACAAATGTAGGTGTTATAAAAAGGAAGGATATCAGAGGGAGTGCCCTATCTCTTACAGCATTTCAAGGAATCGAAGCAGTTGAATGCTTCTTTAACGACATGAGAAATGTGCATCAGACATCACACTGGATTTTCATGCCAGAAAGATCAAGAGTGTCTTATCCATATCACCAATAATCCCACTGTCGCGAGTGGACTGAGCAATGCACGAAAATGAGAGTTACGGTCTTGTTTAAGTAAGTTCATTCTACGTCCTAAGTAAGCAGAGCTAAATGCTATCGGGTGCGTCCACAGGTTTCGGATAGTGGAAAGATCCATAAATATGCGGAGCAGCTGTGGAGTGTCTGAGAGGGTTTCCGGCTAGAGCCGGACTCCTAACAAGTTCTGAAGGCCTACGATACTTGGAACGTCAAAGCGAGTAATTGGCGCCTTCAACTAACCAATAGCCAACAACTCGCAAAGTGCGATCCATGAGGAAGCTCGATATAAATCGAGAGACTTATTTATGCTGCACCTTTTAAATGCGAGTGCTCGAAGCAATATTTTTGCCATAATTATAGACTTATCGTTCTAATATAATATTTCTAATATTTAGACCTTTCATAGGATTGCGTGAGCATTCCTAATAAGTTTAAACTTATTAAAGAACCATAACTTCACTGTTTTCGCTTTGAAAGTGTAGAAAGTTTTACACTTTTCTTAAAAGGAAACATCATAAAATTTCTCCAAGTGCTTTAGACGCACTGAGGCTGTTACTGGATGCCAACCCTTTTGCTGTGATAGTGTCGTATTTAATTTTTTCCACTACTAATATAAGAAAGCATAGACAAGATCTAGTATAAAGATGGAAGAGAGCGAATATAAAAATTACAAGGCATATAAAATAGGGGGAATATTCAATGGTATCTATAAATAAATACATTTTTGCAAAATTCTTTTTTTTTCTCTTTTTGTTTGCCAAGTTTCTTTGTAAGTTGCCTAGCGAGGCTACCCAGTTGTATGGTTGGCTGGCTGCCCTGTTTGGTGGAGCAAAAGGAAAGAATAAACAACTGGAAAGTTATAGAAACAATATGTTGTGTTGCCAACTTAAATTACCACATACGCACTTGACGCACTATCTGCTTTGTGACACAACATCAGCCAAGAGCGGTGACCATCCGCAGCATCATCTACATATTTGTTGCAGGTTTATCTATTGCTTGTTTTTTTGCTTTTTTTTTGAAATGTGAAAAGTCTTGTCTTTCTGTTTCTTGTTAAAATAAATATTACATGAGTAGAAATATTTGGATTGTGCGTTGTTGGTTTTGTCGCTTGTTGGCTTTGATATGCGAGGCTGGTTTATTACCAAGAGATGGAAAGCAGAAATTGTGTGTGTCCCTTCTTTTTTTTATTAATTTTCATTAATTTCTTGTTTGATTTACTTGGCACAAAAGTAGTGTCCGCTTGAGCGAGCAGTTTGTCAACATTCCAGAACATTTTTTAATTTAACAGTATAGTTGCAAGATTACGGAAATAAACTGTCGCGTCGTAAACAAAACAACTGCAGAAGGCAAAAGAAAATTTAGTAGCATCAGCCTGGGAGGGGAAGAGTCGGTCGTACGTACCATTAATGAAATAAATTCCATGCAAAAATAGATTGAAATGCATTCATTTCCAAAATAACAACAAAATATTTGATATATTTACTGCTTCACTTGATGTTGCTGCATGCAACATGGACCAAGGAATACTACTTGATTTATTTTTTTTTTTTTCATGGCCTATAAAATGTTGCAGTTGCTGTGCGGCAATGTGGTATTATTGGATTTTGGATAACAATTGTATCGTTATATCGACTCATGTCATTTCGATACATTTGAATGCGTTTCGTAAATGGCTAATTTTTTTGTCGTAAACAAAATAATTTTGTGAAATTCAGAAAAAAATTAATTTCGAAATTGAAACATCATTATATGTTAAATGTGTAATTTTAATATAAAAACATCGATATGGGAGTAATGATTGGACTCGTTTGTGGATAATCAAAAAAAAAAAAATGCAATGACGGCCCTTATGCGTATACTTTTCTAAAAAATAATGTTACAATTTTTTGCTCTCTCAAATAGACAAACGGGAATTTAGTGTCCTTTAATAAGCACAAACTTATTAAGCCTTGACCACTGCAAAGGAGTGTTTGGCAATGTTAAGGGCCAATGCGAACGAGTTTTTCACGATGGGGTTTTTTCCGGTAATAGTGCAGCAAAGAATTTTAAGGTGGGTCTGTTGGTCAACAAAGTCATTTTCACAGTTTTTTGGGATGCACAGTGGTTACCGGGAAAACTCTAAAGCAATTACCGGCAAATATTTTTCAGAGCTTTTAGACATATTCAGTATTGATTTGAAGCAAAAACGACCTCAAACGAAAAGAATAAAAAGCTGTTCCATCAATACAATAGAGTGGGGCACACAAATGTAGTTACTAAGGAAAAAAAAATCCATAAATTGGAATGCAAACTGCCAGCCCGTTCAGAAAACTCTGTAAATTTAGCCTTTTTCGAATATTTCCTATTTCTAAATTTAAATCAATTTGAGTCAAACAAAGTGATGGTCGTTGAAACAAGAGCCTACTTTGAGGTTCTTGAGATGTCTTGTTATTTTGGGGGAATACTATGTTGATAAGAAAACGCTTTTTGCCCAAAAAAATATATGTTTCATCCAAAAAGTCACGGAATTATCAAACTGCCCTCCTACTATCGACTATTGCTCCCAACTGGGACGCATTAGTTTATCACAGAGTTGTGAAATTTTACGCAAACCACGAAATTAATTTTAACTTTTAAGGTTAAACTTCAGCTGATTGCTTTTAATTAATGTTATGCTACAGTGGAGTCAATTTATAACATATACCGGTTACTAAAAATTATCGCCTATAACGAACATAGTATCAAGTCACAAACATTTTGTACAAATATTTCCTAAAAATATATTACCCTTTTCCACTTAGTTCGTTATAACCGAGCTTCACTGTATTTAAAAAAAAACTTGTAATAATTTTAAGTTCAACACAGACTTTGACGCGTAAATTGTGTGTTTTTTTTTGTAATCCATTGTTTTCCATTGTTTTCAATCAGGATGTTAGACTTGTTATAAAGCTTGCACCTCCTTACGGAGAAATATTTTTGGCAATTTTCTGTTGTATATAAACAACTTCATCTAACAACTTATTTAACATATTTGCAATTCCCTTTTTATTGTATTTACCCGCCACTAGATGTTAAGAAGTGGGATCTATATCTTCTTTAAATAAATATACTTGCAACAAATTCTGTTGATAAATAATGGTGACAACAATAAAACTCAAAAAGAATGTTTTCCGCTTTACGCTGTTCCACATTGATATTTTTTCAATTTCATTGTTCCAAAGAAAATTTCTCAAGACAAATACAAACAAGTGAATTCTTTGTCATTCGTTGGTTTTAATTTTAACAAAAATTGAAAAATAACAATGCAATTGAAATCAAATAAAGAACTGGGCTAAAATAAAAACTATTGCAAATAGATCCTTTATATGTTAAGAAACAAACTATTCGAAATTCGTGAAAAAATGGAAGAAAATGGCAAAAAATTTTCTTGATGAAAAGTTTACAGTATTTTCTATTATACAGGGGAAGGATGGAAAAAGACTTTTGTTTATCGTAAGATGGCATCATTAGCTTTTCTATAGAAAATCGTTTATATTTCACGAATGATTCCCCAAATCATAAACGGCTTAATCGATTATAAATTTACACGAAAATATCTTTCATAGACTATTCTTTCGATTAATGACGTCAATCATCAGCAATGTTCACTTGTATATTAATGTGTGAGGACATAAATTTCAATTCAACTAGCATAGACAATAACCATATTTTTTAGCAAAGCCAATTTCGCAGTCAAAAAAGAGAAATCGCAAATTAGACTAGATTCCGTTTTCATGGCACGCAATTATCACGAGCCGATTATGTTCTTGTTTCTGGTCATCTCTTTTAAAGATTTCTAACGCACATAAACGAAAGATTCAATTGCATATTTAACCAAAATTTTCTCAAATCTTTTAGAAATTTTAGTAAAATATGATTATTTTCCAATTAAATTTTCTAAATTTCCAACTTTATTTCAGATATATGACCAGGTCATATTAAGATCCTTTTGGACTACCATTCTTATATAGTGCGGTAACTGTACAATTATATATTTGACCAAAATTGTCACCAAATTTGTTTAATTTCAACCTAATTTTCTGATGTTTTTGCAAACGTCATTCCCCTATTAATAACTACAACATTAGCAGTTGCCTCTTGGAGGCACTTTGTTCATTTTTCTATGTTCCGCATCTAAATTCCTTATATTTTATTATTTTTTTTCTAATTTCCAATTACTGTTAACTGATTAACAGTGCTCTGCAAAATAGGCTCTGCTAAAAATTATGGTTTGTGTCTCTGCTAGTTAAATTTATTTTGAATTTATATTCATACACATTATAATTTCTCTGCAAATTATGATTTGGTTGAAAATTTTGCAAAGAAAAATATCATGGAACATGGAAGCAGATCGGCGATAATTTTACAAGGTCTGCCACTTTTCCGAATATTGAATATCGCCGTATTTAGAAGACCTTTTAAGAAAACTTCTACAATTTGCTAAGGATTAAATCGCTGTGATGTGGGTGTATGCAAAGCAATGATGCCAAACATTGTGCCAAACCCTTGAAATCATTATTTCCACAAAAAAAAATCAAGCATTTATAATGAATTTGAAATCTACATGGAACTTTTCGTTGATTCTAGAATATCATATCAACGTTTTTAAATCTAAAAACAATATATATTATGGTGTATATTAGGGTTCAGTAGAGTTCCATTTCCATTTCCACTGAAAGCAACATATTTCGCATAGTCCATCCCATTGCATTACAGTGCCGATATCATTACAAGAAAAAAATTAGTTGTAGTGCTACATTTTTCTCTCACTGTAGCGACATGTTTAATTTAACTAAAATAAAATCTACACTAGAAATTAATTTCCTTAAATGTTATTTTTTTCTTTTCTCCCCTTCCACAAATACTACGAGTAAAAAAATGTCAAATATACGAGTATTTATAGTTTTTGTTGTGAGGGCTCTGTCAGCTTTTGGTGTGTGGTAAAATATAAAAATTTCCTGTTAAATTTTATATGTTTTTGTGTCTGTCGTCTCCGGTTCCGCTTTGTTTATGCAGTTTATTGTCTTTCTAGTATGAGGATCTACACATCCTTCCATTATATAGAGAAAACTTATTGAAAATGGGTTTATGTCTTTCAATATAATTTTAAGGCTCTGAAAAAATGCACAAGGAAGAGAAACAGGAAAAAAATTTCCACACCTCCTTATTTGTAAGCTGCAGCATATCTATTTTATTATTTTCCTTTTTTGCATCATACAGAATGCAATTTTCAATTCAATAACTTAAAGAAAACGGAAGTGAAAAATTCCGCATATATTTTCTTCCTGCAGCTCCTTTAAAGTACGAGTGTAATGAAAAACAAAAATAGAGAAAAAAAAACTTAATAGATTGATATCGAAAAGAAAGCAACGGAAGACTTTTTATAAACACAAGTTCCTTAAATCCTTGGAAAGAACCCACTCACTTCGCAATGGAAATATTTTTAACAAGAGCAACTACAACAACAACAGCTGCAACAGCAAATGCTTAAGACAACAATTGCTGTTCACACCGGGACGTTGTATGAATTTTTTTCGAGATGCCACACCACACCTTTTAAATTTATACAAAATTTCAAATTTTTATTTTAACGATTATACATATTACCATGAAATATTTCTATTGTAACTATAAGAAGCCATCGCTCCAATTACGAAAGAAGTCAAATTTTAGGGTACGAAAAATTTGTACTAGATCATAAAAAGAGAACAAGATCATGCTAAACTCGGATCTCCGCTCTCCGAAAATTTTTAATACTCTAGATTAAAAACAACAAGGACACGCCACAAACAAATTTCTAGCTTCCAGAATTTGTGCTTCATCGAAAAACATACCGAAATCTAGACAACAACAACAACACAATAGCGGAGACAGGTTTCCGACTCTAAGAACTTTATAAGAAATTAAAGAGATAAAAGCACGCCGATATCATATGCTGAACTCTGAAAATAACAAAATGCCGCAGTCGATTTATCGACTCCAAAAATCTGGATTTGATTAAAGAAAACAAAAACATGTCAGAGTAAAATTTCCAACACCGAAATTTTTTCATTAGATTTAAAGTAATCAAGAATGGAACTGTGATTTTCGACAAAGAATTTAATATGTTTTGGGTGCTGCTTTAGATGGAAAGTTTATTAAGGAATCTAGTTTATTAAGCTTGGAAATACCCGTCACTGTTAACAGAGAGTGCTTAAGATTAATAAACATAAACAATAGTGTATTTAGTGCGTTTCGATACACAGTTGGCATTTGTTGCTGCTGGCCGCCTGCACCATAACCAGCTTTATTGCTAAGGAAGTGTGGCCTCTTACAGCACACGATACCTCTTCGGAGTAGCTTGAGCATCTAGAGAGGGCAGTTAACCAGCCACAATCGACACACTCACACTATAGAGACCAGACAGGTGTTCATTAGTAATTAAATTAAGAACAGTCTTCGGTTCTTATCGAGTTCCATGGTCCTCTGGCCATCTAAGTTACAATGTCTTTGGGTCTTTGCTAACTCCAGAGCTACCTAATAAAGCATTGCTCAGTCCTGGGTAAAAAAATCCTTAAATTAAGAGTTCTGAACATTCCAGGAATTTTTTATTAGAACAGAACTCAGGAGCTGACACCCGTGCTAGGACGGGAGAAAATAGTTTATTGAAAGGAAGCGTGGGGGGAGTAGTGTCAGGAAAGATTTCTGCAGAGATTATTCCACATACGAAATGTTTGGCTAAACAGCAAATTTTCTCTGCAATGCAAAATGTGATTCGCTGGCACACCGACCACAACGGTTTTCGGGAAGAAGTTCTCTGATGTCATCAGAGCACATCTCTTGTAGTAACGGTAAAACAAGGAGAGATATTGCAAGGATGAGTACCTTTACGCTACTGTCAGCGATGATCTCCTTTACACTTTTCTGCATGCGATAGATTAAATCAAAATAGAATTTAAAGCACTGGCCTACACAGAAGAGTTGTACTTCATTTACAGTCGGTGATAAGGATATTAGGAGCTCCTTAAAAAACCGAGCCGCACTTGAATGCTTCTTTAGCAAAATGAGAAAATGTGTTCAGTCTATGGATACTAAGACTTGATACTACCACTGCACGACTCAATACTTTTCACGTGGCTATTCATAATTTGTTTAGGTTTCAACGAATTCCAGGGAACGCAAATACCATAAATGCTAATGAAATATTTCCTCTTATTATGATTGTCGCGTCGACGTCACATCACGTCGACAGTACAAAAGGACAGCAGTTCTGAACTCGTTGTAGGCAATAATTAACTAATATTGATGGTCAATTATAATTTTTTAAACCATAGTAGTTGTAATATCCTACCAATAATATTTAATAGTTCTCGATAACGATCCCACAATTGCCAATATATTGATGTCGACTTGTTGTGACATTGACGTCGACAATCATAATAAGGGCAATTATATCTATTCTTCTTTTGCACATGGACAGCCAACAAACTCTGCCTTAATAGCACCAAACAGAGGCAACAATTGCAATTAATGATCTCAGTTCGCTTGTAATACGGCAATGCAGCTAAAGATTGTGATTGGCAGTCGCAGACTCCATGACGCTTAAACATGAAGTAAAACCTCGGCATCAAGGATACCAGGTTTTATAAGCTGAACCAACTGGCATAAAATGCCAACACCATATTTAGTTTCCAGCGAAACACAAGACCCCAGACATGCTGATGAAGTGTGCTCCAGTTCAAAAATAAGAATCATTCCGATCTGCGAATATAACTATTCTATATCCCACAAGCTCTGCTCGATTAGGGAAAAACGAAGACTACAAGTGTAAATATATGCATACAAATTTGTATATTTTTTTTAGTTTTGATCAGCTCTAAAAATGCAGTTTAATTGATCTAAAATGTAATCTCTGACCAGGAAATTTAATATACTAGTTTAGCCGATTAGTTAAAAACTGTCTTTTTATGCATTTATGAAACCACCATGTAACTAATTGTGCAAATTAAATACATACAAATCAACTACTTCTCAATACTTTGCCAGGACTACCTTTAATCTCTGCTGTTTACTTCAGTTTAAAACGGAAATAACACAAATTTTTTCGTTCATATTGGTCGTGCCATTTTCTGGCAGCACCATTCGTACTACCCTTAAGCATTTGCCATTAAGATATTTTTAGTGAGAAATAATAATGATATTTATTTCTTAAGAACTTGCCTTTAGTGCTGCAGCATCTTTTTACACTTTTTCGCACTACAAATAATGCAACGACTGTTTTTGATGTTGAAAATTTCGCGCTGCAGTTTTTCGCTTGGCGTTTGTTTTTTCTTCTCATTATTTTCAAAAGGTTAAACACAAAAACTATGCGCTGATACGAGTATTTGCAACTGCACTGCATCTTAGACCTTTAGAACACTAAGAGTACGTTAGTATGTCAATACTATGAGAACATCCTTACCAACTGCGGCTTCTACGTCATCTTTTTTTTTTTTTTGCTCACTCTATTCCTTAACGAGTTTGCTGAATATATGCATCAATGGCTCCTACATTGACACTTAAATAGAACTGTAGTAAAAATATTATTTTGTCTTTTTAACCGTCAGTAAAAAAATTTATCGAGTTGTGTTTTACTTGGCATGCTTAAATCGATTTTGGCTGTTATTCGCGTTTCATTTTTCTTTTCTGTTTTTTTTTATGTGTGATTATTTTCGTTTCATTTTCAGAAATATTTTCCTCATAAATTGTCCTTGTTTTCAAAAGCAGCACAACGTTACGAACTGGCTTCATAATTTTATATACAAAGTTGCATTTATGGCTTAATGTTTATTCGCTGTTAGAATCACTCGATAGATCATCTAGTGAAAATACGATTAGTTGCCAAAAGTGAGTGGTTAAGTGACAGATTAATATTAAGTATTGCGTGTATATTGCGTGTTGCAAGCTACTCAGAGGGATCTTAATTATGTATGATAAGACAATCGTGAGCTGCTCAGGAATTATCTTTTTGACAGGAGCGGGAAATGTAAACTATCGTTTTATTTTATATGTAAATTGCTTTAAGAAATCGAAAGGATTTGCTTATATCGGTTGCTCAACTTGCGGCGAGTTTTGTTGAAGTCCTTTACTTATTTAACAATTTACAGTTTTCAGTGGAATAAAATGCAACAAGAACAAGTCTTATATTACAGTATTAAGTGTACTTTCAACACAATGTGTGTGAAAGTACATTTAAATTTAACTAGCAGAGACAAGAACCAATTTCTTTAACAGTGCTCATTTTTTCGGTTAACAGAACACTGGTAGCCACCTAACAGTCCGATAAATTTCAAAAAATTTGGATAGTCTAAGAAGTGGGACCAGATTCGTATAAGACAACATATTGAACAGGTGATCCAGAGTGTAGGTGTTGAATGTAAAATAAAAGAACATGCCAAACACATGCAAAGTAATACATTTCATTTTTTTGAAATTCCAAAATTATTTTAGAAATACCACCTAATGTGCTGCTTATAGGCACGTCGGGAACACCATTTTTGTATAGTTGGATATACCTATAACTCTCTATTTTTTTCAGAAAGACCAGTTATCTCTCCAAAAAGATGTCTGTTTTCATAATGGCTTTTTTATATTGTTTTCAACGTTTTTTTGCATTTTCTAACAATTTGCGTACAACGCCTATGCTTTGGAGCACTTGTCCAATGGCTTATCCTGTACGGCTCCAGTACCAGTTCCTAGATTATCTATAAATCTTGAAATTTACCATGACTGATAAATGGCTAACAGTAGTTTGTTAACCGAAAAATTAGCACTGTTAAAGAAATTGGTTCTTATCTCTGCTACTTATATTTAAATTTATCTTCATATACAAAGATTTATGCATAAAATAAATCAGCTTAAAACTTTTATTTGATAAAAAAACAGAAAATTAATATAATATAATATAATATAATATAATATAATCAAATGTAATTAAAAACATTAGAAAATATAGAAAATACGAGTATAAGAACGCCAAATAACACCTTAAAACAAAGACCCAAAATTTTTGATTAAGGCGGGATGAAATAGTGAGAAAATACAGTAAATAACAACGTGGCATTTTGAATGCTCCAACGATTGGAGCTACTCATACGGGCTACAGTCTAAGGCAGCAGCTTACAACTCGTATTTGAGGGGGTAGTGTTGGCTCCAAAGACGTACAGAATTTGTAAAGAAATGTTTCTCGTTAATGGCCTTATTATGTTTAATCTTATTAATTTTTCTTTGTACTTAATCTTGTGAACGAAAGTCTTAGGTGGAGGTAATCTGATGTATATAATTTATTGCAGCATCAAAAGAACTCGTCATTTTAATAGATTGTTAAATGTTATGACCAATAAGGATACCTTTCCTACCCGGTCGAAAAAGTGGATATTATTCTAGAGGATTAATCTGACTTATAAGAACTGTCGCTGACGTATTACGACTTCAACAATTTTGTAATAGATTAAAGATAATATTGTATTGAACTACAAAATTTTTCTTTAATATCGGATAAAACGATTGAATTCGAAATGCGACAACGACACTCGTAATAAGACTCAATATATCCATAAGTGTGACAATTCGGCTTTGTCAGACAGACTTTAAAATTAGCAGAGAAAGAGACTCAAAGGCTCTTAACAGAATTAATATACTAAATATCACGAAAATAAATAAGACAAAAAATGTTATTAACCCGGCGTAAATGAGATCAAAAATTGTTGCAATAGATATGAGGGGGACATGAGATACCCCAATGTACGTTGCCACACTTTACGAGTATTTACTATAGTTGTATAATTGGCATTTTTCACTCTTGTTGTTGACGTCATAAGGCATATTGAAAAATCTAAAAATAAATACCCTTTATAAAAGTTGTGCAACACCGGCTATAAAGTGGAGTGTGACGTATCCCAGCCACATTTTTGTAAGTATATTTCCCTCTAACGCTATCGAAACTCTAAACTGAAGGCTACAGCTCGCACCCTTACCTCCAGCTAAAATTAAAAAATAAACCGTAAAATTAGCTTAAAGAAACATATGTAACACCAGCTGAGAGGTGAGGGGAGGCATACCCAGGTCATGCCTTTAAAATATTTTGGGGTATGATATACCCCTCTTCACTTACTAAGGGTTGAATTATTAATATGCATTTAGCAAAGGGGGTTTCGAATTTTATGCACCGAAAATTATTGCATATTTTTTAATGAGCAAAGCTATAGTTGAAGATTAAAAGGGTCCGCTTGATAGCCATAACATGGGAGATGTCAGATTAAATATTTCAGATCAGTATGAATAATATTCAGAATCAGTATAGATATTGAGAAATTTAATTTTGAAAAATTCAACATCTCAAATTTTAGTATATGAACATTTTTATAACAATTGAAAAACATCTCAAAAAGAAAAAATTATGAAGACTTTCACAAGCACAAAGCGTAGACGTTCAGCTACACCTACTAAACATCCTTTAGATGGGGCATCCAAGCCTTGAGCCATTAGAGCTGCCTTTTTGAATGCCTAATGCCTTGGAGAAGACCAATACACACTCGTATTGACTCTTAGTTGCTTCTGAAAATACCGGCTGTTTCTATCAACCTCCATCACCGAATACGATTCGCTCGCTTGGGTCCATGATTTGGTCCCTTTGTGATACCTGTGATCAATAGATTAATATATTCAATTAGAAACGATTCCAATTTACGTTGATCTAAAATATTTAATTTTAATTGTTTATTTTTTCATATAAAATTTATATCCAAATTCAGACAAGACTTAAATTTATTCTATTCTATTCTATTTATTCAAGACAGACGTTTTGGATAATTCAAAATTAATACGAAATAGTAACGCCTTTTCATTATTGAACAGTATTTAAGAAACAATAAAATATAGATTTAATTTATTCAAGTTTTGTGGCAGTGTAAAAATAGTTAAGGAAAAATTAGAACAACAGGATCGCTCGAATATGTTAAGCCAACTGGTCCGATAGCAACACCAAAGCAAAACGTGAAAACGTTAACGAAACTTCAGGATGATCGATCTGATACTATAGCTACAATGAAATAATATGACAACAATGTTTGGATTGGGGGAGCCAATGCATCAAGTAAAGCGTGCCTGGTTGGCAACTGATTCTCTATAAATCTACTTCATAAATGTTAGAGCACAGCGACATTTGGCGCCATCTGTCTAAATGGCAGTCAATTCAAATCAACACAATAATTTTGCGCCAACTTGTGTCAAAATACAGATTCTGAGAATAATGACAACTCTAGCAAGACTTAATTTAAAAGTGCTGCTGAATAATTGAAAGTTTTGTGTTATTAAAGGGATTATTAAAGTTTTTTTTTATGGGCAGAAGATGTTTCCAAAAATGAGCATACCCATTAAAGATGCCCAACATTCGATGGAAAAACATCGACAAACATAAGAGTACGATGGTACATTGTTTACCAAACCACTAGTGAAACTGATTTTTTCTATCATCTCTATTTTCCCCCACAACAACAACATCAGCATAATCCACTATTCTTATTTTTTATTATTATTATTATTATTTCTTTCTTTTTTAATGGAAATCCTTGTCGTAGACGGCGTAGTCAACCGAAATCGTCAACAACATCATCATACAACAATTGCACGGTTGTTCAATGTTTGTAAAAAAAGAGAAAAAAATGTTGGGTTACGTTTACAGTGTCACATTTATCGTCAATGCCATAACTATCGATGTCAACTGGGAAGATAAGCGTAATTGTTTCCTTAACGTTTTTTTTTTTTTGGTTTGTAACAATTTTTGCGCTTTTTTCCTACACTTTCCACTCGCTGCAAAACACACATACATACGAGAAGAAGAATTCATTTAAAATGATAATGGGAATGAATGGAGAGGAGCGAATAGCTGGATGTATATGTACCACTGAAGGCATGAATCAGTGGCAGTGTAGTTTGAACAATTTAAGTCATTAAATAAATTGAATTTTTTTGTAACTTTTTTTTATATCACATTTACTTCTTTTTTTTTTTTTTGTTCAGTTATTGTACTCGTATTATATGCTAAAAATGTTGATGAGGGCAAATGAGAAGGAAGTGCGATGGAAGTGATGATGGCGCTGAAAGAATATGATAAAAGTGATTCTTTTCTAATGAAATAGGTACGAGTTTGGGAATTATTGTAATAAAATGCATAAATTGATATTTTCGTAATTTATTATTGAAGAGATAATGAATTAGAGCTGATAAAATTTATGTACATAAATATTTACGAGTACGTATTCTCAGAGCGTTATGGAGTTTTGGTGGGAGTTTTGATATTTATGATTTCATATAAGTACTTATTTATTTTTGAAGATTAATCTGTAGCTGAAAGGAATATTTTTTATTACTGCTCATTTTTATTTAGGGCATTTAGCGTAAGTTTTCTTCTTTTTTACTGAACTACTATAAAAATTGTATGACTGATAATCAAACACTTTTTAGCAGTACAAGAAGAGAAAGCAAAATATTGATAAACAAATTAAAGGCACTTTTCGGAAAGAAAGATGTTTCTTTTTAACTGTTTATAAAAATAAAAACATTCTAAGCCTACTATGATTATGTATTTGTTGTAATTCATATGCAATATTGAAATTCTCATATTGTATTTGTTTTATGTGGCATAAACATACTAGGTTGAATGTTATCAAACTGCTTAAACTTCACTGACGATTTGGTTTTAGCAACCAATGAAATGTCGGCATATGAAGAGCTAAAGCCACAACAAACATTTTTTCAATGCATTTTGCAAGAAAACTAATTGTTTCTAACAATTAGTCGGGATATTCTCCCGAATAATAAATTTCAATATTAAATAAAGAAATAAATTATTTTATAATATTCCGATATAAATATGTACCGACTTAACATGATATATATCATCCATCTTGTATGAACATTTTCACAAGAATATTTGATCCACCTCGCATTAATTTGTATAAACTACACAAACGGCTTGTCAAGCATACTCTTTTCATTGGCACCTAGACTACACGAAAATAACAAACTATAACAATTTACCAACACACTTTACAAATGGTTTGACAAACATTCATTATAGCGGGCAATATATTAAACAGTTTTGATTTTCATCAAACAAGCATCAAGCCGTTGTAGAAACACAAAACCATTTGCTTTATGTACACAATTGGCTTGTGCAAACGAAAGATTTTGATCTGATTGACAAGCCGTTTGATTTTTTGTTCAAAAATGATATGTTTTTGAGTAAATCTGTTGCAGATGCCAAAGAAATATATTTACAAACGAGTATATCCCCTCTTTTCTCATGTACTTGTGTGCATATATACGAGTACAAACAAACATCAATTCTTAAAAATTTTGCAAATTTCAAATTAATTTTAGACATTCTTGATTTTAACCTAAAAAATAGCTCAGCTTAATAAATGCTTGACAGCAACATATTTTGAAATATTTAAAGTAATGGAAACACCTTCATATTACAAATGCCAATCATAAAGAATTTATTGTTGACACAAATCAATGTTTGCCAACTAAATAATATAAATAATAAATTAAATACAAAATAAGCCAGTTTGCATTACGCTTTAAGACAATATTAATAGTGAATAGGTATAAAAAATAATTGAAAGCTTTTTCTTTAGTTTGGAACTCAATCAAAAAAGACAGAGTCTCGAAATAAAGTAAAAAAATTTTTGCACTGGGTTTTGATCAGATGTCAGTTGTAGACGAAAGTTTGCTAAATGCCCTTAGGTTAGGTTAGGTTAGATTGATTGGAGGGGTGTGATAGCCCTTGTCATACGACATACACTTAAGCCAGTGAAGGCTTGTTGTGCGCTCCCTTTAATTATCAAACACAAACTCCCAGAGTTCTGCGGCAGGATTCGAACCTGCGACCTTCGCACTACGAGTCTAGTACACTACCTACTAGTCTACGAATGCCCTTAACATTACAAGAATATGTTCTCCAATTTGCTCATAATTCTACACACGTATTCTGCAAAAAGAAAATCTCCATTCCTCTCAGCTTGTACCAAGGAACGTATGATCGCAGTAAGCGTCTAAAATGTATAACCTGCATAAAATTTAAGAGCAGGTCTTGAACCATCATAATCTTTGAATAATCTGTGGAATGGAGCAGCATGTCATCGCAGCTCATTTAATTTTGAAAAAAATATTTGTATTTGGACCACCCGATATAAGTATGTATGTATATATAAATGTGTGTGTTTGCTCACTTTGCATTTTCCTGCTTTCAACGTTTGTTACAATTTATTTTCGTGAAACCTTGTCATTTTTTTTTCTAAATTAGCGATTGCGATTACGAATGCTAACTCCAACGATAAGCCAATAATTCGATTACGTGAATGCGAATATTCGCCACTCCCCTAAATAAGATTTCGAAAATAAACCGATCTCGGTTTTTTAAAGTAGAATTTAGGTAAAATTTAGTTTAAAAAAATAACAATTTACGTATTTTAATAAATCCTTGAGCCAAGTATAGAAATTTTAAAAGAAAGTGTGTAATTTTTTTTATAAATTCTTTATACATAAAATATAAATAAAATATGAGCCTGTTCCACGATGTCGAACGTTATCGTTCCCTTGAATCAGGAACAAAAAACAAGAGATTTTCGTCCCCGCCAAAAAAAAACTGTTTTATGAAATTATTTACACATTAACCGACTAAATAAATAAATATATTCCTAAAAAGAACTATTAAAGGAACGTGTTTTTTTATGTTCAAAATTCCAGCGAAGGATAATGTTTGAAATCCTAAGACATGTTGTTAAATTCGTATTGAAAATATTTCCATATCTAATATATTGCACTTATTTCAAAGTACATATACATACGAGTACATATGTGTGTATACATAAGTATATGTATGTATATAACAAACTTCTAACATGTGTATGTGCACGTGCCTATTTCCTAGGAAGTACATAAATTAGTTTAACACACATATATTTCTTTTCTTCATGCAACATGAATGTTAATAAAATTACTACACAATCGTATCTAATTTTTTTTTTCTAACAGGAAATTAATAAATTTTGAATGTCTAGATGCGTATATACATAAGTATGTATTTACTTACATATGTATTTGTATATATGTAAGTATACTAAGATCATGCTCACCTTATTCTTCATTATGATTGCCTTTATTGTCATAGACAATTTGCGTCACGAGGGTTGATTACATCATTTAATAGTAATTAAATCATTATTTCGACACCTTCATTTTTTTATTACACTCACACACAGACACACGCGTACACTCACATAAGTATTTTCACGGCGAGTTTTAGATATGATACATAAAAATACTTTTATTGTCCAAGGTCCTTTTATGTATGTATGTTTTTCTCTTTACACACATTCATTCATAGTGAGGAAATCAATGCACTGCACAATTTAATCTATTGTTGTTATTGTTTTTATGAGTTTAATGTGGGCATTATCTATAGGAACCTGCACTATATTAAAGAAAGTATCGAATGAAATTCAAATGAAAATTACACAGATCAATGAACAAATTAAGAAAATAGGAAATCGCAGAAAAAAGACAAATTATAAACAAATGCATTAAGCGCATGTAAAGTTTAGAATCACAAAAAATCCTAAAACATATGTACAGTGGAGTTCGGTTAATACATGCTGCAGCTAATTTTGGATTATAACAAGCAATTTATCTAGTCCCATCAATTTTGTAAAAATATTTCATAGAAGAACTCCGATTGTAGCAAACTTTCGCTTATAAGGGAAAGTTTTTTGATTAACAAATAATAAAATTCTTAAAAATTTTGCTCTTATAAGGAACAAAACAAAACAAAAACTCATAACTCATAAAACTCATATTTTCATAAACTTTTTAAACCTTTAAAATATGAATTTACGATTAAAAAAGTGAAATTTGTTATATATATATATATATATATATATATATATATATATATATATATATATATATATATATATATATATATAATAATGTATATAAATAAAGTTTATTATATCGGGATTGCTGCCAAACAATCATATCGAATAAAAATTGTTTGTTGGGCAATTTGTATTAATCCATTCTAAACCTTCTGAATTCTCATTTCGTATAAGTTGGTTTTTATATAAATATTCGAGGTTGCATGCTTACGAACCGAGTAAATTTTACTGAAGTTTTTAATTCACACCAATGAAAAGATCGATATATTATTAGATCCAATGAAATGCAGCAGGGTTATTATTTATTATTTTATATTTCCGATTTCATTAAAATTTGTTTCATAATCTCATAGAAGCATTGGTGACGCTTTCGATTACTAATATTTATATTGCAATACCCTTTAAATATTCAAGAAATATAAAGCCATAACTTGTTTAAGGGAAAATTGTTAAATAGACATATATTATTAGCTTCAGATGATGAAATTTTTATGTTTCCAATTTCATTAAAATGGGTTTCTTAATTTCAGACAAGCATTCATGACGCTTTTGATTATTTATACCGGGAGGTGCCACTTTCCCTTAAGTGAAATTTTTTAATAGCTGGGGAAAGTTTCTATTTTCTCGAAAATATGGCGTTATATTTTTTATTTAAGTTGTGTGAGTTAATTTAAATCACAATACTGCATTTTTCTTAAAGAAATATATGATTATTTTTATATTTTCCTACCCATCATTGCAATGGGAATCATAGCACCAAAATATTATAAAACTGTATTTTTCATTTGCTTCTTGATTGTTTCAATCTTTCCAAATAGGTGCTCTCGATTATAAAGAACTCAGTATGAATTGGGAATTCATCATAAATAAAGTCAAAAAAGTGCAATATATGCAAATTGTACAAATGAACATTTAAAACCATGAAGCACAGTTCCGAGAAGCCATTAGTTGCACTTTGTTAGTCTGATATTTATGCATTTAATTAAGTGAAATGTATGTATGTGTGAATGGTGATACCTGATTTGCTAGAAATAGGATCATGAGTAACTTAAATTTTACTACAACATCAAAGCTAAAGAAATATGTATATAAAAAAAATAAATTCATGCACTAGGGTTCTGAATACTAGCTTATCCTACCAGCAGAGTTAAGATAATCTTACCCATAACTGCTTCAATGCAAATTATTCCAAAAAATTGCTATTTTCATAATTGAAAAATTTGCATATACATTGAAATCTACAAATACAGCTAAAATTATTGAACAGCGGACTTCTCCAGAGGAAGAAATGTTAAGTTTAGAAAAGTTAGGAGCCTGAAACATAAATCTCAAATCAAAATGGGTAGACGCCAAATGAATTGCAAATTGATGGCCACTCTTAAAAAAATTAAGTATTAAGATTAATATTTGGTTGCCCCGCAGACTTGTGGCTAGTGTACCAGACTAGTAGTCAGAGGGTTAGAGGTCCGATTCCAGTCGTAGATTCTGGGCGATTTCTCCTTTATTCTTTCTCGTCTCCTGTTTCAAAATTTTTATTCTCTCTATTTCGGTTATCAATTACAAAAATACCATATCATGGACCCAACTGAGTGAACCAAACCTCTAACCTAAAATAATATGTTTTCGGTATTTAAAGGAATATTGAGCCCTGCTTCAAACGCACTGGGTAAATATTCCAAATGTGCCATCATAACTTTGGCTTAGTACTCGTCAAAATACATTGAACACAATATTGAACTAAACAGACATTGGAAATTGTGCTAATTCGAAAACATGCAAAAGTGGGAACATAAAATTCTGTGCAGAGTTTAGCTTTTAATATGCATGTCATCTTTTAATTGAATAGAAAAATTCTGTTGCTGTTATGTTATGGGTTATGCTGCATTTTTATATAACATGAAGCAAGGATGTAACCCAACGTGCTCCCTATACATACAAATGTACGTATGTAAACACAAATTAAAGTATGATGGGACACAGCCCTTTAATATTCCAATAAACCATAGCAGAACTATAACTTAACTTAAACCAGTCCGCGACCCAGCAGACCCATGTTGTTAATTTTGTTACGGTTAACGTCTTTAATTTATTTGTTTGAAGATGGAAAAAGTCCTGAAATGTTCTAAATATTTTTACTAAATCTCAGCCTCTCTGCAACAGGTAGTCATACAAATTTTCCCGGACATACACATGCACACAGATGTTGGTATCTGGAAATGCTATTACAAAAATTATTAAAATATTTACTTTAAACCTTTTTCTCACTTTGTCTGTCGTTGTAACAATTTAATTTAAGAAAATATCACTTATGTAAATCCCTTTCGAAATTTGTATCACATACATAAGCTGTATTAGCCGCCCCTCACAAAAGCAAGAACTACAAATAAACCAAAGAAATGCATTCATAAATAATGGAATTATCATAAAAAGAAGAAGAACAAAGGAAACCCAGCACCGCCAGCAGCGCAGCTTAATTGGCCCAGGCTCAAGGCAATATGTACTTTGCATGTGTGTAGTATTGTGCGTTCTTGTGCAAAGAATAGTTTTCATATTTATTTTAATTTACCATCTTTTATTTAAATTCCATTTAATATTTATAATTATTTTTTGATAAACCGGTTTAGTTGAGAAATTCTTTTAAATAAGAAATCAAATGCCAAACGGTCGGCCGGCCGGCATGATTAAACAGTGTCTTTCTTCTTCACTCGTATTTACTTTTGTTTTGTTTATTAAATTTATATAAAAAATAGTTTATAAACTCTAAAATTAATGTTAATTTATGGTTTTTAAGAATATGTATATTTTATTTTACTTTTCTAATGATATTTTCACCACTACCGCCAAAACAATTAACAAACAACAATTTGAAGCACAGGGTGACACCGAAAACGAAATAAAACGCGGTGTATCAAAAAAATGTCAAATTTTATGGGGAGAATTATTTTCTTCGTTTTTTTTTGTGGTTGTTGTTGGTTTCCTTTTTAGTACAAAAGCTGAGATGGGAGCATATTCAATGATTTTCTTAAGAGTGATGGTTGAAATACACTAGGGATTTTTATATCGGTTTAGGAATATATTCCAAATTTACGATTCACTAATTGACTAAGTTCTGCAATTAAGAAATCAAGTGATCATGTTTCATGACGATTCCTAACGCATTTTGTTTCAAACAGCTTGGAAAAACTTAATATTGACTTAATAAAATGTACATTGTTCTCGTATTTTGCCTTAAATCTTTATGATATGGAGAAAAGAATACATATTAGGTCAATAACGATTGAAAAATAAAATATAACTACAGGAAAAAACTACGATTGGTGCTTCGTGCTATTTGAAATTGAAAAAATTTTAAGAATTCAAAATACCGTTCAAATTCATTTAAATATGAATTCCGAATCCTTGCAGAAATGACGAAAGTTGCAAATAATTTTTATATTGAAAATATGTGTCATTAGCACTAAAAGGCAGCAAAATATAGATGAATTCGTAAGATGCGCGAAATAAGCGAAAATTTGGCATACAAAAATATTAACAAAAAAATTAATTTAATAAAAATTAATCAATTAATGAGAGATTGTTAGTAAAGGACAATATTAATGTCACTTCTGATGATTTCGTCGTTAAGTCTAAGCACTAGGATTTTCCCAAAAATCAGTTTTATTCCAAACATGATAACACTAAGAGTTTAGCTTGGGATCTCTCAAATTCCCGAAAGTCATTTTAATACAAATCTAACATTTTTAATATTGTTCAAACATAATTTTTCATAAATTTTTATTTACAAATCAATTCATATAGCTTTTCTGTATCGAACACAAAAATATCCTTTCATCAGAGTTTTCTTTAGCTAGATAAATACTGCAATACCTTCTTTATTTTACTTGTATTGCTTATCAGCATCAATAAATTTTTGTTGCTTGCGTATCAGAAGATTGGGATGATTAATTCCGAATCGGGAACTTCTTACATGTTTTTAAATTTGTTTCCTGGAAATTTAATTATTTTTTCTATAAACTTATTTTTCGCCCGCTTCATTACAAATATCATTAAATTCTCATTCGGTTTATAATTATTTATTTGCAATCAAACGTGCTTTTTATGACACTTTATTTCTGGTTGACTAATTGATACTATTTTTAAATCTCGTTTATATAACTGGAACAAAATCAACAAAAGTTACGTGTCTACATTATTTTATGTAGAATTAAGGATCTAGGCCATTGAGGTTTGAATAAAGATCAAATTTTAAGTCTTTCACATGGAAGCGCAATGAGGTAGAAATTTTTATTGAAAATAAAATCACAATCAATATAAATTATTATGACACTGCATTCTTGTGACTTTCTATATATTATGAAAAGTTAAACATTTTATAAAATTTTAAGGAGTAAGATAGGATATACTTGCTCATTTTAAAGCCAATTTAATTAATTTATCCATTTTAGATACATAGCCAGAAATTTATTGTTTAAAGTTGTGAAATTGATTGTTTAAAGCTTTTGTTTTGTCAATGATGTGATTTGGATTTCCTTGTGGATGGTGACAAAAAGTACTTTTCAGACATGGATAACTTCTCATATTTCCATTTCTCACAATCAATTAATTTAACCCTTTACATAACATATACGTATGTAATGAAATGCATAGATACAAATTCAATTAATCCTAAATCAGACATTTTGTTATTCAAAGGCACTGATAGAACTCCATCAGTGTGTTCATTCAGAAAAAGACATCATCTAATATCAATAGTTTTATTATTCTTCAGCAAAAGTATCATCAGAAAAGCAATCAAATTGTAGTAACCCATTTCTAAAGGCTAAAATCGTCAACTTCGGCATGAAACTAAAAAGGGACCATCGACCCAAAGAACTGCTTGTATTAGCATTTTAATGTGACGTTTAATGTTTTATTTGAAACTGTCTTTTGTGGCTTTGCTCACAAATTCGTAGGTCATACATACATATATAAAACAGCATGTTCTTCTTCTTCATCTTCTTCATGTTTTTCTACTTTAAAACACAAAAACAAAGGAATACTAAATCAAATAAAAAGTTTCTTTTTATATCTTCACATTTGTTTTTAAACAAACCTTTTGGGAATGGTATATAAGCTGCGCGTCAAAGTGATAGTATCAATTGGCAAAAAGAATATGTATGTGGAGAAGCTATTTTGCTAAATAAAACACCGAATATTCTATTCAAATGGGATTGAAATTACTTGCATATAAGCTTTAGTTTCCAAGCTGAGACTGAAAATAGAAATTATTATAGTTAAATTCAAATAACAAAATTTTTAATAGGAAAACCAAAACTCTTAACTTTTGTTTTTGATTAACGTCAAACCAATTTCGCTTAAAAGAAAATATGCTTAAGCGTTTTCATTTATTAAAATAGAAGAAGGGTACACTAAATTTCACTTCAAACATTTATTAATGTAAAAAAGTCGATTGTTCATAACAAAAAGCGGACGGACGGTTCAATTTTATTTATTTTTTTGGATCATAATTAAAATTTCACTATATATAACGAGGTATATTTATTTGTGTTAAGCAACTAATATTTTGTGAATTTCATATCTTATTTGCTAAGATTTAGATAATTAGAATTGTCTTTTTCTTACTCCCGTTTGCTTACAACTGCAACAGTCCCCTATTTGGAGTTTACATATCTTATTATATATTTTTTTTAGTATTTACAAAAAAGCAATTGTACCAGTTTTTCCATACCTGATCTATATTGATAAAAGACAATCAAATTAAATCAATTTTGCTTGTAAGAAAGAAAAATCGAGTAATGATATGTTAAATCGAAGTTTATGTAGAGTGATTGTTATAACTTTGTATATGAGGGTATATTGCATATTAAATGATCAACGCTAAAATAATCTTTGTAATATGTTTATTAATTATTTTTGAACGACATATTGGCCAATTGGTTTAAAAGTACCATAGAGTACTTTGTGAGACATACAAATCGTGTTCATATGCATTCCTTGAAAACGTGGTGAATTTACTTTAGCGTTTTGTCGCGCACCTGATGTTGGTATTTTTTTAACAACAGCCTGAATCAATGTTGCCGTTTCAGTTTTATTTAAATATAGTTGTTACTGATATCTCCAAATTTTAGAAGTGCATATCGAGGGCTTATAGTCAAATTGTGCTATCTGCAGATTTGTCTAAAATGGGTTTTTGATGCCAAACTGTTTAGTTAATTCTGCATCTATGATATCAATTTCGTGGAAAAATTTTTTTTCTCACCGTTATTTTTTGAGTAAATCTCTATTAATAAGAAATTTAAACGGTTTTTTTGGTCTCCTGAACAATTTTATTTTTGTAGATAGGACAATTTGACTATAAGCCCTCGACATATTGTTACTCCACTTGGCTACTTATATTTGAAAAATTATAGTTAATAGCTCTGTCTTCTTATTTTATCGTTTTTAATAATGGCCAAGAGGTTATTATTTCTGTACCTATTAATAAGCTGAAAATTATTAAAACCGATAAATATAGATAGAAACTCATAAGGACCAAAATAAACTCAAATAGCTATTTAAAAAAAAAAAAAAATCTTTATTAGCTAAATATATGTGTATATTCAATATCAACATTGCAGAAAATAACAAATTGAGAAGCCTGAAAATTTATATATAATAACTTGCAATATACTAAAAATATCTGATACCAAATGAGGAGCTAAACTTCTAACTAAAGAATATTATCGGAAGCTGAAGGCCGTTATATATAAAATTAATAGTTCGGTCAATTGAAATATTTAACCAAAGTGAATGCAGTAGTCTATAATATAAGGAATATGTTGCAAGGAGGAATATATATCCCATAAAAATAGACATTTCGGAATAGATATTTATGAAGAGAGCGACAAAAAAACTAAAACTAAAGAAAAGCACTTCATTTCGGAAAAAATCTCCGATATATGATAAAGTTTTAATGTTTCAGAAATTTTCAACGTGATATTAATCGTGTTCATCATAATTGATTATATATTCCATATATGATCTGCTTACTATTTATACTACCTTCATTCGTCTCAAACGGGAACCACAAATTACAAATTTATCTATGATCTGCTTAGTATTTATACCATCTACATTCTTTCCAAAACGAACTACAAATTACATATGTTATGGGGAACGATACTTCAAAATCTAGAGAGAACGCAGAAGCTCATCGATAACAAAATTTTTTGCCAATATTATTTACTGTTACAATGAAATCAAGGAATTTTTTCCCGCCGTCCACTTTTTTTCACAAAAAACTAGCTGACCAACTTTGTAGCTTATATACAAGCGAGTCAGACCTCGAATGTCGTCCTCCAGCCGAATAATTCGCATGTGGAATAATACGAGTATTCTTCAGAGGTCTCTATATTACATTTAAACACATCAATTATCCTCAAAAAGTGCTCCATACTTCTCCATTTAACATATTTTTCAAGCTCCAGCTCAATGCAGCTGGAGTGCTGGTCCATTAAAAATGTAAGTGGCCAAAGAAGATACGTCATAGCCGTTATTATTTGAAATAATTTTGGTTAAAAAAATTTTTGGTCCTGGCAACACCGCCTGTTATAAATCGTACGGTTGCAAGTGTGTGTGGCTTCTACTTTGTTTATCTCTTTTCCATGTCTTATCAAACAGTTTTTTCTCCTCTTCCAATTTGTTGTCAGTTTGTATCAGTTCCGTGTTATATTATTTTTCTAAAAAAAGCTAAACACTACCAAAAAAGTTTATTTTGAGTTGTTTTCTTATAAAAGATTTCGGGTAACAAAGGCAGACTTCTGCTGTAAAACAACGAAAGTTAAAGTTTTGTGATGCTTGTTTTGGATGCTGTTGTTCTTGTAGGCTAGAGATAATAGCATAAAATAAAATAAAGTTTGTGGGCATATAATGACATTAAAATAATGTCAAAGATTTTTCCCAGTTGGAACGAACTTTCGAGACTCTATTTAAGCAAAAGGAAATCGGAAATTGATAGAAAAAAGCGATAAATTCCTTTAAAATTTTAGAAATATCTGTAAATTTATATGTGCCGGAAATGTACTTACATATGTTGTACATATATGTATGCCATTGCTTTTAGATTAAATAATTGGAGGCATTAGAGAATTTCATAAATATAGAAATGCCAAACTGTCGGGAATCTTAGAAATATTAAGGCGCGATTATTATCACCAACAAAAATGCCTCAAAGTGGAAGTGTCATAACGAAAGAGTATTACACAAAGGAAATGCGAAGGCAAGTGGCTTAAGTGCATAAATATACTTATGTATACGTATGTACTTATGTGTGTGTGTGTGTGGCATATAAATTTTATACCCTCACAAAACTGATTCAAATGAAAATGATAACTGTTGGAATTTAATGATTCCATTGCAAAATTCCGATTAAATAAAAATTAATATTGAAATGGTACTGGGATTTTGTTATGGGGCCACCGCCTCAGCTTCACAGAGACGCAAAGACGCAAGATAACATTACAGGTGAGTCAAAAATTCGAACAAACATATACATACATATGTACCTACGTATGTATGTACACAAAAACATATGTAAGTTTATACAAAATTGTGCCATTGATTGATTTGGCTAAAACTATGACAATATGTTATCTTCATACGAGGGGTGAACATAAAGTTAGATGGCTGCTTATAAAAAAAAAAATTATATATTAATAAATATTTATGTTGTCCCTTTCTTGTATATCCATCTCCATAAATTTATTCCAACACTTTTATAAATTCCTGAGGCACTTACTGGTAAACCCTTTAGAATAGACTGACTGAGGCAAGATGGTGTCGTTCGGTGGTACGTTTAGACTTTAGCCTACAACTTTAAGTCTCACGAGCAGCAAAGTCGACCCTATTCCCAGCTCCCCATACGGAGATTGATACAAGATCCTTATTAAGTGTATCTCGTAAATTTTGCTCATGACCTCAATTTCCGGTAGGCTTGGCCAATGAATATAAATGGCATCTGCAAATGATCCCACTGTGCACCAACTTATGGCATTATGTAATTTATTATATCTTCAATATAAATTCTTATATCTTTAATATAAATTCTATACAAATTAATAAAAAAAGTATAAAATTGTTTGCTCTTTCTAAGAGGAGAATCCAGCGTTCTTTCACAAGCACAAACTTGCTAGGAAAGAGCACGCAATCCTGTCAACTTCTTTTTCTTAAATGGCTATAAGCAACCGTTTAAGCCACTAGTCTGATTCACGATACCTTTCCATGCGCATCGATTTAATGTGCTTTGCGAGATCTTGTTCCATGCATCGGAGTTTGGGTCTTCCCCCTCCACGCCTTCCTTCGAATTCGAATGATTTTCTCGCCGGAGCATTCTCATCCATGCCCTAGCCAGCGCAACCGTTGTACTTTAATGCAATCCTCTAAGCAAATGTTTTTTAATTAGTGTGAGAAAACAATTTCTTTTATTAATTAATCAACAAAATGTAGCAAAGGTCTGTCTTCATGTTTGTATTGAGCGGCTAAGAGCGAGAGTGTCCTAACTTCTCAGCCGACTGTGGCCTCTATAATTGAAAACGCTTAAAGCTTCTTTATAAAACATTGTCGTCATTTGCTTTTAATCAAATCCATTGAAGTTGCTTGACAATACCATCTTGCAACTGTAGCTCAATGCGAGTTACTGATACGAGTATTATGCAAATTTGTTGTGCTTAGAGTTTGTTTTAAAATATTTGTTTTTTATAGTTATTATCTTCTTCATATTTGTTTTGTTATTTCATAATTTTTGTACTAAGTTCGTGTTTGTTTGGGTCTTTCTTTGAAATTAAGACTTCAAAAGAAAGTTGTGACATTTGGGGATAAAATGAGAGGCGCGCACACACACAAACATGAATAAGATAAGATTAAAGAAACCAGAATGCGTATCAAGGTGGCTGGATAATGTTGTTTTACAATCCTACATACATATATCTGAGGAGCACATACATACATACGATGTGCTCTTCTCTGTTGCTACTGGTGCCCAAAATGAAATGTCGGTGTGTGGCCCATTTGATTGTATAAGCATTAGGAGATGCAAAACAAGTAGTGACCTGTACACAAACTACATGTGTATCCCCTTTGTTGCTGGACTTATCAGTGTCAGTTGGTGTTAGTTGGAAAAACCTGAAACATTATGCCTGTCATTTTGTGTTTGTGGAGAAAAGCGAGATGCGAGTATTTTGAGTCGGGGATCGTAGTATACACTCGCATGTATCAGTTTCAACAAAACCAAACAAAAAAATTTTTTGTTGTGAAAGAATAAAAGTTTTGTTTGCCACAAATGGAGACATATTTTCAATGTCACAGCATGTTCTTTTGTAGGCAATTTAATAACTATTCTTTATAAGTTAATCTCAATATTATTTAACTCTATTGTTCTTTTGTTTTCTATTCTCGAGGAACATTTATTTTAATCAAGTGTCGGCCGGTACAAAGTTAGAACATCATATTTTTAAAGATAACATTTCCGTTTATTTGAAAACTTGATATTGATTAAAGAGATAAGTTTGGATTTTTAGGTCGTCTAAACATAATAAGAGATTTTATAATGTTACGACTTTTCTATAAAGTGTAGGAAACTATACTGAAGGATTAATTTATAAATTAATTATACTATTCAACTCTACTTCCACCTTTTCTCAAGATAAATCTTTGTGGGAACGAGTTTCTAAAAAAGTTTGTATCATGAGACTCAACAACTAGTGTTTCAATCGTTAAAAATTCATAACGCCAAGTTACGAAATAGAAATAGTTCCTGAATGTGGGATTATCATATTTCACTGTTGTCTGGAGACAATAGCATGGATAATGCTCTGAGACTAGGAGCTTAAGTTTGTCTTATAAGATTTAATTAGATCAACATTATGGCAATGCTTCCATTATCGATACCAAATAGAATTTCGGTATTATTTTCATTGTAATTGCATAAATAATTTTTTGGTTGTGCTTAGACCTTCTCAAAGGCAGCTCAAAACAATAATGTTTCGAAATTTAGTTCACTTTTAAGAAGATTTTATATAGGGGAATATATGTAATCACTGATTTCCGTAATTCCATTAAGAGCGGGGTTTTTTGTGATGAAAATAAGAAATCGTTCAAACTTTCGACCCCGTCCTCGCACATTTCTATATACATATATGTTCCTTTTACTCCTCGAAAGAGTATAGGGCATATTTGATCAGGCGTAAATAGTCCAATTTTTAGTGGCTCTAGCGCAAACTCAATTCTAATCTTAAACTTAGACAGATGGTTGGTCAGTTTGATGGCTTATGACTTCAGAAAAATGCCTAACTTGGCTACATCTTCAGATCTTCATGGCCACTTTATGTTACTTCTGAAAGGAACTATCAGACGTTGACTTTGTACATGCATAAATGTCCGAGAGAAATAATCGTACACTTAATTTGTTGATTAGGAATGTCCAATGTGGTGTTTACTGCTTTACCATCCTGTTAACGTTCATACGAGGGGTAATACATTAATTTTTTGATACAAAACTTTGTGGTGTTCATTTATGATAATGAGAAAGATATAGAGAATCCTACAAATCTCATTTATGAGAAACATCAATGGCTTTGACATCTTTTACCAGGATTATCATATTAAGTACAGCGAGTGTCCCAGATGAAAGTTATGTGATGTTGATAATAGATCACCTTTTCTTAAACTATTTCAATGTTTTTATAAAAAATAACCTTTATTAATTTAGTTAATAAAAAAATTATTTATTTGGAAAAAATCTCTTTGCATACCAAAACCAAATCAAAAATGTTTATTGTGTAATTCTCATTTATTGTTTGAGAGTTTTTATATACAGAAGCATACGATGTTGAACGCTTTGATGAGTAAAGTCCACTGATACTCGTACTAGACATTAGCATCAACTTAAATTATTTTATTTTTATAAAAAAATAAAATGAAATCAAATGAAATTTTTCTTTTCGCATCCATTTTGTAAAACGAAACTCTTAAACGTTTGAAATTTATATGAAAAATACTAGGAATTCATTGGTTAATATGACTTTTTTCACACATACGAGTATAGAAAATATTTATAAAACCCAGGAGTTATTTTATCATTTCTTCGAACGTGATCTGCTCTAAATAGCTCATAATTTATATTCTAAAGTATATAAAATACTAGTATATAAACCGTTTAAATAATTGTTTATGTACTCGTTTATCGAAGAATAAATCTCGTACTTAAGCTGCATGAACTAAATACATGAAAATAATGTCATTTGACTTGTTCAATTTCAACTGAAATCTTTTATCTAAAATATTTCAGAAATGTTTCTTATCAGACATACAGTTAATTCCCACCGATAGACAAGAATTATTTCAAAGAAACTTATAAATGAATTGCAAGAAAGAAAAAAAACAGCACAAGTATTCCTCTGATATGCGGCATTTTTAATTTAAACGTGTATATGACTAAATATGAGTCTGTGCAACACTAATGCAATTAGCGGCCTGCCTGCCCTGACATAGTACATTTCTTTTTTGTTTTTTTTTTGCTCGCAAAACACGTCACAAGTTTCACATTACAATAGCCATTTAGGATGATAGCGGCGCTGACACCACCACCGACCGTATTCATGTATGAGCAAATACTGGCCTCATCACCATCAGTCAAACATCAAGATCAATAGCATCAGCAACTAAGGCAGCTGTCGGGACAATGTTAGCCAATATCAATTGTTGCAACAGCCAGTTGTGGCACGATAAAAAGACCAACAACAGTTGCACAAACAAATAAATCAGTCAGTTGACTAATATGGCAAAATGGCGCCACTCATTCTTCCATTTATGATTCTTTAATAGTGTTTTTACTATTGCATAATTACACATCTGAGCAAATAAGTGCAACAGCGTGCAGCATTCAGGCAACAGTGATAAATAATAAATGATGTTTGTATAAACATGCACAGATATACATACATAGGTACATAGTGCATCCAAGCTTATGCCGATATAATTACCTTTGTGGCAGCAGTTGTGAGGCAACAGCAGTAACAACAATAAAAGTATCTGCCATGAAATAAATTAGAAGCATCAGGTATCGGCTAGGGAAGCAATCATTTAATCAAACCTAAACAACTAAGTATATAAATTGTGGAAACAATTAAAACGACTTGCTGATGAGCTTCATATTCAACAAGTTTTTTTTTGTTTTGTTTTTGTTTTGGTAATAGACCTTGCAACCGTTTTTTCATTCTTGGATATTAAAATTGTATCAACTTGTTGCAAAAATTGTACTCTAACTCATTTTATTTTGGTTAATTCATGTAATTTTCAACTTAGTTCAAAAAAGAAGAGGAGGTTATATGTATGTTCTCACCGTTTTTTCCATCGATTTAGGACCGATTTTTAAAATTCCGTTTTTATATGAAATACGAGTAGTATGATCCATAGCATGATCTTATATTCGCCAATATATGATAGGATCAAGGGGAGAGTTATCATTTATTGTATATTTTACTGGCTTTAGAAGTGAAAGTCCTCAATGTGGGTTACTTTACATCCAAGCGAACAACCGCCTGGATTGGAGAAAAGGTATGGATACCCCTCATACAAATTATTGACGTATTTTTTTTCTCCATTACCCCTGTGGGGATCAAATGGCTTCCACAAAGCGTATTTTGAATGTATCAGTTTCGTTATTTGATTGTTAGTCCAGCTAAGTAGTTGATTGGTTTGCTGTAGCAGGTCCTAGGATAATGGGGCTGTCATCAGTCGCTACCTAGAAACAACGCCCTCTCTATATATTTGATGTAGTGGTAAGAAATCTTGCTAATCTTTGAGTGGCGGCTGCCTGACCTTTGTCCCCCCAGGGGGCGCGGTCAATTCATCCTGTCTTGGTGGCTTGGTGTTGAACCTCCTGGGGTATAGGGTTATCAGGTTTCCGGACCTAGGCCTTTTTGCTGATAACCCCTAAAAACTTGTATGTTGCTACCCAATCCCTGAAACAACAGGGCAACGGGCGCGCATGCAAGTAAACTAAAGGTAAAAGCGGGTTCGCTCGCTCGTCCGGAGGGGTAGTTGGTCTTTCCAGACCTTGACCTTTGGCCAATTGCCCTAAAACTTAATATGTTACTACCCAATCCCTGAATACCAGGGTAACGGGCGTGCATATAAGTAATTAAGGAAGTAGCTTGCTACGCTAGTCTGGGTAGAGGTGTTACCGATGCCTCAGGTGTGCAAGGAACCTAAAATCGGAGGTGCTTTTAACACGCGGCTGACCAGAGTCCTATCTGGTGCCACGGGAACCAGTAGCCCCTAGGACGTGTCCTAGACTGGTTATTGGTGAGGCCCCTTCGGGGATTACGTGGTGGCTGTGGTTAAAACCCAAAGATACGCGGGGAGAGGTATGGGCTGGATGAGTGTGTCTTCAATCATGGGCTAGTGGCATGATGTGGATGTTCTCTTCAGGCCATATATCTCTAGGTGCTGTTGCTATTCGACAGAGCTGCTCTAATGGTTACGGTAGGTGAAGCTTCAGGTCAGATTGGGGTAAAAGTTCCACTGCCGTGCCATTTGGGTAGTAGGAGGTTAGATAGCTCCAAGCATCTTAGCAAGGTGTCTGTACATGGTCCAGCAGCCTGTACTGAACTTGCTACCATGTTGTCCCTGTCAGGGGCACATGTTAGTTGGCGCTCCGTCATGTGCCCTTGGCGGGGGCTACTGGGGCGGTGGTGAACGTGCTTTATTCACCCTTGTGCAATAGTGCACCGTCAGGTTAGGCCTTCGGGCAGGTACTGACGTGATTCTTTTGCAACTCTGCCTGACCTTTGTCATGATTTTATCCTCTTTTCCATAGGGAGGGGAGGCCATGGGACTACTTGGATGGGGTTTTTAAGGGGATTGCATCCACTTTTTTAAAAATGGTAAAAACAATGATAAAACATTGTTTGTCCTCTGCCAGGGTTCGAACCTGGCGCTTTAACATTAACCATTACACTACCACCCGCCACCAAAATTGTCGTACTAATATATCTTTTGGAAAATAAGAGCAACTCCTTAAACTTTGAAGAAAAACTTAGTTCTATGCAGAAAAACTGACTGCATAGGACTAAAAGGAGGGGTAGCTTCTATTCGAAAGAATTTTTAATTATATTATGTACTAAACAGCAATAATAAAATTTCACTATATGGTCGTGGTATATCTGCACAACAGAACACTTATTGCAGCACAACCTACTGAGATTTTTCAAGCCAGTGACGAGAAAGAAAAATTCCAGGATAACCATAAATACAAAAACTGGTCGAAGTGTCTATCTAAAAACTTCGACCGTTAATAGTACTCAGATCAAAAAAAGAACGAGTGAAACTTTGACTTGATATTGAATAAACTTCCTCTTGTCACTAGCAGACTGCCATCTTATTTCCAGGCAACCTGCTGACTTGGCGAAATTTTTTCTTATAATTCTTTTGCTTATTAAAAGGATAAAATTTTATGCCAAGTCAGGAAACAGGTTGCCTAGAAATGTAAGGCACCTGGATGATGACAAAAGAAAATTTAGCACCTTAGGACGTATGGTTGGTTCTAATATTTCCTTGTTAACTTGAAGCAAAAGCTTCGATAATGACAAGTACTAAAATGTGTAGATTTTTAATGTTTTAAAAATTTGCTCTGGTTTCTAATAAAAATTCTAAAAAAAGTAGACAAAATAATGCCTTAATTTTATTCCGTGAATAATTTGTATGAGAAACAAAAATAATTAAATTTTTTTAATAGTTATACGAGTATATTGGGTCGTTGTTTTCCTCAAATTCTTAAAATATTTTTTTCAAGTTCTTAAGTTGTGGTAATGGCCTGCGAGGTGAACCAAATAAAAAAAGTAAAGAAATATTTTTAGAAACTAAAACAGGTGGAACAGGTCTGGAGAAATTGTTTAAATTTTTAATCTAGATTTCCTTGGAAGCAATAAAATTGGCATTTGTTAAAAATGAATGCCACTTCTTTTTACGGTAGGACTCGGACTCATTTTTATCTAGATTTATGTATGTCCTTGCAATCGCTGGACGAAACCAGAACAGAGTTTGTAGATGGTAGACAGCAGGCAGAAAGATATCGAGCCTTTGCTGCAATAACGCAATAATTGAAAAAAGGTTGTTTTGCAGAAATTGAGTTTAAAGTTTTGAATTTACACACAACTTAATGGTAAAAGAAAAATTGGTTCTTTTCTCAAGAGCTGAGTATATAAAATATTTTTATGAAACTTTTACAGAATATAAAAAACGACACGGCGAATAAATTCGTAATATAACCATAAAAAATTCAAATTTTGAGTTACTACGGTATTGCACCAAAGGCTCGATATGTAGATTTTCCTGTTTTATGTATTTTAGGACTCGCTTTATTCTCTCTCTTCCTCTCTACTTTCCTTTGATAAGAAATTCGTTGCTTCTATTTAAATATATTTATTTTATTATACTTCTTTTTATCCTTCTTTCCTTGGAATAATTTTTTTCTATTTATCCCTTTACTGTTCCCTTTTCCTCGCTATTTCTTTTCATATCATTGTTATTCTTGTTATTTATTTGTTTTCCTGAGCTTTTTCTCTTGCCCCACTTTCACTATTCGCTCTATTTCCTTTTTCCGTTTTTGGCACAATATGTTTTTTATCTTTTGTAATTGCCTTTATACCTTCTTTCCTTACACAAAAATTCCTCTTAGTCTTCCCTTTTCTAATTTTATTATCCTACGTTGCTTTCTCTTCCTTTCAAATATACTGGCTTTATAATTTGAAAGTGGGGCTGTCTAAAATACTGGGCTTTTCTCTGTTTAATAAGAGCCCAAGTCTTTTCTTAATCACCTCCTTGAGTTGTTGTTCCTTTTCACTTTGATGACTTCTACATCCTCAATTTTATTTAGTGGATTCCAGTAGTTGCAATTAATAGCTCAGAAAAAGACAACCTTAGTTTAAATTTGATTACAGATTATATGACAAGCTTTGATGGAGTTATGGCATCGTGTTGCTGCTAATCGATTTGAAAACCTAAGATACCCCCGTCATTGTTAATGCGGACAAAATGCTACAACAAAACAATGATACACTTGCAGACGTTTCAGACATACGATCACTTACAATGTCACAATGAAAAGGCGCAGCAAAAACAGTGGAAAAATCCTACAAAAACTATAAATCATAGTTGTTGTTGCATGTAGGCTCGTTTTTCTTTTTATCAAGTTCGCCTTGGGCTTCTGTCAGTTAAATTCATGTGGCAAAGACACAAGCGGCCAAATCGAGCCCATATTGTTGCAGCAAACGAATAAGCGTAGTGTGGATGAAACAAAGCGGTCAGTCATCTAGTTTAATGATCGCACTGGATTATGATGGAAATCATTTATTTGTACACGCATGTCGTAACATTCTTTTTTTCATATTAAATGGACAAACGAATGCATCTTTGGGTGCATGAAGAGATAGATGATGTTGGTCTTTGTATGGAAGTGGCAACAAGTGCAGTGTCCATTCATCCCAGCCCGTCCACAAGTCAATTGTGTAAATCATGCTTTTGAACCATGAATTTGTTTTCATATTTTCCTTTAAAGATTCCTGAACTGAAGAAAAAGAAATAGAGAGAAACGATAAAATTTGTATTCAGCTTCATTTTAAGGTTGTTCCTTTCTTGCTTCTGGTTGTAACTACGAAGAAGATGATACATTGCAACAACAAGCAACAGGTGCACTTTTAATAGCAGCCATCATAGACAGTAGACTTGGAGTAAATATTACAGAAGAATATCTGCTTATACAATAATAGAAATCCTGGCATGGGATTGAAAATGTCGTCGTGGAAAAATAACCCCACATTACAACGTTATAAAGGAATTTCGAAGATTCCCAAACAAAACCCATGCAGAAAAAGAATTTGCAAGATATTCCTCAAAAAGCATTTAGTCAGGAAACGTACCACAGTGCACTACTAAACCTGTAGTAAAATAAGATATACGTTAATTGATGCGTTCACATCTGTATATGATGACGATGATTATGAGGCTGCCAACTGAGGCTACAGAAACATCATCAGCAGCAACAGCCAACCAAACAGGCATTGAAAAAAATAAACAAAAATTTTTGTTACCTGCTTGGCTAACTGCCACCTGTGTGCTAAATCTCCAACCATTTGCTGTTTCCTTTAGAACCCGATCATAATAAAAAAACAGCATCACACTCGCACCGGCTAGCGCAACCTGTTTAAATGCGTAAAATTTCTGGTAGAGTTTATGGTCAATAAAACGAATGGAAATGGCTAAAACTGGCATGGCATGTTGTTAAGATGGTCAGGTTGTACGAGCTGCACATGCAAAACATGTTCAACAGAAGTGGTAGAACATACAAAATTGCAACATTTAGAGCAGTAAATTGTAATAAAGCGTTTTTGAAACATCCGCCAAAAACCAGAGCAACATTCAAAAGCATTGCTGGCAATCGGAAGGCAAATTGCAATCCGATATAATCAGCAAAGTAATGGCAAGAAATGCAGAGCATCACGTCAGGCTAAGCCTTCTAAGACGAGCGTATATGCTGTGGGGAAAGTCATGAAATAAATGCATAAAAAAAACCATGAAACATTTTCGTTAGAGCTAGACTTTTGCACAAGGATTAGAGATTAAAAACAGTTTTGCTGTTACAAAATTTTAAAACTGCCATACACTGTCTTTATGTACGAGTATATTTTCCAGTATTTTTTAATATATTTTTCTAAACATATTTACGTGTATATATAGGACTTTAAAATGAATAAGGACTAACTGAATGCAGTGGACTCCGAATATAACAAACACCAGTTACAATGCATTATTGTGTATAACGAAAAACTTCTCTGGTGCCAGGAGTTTTATACATATATTTCATAGAAATTGTTACGGTTATAATGAAGTACAAAATTCTTGTAAGATTTTACCCATAAAACTTCAAAAATAAAATCGCAAAATATTTCCATTAATTTCTTAACATTATTTGACAAAGCGGTTGAATACCAGGGCTCGTTAATAAGTCGGTGACATGTTGAATTTCCTGCCTCTTAACTGTAAGGGCAACACTACCCCTGTCCTGTCCTGTTCTGTCTTGTCCGGTTTTGTCTTGTCTTGTTTTGTCATGTCCTGTTTTGTCTTGTCTTCTTTTCTTCATCTCTTCTCTTTTCGTTTCTTGTGTTCTATTGTCTTCTCTTCTCTTGTCTTTTTTCCTCTTTTCTCCACCTTTCTCATTTCTTTACTTTTCTTCTTTTCTCTTCTCTTGTCTTCTTGTCTTTACCCTTATGTGCTCCTTTCCATTTTTTTCTTTCATTTTCCCTTGTATTATTTTCACTTCTTATCCTTCCGTTCTTTTTCTTTTCCTTTTTTCCGAATAAAGCACTTGCCACTCTATTCGTTATTTTTTCCTTTTTAAATACTTCCATTCTATTTTCTTTTATTTATAAGACATTTTCCTTCCTATTCTTGTCTTTTTGAAAATGATCAAATTTTCGGATAATCTTGAATATTATTTTTTACCGATTTTGCTCCGATCCTTTGAAAACTTTCCAGATTACCCGTCTACCATAAACGCTGTTTATAAATAGTTTTTAACATGAAGATCAATAATATTTGGTGGTTAATGACCGCTTCAACTAAGAACTGTAATAAATTTACTGAATAAAAATTCGTGATGATTTTTGCCTTCAAAATATGTTTCCCATTTCGTTGAATGATAATTGTGCTCCTAGAGTTTCTGGCAACGCAGCATCCATGTCTGTAAGAAAACACACGAAACTATTGCAGACTATGGAGAAAAAAAGAGCTGCTCTGGAAGAAACGAAACTAGGATAAATTTATTAAAGCTCCAGAACTGTCATTCGGGATTGTTGCACGGATATAACGGGGTTTTCAATAAGGACTTTGTACAAAAAATAATAAAACCAAGAATTTATATGAAAATCATTACAATTTGTATTGTATTGTCTTGTCAGTAGTAAAGTGGAGAGATCTTCGTCACGAGCACTTATACAAGATGTTGATTTTCTTATCAATATTTTTAATCACATTTTGGCAAATGGCGCGGGTCGAGTATATTCGTTATTCACGTCACGGATTTTGAATTTTAAGACTGTTATCGATTCGATTTCGTTTGTATAGACTCTACTTTTATCATAGTAATTGGTGATCAGAACGGCCCAGTAAAGGTTGAATTTCGGGAAATTCGGTTTGCAATAAAGTCGCTGTATTCTTGGCTATGTGTCAACGTGTGGCAACGTCTTGCTGAAATCACATGTCAGTGATGTCCATATTATCAATAATAGGCAAAAATTTAGTTGTTAACATCACCCGATAGCGTGATCTATCACTGAAACTGCATTTCCAGCTAAATTTTTGTAAAACAAAATATTGGCCCAATCACGCCTTTCGACCTCATAAAGGACCATATAGTGATACGTACGTTTTTATCAAGCAAACAATTGCTTTTGGAGTTTCAGTGGTCCAAATGTGGCAATTTGGCTTGTTGACGTATCCAGACAAACAAAAATGGCTCTTGAATGAATTCAGCGAAACTACAGCAAAGAGAATATAATGTTCGGCCGGCTTTAATTGAATCACCAGTTGCACCTTGTAAGGCTTTAAAGTCAAATCTTTATGCAAAATTCCCCATAAGGATATTGCAGTTGGCCCCAAATTTTGAAAATGTTTCTTTTTTTTAATTACTTATAAAGAGAAGCAACACTCAGGCAATGAATGCCTACTGCTAAGATGTTATACTTCTTTTGGGAAAGGGAAGATAGAAAAATGTAAAGGCAGAGAGAGAGAGAGGTTAAAAGAATTTTACGTTTCTACTATTCCCTACTTTCTTGTAGCAGACTTGCGGCACCTGGGGTGTTAAAGAGATGCATTTAGTTTTTTTGTTAAGCTGCATGTGTGGCCATTTTATTAATGGTTTTATTCTGCTAACAATACCGATGAAGGAGGGCGTCGTGCTGTAGTACCTTAGCGTAGTAGAGTATCAATCGCTGCCGATATTGTTCAGTGACCAGTGCTATGCTTTCATCACTTAAAAAGTCCCATCAACAATTAACATAATGCAACACTCACGTAAATCAGAAAAACTCATGATATGTTGACTTGTCCTGAACGGGGATCGAACCCAGGTTCTTAGTCAACTACTTCAGTCAACAACATCCTCTATATGTATATGTTGCAAACGTTGAAGAATTGACAAATTCGGATCTTCTACAGCAGTGTAGCTCAAGGTTTAAATGACCCGATCGAACCCACGTTGGTGTTTAGCACCTTTTCTGGCCACCCAGTCAACTTAAATTCTTCGACCAAATTCTTTAAAGCGGTCTGAAAAGGATGATTGTGTAGATTGGAAATATCACGAATGTACTCGTAACTTTGGCAGATCACATCCATTTTCATAATGGATCCATTATTATAGTGAATTTTAATTGCAACAATTGCCAATGTTTCTACTACCGATATTTCAGCAAGTAAAATGACAAAACTGTCATGTTATACCAATATGCCCCAATTGGAAAACAAAGCTCTTTTTGAAAATCCCTTTACTTTTAAGATCAAGTAGTAGTAGATGCATTTATAATGGCTGGAAATGGCTTTTAGTACGCAGAGCTGCTCAAAGTCAATATCTATGTAATAAATGGAGAAGTGTGTTTGTATGGGCATTCTATACTTGTCGTAATAGCTTTTTCATATTGAGATACAAAAATATTTTTCTTGTTTATCTCTGGGTTCATTTGAAAGATGCTGTTTAGGCTTGCGATTCTACTTGTATGGCTTAAGTTGGCTTTGGCAATCATAAAAGTGGTTAAACAGGAGTGCGACCACCTGGTCTTTGCCAGCCAATCAGAAGTTGGCAAAAATAATTTGTATGATATTGTTTTTGAAATTCTGTTTTAAGTACAACGACAGCATCAGCAGCAGTTGCATGAACAACCAGAGCACAGCAACAGCAACAGCATTAGCATCAGTAATAAAACAAAAACGCTAAGAAAGAATTTATTGTTACGTATGGCAGGGAGATCCTAAAGGTTCCAATTTAAAAACTTAAAGCTGATGACCGCGATTGTGTGTTTGTTTGGCTTGATAAAATTTAGGGGAGAATTTGTTTTTTTGCATTGAATTAAAGGATGCTGCTGCTCTAGTGCTGCCTGTCGCTGCAAAATGAAACTAAAATTTATAATGAAAAATCCTGGTTAAGTAGGAAGGTTAAAAAATTAATATAAAGTGTATTTACGCATTGGAGTTCTAGTTTTATTATTTTTTCTTTGTTTCTTTGAGAAATGGGTTCTTTAAATAAGTGATTTGTTTGACGCTTTTAATGTTTTTTCCCGTCTTTATTCCAGTGTCTTTTTTGACTTGCATTTGAAACTGATTCATTTAGTATTTTATAGGAGTGTGTGTTATTAATTTAGTGGCATGTCTTTTTGTAACATCCAATTGCAAGTCATTTCTACAACTATGAGCTAGAGTTGAGCTTTTATACACTTGAAGAATTTTTTTTATCAATTTAGAGTTTCAGAGATCAAAAATTCGCTTGAACTGCCAATATGAGGTTAAGACGAAACTAATTGCTGTATCAGAAATTTGTTGTTTTGTTGCTCATTATCTAAATAATACAATATCAATTGTATTGGCGGATTTGGGGAATATTTCTAAAAGGATATGAGACTATAACAGGTGGCTCAAAAGTGTTGGCAAGATTTTAATTGACTGCCATTTTTTCCATTTGGCATTTATGATCTAAATATAAATAATTAGCTGTCAACAGCCATGGGGCGATACATATCTCAAGAATTAATTTTTTTATGGAAACAGAGCCCTTTTTACATTTATAACGTACTGACCTTACTTTGGCGTCACTTCTTATTTTTCTAAGGATCGGTAATGCAATCGAATTCGGATAAAGGTAATCTGTTTAAATGAATAAACGTCAATTAATTTAAAATAAAAAATCTTGACTGTTATTTTATGCATTTCAATTAAGGGAATATAAATAGTTTTACGAACTAAATGAGAATTATTGAATGCTGAATACAACGAATAGACATAATAAATATTGCATATAACAGTTGTATTACTAGTCACGGAGACTAAAATCAATACTGCTGCCACAATGAACCTATAATTTAAGCTTTAGATATCGGTTTAATGTCAACCGATGTGTGAGAGGTGGACTCATTGTTGGTTTTTCCACGTTTTGGTTTAATGTCAACCGGCATCATTGTTGGGATTTCCACTTTTTAATACTATTGGCAAACGAAGCTTAGTCTCATCTAGTTTTCTAAATGAGGCTTAAAGTCTTACTTGGCTAAAGACCTATAATAATTTCAAAATTTTTAAAATTTTGTGTAACATGTAGCGCTTGCTCCTCTGAGAAAAGTGCAGCATTTTGTTGAAGAATTTATAAAAAAAATCTTTTTGTGGCTCAAATTTAAGCAATTAAGCCCCCTTGATGGATTGCATGTCCTTTCCTTATTAATGGGCGTTTCTTACAGTATACTAAAGTCCTTTACTCAATATTTTAAAGGGTAAAAGATTTTGCACCTTTTTTTTTTAAAGAAAATGCCAGAATTTTCTCTGAGTGTTTGTTTAAAACGCATTTTCTTATGTCTCTTGTTTTCCTTTTTATTTAAAACATTTAATATGATCTATGAACGCTTAAGGTCATTGTCAAATAGTTTATGCCAATACAATATATATTGACTGAAATCGCAGCAATAATCATAAATAAAGGCTTCTAACTAGAGCAGGTGTTTTTTTAAGATCTTTTTAATCGTTTTTCTAGCACATTTTTACTTTGTTTTTCTGTTTGTTTTACGTAAAGCCAGATATAGATGAAGTAAGAAAGAAGAAAAAAATATTGCACTTAATATTAAAGCATGCAAGGTTGCAACCTGAAGAATTTATTGTTGCAAAGACAACTTTGACCACGAGTTGGCGTTGCGTACGAAATTTTAGTAAAACATTTCATAAGGCCCCTTTTTTAAAATCAAATGTTTGTATAAGGCATCAGTTAAAATTGGTTGTACATTTAGCCAAGTAACTTAAATTTCCCCCAATATTAAAAACAATTTTTTCTAAAGAGTTTTTATTTCATCAAGGCCATATTTGCCTGAATGTTAAAGCAAGACATTTAATTCGCAATATTTTTATTACTTAAATGTTGCGGCAAAGATAAAAAATTAAATTACTTATTAAAAAATTCCCTCAAGTTGTCTTTTATAGTAATAAAACTAGAAAAAATGTTAAGGACATTTAGTTTTCCTAGTAGTTTTCAAGGTATTCATTAAAATTTTATTAAACACTTTGGCAAATATCGTCAAAATTTCAAAATTTCCTCCATGAATATCATTAAAAAACTATTTATTTGATTTACGCTCAAATTCAAACTTAATTCAAGGAAAATGCCATAAATTTTCATGCCACACAAGCGTTGCAAACATACATTTATTCATAGTCATATGCAGATCTTTACATGTATTAAAAAGGTACTTATGCAAGGATATGTTAAGGACTTTGTACAACATTGTGAACATTTGGCAGATTTGAAATGATGAGGGGTCAATGTTAGTTTCTACTGGAAGACAGTCGTAAAGGACATTTTCCTTTAAAAGTTGCAGAAGTTAAAGGAGGTTTTTCCACAAAAATTTAATCCCTTAAAAATTTTACCCACATTCTCGCAATTTGATGCTTTTAAGCTAAGAGTAGAAAAAAATAGTGGCTTGGTGTTACGTTTCATATTAATTTTTTCTAAGCCTCTTTAATATCGAATAAAAAATTCTGCATCCTTGATCTATATTTACATTGTTCTTTTCTGAAAAAGTGTAAAACTTTTCTTAAACAACTTATAAAGAAAATCTCTTTATAGCTCTAATATGAAAAAATTTCACTATTTTTAAAGATTGCAGGATATTTCCTAATAAGTTTGTTCTAATAAGAGAACTTTCAATTGCTCTTTTACTTTTTTAGAGGGGGAAAATGTAACAGTTATTTTAGAATAGGTAATGCAAGGTAACTCTCACCTATAACATCATCTCAGTTCTCTAATTCTTTTAATTCTCTAATTATATTTAGTAGCCATAGGTATTTGCTCTTATTAGGGAACTTTTAATTAATTATTTTTTCTCTTTGAAAAGGCAAATAATTTTACACTTTTTTTTAGAAAAGAAAACCCAAAGAAAAGGTTATATGAAATAAACTTCTCATCTTCTTTGAGAATATATGGAATATATAGTTTGTACACATGTTTTTTGTTGTTTGTTTGTTCGTTGCATAAACTCCGATCGCCATACTGAAGATCGGGAAATTTAAATAGGCCCATGTATTTTTAACGGAGAAGGCGAAACAAAATAATTATTGATTTTTCTACAACTGCGGAACTGGAATAGTGAGACTATCCAAATTTTATGTGCATTACTGCGGGAATAAAGCATGTATTGGAACAAACAGGGAGCTATAGGACGGGGGTAAAATATACCCCTTGTTCAAAATAAATATTAATTATTATGTATCCAGAAAACTCAAACTCTCTAAACTTTATGTACGTTACTACAGCAATGAAATATGCATTCGAGCGAAAGAGAGGAAGTGTAAAAGTAAAGAGAGAGGTACCCGAATACTTAATATTTATTTGTTATTCTCTACTCATACAACTGTAATACTGAGTCTCTGAGTGGCAATAAAGTACTTACCAGCAAAAGCCTGGAACTATAGAAGGGGATGGCTGAAAATTGGCTATTTAGTGTGCCTCGATAGGTGGAAAACAATTTGGATAGGGAGAGGGTAAAGGTTACTCTCTAACAAGAATATTACATTTCAATTTTATCAAGAGAGCTGCAATAGTGATAGAAGTTATCGTGCTGGCTTGTTTCAAAACAAAAGTCGTAGTAGACAATCACAATCTTCCTTAAACAAGGTGGCGTAAAAGTAATGTCATAATTTGAATTGGCTGCCATTTTGCTGAAGATGCCGCCAAATGTTACTGAACTTTGACATTTATGATGTAGATATATTAAGAACTAATTGTCAACAAGCCACGGTGCGATGCCCACCTCAAAAACGTGTAATTATTGTTACTCCTGATTTGACAAATTTTCATTCTGTTGTTTTTAGACGTTACCAAATATTACATTACTTTTGTGACACCCTGTATTAATTATTGATAGCAGAAAAATAATCCCTTCGTGCAGATTTGAAGAAATAAATATTTTCTTTTTCTTTATTTATAAGAGAAAGTATTTTCAAAATCACTAACGGAGTTTCACAGACTTGTAGAAATAATTCGAATTTTAAATCAAAAGAATATGACAGCTTAGCTTTTTAGAAGAATGAAAAAAATGCATTGGTGGATTATTGGAAGCAATGAAAATGTAGTTCCTTGGATGTGACTTCCATTTATTTCACTGGTTCAATAAATGATGCATTTTACGACGGGGACTTGTGAATTGAGCCCGTGTTTTTTAATATAGAATGAATATATCATTTATCTATTGACTCTCTTAATAGAAAATGTTTACCGGGCATGCATGCATTCGTGTGTCTGTATGTATGTACGACTATATACATAAATATTGGTTTATTTACCTGTGGATGTAGGTATAACATATTTATGTAACCATTTATCAAACTATTCAGAAACATCAAGCATCCATCTTCTCATCCAACTATTCATTTATGTCTGTTTATATAATGAAAGTATTTGCAAGTGAATGTAAAAGGGTTTTCCATGAAAATTTAAAAGGATAAAGAGAATTGACATGCAATTAATATGATTTCTTTTTTACTTGACTTTAGAGGTATGAATGGCTTTTGGGTTTGTTGATAATTGGGGCCAAGTAGCTTACGGGATAAGAAAAAAAAAACGTGAATCACAAATTCGGGGAGGGGGTCCGAATTGACTCCGAACTTTCTTATCAGATTGATTGTATAGGTTAGAACTTTTTAAATCCATTTTAGACGCTTAAAATTTCATCCAAATCGGCTAATTCGTTGGGAATTTTTTCATTGCTGAAAAACTTCGAAAACAGAGTTTTGAGAATAGTTTCGAATACTCTTGTATAATTGGGCTTGCCTTGGATTTTGAAATTATTTTAAAAGTTTGAAATTTTATCTGAATGTTGTAAATCGCTTGAGAAATATCGCCGACGAAAATATTCGAAAAATAGTGTTTTTCTGCTAATTTCGAAACTTTTCTCAAATCAATCTTAACAGGAAGATCCGTTCTTCACCTGTCAAGGATTGTTTTAGAAATTAAAAGCTCAAACAAATAAAAAAAGAATGAAAATACTCCATTTTTACTTGCGAATTTATTAAATTGAAATGGCGAATGGTTGATAGAAAAACTAAGAATCGATTTTCACTATCCTGGAGCGAATTGAGCCAATATTTCTTTATTAATGAAAGAAATTCCCGAATGGCTAAATCCTAAGGGACTAAGCCCACATCCTTAGCCCACAAGCTTTTTACATACTTGTACATATAAATGCGTACATGTGTGTGAGCGTGTGTTGACATGCATAAATTTGCATTGGTATTTGTGTAAGTAATTTAAGTGATGCAGCAAAAACCACTTAATACCTGATGTTATTACAAAACTGTGATGATGCAGAAAATATTAATAGTTCACTGCAAAATTTTGTCGTTTTATGATGTCTGGCTTTGAAGATGTTTGTTGTTACTCGTACGAGTATATGCTGCTGTGGCCAATATTTTTGCTGATGTTGTTTCTTAGTTGTTTTTGTAATTTTAACAACTTGCCTGGTAATTACTTGGCTTGTCGCTCATTCCTTCACTCATGTATGAGTACTTTGCACGAACCTTAAAAAAAATGGGTGAAAAAAAGCTAAACAAAATTGCTTAGTAATAATATGGACAAACACTGTAATATTAAATGTTGCCGGGATGTGGCAGGAGGCAAAGTTGAGGAGAAAGAGTGAAATTAATATATGATGTTTAATTGACAAATTACACCATTTCCGGGTAGAAGTTTCAGTAAAGAAACGTGTAAGCTCTTCTCTTCTAGAAAAACTAAGAAATTGCTACATATATTAAAAAACGGGAACAAGCTTTAAATGTTACCCCCAACCTCACAAAATTGTGCCTTTTATAAGGTGACAATAGAATAACAATTTGTTTTGCTTGATGTTACATTCAATAATATCTTTATTATCTTTCGATAATCGATTTCTTTTTAAAATTTAAATAAAACAAAGCGTTTGCAAGATCTCCTTGAAATCTGTATGCACTTGAAAGGCCTATTGACCCCATTATGTATTTAATATAACATCGTGTAAATGTCCGTGGCAGCTTGGCGGTGTGGAGCGCAACCAGGCACATAAATCAGGCTACATTTGACCGATGATTCGTGGCTTTATTGGCTGGCACGTACCAATAATTTTCCATAATTTTCCATAGCTCTGGAGCATAAGTCACGCTGAACTTGACCGATGACATGTGTAATGCTGGCTTTGAGGGCCGTTGTTTTGAAAAGAACACGATGCTTTTGAGCATTATGGCACTTTTTTCAGAAAAGAACACAAACTTGTAGGATGGGGAAAACAGATATAAAATTAGTTTGTACTTCTGCAGCACTAGAAGTTTGATTTTCCGGTTTTCTGTATGTGTTTCTGTGACCTTCTCAAAAAAGATTTTGCAGTTTCTGGATGTGTTCGTTTATGGAAAAATGTGTGAAAATGTTTGCCCCATCCAAGGAAGAAAAAGGCAATTTAGTGGTTTTTCATAAGACAGAGCAAACAATACTGTTTTTTTTTTAATTAAAGCGATGAATAGATTTTTCAAATTAAATTGTAGGCGAACATTTTACACTTATTCAAGTAGTGAAAGCCAAGTTTGTTTATGAAAAAAATATATTATGAAAATATTACTTTATAATAAAATTAATTTGGCGAAAGCTTATGATGTCCTTTTCTGCAATTTCACTTGGACACAGTGTTCTTGCAACTTATTATTTAATTTTTACCTGTCTTATAGATTTCTGTTTTCTACACCAGTTTGTGTTTCAGACATTTTGCCATAGACTGGGAGAGTGAAAGGTGTACGAGTATGGCTGCATGTTCATTTGTTTTTTGTCGTAGATGTTGTGTTGTCACTTGAAATTAAAATTTTACTCTTTGATTTTCAACTTCGTTAGGTTTTTTCTTTTCTGCAGTAAAATAATTTTTCATATTTTTCGGTGCAAAATGTCTTTTTTCCAATAATAACTTACAAGCTTAAAGCACTTTTTTTTAAATAAATAAAAAAAATTAAAAGATGGAAAAGAAATTTTTAAGTAAAAAAAGAAACAGGTCTAACTAACATCACGTTCCGAAATACTGAAAAAAGCAAGCACCAACGTTGGTGTGATGTGGAGCCATTAATTTTCGAAAGAAGCTTTACATTTCAATACATACGAGTATTGAAAGGGGAACATGAAAGTGTAGGTTTGTTAAAACACTTTAGCAATTGGTTATAGATGTATGTATGTAGACGGGGGCAATTGCATCAAGATTTTATAATGTATGATTTGAAAATGCTTTAAAAAGTTTTAAATTACAAGCAAATACTTTGCGAATGAGAGCAATTTGAATTAGAAGCTTGAAAAGCAACGTAAAGTAGGCTTTAACGAGTTAATTGTTATATTAAGTGTTATTCACAATTTAATAAAGTGCTTAAAGCTTTAATTACGAAGACCAGTTATTTATGGTTTGGTGTTTTTTTTAGTAATAATAAATCGTTATTAACAGTCAATAGAATTAGACGAAATCGATAAAGTAGCGAGTTTATGAACAAGACTCAACGTGATTTGATTAAAAGTTAAATTCTGAATTGCTTATTTATTCGGTTTTTTTAAATGAAAAATAATTTTTTGTAAGATTTGTTTTTCAGTTGCAAGAAGAAAATAGTTCAAGGTTCTTGCTAAGAATATTTTACTCTATTTTAAATACTGCCCCTCCCTTAGGGAGATTAAAATTTTGACAGTTAATAGCGGCCATTGGCTCATATTTATTGAGTTTGTTTGCAAAATGACCATGGACGTATATAGCATTCAAATGTTTTATCAAAATGGGGATTCTGTGTGGGCCACGTTACTCGAGTTTCGCCTCATTTTACCGTCATCATAATTGTACTTTCGACAGGAGGACTATTCGCAGTAGCAGTAGGTGTATAATTTTGCATTCATTGGTTCAGCAAATAATCAACTACCAGCCTTACGTTGAAGAAACGCAAGATTTGCCAACAAGTTCGCCGCTGTTCGTCAGAGTGTGCAGGTGAATCCGGCGCGATGGATTTCGCGTCACTCACAAGAACTCGGCCTTTCACAAAACCACAACTTCACAGATTTTGTGCGGTGACTTGGGCCTGCACCCATACAAAATTCAACTGACCCAGATAAAATATCATAGACAAGGAAGCGTGTTTTCTGAATAGACCCTGTAGCAGTTCGAAACTGTTGAAAATCATCTTCAGCCACAAAATCTATTTCTGGATGAACAACAAACAAAATTCAGGACGATACCAATTCTTATGAAATCAATTAGCGTCCAATCACTCCCAAAAAAGTCACTGGCTGTTGTACGTTTTTGGGCTGGCGGCCTAATCGGTACACATTTATTTGGAAACGATGTTGGCCTGGCCAGCACCGTCAACGGCGAGCGCTATAAATCAATGGTTATTAATTTCTTCTGGCTTCGTGGACTAGTAGGTAGTGTACTAGACCCGTAGTGTGAACGTCCCAGGTTCGAATCCTGCCTGAGAACTCTGGCAGTTTGTGTCTGATAATTAAAAGGGAGCGGACAACAAGCCTTCACTGGCTTAAGTGTATGTCGTATGACATGGGCTATCACACCCCTCCAATCAACCTAACCTAACCTAACCTAACTTCTTCTGGCCTGAATTTTAAGACATGCACACCAATGAGTTGTGGTTTCAATAGGGCTTTCGCTACATGGCCGAGTGGTCATTCTGCATGAGAAATTTGAGGGCTTGGTCCTCTCGCGTAAAAGTGATTTGAAATGGCTACAGAAATTGTAAGTTTGGAGTTTTTTTTTCCAAATAAACTGCAAGCCAACAGCGTCGCTCAAAGCCAACATTATCTGTAAGTGTTCCATTCTGTTGGCAATATCTACAAAATTAATATGCGACGCATTAAGTATATGCATATGTATGTTTCCTTATAGATAGGAGAGTCAATATAACTCTTCCCATGTGTTAGTCTGTCCGGATACCTGTCACATTTGCGCACGTGGAATATCTATATACGTTTGCAACATTCTTAATACATCAGATAACTTGCAATTAGGGCGCCTTCTTAGACTAGTAGTTCGCAGGTCGCAGGTTCAATTCCTGCTGACAAGCCAAATTTCCTCAGAGTTTGTATTGGAAAAGTTTGTTAAAAAATAAATAAAATATAAAAAATAGTTAAATTTTAAATACTGAACAGAGCGCAACAATATGTCTGAATTTCTGTGTTTAAACAAAATTGTGAAATCGGCTGTTAGTAATTCCTGGGCGAACCATAAATTTTTTGTTGTCGACCTGCAACTGCAACACAAGTGAAGTTTTTTTTCCTATCTACAATTCATTTATAAAAACCCTTTATTGTTAAACAAAATAATTAAAATTATAATCTTACCTCCATCGTACCACCCCTGGGCAGGCCATTTAATGCTGCCCTTCTGCATTAAGTTTCAAATAAAGTTTGGCCATTTCTGCATACACGTGCAAACGTACTCGTATGAACGAAAAGCAACCCTTCTTCCCCAATAACTTAAAGGTGAAGATTTAATATTGTTATAGGATACTTTACAGATTGGTTGCCAGGTCAGGTGACTGTGTCTGTGTGCGATGCGATGTTAGGCTGTTGTAAAGAAAGAAAGAGCTTGAGTCAAGTCACAAGTCACGTAAGGCTTCGGCAAGGAATTTCGTAGTCTCGCAGGTATAAGTATCTCCCATATACATACATACGAGTACATTTTGATTGAGTCTGACTGGAAGACATGTTGTTATTGTGGTGTAGTGTATGGATTTCTTTTAAAATTTTTTCCAACTCCTTTTCAGTCATTAGAGTTTCTTATGTTTAATTTTTGTATGACTTTATATACGAGTATTTTTTCATTTCTTAGTTTTGTATACACGTACACGTTAATTAAATGACAACCCTTTTGTGTGTTTTACTTATTGAATGTTGGCTGAGACTGGGTGTTGAAAAATCTGGAGTGGAGAAAAAACAGAAGTATTGAAAGAAAAAAATGTCGGGCTATAGGATTCGGTTTCATTTTGTTTTTAGTTTTTTCCTTCTACAGTTCATTTTGCTTTCATACAATTGATATTCTAATAATCCTGCAAGTCACGCTCCAAAAGGTTCAAGTTCAATAATTGTTTGCTTTCAACGTTCATACGTGAGCGATGGTATATTCTCCAAGTGAGTTGTTGTATTTTTTCTTTAAATTTTTTATTTTACTTTTGTAAAATTTTCTAAATGTAAAAGTTTAAATTGCGTCACCATGCAATTGGAAATTAAACGTAAAACAAAGAAAAGTTTAATTAGGACCACCAACGTAAAAAAAACGTAAGACACGCATACATGGCTTTTAAGGTCGACCCAGAGTGCAACACATAAAAACAACTACAACCACAGCAAAAGAGGATAATGACTAGAATATTCCTTACGACTAATGATTATAACAGGTCAGCACTTTTTAACACTCGTGTAGTGTAAAATGTTACAACTGCCACAACCACTGTCATTGGAAACTTTGACTACCACCTCTAATACGTTTGCGGATTTAACTGCTGCTATTAATATTACTGAAATGGGACAGATTTTGAAAGAATGAGTTCATTTATAGAATAAAATTAGAATAATATGTTATTTTTATTTAATCATAAATCTAAAGCATTTAAAAGCGAGTGAACACTAAGTGACACCAAGAGTATTTAAAAATATCCACATGGATGACAGTTCTATATTCTATATTCTCGATTTTAGATAAGAAATTAGATGGCACATGCCGTGAAATTGATGCTAATTCGATCACTTCAAAGAACAAAAAAAAAACACTTATGAAGTGATGAAATACATTTGTAAAGAAGAGTCCTAAAACTCTCGACAACATTCCAGAAATCACCTTGAATACCAAATATTTGGGTTTGTGGAAATACAAATTTAATATAATTTGCAAGTCAGGATTGATTTCATTATTACTATCGAATGAGAGGCGACCATCAACACTGTCAGCTTTCGATTTGGGCGGTACAGAAACTTTCTTTGTAGGTGCTAGACAATGAATCACGGTTTAATGAAACGATATCGTCGAAAGTAATATTTGCGGACTGTTTGCACAGAGAAAATTAAATTTATTTTTCAGTAACCAAATTCATTGAATCAGTAAATGTTTTGTGTGAATACGGACCTGCAAAGGATTTTGTAAATTCAGACACCAGATGCACTGAAATTTTTTTTATTTTTTATATCCTAAAGACCCCAATGTAATGTAATGGGGATTTGGCCCAGGATGGCTCAGCTCCTTCAGTGGGAGCATTAGCAGAAATCTCCCCTTTAAGGAGACTTTTGTTGAACCCAAAAGAAGTGGTGCGTCCAATGAAGTTCCCCTCAGCCCCTCCTATCGCACAGATGTCCGCCAACTCATTCCCGGCATGCCCCCGATGCCCTGGTATCCATATCAGAGTAATCTGATGATGAGTTGCCAGGTCATTGAGCCTGTTGTGGCATTCCAGTATTAATCTGGACATGTACGTACAGCCTCTCAGGGTCTTAAGAACCGATTGGCTGTCCGAGAATATCTTAACCCGTATTCCCCTGTGTCCTCTCTCGGATAGTATCCCCACAGTTTCCAGTATCGCGTAAAAGACCCCAAACTAATAATTAAGTGCAGCAATGAAAAAGTTAAATTGAAAATAAAATCCACTTTACCTGAAATTAGTTCGTCAATATTTTTTTCTGTGTAATTATTCTTCTGTTTCTTCATACCACGGAATGGTTATTTCAATGCCTTAATGATAAAAGAGGTTGCCGTGCGAGCAACGGAGAGTATACAGACAGAAATTACTCCTTTTAAATTAAAAAGCACATTTCTATCACTTTGGTTGACATGATTTGGTCCCTTTATAATACTTTGTTGTAGATAACGAATAGGAAATTGGTAACAGAAGAGTCGACGGCAGGAATTACACCAGCGATCCTCTGACTACTAGACTAGTGCACTAGTCATTAGTTTACAAGGGCAAGCTTTTCTCAATCTTACATTCAGTGAAAATTTTTTTTTTTTTAACTTAAAGTACGATTGACTCTATACCCATCCTGCCTGAAATTCTCGAATCAAAGATTGAAAGTTTCGGTTGAATTATATGTATATTGAACTTGTGTTGTTAATACTTAAGATGTTGCCGTGCTTGAGGTAGCGATATACTGGGAAACCTGGGTTCGATATCAATAAAAATATACTAATAATAGTTTCAAGTATAAAGATTTAAGTAGTAAAGACTTTTATATCAAATCTGCTGCACGACTGAAAGACAAAAAATCATTTCGCAAGGATTAAACCGAAAACTGCAGTCGAAGGCTATTTGGGTCTTAAATCAATTTTACTTCAATCCCGGGCCAAGCGTTCCGCATTTGATTCAAGAAAATCCATCCTCAGCCTACTTTGGATACCATTTCAAGGACGGAAGGCTCGGTTTTTCTGTTGAGTGATAATATTGCAGTTGAACGTAACTTCAATAATACGAATACCAACTTTTATCGCAGACAAACACTGTTAACACAGCGCAAGTAAACTAATTTAATTTCAATAGGATAATAGTCTAACCTCCAGGATACGCAAAAATACCAAATTAAAGTTCAAATATGTACGTTTTTCAATGAAACAATAAATCAATCAGTTACGGCCTTAGAGGTAATTTGCTTCAAGTTCAGAGTAACTGATAATATCCTTGTGGGACTTAGTACAGGGTTATTTATTTTTCGGTTTCAGGAATTAAATTAAATAAAACACATATAAACTTATGATTTCGATGAACCTAAATTTTGCGCGTTGACGTAAACAGCGAATAAGAAATGAACTTCATCGCTAAAATACGCCATAATGAGCCGTAAGATAGACCCAATTACACTGGAATCGACGAATTCTCTAACAAAAGCGATAGTGCACATATTGCGATGATGCACAGGCCTGACGACATCTGTAAAGCTTCCAGTCTCTTCAAATGTCTCTATAATCTTGCCAATTCCTTGCACAGTAGGTCGATTATGATGACCGTAATCATCCCTTAATGGTCGAAAAGTGGCCGTATTTGAACCAACCCCTTGTGTAGTAAATTTTAACTATTTTTACGCATTTTTTGGTTGTAAAACAATCCATATTCGTAGATAAACAATTTTTTACTTCATAAATGACATTTAAGATGATAGATGTTAAGCAACTGAAGACAACCTTGATAGGCCGGCGTTTTGGAAACCGCTAAATGGATAACCCGATATAAATAAGAAAGCCAGGACCTCCAAATGTTAAACTCCATGTGGAAGGGATTGGCAATAATTTATTGGTTGGTGATGTATGTATGTACATAAGTTTCCTCCAGTCCATTAAAAATGTTTTGCTATAACATCACCATTATATCAAAGAATAAACTCTTTGTTGCAAATGCTCTACCACCCCATGGGTTTCCAAAACGCGCTCTGATAAAACTTAATATCTCGATATTTAATAATACCGAGAGAAAATAAATGAAAGGGAAGCTTTTTCAGCTGCTCGGTGTTGTGCCCTGTCAGAGGGGTTGCACTTTCAAATGGTATCAGTAACAAATGGCATTTTGTTAAGGTCAGCGCAATAGTATTTAATTAGTTTTGCTTGCACACACACACATGCACACACTTGCCATAAATTTGCCACACAAGCAAATGTGTTGTGGACAACTTGTGTTGCTAATATGAAAATAGTTTTTATTTAGTTGGTTAAATAGTTTTAAGTGTTTAGTCATCAATCAAATGCAACAACAACAACAAAAATACTTTTCAAATAATATACCCCCGCGATACGTTAGTAAAAGTCTCTTCCGCTCTTAGTCATTCGAGTGTTCATGAATGGGGTGCACCGTGTGTCACTATTTTGTCTGGTTTAAAACTTATCCTTTTTTGCGTGTCTAATTAGAAATTGTTTAGACAGTTTTTGGTCGGTTGTGCATGTGTATTTCATTTAAATAAAAATAGACTATTTGCTAATCATATTATTTCCTATTCGAAAAAAAATATATATGAAAACTTTTTTGTAAGGGAGGAGGTGTGTGGTGGTGTACTTATTCATCTAGAGTGTACAAAGTTAAAAAGGGGGAAGACCCCTTTTTTCTCAAATCTATTTCTTTTATTAACCGGTCCCTTTATTTCTTTTTAATTTGATGCATTCAGTTGGCATTTTCGCCCACTCATTGACGTTTAATTTTTAATTTACGGTGAGTGGAGTGTCGTGATGTTTGATTTAATTTCTTTTCTCTTCCGCTTGTATTTCTAAGAAACAAGAATGAAGGGCTTTTGCAAGGAAATGTAGAATGTGTGGGCTGCATGCAAGTATTTGGAGTTTTTTTCTCATGCAGATATCCATTTCAGCATCTATCCTTGTGACGCAAGTTAATTCTGAGAGGTTTGTCTTAGTGGTGCAGTTTTATAGCGACCAAAGTCGATTTCATTTTTACTACTTAAAAAAAAACCGGTGAAAATAAATCACTGGAGTTTTATGATTTTTTTTTTTCAATTATAGTGGGACTACGAAGTACATATGTGATTAGAAATCACATATGTACTTCATTGAAGGTGCTTTGAAAAGTATATATTCGATTACAGATATTCAGGGGTCATGGTCTTCTATGAGGTCGTTATAGGCTGTAGTTAAATTGTTGTGTAAATTAAATTTGAAACACAGTAGCTTAACACTGTGATGCCCTCATCAGGTCGTGTGAGATACACATTAAATGAACGGGCTGATTGTTTTGCCAACAAGTGATGGCAGCGGCAGCCCCTCTTTGATATCAAAATAGTAATGAAACTTACAAAACAAAAGTTACAGTCACTCCTAAAATAATGATCCTGCTGCACCATAGTCCCAGATGCTATTAATGTATTATAGAAAACACTGTCCTTAAGCAATAAATATTCTATAAGATCAGACACCGAAACATGTTGTCTGTAGAGCACGTCCATATGTGGTCTATATGCCAGCAAGTCGCATTATGATTTTTATAGTAAATTCGTTCTTTCGCCGTATAATTCCTATGTGGAATGGACTCCCTATAGATATTTTCCTATAATTTTCAGCGTGGAAAGCTTGAAATCGAACGTTTGCAAACACTACTCCTCCTAGCAGCACTTTGCACTGCGTGAGTTGAGGTTACCTCCTGCGTGCTGGTCTAAAGAAAAATACCACTCTAATCTTAACATGCAAAGGAATCAATCACCTGGGGGGAGTCCTACTAACTCCTTACATCCATAAACTACTGCTCCACAAGCGCAATGGTCTAGGTCTCTCTTTGATAATATTAAGAACACTGTACAATACAACCGAAAAATAATAATAACGAGATTCCGAATACGTCGTCATAGGCATTCAACCATTCTGACCATTTTCATCTGAGTTTTATTTTATGGTAAAGGATGACTTCAACAGATTTTGGAAAATAGCAAACGGAAGATTCTTGTTGGAAAATCTAATTATCTAGCTCTTGTATATTTACAGGACTTTTTGTCCTTCCGTGAAAAGCGGAATAATGTCCTTAAAACATTTAGACGATTTAAAATCTACTATAAAAGTATTTTTCATAAAACGTATTGTATATATGTATATAAATATTCGTCTTTTTCTTAACAAGCCGTTGGTTAAAGGAGGCAATTAATTTATAATGATTTAAAAATATAAGAAAATAAATGCTAGTTAACAAAACAGAGTAAATAAATGACAGCCAATTCGATAGATGTAGCTTTATAAATATGGCCGCTCCGAAGGTGCATAATTCCCTATTAAACGATCTCGATATATTTTACGATTGTATGAACCATTTTTAAATCAAACTCAAACGAAACTTTGTCGTTTGAATGCTCAGAAAAGACTGACTCATGTATTTATTTTAAGCCGATACCTGTGATAGGACACCTTATGGGAGTGACCAGCTCTCCTAGTCACTGCCGTAGAGTGCCCAAATGTTGTTTTCATTTCATAGACGTGTTCCAAACAAAATAATTAGATTAATTGTTTGTCAACTTTACAGTCCCAGAAATTTAAAAATATGGGAAAATTATTGAAATGAATTAATATTTTAGTCATGGAATTTTTAATGAAATTTTATGAAATCTTTTTGTATATTTGTGTTCATCTTGAGGTAAAGTATATATGTAAATTCTATGTTCAATAGAATTTAAATATTTTAACAAAATCAAAAAATTATCCACACTAAATTTAAACTTTCATATCCGCACAATAACCGCATAATTGATTAAAACAATTACCAATTAAATTTTAACGGAAGGAATTGGAACTCTTCAAAAAACACCACAGAAGGAAAAAATCACTACTCGAAATACGTTACAAACCCTTTGACAGATTTATGTTACCCTTCCTTGTACATGTGGCTGGGAGGGTTGGGAGCGCTGGGAAGGCTGGGCAATAAGAAGTGTTGTTTGAAAACAATACAAATAAGCATTAAACAGAAAAAAAAAATAATAATAAAAATAGAAAATAAAAGAAATTTCCAAGAAATTTTTTTGTTTGCTTCATTTATTATATTTTTGTATATTGTTTTTGCTGTTTTTTTTTTTGCAAACCAATGCTAAAACCGGAAGGAAAAAGTCTAGCACTTCAACACAAAAGCATACTCGGTACTCATATGAGTAAGTGCTTACTTACACATCCACGCTTGCACACATACATACGAGTAGATGCATTTTGATATTTGTGAGTGTGTATGTTTCTGTGGTCTAGGGGAAGAAAAGCATTAAACAACAAACAAAATGTTGTGAATGGTGTAGGCGATGGGCTGAATTGTACGAGGTTGGTGTAAGAATTGATTAAACCAGTTAGAAACAAAAATTCCACAAAAATGAAGTTGTGTTCCGGAAGTGGTGAAAGTTCAGATCATCCTTGGAAAATCACTTATTTGATGTTTATTTTATAAATTTGGAAGGTTCTTCTTTCTGAGAAAATTAATTTTCTATTACTTTTATAAAGGGTGATTTTTGAGAGATTTTAGATTTAATAAAAAAAAAAAAAAAAATTTAGAGAAATTTATGAAATTTATGATTTTATGTAAATGTTGACCGAGGCTAAGCCTCAAATAAATTCTTCAATATGTGCTTCCAGTGCGTTAACCGATGCGTTCTGGATCCTATAGACATGAGCATTAACATAGGCCCTCAAAAAATAGTCTAAATGCGTTAAATTGCACGATAAAGGCGGCCAATTGACTGGCACCAAACATCAAACAAACTGTTCACCGAACTCGCCTCTCATTTGGGCCATTGTTTCGCGTGCTGTGTGTCATGTTGCATTGTCTTGTTAAAACCACATGTCAGCCAAGTCCAGCTCTTTTATTTGAAAGAAAGAAAGTTGTTAAAAAAAAATAGCTTTTTATAAGATATGTTCCTATGAAAAAAGTGGAAGTTATTCTTAAGGGATGACATGTTCTGAAAGCCACTTTTTAACTTTCTATAAATTTATATTGACAAATTGTTGATTAAAAATCTGAACTACTTCCACTGATCTTTGAAAACCTCTTACCATGTTTTTTTTAATAAAACCAAACAACTATTTGCTTAAATCTCAGAGCTGAAAGGAAACGATTCCATTTTGAATTAAACAGCGAATTATTCATGCAGTGAATTGTAATATTTTGAATGCATGATTTTTTCCAAAAATGGAATTGAACTCAATTCTGAATGCATTCGTAATGAATTAGCATTTCTTGAATATATTCATCCTATGAAGATAATAAATTAAATCAAAATTGGAATAAAATTTAATTAAATAAAATTCTTTTCCATCATTCATTTTACAAAAAATATAATTGAACTGATAATTTGAATCAATTCATTATAAGTTCCGAACTTCTTTCTAATAATGCAAAAACTCATTATTTCCCGTAGACCAATTCTACAAGAGAAATGGCAAAAAAGCTCATAAATGAAAATCGGTAAAAAAAATCGGTACTAAAGGGAAGTCCTTTATAACGTATAATTCAAGCTGATTCCTTAATGTGTTCTGAAAGTTGATAAATGTGCCTTCGCAAAGCAAAAATCCAAAAAAATTAGATAGGGGAAGATCTACTGAGCAGTTCTGCAAAACAGAACCTGCAGAAAATTTGTGTTACGAACTCAAATTAAGCAGCAAGATGACCGGATATAACAGACTGAATGTTGGTCGCGCAACCCTCGAAAAGGAAAAATCTTAAGTTACTTGAAAGTAAACGAAGTCCTTTAAGCTGGATAATTGCTTGAGTGGCAAGACACAGAAACTTCAAATATCTCACGTAGCCAGGATTAGAATAGGTAGTGATAATGTTAGCGGGGTATGCCTGGAACAGGCAGGGAGGAGAATATAAGCGAATATGCAGCACTTGGCAGTGAAAGATAGTAAATGGGTACGTTCGTAAATGCAGTACTCTTCTGCAACAGTCAATTCAAATGAAGAGTGAAAAAATATTAAATACGCGTCATATACATTAAACCCATCATTTTATTTGTATCGGTATAGCGGAGAATGTTTGCTTTTCTGTTGCAGCGCAGTACAGTATTTAAGAACGTACCCAGTTTTTTGTGTGAATGTCATGGCGGCCGCCCGTTTAAGTGAGAGGAATTAGGATAGACAACTGTAGGCTGAAACCAGCATCATAAATTAAAATTCTGAGCTGGCGAAGTTAAAAAGCTGTCACACTTCAAAACGTATCTTTGACTTGTTTGGTTTGAACCGTCCTCGTAGCCTTGCAATCACTCAGTGTTGCATAAGTTTCCTTTTTTTTAAATAAAACAAGTGCAGAATTGAATATTTTTTGCGCTCTATTTTTACAAGTGCTACTCTGTACTATGAGAGTTCTCTGAACTCTTTCCTCATTTATGTTTTTAAGTGAAAACCGAAAAAATAAAAGTAATAAAAATAATAATAAATGAAAGATAGAAGCAGAAACTCCCCCGCTTTTTGTTGTACAATTTGATGTGTTTTGTTTAGTCTTTGTTGTAGAGTCAAGCAGCTACTGGCGTTGTCGTCATTGCTAATGCAGCCAGTCAGCCAGCCACTCTGTGCTTGTGCTCCTTATGTGTTCCTGCAACTGCTCTGCAATCGTTGTGGTTGTTTTTAGTCATGAAATAGCACTTATTCTTCCTCGGTTTGGTTGTGTTGATTTCTTCTACTCCAGCTTTTTTACACGATTTGTTTTATATATTCCTTGTAATTTGTGTGTGTGTGTGTGTTTTTTTTTTAACACAAAGTACATGAATCAGGGTCTATGAATGAGTGTTTGTTTGAATGAATGCGTGAATTATGGGTTTATGAATGAATCACTCTTTTATGAATGAAAAATATAAAGACAGATTTTTCATAGTAAAACAACATAAAAGTTGCTGTCTATATTACAGAATGTCTATGAACATATATATAATTTTTATTTGAGAAATTTTTGTTTTAACCCTTTATGGCACCAGGTGACGAATATGTCTCACAGGCCAAAACGTTTTAAATAAATTCTGCAAATTGGCTCCACAAATCGTAGAATATTTTTGTTGTTATTATTTACATAATTTTTTTTGAAATGTATTCGATTTATTAAAAATATACGTAATATGGCTCGAGCTCGAGTTCAGAATTTTGTCGATTCAGGTTTATAATTTGTTGAAAACATCTGCAGTAAGAAAGGAGTAAGAAAAAGTTAATTACTGGTTTGAGCATTTTTTTTAAACTGTATTCAGCCGGATTATTTATTTTAATTTAATTTAAAGTTTTGGGCATTATGAGTATTAAATTTTCGGGAATATTTGTTAGGAAAGTAAGCCTTTTTTGGCTCGAGCTCGAGTTCAGAATTTTGTCGATTCAGGTTTATAATTTGTTGAAAACATCTGTAGTAAGAAAAAGTTAATTGCTGGTTTGAGCATTTTTTTAAACTGTATTCAGCCGGATTATTTATTTTAATTTTTGGGCATTGTGGGTATTAAGTTTCCGGGAATATTTGTTGGGAAAGATAGTGTTTGTTGTGGAAATTTTTAGCAAAAATTTTTAAGCACTATTTTTCAATGAACAAATCTCTAGCAGAAATAGAACTTTGAATTAGAGTTCAAAGAGGATTTTAGGAATTATATGGACAAGGTCTTTTGCCTCAACAGTGTTGCCACAACCAAAAATTTTTGTAATTCTCATTCTTCAAAAATTTAAGAAAATATAAGGAAAAATTATAAAAAATATATTTTTCTTTTATTAAAAGGAAATTTAAATTTTAATAGCTTTTACAGTTAACGGTAACTGGCAAAATAGTAAAAAGTACTTATGTATGTATTTTTTTCTCCATTACCCCTCTTGGGAGCATTTATTGTTCCAGCTAAGTAGATTGTTTGTCTAATGTAGGAAGTCCTAGGAAAATGGGACCTCCATTTGTTGTAGCCTAAAAACAACGCCCTCTGTGTATTTGGTGTAGTGGTGAGGAACCTTGCTAATATTTGATTCCTTCCTTTTTCCCCAGGAGTTGGTGGCCGCTTGACCTCTGTTATGATGTTATTCTATTTTCCAGGGAGACAGGAGGTCAGGGGGCTTTTTGGATGGATTTTTTTTGGACGGGGGTTGAAGCCACCTAATTTTGAAACTCGAAAAATCCTGTTGAAATTTTTTTTAATGTATGTATGCCGAACATTAATTACCATTAATTAACCTGCGAACATACCCAATGGAAAAACATGGAAGTTGTTCTAGATTGGGACAGAGCTCTTAATGTTCATTGATAAACTCGTGTGCATTACACTTGGCTAAATAAAATGGGACAATATTTGATTGACACTATTTTTCACTAGCTTATTTTTCTGTAGCCCTAACAAAATTTTTTTCCTTCGATTTGACCAGTACTCAGCACGTGACCCCTATTTATGCAGTGTATTGTGCTGGAATTAGGAAAATACGATATGATAATAAGGATGGAGAGAGTTGTGCTTCTAGAAATTCGATTGGAACCTCTCCACATCGGGTATGGCAGGAACACAACTGTACTGAGCTCGTTCCGCACACGAGCCGTTCGATTAAAGAACGATTTTGATTTTTCAAACAAAATATTCTTTAGCGATGAAGTTCATTTCTCACTCGGTGGTTACGTCAACAAGCAAAATTGTCGAATATGGGGCTCGGAAAACCCAATAACGAGTGCTGTGCATTATCGTTTGGAGGTGTTATTGTACCGTATTTGTTTGAAAACAACGCTGAAAGAACCGTTTCGGTCAGTCCGGAGCGCTATGCACATATGATAACCGATTATTTTTTTGGCCTGGATAAAATTAAAATAAATAGTTTCAATGAGACAATGCCGCGCGCCACTCAAAATTACGCATTTTGGCTCTATTCGATAGGAAGTTTTCAAAGCACATAATTTCGCGTGTTGGCGACATCAATTGGCCATCAAGATCATGCAATTTGAAGCCGTTAGACTTTTCACTGCAACTACCTCAAACACCGTGTCTACGCGGATAGTCCGTTTATGTTGGAGCATTGGAAGACTTCATTCGTCAAGTTATCGCCCGAAAAAGTAGTCGAAAACTACCTGAAAAGGATCCACTGCTGCAACCAATCTAGAGGCGGTTATTTCAATTTTATTGCATTGCGTACGTAATGCAAGGCTTAGACATTATAATGAAATAAAAGTTTTATCAAAATCATGTCTTTATTTATTGTTTTGTTTACCTCTTCTTTTGAAACCCTAAAATGGATAACCCTGTATATTATTATCCTTAAATTTCTCATAAATGTATGAAATGCTATCTTCATGTGAATTAAAGAGATAAGTATTTATTTTAAGTTTATGTAAGATATTCTAAACCTAGCTTCCTAAGAATTCGAAAAATGCACTACAGCACACTCTGGCAGCAATGAAAATGTAATTTTTCAAAAACAAGTTCCATTTTCTTCATTTCGTGTTAGTATACATGAACACTGCTAAATTTATTGGTGGAATATAGTGGGTAAACATTCACCAATAGCAGTAAAGAAAGCTATACCCCATATTTGGAATAGGTCCCTCTCCGTTTTCTCCATCCCATCTGGGTGAAAAATCTTAAACTGAACTGAAAATTTTGTTGCAATAAATTAAATTTCTGGGCTTAATGTGCTAAAATAATCGCATTAACTAAAAAGTAATTCTATGAAACTCGCTAAGAATAACAAATTAAGTCTTCCTCTGAATTTGATTTTTCCGAATGAGAATATTCGTAGTTTCATAAATGTCACCTTGGAATAAATAGAAGCTTAAGTTTTTTCAATTCCATTAAATTTTCGGCAAAAGCTATAAATAAAATTCCATTAACACAAAATACAAATGCCCTGAAATATTAAAAAAATAATAATAATAAAAGTTTGTAATTACAACTACTACCGGTAGTCCTGTGTTTTCAATAGGAATAAAGTTATTCCCAAATAATGAAACCAACTTAATGAATTCACTGAATTATATATTGCCATTGATAAGCTTTAATAAAGGCGTTATGAAAGTGTATATTTGTTTTGTTGTTATTTTACTATTCATCCTAAATAATAATCATGATATCATCATGATATCCTGTTTTAAGTAAAAATATATGGGTTGAGCTGAATTTTATAAGGAACTTTTTCTTTCATTGGAAACACCCATGTTCCTTAAAATATTGTATGTTTGTAGTTGTATGCACATGTACGAGGAGTGTAAAGTAACCCACTGAACATTTTTTTATGTGCCGAATTTGGTCAGGAACTTGGCACAAGTTGCTGAATTCGATTAGAAATCGTATGAGTGATCGGCTAGAAAGCTGGACCTTTATGTCTGAGGAAGTTCTGAAAACTGGTACAATATGTCTGAGAAAACTCTGTAAGAATTCTGATGAAATTTCATGGGAAAACTCGCAAAATGTCTGACCATTGCCGAAAATATGCATAAAAAAACATCAGAAAGCGTTACGACTTCTGTTATTCTTTTTACGAACTGTCGTATTAATGTCGAAGGAAAATTTACCTAAAATTAGGGAATTATTAGAAATTACGCAAAAGATTTCCATACAGCACTGAAAAATTTTAATAATTTTATTACTCGTCTTGTGCCATGTATTTTGCTGCTGCTTACTGCTGCTCATATTTTACAAGTTTAAAGCAAAATCATTTAAGAACTGAATGAGAATTATAATAAAAACTAAAATCAGATTATGTGCAGACGTGTCCTATAAATCGCTCAGGATAATATATAAATCAAGTCAGAAAATGTGCAGAATATTCTGTTGAATGGGAATTAATTATCCTTTCGACAATATGCAGACTAGTCTGGTATTAATCGCATATTATTTGAGAAAATGTGCCGACTATTATACTAAATATGTAAGGAAATTTTTGACAACTCGATTGATTGTCTGGTAGAGATACAGAATTTTTCTGATACGAGACATGTCGGCAAAAAAATTTTCAAGAAGAAGGACAAATGTTAGATATCCTAAACCTATACACGCTAAATAAAACAAAACCCTATTATAACACCACCAACAATCAAAATTTTTAAAGTTTCCACCTCAATTCTGTATAAAAATTCGAAAAGTCGTAATATCGGGTCTTCCAATAGGGTCCAATAACACGTCGAAATGAGAAAATTGTTTTTTCAAACAACTTGCAACGTTCCGTTGCAAGTTGTTTGTTTGTTCTCCCTATCTGGATGAGTGGCTACATCAACAAACAAAATTTTCGAATTTAAGACGATATCAATCCATACGAGATCTAAAAGTGTCCAGTGCATACCGAGGTAAGGTTATCGGGCTGGCGGCGTCATCACCGTTAACGTTGAGCGTTATGGGTTGATAAGTACCAACTTCATTTATTGTAAATTGGACGATATGAGCCCCAACAGTATGTGGTTTCGAGAGGACAGGGCTACGCGCCTGCTCAGCCATTCTGCACCAGGGATTTGAGGTCATGGTCATCTTACCTCGAGGTGAGATCATACGATTCGAACCCGTTAGAATTTTTCTTGTGGTGTTTTCATAAGTTGCAGGTCTAGGCAAATAAGCCATAAGCCGCAGCGGTCCTCAAAGCCAATATAACCCATTCCATGCCATCGGTAAAGTTCAGTCTGATTTATGCGCCAGAAGATTGCACATTTGGATTGCGTGGCACTTAGAGAAGCCGCGGAGGACGTTTGCACGATGTTATATTCCATAAAAATGACATCGATGGGCTTTTTAAACAAATATAAAAATTCAATAATGCCTCACACACACTTTGTCTTAATTTAATTTAAAGATCGGAAGCGCTTAATGAAATACCTTTTACTTCATATAATTTTGCTGCTCAATGGGGGGCAATAACACCTCGCGGAAGTTCCTCTGGTTGGAATAGTGGCAGCAAATCGGCTGTTATCAATGTGTTGCTACTTCAAATAAAATCTTGGATACAAGTCGACAGAAAATATATTCTATTCTGTTACTTATAAATAATTCAGAGACTCGCCTTTCTTTTCATAATTATAATAACTGGATAGAAAATCTTTCAAGGATATAGCGAATTTTTTTATGTAAATTTTCCTTAATTTATTCTAATATGAAGCATATTTCCTTTGAAATTATAATCATTGCTGATAAGTTGTTTGGCACATCTAAAGCTCTTATTGAAAAATTACCCTTTGCATACTTTTGTGAAAGTAAAACGAAGGACTTTATTTTTATTGAATGAAATCGAATGATGTGATGGAATAGTTTATGGAACTGGGTTGTTGTCGTGGTGTTAATCCTACTTATAAACGCATTTAATGAAAAAGGAACTCATGCCACATTTTATATAAAAATCTTTGGAACACAATTTTGCTTGTGAATGGTATTTTCATCTACAATTCGAATGGGCGATATTTTTTACTTCCTAAAATGTAAAAGAACTCGACTTAATGCGTTTGTTCGGTTTGGAAAGGTGGTGAAAAATAATTCAAAATAAACGTTTATAAAATTCCATTAAACGAAAAGATTAATTTTAAATCCCCGTAAATGTTTATAATGATAATTCAAATACAATATACCTACGGTATATGCGTGTATATAAGTATGTACATAAGTATGTACTATGTATGTATGTATGTATGTATGTATGTGCAGAAAAAAAAACCAAAATAAATAAATGCAAATTTCAGCGAAAAAAATATTGTAAATATAATGGCTGAGGTAACATTTTGTGCGTAATAATTTAAAGCTGTTAACAACGAGCTGTTAATATATTTTCGTTTTTAATTTATATAATTTTAAACACGTTAACGCACAACGCAAAAAAGAATATAAACAAAAATTAACTTGCAAAGCACATACACACACACACACACAAAACAGTTTGTGTGAGAGGACATTCATGTGAAAATAAAAATAATTACAATTTCCATTTAATCACGTATAAAATGTATGATTCATATGTGTTTCAATTTGTGTATAAATTTTATTAATGAATTATTTGTATTTATTAGAGTGTAAACAGTGGAAAATAATTAAAAAATTTTACAAAATTGCTTCATTTTGCCTGCTGATTAAATATTGATTTTTTTAATAAGACTAGCGTAACATGCATACTTTCCTTAATTGTGGAGGGAGTCGTAGATCAATTACGTCTCTAAGTGTGGAAACAAGGCGAATGCTATGAATTATACAAGGTTGCGCAAAAAGTATGTCATAATATGAGGTGTCCCCAAATATCACTGTTCTTTGACATTTATGGTGTAGTTTTATAAGGAATCAGTTGAAGTGATACACATCTTAAGAACATGGAATTATTTTTATTTTTAGTCAGTTGTTTTAATGCAGCATGAATTTCGTCCTCATCAGCGTCTTCAATGTGCTCGACCATTTATGCGTGTGGCTGACCGATTCGTGCTAACTGGGTCCATTACCGATATCGCAAGAAGTGGCCAGCATCGTATTGCTTAATCGATCGAGAACATCGCTGATGCTGCCGACGCCTTCAGGAAGAATCCACAAACATCAGCGAGGCGACAATGTACACAATTCAGCATCAGCAGACGTTCGTTGCTATGAATTTTGATGAAAATGATCTGCTGACCGACGCGTCGGACACGGTTAACTTACTGATATACCCTCTTAAACTGATTTTCTATTTGAGTCGTTAAATTTTCTGGGGCACAGAGAATCCACATAAAATGCATAAGAAGCCATTACATCTCCTCAAAGTGACTGTTTGGGGTGGCATTTGCATGGAAGAAGTGATTGGACCTTATTTTATTTATTTTTATTATTATATTTTTTGCGATGAAGCCGATCGCACCACTTTCATCGTAAATGGTAAACGAGTTTTTGGCTCCACATTGCTGCCTTAAGTCTAGATCATTGTTGGTTTCATCACGACGTATCAACCGTTCACACAGCTCTAGCAAAGATGAAGATTTTGAGGCACAAATTTTCAGCTCGATTGATCTTCCATTTTGGAAATTTGAACTGGCCCTCCAGATCGCCAGATCTAACGGTAGTTCGTATGAGAAACATAGGGTCACAACTTTTATATATGGATGTCCTTAAAACTTTGCCAATTCAACGTTTTTCGTAAATTATTCGCCATTTAGAAATATCTAATCGGTCTCGGCATTTTTCTACGATCACTGGCACAATTTTCATAAGTGGTGGGGCGTAATCATTTAAAACAATTTACACAAATTTTCCGCAAGGGGCATCATATGATTAGAATTTCTAAATATAATGACATTATTCATAAAGATTTGCTTGATAAATGAAGTTGTAGTAGAAATTGAACACGATGTTGCAACGTTTGTGAGCAAAACACTTGACTTGGTTACCAGCCTATTTCTTATAACGTAATTGGAAACAGATTTGTCAGTTTAATATGGCGATCTAAATTAAATTTACTATTTTTCAATATTCTTCAATCTATTTATATAACAAGTGCTGATTTCTTCGTTCACAACCAGTAATTTTTTCCACAAGTCATGTGATGAGTACATTTTGTACATTTGCCACATGTATAAATTTTATTAATTTTTATATATTTTTATTTAATTTACTCCTTCCAATAATGTAGCCCATAAAGGCTATAATCGGTTACAAATTTCTACTATTAATATTTTCCCATGGAATAAACTGATGTCTATTTGTTAAATCATAAACGTTATTATTAAGTCGACTTAAGCACTTATTCATATTAGCTGCAGGTATATGCATACACAGATAATATATTACAAATCCCAGAATGGTACAAGGAGTAATCAGCTTAGAAAGACAATTTAGCTCGAAAATTATTCTAGACTTGAATGAAAATTTAAATTTGATATTAATGTCACTCAAAGGCAAAAGAAACATAAAATTAAGTCATAAAATCCGAATAAAACTCCAAATATAAGCTCATATATTTTAGAAACAATTAAGGTTGAACGTCATACATATATACATGCATATCTACAAACATGCATACATATGTACATAAATTTTACATTATAATCATATTGAAGCATATGCATACATACATAAATTTTTTAATAAATAAAACACTAAAAATGATTTATATGTATACGATTATATATTTACGTGTACATTCGTTGTGCAGACCCCCTGTGTATATACATATATATTTGTGTATGTGTGTAGTATGTTTGTAGGCGCTTATAAATTTTAATGCGGACACACATACATGTGTACATAATTTATTTATAAACAACTAATTTAGTACAAAAATCAAAAAATCTTTCCCTTCCACAACTTGTGTGACAAAAAGTAATAAAACAAAAGTTTCAAATATTAAAAATAAAAACAAAAAGAACAAAATTTAAATTAAACAAACACAGGAAAAATACTACAAATATTTTTTAATAACAAATGCATATTTACAGATCGAAAGTTTATTCAGGAATTATGTTAACATCTACCATACACACGCGCACGCACACGCACACTTACATGCACACACTCACACACGCACTCAAACTGAAATACACGTTCGTATGTACGAGTATGTGCCTGTAATCGACGTGCATAAAAATATTATTTTTGTAGGTAATTTAATTTTGTTTTTGTTTATTTATTTGTTGTAAAATTTTTATTAAAATAAAACCAATAAATTAGTATTTGTTTACAATACAGAAAATTTTCAATTATATGCATACACGCATACATATACATATACACACAAGTACTTACATGTACACATACTTATATTTATGCATGAATTGTACATATTATATCTCAGTATACGTATGTATGGAATATTAACTTAAAATGACCATATGTTGACTCAAAAATTTCCTTGCTCGTAAATGTTAATAATGTACAGTGGGGTCAAAATGGAAAAACTAGCAATTAGTATACATAGAGTTTTTAAAGAGTTTCACAAAATTTTTTAATAGTGTAAAACATATGTTTGTTGAAAAATACTAAAATATTTCCTGAGCCGACTAAAAGGACTATTTTCACTGAAAAGCTGTATTATTATTGTAAAAGTTTTTTTTATATTTTCAGAAGTACTTTTTAAATGGCACTTTTTTTAGGAGGTACTTTCTTTTGAATAAGGTGCATTCTTTAGAGGTACTCTTTTTAAATGTACTTTTCTTAAAAGGTACTTTATTGAAAATTATTTTTTAAACGTACTTTTCTAAATAGTACTTTTAATAGATATTGTTTTAAAAATACATATACTTAATTTAATAGGTACTTTTTTGAAAGCTACTATTTTAAAAGATAATCTTTCGAAATGTACTTTTCTGAAAAGGATTTTTTTCAAAAGTTACTGCCCAGAAAGTTGGTTTTTCAAGAGACTAATTTTCAAAGATAATATATTGAAAGGTACTGTTTTTACAGGTACTATTTTGAAATGAATTATTTTAAAGGATACTATTTTAAAAGGTACTATTTTACAAATTTATTTTTTAAAAGGTTATTTTTTATTAAAATTAATTATTTTAAAAAGTGCTTTTTTGAAAGGTACTATTTAAAATAAAGTATTCTTTTAAAAGGCACTTTTTTGGACGGCACTTTTTTGAAAGGTAATATCTTAAAAGGTACTATTTTGAAAGGTAGTTATTTTAAAAGGTACTACTTTAAAATATATTATTTAAAATGTGCTTTTTTAAAAGGTACCTTTTTAAAAGGTTCATTTTTAAAAAGTACTTTTCTGAAAAGGTACATTTTCAAAAATTTGTTTCGGTAAATGTACTTATTAGAAGGTTCCTTTTTAACACGTGTCTATTTTAAAGTTCCTTTTTTTAAAACTTACTTTATTAAAGGATACTTACTTTGAAAAGTACTTATTTTAAAAAATTCCTATTTCTTAAAGTACTATTTTCAAAAGGTAACCTTTTCATAATGTACATTTTTAAGAAGTTTTCTTTAAAGGTAAATTATTAAAATGTACTTTGTTGAATATCATTTTTTATAAAATGTGCCTTTTAAAGGTTCTTTTATTAAAAAGCCACTTGTATTAAAAGATTAGTTTTCTAAAGGATGCAATTTTTAAAATGTAATTACTTAAAAGGTACTCTGTTCAAAATATATTTTGTTAAAAGGTATTAGTTTTGATATGTACTTGTTGAAAAGGGTACTTTCTTAAAGGTACTTTTTTGGAAGTTGCTTTATTAAAAAAAGTTTTTATAAAATTACTGTTTATATATGAAAGATTCATCTTTAAAACGTACTTATTGTAAATAGTACTTTTCAAAAGTGTTTTTTAAATAAAATTTGTTAAAAGGTATTTTCTTATAGATTATTTTTTTAAAATATGCTTTTTTAAAGGTACTTCTTCTTAAAGGCGCTTTTTTCAAAGTACTTATATTAAACGGTCCTTTTTTATACTATTTTCAAAGGTACTTTTTTTAAATATACTTTTTCAAATGTACTTTTTTAAATATATTTTTTTCAAAGGTACTTATTTTAAAAATACTTTTTTCAAATGTACTATTTTTAAATATACTTTTTTCAAAGGTCCTTTATTAGAAGATCCTTTTATAAGTTAAATTTTTTTATATGTACTCATATAAACATACGTTGCTGAAAAGCAATTTTCCCTTAAAGGTAAATTTCCAAAAGGTACTTTTTAAAAGGTACTTATTTGACATGTATTTATTTCAAAAGGTACTTATTTGACATGTATATAATTCCAAAGGTACTTATTTGAGGAGCATATATTGCAAAAGGTACTTTTTTAAATACACTTTAGAAACAGGCCCTTGTTTGAAAAGTGTACTCTGTGTATAGATAAATTTCTAAAAGAATATCTTTTTAAAGATTCTCACGTGAATGCATGTACATTGTGTAAATAAGTTTTTCGAAAAGGTTTGTTTTCCGAAAGGGTTTTATTTCTGGAAACTTTCTTTTGTGACAGTATGCTGTGTAGAGGGCACTCTTTTAACAAATGTTACATTGTTGAAAGGGCGCAAGTTTTTCCCTGCAAAAAAAGAACATAAATCTAGTAAGTAAAATGTATTAATTTAATGAACTGGTCCATTGTGTAATTGAATGATTTTTCTTTAGCAACTGTTGAAATGTTTTTTTTCCCTTTTATATGTTGATTTTAAAATTTGCAATATTTTTTAATATTTCATACTTAAAATTTCGAGGACTCTTCTCAAAGCTAATAAATTTCTATACTCTCCGCGCCCACCCCACTTGCCTGCCGTTTAGATTTCCGCTATTGCTAGATTTTATATAAATGAATTTTTATATTATAGAACCATAAATTTGTCAGCATCTCCCTCCTTTAAGCAAAATAATAATTTTAAACAATAAATGTTCATATGAGAGCATAAAACTACAGCAGTATGTTTGTTAATAATAAATAATATGAGCAGCAATAATAGAACTAAACAAAATACTCATGCACACAATATGAACATATTTTCTTAGGTGAGTGAATGTACGAGGGAAGTGGCAACAGTTATTGCACTATTTAATTATCAAATGGTGATTGAATGACTTAAGTAATTCTTATTAAATTATGAAAGTGGATGTCTTTAAATCCTGTGGAATTGCAGTTATGACACAGAGACTTAAAACAATTCTCAAGGATACCTGCAACAGCATTGAATAAGGAGCTAGATTTTTTTTTTTTTTTTTTTATAAAAGCACATAATTTTTTCCTGTGAAATATTTCTTATTATAATTAAAATTTGTTTCTTATTGTTTGCGAAAAAAAAAATACAATCTCATACTTTGTAACTGTCCCTATCAGGGACTTCATAATCCAGCAGGAGGTAATTGGCATTTTCATTTCTAAAAAAGTGTAAAGTTTTTTGTCTTTTCAAAGACGAAAAGAGGCAGCTAAATTTTAAAAAAGAGCACACAATATTTTCTTTGTAAATAAGAGCGATAAATGGACTTTTTCATTAATATTTCAAGAAAATGATAAAAAAAATTTCAGCGAAGGAAATTCCATAAATTTACAAAACCCTGAATGCAAACTCAACCCAAAGGAGTTTGTTCTTCAAGCCTTTACACACACTACCGCTCAGGTCTTCCCGTTCGGAACCACAAAACTCACGACTGCAACTCAGGAACTCAACCTATTATCAATCCCATCTGCAGTGATCCTACACCAAGGGCATAACGAGGCGGTTCATCTTGATGTTTAATCCCACATCCTAATTACGCTCACAGCTCACTTAAACAGAGAAAGTTTTCCCAACCTTTGACGAAATTGAAGCAAACATCTTCTTGTCTGTAAGAAGGCGACTACTCTTAAACGGACAACGTTAAGAGCTCTAGTTCAGTAATCGCATCCAAATCTGCTCTGGCTGACAGGACACCTGGAACAATATTAAAAGAAATTCTTTTGATGGAACTTTTGGAAATACCCTCGAGGGAAAATATTAATTTTCTAAAGTGAAGCTTTATGAACATGATGTTTTAGATATTGTTATTGTTGCTGCTGCAGTTGATGTTACTGTTGCCATGGCTTGTATTATTGTAGTTGTTGTAATTAGAAAATGCATACGTTGGCATTATTATAAAACAATTGGCAATTGAAATTACTTCCGTTGGTTTTTATCCATTTTAATCCCTTTATTACATGCTCTGGCATATAAATGTAAGAACATACACACACACTCGCATTCACATGCACGCACTCATATATTCTATTACTCCACTTCACGAAACACACACACACACACTCACACACAAGCAATCATACATGAACACATGTTTGGTGCATCTAGTGTAAATTTGCATGTGTATGTGTATGTTGGAGTACACACACACAAATACACAATTAGAAATTGATTAATATGCATTCAAATATTGTTAGAAAATATATTTGATACATAATTTTAATTGTTTATACTGTGTAAAAGATTTAAATTATACGTGTGTTTTGAATGCATGTGGATTAAAATAAAAGGAGAATAGACGTGGGTAAAAAAAGAGCAGTTTTTTTAAACACTAGACTTGATGAAATTGCAAACTTTTTTTCATTGAAAACATAAAATTTTAAAAGTGTCATATGACATTGTCAACCGGAGGAACTGAGATTAATTTAAAGATAATGCAGTCCAACGAAATGGAACAGAAATCGCTGATCCTTATGTGATGACTGCATAAACATTTTTAGTTATATTCTGGTATTAGTATCTTAGGTGACATAGTGACATTTCATAAATGCATAAATTCAACATTCAGCATAGGCTTCCACAAAGCGTCTTCATCGTACACAATTTGTTGCAGTTGTTTCCACGTCTTCCCATGTAAGATTGCACTGTTACAGTTCTTATAGTATCGTGCGTCTACATGTATTCTTTGGCTGACCGCGGCTTCTTGAGCCTTGGGGGTTCCATTTTAGGGCAATTTTAGGATTCTTTCTGGTAGTATGGCCGATCCACCTCCATTTTCTACATTTTATTTGTGTTAGTATTCAGCATTTTTTAATTGTTGTCATAATATTTCAGGTTTAGATTATTAATCTAAACATTGATTGAGTACAGTCATATCGCTGCATGTTTCAGGATATCTTTTTCGTATTGCAAGGATGTTGCAAGTTGTGTTTTTTATTTAGCCCTTAAAACAGTAAAACTTTCCATAGGCAAGACATTTCAATGAGCTGTTTATTGTAAAGAAAATTAGAAGTCCGTTAAAAGGATCCTAAAATATTGAAAAATAGTATTTCTGCTAAATTTCTAAATGTTTAAAACAAACCTGTTCATATTAAGTTGTATTAAACTGAGTATTTTGTTTTTAAGATTTTATAAGAATTATATATTCGCTTAAGTCTCAAGCCTGTTTGTATCCTATTCATGATCTTAGTGCACAAATACACTAGAGTTATGAATCATTAAAAATAAAAACCTGAAGTCTGTTTATGATGACTTCGTTGAAAGGATGGTGAAAGTGTTTAGTCAAACAAATGATAATAAATTTTTTTATTTCTATATTATTCAACTTATTAAATAAAATTCTTTAGTTGTGTCACCTTTTTTCCTTGACAACTACCCACAGTAATTATAGACAACTGCAAAGAAATTTGATAATACAATCAATACAATGATACAAGTGACTGGTGAACTGAGAATTTATTTTCAAGTTCAAATCCAGTCGACAAAAATATTAATATATATATTTGATTATGTGGATAAAAATTAAATACATGAAATGACATTGATTTATACATTCACTAAAATGTAAAATATAATAAGGGACGGAAAGCATTTGAACAACTTCCAAAAATATCTATATTTCACAACATCTTGAACATGATTTTAGATTTCTTTAACTGAATCCGAAGAAGAGAACAAGTAGCAGTAAAATTATTGGAATATATTCAAATTTTCACCACTTCCAAATCACAAGTTGTGACTTGTTTGCAATTTCTATTTTGTATGAAAATTCAGCAATAGTTTCTATATTTTTTCTTGCACTCCTGCTTGAGGTATAGAACTTTAAGTTGGCATCACTTTTTTAACTGGCGGCCATTTTGTCAGCTGTCAAGTGATTAATATTTAGTTTGGTTTGCCATTTCATCATGAACAGGTTGACAAAAGAACAACGCTTGCAAATCGTGCAAATTTATTTCGAAAATAATGGTTCAGTTCGCGAAGTTTACCGCAAGCTCCGTCCATTTTATGGTCGACATAATCGTCCATCAGAGCAATTAATTCGGTTAACCATGGATCGTTTTCGCACTACGTTTACTCTATGTGATAATACGCATCCGCAGAGACGTCGAACAGTGCGCACCGAAGAAACAATTGCCGCTGTAGAGCAAAGTGTTGAAGAGGACCCGAATGAATCGATTCGCCACCGTGCACAGCAATTGGAGCTTTGTCCATCAACTTTATGGAAGATTTTGCGCAAAGATCTTGGCTTGCGACCTTACAAGATCCAGCTTGTGCAAGAATTAAAGCCGCGAGACCATGCAATGCGTCGTGGTTTTGGTGTATGGGCCGAGATTGATCTCGATGCTGATTTTCATCGCAAAATTTTGTTCAGTGATGAGGCTCATTTTTGGTTGAATGGCTACGTCAACAAGCAAAATTGCCGCATCTGGAGTGAAGAGAATCCACATGAGACCCTTGAGACGCCATTACATCCACAAAAACTGACTGTTTGGTGTGCTCTATGGGCTGGTGGAGTCATTGGGCCATACTTCTTCCGAAATAATGCTGGAGAGTCAGTTACCGTTAATGGAGACCGGTATAGAGCCATGATAACCGACTATTTTGTTCCCGAATTGGATGGCATGAATGTGGATGAGTTGTGGTTCCAACAAGACGGCGCTACATGCCACACAGCGCACGTCACAATCGATTTATTGAAGGAAACATTCGATGAGCGCATAATTTCGCGGAATGGACCTGTCAATTGGCCACCAAGATCGTGTGATTTGACACCATTGGATTATTTTCTTTGGGAATATGTGAAGTCGCTTGTCTACGCCAACAAACCAGAAACGTTAGGGGACTTGGAAGCCAACATTCGTGGCGTTATTGCCAACATACGGCCCCATATGCTCGAAAAAGTGGTTGAAAATTGGACCTGTAGAATTGGCTTTATTCGAGCCAGCCACGGCGGCCACATGCCCGAAATCATATTTAAACGTTAATGGCATAAAATTATCCTTCCAATAAAGCCAAATTGATGGACATTAAAAAGATTTTCTTGTGTTTTATTTCAATTCGAAGTTCTATACCTCTAAAAAAACACCCTGTACATACATGCACATGTATATGCATATGTTTATATGTATTTAGTTTTATTATTGAATTTAAATTAAAATATGGGCAAATAAACGTGTAGTTGTTGCTTAATAAAATAAATTATTTTTAAATTCTGGCATAATTTATTTTACTGCACCAAAAACTTGTAAAAGAAAAAAATCACATGCACATGAAGTGCATAAATATCATTCGTATTTGTAGATGAATTTAACAACAACAACAACGACAACAAAGGAAGTGTTAAATGAACTTAATTTTTGATACAGTACAAAATTAAGTTGATAATATATTAAATATTTTCATATAATATTTGAAATATGACAATTTATTACAACAAATGCATATTCGTCCTATTGCATGTTTAATAAAGGGGCAAAAACAATTGCGAGTTGCAATGGCCACAATTGAACATGTTTGAAAAAAAGTGTGAATTTTATTACTTAACTAATTTCTCAAATGGGAATTGTGTTAATAATTCTCTGTGACTTTTGACATTTAATTGCTTGCCTCAATATGCTGATAACAAAAAGCCACAGATAATAAATCGAACATAAAGGGGAAGTTTAATAAATCTGAAAAGTGGCAGTTGCTTTTGCCTTAATAAGGTTCGAATAAACTATAAATCAGCAGAGCTGGGAATACACTGTCACAAATTATCTTTCGAAAAAGAAAAAATACGTATTACTAATGGCATTTTTTTTTCGAAGAAAAGTTCAATATTTTTTGAAGAGAAAAAAGGAGAAGAGAAAAAATACGAGGGCAGCTTAATGATGATTCATGACTTTTTGGACAAAAAAATGTTTTTTGGCAAAAAAGTGTTTTATTTCTCAACATAGTTCGCTTAAAGCTTTGTACACTTAGTTCAAGGTCTTTCTTGTTGTCTTATTTCCCCAAATAATAAAAAATCTTAAGAACCTCAAAATAGGCAGCAATTTTTCAATGATGACTATCTTAGTAAAGAAAAAAGCAAAAAATGTGTATTATAAAAGTTGCCGTAGTTCCTATAAGGCCATAACAAATTTGTTCCATTCTGATTTGCCCGATGTAAGTGTTTTTATCTCGTTCAAGCTCGCTTCAATTTCGATTTGGCGGCGCCAGGTGTATGATGGTCTTCCTTTTCTATGGCTTCCTTGTGAATTCCAATCGATAGCTTGCGTAGTGATATCGTCAACAGATTTTCGTAGGGTATGCCTTAGACAGCGCCATTTTCGTTTCGGGATCTCGACATGTACGGGGACTTAAGAGGTTTGGACCAGAATATTTTTAAAATTCTACGCAAGCAACGATTTATGAAAACCTGTAGCTGGTTAACATCCTTCTGCTCTACATTTCACGATTCACATTCATAGAAAAGAGATGATTTTATGCAGCAGTTAAATATGTTTAGCTCGGTTCTGTTCGAGACATGTGCTGATCGTCATATAGGGCTTAGGATGCCAAATGAATATTTACCAGATTTTATTCGGTCGTCTGCAGAACCACATGTTATAGTCAGAAGACTTCCCAGGTAGCAGAACGTTGATACATCTTCAAGTTCCTTCTCGTCTATTGCGAATGCTCTGTTGTTAGCAGGATTAATTTTCATTACTTTTGCTTTTGTAGTATTTATTTTCAGACCTGCTTAGAAATAAATTTATTAATTAGTAATATTTTCTTTAGAAAGTTAACAACTATTCTTCATATGTGGAAATTCAATAAGTTCTGAGGTCACAAGGTTGGGCTTAACATCCCTGTATGTCCTCAAAGCGTGTTAACTTTTAAGCTTACGATAAAAAATATAAACTTTTCTGTAGAAAATTTTATTTTCTATAAGAGCATTAACGTTTAAAAAAGTAGTTGCATGTTTTTTTATATTTTAGGTTGCATGTTGTCTAGAGCTTAGATATCGATCTGTGCTTTGGATATAATTTTTTTACGGAGGAGAAGCTTTTGAGATGACAGAAAAACATTTTTTGTTTGTTTGTGATCAAACCTAATGAGCACTAACGATTTTAATCGATTTAAACAGGCTGTTAATTTAGTTGTTGCTCTCATTAGTCCGAACTTGCCCAAAATCGTCTGGAACAGATCTATTATTTTTCAGTCTGATAAAACTGAAGGCTTAAATCGATTTTCCCCAAGTTCTAACCCTTATTTTCCTTGTGCTCTTCCTTTGGCTCTTAATTTTATTTATTTTTAAATTTAACAACTGCAAATATAATTTTTAAAAATCATTTTTAATCCTATTAAAACTTTTAACATTTTTCCATTTGAATTTCATTGTCACAAAATTCCGCTGTCTTTTGAAAACTTCAAATAAAAAAGCAGTTGATATAAAAATTAAATAAAACAACTCTATTTCAGAGTTAATAAAAATTTATGGAAAATTTAATGGAAAAAATGGTAGAGTAGCGACTGGCAGCAAGTTGCTGCTGTTTTTTTTTTTTGAACACTTATTAAAACTGACGCCAGTTGTTTGATTATAAAATACAGTATTTGCCTGCAAGTGACTTTGTGTAGCCTGTGACTGTGAGTCTTAATGGTTTTTTATTTTATAGAAAACGCACTTTGACCTGTTATTAATTAATAGCATGTAGTGGAAGAATAAAAAAGACAATTTTACCATATTTATATAACTAAAGATCTACTCTTATGCATGCAATAACATTGGGAAAGACGGACAGACCGACTAATCGACGAACGGACCAACGTACCGATGTGACGGACAGTTTAACTGACTAAAATAATAGACACATTACAAAACTGTAAACTTTTACAGAGTTTTTATTAAGCAATTAAGCTTATGTGGCAATTTTGTTATTGTTTCTTATATGTACATGTATGTATAAATACCTGCATGTGTGTGTGTGTATGAGTGTGTATATTTAAGTGCATTCTATACACATACAAACATATTCCTTTTTTATGACAAATAAAGGGTTTTACGTAATTGTAGAGCAATGAAATTATCATTGCTTCCATGCCATTTTCTTTTGACCATTTTGACAGCCTCTTGGTAATTGGGGCTACGAGGCGGAACATGGATCATCCGAATGGGGATAATGTGACTCGATTCGATTTTAATGCTCGTAAGACACATACGTATGCTTACGCTCAAACGTATTACGGAGGATGTTGCTTCGTCAGACGCTCTTGATGTTTTTGGCATGAAAATTTAGTGTCGCTAACGAAGTGCCTCGGTTTTTTAAGATGGTGTAAGAGATACCTCACTCCTTCTGACCTTCTGTTTACCATTTGTGTCTTCTATATCCTACAGAAAATGGAATATAACTCTTATGTATGGGGCGGTGCTTCAAAGTTTATATTGAAGCTACTCGATCGCGTACAGGAGATTGCTAAAAGGCTCATCGGTGACAATAGTTTAGTCAGCATTATTAGTACACTGGAGCAACAATACAACGAATGGTGTGTTTCACTATTTCATTCTTACTACAGTGGAATGTACTCTGATGAAATCAACCAAACTGTTCCCAAAAACCCGCTCTTATTTGCGAACAAGGCGCTCTTCATTAGAAGCACATCCTTTTGTGAGAAAATTCATCCTTTAGTCAAACTGGTCGCATGTGGTGCGAGCTCCTTGAAGATATTTTTTCTGTCACTCCAAGCGTGGAAAAGTTATACTTGATTCTCCACAAACATTACTCTCTCTAGCCTTCCGCCCATAATCGGTTTTCCTAGTAGTACTGCTAATGCATTTTTTAGAGGATAAGTACACATTTCCCTAAGTTTATATGAAAACAAAATTTTCTTAAATTTTTAACTGAATCTATTACTTATTCACATAAGGAAACGCAGATTTTAAAAAATTCTATTTCAAGCACTAAATGAAATTATAAAAAAATTACTCTGTTTAATACGTCGAAAATATCTCATAATTGTGTTAGAAGCTTTAGAAAACAGAATTTTGTAATGACAAGCCTGTGTATGTTAAAGTCATTTTGAAATGATCTAAATTTTTATAATCCTACATTAAAATGTCTGAATTTTCATGGCTTCTGAGGAAGCATTTAAAGTACTTCCAAAAATGGTAACATCTTGAACATGACATGACAGATTCATTGAACAGGATACAAAAAGACAACATCTTGCGATGACAAGCCTTTTCGAAAACAATTGAAAAAGATCCGAATTTTCACTACTTATAGATTACAAAATGACTTCTGTGCAATTGTTTTTCAGTGGATGCTTAAAAGCATTAAAAAAATGGAAAAGTACCCACTCCAGGTCATGACCGTTTGGTAAGCCAAATTACTGGCCACCAATTAAAAAATATTCATTATATTTAATTTACTGCCAGACTTGCGGAATACCCTTTAGATTAATTTAAAAAAATAATACATAATTTAATCACTCTTTTACACAAACTCTTATGCTGAAGTTATTACACCACTTTAACAAAAATAAGAACTGTTTGTGTGATCTATCATACGCGTCGAAATGATAAGGTTGCTAATATTTTATTCTGTTTATGCAGGTATCGAAAAGAAAATGTTAAATGATATTTTCTGTTTCCTGAAACAGTTGTTGCTTTTTAAACATGTGATTTAAAAATTGTTCGCAATTATTATGTGCCACTCTGAACTTTTATAAGAAAAAATATGAAGCGCTTTCCTTGTCAGTATTATTTCTAGTGGACATCAGTTTATAAACTGAAGTAAATATGCGCTAAGCTAAAGGGCTAAACTATTCCAATTAGATCAACGCCCAAGATTTATGAAAAGTGAACTTATTATTTGAATGCGCTCTTGATATCTGTTTATGTTTATGAATACAGTACTTAAATACTATTACACAAACACTCATATAGATGTTTGTTGAACTATTGTAACTATAACAACAACAATAACAATAATTCATATGTCCGTAGAACATAATGACCTTTTGCATTTAATTTGTATGTTGACACAAAAAATTTTATTTTAATCATAAAAATTATACGAGAAAAGTAGATACAGACACACATGTTTTATGTAAAACCAATATAGACACATAAATTTAAATACTTGACAATAAATGAAGAATCATAAATAAATTATAGACCATCATAAGCTGACCATCTGATGAAAATTTAATTTTTTTTTTGGCTAGGAGCATAAAAAAAGAACAGCATCATTTATTGTCAATCATAAGGATCAATAACAATAATTTTGTTGACAGCAAATTACGATTGGTTTCATGCAGCTGCTATCAATTAATTCGATAGATGAAAAGGTGGAGGGGAAAGAGTGAAACGATTTTGCTGACAGACAAAAAGTTTTGTAAGCAATAGGGTTTAAATTTGGCCTACAAAATAAGGTAACAAATATAATTTTCAAATTCCCTCAGTTCAATACACAAAGGGTACCAAATGTTTTAAGTTCTATATTTTTTTAAAGAAAATTTGTGACATCTTTTTATGTTTTTAACTTCACACTATCAATAAATGGGAAGTTAGAAAGGAAAGAAAGGACAGAATAGACTCTGCAATTTTCAGAACTGTAGAAAACTGCTTTAAGCGTCGCTAATTCAATCCAAATCCTCGTTTTCTTTTGATTTTTTTTTTCCGAAATCGATATATTTTTAAGAAACTACTAAAACTCTATTTAGTCGGTTTTCGGCCACTGTTTTTATACTTTAAAAAGTCTGATGGGTGCGGTACATTCTAACTAAACCAGTTGATTGCATCGAGCAATAAATTTGTCAAAAAGTTTTGAGGAAAGTGGTTTTTAATGACTCCGAAAATTCCTCTCAAATCAATTTTTTAAGAGAAGTTACAGTCAAGCAAATAATTCCTTCTTACTTCTTTTGATAGAAATAGGGTAGAGAGGACAGGCGGAAAAATTAGAAGACAGAGAGGGAGAGAAAGAGAGCTTAGTTGCTGTTTAACATCTCAACTATTCCGCGTTGTTTATATTTTTTTAGTCGCAATGTAGCGTCTCTAGCGTTAAGTAGACGCGTTAAGTCTTTTAAGCTGTATGTGTAGCCGTTTTACTACTTGTTTTACTTCGCCTACGATTCTGCTAACATTACCGAAAAAGGAGGGCGCTTTCATGCAGTAAACATTAGAGTAGAAGAGTATCCAATCGCTGTTACTGTTAAGTGACCAGTGTTATGCCTTCATCACTTAAAACAGTCCAACAACAATTAACAAAATTTATGATGTTCTTATTTTTTTAATGACTTATCTTGCATAGGGATCGAACCCAGGTTCTCAGTCATAAATTGCTTTGTAGTCAACGCGCTAACTACTTCAGCCAACAGCAGTGGGAAGTGCCAGAGATGGGCGCGTACTGCACTTTTAAATTTTTATTTATTAGCCATATTCTTTTTATCGGAAGAAAGTTAATAACTAATTCTTATATTCTTTATTAGGAATTAATGATGATTTTTGATGATTATTCACTCCAGTTTTCACTTTAAAAATTTAAAAGTGCAAGAGAATAATTTTAAAATAAGAAGAATAATTTAAGAATAAGAAAGATTCTAATATTCTGGAGAGATGTTAGAATATTGAGAGGAATTTTCGGATTGATAAAACAAGTTGGTTTCGAGTTTTTTCGATAAGGATATTTACCTAGACAATTAAACGTTTTGGAAAACATTAGTTACTACAGTCAATGCGTTTTTAAAATCCAAAAAGTTTCTGCACTCAGAAAGCCCTAACATTCGGAGTTATTTAAAAAAGAGTAGTAGTTTCGGAAATTTTCGTCAACGTTATTTCTCAAGTGACTAAACCGATTCTGATAACATTTATGATATGCGAAGCTGTTTCTCAAGTTTTTTAGAATGACTGAATTCATAAAACTATTCATATCAATTTTCGGTATAATTTAGAAAAAATTTCGTGAAATTTTTTACAATGATATGTTAATGTTTGTTTTCGAAACATTGCAAACTTTGCAACTTCGAATATATGTATGTAAATATATGTGTAGACACTCGTTCATACATTTGTATATAAATATGAGCACCCCGAAATGACGAGATTTGATGAAAAGTTCACCTTAAAAAACGTGAAGAAATCGGCATTTGTAACTTCTTAGTTTTTTGATAAGGGTCGTTAAAATATATATAAAAGTAAATTAATAAAAAAAAATGCAATTATATATTATTTTGATAAGATTTGTTATTGTTTCGGTCCTTAGATAGTACTCGCACCCTTGAGCTGCACGTACTTAAAGCTTTTACTTGCGGCTTGGTCTCACGACAATAAACAAGATCTTAGAACTTTTACTGATGAGTCCCCTTTGACGGCCAAGTCTTGCTTTTATTTTAAATCTTAAAGGCGAACAGAAGGAGCTGTTTAAAAACCTGTGTGGCATTTTTCCTCGTCCTTGTCTTAAAAAATAGTGGCTAGATATTGCGTCTCTTTTAATATCATGGTTAAGTGTCTAAATTCTAAAATACATGTAATTATGTAAAATAAATTTAAGTGGCTTAAAAATTTAATTTAACCGTATTTTACTGCTTTATTTTTTTCAAACACAAAAATGTCGTTCTATAATTTATTATTCAAATTTTCCACTTTTTAACTGGTACAATATTCATTATAAATTAATATTAACCGAATTGGTCTTCAGCAAGCCAACTTAATATCAAACTAAAATTTATGCAATAAAATTCTCAAAAAAAAAAAATGGGAGGTTCTCTGGCCGATTGGTATTCTATAGAAAATAAAGGTCATTAACATTCTGTCTTTATTTTCTAAGCTACAAATTACATCTGAAAGACCAGTATGTCTCATAAATTTTCAACTCTATTCATTAAGATATCAAATGGTTTGATTTGAAACTCCAAATTGTCTTTAAACTCCACGCCACACACATGCCACATATTACAGACGGACACACAAACACACACACACAGGCTGCTGCTGCTTTAAGCAGAAAAAATTAAGACCAACTGAGCTTTAATCGACTCATAAAGACTTGAATGAACAACTTCGAAATCATCATGCCCAACATTAGTTTTCTAATGCATCTACAGTACAACCTCGCTAAATTAAATCCCGTACCAAAAAACATAACTGGCATTTTGTTACAAAATACGCATTACTTTGGCAACTTATTATTAAAAATAAAAAATTTTAATAGATTTGATATAATTTCATATAGTTGCTTTAAGCGAGGTTGCACTGTGTGTAAACGAAAAAACAACAAGATTTTCCTTAATGTTTTGTTGCTGTCCCAACATTTCATAAAATTGAAGATGATAGAAAAAAAAAGAAAAAACTGAAAATTTATTGATATGACTATTAAAACATTGCAACAATAACAATAAATTCCAAAGAAACATATACAAAACACAACAGCAACAAAATTATTCAATATACAGCCATTTGGATTTGTTTAAGTTCTTGTTTTTATTCAGTCAATATGAAATGGTTTTATATTGTTGTTGTTGTTGTTATTATTATTATTGCCTTTGGAGTATTATTGGTGGGTTATTATTATCTCTAAATATCTGATGTTTCGGGCTTCGTTTCTTTGTGAATGCATTAAATGCTCTAAGATCTCGCACACAGACACACACAATTACACACACACACGCACATCCTTAGAAAATCTGTCTAAAATACGACGGACCTTTTTTTATAATTAAGACGACAACACACAGCGACATTTTATTGTAAAAAAGAAACGATAACACTATCGCGGCAATAACAATAACAACGATATTAATGCCCATGTTCTTGTCGATATTATTGTTGGAATTATTGTTGTTTTTCTTGAGATTTTCTATGAGCCTTTCTCAACTAAAAAAATAATGAAGAACTAAAATAGAGTTTTTAATTTGGTTGGGAAAAATATTTTTTTTTTGCATAAGAAATAATGAAATGCAAAAATTAAAAAAAAGAGTTTCTTGGAAAGTGGAAAATGGAAAAAGAACTTCTTTACAAAAAAATATTGATGAAAAATATAAAAAAAAGGATTGAAGTGTCCAATTCATTAATGCCGTATTAATTTCTGCAAAAAGTGCAACATTCTAAATTTCAGATGCAGACAACGATGCCTTTTTAGAAAATATTAATACGAGGTCTGTTCAATAAAAAAGGTGAATTTTAATTTTTCTCAACAAATATTTATTAATTCATCAATTTCTATCCGTCAAAATATTCCCCTTAGATATAATACACTTGCCAGCGTTTTTTCCAATCCTCGATGCAAATCTAATATTCACTTTTTGGTAGGCCTTAAGCTCTGCCAGCGATTCGGTTTTTCTTTCATGGGTCTCATTAATTCTGGGAACAGAAAAAAGTCGCAGGAAGCCAAAACTGGTGAATATGGTGACTGACACTCGATTATGATCTTCTTTTCGTCCAAAACCACGCAAAGGCCATGCTATGTTGTTCCACAATTCCGGAAAGTTTTTTCATAGTGTCTGTCGCAAGCGGCGCATAACTTCAAGATAGATCTTATTAACCGTTTTTTTGGTCTTGGATACCCTTGGCTCTTCCGTTGGGACGATTGGACTTTGGTTTCGATGTCATAACCATATATCCATGATTTTTCTCCAGTTATGACCTTTTTAAGCAAGTCTGAATCGTCATTCAATATATCCTGGGCGGTTACCATGAATTTTGTTCAAAATTCACCCATTATACACACCCTTCATGCCCAAAATTTTGCGAAAAAATTTTATAACATGAGCCAACCGATATGCCGACATCCTCTGCCACTTCTCTAATAGTGATTCGGCTATTCTTCTTAACTATTTTCCTCACTTTCTCAACATTTCCATCGGGTTTTAATGTAATCGAGCTTTCAGGACGAGCATCGTCATTCACATTTTCTCGACCTTCTTTGAAAAGCTTGTAACACTTGTAAACCTTTTTCTGACTTAACGTACAATCACCATATGCCATATCTCAACATTTCAAGTGCTTTTGAGCTCTTAATTCCATTTTTATACACAAAATTTTAGGCAAATTCTTTTATCAACTTTTTTCCACAGCAGAAAATCGCCGAATAAGCAAAACACGTCTAACTCTTATCGCTCTCAGAAACAAGATAAACTAAATGCAAACAAATCCAACTGATAACATATGTTCGAGACAAGTGTGTCAACATAAAAAAATCGCTAATCGAATGCACGTAGCCTGAGAAATTTCAAAATTCACCATTTCTATTGAACAGACCTCGTATCTTAAATTATTGTACGCAGTTTTTTTACAAAGTAAAATTTTTTAATAAACACTTAAATTCTTTCTTTTTTTTTCTTTTGATAGAGTAGAAAATGTTGCACTTCGTTTAGAAAAGAGTACTCTTAAGGTGAATTCACCCATTCGTTCTGAACGAAATTTTTGTTGTTGTTCCGCATTAAATTTACTCTCTTTCTCAAAATAGAGACGTCAAACTACATATAAAAAAAATCGTTCGGAACGTTCAGAACGAATGGGCGAATTCACCTTTAGTTGACATTAGTGGAAATATGCAAACTGGTAATAAATATGCTTGTATGTACTGCGAGTATTTCATTAAATAAGTTTTATTTTAACGAATAGTATATGTAGATTTGAATAAGGACATAAGAACATATTTTTCTTAAATTTCACACCCCATTATCAATATTTAGTTAAATTTTTTGGTTCAGTGTATATGCAGACAAGCCGACAATTTTTCGAATGCGATAAAAAAAATATTCACTTGATAATTGCATAAAAAAACGCTTTCAATAGTATTTGCTTAGTTTGTTTTGCTGCTGTGAAAAGAAATTATGCAACATTCATTGAATAGAAATCCAATAATAAAGGGAATTGACACAAATGCAAAAAAATGGAAAATGAAAGGATAAAAGTGTCTGCGAAAGGAGTTATAAAGTGGAGTGACAATCAACACTTTTTGCTTTCTTGTTGTCACTGCAGTGATTGTTTGCAATCAAAATGTTTAAAAATGTACGTGCTATTTTTCCAATAAAAATGATAGAGAAAAACATCACAAAACGAGATGGGGAAAATCAAAATTTACATGTAAAATAAAGAGAATATTAAATAAACTTATTGATTGTGTCACTTTTTTTTTGAATGATAAATTGGTTGCTTTATTTGTTTTTTATAAATTTGAGCTAAAGTCATGATTCTCTTTATTAACAGCATGATTATTGTTGATGTTGCAAATTTAGTTCGGAAGACAATTTTACACAAAAATATTTTGTGGTATATTTTCAATTTTTTTCTGGAATGTTTGTGGTTTTGTAAAATATTATGCGATTGTTCACTAAATTGGATTAGTAATAAGAGGGCAAGGCTCACGGTGATCATCTTTTGTTCCACTTAATATCTCACGTTTAAGGCCTAAAGCTGTGTCGAGTACCATAAATTCTATCGTAATTGGTAAATTGCCTCGAGAGATGTCGTTGTTGAGTAATTTCGAAAACAATATTTTTTTATTAACTCCGAAATTTAAGTCAAGTCCATTTAGAAGTTTTCTAACTCCGAAAATTACTCTCAAATCAATTTTCTCAATGCGGCAGTTATTGTAATTGGCCAAAAGAGATGTGACTGTCTAACAATTTTAATAGCAATGCTCCAGGTATGGTCAACCGTGTTTTCTTATATTGGTGGTTGTTTCTTAGCAAAAATAAATTATATGAAAATAAATCTAATATCAAAATACTAAGGCCTTGTGACTCATATTTATTAATTGCAAAATGGAGATAAACTAAAATTTTTAATGAATTTAGGAGACACTTTATTATTTCAGGATATTTCTAATGTACATTTCCACGTTATTTATAACTAAAGTTGAAAGTCCATACTAGATAGAATGGATCTATGCATTGATGCGTTTTATGCATGTGTCAAAAAAGTAGAATCGGAGTAATTGTATGTGACAAGTTACAGAGCAAAATGCTTAGAACGCATAAAGTAGGTTTACTTTCTACTTTTGTGTGCGTGTCATGCATCATGAAGAAACGTCAGCTGTTTTTGAAAGCCAAGGATGACAAATTATATTTAATTTTCAATTATATCGATAACAAACTTGTGTGGTGAATTTTAATTTTCTCTTTTTCTTGCATTAAAAAAGTGTTTAATAAAAGAAAAAGCTTTTGTACTAAAGTTTACAGTATTTTGAAGAATAAAATGCATTAAAATCATTTTTTAATATATTTACATTCTAGTTATCGATAACTTTTATGTGCTGAGTGTTACCTTTGTTGTATTTATTATTTGTTAATCAATTGCAATGGAGGAGACTCCTATTGAAGCCGCAAAAAAACCATTCAATCAACAAACAACCACTAATGGAATTCCATAAATTCTTTTAAAAACACCATTTCACATTATATTTTTGAAAAAATTCTTTCTTTTTGATAAAAATATTTACACTACGGCTGATAAAAGTAAAAAAACAGTTTGTATGTAACTTGTATTTAGAAAAGCGTAGAATGCACAGAAATGCATATAATGCATATGCATAGAACGGATGGTATTGAGTTTCAGCTTAAGTCTGTTGCTAAAGAAACTTCCGATTTCTACTTTTCATACGTTTAGTTGCCGGATGTTGCATTATTACAAACAAAAAAATATACTTCAATAAAATTGTTAATTTAATGCTTTTTAAGCATTTAAAGTAATATTTTTATGCTCAGAATTATTGCTAAATTTTAAATAATTCCCAAATGATATTAAACATTTTAATCGCATTGCATTCGTCCTTGGTTCTTGTAATATTGAAATTAATATTTAAGTTATAATTTTACTCAATCATTTTAAATGAAATGATAAAGTCTTATTAAAAGTATTATTCAGAGACAAAGATGGAAACACATGCTTAGTTCAGAATTATGATTAATTGATTAATATCTACGAATACAAGAAGTAAATAGATGATTAAATATTTAAATACTATTGTTATTAATTTTAGATTAATTTTAACTAGATCGAAAGAATAAATTTATAAGTAAATATTTTCAATTGAATTTAACTATGATAATGATGTTGATGGCAACAGTGACATGACAATGATGACAGGCCTTATATTTAAATAAATATGCTCTTTCAACAGGAATTTTACTGCAACTGCTATATATACATTTCTATATTGCTAGATATGGTCGGATAAATTGTAAAAGGGTATAACTACCACAAAAAATCGACTTTTTAATTTGGAATGAATAATTTAATACACTGATTAATCTACATATCGATAGAAGTAAAACTGCATAATCCATTTTTTATTTCCTCATGGTCTATCTTTCTATGTAGGACTTTATAATTTTAAAGGATATAAAATAAAAAATTTAGAATACATATAGAGAAGAATAATCGTAACGACATAATTCCTAACCATATTATGGTCATGTATGACAATACTAAGTTGATTTTATATATAAATTCACAAACAAAATGATTCTGATATTAATATTAATGTGATTTAAATATAACTACAGGGTCTTTCATTAAACGCTCGACCCATAGCGCTCAAAGTTGAGCACCAACTCGTTTATTAATGACGCCACCAGTCCAATCTCCACACCATACAATGACTTTTTCGAAATGAATTGAACGCTCTTAGATATCCGGTATCATGTGACGATGCATCGTCCTGAATTCCACAATTTGATTTATTGACATATCCATTCATACAGAAATGGATGAATTGCTTAAGATGATTTTTTTTTTTGGTGAAAATCAGTTTCAGTTTCCAACTGCTTCATGGCCCATTCAATGAAATCACGTGTTTGTCTGTGCTGATTTACCTTCAGCTTCTGGTTGAGTTGAATTTTGTATGAGCGCAGGCCCATACACCACGCAAAATTTGTCAAGTTGTGGTTGGGGAAAGGCCAACTTTTTGTGAGCGACTCGAAAACGACTGCCTCGGATTCTCCTTGCGTTTCGTCGTCGCACGAATGTTGGTTCATTGTTTACTGAATCGATGGACTTAAAAATTTCCATTGTACTGCGAGTAGTGACCCCTGTCAGTAGTACGATTATGGCTGCAGTGAAATGGGTGAAGCTCTCGGAACGTTGACTGAATAGAACACCCATTTTGATAAAACAATTTTATCATTTGCATGTGTTGTTGAACGCCATATCTGTTCATTGTGATGTGGCAAAGCATATTGCACCAATTGGACAGATGTAGCCTGAACAATGTAGCCATTATCAAATGTCAAAGCTGAAAACTTCCTATTGGAAGACCCATTGTATGTAGTTTTTAGTATGTATTCAATTATTTATCCTTTTTTCATCCTTAAAAATTAACTATGTTCTTCCTAATAAACACAGAAATACGATAATTTTCATTGTGTTATTGTGAAATTTTTCCTTAACGTCGACAAATTGTCCTAGAAATGTTGTATTTTATTTGGTCAACTGCGCTACGGTAACAAATAGTATTGCTATTATATACTCGCAGTAACAATAATAACAAATAAATTACATATTGAGAACGACACTGAATTGACCAAGTTAAATAAACAGGTAAATATGTATGTACATTCCAACATATACTCTTGCATTCACACACTCATCTATAGAAGCAGGCGAATGAACCGCCTTAGAAAATAAAAGAAAAGTCAACAATATTGACTATTACAATAGAGATTTATTGAATTGTTTTGAATTTATGGCGACCTTCCGGACTCTAATATAACAAGACACCCAATCGTCTAAACAACTGGAAATCTGTTCTGACTTCATTCATTTATTAAATTGTTGCTATTGCAACATTTCATTTCCCCTCAAAGAGTTTGACGTACAGCAAATGTTTTTTTTTCGTTCTTGTTATCATTGCCTCGTATGGTCTATAACAAAAGACATGCAACGTAAAGCGGAAAGGATGTTGTTGGATGCTGGTGCAGTTGTGTGTGGGATAAAGTCAGGAAGTCGTGAAATTTTTAGAATTTTATAAATAGCTAATGAAACACCTGGCTGTGCGTGTGTGTAAGTGGGAATTACACACACATGCTTACATATGAGTGTGTGTGGCAAAAATAGCGGCGGTCATTAAAAGAGCACACAACAGATTGTGAATGAAATAATTGTTGTTTTTATCAGGAAATCAGGGGTGCTGCTAAAATTAAATAATGCTTAAATTTTTATTTCTCTAATGGTTTGTAGTGTAATCATATTGAGTTATTGTCCTTTTATATTTCAAATGTTAAAAGATGCAAATAGTCTCATTATTTGAGTCAAACTGTTCACAAATGCAAAAGTGCATGACATGATTTAAAGTGTGTTATTGGGTCTGTGAAAATTACCTGTAAGCGCAGCCGCAGAGTCAAGCAAACAAACAAGCAAAATTATAATTAATTGTACAATACATGCATATTTACATACATACAAATATGCTTTAATATTTCGTAGCACTTAAAAAAAATCTTTTTTTCATCTTTTCCAGAATAAGTGACTTTCTCCACTTTGGTTTGGTGCGATGTTGGGGCTTGAATCATAAACTGCCTCTAAAAGTCACTGTAAAAGGTAAAAATTGTTAGCATTAAAAATAATTATAATTATATATTTTTTTGTCTATAAAGCAACATTTAATAGAAAAAAGACACTTTTTAAAATATTGCGTGCTTTTATGATGAAATTATTTCCCTCTTTTCCCAGCTTCCGCATAGAAATCGTAACAGCAACAACAAGTACTAGTACAAAGAAATAAGCAACTTAATCTTTTTAATGTGGGAAATTATTTATTAGATGAAATATTTTTCTATTTGGTATTTAACATTTCTTTGCAATTCATTTAAATACACGGTAGCAGCTGCAATTGTATGGCCGTATACCATACAGTGGTGGTCGTTTGTAATAAGGCAGGGTATATAAAATATAAAATACCCGTATATTGCTTCAAGAGTTTTCTTAAATGTACTCTTCTTCAAAAGTTCATGCGAAAAGGTAACTTTTCAAAGGAGTGATATCTCAAAAAAAGTACTTTTAAAAAAAGTACTTTTTTAACACACGAGTTCAACTTTAAGAAAGTCATTTTGAAAAAAAGGTAATACATCAAAAAGGTGTTTTTTGTTTGTTGCAAAACGTGCTTTTTTAATCAGTTATTTTCAAAAGTGCCTTCTTCAAGGTACTTTTAGAAAGGTCCGTTTTTAATAGTACTTATTCAAAGGTACTTTGTAAAGTTTTTTAAAGGTTTTTTCTTAAAGGTAGTGTTTTCAATCGATACTTTTTAAATGAACTTTTATAAAGCAATTTTTTTTGAAAAGGTACATTGTTTTGAAAGGGGCACTTCCAAAAGTGAAAAGGTCCCTTTTTTAAAGACAGGCTTTCTAATGGGTACTTTTTTAAAAGAAACTTTTTGAAGAGGTGTATTTGAAAATTATTCTTTTGAAAGTGACATTTTTTGAGTAGGTACGTTTCCAAAAAATTACTGTTTTAAAAAGTTACTTTCTTAAAAGTAGGGGTTTTTATCGAAAAGGTACTGTTTTACAAAAGCAAATGTGTTTCTTGAAAGAGTACACTCTCTACAGGTTACAATTCCAAAAATTGTTATTTAAAAAAAATTAATTTTTCAAATGGAAATATAAAAAGTTAATTTTTAAAAACTTTATGTTGGAAAATATACTATTTACAGATTTTTCCTAAATAAAGTTCTTTTGAAAAATATTTTTTGGAAGATAGACTAAAAATTAACAATACTTTCGTAAAAAAACCTTTCAGGAAGGTACTTAAAAAAAAATTTGAAAAGGTTTTATTTTGAAAAATAATTTTTAGAAAAGTACTTTTAAAAAAGTTACTGATCGAAATATAAAATAATTAGAGTAGGGTATTATTTTGAAAAAAGGTTCTTCTAAGAATAATTACTTTGTGAAAAATATTCTTTAAAAAATGTGCTTAATTTTTTTTTTTTAATTTTCTTAACTTAGCTTTTGGCCTTCACTGTTACTTACCATGACACTGTTCAACTAAGCAAATAAAAGCAATGTACCTTAAATAAAATGCGTGAGAAGTGGCTCACGTAAAGTAAAACGCAATAATATGAATGAGAAAAATATATTATTAGAAAAAATATTAAATTAAATAAATTGTTCCTCATAATTTGCTTATTCTCACCAACAAATACCACAGTTAACATCCATGCAACACACAATCTCTCAAGTTAATTTTACCTGCATGTGTACTTGATATTAAAATTAGCACTTACACCATTTTTCCCCCTTCTTAACTTGGTCATATTCTTGGCTGGAGAGAAGAAAAAAGAATGTAAAATATTTTTACAAAAGCGAAACTCAAAGAAAGTTGTATAATTTTTAGAACTAACCAAGGAAAGCTTAGATGCATTTAATTTTTCTAGCTAATTAACACTCACACATACACACACACACACACACACTGACACACACATAGTGCAGAGTGATGAGATGTAAATTTGTCAATGTGGGTTAATTTTACATGACAGGAATAATCGGTAGTAACCCACTTGACATGATGTGAATGACTGATAAAAAAATATTTGCAGCAGTTTTTGTGCGGCAAAGTCATGGAAAATTTGTGTAAATGGGTGTCTTTATGTTCATGCGAGATTTAAATTAAATGCAACAGTTAACGTTTAATTTATATACATTTTTTTTTCTTCCTAAAATCTTGAATACAGGGGGACGGATTTGATTTCCCTCAAAATTTTCATTGAGGATTCATCTTTTTTCGAAAATTTCCGTAGAGATTTTTCCATTGATGTAGCCTTAAGTCTGGACAAAAATTTTTTTTTTTTACTTCAAATATTAAACATCAGTAGTGCTCAATTCTAAAATCTAATTAAAGCTGCGGATAGATCTAATTTTTAAATGTATCAAATCTTATTTCCCTCGAATCTTAAAAATTCCCTCAAATTCAGTATTAGGACATTGAGCATACAGAGACTGTTGAACATGTTCAAGTGCTTTATTGTGCTACTCGTGGAATCTGTATTGAATGTCCCTCGAGACGGCAGGCTACAGTAAAACAAATTTTTTTGAGGTAAATAAATATAACAAATGATATTTGATTCATAATATATAATTCCTAATATCATATAATTTTCAACATGAACATGATTTTGTATTTTCTAATAATAAACAATTACTTTCAACTTCTCTTGTTGCCACTAAAATTATTTTGTCATTCTATTTACTACTTCCCATATCATTTTACAAATTGATTTAAAGTACAAATTTTAGATGATCTATAAATTGAAATCTAAATTATTTTGGCATTTCATATTTATGACATTTGAATATTTTTCATGTAATTTATTTTTATTTATTTTTTATGTTCACAATTATACTCCTACTAATATTATGCATCAACATATATTTATACCAGGTAGTCTGGACAGCTCAGGTGGCTAATTTTTGCTGCTTATATTTTACCTTGTTTCGTTGTCAAAGTTTGTTTATATATCGTTTTAGTCTTCTTCTTAATATAAAATTAGTTCTCCTGCTATCAACCCATATGAATATGCCTTGCGCGGTATTGTGAAAAATATTAATAAAATCAAATAAATAAATAAATTTATTAATATGCGTTCGTGTGCTCTATGCAAAAAAAAATTGCAATATATTTTTTGTCTTTTAAATCTATAAACTTTACGCAAATTTTATTTATTTTATTTTTTAAAATTGTTTCACTCACGCACAATTGATACCTCAATCGTGAAAATATGCATGTTCATGGATTTGACGACACAACTGGTTTTGACATCCAAACAAGTAATTTTTCAAAGCGAATTGATAAGTCTACCTGGTATGAATATGCCTTGATTATGCATAAATGTCAAAGCTTGCGTTGCTTGCTCTTTCGCAGCTGTGACGTGATGTGAAGACAATTAATAATTTTTTGAAATTTTTTGAAATTAACATTTTTACTATAAGGATTTTTTCGTTAAAAAACCTTGCGAAAATTATATTTTTGATCTGTAATTTGGAATTATTCTTATCAATACACAATATTTATAAAAGCCAACATTTGCACAACCATTATTATTATTATTATTAGGTGAGGCCTAACACAACGCACATGCGATCTTATGGTTCATTACAACCACAACTATAGGCTACGAGTAAAGCCAATGGATCAGTGTGTATACCTCGAGGTGTTTTCGTCCTTTCTGTACGAGAACTAGTCACCAACATAGGACATGCGGCGGTGACTCATAATGCAGCTCACCTCTGCTTTTCTTATAGACTACTGATGACTCCTAAGACCATAGTGGATTGTACACCATTCCGTTAGTATTTCAAGCTCATTCTTATTGAGAGAAGTAGCTTGTGGCATCTATATCATGACTATTTGAAAGTCGCTTTGCTCGTCTGAAGGCAGATATAGCCTGCCAGTCCTTTTCAATCTAGGATCGTTTCATTTCCTTGGCATACAAAAATTCTGGCTATGCCAAAGAAGGCCTCTTATCAAAAAAAGCTTGTCTATCTTCCTGCTGGTGCAACGATACTAAATGCTACCCAATAAAAAGGAAATTTGGAATTTGTTCTTAAAGAATGACATTTCCATTGCTTCCGAAGGATCCGCTAGTGCATTTTTTCCACTTCCTAGGATCCATTTGAAAAAATTTTTGTTTAAAATTGGAACTTACTCTACAAATTTGTAAAAATCGTTTTGAAAACACTCTACTTTTATAATCATAATCATTATTTTTACTTGTTCATATAAGAACAAAGAAATTGTGGCTACTGACGAATTTGTACGAATTTGTACACGAACGGCGCACCTACTTGGCTTCTAAAAACACCCAGAGACTTCGGCGGGAATCGAACTTAAGCCTTTCGGACTACTAGTTTATTATACTTGCTACCAATCTACGAAGGCATCCTAAATCATTGGAATTAATAAGATTTTTCACTACTTCCGAGTCTTCATCCGAGTAATTTCATGGAACTTATTCTTAACTAAAGACAATTTTGTTGCTTTCGAAAATCCATTTATTTTTAACTTCCCGGAATGAATAGTTGATGGAACTTTGATTAAGGATATAAATTTCTAGCTTCTAGAAATCTGTGAAACTTGGTTTGAAAATGCCTTTGAAAAACTATTTATATCTTTATGTTTCTTAAATAAATAATTAATAAAATTAGTTTGATATAAGGAAAAAGAAGTCACGACTACTGCCAAATTAGAACGCCATTCAGAGGTAGAGTTTCTTCCCAGTCCTGACTTAATATATAATTAATGTCTCCGCAAAAGAACATATAAAGTTTACTTTTCTGAACATAACGCTTCCAAGCTTCCAAGCCGGTGGTGAATGGGGGAATAAAAAGGGAATATCCTGAAATGGCAAGAATATGCTAAAATCATTGGGAAGGATCCAAATTTGCACTGCTTTCGGATCTTAATCTCAAAATTTTCATAACTCTTAACTCTTTACATTATCCCTGTACGAACTCCACAATAATAAAGTTTGAAATGTAAGTAAATCATGACATAATTATGCCAAGGACGCGTTTACAATATCTGTGCGTGTGCTTGTGTTTGTATGTTTGGAAAAATGTCTACAAACTAAATTTATTAATTAATTTAATAAATGTAATTAAGTTTGTCGGCCAACATGTACTCGTATGCAGGACATGTATGAGATCATAATGATGATGGTTTTGACTGACTTATGATTTCCTTTCTATGTACTCGTACATTCCAACATTTTACGCATACTAGTGTATATTGTTATTGTTGTATTGCTGCACATGTGGGAATATCCCATTTGCACGCAATTCGACTTGTTGTTTACAATTTGTTGCCCTTTTCTCTCTACTCTGTTTAAATAAATTTCATTGTTGCCTATTTATTGGTTGCATTAAAAGGAAAAGGAGAAGGAAAATATGCTGAGATTGTGGAAACAATAATAATTATCATTAACATATGTCTGTAAAATCAAATTGTATTTAAACAAGCCGACAAGGTGTGATAGTTAAATACACACATTTCAAATAAACATGACAACAGAGACTCCGCAGGACAGTCAGTCAGCAAGTCGACCAGGTAACCAGATTGAATGCCACAAATAAAGGAGAAAAGAAAAATAATAATCAAAACAAGAACTCTTTAAGTTTTCGGCTTATGGCTAAGAAGTGTCATTAGGCGTAATGAGAGTCTGTTTGAATGTGTATTTAAGTAAAAAGACAAAAAGCAATATTGGTATAGACAAGCTGAAGATACACAGACGGATGGAATGAATGAAGAGACAAGTTAGGGCGAATTGTTGCAGCTACCGGAAATGCGTGGCATTGTAAAAATCAACAGTCAGCAACAATGACATTTTCTCGTTTAATTGTTCCTCTATGTAATTTTACATTAAAAAAAAGCGCTAAATCATGAGAACCGAAACTGAAACACAGCTCTTCATTGATGGTATGGAACATGTATTGGAGCAGAATATTATCCAATTTATAGAACATTTCGAAATTCCATTTTCAAATGCTTTTGCAAAATGACAAAATCAACAGACATTTACGCAAACTATTGCAATTGCAAAATATTTATGTGAATTTTGAATTTTTTTCTTTAAGTCCAAAAGCCTGCAGAATTTTTTTACGCTCTTCTACTTACTCGTGCACCATGATCAAGACCAACAACAACAGCAACATCAACATTAACACCATCTTCATCACATCATTATATTCTCATGGTAATTATTTTTTATTAAATATTATTAAAATCATTATTGATTTTCTTATTCTTAAAATACTAAATAAATAAATGGAAACACGTAAGTCTGCTGTCTCCATGTCGAAAAAATAAATAAATAATAAAATGATGCTTTGGAAAATGTGATTGACATTTTAAACTACGAAATATGTCAAATATATTTATTGTTGTTGTTGCTGCTATTGCTGCTGCTGCTGCTGCTGCTACTTTTAAATACTCCCATCGGTAGGAAATCACGAAATAAACAATTTACATCACATTAACAGACATTTTATGTGATTTTGTCTTCCAGAGATTTTGTGTATGAAGTTCATGTATTTTGTTTGAAACACGCACATGTTTGAGTTTTTTCTTTTATTTCTCTTGTATCCAAAAAGATTCCCAATTATTGAAAATTTAAAGTGGTTGCACGAAATCGTTTTGATCGATGTCGATTTGGGTGTGTATGAAAAGGGTCTATCATTATAATGGGATTAAAGCGGATACATCAAATATTCCCACAACACTTTTTTTATTTAAAGGAACAGCTTATCCGGCATTTTCCATTTTTTTCAGAACAAAGAGAATATTTCAAATATAAACTCACAAATATTTTCTATGGACTTAATTAGATCATTTTACTTAGATATTTAAATCGTTAAACCACCAACTCGATGCTTAATCTCTAACAATCGTGATCAAAGTCATCCAGTGGAAAAAAGAAATGGAAGTCATCCTCAAGGAACGACATTTTTATTGCTTGTTTTTCTTCTTCGTTGAAAAGTCAAGACGACAAAAATTTTGACCTAAAAATCTGAATCTGAGAATGGCTTTTCGCGGCAAACTCGCTATAAAAGGTGAAATTTTCATGGCAAGTACAACCGAAATTATAAAAAAAAAATTAAAACTTTGTTTATGCAAATCGCATCAAAATCCATTGGAGAATGATGTATATTTTTCACAGTATTTTTCTTTATAAGAAAAGATAGAAGACAAGTAAATTGTGTGCCAGCTGGAGGAGAATGTATAAGTTTCCCGTGACGCCATACCATTCATTCATCATCTCAGGAGTCTGGCAATTTGAGTAGGTTTTTTTTGTTGCTTTAGTATTCCTATACGATAGAGAATTCTCATATTGTATTTGATTGCTTTGGCGTAAGAATATGTGATTGAATGTTTTCAAACTTCTTAAAGCTCACTGACGATTTGGTTTAGCGAACAATGAAATGTTGGCATATGAACAGCTAAAGCTACAACAAACATATTAAAAAAATTTCAATATTAAGTACCTAAAGTAATTTAAATCATGCGAGAACGGGCCAATGAGATCGTGACTTTTTAATGAAACATATGTTTTTGGATAAAAAAATCGCTTCTTTTTTCAATAGAGTTTTCTTTGAGATTTATACTTTTTGTCTAACGTTTCTCAAAATTTTTACCTCTTCCCAAAAATAACATTTTCCGAGGTGAAGAATTATTCATTGGGAGCATAGCGTAATTTATGGAATTGTGCCATGGAAACCACACATGCGTGCTTTTGTCCCGGTGCAAAAGAACTTTTTCTTTGTGAAATGAGGTCGTTTTTTCTTCAAATCTTCATTAAATCGACCCAATAAGTTGGCATGATATTCGCCATTGATGTTTACACCCTCTTGAAGGTAGTCAATATGGATTATGCCACGTAAATCCTAAAAAAAACTGTTGCTATGACTTTATTGGCTGACAAACCCACCTTGGCCTTTTTCGATGGCAATTCACCCCCCAAAAAAACCCATTGTTTTGACTGCTGTTTGGTCTTTGGTTTGTTGCGATGAATCCACATTTCCTTCACGCTTGCAAAACGGTGTAAAAACTCGTGCACGTTCTAACGATTTTTTCAAATGAGATCACAAATTATACACGTGAGGAATTCTTCTGTAGGCGAATTAGAGTAGAGTTATAGGTTTCTTATACAAAATTATTAAGTTTAGTTTTATGGGACATTTTAATACAAATTTAAAAAAAAAATGGGAGGTGGACAACGCACTTTTCGCGGTTTTGGGCCATAGTGCACTCGTACAAAATAAAACGTGAACAACTAAACAGTTAATTCTGATTTTACCGCTCCATTATTGACTTATTCCTCGAGGATTTTTCCCGGGGACAAATTATTGGGAAGGGACAAATTCCCTGTGGGTTTTGAATCCCGCTTACTTTCAGGTAACCATACGCTTGCACTATGATACTAGTTGAGTTTTCACCAGCTGCCGAATGGTTTCCAAATTAATATTTTTTAAACCATTGTGTAGCGGTGGTACACCACCAGCTTGGAATGTGCGTAATATTATTTACATATATTTCTAACACTCCACTGAGTCAATGAGTTACCTGAGGCTGCTATTACTAGAGCTTACGTATCCCTTCTTAAGAAAAGTTTGAGTGTTTATTGATCAATTTATGAAAAAATCAATTTATCTCTGTAATTTAAAAAAACATTCCTTGCGCTTTCCTAATAAGTTGGCGTTTATTTAAAAACACTAAACTTCCCTTTGAGGGGGCAAAAAATGTTACACTTTCTTAGAAAAGAAAACACTATAAATTTTTTCTTTTTTAATGTTTAATTTTTTTTTAATTAAAATATTGGAAATTTTCCTGTATAAGGCAGAAAAAAGATGTTTTGAGAAAGATAAGGCCCTCCATAACAACACGAATTCGATAGTCTTAATAAAAACTCTTTCGTTCGCCAACTTCCTTCCTTCTTGCAAATGCCCAAATATTTTTTTTTTTACATTTTCTGCAAATTGTCACACTTCCATTAACTTCTAGATGGATTTTTATGAGACAATAAATTTTCATGCCTCTGTTTTCCGTTGGCTGTTTCATGGCTGCCTCATTTTTAGTTCAACGCATCATCTCATGTGTAGACCATGTGTGGAGAACCAAAAGAAAAATTTTCTTTATAATACAAAAAAAAAAAAAATTAAAAAATAAAACGAACATAAAATCATTATTTTTCTATAGAGTGTAAAAAATTATCTAGTCTAGACGCAAAATTTTTTCCATGATCTTGACATTTCACCCGAGACAGAAAAGATTTTTCTTCCTTTTTTTCATTTTGGCGAAGAGAATATAATTTTCTTGTTAATCACAAGACCTACAAAAATATATTCATTCCAAGATTCATATGCAAAGATTGTTTAACAAAGAAAATTATGGGAAAATATAAAATGTGTATGAATTGGTGCTAAATGTCTTATAATTGGCATAATGGGATTAATTTCAAGCAATTCCTGCTGTAGCAGTGAAATTTTGTTAGATTTTACTAAATATGGCTAAATCTATTGTATCAGCGAAATAATCAATTTATTTCTGCCATTATACACTTTGAATGTGTTAGAGTTTCAAATTAAATATTGGAGGGCTGCACAAGACATCTCAATGGCATGTTTAATGACATTTTCTTGTCTAAGAACAAAGAAATGTTGCCTTAAATATGTGCAAGTCGTCTTACATGTTGCCCACACCTGGGAAAAGTAATGCCTTTTTCAATGTAACAATAGAACAAAAAAGATGCTTGACATTACATATAACTTTGATATATATAGAGTTTATAATACAGAATAAAAATTGTGCGACTTGCAATATTTAATTAAGTGGTTGCAAATAAATATTGACATCATTGGTCATTTATAAAACTTGTATAATAAACTTGGCATTTCCATTAGATGAAGAGTATGTTTTTCAATAATTCCTTATATGTAATTAATTAATTAATTAATTTCAAATAAAGTTGACTGTAACACAAGTTGGATATAGTATAGGGTGGTCCAACAAAGACGCACGATTGTAAATAAAACAAAAAATTTTCTTAATATTTTTTATTGTGATAGAAGAACTTATGTGTGGAACAAAATATCGGCTAAATGCTCGCCACGGCTGAGGTGGCATACCCCTTTCCGATGGTCCATATTTTCAAATGTCTATGAGACATAATTGAATTATCTCCTCATTTAGCTCTTGAATTGTTCTTGGCATATTGACGTATACTTTTCTTTGAAATGTCGCCAAAGAAAGAAGTCTAAGGTGTCAAATCACATGATCGTGGTGTCCAATTAACATCGCCACGACGTGGGATAATACGGCCATTGAATTTCTCGCGCAAAAGTGCCATTGTTTCGTTAGCTGCGTGTCAATTGGCACCATCCTGGAACCACATATCGTTCAGGTCCTTATCCTTAATTTCCGGCCACAAGAAGTTCATTATCATCTCGCTATAGCGAACACCATTCACGCTAACTGCTTGGCCGATCTCATTGCTGAACAAGTACGGCCGATGACGCCGCCAGCACATAAACCGCACCAAACATGAGGATGCATCGGCTTTTCAACAATCTTTCGCGGATTCTCATTTGCCCAAATGTAACAATTCTACTTGTTAACGAATCCACTGAGGTGAAAGTGTGATTTTTTTTGTAAAGTCACCATTCACTTCCGTCTGTTCAACCAACCATTGGGCGTATCGACGACGAATCGAACCTTGTAAGTGTGTAAATTCAAATCTTTATTCAAACTTCGCATCTGTGATGTTCAACTGTTGGGGACGACTACGTATCGGCTCTTCTGCCACACCATCGCGTACAGCATCAATGTTTTCCGGAGAACGAAGTGGGCGAGCACGCACAGGTTTTCCACATTTCTTATACACACGGTTTGCTGACATTGGTTCACAATTCTCTCGATTGTGGTCGCATTTGGTCGACTATGATGACCAAAAAAATCACGAAGTGCACGAAATGCATTTTGATTTGAACGCCCATTTTCGTTAAAGGCTTCAAAAATCTTAACGCGCTGCTCAATTGTTTACCCCTCCATGGATGAATTTGTCAAACACTGAAACAAAGAAATGTCAAATTAAATTGGGTAAAAAACTTGACTTTAAGGTGTGTCTCATCATTAACATCGTGCATTATGGTTGGACCACACTTTATATAACTTGGTCACTATTGCACATTTTTTTTTTTACAAAAGAACACAAACTTGGGATAAGGGCGGAATACTTGTAAATTATTGTTTTTTGTAAAGAGATATTTTATGTTTATTTGAGATATTTTAAGGCATTTTGTTAGGGTTCTTTACTCCTTAAGAATTTTGCTTTGGGAGAGGGTGCAATAACTCTTTAACGGCTAGGGAAATTGTGTCATTTATTGGGAGACACTAAATTTCTTCAGACAGGCCTATCAACACCCATGTATGCTTTTGTTCATACAACACTATTGTTGCGAAGGTATTTTACATGATGCGTTTAAGCATCATTTCAAGGGTGTGTCAAATTTGTGGGGCATTTTTTGTCGTGCAAATTGCAAATCTAAAAACTAATACCTGTCACTTATTAAAAAAATAATTTTTCAGGAGTGTAAAGAAGGGGGAAATTTCGTCATTTCATAAGAAAGAAAAAAATCTGTAAGAGGTGATATTCGCACTCGGACCTCCCATGACAAGCTTTTCTATATATATATATATATATATATATATATATATATATATATATATATATATATATATATATATATATATATATATATATATATATATATATATATATATATATATATATATATATATATATATATATATATATATATATATATATATATATATATATATATATATATATATATATATATATATATATATATATATATATATATATATATATATATATATATATATATATATATATATATATATATATATATATATATATATATATATATATATATATATATATATATATATATATATATATATATATATATATATATATATATATATATATATATAATATATATATATATATATATATATATATATATATATATATATATATATATATATATATATATATATATATATATATATATATATATATATATATATATATATATATATATATATATATATATATATATATATATATATATATATATATATATATATATATATATATATATATATATATATATATATATATATATATATATATATATATATATATATATATATATATATATATATATATATATATATATATATATATATATATATATATATATATATATATATATATATATATATATATATATATATATATATATATATATATATATATATATATATATATATATATATATATATATATATATATATATATATATATATATATATATATATATATATATATATATATATATATATATATATATATATATATATATATATATATATATATATATATATATATATATATATATATATATATATATATATATATATATATATATATATATATATATATATATATATATATATATATATATATATATATATATATATATATATATATATATATATATATATATATATATATATATATATATATATATATATATATATATATATATATATATATATATATATATATATATATATATATATATATATATATATATATATATATATATATATATATATATATATATATATATATATATATATATATATATATATATATATATATATATATATATATATATATATATATATATATATATATATATATATCTATCAATTTGTCATACTGTCCCCTGTCCCCTCTCTTCCCTTCCACTATCCCTTTCACAAAGAACAAACATATTAAATAGTTGCCATTAATTGGCTATTTCTTCACAAAATTTAAAGAATATATATAATTTTTTAAATATATAACATTTTGTTGTCGGATTTATTAAAGAAATCTTTAATAAATTGTACAACAGGACTACAAGTTTGCGAGTTCTTTCCTTATAAGTTTACGACTATTACAGACTAACTAATTGCCTCTTTTCTGTTTGCAAGGACAACACACATAAGTATATTATTTTTTTCTTAGAAAAGAAAACGCCGTAAAGAACCACTTAAATCCTTTTGGTTTAAAAATTCATTGCAGTAATTTCCCCTTGCACTTTCGATACAAAAAGTACGATTGAGCCCTAAGGGAGCAGATTTAAAAATTACTTTTATTGCATGTGAGTGGAAAATCCCGTCTAGAAATTTTTTTTACAAAAATCCCAGTGTCGCCTGTGGTCGAGAAATTGCAATTAACATGCCAATGATTATTAAACATTAATGTCTTTCTTAATTTCACTTAGTTTTCCTGCAACCTTTAACGATTTCCTATAGAAAAATAAACTAGTTTCAATATTTGCATACTGTCCAAATGAATCATGAACTAGTATTGTTAATATGCCCCAGAGATTAAATTGCATACATCTAACCCTGTACTTACCATATACGAGTATATAATATATATTTGTAGAACATTAACATATTTTCTTCTAAATATCCTCTTTGTTTTTCTTATTATATAATGAAATAAATAAAAATATTTCTTTTTTAATGATTCTACGTGTTCTAATTTTCTTCCTCAATGCAATCATGTTGTGCAAACTTGTTTAAACGTTTTCCAGTTTAGCTTCTTTTCCCCCCTTCCACCGTCCCATTGACACATGTATATGAACACAAATTGTTTCCTTTTCATATTTCAAACAACTATGAGTAGTATTGCAACATGTTTCTATGTGCAACATTATGTATGTATGTATGTATACATGTACATATGTACATTAAAAATAATTATTGTTAATAATTCATTGCTAATAAATTAATACTGATTGCAATTTTCTTTTAGCGTTTATTGCAATATCATAATTACATATGGGGCTGGCTTATAAAATTGAGCAGTATGTGGAAACTGATATGGGAAAAGGCATATGTAGCACGTATTGACACATGCTGCAGTGCATATATATAGTTTGTTTGAATATTATTGAATTGTTGAAAGAATAGAAATTAACCTCTGCCAATTACTAGACATGCTTAACTCACTTGTATTAAAATGCTAAAACCATGCCTTCCATCTAGACAGATGGGAAACTCGCAACAACAAAAAAGTTGGTTTTTATGGGCAGAAACTCTTAGTGGCCGCTGGGGAGATCTTCAATGATTTTGCTAAAACAAACACATAATTATTAGGGGACTTTTAGTCGTATTGTATTCAATATTAATCACTAGTAAATATGCGTACATGTAGTGAAATCATAACAGCTCCATGTCTGTACTAGAGCACTGCACAAGATAACTCGTAGCCGTGCTTAAGACATTTATTTTTCGATTGCTTTCGCAATATTAATTTTGCTACGAGCATTATTGGGACACATGTGTAATGCTGGCCAATGATGAACAATAAAAAAATTGTTGGAAGGGACCTGATTGTCACTTAGACAAAATGTAGTGCGAGTATTTCGGTAGTTGGTTTCTTGAGAAGTTTGAATTTTACCAACATATTAACAATGTTTTGGAGAGGACAAAATGGATCTCTTGAATTTATCAGGGTGTGCTGAAATGCAGGCATGGAGAGTGTGTCTTCTGGTGTATCCCTATATAATACATAGTATTATTTCCGGCAATGGTTTGGACAATATATTGGTAAGGGGAAGTTTCTCTAGGGTTAGGAATAAGGAGACTGTTCAGATATCAAAAGATCTCTTCCCTGTGGACATTATTGACCTTTAGGGTGTCTTTTCAAGCATGCAGACCTACTTTTTTTACTATAAAAGGATTAAGACTTTGTGTATAAAACAACTCAGTAATTTTGCTTTATTTTTAAATAAATTTTTTCTATTTTTTTAAATTTAATTTCTTTTATTTTATTATTGTTTGGTTATTTGTTTCCTTAATTAATCTTAATTAGTTAGTTACAAATAGGTTTTGAGTTTTTGGTTTTATAAATCATATTTCGTTTTTCATTTCCTGTTCTTGGAAATCAATATGTTTTTAATAAAACTTTTAAAAGAATTTTATATTGTTTATTTTTATAATTTTTTTGTAAAATACTTTCGTATGTAAGGAATTTTTCTTAGAATGTAAATAGTTTTTAAATGAAAATTGTATTTGAAAAAAATAAACTTAATAAAATTCGATTTAAAATATTTTTGCATGTTACAAAGGATTATGATAGTCAAAGCTATAGATCAGGAATTAAACAAGAATTCAACAAGACACTGCAATTGGATGGGCCTTTTAATTTTACAAATGATAGATAATTGAATAATATAATAGAATAAAACTTGAGCGAGTTTATGAAATATTATACTTAAAATATAATTAAATATATACAATTCTGAGGACGAATTAACTACAATTGCTTAAATTTAAATAATCTCTTGTGCAAAATATTGCTGTAAAAGGCGATTTTCTTAAAAAAAAAAAATTTAAATAGTCTTTCCGCATTTATGAAGAGTATTTGGACATTTTTTAAAATAGGAGAGAAGAAACTCTTATTACAATTGCGGATGGCCTTTTCCAAGAATCTAAAATTTTTCCCAGGAAAAAGTTTCTTAAGTTCAATAATTTTAATTGTTTAATTGTTTAATTTGGACTGTGTTCTTTGTTTGTCATATTCGTTAACAAAATGACTAAATTATAATGCATTGGAAAGGAATACAATCCTCCTTAAGGATTAAATTGCTTGAAACTTTAAAATAGTCTTTGAATTTTAATCTTGAAACCAGCCTATGGTCTAATATCTTTCATATAGATTTCTTCCAAAGCCAAAGAAATTTCATTTCTCTTAACAATATAAAAGGTGGCGCAAAAGTAATGTCATAATTGGAACTGGCTACCATTTTGTTATAAATGAAAAGAAGAGCTCTGTTTTCATAAAAAGTTTATTTGAAATTTGTAAAATTGATGGCAATAATTGGAAAAAATTATATCGCTCTAATGGCCACCTCTCGAGTTTATTGAATAATTACGGTCCTGCAAAGCACAGTGACGTTTGGCACCATCTGTCAAAATGACAACCAAATCAAACTCTGACATTATTTTTGCGCCACTTTGATCCATCTCAAAAAAAATTTAGTCTTTGGTGTGGGTTTGTGGTTGGCGGCGTCATCGCTCCATAGGGCTTTTGAGAACGACGGTGGCCAGGCCAGCGAGCGCTGTAGGTTTATGCTTACCAATTTCCTTTGTCCTGAATTAGATGATATGAACACCAACGACTAGTGGTTTCAATCGTATGGCGCTACATGCCAAACAGCTCATGTTATATCGGAGGGAATGGGAACTGGGCAACGAGATCATGCAATTTGTTATGTTTAGGCTTTTTCTTGTAGGGTTTTCTTTCAACAAGCCACAACGGCCCTCGAAGCCATTACATGACATCGTTAAAATTCAGCCTGATATATGTGTCAGAATGACTCAGCCATTCAGCAAAGCCGCGGCGGACATTTGCATGATGTTGTTTTCTGTATATAATGGCATCGGTGGGCATTTCAAATGAATGAAAAATTTCAAAATCAAACACACTTTGGTTCACTCAAATTTAAAAATAAGAAGCACTTAATGAAAGGCTTTTTACAATAAAAAAAATTTATTAAATGCCTTTTTTCCATGTTCACATCATTAGTATTATTTGTTGAGGGTTTTTAAATTAATATCGTATTAATACTAACGCCAACTCTTTAATCATATTTTGGAAAAAATAAAAGCAGAATGAACAAAGACTGATCTCAGTGATCATTTATCAATTAAAATTTTTCTTTGCATGTTTCCTTCGTTCAAGAATAAAAGCACAATTTCAGGTAATAAAGATTTTTCAAAGTACATAGATGATTGTGGAAATCTTTTTCGGTCACCGTTGAGACAATTGTGTGTTTTATAAACTTTTTGTCTTTTAAAACTTTAATGACTCATTGTTGCAATTGTTTAAATAAGCATTTAAATATAAGTACCACATGTTGCCAATATGCGTTTTTAAATACACTCGCTTAAAGACGCCAAAACAAAAACGGTCATAAAATATTTCCACAGACGTCAGTCTATAGACAATTAAATTTTCAGACGGACTAATTCTTTCTTTTTTTTCGCTCAAACGGCATTATTTTGTTTGTGGCAATTTAAATTTGTTGTGTGATAATATGTTGCAACAAATTGAATGCAAAATTGTCTCTTATTTTTATTAAGTACGCGTAATAATTGCAGCCATTTTCACATAAAATTTTTGTAATATGGACTCTTACGGCCTGAACGTCACAAGTTGGGAAACTAGTTTTATAGAAAATAAGTTTCAGGTTTTTAATTTACATTCAAAATGTAACTAATTAATTGCATTTAAACTATTACAGTTCGAAAAATTACGTAAATTCTTAAAGTTTTTTCTTACCTGCACTTAAGACACCTTTAGACAGGGAAAGTTTACTTTTCTGCAAAGTCGCTAAGTTTACTCAAGAGTAATTCCACAATTATTATTCTTTCATGGCTTACAGGTGCTTAAGTAAAATTAAAACAAATGGCATTTTCTTTTCTGAAAAGAGTGTAACGTTTTATTGGCGAATTAAAATATATTTATATCCCTATAGATGAAAAAAAAAATTAAATTCCCTTTCAGGATTTAGTTCCTTATCGTAAAATATTTCAGCTAATTACGTAAAAACAATTTCTTTTCTCTCTTTTAAAAGACCAAATAATTTTAAATTTTTTTTAAGCAAATAAAACTCCATAAGTTTTTTCTGTTTAAATACGGAAGCAAAATTTGAGAAAGCTCAGCCAAACTTTCGCTTTCTAAAATGTTAAATAAAATAAGTTTCTAATCCCAACAAGTCTATACGAAGTACATGGTTGATTGAACAACACTTTGGCCATTAATTTGGCATTTTTTATTGAAAAATTTATAAACCAATTAATTGACTTATGGCGTTTTGGCTCAAAAGGTGTAATTATGTGAATTGCTGTGTGTGGTAATAATTTTCATAAATTTTAATTTTTAATAAACATTGAAAATGTGTGGGAATTCATACGTAATAAGAAACAATTCGCTATAAATAAAGTAGATAAATTGTTCGTATGGGGTGGACCAAAATTCAAGTGGGGTCTCTCTCTCTCTCTCTCTCTCTCTCTCTCTCTCTTTAGTAAGATTTAGAGGAATAAATTTAAAGAAGTGAAAGTCTATGAATTAAATTGATAAATATTTTTTTTCATTTACTTATTTATTTAAATATATATTATACTCGTATGTATGATTTAAGTACATTTGGCTCATAAAGAAAACAATTTAGGATTAATCATTAACTCCATAATGAACAGCAGGACATTTAAAATTTTTATCAAAAGGAAGGAGAAATTAGCATAAAAAATAAAAAAGAAATTTAAAATATTTTGAGCTCAGCTCACTAATATGGATGTAGTGCGACAGTTGAAATTTCCGTTCAAATTTTATGCAAGACTGAAATTTTTTCGACTCTTAAATACAATTTGAAATTTTTCGCAGTTTTGATTTTTACTCAATTCAGTACATGTCTACTCCTCTTGTTTCAGCATTATGAAGGGTCTTGCATTAAGCCCTTCTTATCTTTAAATAAAAAAATTGTTTGTCGCTAATTTTTTTATTAATTTGAAAGTCCTATTGATGCCATTGTGTATCGAATATAACATCGTACAAATGTCCAGCGTGGCTTTGTTGATTGGTGGTCAAACAAAATGTAAAATTTTCCATAACTCTGGCGCATAATTCAATTTGAATTATCAAATTGGATGGGTTATGCTGCTTTTAAAGAGCCACTGTGGCTCATTCGCATAGATCTGCGACCTAAGAAAACAACACATGAAAAAACTAACGGGGTCAAATCGCGGAATGTCCAATATAGCATGACCTGAGTGGCGCATAGCTTCGTCCTGCTGAAACCATATGTCGTTGGTATGCAAAAACGAGTTTTTAAATTATCGTCCTGTAAGGGTCGCTGTTAGCAGCATGTGAACTGGCCAAACTCTTGCGCAAAATCTGCACCAAATAAGAACTTATTCGGGATTTTTAGCACGCTCTTGGATCTTATATAGATTGGTATCGTTCCATATTCGACAATTTTGCTTGTTGACATACTCATTCACTTAGAAATTGACGAAGTGCACAAAATGTTGCCCGCACGGAACGTAATTCAGCAAACCACTTTTTTGCAAATAAAATTGATAGTGCAGGATTCCTATAGTATTTAAAAAGCTTATCCTTCCTTGGTTTAAGTGATGGTTTATTATTCTCAAAAAATAATACTTAATGAGCACATGAAATTAACTTTTTTCCACTTTTTCCTTAAATCACGCTGTAGTATGCTGTAAATGATTGTCAAACACAAACTAACTGACGCAGCATCTTAAAATTTTGGCAGGAGTTAACTGGCAGAGGTCTCTTAACAGGAGCAGTGCAAAATTAAGGTCACGGACCTCGTGCTTTAAACTTTTTATTTATTATATTTAATTTCGCATTAAAAAAATTTTATCTGCAGTCGTTTGCTTTTCGCATGGTTTTTCCATGGAAAAATAAATTCTCCTGTTTTCACGGTGTTATGAAGTACTTGTCTTCCGTGTAAAGCGGGTTATAGGTGTTTATTGATAATCACAAACCGTAAATTATTGTAAGTTGCTTTATTTTAAAAATGAGTCCATTTTCCATACTGAAATAATAGTAGAAATTACCATTTTAGTTGATTTAACACAATGAAATGTTTTCTTGTGTGTTTTTATAATTTTTAGTTTTTCTTTATATATATATTTTTTTTTTTCAATAAATTTCCTTAGATTGATAGTGGACAGTCAGGAGTCTTAGTAGGCTAATTTACGTTTGATTATTTCAATATTGAAGAGGTTGGCAGCTGTCGATACTCAGCTACAACTTTTCTCTGCGTGTGATTTTTTCGATTAATGGCATAAAAACTTTTTAAATGAAAAGTCTTTTATTCGTAATTCTGCTTTCATATTTTTAGCTAAACATTTTGAAAGCTTAATTAGCTTTTTAAGTAATCTTTCTTATTATCGAAATACTTTTTGCATGTTCTACTAATAAAATATTTAAAAGTGCCAGTTGCAACCGGAAGTGAATGGAAATAGAAAAAAAAGCTCATAATGCAAAATTTTGAATCTTAATCAGAAATTCCAGCCAATAATTCTTTAATAATTTTTTTTTTGCTGAAATGCAAACTTTTGCAATTTGAACATTTTACTGCACATAAATTAATCAAATGCATTAAGACTTTTTTTATATATTTTGTTTTTTTATTTAAAACTCCAAATAATTTAATGGCCACAACTCGTTCAAAGGAAGTTTTAATTTTCAGAATTTATTGCCGTTGAAACTCTTAGAGTAAAATTAATAAAAAAAACAGGAGTCTTTCATTCCAAATTATTGATGAGGATGATGATGATGACGATAATAATAATGACGATGAGGGAAATCGCAATTAAACATAAAAACACGTACCAAATTTTCCCCCACTTTAGGAAACGCATAAAGAACAAAAGCAAATATTATTAAATTGAAGCATCTATAGATAAAAATGAAATTGTAGCCCCCAGAGCCTATAGACGACTGCCTGTCCTGGCCCTGCAACAAATGTTACCCTTTTGGATCATGTTTAAATTTGAAATCAATTTTTTTTTCGCCAATATATGTACATGCGTATAAGTATTCTTGGTAATGCAACACATATGTAAACAGCCATAAATAGATACGCATACACACTCATTGACTCACTCACACACACTCTCACACACATGCACTTTTACACACACTCATCCCAAGCCAACCAACCGTTCGAGGAGTCTCTTTATTCAAACGAGACGTTGGAAAATAAAAATAATAATTTAGTTTGCAAACGTGCCTAATGCTTCGGAATAATAGAAACAATTAATGTCGACACTTACTTGAAGAAATCTCGGCAAAATTCTATTTCTTTACTCTTCACCCTTCTTCAATCAATTGCTTCGCTTTGGATTTTCGTCTTGTTCTTCAACTGAAGTTAAGGCAAGCCATGGGAATAGAATTACGAAAGGATATAAATTGAATAAAGAACTAAACTGGAAAGGGAAAGGAGTCTTGGGAGTTCAAACAAGACACCCCTTGGATGCTTGGGCGAGCTAGCGTTTAGTTTTAGAGGCTGCAATAACAGTTGGCTCATTTAATAGTTTCCATTTGGTAACAGTGGTTTGCAAAGGGGAAATTGCAAGTGATATTATCGATGATTTCTTTAACGCAGTATAAAAATATATGGCTTAAATTGTTATTCGTATAATATTTTCTTATAATAATTTTATTTGCTCAATTCACAATATGGTGTAGATGGTAAGTTGTAGAAAATACAACTGTGGCAGTTGTATGCACTCTGTTGGAAACCTTTTTGGGTTAAAAGTTCTAAACCAAAAAGCTTTCAAAAGAAAGAAAAAAGTTAAATTTAGTTCAAATAAAAATAAACAGGGATGGAAAATTCAATTTTTCATTGCAATGCTCTTAATTCAGTTAAATTGCCCACAAAAGGCAAAATTCATATAAGTCTTTGTCAAAATGTAAATCCATAATTTCTTTATTAATTAAATGTTATTCAGCACAATGCTATTCCATGTGTTCATACGATACTTCGAAGGCGTATGTAATGGAAAAGTTGTAAGCACATGTTTGCATAAAAAATATTACCAACATTTGTCCAACAATTACAGCATTCAAAGTCTCACAACTCATACAATAACGCGTGAAGTCAGCACTTTTTACTTTATTATTAAATCATTTTGTAAGGTTCGATTCCGATCACTGAATTTATCAATTCAGATCAATAATTTTTTCAAATTATTTTTATTGAGAAGAAGCCAATTTCACTAGCAGAACGGAGCGGTATTGTTTTCTATGGTCGCTACGCCATCCGCATAAGTATTCATATCCTAATAAGTATTAAGCGGAAAGGAAGAATAGAAGAGATAAAACTAAATAGTAAATATTTGTTGAAATTGTTGTTAAAAATACGAGAAAAATTTCGCTGCTTGAAGTCGTTCGTCATACGCAAGTGTATTAAAGAACGTATCTTCCACTAGAGATTTCCAAACTTTGATAGTCCAAAGCGGTCATATATATTGAAGTTACATCTGTTGCATCTATTTGAATTACATCTGTTGAATTTATTTAGTCTGCAACTTGGCAAGTTTTGCGTCGTGACTTGGACCTGCACCCATACAAAGTTCAACTGACCCTGAGCTGAAGGTAAACGACCATAGACAATGATGTGTCTTTGCTGAATGGGTCTTGAAGCAGTTTGGAAACTGACTCTAATTTTCATTTAAAAAAATTACCTCCAGTGATGAAGCAAATTTCCAGATTTATCGAATTTGGGACGATATCAATCCACATGAGGTCCCAGAGCCTCTAATGCATTCTGACAAAGTCACTGTTTGGCTGAGATGTTGACCCGGTAACGTCATTGGTCCATGTTTCTTTGAAAACGACGTTAGCGAGGCCATTATCGACAAAGGCGAGCGCTATAGGTCGATTATTACCAACATAGTTTTGCCTGATTTCGACACAAATGACATATGGTTGCAAGTGGATAGCGCTGAGTGCCCTACAGTTTGTGCCACATTGAACATCGTTCACTTGCCTTTTGAAAGCATGGCGATCTCATGTGGAAATAATGTGAACTGAGACACCAAGATCGTGAGATTTTTCTCCTTTAGACTTCTTCTTGTGGGTTCTCTGAGGTCACAGATCTACCCGAATAACCCACAAGGTGCTGTTGGCTAAAGTAGTTATCGCGTTGACTACAAAGCAATTTATGACTGAGAACGTGAGTTCTTTCCCTGGTCAGAACAAGTCAACAATATGTAAGTTGTTAATTTATAAAGTTGAGTATGTTTCACCGACACGAAATAATTTTGTTTTTAGACTTTTTTGTTATTTTCTTCTATTGACAATAAAATCATTTATCATTTAATTTGGTTGTACCACAACTCAAATAGAATTTAAATACAAATAATAAAAGTGTGATAACAATTTGTTTTTCTTAAATCCAATTGAAAGCAGATAATCATGCGTACATGGTTTTAGGTCGTTATCACTCGCGATATATTTTTATCAAGTCTGCGCTTGCGCAATATGTTTACCATTATGCTACACGCGGGAAATTTATTGAAAATCGACTTTTACACATCTTCTTCAGTATTCATCAATGAAACGTTTTGCACTTCGGATTGGATGTTTAGAATTTTTTTTAATTTAAACTTACATGGTATTTTGCTAGGGCTCCTTTCCATTCGTTGGACCCAATCACTACTTTTAAAGTTGCGGATATATATTTCTATATCCCCAATCTAAAAACGAGGAAAAATTAATAATGATGAAAAAAGCAATTGTTTACGAAATTTTTGCACATTTACACCAACCCAGTGTGACCAGGCGGTATAATGATAAAGCAAAACTTCTGAATGGTTCTACTTGGTGAAACCAGGTTAATCTTTATCAATTACACTTTAAGTTGACTCACAAACTTCCAAGTGGTGGCCCCTGGACTATATTCTTAACAGCCGTCAAACATCGGCTAATTGTGAGAGACATGTGCAGCGTCTGTTCTCCTAGTTGGGGCGGCTGCAAGCGTACGTCTGTTTTTATATTAAGCAGTTCGCTATATAAAGGTGTTTTATAATCACCCAGTCTATTGGCTTAGATGGCAGGATACAGTAGGCTAATCATCTGTTTATGTGAAAATGTCCGATTAACAAAACTTCAAAAAATATGATTGAGGATCTATGATCCTGAAAGGAGCTGGCTGTCTACCATACCAGCCGAGTGGTAACCAGTTACGGCACCTTCCTCTTTTGACTGGTTCTTATCTCACAAGTTATGGGACAAGTGCATTTGGCGTCATGTTAGTAGAATATTAAATCAAGAATTCGTGTATCAAAAAGGATCATTATCACAAGAAGATCATAGCAGAGGAGCATTGGATCCCGTCCATTTTCTTGAATTCTTCAAAACCACGGTATCGGTATCTATTGAATTCCTGAATGCTACTTTCCTAAATATTTTAAAGTGGTGTTTAATATTTTCATTAACGTTTAACTTCTTCTAATAAAAAATTGAAGGAACATTTTTATGAAGTTGTTCAAAAACCACTCGCACAATGTGTTGCGAGTAGATGGAATAAAAAAACAAGAGAGATAATCCCGCAAAGGGTAATAAATTTCATCACGCTTTTCCTAATTTCAGTTTCGTCTGTTTAATTTATTTTTAGGATTTTATTTTAAGCGTGGAAATAAGAACAAGGGCGTAAGTAAACGAATAATTTTTCGTTTTTGAAATATCTTCAATTTTAGGTTTTCGAAAGCGCGTTAAGGCGTTGACAATGAGTGTTGAAAAACTGAAGCAGGCACCACAAGCCACTCGCAATGGATGTACTTTTTGGGTGTGGGATGTGAATGTTTGTTGTATTAAGCCTTAAAATTGATTAAACAAACTGAAAGCAAGGACTGGCTAGAATATGAAAACTGTTCCTCCGTTCTGCCCTGTAGGCAGGCAGTCGTGAGCAATAAATAACAAAACAATTGCTTAATTTTCTATTTAACAACTAGAGATATGGAAAATAGCTAAACTGCTGTTGCTACTGCTGCTGTTGCTCCTCTTGCTGCTCCTGCTGTTGTTGTTGTTTACTTTAGTTGCTTGTACTAGCGTTGTTTGTTTTTGTTTATTTAATGTATAAAATTAGTAGTGTCTGGTGGATATATCGACAAAAGTTTTTGTTTAGATTGTGAGCGTTACAATTTTCCAGGCGGATAAATTTCAAATGCTGCTTGTTGTTGCGCGTGTGTTTTTCTTTGGCGACATTTTGTTTATATTTCGGCAAAGCACTACAATGAAGAACTTTTAATAAATAGAAAAATACTTGAATTTCTTAAGAAAGATAATTATTTCTTAAGGTGTTAAGGTTAGTGTTCAAGGTTATTGATTTTAAATATGTGTGTTTTGTACGTTTTCCTTTTGTGTAAAATTTTGTGTGTAGACTGCCTGCATTAGTCTTAGAGCAAACTATACTATATAGAGATATAGATAGCCAGATATGCGATAGGTACTATTTTGTATATTGGCTAAAATGGGTCCGGTCTTTGGACCATAAAAAATGTCTTTCGACCAAGAAATAATGAAAAAATTGCTCAACATTATTTGAAACACAAATTCTGAAGCAGTTCGTCTAGAAACACTCAGAGTCTATGACAGGAAACGAACCATTGGCCCTCACGTCACCAGTCTGGTACGTTGGTCTCAAGTATCACAATAATTTTATATTTATTTGAAACATTTAATAGTTTTTATTTTAGGTCCGTTGAATTATTTACTGAAAATTTGAACATTTTTAGGCACAATTATTGATGTTGTCATGGGAGCAGCCCTTCCCTACCCCTCTCACAGTCGTCAAAACTCGACCACCTCTGACGAATATCAACTTTTATCACTCTCACTCTTATTGTCACCCAGATACATGATAATTCGGTATTTATTTGTATGGGCAGTACTATTCCCCTTTGCACCTTTTCAGACTCTCTGCAATGATCGCAGAAAATTATCACAAGTGTATTAAGCACGATATTAGATTTTTAAATTTTACATTGTACGAAAGTTACACTTCCCCTGGTAATATCACATATTGACTAAAATGGAACAGTTTCGTATATAAAAATACAAAAATTGGCCCATTTCTGCTCAAAAAAATTTTTTAAATAATAAAACTGAAGATTTTATAAAAAGTAGAGGTCATCTCTCGGTCGAAAATTCGATCGGTCACTTCAATAGTAATAAAATTTCCCTATTTTGAAAAGTTTTCACAACCTTCCCGATTTCTTTATATTAAGGGCACTTTTTTTGTTAATTAAACTGACTATTGAAGTTTGTGCAAGTTTTCTTGAATTTTCGCCATTTTTGCGATAGTCCTCACCATCGCAACCAAAATTTCAAATGTTCAAGATTTGATTCCAAATTATTTTTGCTGTATATGTTTTTTAAGTTTATATATTTCTATAATTCTATGGATGATATGAGTATTAAGGATATGAGTATTGAGGCATGAAAAGCCAGTGTGAAGTTCGTTGGTCTGAGCATTAAGGTGCCTCATTTGCTTAAGGCGGTGTAAGAGATATTGCACTCCTTTTGATCACCTCTATCCATGCTCAAATGGAATACAACTCTAAGGTATGGACACAGGAGAGGGCTTCTTCGCCCTCATCAGCGACAGTAGGTGTAGCCAGCTCCATTGGCTCACGGAGGCATCCACGCACTGTGATGTTTGTATCGCTGTCCTATCATTACTCTTCTGCTCTCTTCATTAACAATGCTTCCATTCGGGGTTGATATTTCAACAAAATGCAGTAAGTGCATTACAGAGAGAATTCGTCCCTTAGCGAAAAAATTCGTATATGTAGCAATCTTTCTGAGGAGGTCCTTCCTATGGCTTTCAGTTTGGTGAAATTCAAATCAAATGTCTACAGACACTATACCCGCCATCATGCTTCCCGTAACTTATTTTCCTAATTCTAACAACAACAACAAAAATGTAACTAAATATTAAGATATTGGACTAATATTTAGAAAACGTGCAATGTCCTCCTCAGTGCAAAAGTACATTTCAGTCCATATTTTCAAGGTAAAAATCAATACCGTAGTTGAAGAGCAAAATGGAGTCATAGCTTTTCCTTTACGTATTATTATATAGATCTGGATTAAATTTATCAAAATTTTATGTTTGGCCTGGTTCACCGATGTTAATCATAATTTCTGTCTCTCTTAGGGATTGAAATAATTTTAGATTAATGCATATGTGATATATTACATTATTATCCAAATCCGAATAACTATATATTTTCCATCTTTGAGGTCCAGACTAGCCTGCTGTTACTGTGTGTATAACAATTTTGTTTTGCAATAATTTACTTCCTTTCCTAGTGGCAGTAAATGGAATAAAGTGCACCCCAAAAATTTATGTTTCATTTTCAGTTCAATATCTTTATTTGAAAAAGGGGGATTTATACACTTGGAGAAAAGATTTAGAAAACGTATTGAAATTCTTTATTTACAGAAATAAAAGTTGTATATCAATACAAATATAAAGTTAATTCTTCTTATGTTTGTCTCCTTATTTTACGGAAGTGATATGAAAATGATCTAGAAGGAGAATTACAAGATTTAAATTAAAGATTGTGTGCTTGTGGATAGTCGTAATTAATTCTTTGCTTCGTATCTAAATTGAATTGCAGGCGGTCACGCAACTTAACGTTTACACATGAAAGTAGGAGTTTGAGAAATACAACACATTTACATTTTTGTTACTTTTAGCTCAGCTTTCATAGAAAATCTTAAGAAAAAACTTTTTTACACTCATGCTCGTTAAAAAAATTTTATACGAAATTCCGGGCTTGTGATAAATTACTATTTATACATAGATGCCTTCATAGACTAGTGTATTAGACTAGTGTACTAGTCTATGAAGGCAGATTTCGGGTACTTCTGCAGATAATCCAGGTAGCTTCGCAGTTTATGTTTGTTAATTAAGAAATACTAAAATAAATAATGTATAAAGACTTTTAAAATTTTTAAAGTTAATATAAAGAAAACAATTTGCGTTGTTTTAGTTATAAATCTCATAAAAATAGATATAAATTTCAAGGCATCCGCTAAATATTAACCAAGATAATGCTGTTGGCAACTCTGTATGATGTAGTAAGCGAAACAGTAGCAATAGAGGCAAAACGAAGCATCCAAAATTTAACTAAATTAATAAATTTTGAACCACTCCCCCCTAATTTAAATTAATTCAATAAATGTTATTTGTGAATCACAAGTTGTGTAGGTTAGTGTTTCCAGCTCTGAAAGGAGAGCGCTTTTTGCAAATAAGCTTTTGCCTTCTAAAATGAATTCTAAATTCTTATTATTTCTTAGAAATGTCCGCTAAAAATAATACAATAATGCGATTTTCACGAAATTACTTTCATGGTGTAAAGCGGGGGATAAACATTTCAACTCTTTCCTTTTGTGATTTGTAATGTAATAGGGGTTTGGCCCATGATGGCCCCTTGGCACTGCGACCATTGCTGATCTATTGTGCTTCCCCTGTCCTTAACAGTTTAATACGTTCGCAAAGAGGATCAGCTCCTTCAGTGGGAGCATTAGCAGATCCTCTTCATTCAGCGTATATGCATGTAGAGTCCTGTGTCTCCTGTGGCACAATGCCCCACAATTTGTTATCAAGTGTTCCATCGACTCCTCATCTTCACCGCAAAATCTGCAGATGTCCGTGTCAGATAAGCCCATTCTGTATAGGTGGGCTTTGCAGGTGTAATGGCCTGTGAGCGCCCCTAGCAGCGTCCGTAGGCTTTTTCTGTCCAGTCTTAGAGCCAGATCCGACCTCCCAGCGTCAAAGCGTAGGAATTTCTTGGAGTGACATAATCCATTGATGTCATTCCAATGTTGTGCAATCCTGGACGATGTCCATTTCGAAATCTCCCCTTTAAGGAGACTTTTGTTGAAACCAAAAGAAGGGGTGGGTCCAATGAAGTTCCTCTCAGCCCCTCTTCTCGCACAGATGTCCGCCATCTCATTCCCGGCATGTCCCTGATGCCCTGGTACCCATATCAGAGTAATCTGATTATGAGTCGCCAGGTCATTGAGCCTGTTGTGACATTCTAGTAATAATCTGGACATGTACGTACAGCCTCTCATGGCCTTAAGAACCGAGTGGCTGTCCGTATTCCCCTGTGTCCTCTCTCGGATAGGATCCCCACAGTTTCCAGTATCGCGTAAAGTTCCGCCTGGAAAATTGTCGTATCCCTGCTCAATGTTATAGACCTGTGTGCTCTAGGCCCCAATATTCCCGCCCCAACTCCTTGGAGCGTTTTTGAGCCGTCCGTGTACCACATTTGCGATCCATCTCTTAGCCATCCTGGGTTTGCGCACCATTCTTCCCTTGTGGGGAAGAGGACCCTGTATTTCCTGTCGAAACAGTATACCGGGTCCATATGGTCGCCTGCCTGAGACATATCAAGTATATACCCGATTCCCTTGAGAATAGCCAAATGATCAGTAAGGTTGCAACTCTTTCCTTTAGTCCCGGAAACTCAAAAAAATTTCATGAATCTTTAAATTAAAAACAACGAGAGATAAGAACACTGGTCAGTTGCTATTTCAATGAGATGATGGCTGAATTTCTAGAGCTGCATGTAGCAAGTACAAGACTTCCTCTGACTGTGTGCAGAAGAAGAGGAAGGCTAATTTACATTTAAATTTTCACAGTGTAGTTTTCAGTGGTATTTACCGTGACAACGTAAAACAGCCGCAAATTAATTTACACAAATGTATTTATTTATTTTTTTTTTGTTTCTGTTTAATTTCTTGAAACTTAGAAATCTGTTCTGCTTCAACTTCTTTTCGCCAGCCAGCCCAGATATTTGCCATCTTCGATTCGATGGAAGTTTTTGGTCTTACATTTATTTCATGTTCATCATCATGTAATAAAATAAAAATAAAAATCTTAAGACCTGATATGTTAGTTTGTTCCTGTATTAGAACGTTTGACTTTCTGCTACTGCTGGGATGTTGTAACTATTTATTTGCGCTTGTTGTCGTTGTTGTCATGGCAACAAAATTTTATTCTCAACCAAAGTCAATTTGCTTTGAGAGGAAATTTATGTATGTAAGAATGTACGAATGAACACATCTATATGTTTATTTTATTTTTACAAATTTTTCAACACATCAACAAAACCATCGTCCTCATCCTCATCATAGTCTTATTCAATACAAGCCAAAATCCCTAAAAGTTGGCTGGCAAATAAAGAAACTCCAGATGGAAGAAATTTTCTGGCATCCATCTCTCCTAATGCCAGGTTTTACCGTATTACGAACTCGTTAGCCAAAAAATAAACATATAAAATGCGTTTTTGCTTATTAAATGGCGAATATTTGAAAAATGTGGGAGTAGATGTAATTTTTTATGCCTCTTACTATTCCCTTCTAATAGATGAGAAAAGCCCAGCAACGTGCATTGCTCGAATAACTAAGAATTAAAAGCAAAATCAAATTCCGTTTCCAAACAAACCGTGGAAAGGAAAAAAATAATTTTTTAAACAAAATCTAAGATCTTGAGAGATTTTTATTTTCAAATAAAAAGGAAATGAAAGTAAAAATAGCACAAAAAGCTAAAAAGAAGAAAAGAAAAAAAAAACTAAGTAAATAAAGGAAACTGTGCGAAGAGTGAAATTAAATTGAATGGGGAATTCCATCCCATTCAAGTGATGCAACCAGTAACTCTAGTAGTTCTAAAGGGAAGAGGCTGTTTATGTGAAACAGCGATTTAAGCGCAAAGCTGTGGACTTCTTGAATGTTAATTTAAGCATAAAGTTGGATTTTTATAGCAGTTTAGAAAAAAAAAGAAATTATTTTCATTGATCAAGATATTAAAATAAATTGCATTTTATTTTAATGTTGGAATTAAATTAAAAAAATCCGTAATTCATATACCAAAAATAATTATCAACGAAACTTCTAATAATTATTTAATAATTTAAAAAATTAATTATAATTAAAGATAAATTAATAATTGTCCATATAATGCAATTTTTAGCTAATCGACATGCCAGAGGTAATAATTAGACGAGGTCGCAATATTTGGACTTGTGTCATTTCGCCTTAACCCGTTAATAATCAAAGCAGCTTAAATTTTTAGTCAATTTAGCTTAAAATATTTAGTTAAAATTTTTTGTGAGGACCCCGGGTTCTCTCATGAGCACCATGTACTCGTATGTACAGCAAAATGTTTTGTTAAGAAATTCATTGAGAAATTTATTCTAGCAATGTCATGAAATTATTTCTAATTTATCATTCGATTGCATGAAGTTGCATGCATATTGTAAAATATGAAAAGGTAATGTCTTTGACAGTAAAACTTGCCAATGACACCAAATACTCGATTGATGTTACCAAGGAATCAAAATAACTAGTTACAGATCCTTCTGTTAAGTAAATCTCATTTACCGTCATGACATGATCCTTTTTTATCTTCGATTTATTCATAGAATTTGACTCTTTTGAAAATATTTTTATGAGCTTTAGTTCTAGTAAACAATACATCGCGCGATTTGGTTCAGATGAGACGAGGGCAGATCAATAAGTCAGTACGTTCTAAATTTTCTGCCTTTTAACTTAAAGGTCAAGAGGCATGTGTCAGCTGAATTGAAAAAAAGAGTGCTTTATTGCATTTTGCCATGACCGTACAGACACGGAAGATGCCGGACATGTTGGACGCCCAATTGAAACACTCGAAACAATTGAAAAAATTCACGATATGATGTTGGCCGATCGGAGATCAAACGTGCGCGAAATTGTTGAAGTCATTGGCATATCACATGGCTCAGTGGTTTTAATTTTGAATGATCACTTGGGTACGAGAAATCTTTCCACAAGACGTGGTCCGCGTTTGCTTATAATCTACCACAAACGCAATCATGTGATAATTTTTCAGGAGTGTTTGGCGTTATTCAACCGCAATGTGAATGAGTTTTTGTAACATTTTGCAATCGTGGACGAGGATCCACCACACCACACCAGAGACCAAACAGCGGTCAAAACAGTAGATTTCTCGGGGTGAATCGGTGCCAAAGAAGACCAAGGTGGCTTTGTCAGCGAATCAAGTCTCTGAATACCTTAAAAAGGGTAAAGCAATTAATGGCGAATATTGTGTCAACACATAAGCTCGATTTAACGATTATCTCAAAAAGAAATGACCATATTTGGCCAAGTTCTTTTTTATCAGCAAAATTCCATGAATTAATGGACGAATTGCTTCCTTATCCACCCTATTCACGGGATTTAGCAAAGAGTGACTATTTCCTGTTTCTTAGCCTGAAGAGATCGCTCGACTGCAGGAGATTTGACTCGATGAAATCATCTCACAAGCAAAAAACCAATTTTGATAACCCCCAACAATCTTATTTTTCGGAAGAGATGAGAAAATGGGAAAAACTTTGGACAAACCTGTGTTTTATCCAAAAAGTCAGGGACTTTGTGATATGCCTTCGTATTTTAACAAGTATAACTCTCGAGTTTTCCATTGGTATTTACAGATCCATGTTGATATTCTCATTCTGTAATAGTCCTAAAAATTATATATTGATCCATCTGTATAGGACCAATACTGGTTTTTACCAGCCCTTCCCCATAGTTGAATTCTGTATGTCCAAATTGTTTCTGACAAAATAAATGTAGAGTCTTGACTCACATTTTATTTGTCGTTAATAATCCACTGTAGATTTGAAGTTTTAATTTTTATAGGGAGTCTGTTAATGTTTACGAGTTGTCTATCTAAGTGAATGCCAAGATCTTTAACATGATCAAAGGGCGAAACATTTACTGTGTTGAGGATAGTAACGGATAGTAACGATTTCCCCTTCTAAGAGCTCTTTTGCTGGTATTTTACAGTTTTTCAGCCACGTTACCAAGCGTCTTATTTAATTATTCACCTCATTGTGGGAGCTGAGGCAAATATAATCAATTTGTTACACGTTGTCAGTGTTGGACCAAGAACACTGTGTTCTACGCCAGCTTTAATTTCGTAATTATTACATACATATTCTAACCGTGTTTGACTCTGAACCATGAGGATAGATAGGACTTCAGATAATTTATGTGTATTAGAAGGTAAAAAAAAACTTTTGATTTTATATATACTATATCTTCCTGCCAGACTTCCCGAACTGGTGGGCTACAACCAGAAATATAAAGCTGAAGAGTATTTTTAGAGCTCAAAAAATGTCCTGATCTTTCCAAATACACGGAAATTTTACTACCAATAGGGTTTATAAAAATTTTGACGACTGATACTTAATAATTCTCCGTTTGAAACTTCTACAAAAACAGATCCCTCTTTTTCAGTAAAACGCTCATCGACCGCTTCGTCATTGCTATTTATAGCCTGTTCTAATAGCCTCCTCGTCGTCATTATTTTTAAAAAACAATGACATCCTCTTCTTCATCTCTTTCTGTATCATTTCCCACTTCACTGTCGTCTGAAATTTTTCCCCCAATGGCGAAAAAATCAAGAAATAAACAAAAATTATCATATTTGAACGAAAAGAAACGAAATGTATTCCTGTTTCTCAAACATATATGAGAAAAACCTGTCAAATGTAAAGGATACATGCCGAGAGAGAACATTTCCGTACGCTGTCTATAACTCTTGCCGTTGGTGATGATGTATCGTTTTTAACGAAGTGAATATTAATAATGCCGCTGATATAAAATGCGCATCGAACGATCACTTTTTGTATGTATATGCGTAGCGAACTTGTAGGTTAGGTTAGGTTGATTGGAAGGGTGTGATAGCCCATGTCATACGACATACACTTAATCCAGTCAAGGCTTGTTGTGCGCTTCCTTTAATTATCAAACACAACTGCCAGAGTTCTGCGGCAGGATTCGAACCTGGGCGAACTTGTAAGACTATTTTCCTTTTCAACTATTAGAACCCGGCAAATGTTATTTTACCCCTATTTTGCGGTAAATTACCAATTTTTACATTTAAATTTATTTATTTTTGAATTCTTTGTATAGGAAATAAAAAACGTTATAGACTGGAATTATACAACAGTGGAATGGATACGCATTCAGTCATGTTGTCTTACGTTTCGCTTTTAGGTGAAGCGTGAATTAGTGCCTTTGCAACCTAATAATATTATAACTCTCTCTCTCTCTCTCTCTCTCTCTCTTACTTCTTATTAATGTACTACATCATACACACACTAATCCATTATTTTTGTTTCTTTCCTGTTTTGTTTTCTTTTTGTCCTGATCATTGTTTCTTAAGAAAGATATTTAACAAAAACGGAAATTTAATTTCAAATAGTTTTACAGACAGACTGGAAAGTTGTAGCAGCACTTTGAACAACATACCGCATTTTTTCTTCTGCAACTTTCATGGGGACATTATTAAAGTTTTCTATGTTTTGTTCTGCTTCCGACAAACGCATTTACTTTTGAATACATTGACAGGGTAGAAGTTTTTTTTTTATTTTCGTTTAAACTTTAGCACAAAAATCGACCGAGTTACACTATTTAAGGATAATGAAAACTATATCAAATAAAATACTCCCTAAGCTCGATTATAAAGTTAATTTTTGGCAAAGAAGAAAACTTTTACTTTATTCAAAGTGATAAAAAGAAAGAAAAAACAAACGGCTCGAAAGGTTGAGGTCTCTGCAAAGCAAAAAAGTTTAGAATTTAAAGTGGTTGTAGATTAACTCGTGCTTTAAATTGAATTGGGTGCTGTATTGAAAATGTATGATTTAACCAAAAACATTTTAATTTAATTCATCTGATATTAAATGATACAAGAGCTTAGCTTGTAATCAAAATTAATTCCAATTTAAATTGATTTTAAAAGCAATATGGCGCTATTGATTTTTCCTACAATAGGGTATCAACTCAGCCTCAGATGATAAAACAGGATCCTTTGTCTCCTAGATTATAATTTTTAGAGGGTCCATTTAGTTTTCATTTAAATAGCCCAAGAAGGATAAAAAAATTAACGTTTTAAACATAAACAAATGTCATTTAAAATAACTTGGTTTTAGGGGTCAATTTAATTACAGTTTGAATATCTGAATTAAATAAAATTAAAAAAAACTCTTTTTTTGTTTTATTTAAATTTTTATTTTTTATTCCATATTTCGATCACCATCGGTTCTCTTCTTCAGGAATTTTAAGTAAAGCAAATTACATGTGATAGTTATTAAAGAACAAATTACAACAAAGATCAAATGTGTAAATCATTCTGACAAACACTAGCAGAACGGAACAACATGCTGTTTTCGAAAGCCGCTACACTTTCATCATCAGCGTTCTTGTGTTTGGTCCACTTCTGTGGTGTCAGTTGATATATATTTCAGCTATTCATACAAATCTTCACTGTAAATGTAATACGAGAATTGCTTTTATTCATCGTATCATAATTTGTGAAAACTTTCGAAAACAGCATGTTGTTCCGTTCTGCTAGTGTTTGTCACAATGATTTACACATTTGATCTTTGTTGTAATTTGTTCTTTAATAACTATCACATGTAATTTGCTTTACTTAAAATTCCTGAAGAAGAGAACCGATGGTGATCGAAATATGGAATAAAAAATAAAAATTTAAATAAAACAAAAAAAGAGTTTTATTTAATATATGACCTAGAGCCGGAATAAAAATAAAAAAACAAAAATTACATATCATAAGGTCGGAAAAATTAACAAATATATACTTAAAATTAAAAAAATAATAATAAATTTCTAATACAAACGATTGAGATAATTAGCAGTTAAGAAGGCGATTTAATTATATTTAATTTGAACAGTTCGCTGTCGAACTGTAAAAGCTTTAAGCATTTTTATAAACAAAGTATATAAAAAAAAAATTGTACTTATGATATTTTCGCGACAAGGTCTTCAATTTAAATAGATCGATGAAAAAGGATTTCTAAACAAATCGACAAAAAAGAAAATTTTTTACAATATAAACGGATTTTAAAATATTGACGGAAAGTGGTCCACTTAGTAAAAATTAACTTGTTCAAATGAGAATAAATTGTGCAAAAAGTCACTTAAGATACTTTGGCGCTTATGTATTTACGGCATCTAAATTTAAATGAGAACGAAATTTTTTTCTCTTATTTATAATAAAAACAAACAAAAAAAACATTAATTTGTTTTTGTTTTCGTTGTAAATGTGCATAAGAAAATTTCGTTCCTTAAATAACAACACAAAAAATTTTGTTTTCTATATTTTTCAACAATTAAAAAAGAATCATTTAAGATTATTTGTACCTTTACTTTAATGTAAACAGTTCGAAAAAAGAACAAAAAAAATTGCAGACATTTTTCAATAAAAATTAATTTAAAGATTAGGCCGCTTAAGATAATTACGCCCAAAGCCGTCAACTTAATTACAACTTAAATATTCGAATAAAAATTACAATTCTGTGGCATTAAGGAATAAGTAATTACGTAAGTCGCCTTAAGCTCAAAACGAGTTAATATCGCCATTGTGATTTGCTCCTTCAAAAGTACTTTTTAGTAAAATTTCCCTCATTTTAACAACTTTTTCAGTGAGTTACAGTGTAATGAAGTTCTACTTGTTCTTTTTATGTACCATTTCATTTCGAATAACAGATCTGTGAAATTAATAGTTTGCAAGACGTAGAAGAGTCTTTTTGCAATATAAAAGGCTACAGCACATTTATGATGCCCCCGCGCAAAAGGTGAATTGGTTTTTAAGAATTAAGAATGATCTCTTGTAATACTACAAAATCAGACTTGAGCACTTTATCCTCATTGGCATAGAGACATGTTGAATATATTTTTTTTTTCAAAGATTCGAATTTGACTAAATGTCTTAAAGTATATTTTGGCTATAACCGGTTGGCTTAGTTATAACCAAAATAGTACGATAAAAATGAACAAATATTAAATACCTTTAAATAAAAGTAAATTGTGAATTACACAAGACATATAATTTTTTAAACTTTTTTTAAAATATAAACCGATTATGGCAAATTTCTGATGGCTTAATTAATTTAGTCGCAAAGGGTCGCTTTCGTTATAATTTAAACAATGCGGCAAAATTGTAAAAATTATAAAAATTGTTTAGCAGTAATTATAAATAAATAAAATATTCAGGATATGGATGTCTATTAATTATTAAAAAAAATTTATATAGCTGATATTTCGTTAGCGCTAACCAATTCAATTTTTTTTTTGAATTATTTATTTTTATAAAAACATTTTTGAAAACTTTTTTTCAAAATAATATGGCATTAAAGTTGTGTAAGTGTAAGTTCATATATTTACCCGTTTATATACCCGTTTATTAGTGTAATGAACACTATTTCATTTAAATCAGTCCAATTATGTATTGCCTTTCAATATTCCTTGCTAATGTTTGAGGGCAACTGTCGCCCAGATAAATGAAAAATTATTGATTGAATTTTCATTAATTATACAGTCAATAGAGATATAGAATATAACAAAATGTCAGCAAAAAACAATAAATAAATAAAAACTATTTGCATGTTAAAAGAAAGAGAAATTTCTAATAGCCTTTGCTGTTGTTATAATAATTTTGCAATTACTTGCAACAACAACAACAACAAAAATACTATATAGACCCTTCAATACTTCGCTACTGTTCAGCTGGGCTGGGTTGACTGACTCTGCCTCGTTTGTTGGTTGAATGATGTAAATAAACGGTATTTTTACTAATAGTTTTCAAAGTCATTTTCAACACAGAAGCTCAAAAAAAGTTTTAAAAAAGCTAAAACTAAAACAAAACAAGCCCAACTAAAACACCAACAAAGATTGCAATATATAACAAATATTTGAAAGAAAAATAAACACAAAGAGAGCGATAGCGATAACGACAACGACAAAAAGCCAAAAGCCATATTGTCTGTTAAACAAACACTTTAATACTTTTAACATACATGCACGGAAACATATGCAGAGCTTGCTCTCTAATACAGGCATAAATGCAGCAAACAAAATACCCAGTTGGCCAAACTGTAGTAAGCAACGTTTATCATGATAAAATCTTCAAAGTTGGTTTATTATGCATCCGGGTCACTTGGTTAACTACGAAATCAAATAGAAAAAAAGGGCCTGTTCTGAAATGCATTACTGTGCTGCATCTGATGTGCATGAGTGATTAGTTTGCGATGCCGACGCAAATCAACTGATGCTGATGCGCATGTGATAAATAGACACAAATATTTATTTGCTTACAGTTCCGGACGCTAAAATGAATAAATTGATAATTACTTTATATATATATATTGACTTGGATTATAACAAAAATTATAGGAAACAATTCAATAGAGAATATCGCAGAGCTTTGAAGTGAAAAGGGAGAATTTTATTGTTAGAAAAATTCATACCACGAGAATGCATCAATTATTTTTGTGATGGTGCTCTTGATGTATTTTGCGTATCATGTATTTTTTGATGCATTTTAGAATTATTGATATGCACATACCCCTCATCACATACAGCAGAGTGACGAATTTCCGAATAAGCCCAAAATTTTGCTTAAAAATTTAGCAACTTTTTGTTGTGTTTCAAAATATCGTCACTAAAGAAATCAGACTCAAGTGGGTACTAGCATGGCAAGGGTTAGATGATGTTGGCGGTAGACAGCCTGAGCGATTTAGTATTAATTTTGGCGACGGTCTTTTATATCAAATATCTCCTACGATAAGATAAACGAGTTGCCTCAATTTCGAGAACTATTTTTGGTTTATAAGAATTTAATAAAACTAGAATTTGTATAAAAATTTCTTTTTTTTTAACTTTTTTTAGTTGGGAAATATTTTTATGAATGAGGCTCTTAGTTTTAAATGTTTTTAATCTAACTATTATATGATATATAAAATGAACATCTTCGTCTCACATTCCTTAGAAAATATTGCCTTTCATATGTCAAGCGAAAATTTCTAGGGTCATAAAGTCTTGGCCAACTGGGTATACAGCGTCCCATAGCTCGATTATATGATACGTACTTAACATTTTGCCTGCACTGACAGACAAGACAACATCCAGCCATCTTGTCAAACATCCAGCTAACCAACCCAGCCAACTAGTAGCTTAGCCAAGCAGCCAAGTATGGAACACAACCAAAATAACCTTGCAGTCATCGTCATCAGCATAGTCGTCCTCTAAAGTTTTATATATTAAAAACAAACACACACACACACAACTGCATGTTTACACACACGTCAACAAAAAGAAAAATGAAGTACAAAATGGCAAAATGGAAAAAAATAAAGCCCGAGCACTTGTCGCTTAAAATAGCGATGCATATTCCCGTTAGCGAATTTCTTTTGGATTTAAGAATATACGAGGCAGGTTTTAAAATTGGGAAAACTAAGAGACAACATGATATTTTAACAAAACAAATACAACCAGCAGAAACATAAGCGTACCTTGAGAATTTTTCTGGACGGGGGGCTATAGCCCTTTGACGAAGAGGGATATTGTGTCATATGTTAGAAATTCCATTAGAAGAAAAAAAATTTTGTGCAACTGAGGGCAAAATTCGTTTGGTAATGTCTTGGCTACTAACAGAATAATGACATGTGCGGAAAGAAACTTTTTGGATATGGTGCCACATTCAATAGAAGGATTATTTCGACCTCTAAAGTCCTTACATTGCTCGATTATATAATCCTGAGTATATAGAAAACCAAATGAAAAAAAAGGCAGCACGCCCAGTAGGCGAACTTGTTTTTGTAATTGGAGAAGAATGTAACAAAGCTACTAATGTTACGCGTCCATCGGGTAAACTTGGGAATGGTATGCGATTTCATGGATGAGATGGAGCAGCTTCAAGCATTGAAATGCTGGTAAATAACACATCTTCATGAGGGTGAAGAGCTATACCTGCAATCTGCTTATACTTACTTCCAGTATGCAGTGCCTATTGAGTTATCTGAGTCCCTAGGGGTCACACTCATAAAGCCGACTCAAACGACAGAGTAATTGTCAAGGTGGCCAACTACTGCGCCAAAAAGTTTTGCAATAATCGTAATGGTGGCGGTCCTTGAGGGACACGTAATAATAGTAGCGCTGCTTTATTTTTATTTGTGGGTGTATATCACCCATTGACATTGAGGAATCAGGAGCACGAAAATTCAGTGTGATTTCCGGTGGCGTGAGCACATTGTATTTCACGCTAAAGGACTACTCAAGTGCATCGGGGTTTTATGACGCTGTAAGAGATATTGCACTCCTTGTGATCTCCCTAATATTTATATCATCTATATCCGACCGAAAATGGAATACAACTCTCATGTATGGGCTAGTATTTCAAAGTCTATTCTGTAATTGCTTGTGAACTGTTCTGCGCTCTTTTGTTAGACTTTTATCTTTGTAAGTTAAACAAGGGTTCCTTCTCTCTCTCTCTCTTTCTCTCTCCCCATTTATACCATAAGTACCTAAGGCTAATGCAGGACTATAAGTAATCTTTGATATGAACCCTTTCAATAGAGTGGAGTGGTCGTTTGCAGATTTTAAAAAGAAAATTCTCTCAAAACCCCGTAGAGACTGCCCTCGCTTATATGTGCTTAGCCATTTTAAATGCAAGTATTCTATTTATACATATATAAGTACGTGTGTATGTGTGTATGTATATGAAAGAAGTAAATATGTTTTTATGCATTAATTTTTTCTTGTTAGTTTTTCATTCTCGTCTTGTGTTCTCTTTAGTCGTTTATAATTACATGGCGTCTTAATAAACCGATAGACCCATGGACCTTAAACACTATAATTTACATTAAATTTGTGCTAAACACTTACCCTGAATTGATTAAGGATAAATTGCATTTTGGCCAAAGGAAAAGTAATTTGGTTTTTACAAGCAAAAGATGTTTAAAATGAGGTCCTGTATATAAATCATTATCCAACAGGGAAAAATATATATTGACAGTCTGTGGCGGCAATGATAAATTAACGATGTCTGTTGCTAAATCGTCTTTGATGGAAATGTTATATCGGTAAGGTAAATATTATTATTAAAATTAGTCTTTATTGATATAAACATTCTAGAGGCACATAGAGTAGCGGTGATGAATGAATATCTATAGCGAAAAGTGTAATCGCAAATATATACAGAAAAAGTTTCGCCAGGTGGAAATTTCTATTCCGGCCTTTCAAAACTTCTGAAAGATTTGAATACATACATACGAGTACTTACTTAAGTACACACACACAAAGAAGAGTAAAAGAAGTGTTTTTTTTTAAATATTCTATGCTAAGAACATGAAGTGCTATAAGCCTAGGGAATTTATAGACTTAAGGACATTGTAGAGCAGCTGTTTCCTTTTAGAAGAGTCTCGACACTATACTATAAATGAATGCTACACAAGTATTATTTGATTTCCCATTGTTTACTTCCATAGAGATAGAAGCCGCAATAGCAAAATTCAAGGGAGAAAAGCCTTTGGTATGGTGTTCGGAAAGTTGTAGGGAGGAATACTTTTAAGCTAAAAGTCTTATACATTTTGCTGAAACATTTGAAAGTCTTTTCTCTTAATTTTGACAACAGCTTAAGTCAGCTTGCGCATTTTATAGTTAGGCCTTTATAATTTCCTTAACTGGCTCAAAATAAAAAAATTAGTAGAAAATTTATTTTTTTTCAGAGAAATTTGCTAATAGAAATAATTAAAATTTTAATTAAAAGTTTTAAACCTTAAAACTCAATTAAATTTTTAATGGCTCTTATTAAAATTTAATTTAAAAATTTAAAAATTTAATTATTTCGTTTGTAAATAATTATAATTATAATAAATATAACATTATTATAATAAATATAATTGACACTATTAATATATTTACTTGAGCAGATCTATATAATTTTTTAATTGAAATAGGCTTTAATTTTTTACTAGAAACTTCTACCGAAATTTGTATTCAAGTAAGAAATATCTATATACCAAATACACTTTACATACTTAATGAGAAGCCTGAAAAGAAACTGCCAAATAACGTGCCCCATTATCGTATAGAAAAGTACAGAAGTACAAAAAAACGCGTTAATTTTCAAGTGTAGTATGAATGATCCCAAAAGTCTGATGATTGGCATTATAAAAAAATGTATTTCAGATTGGAAAGCCCCCGATAAGAATTGGAGGAAATTTAGATTACAGCTTAATGGAGTCCTAGAACTATGACTATGCCTATGACTGTACAACATTGAATAAAATTAATACAATATAGAGCTGCTGTTGTTGGTGTTCTCTTTCCATTATTTTTAAGGCAATAAAACATCAACAGCTTCAAGTGGCATGGAACAGGAATCACCGCTTGAAATTTGTTCCAAAAAATTCTGATTGCATGTGTTTCTCCTTAGTATTATAGGATTTTCCAATAATCTTATGCACTGTTTTGTTGCTTCACACTCATTAAAGATTTTATTACTACAACTACCAGCGAAATGGCCATTAAAACTGGGTTACACTCCTTATAAAATATTTGTAAGTCCATTAAAATAAGAAATTATATTTCGCCATTTCATTGCAGTTACAAGAATAAAAAAACTTTCTTTTAATCAAACTGCAACGGGTGTGAACACCTTCTAATGAGCAAAGAGTCAAGTGTGGGGAGTGCTTAGTTGGAATTTTAAAGCACCCCATATGCTTTAAAATTTTTGCAATCTAGGAGAACAAAATAAAATAAGCTGTGTGGCGTACAAAGTCCACATAACCAAAAAAAAAAAGACGGAAAATTTCTTTATATTTAGAATAAAATGCACGGGGACTCAAGCAAATGCGACAGCAGCAGCAACAGTGCCAACCAACGATTTACATACCGAAGCATGTACAGCTGACAAACAAGCGCTAAGTAAACAAACATATATACGCAAATACACACACACACACCGACATATGTACATATGTATAAGTACTTGCATCCATAATACGTTTAAATAATTTTCTTTTTTAAACACTTGCATAAGTGTTTGTAATAATGTCGCTGCATTTCGCCTTGAACTCCAAATCATGAAAGAAAATTGCACTGGTTGTTAACCAGACGCATTTGCACATCTTTCTTCACACATACATGCATATGCATACGTATGAATGTGTGTGTGTGTGCGCACAATTTCCCTGCTTCTATTTTTGAATCTTTTTTGGCTTTTCTTCTCTTTTCCTTTTTGCCCTATCATGAAGGGAACTAGAATGGCAACAACAGCCCTCTACTATTTTAATATTATTTGAGGTTGTGTTGTAATGTCAGACATCCGCTTTTTGTCATCGCTCATGCGAGCATGTGTGTATGTATGTTTCCATGTGCGTACTAGGCAGGATACAACATGAACAGGATTTTTAAAGAGTTAAATCGAATTTATTAATGTATCGAATTGAGATATAATTTGACAAAGTGTTTTTCCAATGTTTATTTATTTTATTTTCTGAAAAAAATTATTACCTTAAAAATGGCAGGCTTGTTTGGCGTGTTGCCCCTTATCTCGCTCACAATAGAACAAGAAAAGATGCTTGATGTTACACTTAGCTTAATGTTTATGAATCATTTCGAATATAATATGTGCATTTTATAATAATATGGTTATTGACTTCACCAATTATTTTTAATAGAACAAAATTCTCAGCTTCATTAGATGACGAGTTTGTTTGCATTAATTCCTTAATTAAACTTTATAAACTTAATATAACGAAAATAAAACAAAACCCTTCTTTTACACTAATTTGTTAATACAGTAGGAAAAAATGGTAGTACGAAGGCGGTCCCGAAATTAGCTTAATAAATGGCGGCAGTAATTTGAAAAAATAACATTGGTGAAAAAACATGATGATGATTTAAGTTTCAAGGTGCCACGTTGTTTTTTATTTTTTTTAAAGCCATCAAAAATAAACCATTTCAGCGAATTTGTAAACATGGGAAAAATTGGTCATCGTTGTTTGAAAGGTCTCAGTCCAACTAATAATAAAGACAAGCAAGATTCTACTCGGGAGGAGTCTGCTCCTTTGTTTACGTTTGTAACATATTTGATGGCATCGTTTAAACGGGGCCTTACGAGCTGCCAAGATGAACCCCGTAATTGTCGTCCGATTGAGGTGTCCTTACCAGAAACGTTTTTAGAAAACCCACAAAATTGTATTAAATGACCGCCGGCTGAAGGTGCGTGAGCTAGGCGAAATGATTTTAAAAATTGCTATAAATCGCATACTAACCGAAATATGAGAAAGATGCGCCCCGCCGATGTGTGCCACCTTTGTTCACAATAGAACAAAAATAGCGTCGTGAATATGTTTCAATAAAGAGTTTGGCGATACTTCACCGCAATAAAGCCGAGGTTTTGCATCGATTCGTAACCATGGAGGAAATGTGGCTGCATCGCTTTACACCCAAGGCAAAAGTGCAGTAGTGGATTGGAATGGCGGAGTCGTGTCGCAAAAATGCGAATACAGTTCCATCTGCTGGAGTCTTTTTTTTGGTTTGATTACCTTTAAAAAGGAAAAATAATCAAGGACGATATTTATTCGAATTTTTTGTAGGGTTTAGGTGATGAAACATAGGAAAAAAAGGCTGCATTTGGCGAAAAAGAAGGTGTTGTTTGATCAGGTTCGTACATTCACTGTTTCCAGGGCCAAAATCAGTAGATTAGGGATCGAATTGCTTCATCACGCAGTTTATTCGCCATACTGAGCTCGTTCGGGTTATTTTCTAATTCCAAACATGAAAGAATGGCTCGCTTGTAAAAGATTTGTCAACAATGAAGAGATTTTACTATAATATTCTTAGGAAAAGTGTATAGAACTAAAAGCAGATTATGTTGAGAAATGAAGAAAACTGTTCCCAAATTTGTTGTCTTTTCTTTTCTAGGTCGGGTAATTTTATGACCGCCCTTGTATCTTATTCTAAAATAGAGTTGAGCCATTTCTTACACTATGGCATATATTGTTAGAAAATTTATGATACATCTTATTTCCATTTGCTTACCATGAGGGTTGGGATTAGACCAAGCGGTGGTAATGGTACCCTAGGAAGAAGGGGAGTCCTGAACTTTTACACAGATGGCCCCAAAAGCCACGAGAATGCAGGACTTGCAATATTTCGTAATCAAAATTTTAAACTCCTTATTTTAAAAGGACTGCCTGATCATTGCAGTAGTTCCGAAGCACAGAGCCTGAATATCAAAAGATATGTCGATCACTAACTTTAACCCATTCCAGAATAATCAGTGTTTAAATACCCAATAAAGTGAAGACAGCAACAAAATTCTAGTAGGAATTGATGATCAAAAAAAAAACAAAGCCATAAATTTTTTTCTTTTTAACATTAGTTTCCATTATCTTTAGAAAATGCTTATTCATACTAACAAAAACAATAATTGTTTTTAGAAGTTTATGGGAAAATATTTATAGATTGTAGACATCAAATAACAAAATATGGAAAAATTCGATATCCTTAGGAAATATTTGAAAAAAAAAACATTTTTTTTTGCAACTAAGCACAGGGTTGCACGAAAGTAAGGCCATTAATATAATTGGCTGCCATTTTTGCATATGGCGATAAATTTCATTGTGCAGAGAATTAGTTGTTAACAAGCCATGGACCGATACGGCTTATTTGATAAACTTTCAGTCTGTTGCTTTGACATTATCAAATTATGACACTACTCTGGCGCCACATTGTATTGAAGCTTATAAAGCATAATATAGCCACCCAAAAGTCATCAATAAATTGTTTATGCATTTGACAAGCCTTTCGTGATTTTGGCAGTATCTTAAGCCAGATTTACAATATCATAGTTATCCCATGTATATATACCATGAGCGTGTGTATGTGTTGTCTTTGATATGTTTTTTTTTTTTTTTTTGTTTACATTGTTGTGACATATTTCTTTCCAGAATTTGTAATAAAAAATTCTTTCAATAGAGTCAGTCGGAAAACTTTGAAATAATTCGTGTTTATTGGAAAACAAAGTTCAAAAGTTCACTGGAAAAATACTGTCAAATACAAAATTGAATTAATCTATCGCCTTATTGTTGTATCAAACGAAACTCTTTCTCTGTCATGTATGTATGTACGTCAGTCACTAATGAATACAATTGATTTAACGCAGATTTTTTATTGTTCTAGAAGGATATATTTTCTTGTCATTCAATTATTTTTATACATATGGGTATAAAACATTATTTACTTCCATTGGTTTTTCCATTGTAATTTTGTACTTTTGTGAAAAATGACATTTGTTGCCGATTGTGATATTAGCATTGAACATACATGACATCAAAATTTCCTAGTGGGATGCAAATTTGTATAGAAATGCTTGTTTTCGTTCGCCTCCGTTCGACTTGTATTGATAGTTCTTCGTGGCACACAAATTAGAAACCGTTCCAGAGCACTGTACAGTCTATTAGTTTATTTTAGCTTATTAATGTTCTAATACCTTTAAGCGCCTGTCTCAACATTCTTTATTTCTGTCTTTGAAGAAAGTGAATCTTAAAAGTTTTCATTTTATTTAATTTTTCTGTAGTGAAAATAATGATGTGCATACACAATATGGCTTTTTGTTGTTGGTTGCCGATTTTGTGTAAAACAGTATCATCTCCTTCTACCACTTACGCTGTCACTTGCCGTCTGCTGCCACTCGTTACTAAGAAAAAATTCTTTAGATGTGAAATTAATTTTATTTTTGTCTCTTTTTCTTAATTTCAATTTTGTTTGTTAAATAAATATTATTTTAGTTATTACAGCAGTTGAACAAGAAAACTTTCTTTATGCTTGTGTGTGTGTGTCTGCGTGTGTATATATATATTTTAAAGTGTGTGTTACCAATTGTTAAACTGTGTGTGTGTGTGCGTGTACTGCACTGTTTTGCCAAGTATTTAAAGTTTATTTTGCTAAGACTTACAATGCCGAAAAGAAAAAAAATTAAAAACAAATAAATAAAGAAATATACTTTATAATGCAAATATTTGTATGAAAATTTATTAAAAAAATAATTGTTTTTTTGTGGGTGGGTGTATGAACTGGAATATCTTCCTGATTTAGTTCAAAATCGTACAGTGTTCTCTGAAAAGATCTGTCTTTCATTTATTTATTCATGGGGCTGATGTCAGTAAATGGTGTTTTTAATCCTTTTTTTAAAACCAACATTTATTTTGTTGGTTTTAAGCGATGAAGAAATTACAATAATTTAAATTTTAAGTGTTTTCAAGAACTGTCGTCGACTGAACTATTATAGAAACAATGAAACAACTTAATATAAGTTTTAATTTTAAAAAAATATTTGGCATTGATACTCATTCACTTCCAACATCTTCTATTTTTGAAGACTTCATAAAAGGAAGGAGGTTATATCATACCTACCAGGTCCTACTATCGAAAGTGCAAGTCGCACTTTTCTATAGATGGTAATAGAGCATTCAGTTGTGAACTCCAAATCGGTGTGTCCTTACAAAGGTTTTAATTCACTTTGTGTATGGAAATAAGAGTTTTCAAATAACGATTGTACGCAATGAAGGATCAAAGTAACGAATCTGAAGAAACGATATATTCCTGAATATGTTTTTTGTATGTTCACCAATTTTTTCGTAATTTTTAGAATGAGTTTGAAAATAGTTGGTTTAAAATAGCGATTCTATTTTAACCAGGATCAGGGCCAGCTTCCATGCGTTACTCTGTGGTCAATACACGCAATTTAATGAGAAACCGAGTGAAGCAGAACTGGCAACTCCAGTTCTGGACCATTTCTGGCTTAAATTAAGAAATGTTGCATTTTACATGTTACGCAAGTGATGCCTTTTTAAGATCACAATAGGACAAAAACAATCGTTCGCTGTTACATTTAATATTAATGTAGGTTAGGTTAGGTTAGGTTGATTGGAGGGGTGTGATAGCCCATGCCATACGACATACACTTAAGCCAGTGAAGGCTTGTTGTGCGCTCCCTTTTAATTATCAGACACAAACTGCCAGAGTTCTGCGGCAGGATTTGAACCTGGGACCTTCGAACTACGAGTCTAGTACACTACCTACTACTCTACGAAGGTCAGTTAATATTAATGTATATTTAGCATTTCAAACACATTAGAAAATATTGAATTCCTTAGCAATATTTACACTAATCAAGCGAGTTAAAACATTTAATTACGTGGTTGGAGGAAATTGGTAACATCACTGATCTTTTAATAAAAACATAATCATCATTAGATGGCGAGTGTGTTGCAATAATTTCTTAATTATGAAATATCTAATGTCCACATCTAAAACTTTATTAATTCTTGTAAAATGTTCACATAAAAACAATCTTTATATTCCATCTTTATAACTTTTTGGTAACGAATAGAAGATAATTTTATGTTGCACATAGATTTTTGTTTTTTTGAAATTTTATAGACAACTTTAAAAATTCTGAATTTTATTGGTGTGTTGAATCATAATTTGAATTTAATTTACGTTTAGATTAGGACCACAAAATTATTTAAATTGTTTAATTATTATATAATAATAATTATTATTATTATTATCTCAGTTAAAACATCATAAAAACTGATGAAAAAGAAAACAAAAGACCAATTAAAAATTTCATGAATTTCCTCCAGAAATTAGTTTGGTTTTGTTTTAACAATAATTAAGCTTTAATTTTAACCAGACAATAAAAATAAACTGGGATACACCTTCCAATGGATTTTCATTATAATTATGGAATTTTTAATAATACAATTTCTGAAAGTAATATGATCACCCGTTGATTTACAAAACTTTTTTTTAGTGCATTGGCTCACTAATTATGAGGAGGAAATCGATATGAATTTATTCAGGTATATAAAGAATGTTTGTTTTTAATTTAAACTCACAACTTTTACTTGGACTAAAGCAAAGAAAAAGTTATTTTTAATGTCCACGATAATTTAGTGACATTAATGTTTGAATATCATTTCGGGCATAAGGCCGCCGCGGCAGGCGCGTATGTGGTACTGTAAGGACAAAAATACGAAATGAGTGGCAAAGGGATGAATTTAAGCGGCGTGAGGTTTTTTACTGAGCGACTAGTTCTTAAATTGTTACTGTCACAGCTGTTTGCTTAATGTTGTTGGGAGAAAATACAGAGTTGTCCATTTTTGAGGTAGTTTTTGACAACTTTATCGCAGATTTCGGGCGATAGCTTGACCAATGTTGGTGTTCTAATGCTTCAATGTCAGAGGACTGTCGGCGTAGACATGGTCTTTGACGTAGCTTGAAAAAAATTCTAACTGTCCCAAATCGCATGACGTCGTCAAAATGTTCAATTACGTGTTTTGGAAACTTCCCATGCAATGAAGCCGAAATCGGCCGTGTTGTGTGGCTCGTGGCATTGTCTTGTTGAAACCACATACCGTCTAGTTCATAATCTTCAATTGCAGGCCCAAACAAGTCGGTTATTATACAACCTAAGGCTACTCCGGGTCGTAGGCGAACAATTCAAGGCCAGAGTCCAACTAAGCTATTGTTATAATGAGCACCTAGAAGGCGTCCCGTTGAGCTGCTATGAAATACTAATAAAGCAGGAACATTTTTACATTGCTCAGAGCAAATGGTTTAACGAGGTTACCTGCACCTTGTCGAGGTTGTCCCTGTTACAAGTACAGAAGATCTGCAGTCCTAGAAGAGACAGCAAGGGATCAGCTAAGTACACTTGTGACAGTTTTAACTGCACACTGCCATATGGGTGCGTACAGTAGGAGAAGGCATTTCTTTTTTACTGACATCTCTAGGAGCCGTGAGAAAAAAGATGAAGAGGACGTTCTGTACTACTGCTCTGCACCTTCGCTGGAAAAAGCGACTGGTATAGACAATTCCTTATACCGTATATACATTTATTATGTATTGCGATGATGGTTGGTAAAGATTAAATTTATATCTCTGTGTTTCTCATCAAACAGCATATGTCTTAAAATCCTATTGCTATTAAAAATTCTCACAATAGTATCACGATATTTAAGAAAATTCTCAATCTCCATTACACCTCGCGTTAGGATGCTGCAGCAGCTTCAAACATTTTTCGTTACACAAATTTACTTTTTTGGTGCTCTATTATTTTTAAATGTTAAAGAAAAAACTTCATAAGAGGTCAAGATTATTTTCCAACTATTTCCCCAGCATGTTTCCCAATAAATCTTGTCAACTGTCACAAACTTTAGTTGCCATTTGTGGGGTTTTGGTAGAAAGTTTATGTTTTACTTCAACTTTAAAAATGCAAATGATTCAAACTTTTTAAAAAAGCATTAAAAACACCACCAAGAAAAACTTATTAGATTTAAATTTTAAGCTACTTATTTTTTATTAGAGCATATCAAGGAGCCATATGCCTGCCTTTTAAAGAATGTTACCAAATAATGTTTAAAAGTTCCAATACGACAGCTGTTGGGATAGACAAATTTAAACATTTTTAATTTCGCCAACGAATTTTCTTAAGCTTTAAATTAAAACCAAAACTAAATGTGATTAAGAAATTAAATTAAAAACAGCTGCGAAGTATAATGATGATTAAAATAGTAAAACAGAAAATATAACTAAAACTACCAAACATAAAAAGAAACTCCAACTTGACCCATTCATAGACAAATCATGTTGCAAGAAAAACTAGGAATAAAAAATAAACGAAACAGAAAAAAACCTGGGAAAAATTCAAAAGAAAAATTTCAATGAAAAACCTGAAAACACACAGAAAAAGTTAGAAAACCCAAAAAAAACATTAAAAATATCTACTAAATAGTGTCTGCACTAAATGCACAATCCTGTAGTTACATAAACACACACTCAAACACACACATACACACACACACACACCCATAGAAAAAGATACACTTTAAATTTGGTCATTTGCTAAAGACATGACGATACAAGGAAAAGATAAAAACAATTCAATTCAACAAAATAATTATTTTTTCTTTTAAGATTTTACAGAAATTACAAATCGAAAAAAAACCGGTCTAAGAGATTAAATTTCTGTCATAAATAAATTTGCTCTTTCATAGGGACTCTCTCTTTAAAAAATAGTTAAATAATATTTGAAGAGAGTAATTCATATTTAATCAATACGAGAATGTTGATGTGATTCTCTTTGATTATTCCTGCAATCTCTTTGCAGACTAGTGCTCTATTGGTATTGTAGTAACGGTAAACAATGATAATTATGCAAGAATGTGTGCATGTGTAAGAGTGTGTTAAACAAATCGTTGTTTATATAAAGGTGACAATATTCTAATGCATCAAAAAGGTCCAAATTATATGCAAATCACTTAATTAAAAAAATTATGTATGTATTTGAAAAGCTTAATATTCTTTTGAGACGTAGAGAACAAATAGTTTTATTTAATTCTTGGATCGCTACATACTTATATACCCAGTCTTGTTGAACAATGGTGTTTTTCTAAATAAAAAAGTTACTTTTCAAGGAGTTGGTGGCGTTACCCAAACATATGTACATAAGCCCAAAATATTAAGGATTGATTGGTATTCAAATAGAAAATTTCAAACAATGCCATGTCAAGCACAGAGTGTAAACATCGAAATGAATTGAAAATTTATGGACGTCGTTAATAGAAAACGTTTTCTGAAACCCGACAACATACTTATCTAAGGGAACATTGGCCTCTAGCTTAAAAATGGTGGGTACATGTTCCAAATGCAACGCCGCAAAATGTTTTGACGTTGAGCAAAATTGTACAAAAAAAAAAAACACACAAGCATATACATATGTACCCCTCATATATACTTATGTATGTATGTATATCCCTTTTAGAAAAATAACGCCTTAAACTAAATTAAGATGCAAATCATATAATGCCTTTTTTAATTGACTTTAAAGGCATGACTTTGCTGTTTCATACATACTTTCAAAATTATTTTGCACTAGATTTGTGAATGCTGGTACAGCTTTACTGATGTTGGTGCCGTTCCAATTTCAAAAGTACAATAATGCAATAATAATTTTGCATATTAAACTCGTAACTGTAGCAGCGTATGGTCATCCAGTCTTATATCCTTCTGCAGGCGTGAAACTTTTTCAAAACTACACTGGTTCATCGAAATCGCTCGCAAAAAAAAAATAATAATAATCATACAAATTATTTCGCCTTGTTGTTTCCTTCAGCAAATACAAAGCGACCTTTACCTCAGTAGATAGACGCGAAAACAATTAAAACTTGTGACAGCTAGACGCATAACGCTCAAAGACTGAGCAACAAGTGCATAAAAATTGCACTAAGGAAGTAATTACGATGACGTGGGGCTGTTGTCCAGCTCTGAAATACCTTAAGCCTTAACTATAATTTTTATTAAATAAATCCAAAAAGTTGCAAATTCTGACCCATACTTTTTCAATGTAACTTGTCTGTTTTTCGTTCATTTATTTATAAGTGCAACTTGTAGTAAATAATGCAACTGAATGCTGATGTATGTATTTTTTAAAGATGTCTTGCTACAATTATGTTCAAAAAAGCATAAAAGATTATGTCAAGAAATGCATGAAGGAATAAATGAGCGTGATGTGCTTACCTTCCTTATATCCGTTTTAGAGAAATAATGATTTTGGTTAAAATAAGCAAAGAAATAAAAACACAAACACTTGTCAAAGGTCGCAAAATATAGTTGATAATTTATGTACTAAATCTTTTTGAAATCGCAGCAAGGATAAGGATACCTCCCGTGTATCCTTTTTGGAGAAATTATGCTTAAAGTTAAACGAAACAATAAGTAATAACAAAAAGTTCTCAAAAGTAGAATAATATAGCTTATATATATTTTTTATATGGAAAAAAGGATATGCGTATCTCTCATGTAACCTTTTTCTTTGCAAAATGATGATATAAGCTGGGCCAAGCTACAGTGAACATGAAAAAAATTTCCATATCATAAAATAACTTGTCATTTGCATACATTAACGCAGCAAGGATATAAATATCTCGTATATACTTTTTTGAAAAATTGTGGTTTATTTAAATTATGGCTAAATTAAGCAACAAAGAAATATAATGATATAATGATAATGATCGTTTTCTTAAAATTAAAAGGATTCTTTTATATATTTATTTACATCTCTTTTTTTTGAAGAATTGCTATTTTCTGGTTTTCATTTAATCGAGCAGAAATTAGTTATTTTCTGAATTTTATTTCATTATTATATTAATAACATTATTTTCATACAAGTTTTTTTATTTTTATAGTTTTTGTATTAATAATTTTTTAAAATTTTTTTAAATATATGTACATATTTTATATATTGCTTATTATTATTATTTTTAAATTAAAAAAAAAGACATTTTTATATATAGTGGGTTCCAAAACAATTAAATTATTATATGAAAAAAGTTATTGTTGCGACCTGGGAAAATTTATCACAACTTTTTAACCAGAAATCACTGAAAAATTATTTCTAATGCTTAAATTTGACATGAAATGACGGAAAGTCATTAGAAATTCAACTTCCCTTAGATAAGAATAGAAACAATATTATAAATAATTACCTAATAATGCAATAACAATATGGAGAGAGTTGGGCTGGCTTATGTTGACTTCAAATGCATTAGTCTATTGCATCTCGTTACCTTAATTATAAGGCATTATAAAACTTTCCAAAAAACGGTCAACCAGAATTTAATCGCATTCATTTAGCAATGGATATTTGATAAAAAATACAGCCAAAAATTCAACATTGATTGCCATTCACCGTTGGCGATATGATCACGGTAAACGGCGAATATATATTGCATTCACCAAGCATTCGACACTGAAAGGACAGTAAGGGAGGGGAAATTACAGTGGCTCTTATCAATTATATGAGGAATTGGCAATGAGGTGAATCATTATACATATATTATCAGGCATAATTGAAAAACAAGGATGATTGCGAAAGATGCCTGGGAAAGGCATTAGCGAGAGAGTTTTTGGTATTCACCTAACGACTTTAGTAGGAGTTGAGTGGCTAGAATGGAAGTTGGCAGTTATAATTCGCCAGCCACTATTAAAGGACATCATCAAGGAAATAGCACGGGGCTAAGTGATCACTGCGGATCGAATTAGTGAGTCTTCTTCATGTTAATCCTTCACTAAATGTTTGAATGTATGTACATACTTACATTTAGTCAAATTATAATTGCTTATTATAAGAAATAGAAATCTAAACTTATATGTATGTACATAAGTTTGACTATCATTAATTTATTGAAAAGTGACCGCATTAAGGAACTCTTAATTTTCAAACTAAAAAAAATTCATCACTTCAACTGCTACAGGGAATAAAATTCAACAAAAAATCTAGTCTAAAATAAATTTAAGAGAACATTTCTTTCTGTTTCTCTTCCATTAGCCGCTGCAAACAGCAGAATGCACAATACACTCACCCATTGTCAATGTAACTTTAACTGCTTGAAAATAGAATCACATACATACACACATCCATATTTAATTGGCTGCTATTTTGGGCGACACACAGATGATACTCTTTCAAACACATGCAGAAGCAGAGATTACAATAAACGAGAAAAACAGACTTGTTTGTTTGTTTGAAGAAAGACAAAATAAGGGAAAAAAATACACAACCTGAAGAGTCCATGGTTTGGGAATGAGCATTCATAACGTTTCGAACTGTGGTGGCGTGCGTACCTAGAAACACAAAAGCGAATAGATTCGTTTGGCGTGTGCGTGTGATTTTTTCTTAACGAATTTTTTCATATTTACCAGCACTTATAAATAAACGAGTTTCAGTTTTTGAAAAATGAAAAGTTTCATTTAAAAAAAGTAGCAATGGATTAATTAAAAAAAGTTCTCAATATTAAAAGAAATTAAAAAAAAACAAACTAAAAAATTATATATAAACCCATATTTTTGTGTAAAACGAAAAAAAGTTTTTATCAAAAATTTCTGTGTGTACGATTTTCGCAAAACTTGCCTTCTAACGATATTTTTGTTTATGGGAAATTATAAATTTCTCTGCTAATTATAGCAGCTCATTAAAAATTTTAACATATAAATTAAATGTTAAATTAAATCAATACAGAAAACCAAATGGTTGGAATTCATTTACATGCATGAATAAAATTTTTAATTTATAAAGGAATGAAGAATTGTTTGGGCATTAAATAAAAAAGAAATAAAATGAAGTCTTAACACCTATCATAAAAATGTACATATTACAATTTATTGACAACGGCTTGAAAGCTTTTAAAATATTCCAATGAAGAGACAAAGAACAACTTTTTAGAAATCGGAATTTCTGGAATTTCTTTAAATATAAAATTGTATGCAAAGAAAATAAAAAACGAAGTGATAAAAAGTGTATAACTTTAACTGAAATAAAAATAAATTTAAAAAACTAAAAAAAGATTTTAATTACAAACACAAAGAAAGTATCACAGTAACGAAATTGTTTTATAAATAAATATTTTAAATTCAAATATTATTGATTAAATATGAGATTATCAAGTTTGAAGTTTTATTTTAAATAAAAAACTTTATTATAAATATGTACGAAACAAACAAGCAGTGACTTTGTCCTTTAACGATTGTTATGAATATTAATATCTATTTAGCGATTTTAAAAAATTTTAACAAATAATCGTCCATATTTCTTTAAACAATTCAAACAAAACATGTTTTTCTATATAAAAAAATAAAAATATTTTAACTTAACCAAATAGACCCAGTGTAATTAAATAAAAATCTTAAAAGTCTAGTGATAAAAAATAAACAATTATACGGAGTATTACATTCAACACCGGCTTATCAATGAAAATGCAGCAAATATTTGGATAGCAAACATTGAAATTTTCATTATTTTTCCAAAGAACAATGTAAGTACAATTATTCTTCCTACAAGAGAAAAAAAATTCAGTTGCCAGCATAAAGCACTAACTCGAAAATCAAGATCTGTAATATTATTAAACTGGTGTTAAACTAGGAAATATTTTTTTAACATATTTTTATGATTTATTTCTACTACAACATAAATATGCGATATGCATAACACGTTTCTTGAATTAAAATGATAGAGTTTGAATAAACGCATTTTTTTGTCATCTTATGGAACTTAAAATCCAGTGGAAATATTTGAAAATTTCTTATGTAAATTGAACTAAACTTAAAAGGATACTAAAATATATATACTGTTATAATTATAACTCCTGGAGGTCTTCTCAAATACATAATGGTCTCTTAGTGCAACAAAGTCATATCGAAAGAAAAATCTAAATATAATTAAGGTTAGGGTTAGGTTGATTGGAGGGGTGTGATAGCCCATGTCATACGACATACACTTAAGCCAGTGAAGGCTTGTTGTGCGCTCCCTTTAATTATCAAACACAACTGCCAGAGTTCTGCGGCAGGATTCGAACCTGGGACCTTCGCACTACGAGTCTAGTACACTACCTACTAGTCTACGAAGGTCAGTTAAAAATATAATTAAAGTTCTTGAAAAAATCGATTCCATATTGACACTCTTAAAAATAATTTCGTCTTAGCTTCAGGTATATTTCTTATTACTATTTTTTATTATATAAGGAGGATATTGATGAAAACTTTTCGATTATTAAGAAAAATGATTTCTTGATATATTACTATGTTGCACTAAAAGAGCGATATATTATTTCGCAAAAACTGAATTGGTAGCGAATATATGTATGTACTAGAAGCCACAATTGGATTTTTTATTATTAAATGTGCTAAAATTTTCTTAAAAAAAAGGTTTTTACTATAATGCTTTTCATTGTGTTTGAGAAACAAAACATTTTTTAAACTCTATGGCAAAAATATTTGAAAGACAACAAACATCTTTAATACAATACCAAGATATCCTGTGCGGGCCTTCGTTATATAATTGAAAGAGTGCAATAAACTTACCTAGAAACAGAAAGTTAAAACTTCCTGAGACCAAAAAAAAGAAGCTTGTCCTTGCAAATGATCTATTTATAATCAAATATTTCACTAATATTAAGTCTAAGGGTGTCATAGTGTAGCACACCATGGCTTAACACGCAGAGCAGCTTCAATTAAAGCATAATTTTTCTATTGTACTTGAATGTAATTAACACTGGGTCTCAAAATTACCCCATGCTACAAGGAAATCTCAAAAAGGCTATTGAAATTTTTTTCTTACCATTTTTCTTAGCGATTAAGAAATAAATTTATCCATTTTTTATTGCAATAAATTTTCATCTATTTTACAAAAAAGAAATTCTTATGAAATGTAGAACTGGAAAAAGTACAAGCAGATTTTTTCAATTAAAATGTTAATCAGTTTTAAAACAAATCTTAATTATAATTTTAATTAAATCAACAACATCTTTAATTGATTTGGACGCCATCTTTTTGTAGTTTGTTTTATTAATTTCTTTATGAAAAATTGTATTAATGCTGTTCAATAAATTATATTAATCTCTTTGAAATGGAACTGCTAAACTCGAACTAAATTTTTTTCTATTTTTTATGTTGTTGGATAGAACATATGTCTTATCCCTTTTCTAAATGACAAATTTAGGGAGTATTAAAGAGCGGTTTAAATGGCTGGGATTGGAAAACCATTCTGCTGCTAATAAACTATAATGTTGTTACATTTGTTGTTGTTTCGAGGGATACTAAAATCAAATCTCTTTAGTGCCACGATTAGATAAAAAAAAAATATAATCCTTGTAGCAGCATCAGCCGAATGAGAAAGATTATTGTAAGGGGGAAGATCGTATTCTTTTTTGTTTAACTTATTTCGAATATAAGAAATAATGCCATTCTTAAAAACAATTTCTGCAGCTAATGGCTAGTGGCCTCCAGAAAACCCTTTCAGATGGGAAAGGGTGATCAGTTGAATATCATTAAACAAGATTAGAAATCTCTTATGTGATGAACAAAGGAACCTGTAATTTAAAATATTTTTTTAATTTATTTTAAATGTATTATTGGCTATATGTTTTTATAAAAACTTAAATTTATTTTTAGACAATTTTTCATATGAGTTTATAACTTTTTAAAATTTTTTAAATTATAGTTTAAAGCGAGCAACTCATATGTTGATCCAATCGGCATTTGTAATTGACTAATTTTAAATTTTTTTTGCACGCACAAGCTCAGCCTGTTCAATTGCAGAAATCGCTTAATTGATCAAATCACCTCATTTTGCTTAAAAGAAAATTCGCTTTAGCCAAAAACCGTTTAAGCGAAACATTATATTTATTGGTAAAACAGCAAAATTTGCATTCAGGGTTGGTATTTCAAGCAACCGATAACGCTTATCAAATAAATTTGAATTCAAAATCAGTATACATTTTGCAGTTTTTTTTTCTATTTTCGGCTACAGTATTAATTTTAAAAGTTCAGGGTTCGTTTTAGTGAAATGGTTTTCATCCGAAGTGTGTTTAATTGAAAGTCTGCAGCTCAACTTCTCATTATATCAGTCTTCAAATTTCTCACCCTCTTCAAAAGAAATTTCCAACCCTGAAAGAACAAACTTTCATGGAATAAAAACTTTTTCTCTCTCTAATATGGCTTTGATTTTAATTGAAATTAATTAAAATTTATCGCCAAAGAAAAAATCGTCAAAATGTAGTCTTGAACTCTTAATTTAAGCCAAAGCATTTGCAATAGTTTAACTAAACCTCGCCACTTAAATTTGGACCAGTTCAGCACCAACTGGTCTATGTATGGATTCTTCTATTTTGCAAGTCTTTTTTGCTAGGAAAATACTAAGATGTAAGTATTTCTACATACATGTGCGACTTGAGTCCATCTTTAAAAAAATGTTTTTGGTGTTAACTTCTTCAGGAACCTTAATTATGGTGTTGTTTTCAAATAAATCTAATTAATTTAAAATACTATGTAACAAACAAATATATAGTTGTTTTACTAAAACAAACGAAAATTATTCCCATTGGTGCCTACAAAAATAAATAAAACTAAATAAAAACAAAAACAAATCTAAAAGAGAAAATAATGTCGTATAATCTATTTTTAGGCTAAATCGCTCTTTACCATAAATTTGACACTAAACTTCTGCTAGACAATCCAAGTAGAATACCAAGGACAACAAACAACACAACACACAAAAAAAAAGAAACAACAGCAACAAAAAATTTAGTACTTTTGGAAAAAATTCCTTGGGGTATAAATCGAAAGTGATTGATATGGAGAATATGTGAACGCGTGCCTGCTAAACTCACGCCAGTGTTGCCATAATGGAATAGCTTTTCCCACCAAAATTGTCAGTAAAACTAAACGATTTCTTCTAAAATATGTAGTTGTCATCTTTAGTACAAAATTTAACACTCATTTCATATATATAAATAGTTAAATTTTATAAAAGTGTTTAATAAATTTTACACACTTATTATTCTTTTACACAATTTTTCGAACTATTTTGGTTTAATTGAAATTAATTGGTCTGGCTTCGATTACTGAATTTGTCCATTCAGATAAATAGTCTTTTCAAATAATTTTTTTAATTGTTACACTGTAGCGTTTTCTATGGTCGTTACACCATCATTATCAGTGTTCCTGTTCTTGTTTTTTTTTACCACTTTTCATCTGCCACCTGGCATTGAGGAATAATTACTATTTAATCCAATTGCATTTGAAGAACGAATATAAAAAGTGGAATGTTTTTTGTTTTTTTTTTTAAGAATATCAATGTGTATTAGAATGAAATTCCCAGGTATTTGTTAAATATATTTTTCTATGCCATTGTTCCCTATTTTTTTTTTTTTTTTTTGGAATTCAAACTGTCGCTTTGAGTACTTTTAGGAGGATAGTTTTGCCTTTTGATTTTTAGTAAAAATATGTGTGCATGTGAATATATGAAAAAAATTATTTTGTATATGTACTCATCTATATATCCATAGCATGTTGGACTAAAAAGGCTCTCGATTTATGTATTTTATTGAAACCGAAAGTTCAGCACCTTTTTTGAATAATTAAGATTCACAGTTCACTTGTATAAGTATATCAATTTGTCTTGAAATGTAAAAGTTTAAAATAACGATTTGACATCTTTCTTAAAGAACCGACCTATAAATAGTTTAATGAAATGAAGATAAAGTGTACAAAATCATTGAGAAATAAAATAAAAAGCTGGATCTTAAAAACATTTTATAGAAAACTTAGATTAAAAGATCTTAAGTTTTGCAAAAATAAATATTTAAGTGCAATACAAATATATTGGAAATACAACTTTTTTACTTGCTTCTTATGTACTAATTGTCCTTTAAGACATGAAAAAGGGATTTAGGATTTTGTGAGTTTGTGAGGGAATACAACTTTTTTGTTTATTCCGGTGAAGAAGGTGCTTATGCTCATAAAAGTTTGTTTAACAACAATTTCTTCTAATTAAGCAATAAATAAGCAAGTATTAGCATAAATAAATTAATATACTCGGTCTCCGTATTCGAGCACTCTGGTACATTTATTAAAAAATATATACATTTATAAATTCTTTTTAGAAATAATTATAAATTGATTTACTAATATTTATAAATTGATGTACTAAAATGCATGCACACTGTTTCAATTTGTTAATACTTGTCGCATGTAAATCTTTAGTGAGGAAAATCTAAAGCGGCAACATTGAGTGAAACATTTACTTTTGATACCAGCTCTGAAAATAATTTATTATTTCCTGTACACGTATTGTATAAAAATATTTCTTCTAACATTTCAAAATTTCTCCTGAGAATTTATGGCTTGAGATAAAAGAAAACTTAACAAAATATTATCTACAAAAACAGTAACAAGGACAATACATTATATTAATAGATTTTAACTTGGATGACAAATGGGAATCAATTTTATTAAATATTTGTATTTTTTTTATCGACTCTTCCTACGAAGTAAATAAAAAAAATAATAATAAAAATTACAATAATAGTTTTAATAATTCTAACAATAAATGTAATATTAGCGATTATTCTTATAAAAAAATATTGTTGTTTTATAGTATTTACAATACATAGCAGTGAAGCTGATAATAATAGTAGGAGCAGACATGTTAATAATAATAGTAATAATAATATTAATAATAATCATAATAATAGTGATAATAATAATAATAATAATAAAAATGATAATAATAATAAAAATAATAATAATAATAATATTAATAACGATAATAACAGCAACAATAATCTTAATAACATTAATATTATTTTTTGGACGGGTGAGGTAGGGTTGAAAATGCCTTCGCACTTACAGTGACCGTCGTCGACTGTGCTATGTGTTGTATCCACTAAAACACTCCCTCCTCCGTTTCTGGTGGGATGCCTTCCCGGGACTGTGTTCTACATTACTGCGGGAAGGCCCAGAAACTTCATCCTCCTAAGAACGACTTTGCTCGTAACACCCACGTCTGGGTCCGTCATTTTCATGCTGCTGGCTCATTCTTGCTGAGTCTCCGTTGATGGGGACTCATTTTGCCGTGCATGGCGGTCTCTTTTCTTTCTTCTTAAGATAAACTCGTTGTAGTTACCCACAGCACTCCATGTGTTTTCGCATTCTGTCAACTATGTTGGCATTGGTGAAATCATAAAATTAATAATGATAATAATAATAATTATAATAATAAAAATAATTATGACAACAGCGATGATAATAATAATTATCGAAAAATAGAAATCAAAAGCGCTACTACGAAAGTCCCCTTACATAATAACTTAATTCTTTATACATAAACGGCTCAAATACCGATATATATTTCCCTGAAACTAAAGGATTCATTTTAACGAAAAAAAGTTTTGGAAATACATAATATGTCATCGCACAATAATAGGAGATATCTACCATAGATGTAGTGATTCTCTTGAAACCAGCCCAGACTGCTGGTTGCCCTACATTATTCCCCAATCCATTACTATAAAGATTAAGACAGTCTTCCTAAATTGGTATACCAGTGCATAATTAGAAAAAAACAACTAAGAAATTTATTTGTCAACAAATACCAACCCAAACCGGTAGTCTAAAGCAATCACTACATCATCATCTACTGGAACAGATTAATACTAGTACAATAATAGAGCATGATAATAGATAATGATAATTATAGACAAGTTAAATAAAAAGCCCAGACTATTGAATATACAGGACACCATAGTCATACATAAAAGAAATGACACACAACTGTCCCAATACAACACGAACACGCAAAATCTAGTTCAATTAGCTTTTTGTAATTAATTCCATGGGAACAATACCCAAAGAGACCACAGGAACAACAAATGGATTAATCATAAATGTGAAGATACTGACTAAAATGCAGTAGGCAATCCTTATCAAAGCGGCTACAATCATTAAAAATACACTTAACCAAGCCTGGATAATATCCGGTCAGAGCATAAGCTTTGGCATATAACCCGATACTTGAATTCCAGCCGATGATGGAAATAGAAATACGAATAATAAAAAGAAGAAACATAATACTAATAATACTGGCAATAATTCTAATAGTAATAATAATTATAATAAAATAATAAAAAAATCGCAATGATCATAACCATATTATTTATAATAATTGATAATGAAAATAATGGCAATTATGATGACAAAAGCTTCTTTTGCAAACGACTACACACGAGGCAAACGTTGAAATATCTTATTTGGACTACTTAACGTGTACTTAAAATAAGTATGTGTAATCGCTATTCATTTGTCACATTAAATTGTTTGAATTTTTGCCTCGTGTGTAATCGGCTTTGTAAAACTGAACTTTTGTATGTATTTTTATTTGTTTGTTCCTTATAGGAAACCAAACGACATGACCGCTCATCTTGCAATTTTGACACTATCTTACCAATGATCGGGAAACTAAAATATACCAATTTACTTTTTAATGATGGTGGGAAAAGGCGCCGAAGTAATTATTAATTATTCTCTACCTCTGTAGAGCTGTAATAGCGAGACTGTCCAAATTTAATGTGCGTTCCTTTGAGTACAATGTGTGTATTCGAGTAAAAGCATAGAGTTTTTAGCAGGGATATATGAGCGCCCTCCCATACAAAGAATTTATGAGTTATCTGGAGAACTACCATGGAACTAAATTGTACATTCCAATAAAAAGAAGGGAGAGACGGATACTCTCTGCATAATTTCATTATTTATTATTCTATATGCCGAGAGCTGTAATAGTGAGATGCCTTAAAATCAATCTATTAATACGTTACTACAGTCACACAGTGTTTATTTGAGAACAAGAACGGAGGTGTATAAGGGATGAGACTGGTATGCCCTATACGAACTATTTATGAGTTATTTTATATCTTCAGAACTACAATAGCGAGATTCTTAATATAGATTACTCTGGCAATAGAGTACTTCTACCAGCAAATGCCTGGAGCTATAGGAGGCGTACGGGTCACTCTCACAAAGTACCTGCTAACTACTTTATATGTATTTGGGAAACTAAAAAAATGAATCATCAAATTTCGTGGGGTTTCTTTGAAGACAAAGTGGATCATAGTCAGGCAGAGAAGCGGGAAGAGTTGGGTGATCCTTTCACATGTACGGTATTAATTTTATTTAATCAGGAGTGCTACAATAGCCACAGAAGATGTTGTGGTGCTTTCTTTGAGAGCAAACAAAGGTCGTGGTGGAAAACTACATTCTTACGTTCCATAATATTTAAGTATGTACTTTAATTCATTACGGTCGTATTCACAAACCATTGTTAGGCAAAATTATATTAAAAAACAATTATTATGTGAAAAGCTTAAAGTATTTAAGTGTACGAGTACAGGTGCTTTTAACCTATTGCAAGTTGTGAAAATTTTTTTTCTTCAATTACATATATCCATTAATACATTGTTTTGCATTTTAAATTAAAGTTAGAGCTTTTGGCTGTTAGTAGAAGCTTATTGTCTTCTTTTTCGTGTAATGGAAAATAATAAATTCAACAATTGAAACAAAATGCACAATAACATTTATAAAAAATGCTATAGAAAAAAATACCAATATTGATTGGCTTAGTGATGTATATAAAATTAAAACAAGTACTCTCTTTATTCGAATAAAAAAATATCACTTTTGTTCTGTTTATTTCATAGAAAAATTAATGTTATGATGGAAACTGATAATTTTTCAAAATAATTTCTTTTATTTCAAAATAATAGATAATTCTCTATATACTTGTATTTGACTGCTCGATTAAAATTGTAATGGTTTTTGTACTTCATAAGCTTTAAGGTACGAGTTATTGAATACAATTTCTCAGAACCTTAAGGTGTTCGTGAAATAATTTCAACTTTAAAATATCATTTTGAATGAGTCCGAAAATGTTTGTTTCATTTTATGTCTATGGGTTTCGGCGAAGCCTACCGGGTATGGCCACTATGTTTAAATTTTGCAGATAAATTTTAATAATAGTATGTATATTGATGGCGGCATGGAGGAAGATGTGTCTAGTAGACTGAAAAAAGGCAGGGTCAGCATTTGGTCGCCTAAATCAAAAGTGGCGGGCCCCACAAATATCTACACTGCTTTATGGAAGCAAAATTTGGCTGATGACAAACATTATAGCGCAGAGACTCCAAGTGTCTAGGAATAATATGTCGTACATTTTGGCCAAATACAAACACAAACACTGAGCTCTGGCGGTTAATAAAAGAAGAACCAATAGCTCGTCAAATAAAAAGAAGAAAGTGGAGATGGATAGGCCATACTCTCCGTAAACCTATTGGTAGCATTACGACAACCGCATTAGAATGGAATCCCCAATTAAGTCGGAATTTGATTGTATAAGCCCTATGTTCCCAAGTGGAATAAATAAAGGAATAATATAAATATTAAGGCTGCTTTAGCTTTTACGATTTAATATTGTCGTTTATTCTATCAAATAACTGGCCTATTTATTGGAGTATATGGGCCGGTTCCTCCTGAATAAATTTAGCTCGTCTAGATGAGTCGGTTTCCCCTGAATGAATTTAGTTAGACTAGAAAATTATTCTAAATAATGAAGGTACAATAAATAAAGGATTATATTATAAAAAGGTAAAGACCTTTATTCATATGTACGTGGGATTCGAGTCCACAAACTTTGCTCTGATAGACTAGCAAACGCTTTGATATATTGAAGCACCTTACTTGTCTTAATACTACATTTAGGATAATTAGGTATTGCTAATGAGCCTCTTCTGCAAATAAATTAATTTTTAAAAACTAAATCCTTATTTTTCCTTGCTGTCACTTAGAAATTCTTACAAAATTTTTCAACTCCTTACAAATATCTAGCGCCTTCCTTTTAAAAATACATATTTCACTTGTATTTACAAAAAAAAAGAAAAATAATAATAATAATAATAAAAAAATAAAATAAAATAATAAAAATAAATGAAAACATAAATTAAACAAAGAGCTGAAAAATATTAAGATAAATGTGAACAATCAACTCGTATGAAATGCATGTTCCTTGTCTCTCCTCATGGCTTTCGTTTGTATCAGTGAATTGTAAGAAAACTTTACATACCAAAACAATTACTGCAGCATCCATAAATGTGTAACTTCGTTTTGCAAGTACGTTTACTTATGGATTTCCTGAAAAGTGAACATTTGTAATGGCAGTCAAGTGAATGTAAGAAGAAAAACAGAAACATGCAACAATTTGGCAAAAGGAAACATAATAAAGCAAGAAATTGTTTTGTATCAGTTTTTTTTTTGTTGTATATATTGCTGTCATACTGGCAGACTTTTGTTTTTTACTTCATTTTTGTAGTGTTTGCAACCATTTATTTCATTTTCATTTCATATAATTTTTTTCCATGATTTCTTCTTGTCACCTCTGTAACTTGTGTATAAAATTTTTAGAAACAGACGGACGGACGGATGGACGGATGGACAGACAGAGAGACAGAGGTTGGAGCTGCAAAAGCTGAAATAAATAAAACTTGAACAAAAAAGATAACAGAGTGTGTAACATAATAAATTTGAATAATAAACCCAACAGATGACTATCATCTGGTGGATGTTAATATTTTATTTAAAGAAAGTAACTTTGAGTATTAAAAATGTTTTCTTTTTCCTTTTTTTCAATAAACAACTCAAATGAAAACTTTACATATTATATTAAAATGTCGGTAAAATTGTATAGTCAACAAATTAGATTCATTTAAAGGATATAAGGATCAAAAACGAAATGAAGCTATTTTATTAAAAATATCTGTATGGGAACATTTTATGCTATATTAAGGGTTTTCATGTTTCGTATTAAAGTATCCTGGTAAAATTAATAGCCCTTTTAAAACAGACTACATTACAAGACCACAGCAATGAAATAAATACTATAATTTCTTAAGAAATGCAAGACCAAAAGCCGCAGAATATTAAGAGTTTTAAATGTACAAGTATGAGAAGTTTTATGAGTTTTAATTTATTTACTACTATAATACAAGAACAAACTTTGGCAAAAGAGAAACAATAAGAAAACACGTTTATATAAGAAGCCTGAAAACTGTTATTGATTTGTTTTTAAACCTGGTACTCTGTGAAATTCTGCCAAATTCATATGGAATAATTTATGCCGTTTTCTTTTCTGAGATAAGAAAACAATTTAGTGTTCTTTTCTATATAATTTTGACCTGGCATGCTCCTTCTTACTAAGTTCACACCAACTTTTGATCGTTTCAATCCTTTAAAAGGCAGAAAATGTTGCCCCGTTTTTTTTTATTGAAAAGAATGCATTATTAATATGAAATATTTATAAAATATTACTAAAATTTTCTTGCAACAGGAAGAAATTTTTGTACATCCGAAAAAATATGTGTATCAATGTCTGTGTTTAAGCACGTAAAACTATGTTGCATGCTTAAAAGCACAGCAGCATAATTTGAAAAAAAAAAAAAAAAACATAAACTATTGAAATATAGATCGCAATTTTTCAGTTGAAATAATAAACCTGTACCAATAAAGAAAAAGGGCTGAAGTCTAATTTTGTAGTTTTACAGGACAAGATTTAAAAATTTTGATTTTTAAAAATGAATTGGCTTTTTAACGCGGAGTATTTATTATATATGTCCGTCCTGGAACCTCTTATAGTAGTAATAAACTCTTCTATATCTCATATAGAAGAAAAAAAGACAGAAAGAAATTTATTTATTTTTATTTTGCCGAAATTTTGGACAAAATTAGTGCAATTTTGCTGAAGAGTACTATTAAATTGGCAAATCACAATGGTGTTATTAACTTGTTTTGAGCTTAGATCGACTTAAGCACAGAATGTAGTACAACATTTTTTTACAAATTCTAAAATATTAAAATTTTATACTTATATATATATATATATATATATATATATATATATATATATATATATAAGTATCAGGGAACTCAATGTGAATATATTCACAGATAGTCAGATGGCCATCAGAGCAATCTCAGCGGAACGCATTAAATCACGTACAGTTTAGGATTGCAAACACGCTATTAACAATTACTCGACACATGGTGAAGTGCGCATCATATGGGAGCCAGTGCACGCGGGGATAACTGGAAATGAGAGGGCAAACTCACTTGCTTCTAGGGCAATATAGTTAGGTAATATAAACTTGGAATGCGCGAAACCTTTCGATGCAGTTAAATCCGAGCTAAAGACTTGGGCACATAGAGCCCATTCAACTCTCTGGAATAACGGAACCACGGGAATCGACACAAAAATTCTATGGGGAGATCCAGACGAGAAAAGAACGAGGGAGCTGCTAAGACTTAGCAAGCCCGAACGAAGTAAAATAATGGAAGTTGTCACAGGGCACTCTCAACTACGGGCACATCTTAAACGTATGGGAATAGCGGGAGGAGATGAATGTAGAGTATGTGGGGAGGAGAGCAAAACATTGGAACACTATTTGTGCCAATGCCCCGCTTCTTCACAAATAAGGTCTCGATATCTTGGGAGTGACACCTTACCGGGCATAACCCGATTACGGGGAATATGCTGGAGGAAATTAAGGAACTTTGTGAGTGACACGGAGTTTCTCTAGACCTTAGGGTCAATGTGTTATGGTTAAACACAAGGGAGTGCACAACAAGCCTTCACTGGGTTAGGTGTATGTCATATGACATGGGCTATCACACCCCTCCAATCAATCTAACCTAACCTAACCTATAAAAAATTTAAGCAACATTTCTAAATATTTATAAATCAATTCAAAAGAATTAAATTTAAAATTTAAAATAACTAAAAATGTAAAAAAAATGTTTAGATGCAATGTGTCCATTGAGATAATCAACATGTTGCTATCAAGCGAGTATAAGATTTTAGTGGAAAATTTAAAATGATTTATAAAACGAGGGCGCGTTCCCTCAAGTCGTAATCAAATTTACTTTTTGTTTTCATGAAACTCATTGAAAAATAAATAAACCTCATTCTCTATTGGAATTGGAACTCCAACAATTATGTTCATTTGGTTAAGAAAGATGCTTTCGGTCTTGACCCGGTAAAACTTAGTATATTTTTGAGTTTGGGTGTCTTTGAAGACCAGTGCCTAGTTCACTAGACAAGTATTCAGAGGGTCTCAGGTTTAATCCCTGCCGTATAATCTGTGTGTTTTTTGCTTTCTTTGCTCTTCTGTTGCCAATTTTCCACTCTCAATATATTTCGGGCATCATAAAGAGACCAAATTATGGACCTAAATGAGCGAAGGTTTCTTGTCGAACCTAAACCAACCTAATTTTTTGAGCTTGTAAATGTTTTGAAACCTTTATTGCGACCAACAGTTTTATTAAAAATGTTTCCTTAATTGTTTGTGTTCTTTGCAACATTCATCTCGCCAAACTATATCAATTATAACAAATATTTTATGGTTTTTTCTTTTCTAAAAATCCCTTACTGAACTGCTCTTTGAAAGGACAAAAAAATTAACACAAAAGAAAAAATTCGATCAAAAAACACAATTATGTTGCCTTATTCGTCTCAAGATGTTGCTCAAGTTGTCCATTAGTGTCAACATAAACATTTATTGGGTTGTTTTTTCGGCTTAAACGTCTGTTGAAAAATGAATACTTTAGCATAACTTCAGTTTGACATGATACATTTATATCATGTGTACAATCAAAACAAATTTCCAAAAAAAAAAAACAATATTCTTTTATATTCACATAATTTTTTATCTCCTCGCACTACTTGATATCAATATTTAACGCATCATTTTCAGCATGTTTGTATGCTGTCAATCAAAATATTACATGATGCCCTTTTTGTTCACTCTATTTCAAAAAATTAAATGTTGCAGCATATTCAAGATGTTGTCAAATTAAGCAGCCAGAAAGTTAAATATTCAATTTAAGGAATTGCTGCATCAAGTGGAATGAAAGTCATGGAAGTTGGTTGATATTTTTAAATTGTTCTTGGAAAAAGTTGAGATGGCAGCTTTCGTTAACATTACATTTGGTTTTGAGGAGGGACCTTTAGTCTTAAAGAGATGCTAAGGATTTCCAAGGAGCTGCTGATAATAACGGAATTATCATAATTATCAGTGGTTAATAGATGTTGTTGTTGGCGCAGAAATTCCTTGATCAAGAGTTTGACAGGAAAATGATCCAAGAGGCGTTCATAAGCACATTGATTTATTCTAAATAAATATTGCGTAGTCATTTGCATGTTTTAACTCCTGCAGAAATCTTCAAAAAATTTAGCTCTCCAGCTAAATATTGTAGTAATCATGATGATGAGAAGAGATGATTCTTGAATTAAAAGGGATCTGTTTTCTATGTTACTTTTACCCCCCCAAACAACTTCCATAATAATAATAATAATAATAATAATAATAATAATAATAATATTTAAAATAGAATGAGAATAAATTATCCACTTACTCTTCATTGCTTTTAAATTATAACTAAATGAAAAATGTCAATTGAAATGAACCTCTTGAACAATGTTATCATAAATATTTCCATCATGCCTATCATTCCCCCCCTCCCTTCCTTTCTTGGAATGTTGATGTTAAAATTGTCAAATACATTATTATCTATTATTAAAGACTCCACTTGACATTTATTTCAACATCATGGAAATTTACTTAAAGGGAGCATTCCGTTCGATTGTAAAATTTTAAATAAGTGCTCCCCTACGTTTTGCATACTTGTTTCACAATGTTTATTTTAGATCATTATCATCGGCATGTCAATTATTGCAAGCAACATTTAGAAATAAGAATCATTATCACACCACAAATTTAACAATAAAAACTGATTATGCATCTCATTATGAAACAAATGTGACGTATGACATGTGTTCATGTTTAAATTTTGCTGCAAACAGCAGATAAAAACTTAACAATAAAAATACAACAACAACAAAAAACACAATTCAAGCTTTCATGCTTTTCATGTTGTTCATGAGGATTCCTCTTCATTTACGGAATTAATTACGTTTCGTTTCGGTTCGGTTCAATATCCAAGGACAACTACACATACACAATTGTATGTTGTGCTAAATGTTTAGGAGTAGTTTTTACTTTCTACAAAAGAAATTTTCAAAAGAAAATAATAATCGTCAGCTTCGAGTATTGTTTGTTATACAAAACGGCGGAATTAAAACAGAGACAAAGGAACAAGTTTCTTTTTCGTAATAAAAGCAAATAAACAAAACTTATGCGAAATAGTTCAATATTAAAACAAGCTCTTTAACAAAATGAGTCTTAATAACCTTAAAGTATGCTCTGTATTTTATATTTAAAATACTAGACTTCCATGTACCCACTATATCATTAGCGTCAATAAAAAGGTCTTATCGCTTGAAAACAGGATACGGAATTTAAGGAAAAAAAATTATTATATTTGTTTCAGTAAAAATTTAAAATATAAATTTATGTTCTAAATTTTTAGACCGTTTTGTTTGAATTAAACCATTCAAGTTATTTTTAAGCTTAAGGTCTCTGATACTCTTCGTTTATCATCTTTAGGAAATATGTTTATTAAAATGTTTATTTTGAAATTTATATAAAATAAACAAATATCCTGAAAGTGGTACGAGAAGAGTACCGAAATATCGCTAAATAAAATAAAAAATTAGACAACTTAAGCTTGAAAATATAAATTATTCTTGCAATTAAATTGAAATCATCGCCAATCGTGGATTCATTTCTCAAACACTCAACAAATTTTACATAAAAAAAGAAAAATGTGGTAAAATGATACTTATCAGAATCTATATAAAAATATATTTAAGTAAAAGTACCTTTTATTTATGGTACTATAAAATTTTTTTGCCTTTGAAATAATTCCTTTCAAAAGTTTTTACTTATAAAATTAACTTTGGAAAAAGTGCACCTTAAAGCAGCTACTCCTTTCAAAGAAGGTACACATTAAGAAGACTTAAAAAAATAAGTTTTATAAAAATACCTTTTGTGGAAAGTACCTTTAAAAATGTACCTTTTAAAAAGTACCTTGTAAAAAATTACCTTTTAAAAAAGTACCTTTTAAAAAACTACCTTTTAAAAAAGTCCTTTTAAAAAAGTAACTTTTGAAAAAGTACCTTTTAAATAAATACCTTTTAAAAAAGTATCTTTTGAAAAAGTTCGTTTTAAAAAAGTACTTTTAAAAAGTACCTTTTAAAAAAGTACTTTTAAAAAGTACCTTTTAAAAAAGTACCTTTAAAAAGGTTCGTTTTAAAAAAGTACCTTTTAAAAAGTACTTGTTGAAAAAGTACCTTTTGAAAAAGTACCTTTTAAAAAAGTACCTGTTAAAAAGTACCTTTTAAAAAATTACCTTTTAAAAAGTACCTTTTAAAAAGTACCTTTAAAAAAAGTAGCTTTAAAAGAAAGTAGCTCTAAAAAATTTACCTTTTGAACAAGTTCGTTTTAAAAAAAGTACCATTTAAATATAGTATATTTAATAAATTGTAAATAAATTATATACATAAATACCGTTTATACCTTTAAAATAGAGCGGTGAATGCGAACGAAAGTGAGCCCAGAGTGAGCGTTAATAATCATAAGTACAACATTTTTCACGATCCCATTTTCATTTTAAACTAGAATTTTTCAAAAGCATTAAGCAAAATGTTTTATGATTTGTATCATATTTTGTTAATAGATTTTTTATAGTTTGCTTTTAGGCATATTGGCGTAGATTGCTTATTTAACAACATGAACTACGTATTTGTTTGTGTGTGTGTGTAATAAAATTTTTAATAGCGGTTTCTTACTGAAAATCCGTCATAGAAATGTTTAATGAGAAACACAAAATAATACTTTTTTGGGAATATTAATTAATATTCCATTGTAATTTCTTAAACAGGGGAGTAGAAAATTAATGGTCATAAAAACGGCGCTCTTGATTTCGATAAAACTCATTAAGGAGTCAAATGCCAAAAAAAGCTAATCACTTTTGTGGCAAAATCTTTAAAAGAAACAGACATTCACTAACTATACCGACAATGAAACAGTTCATTAAACTGAATGTTGTTAGCGAATAAGAAAAAAAAAACCAAAAATCCTTGAATACGAAGGACCTGTTCGCAAGAGCTACAAGGAAAAAAATGGCAGCAAACAACACATCAAAAGCCATAATAATAATTAATCCTTTAATGATATACATGCCAACTTTCGATGTTAAGACTTCTCCGCATTATGAACACTTACACACACACACACATACATACATACATGTAGCAAAGACCCTGCAAACATGAATTGTGTGTTACATAAAAAAACAATAAGGGTCCCCCCTTATTTAACGGCTGAAAACCTAAAATTAAAATACAAGTCTCAGGAATCTGAGCCTTTTTTCTACGGTTATAAATAAGCCTGAAATCAAGTTTTGTTGAACACCTGAGTCCGACTGCTGATTGATATATTGTTAAGAATGTTTTTGATTTTGATATCTGAAGGTACAAGTATCCTATTTAAAGCTTTTGTGCATAAAAATCGATGGGCCCTTTTTTAATTTGTAAGATTTTTTTGGGGAGAAGACGAGAGTAAAACAGAATTAGGGTAAAAAAATCATATTGAAGAGAAAATTAATACTTGTGTAGTGGCACTTAAATTAACACACACGCACACACAAAAATCTTGTTTGTAACGCAGATATATGTACATACATACTCCATGCAACACATGTTGGCATACAACAATGAAACGACTGAAACACAAAGAAATGAAAAATGATTAAAGACAAGTAGTACCGAAAAAAGGGTTAGACTAGTGCATTAAGACTTGTATTAAATTACAGCAGAACGATTTTGTAAGAAAAGGAGAAACTAAAAATTAAAACTTCCTTTTATACTTTAGTCAGCAACAAAAGTAAAAAAAAACAACAATAACAACAAGCAGGGGGGAGCCTTCAATAATGTATTTTTTTAAACATATACATACATATATAGTAAATATTTTCTGTAAAATTAAGGGTGATGATAAAATTAAAACCAAGAGTCAGTCACATTCAGTCATTAAAAAAAGAGGAACCGCAAAATTATTTGTATATTTAAAATTTAAATGAATTTAGTACAAACAATAAAATGGGGCTAAGAAACTGGCTTTTTGCGTTTTTACGCATTAATTTGTAATAAACATAATACTCAAATTTTTATATCTTTAAAAATAAAAATCTAAAAAATAAGATCGTTGTTACACTTTGAAAAATAAAAGTTGTAAATCGAAGTCCTAAAGGGTAAAGCTTAATTTTGGGAGGCATCTTCGCTAAATTTAGGCTTTAATAAATATTGAAATATTTAGTAGCAAGTATCAAATACAAATTTTGAAAATGTCCATTATGTTTTAGTGAAAGGTAATTTTTTTCTAATTACCAGTGTACAAATTTGAATTTATTTATATGAAAAAAATTGTTAATTTCATTTATTCTCATAAGGATATAAAGACTACTCTTGGAATAGAAATTATTTCTATTTATCTTTTGTGGCTTTTAGTCCTTAATTCATAAGTTGAATACTAAACGCGAATAAATATAATAGAAAAATATATTCACAAATTTTTAAATGTAATAAAATATTTTTTCACTCAAAATCTCTTAAGAAGTTTATACCTTTTTTAAAACAAGGTTAGCAAATACAAATTGTGAAGCAACTTGGCTTGTCTGCAGAAACACCCAGAGTCTGCGGCAGGAATCGAACTTGCAACCTTCGTCGTACTAGTCTACTGCTCGATTTATTAGTCTGCAAAGGCTTTTTAAATTAAATTTTTTTATCGTTAAAACGAATTTCATGATTTTTATATTCATTAAATACATCAGATAATTGCTATATTGGGTTTTGACTATTTTTATAGAATTGCAAATTTTGACTGCCTACTTCTGGGCAAAGACATATACATAAATCTTCATAGTTTATTAAAACATTAGTAAGTAGTTTGAATACTTGTTTTCACATAATTTTTATTAAAAAAAAAAAAAAGTAAGAATGTTATTGGGCAGTTAAGGAAAATTTAATTTTATACCCTTTGAAAGTTACAAAAAAGTATTTTAATAATTAAGAAGTAAAAAAGTTTTAATAAATTGAATTATTTTTTAGTGCATCATAAGGTAACGCCTGATATGCTATAAGAAACAGATTAATTTAAATCGCTTAAAAATTATGAATTATAAAGAAAAGATCGATATGAATTTGTAGCCTATATTAGGGCTGATTCTAGTTATTTACTAGTTGCAAAAAACTTATGTAGCAATAAATGTTTATCATTAAATGCTTAAGAATAAGCAATGACTTGTACTTATTGTTGAATACGAACTATACTTGGAAGCCTATTGTTCTCGCCAAACTTTATTTTATAAAAAAAGATTAAAGTATACGCTAAGGCGCTTAACGGTATTTATATAAGTATTTGTTTCCAGGCAATTATCTCTACGTTACAATTGCTTAATGTATATTCAGCCTAGAATAATATAGTGTTCTAGGTTTCAAGTTGATCTCCAAATCAACATTAATAACGCAAAATCAGATAAAAGCTGAAGTATATACTAAGGCACATACCATTAAATGCTTGTAAGCCAATCTCTTCGTTAGTCCATAAAAATATTTTAATATTTGGCTATAAATATAAAATTATTATAAACATTAAAAAAAAACGTTCAAAACAAATCACAAAATCATCTTGTCGCAGAAACATTTCGATTTCAGTATTTTATCACTAAACACCGAAAAATATTCCATGATTTATACTTAGAATGGTTTAATACAAATGCAGCTCTGCAGCGGACTCTATTTAATATTTGAAATCAACCTTAACATTTTTAAATCAAATTAATTTTTATAAAACATTATAGTACACATTTTTATTTATGTTCTTTAAGCTTAATTAATTATAGATTATTAAAAAAGTAATTAAAATTAAGAAAAAGACACCTTGAGCTTAAAAAAAATAAAGTTTATTAATTAAAATAAAACGGTAAAAAACTAGAACATACATTATAGTATACATTAAGGCATTTAACACTGAAAATATATGGGTGGGAAAAATTAATGCCTACATCCAGACATTTCATAATAATTCTTAATAAGAAAAAATAAAGCCTCCACAAAGGCTTTAACTTTTTTTTTAATAAAAATTTTTATTTTTTGCTACATTTAAAAACCAACACTTTTCCAATAAAAAAAGAAACAGACATTCTTCACAATTGACAAACAGTTCGTTGTTACAAAAACTGGTCCATTAAGACACTTGGCGCCATAGTCTACTTGTACATACAATCTTGTTTTCAAACTTAATTATTTAAAGTGTACAAGTCTTATTAATGCAACAACCGCAACAACAAAAAAATGATAAAAATTATATATATACCAGTTTATAACATATATAAATTAAATACTTTAATAAATTAGTATTGCTACATTTTTCTCTACGATTACAATGAATCGTAGAGAAAAAAAATTAACAAAAAACGTCAATGTTAGATTTCTAGTTTTTAAAACGCCCACTCAAATTTTAGTCTAAGGTTTTCTTGCTTTTGTCGAAAAGTTTTTAAGATTTATCTAATGTAAAGTTAACAAAAGACATACGCGGGCAAACACACACACACTCACACTGGCTTAACAACAGACGGGTCAGACGTGTATGTGTATGTGAAGTATATTGGAACCATAAAATTATGCTGGTATGTAGGTAGATATTGTAATCTTTATATAATATTTGTATTATTATTATATTTTTTATTACTGCCAAGACTACCTCTACCACATACCATTTTATAACGAAAAAGTGTGAATTTCATTTAAATTTTAATTTATCTCTTACGACTGTTAGAAAATGTAATAAATAAATCATAAAAGTTTAACACTACACCTGCAAATGAGAACATATGAAAAATATTTAGAAAATGAAGTGGCCGGAAAAATGTTACAAAGATTTAAGCGGCTAGCACAAAAGCCTCCCTAATGGACTCATATACACGTACCTCCATATGAGTGTATTAAGGCAGGATATTAAGCTTTGTTAACAAAAGTTCTGATAAGTCAAGGAATTTATAATTTAATTAATTATTTTATTTATTCATATTTTGGAAGACCCCAACACAAAACGCTTATATAATTGTTATAATGCAAATGTGTTTTAAAATTATAACTAATTTAATTTAAATACTATATAATTAATACCATCTTAATTAAAGCAATTTTATTAAGTTTTTAGGACAATCTAATCTGCATCTGTAACAAATTTTTTTGTTCCTTTTAGGCTTAAATTTTCTTTAGGCAAAATTTTTATGTTAAATCTTTTCTAAATCGATTGAAAATTAATAATTAATAATTAACAATAATTAATAATTAACAACGGAAGAGAAAAATAAAGGATTTCAAGGCCTAATTTTTGTGAAATTTATATGGAGAACAAAATCAAATTTTTGCGCTCATACAAGTTTTTTACCGAAAAATTGTATAGGAATTCATAAAAATGTTTAGTATTTTTATAAGAAAATTAAAATTAATTAATTTAAGGACTAATTTTTTATATCACATTACTTAGTAAAATTTATATGGAGAAGAAAATCTAATTTTTCGCTCATACAAGAAATTCAGGCGTTACTTTATGTATTAATTTTTTTGTTGAATTTTTACAAAACCAAATTTGTTATTTTTACTTTGGAACTTTGCTTTTGTTTTTTTATATAAATTTCACTTTGGTAACGTGATTTCCAAAATTATTCTCCTAATTTTAATGATTAGAATAAAAAAATTAATTCTTAAAAAGTTTTCTCTAAGAAACCCTTAAAGTAATATATAGTTTAATTGCCCATTGTGCAGAAACTAACAAGAAGATCACTGATAATAACTCTGTTTAGTGAAAGTCTATTGTTTTGATTAAATCGCGCTTTCCAAACTTATAGCGCTGGTCATCCACAAGCCAATATTGAAATAACTTTAACTAGTCTTAACTTTTTTTTTTAAATTCATTATTTCCAGTCCTTAAGACTCACTTAAGCTTAAGTGTAGCTCAAAAACCAGTCTTTTATCAATATTGCTTTTTTAATTTAAAAGCCATCGGGCCAACGGCAAGACTATTTCTTTGATTTTGGACACACAAAAAAAAAAACAATAATAAATAAATTCATTCAAAAAGATAACAACAACATCCAAAAATGTTAACGACATTAATAAATAATCTGATTTTGTATAATTTTTCTTAAGTTTTTAAATCAAAATTTTAAATGACATTGATTCATCGCATAAACAACAAATTGATTTGAACCATAAAAAAAACCAACAGATTCTGCTTCAATAGTGACTACAACTATGGCGCTTAATCTTGACCATAATTGTTAGATAAACCATAAACAAATATTCATACTAACACATGTGCACAAGCCAAAACACAAAAAAAAACTTTAATAACACAAATACTGCTTCCATATTGGCGTCCTAAAACGGAGGAATTCAAATGAACGAATTTCAAAAATAATAAAAATTTTTTCACTATCTCTTCAGTTTGTTGTATAAAATTTTATGAAATAATTTCTAAATATTTGTTGAAATATGTGTGTATATGCATGTATATGTAAATTTTTAAGATTTAAGATTTGTTTAAGAATTGTCTTCTGCATTGGGCTACTCAAGGAACGAAAGAAAAAAAATTTGGACCACATTTTCACCACGTTCGTTCTGTCTTTCTTGAGTGGCTTTTGCTAAAAAGAAGAAGTAAAACAAGGAGATATTTTAAACTCAGACAAAGCAAAACCATATAAAAGTGTGTAATTTGCACTTTGAGAAAGCTTTTTTGTATATAAACTTTGTCCAATCCAATTTAATAATTTCTTATAAAAATCTCATATAAAGATTTTTCATAAAGATCTCCATACAACATATTCACAAGAATCTTACAAACACTTATAAAAAAATTTTTTTTAAACTTTCTTTTACAAACATTCATATTAAAGTCATGGAAAACTTCTTTATGAAAGCTCCTTGAAAGCTTTATTTTTAGAGAAATTCTTATCAATATATTCCATAGAGTTAAAAAGGCTCTTGAGTAATACTATGTTATAAAAATTTTACAAAAAAAAAAAAACTCATATAAAGATCTTTTCAAAAAAAGTTCATGTGAAGCTTTTTCATAAAAATATCATTAAATGTCTTTAGCTAAACTGCCAAATATAACTCTTTCAAAGAAAATTTGCTTACAGTTCGATTTCATGGAAAAAAATTAATAAATCTCCATAAAAAGATCATGAAGTGCATAAAGTAATAAAAATATCACATAAATCTTTTCGCATGAAAATTTTTTATCAAGCTATTTTCTGAAAAAGTTCTCGTAGAGATCGATAAAGACCTTGAGCAAAAAACAAAATCACATATATAAAGATTCTTAATGAAAAGATCTTGAAGTCCCTGTAATAAAATGGCACATACAAATTTCATATAAAGCTTTTATCTTAAGCTTGTGTAAAACATTTTAATAAAAGCTTGATTAAAACTTTTAATTAAGCTAAATTTTCTTGAAAAACTTTAGGACATGCTTTTAATTTTAAATGAATTTTAAACATGTTTAATAGAAATCAAGACCTCTTTTTTTATCAAATAACTTATAAGAAGTTCTAAACTCAAAAACAAAAAAAAGAAATTTCTTAAAAAAGTTTTATATAAAAACTTAATATTGAAATTTATTATTTGGGATATTCTCCCCAACTAATCGTTAGAAACAAATAGAGCTTTTGCAAAATGCTTTGAATGTTTTCAAACTGCTTAAACTTTACTGACGATTTGGTTTTAGCAACCAATGAAATATCGGCATATGAAGAGCTGAAGCCACAGCAAACAATACATTTTTTCGTTTTATATAAAATTTTAAAAATATTACAACAAAACGTAATGAAAATTTATTTGGTTAATTTTTTTTTAAGTTCAAGAAAATTGTGAATAACAAAAAAAAAGCAAAACTTTTGTGTTGTAATATAAAGCGTGTAATTGATTTTGCGTTAAGTACGAGTATATGAAAAGTTGTGGTGAAAGCTTTTTAATAAGCCCAGCTAAATTTACTTCTTAGTTATTGATTTTAAATACTTGTTGAAAGCTCTTCAAATTAAACATTTTTTTCATAACTGAGAATTTGACCAATTGACCAATTGAGTCATGCCACACATTCCAGACATCTGGAAAATTTATATGAAAACGAGTAAAATTTTTGGTGATCCCCCATAGGTTTTCTAAAAGTCTTGACTGGCTGAGTTATGACAGCCGCACCCTAAAGTATAATTTATGTCTATTTAAATAATCTTAAACTTTCTTTTTCGATGGTGCTGAATAATATCTATACATTTTTGATTTCACCAATTGATATTTTTTGTTTATTGAATTTAGTTTGTTATTACTAATTCAAAGTTTCCATTGAAGAAGAAACGAAGAGAGTTTCGAAATATCGGCTTATGTTGAATAAAACTTCAAGCTCACGATTATTTATGTATGTGGCCAGGCAATTGAAAGAAAAATCGAATAACCAATATCAACAATTGTAATGAGGCGGCAAAATCGATTTATTGCACGTTTAGATTTCTGCCAAGTATTAAGTTTAACGTTTTAATGATTCTAAGCCTTTCTAAATAACAATGTCGTTCATCTGATCCAGTAATAAAGAAGAGTTTAAAAGCAATTTCCTCATTTCAAGTTGTTGTTATTATATAGAATTAATCGAGTTCTTTCAATTGAGTTGAACGCAATGCTCAAACGAGTTCTTAATTTATCCAGAATGTTGAAAAGCTCAAGTTAGAAAAAGAACTCGTAATATGATCTCATTAAAAACTAATTAAACTAAGGTGGTCGCTGGCACTTCCGGTTGGCATTATTACAAAACACTGTGGAATCGACGGTATGCCGGTGGAGGAGCTGCTTTGACTGCCCTGCATGGCAGGACCACTGACTCTTCCTGACTCTGTACGGTCTGAGGGAAGCGCCACTGTGGGATTTACTTGTGAGGAAGTCTGGTTGGTTTTCAGAAGCTTGAAATCCGAAATTCCGTAGGGAAACGTAGAGTGTAGCGTCACAATGGGCCTTATGGCCTTCGAGTTTACTTGTGACAATAGTTGCCAGCTGCCCTGCTAACCTAATCTAATTAAGCTTTCCCAGGAAAAATATTAATTTTCATTAAAAAACAAAAACAAAACTACGAATATTTTTACTCAAAAAATTCTTTTCTCTTGAAAGAGCTTTTTACATAAACTTTGCTATTAAATCATAGTTAGTGTACAATTCCAATATTCTTATTTACTTTAATAAGCGACTTTGATAACTTTCTTTTTATTGATATTTGTTAAATAAGCAAGTTGTTTGAGTTATTAATAAAAAATTTATTGTATATTCTTTTGTTGTCCTCTTCCCTTTGCCAGTTTATTAATTTCTTCCTTGATTAAGCTTCACAATTTTGTTCATAATTTTTCTTTTAACATCTTCTTATGGCAGTTATTTCTCTACTAAAAACGTAAAATATTTTGAACATAAATTGGCTTGAAAAATATCATCGATATATTTCACTTAAAAAAATATTTGATTTAATATTAAGTGATGAAGAAGTGAAAGGAAACAAACATTGTCACGCAAAAGGAGTTCGGCAGAGAGAGAGAGACAGTTTTAAATTAAAAAGGAAAGTGTGATTACTGCCATGAGGTAATACTTTTTGCAATTTATTGTGCCATAAAGAAAATATTTAACAACCTCTACAGCGTCTTGGCAGAACTAAAGCTTCCAGCCAGCAAGACACCCGCTAAGCTTAACAAGACCGTTAATAAAATTTTAAAACATTTTTTATGGAAAAGTTAAAGGAAATCTACCAAAAAAAAGTAAATATAAATTGAAAATATCAAAATTAAAATTTTCTATCTGCTGTTGTCAACATTTCCATCGTCGACATCGCCAGCAACAGCATTTATTTATTTATCCTTTTTTATTTTTTTTGGTAATATATTGTTTCTATTATCATATCGTCCTTCTTATTATCATGTTTTGATTGTGTTTTTCATGCGACAGCGTTGGCGTTCCTATAGTTCGTGTTTTTTTTCTCTCATAATGCTGCCATCTTTCCGTTTTCGACATTGATAAAACTGGCGACAAGGACACACTTGTAATAACATTAAAAGGATATTGTTAAACATTTTCATAAGCAAGTGTTTGTGTCATGTTATTATGGTCCTAAAAATGAAGACAACAACAATAAATATAAGTAAAGGAAATCTCAAATGTTGTAGCGAAAAATATAAAATTGTAGATGAGAAAATATTCTTCAACAGTTTCCTTAGCAGGAACTGAAATTGAAGTTTAATCCTTTAACGTTTGTAATGTTCTAATAAATTTGAAATGTGTCTTTTTATGTTTTGTTATATCTATGCTGGAGAAAGTTGAATTCTAAAGCTTTAGATTATTTGCTGAAACAAATTATTTGCTTTTTAATTTCGTACAAAAGCGGAGGAGCGCTAAAAACTCAACGCATTATTTTGGGCTTAATAAATCTCGAAATTCTTAAAGAAGCTTTCCGTGTACTAGTCTGTAATTATTGGAACTGGTGCTACTATTTCCTTTAAATTTACTGGTCTACTTCATTTGGCCACATTAAAACTTAAGTCGATATTTTCGAAAAAGTTGTAAAGGCTCTAGAAAAACTTAGATCAGACTATGCAATAAGACAGCTTTAAAATTTCCTTGCAGAAATCGTTTCAAGCTCTTAGACTTTTCTTTTTTCTTGAATATATTAACCTCGGATTTTGTTTAAATATGATCGATAGTCCTTTTTATATATAAAAAAATAAAAAAAAATTAATTGGGAAGCTTCTAACTCAGAGGGCTTTTATTTATTATCTTGCAAAATTTTTCTAAATTTAATTAAGATTATGTTCAACCCTACACTAAGGCTTTTAAATATGTGGGCTCTAAGATTCCCTCACACAAAACTTTTTAAAGAGTTACTTTTGAAAAGCTTTGTGAAAGTATTTAAAAAATTTTCGTAGAAAAGAGCTTTCCAATTAAAATTTTCTTAAATTGTTCAGATGAATTTACAACGTCCTAATACTTTTTTTTATTATATGTACATATTTTTTAAACTTTGAAAAATCAAAGAAATCGAAAAGCTTTAGAAAAGCTTGGACTAAAATGTTTAAATAAAATAGGTATGCCATTTGTTTACAGAAAATTGATTTTGGAAAGTGTTGTTGAATGAAATAAAAAGCTTCAATTGAAGAGAGTTTTCCAGCAAAAAAGTTTCTTAATTTATTTTTAAATATATCTAAAAGAACCGCATAAATTTTGTTACACTTATTTTTAAAGCTTTAAAAACCTAGATTTCTAGAAATAGCATAATTGTAATACAAAAGTTTCCATTAGAGTGTTTAAAACTTCGTTACAGAGAACTTTATAGTTACTTTTGGAATATCTTATTAGATGAACTAAAATCCTTTCTTAGATAGAAAAAAAGTCTAAGAGCTTTATTAAACTAAATTTAATTCAGAGAGCAAACTACGTTATGCAATCTCGAACGAAACTTTAATGCATTTCTAAAAAATTTTTTAGGAATTTCGATCGCTATTGATTTCCCAAATTTTTCTGCAGCTTTGAAACATCTTTATAGAAAGCCCTTGTAATTAAAGCTTTTCTTTACAATTATTTTTAACTAAATTTAAATGAGTTTCGTATATTTTTAAGCCCTAAATTAAAAAGATCCTTCGAAGAAAGTGTAATGAATTTTATAAATTATATTTGATAAGTTTTATAAAATTAAATGAGAACTAAAATCTTTACACACTCTTAATAATTAATTCAAATCGTGTTTTTTTTTAAAGAAAATTAAAATTTTTATTGCCTCTTTCTTAGTTCTTGTATAAATTAATTTTCTGGTTCTTTATCTCTCTTGCTCCTTTGAGGGTTAATATTGTTGCTTAAAGTGAAACTTAAAGGATGTTTGGAAATTCCTATTTTGTTGTCAATATTAATAGGGTTCCCTTCAGTTCAATTGAAGCGTCAAAACTCTATAATCACGAACATTATTTATATGCTTTCATCATCCTTTACAACAAAGTTCTTACATTTTTCAGGATAAAAAGTCTAGATGCATAAAATATTTCTTGTTTTTTTAAGAACCTTAAACAAACGAAGAAAATTGTGTATAAATAAAAAAATATTGTCTACGAAAAGTTTATTTTCTTAAGATTAATATTATTGCATCCAAGTTTATTCCCAATAAGCAGACAAGACAACACAACACAACAACAACAAAAACAACAAAACGTTAAAAGGGATGAGTGTTCAGCAGGTTTATTACAAACAATTTTCGACACCCTCTTCGAATCGGTATCCACAGAATATTTTTAGCACAGACTTGGTTTTGGCCTTGTTATTAACGGCTGAGCAGAAAAAAAAAATAAATAAATAAAAGAGGAAAATGTAATAAATGTCTACAAATTTCCTGTCTTGGTCTTCATAAAAATTTCAATATAAAATCATTTTCTAAAGCATTAAGGATTGGGGTGTCGTGGCTTAGGGGTGGTATTGGTTTTTATTGGAAAAATGTGTTGGTTGTTGTATATTTATTTTCTGTTTTTTTATTCATTTCTATTCTTGCTGTTACCATTGTTATAACAAATCATGTCTAGTATGAGTCATAGAACTGTGTTTTCTATTTAGTTTCGTTTTCTATGGGACACTTTGCATTAACCACTGACCATATAACAAATGCTTGGGCTGTATTCTACCACTAAATAATTTACAAAACCTTCAGGGCTCTGCCATTGTAGAATTTAAATCATAAAAATAGTTCTAATGTGCTCTAATGTTTATTTGCATACCATACTTAGGCACGCTACTTGAATTTTTAGCGGTATTTAAAATTTTCGAGAGTTATAGACAATTGAGAACCTGCTGTTCTGCTCCTAGATCAGAAATTAAACTATTTGAACAAATAGCACTCCTAGTAGGCACTGTTAAGAGACAATGTTCGAGGAGCCTCTTGACGGAATGTCTAAAAGTTTCCTATGATGGTCAATGCCTGAAGCTCCAATGCGACTGCCGGCTCTAGAGGACATCCCAGCAATCATCTTATTCAGGACCTGGACTGTTTGCGACAAGTTCTGATAGCAGAGCTTGAATTCCAGAATTTCTTAGCAATAAGTAGAATGGGTTTCACAATGGGTCTTGTGACATTTGATTGCATCCAAAAGTCTTTACTGTGGGTAACCCAATCAAACCTATCACCAGGATTTTACAAGTCGATTATGTTGTGAGAATTTAGTTTCTTTCATCCTTCCAAGTTTTAGTAGCTGGTGGAATGTTTCTTGTTTTCTTCTGATTTCTAATAAGGATTGTCATTGCATTAAACAGTTAAGCCTCTGGATATTATAAAAAATTCTCATTTAGTTTGCTTTAGACTGGCCTTCGTAGACAAGTAGTGTACTAGACTCGTAGTGTGAAGGACGCAGGTTCGAATCCTGCCGCAGAACTCTGGCAGTTTGTGTTTGATAATTAAAAGGAGCGCACAACAAGCCTTCACTGGCTTAAGTGTATGTCGTATGACATGGGCTATCACACCCCTCCAATCAACCCAACCTAACTTAACCTAGTTTATTTTAAATTTAAGTTAATGGCTCGATTATGGACGGCAAAAGAACTTTAGTTCAGTTGTGTTTATGTCTCTGCTAATGTCTAAACTAAAGACGATAATGCAGATAAACCGAAAATGAGAATCTGATGGCACAGTCTTCCGAATGATATCGCAGGGTGCTTCTGGCAACTACAAATTTGTGGTTTCCAAATAGCAACCCAACTGAGTTCGATCATTAAATATAAAAGAATTTTATATTTAATGAAAGCTGTGACATCGGCTACTTTTTCAAAGTATTGTCCCATATAAAGCCACGCCTAATGTGAATGGAAATGCCAAAATAAGTTACGTCGATGCCTATACTGTAGCATATTGATTGTTATTGTCAATCAGTTGGTATTTTCAAAGGCGACCTTGAGCCGGCTTTATGTTGAAGTTGGAGATCTGCACTAGATATCTTGATATCGCGTTTACAAATATTGTTTCATTTCACTTACTATTCCTAAAATAAAGTTGCAATGAGCTTATGCTGGAATGCAGTACAGAAAAAACATGTCTATTGAGTGTGTGCGGTGCGAAAAGCTTTTTGGTACGTTGTATACATTCAAAAAGTTATTTTTCAGCTATGCCTTCTAGTATATAGTCCGCTGAACTGGTTCGTTATAAGTGAAATTTTAATTTAAATAAATAAATTTTAAATTTTATTTCCATTAAATAAAAGTAAACAAAAATTAAATGTTGAAAATCTAGTTTTGCCAAAACCACATAAGGATTATTCGTTATAGCCGAGGCCTCACTTGTACATGATATTAGCCATGAAAAATGTAAAATCATATATAATTATAATATGTTTAAACTGTTTGATCATGTTGTGGTCTCCTATAATTACATTAAAATGAACTTTCATCATCATATTATTGTGGGGTAGTTTCAAATTTTTTTGGCCCAAAAATATGATTTGAAATTTCTTAAAAATTTATTGCTTGGACGAGCACGAGTCGAAAAAAATCTTTATTTCTTACAATAACATTAAAAAAAAACACATAAATTTTTTTGTATTGAATTCAGTTGTACTTAAGAATGAATTCCTTTGACAGCGTCGGTTGGCCATTTAATTTCCATGCTCTCTTGTCTGAGCATTATATGATATATAATCTATGGGACACCGTTGGATATGGTTGGGAAGTTTTAGCCCTCTAAATTTGGAAATACGGGAATTTTTATGAAAAGTTAGTAACATTAAACACTTCATAACGTTGGAACGCGTTATCGGTTGCAAATAAAATTGGTGTCGTTGGGTAGAAAAATTTTGGCACCAACCCATGATGATAAATTATGGTATGATATGGTATTTTTAATAATACATAGTGTAATAAAATTATAATAGAGGCCGTTCTGTATTTCCAGTAAAATTAGTTTCATCGAAATTGTTATGGCATTATTGTTGCAAATGACAAAATTAATATGGGAATTTTGAATGGACTGATTATTTATGGAGTAGGAAATAGTGGGGAATAATGCTCTGAGATTACACTAATTATTATTAGGTTAGGTTAGGCTGATTGGGGGGTGTGATAGCCCATGTCAGACGACATACACTTAAGCCAGTGAAGGCTTGTTTTGCTCCCCCTTTAATTATCAAACACCAACTGCCAGAGTTCTGCGCCAAATTCGAACCTGCGACCTTCGCACTACGAGTCTAGTACACTACCTACTAGTCTACGAAGGCCAGTTTATGTATATTATATTTAATAATTATTAAATATAATATAATTACTTATATACGACCTTATACAAAATAATATATCAATTTAATTTTAAATTCAAATTAGTTAACGGGCACTTTAAGGCTAACGGACGTTTTTTAAGAAATTGAAATTTTGAATACGAACGATAGGGTATTTTCAATTCGTTGTATGTTATCCTTTATATGCATATGTATGTATGTGTAGTTTATTTATTTGCCAACATTCTCAATTTCAATATACTTATTGGGTGTCGTATTGACCAAGCTTTTCTGCCAGTTGTCTTGCCTTGTTTTTGAGGTATGAGTAGATGATGTTTTAAAACCAAACCCTCCTTCACTCACGAGTATTACTAAGTCATCATCCGCCCGGCCCCAACCCTTAACCAATGAAACAAAAAGTCATATAGTCATATGGCCGGCGCCTTTTTTCAGCTCAATATTTGTATGAGTATTAGCATTTATTGGAAAATATACATAAAAAAATGAACCACAACAACAAAAAATGTTCATGTATAAAAGAAAAAACATTAAAAAAGTCATCACCAAGAATATAAAACATTTAATCACACATATTCACGTTAGAAAATTTTCTTCATTATTTAGTTGTTGTACTATTTTATCAACTTTGCATGCATACATACATCCATAAATAAATAGATAAATACATATGTATGTATATGTATGTACATTTAATTTTCTATGGAAAAGTATTTAGAAGAAAAAAAATAAAATAGTTTCATAACAAATGCTTTTCTTTTATCATGTTTATTTTAAATGAGGGGGAGGGTAGTAGAGGAGTCTCAACAAAAAAAAAAAAAATAATAATAGTAATAAATAATAATTAAAAAAAACTACAAAAAGAAAATCAATAAAAATTCTATGGAAAATATAAAGACCACTTAATAACATTTTTATAAGTATGAACAGATGATGGAAAAAATAGATTTAAATATTTAAAGTTATCAGCACATACGAGGGAGGCTTAGAGTAGGCAGTGGCAGCAACAAATAATAATATCGCTGCCAATATTACATACGAGTATTGAAGGATTTATTATTAAGCGGATAGTTAGAATTTATGAATACTTTATTTGATATTTTTATTAAATCATATAATTCTAAGGCCTCCCTCGTTGATTAAAGTAGACATCATTAATAACAAACTACTTCGGATTCTGTTACAGCAATGAACAGATTACCTTGTAAATTGTATGTAAAACTTATTTTTGTTTCAAATACATAATTAAAAGCTTTTCATATTGAACTTTGATAACCACAAACAAAACTCTTCCATAAATTGGTGGTTGTGGGTATCACTTCATACTATTTTCAAAAACTTTATTTTTGAAATAAGTATATTGAGAACACTAGAATGGAACTCTTGTAATTTATCAATTTGAAATATCAAAAGCCATTAAGTTAAGTTAAAAAAAAAGAAATTCCTACTCACTATGGACTTTAACTCGGTGTTTGTAAAGCAAATTTCTTTACTATTTCTATTCGCTGTTTTTGTTTGCATATATAAATATTATAATTAGTTATAATCGGATTTAATATCATCATACATACATAATTGTCTGTTATTGGATAGTAAAATTCTAATTCTTAGGCTGCTTTTGAGAAACTAAAAGTACAATCGAATGAAAAGAGCTGGACGTTTTTAGCCAAGTTAAACAATTTTAGAATAATATTATTTACCTTTTGTCTGTCTTAAGAAAAAGAACTATAGAAAGAGAAAAGAAAGTCAAATTATCAATAATATGTGACATTAATTAATATTTAAGGGTTTAAATACCTTCACAAAATTAAATACAATAAACATAATGAAGCAGCAACATGTTGCAATTTCTAGTTTTACATTAACCAAAATAAGGTAAAGCTTAATTTTTTTATATACAAAATATTGGCAACTTCTCATAAAGACATATAAATAAATATATAATAACAACATTGAACAACTCAGCGATATTAATTGATAAAAAAAATTTCAGCAAATGCTATTTAAGCCATGTTGCTTGCAACAAATATACACTAGATACCGTGATTGGAATTTTCTTTTTCGCAAAAAAATGGTTTCCACTTGTTCTTTTCAGAGCAAGCTCGACTCAATAGTACTGTACTGAATGTATTTGAGAAAAAGGCAAAGTTTTGAGCATGATATCGTGATATCTTGGGCAGTTCTTTATTCTATACCTTATATCCGAGCTTCTGTACACAAGAGGGCCGAACAACAACAAATTATTTGTTCGAAATAACAATAAGAAATTCAAATGTATTTATGCAGTGCATTGTGTTGGAACTATATAAATAGGATATGTGAGGGAGGATAGAAGGAGTAGTGTTTGTGAACGTTGGATTTGAGCCTGTTTACGTTTGTGATGACAGGAAGGGATATATCTTTTGCTATAATTGTAAAAGGCTTCAGGTCAATTCACAACAGCCGTAGAACCATCTTTTTTACAAATTACTTTAATATTATACACTGATGGGAAAATATAATAAAACCAGTGGAATCTCTTATGCCTAATAGAAAAATAAAGCCTTATATAAGAATATACATATCTCAAACATATTGTTGCTTAATCACTTGATTATATCAAACATTTACACTATTTGCACAAACTAACTTTCCATATGCTGCTACTTGTTCGTAAGACACATTTGCATTCAACAGAAGTTGTTGCCAAATAATTGTAACAACAAAACAACAAATAAAAATCAAATCAGCCCCATTAAGAACAAAAAACACTAAGAACTGTTGATGGGACATTATTTTAAATATTGAAATAGAACGAGAATTGTATTTTTGACAATTTTTAAATGTCCTCTGGAATGCGGGATCCCAATTTGTAGTGAAAGGGTTAAACAATTGAATTTTTATACACAACTAACAAATATACCCTTCATCGTGCTGCCGCATACGAATGATATATGAACATAAAAATAATCTAAATATATGTTATACTTCCCAAATACGCGTACCCTATTTTCACTTCCAGATTAGAAAATTTCTATTTTCCAAATCTTATTAAAATTGGTTTCAATTTTTAATATTTGTTAATATATGGGGGGTGTCACTTCCATCCCCTTCATAAAAAAATATATCTTATAAGGTTCTCGTGGGTGCAATACGTTCGCAAATTTTTATCGCGATCGACTAAACGGCTTGACAGCCCATAGAATACGAATTTATCGTTACAACAATGGAATGTGTTCTAAAGAAGTAAGGGAATATGCTCCCAAGACCCGCTCTTATTTACGAATAACATGTTCTTCATTAAAAGCTCATTCATTTGTGGTCGATATATCAGCGAAAATTCGTTGTTTGATCGAACGACTCGTATGTGGATCGAACTCCTTACAGATGTCTTTCCTGTCACAGGTCTACTCCCTCCATCTTCCATATCATATTATATTTTCCTAGTTCCAGCACAATGCATTGCATAAATAGGTGGACCAGTACTCAGGTCCAATCGAAAATATAAAAAGGAATAAACAAATATTAATTTTAATTTAATTTTATTCCAGAAATATATTTAACGTTTTCATTACTTTTGTGTTTCTATTTTGTAATAAAGTCTACTCTTTTATATTAAACGCAGCAACATGTTGCTGGGATGATTCTTTAATTAATTTAATTGTTAATAGAAATTTTATATTTTTCCTTTTTCCTGTCTTGTTTTTATTTTTATATCCTCTTTTATGGAGATGTACTCGTATGTATATCGAAACTCAATCTTGTTTATCCAAAATTAATTTTAAAATTTCAAATATTTCATTTAAACAAGTTGCAATAAAAGAAGATATTTATCTAGTTTTGCCGCAATAATCTTAATTATCTTAGCAATAGTTTAAAATTTGCTAAATACCAGAAAATATAATTATTTACATTTTTTACCTTTTCACCAAACCAAAGACGAAAATCGTTTTACCATTATTTGTTGTTTATTTATTTTTATAATGGAAACCTGATAGACAGGCATAAAAAAAGAACCACAATTTAAAATAAACTTGGACAAAACTCCAGTAACAAACTTCATTAAATAAATAAATAAAAGGAGAAACAAATAGATGTACACCATAGATGGATGGCTGGATGAATGGATGAATGGTTGGTGGTTGGATGGATGTATGGTATGATTGTGTGTATGATAGATAATCTTACAAGATGTAGAAAAAATGTAATAAAAATTAAAAGAGAGAGAGAAAAAAAACAAAACATCCTCAAGCAACAACACCGCCATTCAAACGGAAATAACAAATTTCCAATTTAAAACCTCAGAAACACTTGTTTCTCTACGACTCGTTTTTGTTTTTTTATTTATTTCTATTTTAAATTTAATTTCTTGCATGGCTGTTTATTTCTTTATTTTTTATGTAAATTTTTTTGTATTTATAACTTCAAGAAACGGAAGCCCACTAATAATGTGGCATTAATCGAGCAAAAGTTGTTGCCATTTAATTCTGGCATATTGGCTTGTGCGTTTGTAGGTTTGAGAATTTGTTTGTACACAACTGCAAATCTAAAGTGGCTTATAAACTCAATGATGAGTGGGAATGTTTGTTATAATATTTACATACATATATTAGCCAAGAATTTTTGTATTGCTCTGCATGTGTCTCCATTTCTGCCTGTACTTTCAATCAACTTCAGTTATGAAAATATTTTTTTTTTACTTTATTTGTTTATTTGAAAGTTTCCGATGACGTGTGTAAATATATACTCGTATGTACATTAAAGGAATAATGACACATTAATGTATGTAATTATTTGGAATTACATATAATGTAAATTTAGTTATGGCAGCAAGTTGCTGCCCAAAATAAATATTAACTTCCCGCCCATTATGTGTTTAACTTAATTTTCTTTTTCCATTCTCGTAATAAATATATTGAGAAATGAATATTTAAATATTAAATACTAAGAAATCAATTAGATAAATATACTAAACATGAACATATCAAAAGGCTATAAATGTAAAATAAACTTTTTGATCGCCTCTAAACGTTTTATTTATGCATGAATTGAAATGTAAAAGTTGCAACATTCGGAATAAAATCTGTAATTTTAAAAGATATCACAGTTAAAATAAAATTATAAGGCAACAAACACACCATTTAACTAATTAAAATGCATTTGATAGAAAAAGCATTTTGAGAAAAGTAAATTTTAAGGTAAGTACGGTGCGACCTCGTTTAATGCAACTAATAAAAATTGATTAAAAAATCTAGTCATAAGTACTGTTGGTATAGTTATATACTCGTATAAGAATTATCTTTTCTCTCTCTAGACGTATATACATAAATCGTATCTAAGGATTTAATGCAAAATTAAAGTTTTATATATAAAAAAAAATTTCCTCGCACATTTTAAAATTAAATTCATTTGGGTCAATATAATTATTATAAAACAAATTTGAAATAATATATAACTGAAATAAAGGAACACACACTTGAATATATATTTATTCATGCTGTTAGATTTATTAAAAAAAGTACAAATTTAATTTTTAAAAATAGCAACTTTTCTATTGTATTTTGTTATACGAAAAAATTGACTGTAGCTCAATTTAACGAAGTTTTTGAAGAATCATTATGCCATTTTTTTAACATATTAGTCCCCTTTAGTGACACTTTTGTAACAGTAAACAGAATTCTGAAATTGGTTTTCGAAAAATAATTTAAATTATGACAAGAACTAATCAATTGTTGAGTTGAGAAAGGTTGTATACCACTATTGAGAAAGAACCAAACTTTAAAAAAGTATTTTTATAAAAAGTACTTTTAAAAAATACCACTTAAAATTTCTCTAAAAACTACCATTCAAAATGGTAGTACTTTTTGAAAAACGCTGTTTTGTAAAACTACCTTTTAAAAAAGTACCTTTAAAAAAAGAACATTTTGTAAAAGTACCATTAAAAATGTTACTCTAAAGAAAGTACCTTTTCAAAGAACACCTTTAAAAAGCACCTTTTTAAAAACCACTTTTAAAAAAAATAAATTTTTACAGCACCTTTTAAAACAGCACCTTAAAAAAAATTAACTTTTAAAGACTATAAAACTATAAAAAAGAGTCTTTTATAAAAGTACCTTTTAAAAAGGTACCATTTTAAAAAGTACCATTTTAAAAAAGTGACCTTAAAACACTATATTAAAAAAGTACCTCGTCCGAATAAGTACCTTTTATATAAGTATCTTTTAAAAAAAAGTTCCTTTTAAAAAAGTACTTTGCGAAAAATTACTTTTTAAAAAAAGCATCGTTTAAAAAAATTTTATTCCAAAAAAGTTTCTTTTAAAAGTAGTACCCTTAAAAAGGTATATGTATCTTAAAAAAGAACCATTTAAAAAAGGGTACAAGAAGTATATTAAAAAAACTACTTCTAAAACAGTACAAATTGGTACCTTTTAAAATATTCCTGTTAAAAAAAAAAAAAAAACAATTTTAAAAAATAGCTATTATAAAGCACAATTTTAAAAGTACTTTTTAAAAAAAGAGCAATAAAAAGTGTACCTGTTAAAAAGGACCTTTTAAAAAAGTACCTTATACAAAATTTCACCTTTTAAAAATTTACATTTTGAAAACTGTACCTTTGAAATAGAAGCTTTCAAATATGTATATATTAAAAAGTACATTTCAGAAATGTACCTTTTTAACAGTGCCTTTTAAAAAAGGACTTTTTAAAAAATGTGTGTACCTTTTAAGAAAGGTAATTTATAAAATTAATATTGAAAGCAGTATTTTGCTAAAAAGTATCTATCTAAAAGAATACATTTTTATCTTTTAAAAAGTACCTTTCAAAAAAATTGCATTTGAAAAAGTATTTAAAAAAATTACTTTTAGCAAATAATGAACCTTTGGAGAAAAACACTTTTTAAAGAAGAATTTTTATGTAAAAGTGTTTTTTAAAACAATTGAGTTTTTGTAAAAATATGGCAACTCAGACCATATTGTATTGTTTATCGCCCATTTCAAGCGATTTGCGATTTCTAGAACATGACATGGTATATAAACTTTTCTTTATTAATAATTAATGGCAAACTAATGATATACATTGGCTGTGCCTATTTATTTGGCGAATAGTTCTGCAACATATTTTCATGTAAATAAATAAATAAACGAATGCAAATATTTGAAAAAGCAGCAAGTGGCAATGTTGCTAAGCTTTTATGAGAAAAAGTCGACTTTTAAATATAATTAAAGCTAATTATTCTCCATTAACCACACTTTTATCAGGCTCTGTTGAGTTTTGAAATCTCTCATTTAAATTTCTTTTTGTTTGTTTGTTATTTAACCTAAATTTAACTATAATTTTCATAATTAACTGGAAATTTTCCCTGAGTGTAATGCCAAATTTAACAGTAAGTAAAACCACCAGCATTGAGTGCAAACAAAATACTTTCTGTTTGCCAGTTTATATTTTGAATACTTTTGGAAATTGTTTAGCAAAGAGCTTGTTGGTCTATGTGAAAATAGACTGAGAGAAAATTTCTTCTAATCGACCACAAAAACAAAAACAACAGCAACAACAATAACAATAGGATATATTAAGCTATAAGTGAAATGCGTGAGAAAAATATGTGTGAAACACCTGTATAAAACTTTTAACACAATTACACACATACACACACACTCAAACACACTCACAAAATAACCTCTGCAAGAGTTTTCGTTTAAATAAATAGAATCTTATTGTACTCGTACTGCCTTCATTTACAATTTCAGTGTATTATAACAATAATACGAATACAATACAATTACAATGCCATACCAAATACAACATTAAATAAAATACATCTGATTGCGATAGACTTCTTGTTTAAGGAAAGAATAAGAAATGAAAATTACAACAACAAAAAAAAGTTAATATTTTTTCTTCTTTGTATTGGTTACAAAATTCTCTAACACCGGAGTGCCGTCGTATAAATTTTAATTTAACAATTCATTAAAATAATTTGTAGTTTTATTTGCTTTTATTTTATTATCTTTTTTTGGCGGGGCGACGGGTCCCTCAAGTGGTTCGAGTGCAGAGCATGGCATTAGATTTATTTTAGGTATTTTACACACTTGTGTGTTGTTATATGCTTATGGTTTTAAAAAGCAACAACGGCAACAACAACAACAACAAAGCAAGCTATAAAGTTGTAATGATGATTTGTTTTTTTTTAATTTTTGTGGCAAGTTCTAAAGAAGTCTTAAAATAAAATTCCACTTATGGAAATACAACTTTTAATTTCTTTTTTATTTATTTATTTATTTATTTTATTTTTTTTTTTGAGAAGAAGAAATCAAAAATTATTTGAATTCTTTGTAGCCTGAATGCCGGCCGAAACCTTTGCTTTAATAAAGCGATAAGACTTTTTTCCTATTTTCAATTTAACGGTTTTTTTTAAAAGAATTTACTAAGATTTTTGTTGTTGTTCAGGGTCATAAAATGAAGATCTTTTTGAAAACAAAAATCAACAGAGTTAAATCAAGGTCGCTTCGCCAAAACGGTTATGGGAACAATTATTTCAATTAAATTAATTGTATTTTATTTTTCTCTCTCCCACTCTCTTTCTAGATCTAAATTTCATAGAAATCTTGGCTTAATCTTGATTAAATCATTTTCAACCACGCAGCTGTACTCTTCTCCCATTACAACAATGGCGCGTTGTAGACAAAACAACATTTCCGCTAGACAATTTGCAGCTCTACTTGTTTGCTTTCTCTCCTTGCTGCCTAAATGCCACAGCAAATCGTCCAATCTTTTTACACAATTTCAAAATCAACGTTTTGCCATGGAGCCTCAAGATCAAACGGCAGTAGTGGGTGCTCGGGTTACTCTGCCCTGCAGGGTCATTAACAAACAGGGTGTCCTGCAGTGGACCAAAGATGATTTTGGCCTGGGTACCTCCAGGGACTTGGCCGGCTTTGAACGTTATGCCATGATAGGCAGTGATGAGGAAGGTGACTATTCACTGGATATATATCCAGTTATGCTGGACGATGATGCCCGCTATCAGTGTCAAGTTAGTCCTGGTCCAGAGGGACAACCGGCCGTAAGATCTACCTTTGCAAAAATTACCGTTCTAGTGCCACCAGAGGCACCGAAAATATCCCAGGGTGATGTTATTCATACCACAGAAGATCGTAAAGTTGACATTGAGTGTGTGTCAGTGGGTGGCAAGCCGGCCGCAGAAATTACTTGGATAGATGGCTTTGGCAACGTTATAACGGATAATATAGAATATACAGTTATACCCTTACCGGATCTTAGAAGATTCACAGCAAAATCAGTGCTAAAACTGACACCCAAAAAGGAACACCATAATACAACTTTTACTTGTCAGGCACAAAATACGGCAGATCGTACCTACCGCTCGGCCAAGATTAGAGTGGAAGTTAAATATGCTCCCAAGGTTAGAGTGAACGTGATAGGAGGTTCTATGGGTAACGGCCGTATACTGGAACATTCCCAAGTCAGGCTGGAGTGTAAGGCCGACGCTAATCCCAGTGATGTACGCTACAAATGGTATATAAATGATGAGCCAATTAGTGGAGGACAAAAAACAGAAATGGTAAATTGTTAAAAAAAATTTTTTAGTCAAAAGGATTCTTAAAATTAATAACTTTTATTTTTCTTCATATATTTTTAGGTCATACGGAATGTAACTAGAAAATTTCATGATGCCATTGTTAAGTGTGAGGTGCAAAACTCTATAGGCAAGAGTGAAGATAGTGAGACTTTGGACATTAGCTGTAAGTATATATAGAAATAGCATGGTTGTGGTAATCATAGTAAATGACTAATTTACATGGCTAAAGATAAATCATATTGTTAACAAATTTATTTCGCTGAAGGGACTGTATTTTTGTCTGACAATATTTTACTATACCGTCAGGATATCAAGGCACAGAGTTACTCTAATATCGTCATATACCCAAGTTAAGCTATTATTGAGATGATATTGATTGTCCCTTCTGGAAAATCCATCCGAGTCGCCGCATATAAAATTCTTGTAGGAATCATTATTTTACTGTAAGAAAATTTGACGACCGCGGTTTATATTGGTAAATGCCGTTGGTAAGTTTAGGTGTACTTATATATTAAATTAGAATTTCTTCCAAGAGTTGAAAGGCTTCACCTAGATAGTACAGTATGTTAACTCAAATTTAGAGTATCCCTCTCAATCTATAAACTTAATATTATTGAACACTTAAGGGCATATTTAAACACAAAGTAGCAAAAATCGATTCCGTCATCTCTTTAGATTACTCCAGAGCTTACCGAAAAGCTGACGTACTGGTTGGGACTCTAACAGAGGTGATAAACATTAAAATTGGCTTAATGAGTTACTAAATAACTAACAAAACATCGTTAAATTCTTATCAAGAATATAATAAAATGGGGATGTCTTAGTTTCGTAAATAGTTTTTTATAGAAGTCCTTAAATTTAAGTAGTAACCAAATGAGAATTATAAATATATAAAATTCTTAGTCATACTTTCATTATGAACGATTAACGTTACTGGAGGAAACTGGAAAATATAATCTAATATAAATATAATCCATTACATTTTTTGAAAACATATCTGTCAAATTGGCTGTCATTTATTCAGTCTATTATTTCAAACTCCCATGGATAGATAAAGCGTTCAACAACACCTGCAGATGATAAAATTGTTTTATCAAATTGGCTCTTCTGTTTAATTTTTTAAAACAACTTCTTTATCGTAACTAGAGAAATACATGAACAATATACAATCCATTATAACTACATTATTACAGAGATCATAATATGATGGACGCAACCATTTTGTATACTTTCACAACCGTAAATTGAGAAGTTTGTAATTGTATTCCTTATCATTTATTGTTTTAGATGGTCCCACCTTTAGGGAAAAACCTCGTTCAATGGAATCTGACATCGGCAGTTTGGTAACCCTGACTTGTGAAGTAGATGGTAATCCTACACCAGATATTGTTTGGATACAACATCCCATTGATAGAGTAAGTATTTGAAATTTGTAACAGAAAACTAATTCATTTGATACGATAGCTTTGAATAAAAATGTTGCAGTCCGTATTTTAGTTTTGGAAACAATTTTACCAATTTCTGGCGTTAATATTTATCTCTCTCTGTCTCTTTCTTTCTTTAAAGGTGGTTGGGTCCAGTCCCAACTTAACTTTCAGTGTTAGTAATGAGACCGCTGGCCGTTATTATTGCAAGGCGAATGTTCCCGGCTACGCTGAGATTTCAGCCGATGCTTATGTTTATCTAAAGGGTTCTCCTACTATTTCTTCGGCCCGTACACAATATGGTTTAATAGGCGACACAGCGCGTATTGAATGTTTTGCCACTTCGGTGCCGCGTGCTCGTCACGTGTCCTGGACCTTTAATGGCCATGAAATCAGCTCCGAACTGGGTCATGATTATTCCGTCTTAGTGGATGCTGTGCCCGGTGGTGTGAAATCGACCTTAATTATACGTGACAGCCAATCTTATCATTATGGCAAATACAATTGTACCGTGGTGAATGACTATGGCAACGATGTGGCGGAAATAAATTTGCAGGCGCAGAGTAAGTTTTAAACATAGACAATTATTTATATTTTAAAGCAACATTAAAAGAATACACGTAAAGCAAAAAGAAAGAAAATATTTGTATTATTTTACTAATTTACATTTCGTTTCTATTGTTTTTTTCCATCTGCTACAGAAAGTGTTCCTCTGCTAATGACCATCGTAGGTGGCATTTCAGCTGTTGCGCTTTTAATGATCATCAGCATACTCGTGGTGGTGTATTTTAAATGTAAGAAACGTTCCAAACTTCCTCCGGCCGATGTTATAAGCGAACACCAAATAACCAAAAATGGCGGAGTGGGTTCATGTAAAATGGAACCTGGTGATCGCACCTCTAATTACAGTGATCTTAAGGTTGATATATCGGGTGGTTACGTACCTTATGGCGATTATACAACACACTACAGTCCACCACCTCAATATTTAACCACCTGCTCGACAAAGTCAAATGGTAGTTCGACCATTATACAAAATAATCATCAAAATCATATACAACAACAACTGCAACAACAACAGCAGCAGCATCAGCAGCAGCATCAGCAACAGCAACAAAGTCTGCCTATGACCTTTCTGTCATCGAATGGCGGTGGTAGTTTAACTGGCAGCATTATAGGTTCCAGGGAAATACGCCAGGAAAATGGCCTTCCCAGTTTGCAATCAACTACAGCATCCGTCGTGAGCTCATCACCAAACGGCAGTTGCAGTAATCAGAGTACTGCCACGCATGTGGTTACTGCCACACCAGCTTCAGCGGTAGATCCACGTTTCAGTGCTATTTATGGCAATCCTTATTTAAGATCATCGAATTCCTCTCTACTGCCACCACCAACAGCTGTTTAAGGTAAAAATTTTAATTATTTTATAAAATTAATTAATTAGACAAAAAAATTAATATTTCAAAATACTATCGAGAATAATTATAATTAAAAGAAAGACTGAAATTGTAAATAATACTTAAACTGGCATTATATTTAATGAAAATTCACCACGTGGTGAATTTAACTAAATTCAAGAAAGTCATACTGTTAGACAAACTAAACGCAAAATCTAATAAATATTACAAAAAAACTTTGGGAAATAGAATTAAAAATAAATTTTATGATGATCATATGCAGGCTCCTTAAGGAAACCAAATAAATCATAATTAAGTAAATAAGTTGCTGCAAAGAAAAATTATATAAATAAAACTCACCTCATTAAATTGAAGCGCAGTAAAATAAAAAAAAGAAAAATTTAAATTTTTAAAGCACAACTTTTACTTTTCGGACTGTCAGTTACACTATATGTTTTTAGTTCATTTAATTCTTATAATTTAGCCGTGAGTCCATTATCCTTTCACTCGTATTATGCTAATAAATGCATTGTTTTTAAACAGTTTATTAAAAAATTTTTTACACTGAGGTAGTTTTTATGGAAATATCAAGCTTTATTAATTGTGCACCCTTTCGTCTGAGGTTTTTTGTCTTTTAATTGTGACTTGAGGAATTCTGTAAGGATCTTTAATTTCGGAAATTCCTTGATATTTCATTATGAAACTTTACCAAGACATTATTTCAGAGTTTCTTTAAGAAGCCATTTAATATCAATATATTCGCCAAAAAATTTCCCAAGGTCTCTGCTGTTATGAAAAAGCCAATTCTAATAACAAGAAGAGACTTAACGAACAAAAGCATTTAAGGAATAAATCTTATAAAAGTTTTCAATTAATCGAATCAGTCCAATATAGAAAACGAGCAATTGAACACTGCTTTAATGTGTGTATGTATGTATATTCAAAGCCCTTTAAAAGTATCTATGTACGTATTACAATTTTCAAATTTATTATGCATTAGTTTTCTTTGAAACTCTTAAAAAGCAGAAATTTTCATACACATACTCGTACACATGTACGAGTATATAAGTACATATAAATGTATGTGTGTGTGAAAAGATTTTACTATTAGTATAGAAATAACTTCTCAAATATATGTATGTATGTGCATTTAACTTTATATTCAACGTTAGTTTTAATTAAAAAAAATGTAACAAGCAGGAAATTCTTTAGTAGCCTATTGTAGGCGCGCGTCAAAGTGATATGGTAACTTAGTTTTCTAATTTTTTGGTTTTATTACTTGAACTATATTAATGTTATGAACGATCGTTTTTGTCTGGATTTGAGACAAAATAAATAAGTTGCCTTATCGCTTTGGCGTTTAGCTTGTAATAATTCTTTTCTATTAGTTCTAGTATAAAAGCCAAAGTACCTGATAGATTTTAAGTACAACAATAGCTTAAGTTAGTAATGCCTCAAGCAAATTTGTTTTAGTTTTATAGCAAACTATTAATAAATGAAACGAACGAAGTCCCAAAAGATTTAATTATAAATATTGTAAATTTTATGTAAAATGTTTGAATCTAAAAATTAGTAATGAATAATTCTACATGCTTTACTAACGAATCTAAATGAAGCATATTATGCAAATTACCTTGAATGTAGTGTCTTACAAGCGAAAGAAATAAAAAATAAACTAAATCTTAATATTAAGGTCATAATTGTGCTTTTGTGTACAAATAAAAAATTAATCAGTAAAAATATTTCAAGAAAAAAATAATAAACAAAAAAAGCTTGCTATTTAATAGTATTTATTATAAATTGATTAAAAGTATTTACCAAACGATTTTTTTTAAACATAAATGTAATTGGTTTTTTGAAGTTTTTGGAAAAAATATTTTATTAACTTATTTACCCATAATTAATTTTTTTTTCTCAAATGAGTGAACACACCTTATATTAGTTACACAACTTTGCCTGATAGTCTTCTTCCATGGTAAGTAGCACAAAAATAAATTAACGATGACATTTTGTATTAAAATTATTAAAAAGAAACTCCTCTAAACATTTATAAAGTTACATCTACAGTGGGTTTTGATTATAACGAACTGTATGGGACATACATTTATTTCCAAAATTTTTTTTTATGTTTGCAATAATTTTAAATATCTGTTTACAAATTTCACAGAATTTATGTTAAATATTTTTGATTTTTTTGTCAAATAGTGGTAAATAATTATTTTGACGCAACAATTTTGCAACTTTCTTTTTTTTCGTTATAAACATAAAAACGTACAATTATTTTTGTATTGGGCACTTAAGTATAGTTCCTTAAAAGCGAAAAATCGCCATCACCGAAGTTGCACAAATTCTTGGGATCGGGGAAGCTGTCCGTTGTACTCTATAATTCGTTATAGCCAGCATTTTTTGTAATCCAACACCACTGTAATCGATTAAAGACAATTTCAACCATTCCTCTTCCAATGCACTGAAAGTAATTTGAATGTATTTCTCTTACATTAATCTCTAGTAATATTTAGTTGATAGTATATCTTGTGAAATGAAATTGTGTTTCATATATTATGACAACCGCACATTAACAGAACATACTTGCATTTGGAATTGCCAAAATATTTTTTTTTTTTTTTTTTTTGTAAAACGAAAAGTCCTTCCTCAAATTCTCCGTGATCTTCGGCTCACCATTTGAGTTTGATTTCTTTAATAACTTGATTAATTATACTCCGATCTTGAGGATATTTTTATAATGAACAATATTCAAGCCAATGTGTCTGTCTTTCTCCGCCGAGCTGGTCCCTTATAATTTAGACCATTGGAGGCAAGTGGATTGGGATGGTATTCAAGTTTATTTACATGTGTTGTCACATATTTTGAAAACTCAATTTTTTGGAACCTCTAGTTCATTATTATGAATGCGTAAGTTATTTATATATAAGGGAGAGGTACCGAGGATTTTATATTGTCTTATTTGAATTTTTTCTTCATTAAATACCGAGATCATGCCCCATAATTGAATTCAATTATTATCATATTACTTTTAAGAGCGATACAACTCGAAGAAGTTTGCCATCTTGGCTTAATTTTTAATTTTTGCGAATAAGCCAATCATTTTTTAATTAGTTTTACTTAAATTCATGTTCTTCAGGATTGTAAGAGAGCCTTAAAAAAAAGCTCGTGATGTGAAAATTCCAAAAAAGTCGAACAGGAAATTCTCAAGGTGGACATAAGTTTTCGTGATTAATTTTGTACACTACCATTAGGCAGCGTAAATTAGCGTAGAGCAACCATTAACGAAATTTTAACAGAAAATCCTATTTCTTTCAATACCCCCACCAAAAAAAAATTAACTCCGCCAGTGAATGTAAGTTTGCGTATGAGTACCATGGGAATCAGCATTTCGTCTCTTCTTTACTTATTATGATCATCTACAAACGTGATCTCATTGCTAATTGAAAACCATCAGATTTTGAGATGTATACAGTGGAACGCAAAATTTTTGATCTGTCAATACTAGATATTTTTATGTGTGCGTGAGTGTGTGTGTTTCTATATAAAAAGGAAATATGTTGCAACGTATGCAAAAATCAATAATTAAAAATGAATCCCAAATTCTATCAAAAAATAAGTGCACCTGTGCTAATAAGAATACATTTTAAATATATTTTGAATTTTATATGGCTCCCACTTTTAAAATACACTGAAAGCAAAGTTGTATAGCTAAACTTTAACTTTAAACTCATTTTATATTTTATTATTTACTCTACAATATTTTCTTCAATAATTCTACAATAATTTTTCATTATATACTATAATTTGCATTTTTTTAAAAAATTAAATAAATAAAATGACATATTCAATGAAGAAAGATACCCAGTGAGATTCGGCTTAGAACCGTTAATCGATTTTCCAGCGATATCGGTATCCTTCTTCATTTCCGGTCACATAAATGCAAACTTCAGAAGTAATAAAAAATAAATTATAATAATTTAAATTGTATATTTTTATAATATTTGGCATGAATTTATTGTATAAAAAATAGTTGTAAATTTATATTAAAAAATAAAAATAATTTATTAGATTTAAGAAAATGTCGAATCCAAATATATATTTGCTTGATTTAAAGAAATAAATGCTGGCAATTTTGTTGATAAGTAAATGATTTTTTTATTATTAAATAAAAATATTTAAATGAAAAAAAAAAAAAAATAATAATAATAAAATTTGTTTTATTTAAAGACTACATGCAGGGATGGTGAAAGGTAATAGTTTGATGGACAAATTCAATTATGTTTCGCTGTTGGCAGAAATCGCAGTATATTGATACAGCGATTATTGAATCGTGCAAAGCATTAAAGGGAAAAGTTTACGAAAATTGACCGCACCGACTCAGCGAGTGAAATAAACAAAGAAAATAGTCTAATCAGTTTTCGAACTGTTCATTCGCTGTCTAATAAAATTAAAAATGGAAAAAATTTATATTTTGTTGTGGGTTGAGCCAGTCTATACGGCTGCTTATTGTTGGTCTTACTGCCAGCTCATCCAGCCAAGCTTTCCATCTCTCACCCATTTTCCATTATATTATGTTTATATTTTTCTAATTCTTATTTTTCCTCTTAGGTTTTTTATATAAGCGCGCTCTATATTAGAGGCTTTGCAAAATTGAAACGTGAGTTAACTGGCCGGTTGGCATTAGCACCAACGAAATTCACGCACTGCAAGATATTACGAATTTTTGGAAAATTAATTTTGCGGATAGATATCTCGAATAATTTTAATCAAATGTATAATTTACTTCACTAATGCCAAAATAAATTATTTAACTAATAACGAAAAAATCACACGTTTCGTACTTGTTTCTTTTTATTCTTACAAATGTTCATAGAGAGAAAAATCATATAAATTCTACTTCAAACTCACCCTCATCGTTACTAATGAATCTATTCCAGAATCTAGCATAAGGCGAAAAACTCCATCGCAAAACTAGATTCTGTATCCCCGGGACGTTACATAAAATTTGCCAGTCTGGCAGTTCTGTTGTATGCTTTAATAGGCAATTATTTTAAAGAAATATAGCATACTTTTAGACATATGGTTTGAATATTTTCTCACAGTGTCATGATCATATGGTAATTAGCGTTGCCGTTTTAGTTATATTTAAACAACATTGGTTAAAATTTTCTTCCTTAACAGCTAGAAAAACCGCCTAAAATGGAGGGGAATTTCTAAAGCAAAAAATAAAAGAGATACAAAACCACAATAAAGATTTAACTAACAAAAACAAAAAAAAAAAAAAAATAAAATAAAAAATATGCTTCTTGTTTGTAACAGCGAAATTCAGGAGAAAATTACAGAACTTAATCAATAGCTTCCAAAATTTCTCATATTGAAGGGGATGCAAAATTCCTAATAATAATTCATTAAAAAAAAAAAATATTAAACATATTAGAGTACCAAATTTGGTTAAAAAATAGCTACATTTCGAATAAAACACATATGTTCTTAAGCCGACGCCCGATCGAAAAAGTGAAAAATGCAACCAATAATTCTATCTTAAAAACAACACATTAATTACATATATACTTTCCTTTGAGTTCTCCTTTTCCTCTTTCGTCAAATTCGGTTTGTCAGCAAAACGATTTCAGTTATGTGGCAACGATGATGGTAGTGCTTTCTACATCACACACAATGTTGCCGTTTTAGTAATACATGTGTAGCAAAAATTGATTACTTCCTTCTCCAAAATAGTCCGTAAACAGAACAAAGGTTTAGTTCACCAAACCATAACTAAAAAATATAAATATCGTTATCAATAGCAATACCTAAAAAATATTTTAAGCTTCATAAGGAGCAAACCTGTGAAATAGCTACAACTATAGAAAATTTCCAAGTCAAAGCTGTAGCCAATGATCGTTCCAAATATTGGATACCTAATATTTTTGGTTGCGGCAACACTGACGGAACAACTCAGAGCTGCTAGACATTTTTTCCTAAAAATCGTGAAATTAGAAAAATAAAATCGTCAAGAGTATTGAAAAAATTTTAATAAAATGTTCCTTAAGATATCAACTGTTTTATAAGAAAAACAATAATATTATTTGATAGAAAAAAAACAATTTCTTATTCTTTTGGATATAAATCGGTATCTCGTGAATCGCTCAAAGCAAATTTTAATACAATTTCGAGCAGCCTGTGAGGTTTTCAATCTGCATATTAGCGATGAACCTCTTAGCAATCATTGCTGCAAAGAATTAACGTTTTGATAACGGATAATCTGCACCAGAAAATGTTTGCAAAACTCTACAAGAGGCACATTGCTCTTGGTGATATCAAAAGGCCGGTTTCACGAATATTTAATATATGGTGAGTACCGTGCAGCTACTGTGCCTATTTTTGTGATCATATGACAAAAATTTTCAATTATATTTGAAATTAATTTTTGGGCTTACTTGAGAATTTTTAACTGCAGTTAATTTTTTTTTTCACAAAATCCTGTTTCAAATAAACCCTATATTAATACAGGGTACAAGAACTAAATGGCAGCGTTTTTGGTAACCACATCTAAAATGCCTGCGGAGAAGTGTTTTAATTTTGCCATGCGTGAGAGAGCGTGAGCATATTTGAGTTTAAAAAAAAATTTCTGAGAGAACGTGATAAATGATAATTAAAGAGGAAGTCTTCCGAAGATCTAAGCCATAAATATAATTACTTTTAACTTTATAAACGCAGTGGTTTTTTCGAAACTTGGAAGACCGAAAATGTAATCTGAGTCTGTATATTCATTTGAAAGAGAGATATAGTTATCAAAAATTTTCTAAAACAATTATCTTTATCTAAATAACGATGAATATTTTCAAGGTATTCAAGTCTAATCAGTTGTAACGACCATCGTAAATTTGTATTTAAGTCAGTTAATTGGCTTGTAAGATATGAAATTATTTCGAAAACAGTATTCTTTTTCCCCAAGCTGTAGCGGAAAATTTTAAGGAATCTCCTGCAAGGCCTACCATATATTTTTTAATAGTAAAAATTAATATTTTTTGATATTCCTTCCTTAATAAATCATAAAAAATATAACATGAATTAAAAAATGTGTCGTAGCACTGTTAATACCCATAATGTAGATTTTTTTTGTAATATTCTGTGCAATTTAAAAAACTCCCAATGCCATCTCTGTACCATGATAATCTTTAGTTGTTTACTTATCTTTACTGGAATGACGAGTGTTTTTTATTTCTGTAGTGCAACAAAGTGGGGCGAGCATTCTCAATAAAAATATTTTCATATTATGGCAAAACAATTAATAGGAAAATTAGCACTTGTAACTGGTAAGTTTAATGTTATTTAATAATTATACTTAATAATATTAATTAAAGCAGAACAATTTAGGAGCTGGCTCTGGCATTGGTCGCAGCACATGCCGTGTGTTGAATGGTTACGGTGCCGAAGTAATAGCAGCTGATCGCAATTTGAAAGCAGCTGAAGACACGGCCAAACTATTGGGTTGTGGTGAGTTCAGTTACTCAACATTAATTGTTTAGTGTGTGCCTCCTCAAACTATGCTTTAATTTCATTGTAATTTGAATCCATAGATGTTCATCCATTGCAAATTGATGTTTCTTCATATGACAGCGTTTTTAAAGCCGTTAACCATACCTGCGAACAATTCAAACGTGCCCCATCTGTGGTGGTAAATTGTGCTGGCATTACACGAGATGGCTATTTGTTAAAAATGCCTGTACACGATTATGATGATGTGTACGGTGTGAATCTTAGAGGCACATTTTTGGTGACACAACAATTTGCCAAGGCAATGATTGAACACGAGGTTAAGGATGGCAGTATCGTTAATATATCGAGCATTGTGTCCAAAATGAATAATGTTGGCCAAGCAAACTATGCAGCCACCAAGGCCGGTGTTATTTCCTTTACTGAGGTGGCTTCAAAGGAATTTGGCAAGTTTGGCATACGGGTTAATGTCATCTTGCCTGGTTACATTAACACGCCGATGGTAGAGGTGGTGCCTGATAAAATTAAGGAACAAATCGTTTTACGTTGTCCAATGGGTCGTATGGGTGAGCCAGATGAAGTTGCCGAAGTAATAGCTTTTTTAGCATCCGACAAGTCATCGTATGTTAATGGCGCTGCCATCGAAGTAACAGGTGGCCTTAAATGAGAAGTTACTAATGATGAAGATAATGATGATAATGAATATCATAATTCTGGCAATGCTCTATGAATTTAATGTGTGTAAATAAAGCTTGAGGTTTTATTTGACAAAAGAGAAAACAAAATGGTATTCACTATTTGTTGAATTTATAAAATTTCTTTGTGAAATAATTTATAAATTATAAAAGTTATATTGCACCCAATCCTGCTTATATGTAAGTATGTATGCATATACATATATTTATATGTATACAGATATAAAAAAATCATATTAAATTGATTTAGCAAAATCAATACGCCTACGAAATCGCATGATTTCGTAGAAGCCCAAAAATTTTATGTACTAAATTTATTTTATAATTTTTTGGATATTAAAGCTAAAGATAAAAATAGAGGAATACATTCCTTCATTAAAGTCAAATATTACAATAAAAATTCATTATTCTACACGTCTCTTCCACTAGGCAATTTTAACTACAGTAGTAACTCGATTCTTGCACATACTTGATACTTGCACCTCGATTCTTGCAACATAGAAATATTTTTCCTTACACACTGATGCTAAAGAAACCAGTGACGTGGTACTCAATATGAAGCAAGTCACATCGGAGGAGATTATATGTATCAGCGTTCAATATTTGCTTAGAATGGGCGGAGCAAAACAATGCTTCATTAGACGATATTATGATGCTCCAGAGACTAAGAAGCAGTGTAGTACTGAACAAGCGACTTTGTACAAAACAAACAAAACTTTCAAATTTCTTTAATTCCACATATAATATGTATCTACTGTTATACGAATTCGTAGAACTCAAGTGTTTTGAATTGAAATATTAAACTTAGATTCTAAACAGACGTATGTGCTTTTTATGTTGTATTAAAACTCGGTATTTGCGACAACCTCGAAACTTGCACCGAGCCCGGTTTTTATTACGTGCAAGAATCGAGTTTCTACTGTACTTATGTTGTAGTTCAGCTGAGATATATGCCACATCGTATCTGCCAGAACTGATATCGACCACTTCAAATATTTTTGGATCAGAACTCTGAAGGAATTCATATACGATTCTGACCTTTCTGTCGACGACTCTGCCAGAAATCTTATAGCCGTCGGACTACATATTACTTTTATATGTATTTGTCTATTTTATTTATAAATCTTTTGTTAAAATAATCACTATTTATTGTATCCTTTCTTTACAATCAACAATATGACAGTTGATATGTCAAAAGCTTTGGTTTACATATTTATCTGCAATTATTTTTCTTTATTACAGATGATGCAATATGGTGTAAATTGCAAATGTGTTTATTTTGTTGCATTGCAAAAAAAGGATGCATTTTTGCAGACTTTGCATCCTTTGCACAGTTTGTTTGCATTACCAATCGTGAGTGCTCTTTGTAGTTCTTAAGTTGTAGTAAAAAAAATTAAAGGTTTTATATTTTTAAGCATTTTGCTTTACTATTGGATCTTTATTGATTAAAATTACTATTAGTACAGGAGCGATTTCTAATAAAAAAAATTTATTTGCCACTAGTTATCGGATACATCCTTGTACATTTCCAGGAACTGCATACAACAACGAATATGGGACCTGCGCTTTTTTCAGGTTGATTAATGAAAAAAAAACACATTTTAGTATTTACCTTTATGAATAAATACTCTTCACCTTTGACATTTCATGTCACTTTAATACAAAATTAATTAATATTTTATAATTATAAAATTAATATGTAATTTGCTTCTTAGTAATTTTATTTTTATTATTTATTAAACGAAAGCTCAAGTAATTTATTTTGCTAGTATAATTATTATAACCGGAAGTACATATCGCTCACTTGCTGCCAACAAAAAGCTTTAATACTAAAACTAATTGTCACATCTTTTTCCATAATGCGCACTCAGCTTTTGAGAGGAGAATATTAATGGCGTTTTCTTTTTTTTAAAAAAAGTGTAACATTTAGTTGATCAATTTATCAATAAAAATAACTTATCGGTTTAAATGAAAAGCTCTAACAGCAGTATTGCTTGCAGTTTCCTTATAAGTGTGGACTTATTAAATAGAAAAAAAATTAAATTTTTTCATTAAATTGTACGCTCTTTTAGAAACGAATGACCCATTAATTTATTTTGCTTCGACTTGTGAGTAAATTTAAAATTATACATATTTTTTCTTAAAAAAAAAAAATTAAAAAAAATTTATTTCCGAGTTAAAACGTTCTTGCAGCAAATGAGCGATATATTTATATTATGAAAACTATGTTGACTATACTTTAAATTTCTCTCCGTTAAAATATGTGTATATGCTATGAAATTTAACTACTTATGAAGCGACGACGTTTAGTTTTATTCTTATTGGGGCGTCTACGGTTCTTACGTCTTATGATCACACGACGTTTGGAAGGACGAGATTTTTTGCTTCTGTTTAAAACAACACGCTGGCCATTTTTAAAGTAGCTGCGATATTTGGCTGGTATGCGAACACTAATGATTTGACCTCGTTTGTTATCACGAAGACGCAAATTTATACGAGCGGGAGAACGATTTGCTTTGGCAGTGGAGGAAGTGTCCTTGATTCCTTCATCTGCAATCACGTACTCATTGGCGGTCAGAGCAGCAGCCAAGGATTGTTCATCAATGAGGGCGACTTCCTCACCGCCTTCATCGCCATCTTCATCGCCGGTTTCATCGTCATTGTCACCGTTTGAATCACGACCATACCATTGAGCACGAATAATGCGATTCGTTGAATCTGCTGTATTCGAAGGATTTGCTGGACTCCCTGGAATCGCTAAACTTGGTGGATTTGCTGGATCTGCGGTGCCGGTATCTGTTGCAGTTGGTTCATTCGTCACTGTCCCGGTAGCCACAGGGTCTGTATTCGTATTTGTTGTAGTAGTGAGAGTTGGTGTTGTGATTGTGTCAGTAGTAGTTGTTGGTGTATTACCTCCGGTTATAATGATGGGTATAATTGGTGGATTTGGTTTTTGGCCAAACACTTTGTTAAAAAAGAATTTTTTCATAAACAAACGACCGCTGGATGTACTACCCTTTTTACTCGCATCGATTAATTTGATTTCTTTATCCCTGTGATCTATTAGCTGATCATCAAAGTCATGATAACGAAAGGCTTAAAAAATTCAATCAGGTTAATAACATTCTATTGCAAAGGACATTCTGTGAGACTTACCTTTTGCTGGCTTGGGCTCTGGCATGGCCTTGATCTCCACAACAAGTGCTGCCAGCAAAGCAAATGTTAAAGTTAACAATTTCATTATGGGAACTACTATTAAAACAAACAAAAAAAAGTACTTTTCTTGTGACTGCTGTGAGAGCAAATCAATTTCTAACAATCATCAAGCTCTAATCAAAGGTTTATATACTTTAGCAAATTGTTGGTATAACAATTCATATTCGCCATTTATTTACTTTGATGTTACGGTTAGTGAGAAAATGTTTGTGTTCAAGTACTTAGAAAATATTAGAATCCAAAGCCTCATTTAAACCGCTTGAAGCCATTTTCAACGCAATAGGAAAGAGTCATAAAGAATTAGAAATTTCTTTTAAATCATCATCATCATCATCATCGACATGATAATTTCACACAAATCATTCATGCTGGAGTGTCCAGTTCTTTTTGTACCTTTTGATATAATTTCGCTTTGCTGACTGACCACAAACAATACAAAAGTAAATAAGTTTTCAGTTTGATTTAGAAAAATTTAATTGTCAGAAAAAATTTTTTCAACACGAAATTGGGTTGAGCTTCAAATAATTATAAAAACAAAAATTGCAAAAAAGTTTCATGATATAAATTTAATGTAATTCGAATAGTCTAGAATATAATGAAATATAAGGAGAGGCAAACCGCAGAACAAATTTCATCCCTCCCACAATGTTTTCACTCCTATAGAATTTCTAATCTAATTTCAAACGACTTCATAACGACTTTATGAAATTTATTGCGTGAAACTTTTTTGCTAATAATTTTGCCCAATTGAAAGGCAATTGGGGGGGAAAAAAAGAAACTCGCTAAAGATTATTCGCAACCTGCTGACTTTTAAAACTTCCAAGCAATTTTGCTTTCTTTACTAATCAAAAGGAAATTGCATGCCATAAATTTCTTAAAAAAGTTTAATCTGAGACTACATTTGTACTAAGACTTTTCATAACATTTATTTCATGAAACTTTTTTTATTTGTCAACATACAGTGCGGTAAAAAAGGTAGAAAATCTGATTGGTGTTAAACTCTTTCTATATACTTTTTTGAAAGGTTGGGTTATGTTAAGGACATGCTGAAGTTGGCAGGAGTCGAAGTCCACAAAGATTTTTGTTAGAGTTTTAATTCCATTTGATTATCACTTCAAAAACGACAAATAAAAGAAGTTGCATGCAAAAAAGTGATCGTATACATCTTATCCAGGGAAGGAGTTCTATGATGGAGCTTCGTGCATAATATGAAATGTAGGACATGAAATATCGTCGTTCTATTCTATTTGGTTACAATAAATTAAAAAGTTGCATGTAACAATTTTTATGCATTCACTAAAAATTGTTTTCCAGAATTTTATTGTATGATACTTTTTTTATTTTTCTATACAATGGATTGGGAACGAAACGTGGTACAGAAACAAGCGGGACACACAACTTTAGATGGTTCTCGATATTTTTATCTATTTCTTATTATTCACCACTTCTATTTGTCCGCCAAAAAAAGTGACGGGCAATAAGTTTTAAAACGAACGAATATTCAAGGAATTCTTTCCATGAAAAATAATTTTTCTAATAAAAAGGATATGATGTAAAAAAACTGGCAGGACATGTAACTATAGAGGACTCATGCCACTTTTTATATTCCATTTGATCTACCTCGTTTTATGCCACCTATAAAAAAGCTTGCAGGCAATAAATTGCATGGCAAAAGTCGAATCGTAAACTGGATTTACCCGATGAAATTTTTGAAGGAATCTCTTGCATGAAAATTTTCTTTCTAATCCGAAGAAAGTAAAACAGGCACATAACTATAGATCTATTGTGCCAGTATTTATATTCCATTTGATCCATCATCGTCCACGTAAAAGTTGCATGCAACAGATTTCATGATAAAAGTCATTGTGTCAAGCAAGGGCAGGATTAATACGATTAAATTTTTCAAAGGAAGTTCTTACAGTTTCTTGGGGCTAAAGCCACAACAAACAAAACATTTTTGAAAAACTTTAATGGTTTTAAGGATTAGTTGGGGAGAATATACCAAAATAATAAATTTTCAATAGGAAATTCTTAAATACATGGATATTTTTTTTCTATTGCGAGGAATGCGGAATAAAGTGTTACGCAGAAACCAGAAGGATTAGAAATTTAAAAGGTTCTTGATAATTTTCTTATTAATTTTTTTCAGTTTGGTGCAATGTGCCTTGTATTGGCAACCAAAAAAAGTTTCTTGCAACAAATTTTCTGGAAAAAGTGATTCTGTAATTATAATTAAAAACGCATTAATTTGAAAAAAATAAACACATTTTTTTGGACTTTTATTTATTCATTTATTAAGGGTTTCTACTGTCAATTCTTAATAAATATCACTTTGACGCGCATCAACTTCTTGAGGAAGATATCCGATTCGAACTGTAAGTGGTTTCTTATTGTGTGGGCGAAGTTGGTTTTGAATATGTTTGATAATTTTGTTCTGGTTTCGGAGTTTCTTGATTTGGTCAGCTTGGCGACGAAGTTGGATTTGGCATTTTCTCAATTGGCGATAACGATAAACATTTATTTGTTGTTGTCTACGACGATTATTCTGTTTATTTGGTTTGCTTTGCTTGTTGAGTTGTCTTGAAAATTGTAACTGACGCTGCAGTTTGTTACCCTGAGAAGAAATGAAGCGACCTTTATATAAGTCCGAATCGTCCAAGTCATGAATATCGTTGAATTCATCATCATCGTTGTCATGATATACTTCAAATAGCTTAAATGATCTTACGCCTGCTGGGCCAGCAGCGCCAATAGTAGGAGTGGAAGTAGGAGTGCCTATGTCAGGAAGGGCAGCTGGTGCAGGTGGTGCGGGTGGTGCAGCTGGTGCAGGTGGTGCAGCTGGTTTAGGTGGCGCTGGTTTAGGTGGTGCTGGTGCAGGTGCCGTAGGAGTATTTGTGGGAGTGTCTATTAAAGTAGGATCCAAAGTGTCTGTTGTAGGGAGCTGAGTGTTGGTTGTGGTAGTCAAGTCTGGCAAATCAGGCGATGTAGGACCCGTAGGTATTGTAATAATAGTTATAGGCGGCAAGGTAGTAGTTTTTGGATGCTTTATATGCGCCAAGGCAGCAAATTTATCAAATATATGATGTATAGCGCCAACATATCCTAAAATATTGAAACAAAAATTAATAAATTAAAAATTTAAGAATTGATGCGATCAAGGAAAAAACAAAATTTTTTTAATGAGATGTCGACCAGCAATTATTTTCTTGGCTGTATTTTACCTGTTGATTGCAACATGACTGCTGTTACACAAATGAAAATAAAATAGGCCTTTGATGCAGCCATATTTTTAAATTTTTATATTTTGTGGATTCTTGATCGTTTCTTTTTTTTATTGTAAATAAAAAAACAGACTGTTTAATATTTTCAGCTTCACCTGGAAGGCTGAGTAGATCAATGATTCCATATCAGCCAGTCAACCATATTTATATGCTGCAAATTTTTGTAAAATTTCATACATTTCTCCCAAAAAATTCTTGAAAGATTGTTGGGTTTATGAATTGTAAAAGTTATTAATAATTCATTTTACATAAACAATACAGCAGACTTGATGATTTGAATAATTAATCGCACCTGCTAATCCATATTTTAGGCTTATCGGCCATTTGCTTTATCTTTATGTATTTGCCAGATGAACAATTTTGAATTAATTTTACACACACGCAAAATGTTTCTAGGCTACGATTTAATTAATTTTGCTTAAAATATTCAAGCAGGGTTGAAGATAAAGAGTTTAAAAAAATTATTACAATTATGACAGATCATCAAATCGTCAATATTTAAATTTTTATTTGAATGGGTCTTAAGCAAGTACTAGAAAATGGGTTTAAATAAAAGATGGTGTCGTGAGTAAAATTTTAATGCAAAAAGAAAAAGTTATAAAAAAATAAATATTATTACCAAACAGATTTCCAACTTATTATTCTTAAGATTTTTCACTCAAATCTGACCGACCTAGAAAACATATTTATACAAATTGAATTACGGCCAGTTGCCACAAAATGTACAGAGCCACACCCCTGTGTGCTACGCTAAAAAAAAATATATTTTTATAGGTACTGCCATATACATATTTCTTAATTGATAATAGCATATTATTACTATCCCTCTTCCGATTCCATCAGTTCTTTCCCAACTATTCATTTTAGGTTTTTAAATGTTCCACACATAATTTGATGACCTTAAGGCGTTTCCTTTTCTGAAAAAAAGTGTAAAAGTGTGCTGGTCAGTTTATAAAAAAATCCATTTATCATTTTAATGAAAAAATTTAACTCCCTTAGAAGATTACGTGCTCCTTTCTAATCAGTTTGTGCTAAATCTTTATCCTTAAAAGGACTTAAAATGTTAGCCCATCAGTTTTGTATGGATATGGAATATAGAATGATTAATAATTAATTTGTGCGTGGGCATACGTTTCCTCCCTTCTATACCTCCAGAAATTTGTTTTAAATTGCCGCTGGCCTTCTGAGTATCCTACGTCATATTTAGGAAGTCTAACTATTGCAGTTCTCCAAATTTAGGATAATTAATAAATACGAGTACTTTTCTTAATGTCCAGGCTTTTGCTTAAAAACGCATTTTATGCACCAAGTAAACTACATAAGACTTAGACAGTCCTGCTTTTGCAGCTCTCCAAATATGGCACAGATAATAATTGCTCCATTTAAGGGATACACTTCTCCCCCCCACCTTAAGTCTCCAGGCTTTTGCTTGAAAACGTCTTTTTTTCTTCTCTTAGTAATAGTTATCCAGGTATGTATAGGAATATTAATAATTACTTTCTACGGGAGGTGCCCTTGTCCTCGCATTGTAAAAATTTATATAAAAATAAAATCTAAACTGAACTAAAAACAAAAAATTATAAAACTATTTAAATTTTCCAGTTACTAAGACGGTTTCAAACTTTCGAAACGATCGGCCTTGCCACTTGGAGCTAAAAAAAAAAAACAAAAACAAACACACAGATTTAATGACGTTTATAAAGTAATATTTATATTCTATATGATTCTATTTTCCTTTCCACTTGCATGATATAAAATAAGTTGGAGGGATTATATCGAATAAATAACATATTATAATTATATGCTATCATATTATGATTATTTATTACTTATTAGTTATTAAAATAAGCTTGGAATGCGCGAAACCTTTCGATGCAGTTAAATCCGAGCTAAAGACTTGGGCACATAGAGCCCATTCAACTCTCTGGAATAACGGAACCATGGGAATCGATACAAAAATTCTATGGGGAGATCCAGATAAGAGAAGAACGAGGGAGACTTAGCAAGCCCGAACTAAGTAGAATAATGGAAGTTGTCACAGGGCACTCTCAACTACGGGCACATCTTAAACGCATAGGAATAGCGGGAGGAGATGAATGTAGAGCATGTGGGGAGGAGAGCGAAACATTGGAACACTATTTGTGCCAATGCCCTGCCTTCACACAAATAAGGTCCCGATATCTTGGGAGTGACACCTTACCGGATATAACCCGATTACGGGGAATATGCTGGAGGAAATTAAGGGACTTTGTGAGTGACACGGAGTTTCTCTAGACCTTTGGGTCAATATGTTATGGTTAAACCCAAGGGACCGCACAACAAGCCTTCACTGGCTTAAGTGTATGTCGTATGACATGGGGTATAACACCCTTCCAATCAACCTAACCTACCTATTAAAATATTGATATTAAATAATCTTGATCTTTGGGTCTGTTCTTTTTTCATAAAAATCGTATTTAATACAATCCCATGTTTCAATACCCCCGTGAGTATCTTCTTCAGGGAAATTATTGAAGTATGAAATAACAAATTTAAGTTTAAAATAACAAATTAATTTGCTGATTTGATTCATGTATTCAACACAGATATTAAAACCACAAACTATTTTTTGGAACTTATTTTCCCCATTTTAGGAATTTCAGTGTTAAAACACAAAAAAGTTTTAATATATTAATTTTAATATAAATGATGACAACAAATGGGTAAACTATAAAAAAATCGTCAATCGTCAATTTTGGGAAAATTGAGACAGAAACCATTAGAAGCAATTGATGTGATTCAATATTCGAAATACAATTAAGAGTCAAATAGAATAAGCAAATGGCTTGACAAACAAGAAAACTGACATTTGTGCAAAACAGTTGTATAGTCATTGACGGCGTTGTCTTGTTTGACAAGCTGCTGGATGAGCGGTTTCTACAGAACTAACATAAGATTCATTTTCTGACCACCATATTGAGGGTTTGACAAGCCGCTTGTATAGTCTATTGTTAATTTGTTTCAAACAACAAACAACATTTTCCTAGAGTTAGATTATCGTGGAAGATTTAAGTTTTACTTTGCGATTCAAATTGTTGAGTGAAGATCATTTTTATTTGATTAAAATAAAATTAAAAGAAAAAATATCCTGAGGCAACCAAAGAAAATGAAAATAAAAGAGACAATTTCTTTTATAAATTTCAGCAGTGAACTAAAATTTATTTAATTTAATTAATTAATTTAAATTTTCATTGCTGAAATCACTCTTTGAAGTCTTAATGACTGGACGATTTTACATCATAGAAAAGGTATGGTGAAGTTGACCAGATTTATGGATGGGATTTGAACACTGCAGAGACTCTGCAAAGCACTGGTAGATTAGTATCCTTTCCACAAGCCAAACACAAGATTTCCTAGAATTATGCAGAAGAAAAATGTAATTTTTTAGTTTCCAAAATTTTATTTTCTATTTATTAATAATGATTTGGTGAAGAACCAAACGTGATTCAAAATATTTTTTATTTTAAGTATTAATTCTAATTATACGAGTACGTTGATTTCCATTACGTGTAAGAAACTTTCGTACACGGCGTTTATTATTTAGACGGTTGCGATTTATACGACGACGTCTGTGCAGTTGTGGACGGCGACGCTGTTGATTACGACGTTTATTATTGCTGCGGCGTACAATGCGACGACGACTGTAAACAGGTATCTTGGGGCGACGTATTTTTTGCTGCTGCAGTTGCATTAAGTTGTTGCGTCTACGGCGTTTCTGATGTTCAAGTTGCATACGACTCCTCCATTGAGAAGCACGTTCAGGTGCGGCACGACCAGTTTCGGAATTATTTAAGTCGTTATCATCTTTTTCACCAAGGTCTTCATAGTCGTAATATTTATCGATAAATCTGCGTGCCGCAGGAGTCCCATCTTCACCATCCCTAATTTCAGGATCACTAGAGTCAACATCAGTAGGATCTCCTTCACTAGCATCACCATTACCAGGATCAACAGCATTTGCATCAGAATTCGTAGGCTCTCCTGCAGAGGGCTCAGCAGCAGTATCAGGCTCAGAAGCAGTGGGCTCAACAGCGGAAGTAGCTGAAGTGTCAGTATCTGTAGGAGTGTCAATAGCTGTTGTGGGTGCAGAATTCGTAGGCGCTGTTGCTGTAGTTGGGCTAGTAATGGCCGTATTAGTTAAAGTCGTTGTAGTTGTTGGATTTGTCAGTGTTGGTCCGGTTGGTAGTGTCAATATAGTGGTGATAGTTGCTACCGTGGTTGTTGTTGTTATACCCTTCAACGCCTTAAACTTATTGATCAAGGCAGTTGAAAAACGACCTTGCGCAACAACATCTTCATGTCTTCCCACTAACGGATGTCTAATACCTAACAAACGGTGGGCTTTATCATCCTGTCTGGCATCTGAAATAAGCAATAAATAAAAAGTCAAGGAATTGCTTCCAATTTTAAAATTTCTACATCTGTTTAATCTTACCAACTGTCTGCAGGGCTGAGCACAGCAACAGTACAAATGAAAGTCTTAGCAACATCATTGCTCCTTCACTGTACAAAATTAATTTGAAAAATTTTATTAAAATTTCCAAGTTCTAACTAAAACGAATTTGCAAATTCTGCAACAGTTGTTGGTAGCGAACTAATGATTAGAATAGTTCTGTGGCTGTTTTATATAAATTTTTCAATGTTTTAACTAAAATTATTTTAGTGTCACTCCTTTCATGTCACTTTAATTTTAATATTTTTTTTTTGATTGAAATGATTGATTTTCCTCAACGATTTGAGCCATCCATGCAGCTTTTATAATTTCAGCTTTGAAAATGCTAATGAATTCCATCATTTTGCAAAAAATTAATTTTTTTCCAAAAATATAATCGTGTAAAAGTCAATGCTTCGCCAATTTACGGATTTCTAATCATGAAAAATTTGCTAAAGTTTCTGTCAAATAGAGTCCGTTAGATTTTTTTTAATTTTTAATTTTTTAATTATTACTTTTTTTCTTAATTTTTAGTCGAAATCTTCACTAACAAAATCCAACATTTATACGATTCAATTTGTGACCTCTCGGTTGATCATTTCATTCAGAAACTGATAGAGATTGATGGCATGATTAATGATCTTTTTTTTCTTTTAGACTTGGAGAAATTATAAATGTGTATAAATATGTAAATTACATTTTTTCTTAAGAACATAAAATAAATTAAACATAAAATTTTGCTCTATTGAAGAGCGACAGTCACAAAATCAATAGAAATAATTAAAGAGTTTTTCATTTAGTATTATTTACAATTGAAATATAATAAAACATGCAAGCGAATAAGAAACTCTAACAGTGGGCGGGTTTATAGTTAGTGTACTCCAGCGGTGGTCCCATTTTGACCAATATGTGAAAGCAGGGGAAGGGCACCTAATATGCCGACCTCAAATAAAGACTCCCAAAGAGTTTAAAATAAAAGCATTTGCACAATTAAAATTTCTAAAAAGTTCGAAAGCAATAATAATATTATCGTTACATAATGAGATCTTTGACAGCACAATGCAAAATTTAATTAATAGTTTCATCCTGGCACTGGCTAGAAGGATATCATCAGTATTATATTTATTTCGGACTTCTCAGAGTCCACATATGAAGCCGTTTGATTTTTTTTAATTAAAAACTTTGTATTTATCTATTCATTTATTAGAATTTCTTTGAATTATTGCTTTATTTTCACATTTATTTCTTTTAAGAACTTAAAATTTTATTGAAAGGTTAGGTTGATTGGAGGGGTGTGATAGCCCATGTCATACGACATACACTTAATTAACACAGTGAAGGCTTGTTGTGCGCTCCCTTTAATTATAAAACACAAACTGCCAGAGTTCTGCAGCGGGATTCGAACCTGCGACCTTTGCACTACGAGTCTAGTACACTACCTACAAGTCTACGAAGGCCAGTCTGAAAGTTAATATGTTACGGAGTTTTCTTTTTTTAAAGAGAAAAAATGAGTTTATTGTTCTTTAAAAAAGGCAAACTTACTAGAAAAGATCACATAGTCCTGCAAGGAAGTAAAATTTAAATTAAATTTGTCTATAAAATTTTTTACTTCTTTCGGTACAGAAACCTTCCTAAAAAAAAGAAAAGGTATAAGGATATTAATACAAATGGAAAATATTTGAATGCTTTCAATCATGATTTGACTAAAAGGGTACTGATGATTTGGTTAGCGCCAATGAAATGGAGGCATATACCTAGCTAAGCCAACAACAAACAATAGAATATTACAAATGGAAAATATTAAAAAAAAATTAATATAATGTCCTGATAAAATAACTCTACAAATAAAAATTAAAATGTACTAAAAATTTGTTATTGATGCAAGAAAAAACTCTAATGAAATAAGAATACGAGTAGTATGTCTATATAAATTAAATAATTATGGATTGGAAACTGAATTAATATTTTCCAGTTGGATATTAATACAAATGGAAAACATTAAATTAGCTTCAGACCCATAATTATTTATTTACTTTATATAGACATACTACTCGTATTCTTATTTCACTAGAGTTTTTTTTGCAGGTTAGGTTAGGTTAGGTTGATTGGAGGGGTGTGATAGCCCATGTCATGCGACATACACTTAAGCCAGTGAAGGCTTGTTGTGCGCTCCCTTTAATTATCAAACACAACTGCCAGAGTTCTGCGGCAGGATTCGAACCTGGGACCTTCGCACTACGAGTCTAGTACACTACCTACTAGTCTACGAAGGTCAGTTTTTTTTGCATCAATAACAAATTCTTAGTACATTTTAATTTTTATTTGTAGAGTTATTTTATCAGGACATTATATTTTAAATTAAAATTGTTAAGTTTGTTTCATTGCGATATTATGTTCTGTTTTTATTGCCGTTTGATAATATATTTGTTTAATATTTACAAGCATTTAAAAAGAGTCTCTAGCTTAAAAGCAAAGCCCGTAAATTCGTGCAAGGATTTATTTTAAAAGTGGCTTTTGTTGTAATTGAATGCGTTTTCATGGTATATCATGTGCTGATAATCTTTATGATTATCTTTTAAATAACTTTCTTGTAGAATTTTTACTAGTCTTCAAAAACACTTTGCAATGCTTTGGATATGCGCTATGAGCCTGCAAGGATATTCTAGCATTAGATTTTGAAACTACTGCTTTCGATACAATAAACATATATGTATGTAAATAATTTTACATTTCTGGAAAAGCTTCTTTCACCAAAGCACGTTCTTAGGTGACCAGGCTTAGCATGAATTTTGTAAAAGTATCCTTTAAAATTATTACGTCCTTTAAAATGATACAACATCGCCAATATAAAAATTTTAAAGATGAATAATATAATGGAATAGGTATACAAGAAGGATATTTAGTCTATCCCATGAACTAATTCGACGGTGGCCATTTACTTTGAAAGAAGTCCAAATTAATTGAAAAAATGTTTTTAACACATCAATAATGTTTTTATATTTTATTATTCCTTTAAAGTAAATTTAAATACTGTATGCGTTCCTCATAACGCTTGGGCTATAAGAAATATATAAAACGATTATCATATAGAAATTAAAAAAAAAAACAAATTTGTTTTTTAAATAATAAAAAATAAAAAATAAGAAATGTATTTTTTATAAAAAAAACATGACATTTGTGCATAAAAAGTAATTTTTTTCATTTAGAATTGAAGCGATTGAAAATGTTGTGGCATAAAAAATTATTAGTAGACTTCTAAGCTGCAAACTAAAATTTAAAAAGTTGCAAGTACACTAATTAGTGTTTTTTTTTGCAGGAGACGCAAAAAATATAAATTGAAGACAATTTAATTCCCAGTAGCCTCTTGACTTTCGATAATCAAAAAGCTGATTATGAATTTATTTTATATGCGGATTTTTGGATTTTAGGTGACGATATTCATAAATAGAAGTTCTTTAACATTTTTTATCATTGGACTTAAGCGGGCCATGTAAAATTTGAGGGTATTACCAAAATTGTCATTATCTCTTTTCATTGCTGGTATTAAGAAGACAATTGGATCCAACAAAAACAGCCGCAAGAGTTTCATTACCTCTTTTCATTGCTGGTATTAAGAAGACAATTGGATCCAATAAAAACAGCCGCAAGAGTTTGATTTTCTTAATGAAACTTTAATTTATGATGATTGTATAAAATCTTCCTAGCAGCTCCAACCTTGTGGCTCTAATAGCATTCAGACTAGAGTCTACTACAAAATTTGCATGCTGATTCCCAACTACTTTTTCAGCACATGATTTCTAATGGTTTCAAATTTGATTTGTAAAATGTTTTTTCTTTCTCTACCAAATGTATTTTATAAGAAAAATATTAAAAAATTTTTTGTCAATTTTTTTATTTACGAGTATATCTTAAAATCGGATAGTTTCAAAACTAAGTAATACTAAAGGTAAACACGGCGATGATTGACTCTTCGTTTGATGCCATTGTCACCACGTACTCGTATTACACGTACATTCTTGCGTCTCTGGTTATTAAGACGCTTATTTCCACCAATTATAACGATATGAAAACGTTTATTGCCTCCCCTACGCTTTTTGTTATTACGTCGAGCACCCTTGCGGCGACGTTTTATAATAATACGATTGCCACGTGCCTCTGCCACATCATCCGCTGTGCGTTCCATTAAGGCCACAACACCTCCATCTGGTATTGAGTCGATGACAGCTCGTGGTATAAACAAAGCTCGCTTGCCCGTATTTTCATCAATAACAGTTTGGCCTTCGAAATCAATAACCCCATCGGGCACCAAAATGGCACCGGCATTTTGACGGGACACCATCATTTGAGTATTTTTAGCATTTTTATTTAAGGTATAATATTTTCTGAACTTGTTATTCATACCCATAATATTATCAAGCTCAGCGTTGACATCTTCCTCATCAATGTCTTCAACAACTTCTTCCTCAAAAGTATTGTCTGGAGTTTCTGCCTCATCATCATAACCATTTTCATTTTGATCTTCATCATCATCTTCGTTTTGATTAAAAGTTTCTTCGTCGTTGTAATCATCATCACTAAAGCCTTCGTTGTCATTTTCTCCCACAACTTCAAAGTCCTGTATGATGGACTGCGAATGGCTTCTGGGTGCAGTTAAAAGTATATACGGATTGAGACCATGGACACCCTTTTGAATCTGATGTATCATACGTCTCTGGGGTACAGAAATATCTGCAGGGAGAACAATATTAAAATACTTTTATTAGATCTCCTTAAGCACTTACCAGCCAGTGCAACAGCAGCCAGGCATGCCATTACAACTAAAAAACTCAAACTCATTATTTTGTCTAAGCAAAATCCTTTTCAAATGGTCGGATTTTGTAGTTTAACTTTTGTGTATCTTAATTGTCTAGCAGTTGGCAAAGTTCTTTGATGAGTGTAAGAATTTTCAACAGGTCTTTGGCTTTTTATAAGAATTTTATTAAAAGAACTTTTGCGCAAGCGTGACTTAAGACTTGCTAACGGGTGAATATATAATAACCATCAAATGCTATTTTTTTTTTTTTTTCAAAATATTTGGTGATTTGTTTCGTATAATTTGTTAACATTAATAGTTGAAAATAAACAGAAAATAAAAGCTGAGAAAAAATTAAATAAAGGTAAAGAAATGAGTGATAAAGTGAACATAATTATAAGCAACACTATGGGATAATTTTTACATCGGTGGCTAAAAAACCGTACATACATTTGAAAGATTAAATCATTTTAATTTCTATGATGAAATTTAATATATAAAAATTTTCAATTTTGTTGACGTATTCATTCATTCAGAAATGCATGCCATCGCTGAATGGGTGAAGAGCGTTGAACGTTGCCCGAACATAACAACTTTTTTAATAAAACAATTTTATTATTTTAAAATATTGTTGAACGTTATATCTATTTCTGGTGATTTGCCAAAACAGACTGAACAAATAAGAGCCAATTTGACAGATATATCTTTAACATTATCGTCGTTATGAACTGTCAAAATTCGAAAGTCCCTATTGGAACACCTATTATTTTCAGTACTTTTATCGTACTAATTAACAAATTGGCCTTTTTGCAACTGAAGGTAACGTTATGATCTTTAAGGTGTGATAGTCATATCGATCCTTTAAAGCAGCATAGTGATATCACAAAAAAAAACAAATATTTAAGGTACTGCGGAAGAAGTTTTTCTCTGCATCTTCTTTACACGTGCAAAAAATCACAATTAAGCCGAAATTTTATTAAAAAATGCCGATGTGGAAGTTGATAATTTAAAAACTTTAATCGCATTTTAGAAAATTCCTCTTTAGAGATATTACTATCTTGTATCAAAGGGAGCTATATAACGATATAGTAATTTATAAGTTGAATTTTTAAGTTGAATTCGCCTTTTAATATGGTTTAAAATGAATATTGTGTAGCCTTTCAAATAAGGAATAACTTCTACATTTCACAAACCATTATACGCGATTTCCTGAGTTTTTGTTGCAAATGAAATTTTTTATTATAAAAGGACGAACAGAAATTCATTACGTTTTAACTTCCCATAAAATTGGGGCAAAATGATTGAATATTTTTTTTGAAGTGGAAAATCGCAATGCTGCAATTAAATTGTTATGAACTTAAGCCCTCTTAAGCATTTATATCGTATTGCTACAGATTTTATGTTTACGCCACAAACATACATATAACGGAATATGCTGGTCCACCTATAATTATGGGTGATATAAGTAATTAAGAATCAGTCTTTTTTATTGTTCTTGGCATAAAAATTCAGTATGATATGATAATGGAGGGATCATATGTGTCCTGTCGCTGCAGAAGCATTCAAGAACCTCTGGTATTTAAGACGTTGTAAGAGATTCTTCACTTCTTCTGATCTCTTTACTATTTATACTTAGGGCCAGTGCTTCAAAGTTTATTTTGAAGTTATTCGGCTGGAGAGAGCGAAGAAGTTCAGCGGTAACATTAGTGCCGCCAACTCACTGGAGCATCGACACTGTTTTATCGTCACAATAATATAATGTTTTGTGATAAAATCAGGGGAACTGCTCCCCAGACCCCCCTTATTGTTTGTTAACAGCGTATTCTTCATTAAGAGCACATCCATTGCACTACGCATTACAGGGAAGTTTCATTCTCTAGTCGAACTGCTCGTATGTAGAATAAGCTCCCTACAGATGTTTTTCTTCGTCACTCCAAGCGTGTAAAAGTTCAAGTCAAATGCCTACAAATGTAACTCCCTTCCATAACCTATTTTCCTAGTACCAGCACAGTGCGTAGCATGAGTAGGGGCCATAATACCCTGAGTAGAAGTTTATTTGCAGAAATATTAGAATTATACCTTGAATTGCATTTCAACAAGATTGTTAATATTACTGCCTCCATTATACTCGTATGTGGTAGAAATAAATAAAAAATGACCGTAATTAGCTTTTATCAATCATGTTTTTTCCTTCTACATGTCCTTATGACTATTATTTATTTGAGTTTCATTGACTTTCTCCAAACAAATGTAATTCAGAGTACAATTAATTTAATTTGTTCTCTTGCAGCAATTTCTCAATAAGAAAACCAAAGAAATTAACAAAATTAAAATAGTCATAATTACAAGGATGTTATCTTACAATATTATTTTGTGCATCTTTGCTGTTTTTTGTTTGTTGTTGTTGATGTTGTTTTTGTCCAAACTAAAATCATTTAAAGGTTATTCCTTAATGTGGTTTGTAGTTTCTTTCTTATGTTCTACTTGACATAATTGCCATTTGGCCAGAAGCAATGGTCAACTTAATCTTACTTGCACCCTCATCGCAATCGCAATAAATATTATTTTACTTAAATTATTTTATACTAAATTAAATAAGCACTTATTAGAATTTAGAAATCAAAGGTCCTTAACCCTAAATTGCTTAACGACAACATGTTGTAGTCGTATCTAAATTGTTGTGATTGTGGGCTTCACCACTCCATCAGACAGTGTTGAAAGGTGTTGTTGGTTGCTTGTCTATAAAGATGTCTCGGTACGTGTGGAAATATATAATTTGATTTTTACCTCTGCGTCTGTGAATGATATTTATTTGTGATTTCAGGTATGAATGATTTTTGATTAAATATTCACACGCACGTATTTGCCAGTGTTTAACAACAATTTCACCAATACATTCTCTTTATTAATAATGACTACAATAATTGTTACCCCGATTGTCTGCTGTTGTTTTATTTTCTAGCATGTCTCTATCCAGAGATAGAGACATGCAAATTAATTCACAAGTTCAAATGTACGATTAAGAATTGCCTCAAGCCAATTGTGTTATTAAAATAAAATGCGGTCTTTGATGTTGTTGTTGTTGTTTTAGGGATGCTTCAGTGGTCAAATCTATTAACTCCATAAAATAATAAATTGAGCAATCATTTATTATTGATTTAAACAATATCAGTGAATTATTATTATGAAAAATTTCTCAAGCGATTATTGGAGAAATTTTGTTTGGATGAGAAACAAATTTCTAAATTAATATTTTTTAAACATTTTATCTTGGAGAATATTTGAAATAACGAATTTGATGAATATTGAAATTATATTTTTTAAAAGCAGTTATTCTTATTGTGATAACAAAGCAGACTTTTTTCCTTAAATAATTTATTTTAATGTCTATGAGAGCCAGCTGGGGTTATTCGTGCAACAAATACGACAATGCAAAAAAACAAAAGGCAATTTGTTTATGTTTTCGTTTAGAATCTTTGTCAGAAATAGCTGATTCAGTTATTTTCCTCCAAACTTAAGTGTTGGAAATAATTCATAAGCATAAGGAATTATTTATAAATTTGGCAGATCATGACAAAAGAAATTAAATTTTGCTAATGGTGCATGTGGCAATGTCGCATAGAATACAACACGATGAACTGCTTTACAATGCAGAGCTTGAAAGTGAATTTGGTGAAAGTTCCCTATTGTCATAATACTTAGTTTTAGTTAGAAATAATCGAGGCCAAAACAAAACAAAATGTAAGTTCAACTAACATTACAAAGCAAAGACAAGGATCATAATTTTATTATTGTATTTTCCAAGTTTTGAAGGAGGTTGCCGCTTATATGCAAACGCGAAACTCCTGCAATATCCCCAGACATCAAGGATGCACTTTTTGCTCGCCATTGACATAAATTGCTTGATTAAATAGCATTGGAATTTATTTATGCATAATATAACGACGCACAAACAATATGAATAAAAGCCAGAAAGTCTTAAGAAAACAATGGGTCTGTTCACTTAGTAAAAGTTTTAAATTTTTTCCTACTAGTTGTTGGTGAAAGTTTCTACCAACTGTTACTAGTTATTAGTGTTAAATGGTATTCGAAAAATTATTAATGAGAGAGTTAAAAATGATGTAATCATAAAATTGCAAATAATAAAATTTTTACTTGTAAAAATTATTTTAATAGGAAGGCATTGATGCCGTCATAAGTAAAGGGTTTGTAAATATATACTTCTTAGTGAGTTTTTCTTTGAGTGCAATTAACAATACCTTTGTTCCTAAGTTTAGATATAACAACTCATCATCAAAAAAAGTTTAAATCCAGTAATAGTTCCATATTTCGCTAAGAAGACATTGCTTTGTCAGATACAATGAGCTTTGGAATCAAAATATAACGCCAGTTATTTACTACCTTCTTACTAATTTTCTAGTGTTTGTATTACTGTCCTATTACAGGTTTATACTGGCAAAGTAAACGAACAGACCTCGCAAATATGCGAGCAGACAAAATAGTCAGATGTGTAAATGATGCCACTGAAAAGTTAATGCACCTTGGAAATGTGGTTACAATTTCAAACCTTAAAAAACAAATTGTTTAATATTTTTTTATTAATTAAAAACACTAAAATTTTAATGAATAAACAATAACGCACAAATTTCTCATATGTACAGTGTCATCTACACACGAAACGAAGTTCTTAATAAAATTATATTAAAATCCCAATGAAGAAATGGAAGGCATTCTCATGGAAAGACATTTGCATGGCTTCCACAAATCCAACACTGAAGTGATGTTGAAAAACTTTTAATTAAAAATATGAATTTCTATTACGAATCTTTGAAGGTCCTTAATATGAAAATACTTTTTTTAAGATAAAAAAATGTACATGAAAATTTATTTATATTTTATGAATGAAGGAAAATAAAAATAAATCTTCACCACCAACAAATTCTTACAACCTCCAGATGTTAAATTTATTTTATCATTCGTAAAGAACCATTCCATATAAAATACAAATTTATTTTTTCTGCAAAAAAAAACCATTAAAAGTTTGTTTGATTTGAATATGAATAAAAAAAGAGAAAATCCTGCAAGGATAAGCTTGTGTTAATATCATTTAAAATCATACGCATTTTCTCTACTTCTGGTTCCTGATCTCAGCATTTTTATAATCCTTATGGAATCTCTTTATTGAATAGGTTGTATGAAAATTTTGTTTAATATGGAATGACGCCATTTGCCCTCTGGACTACATGTTTCAGAGATGTATTACATCAATACCCCGTTGATAAAAGTTCATAAGCATATCGTTGACATTGATTTACTCTGGCCATCACAATGGATTTAGTGGACTTTGAGTGGCACCACAGACAGCCCTTCTAAACTGATCTGTTTACTTTTTCGTAAATTTTCTTTGTTTGAAATGCCTCATTATCATGATCAAATTTTGATTCTAGCAGATTTTTTCCTTATTATCTTCAAATAAAGAAATACATATTTAAGAAAGAAATTCAAATAAATTATGAATAAAATATAAACTAATTTGGTTTTTTGTTTTGTTATTGAGAGGAGGCATAAACAGCTCCTCCAGAAATTAAGCAAATAATTCCAAACACCTGCCAATTGTTCCCCCTCTAAGAAAACGCAGAATATATGAATAAAAATATTTGAGACGGAATTATCTTTAAAGTAATTAAGTTACAGTTGTTAATTATTTAAATGAAAATTTATACTCAAATATTCATTTATTTTACTTCATTTTCATGGTGGGGGGAATAAATAAATGACAGGTGTTAAGAATTATTTGTTTAGTTCTTTTTCTTTTCGTGAATAAGTTGAAATGGATGTCTAAATAACAAAAAAATTATAATAATAGACAAATGAAAACAAAAACTTATTGAATATTTAACAAGCGTTACAAAAAAATGGCACATTGAGGGTTTAACTTTTGACACAAGTTGCTGAAAATATTACACTTTAAGGCGTGGAGTAGAGCCCCACTGCAATGGTTTGGAGTTTGTTACTCATCTGCTTAAGTGAAATGAATAATTTTCCTCTTCAATTGTCTTTTAAGGGTTTAAGAAATTTCTTTGTTAGAATTTTTTTGTTTCAACTCATTCTGAATAGAAAGATTTAACACAGAAATTCTCTCTTCTTCTCATTGTAATATTTTTCTTTTAATTTAGTGAAACATTTGAACATTTCTTCAAATTCCAGGTTTTTTATTTATGCAAAATTTATTTCATATTTTTTATTATTCAGTGTCCATAATAATGAATAATTAAATTTATTAAAAAAAGGGTCGAAGAAAGTTGCAACTAAATAAAATAAAAAATTTTAAAAGATTTGTTCATGAAGGAATATAAGAATAAAATCCCATTGAAAAAAAAAATGGAAATTGTTCTTGAAGAGTGACATTTTCAAAGTAAAGTTGAGAAAATTCGGCTTATATCTAAAAGAAATACTTATTTCTTCATATTTACATAAAACCATAATCTTTCTTAAATTTTTTGTTGGAAATATTTCGCGTAAGGAAATATAAACTGTAGCCAAACTTTCCAAACTTTCTAGCAGTTCTATATATAACACATCGTTGTTTAATATAAAATTATTTTCTTCGTTAAAAAAAGAAGAAAAATTCATAAATATACTTTTCTCCATATGTTGAAGGCAGCTTATAATTTAGTTAAAGTTCTTAAAAAAGATAAATTCTGTAATGCGCAGCTTATGTTAAAATTATTTGGAAATGTGATAAAATCGCAATTTTTTTCTGTATCAAAAATTCATGACTTCCTTGGAAGCTCTTTTTGCCGAGTCTCTCCCAAACATATTAACTGTCACCGTTTCTTTCTGTACGAGTATATATTCGCTTAGTGGCATTGATAGCTTAAATACTGTTATGTGGCTCAGGGAGGAAGCACATGGACTATCAAATATATCTTGATGAAATAATATTTTCAAGTTCGAGTTCGAATCCATAATTAATAATAAAATAAAATTACTTGATTAAAAATTTAATTCAATACGATTGGGTATAAAACTACTCGGACAGGAGAAGGGAAATGTATTAATTTTTTTTTCATCAGAAGTATTTAGAGAAGTTATGGTGTTGAAAGGAAAGGTATAGTATATACACTTATGTATGTATCTATGTGCATATACTCTTACATGCCCAGTGGAAAAAATCGAAAGTCATTCTCAAGGAACGATATTTATATTACTTTCAAAGATCCAATAGTGCATTTTTAAAACCCAATGAAAAAAATTTGTAAATCACTCTCAAGGAACGTTATTTTTATTACTTCCCAAGAATTAATAGTTAATTTTTCATACCCACTGAAAAAAAATTTGTAAGTCACTCTGAGGGAACGACATTTTTATTACTTCCAAAGATCCAATTGGGCATTTTTCATATCTAGTGAAAAAAAATTGTAAGTCATTCTCGAGGAACGATATTTTTATTACTTCCAAAGATTTCATAGTTCATTTCTCACACCCAGTGAAAAAAATTTTAAAGTTTATCTGAAGGAACGACATTTTTATTACTTTCAAAGATTGTTGCAAGTCACTCCCAAGGAACGACATTCTTATTACTTCTTAAGATCCAATGGGCATTTTTCAGCTTCCCAGAAAGTCAAGTTAATAAAAATATACAAACTACTTCTGTAAAAGTATAAATTTATATGAAAATAATACTTTTTCAATCAGGAAGTAAAAAAAAAAAATTCTCATATAAAGTAAATAAAATCGCGAATGCTGCGAAATCTGTACTTCTTTCAGATATAGTGCCAGGTAATTAGACCTAATTTAATATAAAATAATTTTCTTTGGAAAAAATAACAAAACTCTACTTTCATCAACAATAACTTCCAAATCGGTGATTGGGATTAAAAAAAGAACATTCTGCAATGACATTTGCACTACTTCCGAATCCTAATGTCAGCAACTTTATGACTTGTTTGGAAGCTATTTTTTCCTGCATTCGGATGTCATTAATTATAAATATTTTATTTAATTCTAGTGCATCATGCCGGGTGTGGTTTGCAATATCTAAATGATAATAATTTTAATATCTCACAAAAGTTTTTATATCAAAAATATATGTATGAAAGGTGTATACGAAGAGGCACAGAAAGAAGTCTATTGCAACAATGAATTTCGAAACCTAATCTTCTTTGTATGAATTTTAAAATACGTCTTTGAATATGTTATGCCTACTATTACAGTTATTCACATTTTATATTCTATTGTTAGAGAGTTTCATTTGAATTTTGTAACATCATGTCTATTAATGTGTTTTATTATTCGTAATGTGAATTAATTCTTTTGTTTATCAATTTTAATGCTGAAATAAATTACGTGCGTGTATTGTGTGAATTGTATTAAATTTGTGTGTTCCTCTAAATACTTCATCAGTATTATTTGGTAACTTTCTTCTTGCTGCTTTCATCCATTGAAAATTGCTATGACTTTTAAAAATTCTAAATAGTAAATTACTATTTCTTTTGGCTTTAACGGTTTCAACCAGCATTCCTGGTCAGATTTCTTTTTGTTTACAAAGTTATTTGTCTTGATTGGAATTCATTAATCATCTGAGAGTCTTCTTAACCTGATTTAAGCACTACAAAAGCCCCACTAAAAACGCTAAACATCATCAGCGGCAACAGATTTGTAATTCCACTTAACGGCCAGTCATGCTTAACCAACCAACCACCCCGCCAGCAAACTATTCATCTATTCATTTAAACGATCGGGTCTCTCAAAAACATACGCACTGTCTGTTATAACGGCACTTTGTATATAAATTAGGCAAATTGTTGTTGGCCAACAACCACACTAAACAACAAATTCATATTCTGCAGCCAGTCCGTTAACCATTGCTGAAGCTGAAGCTGAAGTTTATGAGGCCGTTTACGACTTAATTAACTGAGAAATTTCTGATATGAAATCTTGAAGCTATTTTTGCCATAAGGCTTAAAATAATAATTTTAATGAATAATTAATGAATAATGTGAAGAATAATTAAAAATTTCAAATGTATAGTCAGACGGAATGGAATAAAGACACAGATAATTCCACTTCATTTATTACAGTCGAATTCGATTAAGCGAAAGTTAATAAATACAGGAATCCTTTTTCACTCTCTTGTTGTTTTACTCTCTTGGTCGACGTTTCACAGGCTTTTAATTAAGTGTGGCACGAAGTGAAATTTTTATATCACCAGCTATTTGTAAGTCCGTAATTGGCTAAAAATTCATTATTAGAGAAGTTAATTTTCTAACCAGCAGCTCCTTAAGGTGGCCTTCGACATGCCAATAAACAATGATATTCATATATCAGCATTTGCAGATGATACAGCTTCTCTAAATGATCATGAAGACCTGCAAGTTGCACACCGTAAATCATTTCGCTCTTGGAAAAATGGCTAAAGACATGGAAATATATTGCGTGAGGAAAACATGTCCTCCAATACAATTTAATAATTAATTTATACCGCAACACATTCAAGTTAACTGCCTCGGTATTCCCTTTGATCGGTATTCCCTTTGATCGTTGCTTAACATGGAAATCACACATAGATTGTAAGTTGATCCAAATGAACTTGGAAGCGATTTGTGGGCATAACGTCAACACCAGGCCTAGAATGTAATCTTCTTCTAAAAAAACAATATGGTGCTATGGCATCTAGTATAGAAACAAAAAATCCAAAATCCTTCATATGATTACAGCCGCTCCATGGTGTATAGAAAATTTGCACACTCATCGGGATGTATACTTTTTTGGGTTAAAACAATGACTTGATGACAAAATTCTCTAAAATATAATACGTAAAAAAACTGCAGTATCAGCCCGGAATATTTTAAATTATACAGGCCACACATGACTGCGAAGGAAGGACCCTCTTGCTTTTAGCCGAGCAGGAGAGATTTGAAGACAATAAAGGAAAACCAACCATAACCAAATTTAGTACGAATAATTATAAGACTATCCTGGAGTTCTTACATCAAGTACGAAAAGTCCCAGTTAATTTTTGTGTGTTACTTAATGGCAACAAAGGACTTTGCTAATGAACAAGCAATGAATGGAGGGCAGGAGGTGGTAGGCTTGGATTCAAGAACGATGCGGAAGAAAAATGTAAAACTAAAATATTAACAAATAAAAGGGATATAAAACTCTTATTTATTAAACAATTTTAAATTGAAGTCTACACAGAAAAAACTAGATTTTGTTTTTATTACAAAAATTCCTTAAATCAGTAAATATTTTCATTGAATGCGGACCTGCAAAGAATTTTGTGAATTCAGACACCATTGTTGTAGAAATTTTATTATTTTTTAGTATTGAATCTTCTTTTTATTTATGGAATCTTAAATTTAATTGAAATAATAATAAATTATTATTTATTTAAGCCCAGCAAATGCCAGTACAAAAACACCAGTTTCTACATTTTCTTCTGTGTGGTCTTCACATCTCTCGTGTTCAGCTAAGAGCAGGAGTGTCCCTCCTTCTCAGACGAGTGTGGCATCTGTAATGTAGAATGTTGCGGGCTAGTGGGTTTGGATGATACTCTAATCTCTTTCAATATGTTGTCACGTGGGTTAAAAACATTGTTTTACCAACGAAATATCCAGATCTTGATGAATCTGCGAATTTATTTTATATACCAGGGAGTTGTAGAAATTTAGGTAAAAAAACTGCATTTAAAAATTATTAGAGGCAGTAAGAAAGCTTTACTGAAATTGAAATTTGCTCCAAAAAAAACTTTTTTTTGTTGAAAATTTTCTCTCATTATTTTTTTCTGTGTTTTTGTAATAAGTTAAACTCATTTTTCTTCAACTTAAAAAAAATATCATAAAATCTATCTCGAAAAAATTCTTACATCAAGCGATCCGTACTTGTTTTAAGAAAATCCGTACTTATCGTATTTTTTCTTCAGCATTGGATTAGTTTAAATACAGATCACTTCAATTTATTTTAGATGTACTTGCTTTTCAACGCTCGGAGTGTGCAAAACACTCCACTTTGACTTTCCTTATTGAATGAAAATTTATATGTTGTGTCAGGTAACAGGCCTCTTAAGGTCTTAATGTTTAGCATTAGAAGTTCATAACCTTCCTTATTCATGTACAAGTATTGAAATATGTAAATTTAAAATTAATTCTTAATAGTCCTTGCAACTAGCTTATTAACTGAACTCCTTTCGTTTTCTGAAAATAATAATTTTTTCGTACCACCCACCAATTTATCAGAATTTAATATGAAGAAAATAAAAAATATTAAAATTTTTTGTGCGTTAAGCTGTTAATACCCACTTATCAGAAGTGTCCATCCATTTGTGGAGAATGTGCCAGTGAATCGCACTATGAGTTACAAAGAAAACTCGTTTGGATGTGGAGTACACTCCTTGAAGAAGTTTTTCTTGTGACTTTCAGGGAAGAAAGGTTTAAATCAAACGTCTTTAAACCACCTTCCCATGACCTATTTTCCTATTTACAGCGCACTGTTCTACACGAGTAGAATAAAAAAATGCATGCAAAAACAAAATCGTAAAAGTTTTAAAAAGTTTTTAAATCTGTAGTAAAAAAGTATTTTAATCATCACTTTTTATTTTAGTGTAGGATACGTACGAATCGTTGTGGCCGACTAAAATCCTCTTACTTGATATTTGTTAAGTTTATGTATTATTAGTGTTTACGACAAAATTCGAATGTTGCTGTGGGGAAATTTATTAAGAGGTCAAGTGATTTAATATGAATTAAATCCCCTCATTCATGGAAGAGAAATTCAAATCAAATAAAAATTTTATTCTTAAAATTTGCATAATCCTTTAGGCGAATAAATAGTCTTTGATCTTTACACATGCGTAGAAAATATTTTTATTAAATTTTTTCTGCAGTATAAAAAGCTTTTTTTTGTAAAAAGGTTTGACGTTTAGCATATTATAAATTAATTGTTTAAAGGTGGTTGCGTTCAATGATTAAGTCGTTGTTGCAACTAAAATATGGTTCGGCTTTTATAAAAGCATACGAATATTTTCGGCAGTTAAAAAGGGACCAGATATTAAGCAATTAATTATAGTAATCAAGTAATAATATTAATCAATTAATCATATAGTTTACATGATGCATCAGTTTCGTGAAAAGTCTCGTTTGGTTAACGTCCCGGTGAAAACAAGATGAAAGTTATTCTTAAGGAATAACATTTCAATTGTTTCTATTTTCAATATCCTAGAAAATCAACTTGATAAAATTTTAATTAAAAACCACAATTACTTCCACGAATCTGTGAAAGTCTTTCAAGCATTTTTTTACATGAAAATATTACTTTCCTTCATTCAGTAATTTAAGCAATTGCTTTCATACGAAGAAAAGGAAAATGTGACTATTGGCAAGTTACAGATATAAAGTCTGTTTCCAGTGGTAAGTAAATAATTATAATTTCAAATAAAATTATTTGCTTTGCAAGAAAAACAAAAAGAAATACTCTTCTCAACACATAGAAGACAGCATCTTTATCCAATGACAAGACCATTTTATACTCAATGCAAATTATCCCAATTTTTTGTAAACTTTTTTTACTGAACTTTTAAACAATTTATGTTTTGATTTTATTTGCCAACAGTGCACTGAAAGAAAAACCTTAATTTAGGCGACGAATTTGTTTCATTGTGTCAATGAAATTTGTTGTTCGAATTGAACTTAAAAAGTCCTGCATGTATGAAGAATTTTTCATTGCATTTATGAACCTTATTTTCGTAGGTGTATGCGTATTTAAAAGTGGAATGAAAATATTTCATTACATCAATGAAACAGAGGCAATCTACTATGAGAAATTGAAGTGGAGAAAGTGCATGCCTACAATGATGTCTTTCATTATATTGATGAAAATTTTAATAAATATAATGAAAAACTTTTAATGAAACCATTATATTGTCTGAATGAATTAGTTTTCATCAGTGTGATATCTGTTAAACAAGTGATAGTCTTTAGACTAAACCGTTGGACTAAACCGTTGTAAAAAATCCATGATTTTTGATTTCGGACTAGTCCACCAGTGATGGGTTTTCTTGTTCAAACCTTCAGGAAAGTTGAAGAAAATATTAGAAAAATGTGTTGAGATAAATAGATTTTATTAGGAAAGCATTTTTTTTGATTATTAATAAGTCTCTACATGATTGAGAGTACCTTTCGCACCATTTACTGAGCTGGTAGTGGAGTCCAGGAAGAAAATTATGCGTCGCACCCACCATTTTTTATTGTTTTTTCCAATATTTTTATATTGTTTTTTCTGAAATGCCATTTACTTGAGCTTGCGTTAGGACTTAGGAAGAATCATTAGTTGTACCATCAGTGTGTGTATTATGTATAGATCTTTCTGATCCTAAAGAGCAAGTAATGATTTAGTCTAGAATACAGAAGGAATATTTTTCCGTTTCATTTGTATATGTATTGCGATCCTTAAGGATCACTCTCATTGTGTTTATCTCCAAATACTAGTTGCTGAACTCGTATTAGAAGACAGAAAGAGTTATTCGACGTACCATTCCTCGGTGCACTGGAATTGCTGTAGTTCCTTCCTTTGATATATTTTCCTGTGTACGAATTACTGAGAGTTTTGGCAGATTCATTCGCCGTGCACTTCGTATATGTATTGAGGTCTTTACAGCACACTTCTATTAATCATTTTCCTAAGCACGTGTTAGTGAACTTGTTTGAAATCATAGAACAATTATTTGCATTACCGGTTGTATATGTATTAAGGTTTTTGATTAAGGGCTGCCTCCTCCCCTTTTGATATTTCCCCAAGTCCTTCACAAGGGTCTGTTAAGGCGTTCGCAAATTTATGTATAATATTTTTAAGTCTTTCTTTATAAAACAATATTTAGTTGTGTTGAATTATATTTTATGCTAATGAATGCTACACGGCATCATACACATTAAAATGGTGCGTGTGTACATTTAGCCTTTTTTATAGCGATTTCGTTTTAAAAATTAATAACTTATAATTAACTTAACGAACTGGGTCAACTCTAATTAATTTAATAGAATCCCATTAAAAGCCATTTAAATATCTGTTATTAAAAAAAATGCAAATGTTATACAGATTTTTATCAGAGAAACATTAGACTCGTAAAACCAGCAATAGCTTATCTTTAATAGGAGACTAATGGCCAAATATGAAAAAGAATTAGTGCTAATTTACAATTCAAATATGACAAAACCAAGTCATTGATACGAGTATGAAAGTTCTCTTAACGATTCGTACGAATTGTTAAAAGAAATTCATCTTTATCGTTCACTAGATATAAAGATCGCTATCAAAAGCACAGACAAACTTTGTTTTCTATTCATTTAATACTTTCTTATAAAACAAAGTTTATATACATAAAAGGGCATTAAATATTTTACAAAGAAGTAGAAGATTCCAAATTTTGGGCATTAAGTTTTTCCAGTTTCGTCTTATTGAAATTATTTGCTGCCATTTCAGATTCTGTAGTCACATCGAGTTTGTCTTGATTCAAAGGTTTTTCATCAGTTGTAAGTATCTGTACGGGTATTTGCTGTTCTTTTGTGGGTACAGTTGTGAAAGATGCTGCACTATCGCTATTTAATTGACGTCCTTCACGGTTTCGATTGATATAATTAAGGATTTTTCTGTATGCACTAGGACTCAATTTTCTGCCAATAGGCGGCTCATCAGCGACAACAATGAATTGGGTTGATTCGTTATCATCTTCCGTTGATTCATCAGAGTTTTTATTTTTATCCGAATCCTCGTTAGCAGTAGAAATTTCCTCCACAGGAGCTGGACGGATATGGTTGGCGACAACAGCAGGTATGCTTAGCTGGGAAGGCTTTTTGACTGGCTTATTGGTAGTAGATGTACGTACTAGTGGTGGCTGCGAAGGCTTAAGAACATCCTTGATATCAGCCTCTGCTAATAAAGGAACAGCATTGGGGGTAATGTTTGTTCTTCTTTTATAAGTTGCCACATTTTGCATGCCATCTACAACACTTGGAGGTATTTTTAAGATCAATCGTTGTGTTCCAACATCTTTTTTGTGTGAAACGTTTTGTTTATGTGGTAAAACTCTTAACTGGGACCAGGGTATGGCTACATATTGATGGGTTTGATCTCTTCTTTTAAGGGGCCTGTTAAAAAGAGATTGGAAGGAGTAATGCTTAATACCAGCAGCGTCCTTATCAGCCACTTGCAAAAGTTCAGGATCAATATAAAAGGTCTGGCCGTTGCTATTGATTACCAAAGTGGCTGGTTGGCGTAGTTTATTTTGGGCAGTTGTTCCAGATTTACGCAATGAATGGACGGCTGCAGCTGGAGCTTTTCTTTGTTGACCGCGTGAGATAAAGTTTACGTCATTTTGGTAACGTTTAAATTGTTGATTCTTATTGTGGTAAAAATCCTCATACTCATTATTATAGTCATAATCATAATTGTTTTCATCATATTGGTCTTCTTCAGCAATTTCTTGCAGTGGCTGCTTTCTTTGCTGATTAATTAAGCGTCTTCGATGATTGTTAATATTTTTCGTGGGGCTGCTTAATCTTTTACGATTATTGCCTTCATTTTCTTCCGCCTCTTCTTCCTCTGAGTAATTATTACTATCATCATTTTCGCCGTTTCCTGTTTCCTCATCATCTTCATTCTGCTCACTGCTGGCATTTTCATCATCATTATTGCCATATTCGTATGCCTGATATCTCCTACGATTACCCCTTTTCCTATTAAAATTTCCAAAATCATAGTAATCATGTGACCCTTCATTCTCTTCTAAATAATCTACGTAGTTTCCATAGAAACGATTCGGTCTATTGTTTTTGCGGTAGGGACGATTGTTGTTGTTACTGATGGAAGTCGAGGGCTTTTTCGTGGAAGGCCGTTGCTGTATTCTAACAATTATAGCCGGCCTGGCAGTGGTTGTGGTAGAAGGTTCTCGTACTGGTGTATCAACCAAACCAGGCAATTGTATGCGATTACCCAGCCAACCTGTTACAGTGCCAGCTAAGGAGCCTAGACCTTGGCCGGGACTAAAATTGAACAGCTGCCAAGGTGAAGGTGCGACAGAGCTGGTATTATTAGCCTGCTTGGCACTCTCAATCTGAGGCGTACGTGGTTTTAACGCTATCAAGGGATGTATAATAAAGTCTGCAATAGTATGTTGCTTAGAATCAAGGGGCATTGCCGGTTTTATGTTGTGCGTTTCTATCTTCATGGCAGTTGGCGCGTTAACAGCATCATCTTGGGTTTAAGGTTTTTTTTTTATTAATTTATGAATAATTTATAAAAATAACTTGTTCTCACTTGAGAATGACTTACCTTCTAAGGCCATATCAGCATTAGGTGACTCGGTTGTTTCCTCCACCATAATATCTTCCGTTTTCTCGGCCCAGACTGGACCTGCACATAGTAAGAAGGCGCTTACTGCCCATAACACCACAAACAACTTCATTTTATCGGTTTATTCTTTTGATGTTTCTCAAACACAATCTTTTCTCATTTGTGACTAATATTGTTTGCCACCTCCACTTAATAGATTTTTGATCGTTGATTTTTTAAACCAATATTTTCTGTAGTTTTTTGCGACTGAGACTTGTTTCTATCGGCGAAATACTTTATATACTGTTCTAATCTCTCCGCCAACATCTGCTTTTTATTTTGCCACTTTGATTTTTTTTTGGTAACTTGTAATTTTTGTTGAAATGCCGCAAAAGAAATTGAATAGAACTCTTCTCGTTTTTAATGTTTCTGCTCAAAAATTTAATTGATCGTTGATGTGCGCATTAGAATTTGGTTTGTTCTTCAGCTAATTTGTTTAGGAAAGTTGTTTAATGTAATTTATTGGAATTTTTGAAGAGAATTGTCCCTTAAGGCTTTTGGAAAGCAGAACTAGTCTAAGACAGTGAGAGAAATCAGAAGAGTTTTCTGCATAAAAATTATTTTAGTGTAAACACAATGTCGTAGTTTGTCTATTGCTTACGAGGGTAGGGGTGTTGATTTCAGGGAAAATAAATATAATTCTTCTTCTAATTTTTTCGACGGTTATTTTGCTTTTATACCAAATGAAGAACATAATTTCCTTTTATGATCTCGAGTACAAGTCTCATCAAGCTTGATGGAGAATGATGTTTATTTAGTTTTTTAATGTGTTTAATGATTAGAATGACATGCGTACATGAGGAGTGCGAGTGTATAAGAAGAATTCGTTATAACTGATCTGTGCTGTATCAGGAAAAACAAAGATTTAATTTCCATGTATTATTGTAGTGACAAATATCACAATATGCTTATGAGGATATGTTCTAATGGCAACATGTTTGGTAGAGTATGTGATTATGATTCTGCTAACCATGTTCCTCTTTGGCTTGAAGATAAATGCAGCAGAACGTAACAACATGCTGTTTTCAAAGGTCGCTACAATTTCATCATTTGCTTTGATGTGTTTATTCGGGTGCTTGTTTAAATGTGAACATCATTTTCTGAAACTCCAGTACGTACACATATTAAATATTTTTGTTGTTGCAATGTTCACTCAAAAGCAAAATCAAGTCACCCGTTCTCAAATCTAGCCAAAACCTTGTAGAAAGTACGTTACGTATGAATTTTCTTAGGCCAATCACGGAATGGTTGTTCCAGGAATATATTAGGGCTTGACTTTACGCACCAAAGCAAAACTTAGTTCAAAAAATTTAGAGTAAATTTTAGGAAGAAATGGCCCTTTACACGATGTTTTTGCTTGTAATCCAAGAGACAGTATGCAAGCGGATGTTTTCTTTTTCAAAAGATGTCAAATTAAAAAATATAAAAATTGAAATGATCATTTTTTATGGGTATTTGGTCTGGAATGTCGATTATATGGATAGTCGGCGTTTATTTCAAAGGCGGCCTAAGTCCACATTCAAGCAAAAAAATTTATTATGATAAAAATAATTTCATTTTTATATTCTTATTATCGCTTTTAAGAAAATTAAATACATTCTGATTTATTATTACTAATTAATAAAAGACTTTAAAAGCTATTTACAACGAAAATCGTGCGGAAGTTTATTTAAAACAACAAAACTTTTTTCAAAACCTGTGGTAAATATTGTGAATAAGTCACTGTTCACTTAAGATAAGTTTGAAAGGGTGATTTGTTTAGCAACTTTCTTTTTGGCAACACTGTTTTTGGCAGCTCAACTGTTTTCGTACAACATGTTACTGTGAAACATGTTCAGTGTGGTCTATAATTTAACCATGAATCGATTTGGAAACGAACAATGATTGCAGATTCTGGAATTTTATTATCAAAATTCACGGTCGGTTAAGAAAACGCAGTGTCCACTTTTTTATCCGAAAATTGTGTTCAGCGACGAAACTCATTTCTGGTTGAATGGAGACGTGAACAAGCAAAATTGCCGTATATGGGGTGAAAATCAGAGAGAACTATTGCAAGAACTGCAAATGCATCCCGGATAATGCACTTTTTGGTGTGGATTATGGGCCGGTGGCATCATTAGACTGTACTTTTTCAAGGACGGCGAAGGTAGGAGCGATACTGTGTATGGCGAGCGCTACCGTTTTATGATTATAATTTTTTTTTGCTCAAAATAGAAGAGCTATACTTAATTGGCATGTGGTTTTAATAAGATGGTGCCACATGTCACACACCACGCGAAATAAGGGCCCAATTGAGAAGCAAGTTGGGTGAACAATTTATATCACGTTTGAAGCCGGTCAATTGGCCACTTATATCGGGCGATTTAACGCCTTTGGACTATTTTTGTGCGGCTATGTTAAGGCTCATGTCTATAGGGATGGTTGACCCACTGGAAGCCATTATTGAAGGGTTTATTCGTGAGCTACCACCCGATATGTCGGAGAGAGTATGCCGTAATTGGACCTAGTGTATGAACCATTTTAAGCGTAGCCCCGGTCAAAATGTATATAGATCATTTACCGATTATATAGATCGTTTTATCGATTCAAGTAAAGATTTCATACCATTGTCTAAATTTTATGTTTTTTATTCAATCAAATGCAAAAGATTTTAAAAAATCACTCTAGTTTATTTAGTTAAAATATAAAAACTTAATTATATAATTATAGAAAAATATTTTGTAGCTCATAAAACTTTTTAGCGATAATAAACACTTTTTATAATAAATTATTTCATTAATGTATTCATGAAGAAGTTATCGTAAAAGTGTCATGGGTTGTTGTTAACATTTAAAAAAATGGACTTGGGCTGTTCTTGAAGTAAACATGAATTTAATAAATTTTATTTTATATTGGGATGGTCTACATACCATCTATGGAGAAAGATCAAGAACATGTTAATAAATAAATTATTTTCTAACAACATTTGCATATTCTAATTATAAGACGTCTCATTTTTATATGTTTAAACATATTTTTTTCTTTCATTAATTTGAAATTAATGTTCACTTTTGCGAAAATTATGCATTTCTGAATCTGGGTCATTTCTGTTCAAACAAATATAAAAAGAACTTTTATTTCTTGTCATCAAATCACTTGAACTCTTTATACAGAACAACTCAGATTTAAAAATTCATTTGAAAATTTCTAACAATTGTTGCATACAACTTCAAAATGAAATTTTTTTGGTGTTTTATTGTCGTCGTATTGGCTTTCGCTTGTATAACTAGTGGTAAGTTGTTTGGTTCCATTGTAAAATAATTAGGAAATACTAAGCATTTATCCTTCTTTCCAGCTCGTAGTGTTGACCACCATCAAGTAGTTGATGACAACTGTGATCGCCCCGATAATCAGGGTCGTGTTTTATTGGGTGCTGCGATAGTAAAGAAATTGGTTTTATTGAAATTTAAGAAAATTGTGCCCATCTCAATGATCTTACTCAAGTTAAACAATATTAATAAAGCCGAGCTGGTGCCTGTGTATCCCAGTGTCGACATTCCTTCTGATGTTCAATTCCTTCCCACTCCCGAAGGCATTTTGGGCCACACAGATGTTCAGGCTATTGCTGTACCCAACGAATTTCACAACGAACTTGAACAATATGGCCTAAGTGACCAAGACGGCATTGAATCCTTGTTGATGCAAGCTGAAGAAAATGAGGATGGTGACAGTTATTTGACAGTTGCCGAAGATGATGAGCAATTGTTAGAAAGAGCAGTAACGAGAAACACCTTTAAAAAGTCTGACAGTTCTAACAGGCGTTTGCCAATTGAAAGCAAAAGATCCTCTTTAAAGAATCAAACCGCTATTAAGGAAATACCCATTTATTTGTATTCCACCAGGTATAATGGTCATGTGGTAAGGCATAATATTTCTGCCAAAAGTCTTGATTTGCAATAGGTTAAGGACTGGTTTTGAATGACAGAATAAAAGTAATAAATTTAAAAAAAGTGTCCTTGAGGTAAAAAGTTTTCACTGATATAAATCTCTGTAACATGATTTCCTTGGCATTTCTTTTAAATATCGAACGATGTCTATATTGATGAACTTTGGATGTGTTTTTAAGTTAAAGGAAAGTGGCAATTAAGGACTATTTATAAGTTGAAGCCTTGAGCGATGCCCTTATCATGTCTCCTTCTACAGTTCGCTTTATGAATTAGTATTTTTTTGTCTACATTTAGGCAAAAGGCTTCGTATACGGTGCAAAGTATTTCGGGAAAGTTGTGTAGCGAAACAGATTATTCACTTTATTTGGCACTTGTCAGGTCTAGTACGAGAAAACTCCACTTTGTTCCCGCCTAAATGAAATCAATCGATTTTGAAAACTTGGCCCCCATGGGCATATTATATTGACAGTTCGTAGCACTGAGATATTATTGTATATTAGAGTAGAGATGGTTTTTTATATCTCGAGCAGTTCGAGACCCCAACTATAGAAGCAAAATTTTGTTTTTATCTGACCTGAGGCTCATTTTCTTACTACCAGAACATTTTCCTTGGTGGTCCTTCTGGAATAAGAATTTCAAATAACAAACTACAAATAAAAATTCGACTTCGTATTAAATACACTGAAAAAAACAAACGATTTTTCTAAAATTTATTTCTTATTAACTTCTTTATTTCCGCTGTTCCTTATTACTTGGAGTTTTTAGAGTACAAATAAAAATGATTTTTTTCTTTTAAATGTTTACAATTAATTTCTATCAGAATTAACAATATTTAGCCCTCACATGCAATATATGTATATATTGACTCAAAGAATCTGGCAACTGAAAAAAATATTTTTTTCTGTGTATAATATTTTAAATATTTAAAGTTGTTTTCATTATTGTTAAGGTACGGTCGCATTTGTGAAACATTTGCCCAAAAGTAGCAAATATTTATTTGTTGTAATGTGACCACAAAAAATTTGGTAGGTGCAGACAAGTTTGTGAGCAAACAAATTTGTTTGGTATCAAACAAAAATGCCTCTAATGTGACCATAGTGTGACCACTCTCTTTCAAATATTTGCCACAAATATTTAAAATATTCATTGATAATTCTCCATGCGCAGTCCCGTATAGACTTAGCGTGGTATGCTTAATTTTAAATTCGATCGATTTATTGTTATAAAGACAGAATAATATGTATATCAGCCGTTTAAGCTTCTCTATTTACTAGTTAAAAAAATGCCGTAGTTGTTATTGGTTTCCTCTTCCTCCAAAACCAGTTGGGAAGCTGCGCCACAACTTAACAAAAATTTCGCTTCCCAATCTTCCATATCAATTTTATTTATGATAAAACAAAATTTATATTTTTTGACTGTTTGATGAAACAAATTACTATAGAAAATATTTGTTTCAATGTGACCGCAAGGGAAACATGTTTGCCGCAGTTGGTATTTTAAGCTGTTTACTTTTTGTTTGGCAAAACAAATTTCATGAAATATTTGATTCTAATGTGACCATCAAACAAACTTTTAAAAAATTTCAGGCAAATATGGTCAAACATGTTTGAAGCAAGTATGTGACCGTAGCTTTAGAATATAAATTCTTTGTATTTCTACTTACCAAACTATCTTGCAATATAAAAACATCTTGACAAAAGTATCAAGTTTAATGCTTTTAATTTGGAATTCAACAGCGTTGAAGATGTAGGAAAATTTTGCACAAGAAAAAATTAGGCAAAATCTAGAAAAATCTAGCCACGCATCGTTGTGTAAATTTTCCAACGCCGACAATAATTGCATGCAACAAACACTACTTTGGTTGCACGTTTTTTACAAGCTTAACTTTCTATGAAGTCGAAAAGATTCACTAATAAATACATCTGAAGCAATTAAAATGTTTCGCCTCAGGGAGGATTCTAATTTTTTCACGATGTAATTGTTCAAGTCCAGTACGTTAAAAAATGTTGGATGGAATAGAGTACCGTTGTCCATTAAAGTATGTACAAGGTGGCGCAAGAGTAATGTCATAATTTTGAATGGCTTTTGCGTATGGCGCCGAATGTCACCGTGCTTTGGTATTTATTATGTATGTAGATATAAAGAAAATTAGTTTTCAACAGGTCATGAAGCGGTACACAGCTCAGGAACGTGGAATTATTGTTACTTCTTATTTCACAAAAATTTTCTTTATGTTGTTTTAGCGCAGCGTGAATTTCGAAGTTGATTTCCTCGTCGTCGTATTTCAGGTGCTCGAACAATTAAGCATTAGGTTGTGCGCTTCGATGTAGCAAGAAATAGCCGGCAGCCTCGGTCGACCTAGAACATCGATGACATCAGAGAGAATCCACAAACATCAACTAGACGATAATGCACACAATTAGGCATGAACAGACATTCGTTGCAACGAATTTTGGTGGAAGATTTAAAAAACGAAATTTGCGTTTCTGGAGCACGGAGAATCTACATGAAATCCATGGTGAGCCGCTGCATCCCGTCATAGTAACTGTTTGGTGCGCCATTTGCTCTTATTTTTTTGAAGACGCCGTTGATAACACCGTAATCGTAAATGATGAACGTTAGATGCAGATGCTAAACGGAGTTTAGCAAGTCGCTGCATTCGGTGTCGATCATTATTGTTTTCAACAATACGAACAACCATGGAGATTTTGAGACACAAATTTCCAGGTCGAGTGATCTACAGGTCGCCAGACCTCTTGGAAGTCTTACAAGTTAACATTTAAGAAATCGCCTCTTTAAAGCTAGATCTTTTGCGAGCAACAATTCCACATTCCATAATATTGGCTCAATTATGCATCAGAACGGGAGGTGGCCATATGGGCGATATAATATTTTTTAAACTAATGCCATCAATTTCACACTTTCAAATAAACTTTTTATGAAAGCAGAGCTATTTTTCATATTTATATTTCAAGAAAATGTAAGCCAGTTCATTAGGCCTGTCTAGATTTTAGACAGACTTTCTCTCGGCTCAAAATAAGCGCTATGGATTCGGAGGAAGTTTTCAGGCAGGCTTTCTCTCTGTTCAAAGTGATCGGATTTAGATGACATTTGCTTCCATCAGTACGGCGTTACATGCCAAATGGACAATTTCACTATGGACTTTGGTATAAAGGAATCGAGTGTGGTGAATGTCTTGAAAATGAGGTAAATTGGTTTATGAAATTTTGCGATTTGGCCCTGCTAGGTTTTCCCGTGTGACATTATCTCTTGAAAATCATGCCTTCAATAACAACATAATCTGGGCCATTGTTCAAAATTCTGTCGTATATATGCAGCTGTGCAGCTGAGTTAATGCGATTGAAGCTCTTGAGCTCATGACACCATGTTTACTTGTGTCCTGTACACAAGGTCCTTCCCAATAAAGATTCGTATTACGCTAAAATCTCACATACATTTTGCTTCTTTCGCTTTCAATACTTCCTTATTGGATAATACTTTGTACGTGTATTTACTGATGACCTTAAAACGTACAATTTAATTTGTCATTATTGAAATTGATTTTATATATTTAATAAAAAAGAGAAAATTAATGTAATTTTTACAATGTAGGAGTTGTAAAATAAATAGTTTTTAAGCCATTTTTTATACAAAAAACTTTATTTTTGGAAAAAGTAATGACAACGTTAAAAATAAATTGCAAAAATTTAAATAAATGGACAAAAAAAAAATAACGAGACGATAATGAGGACATCAACCCATAAGAAATGGGCCACCTCCAGCGAATGTATTACGTATGCAGGGTGATGGGCCATAAAAACCATAAGCCGGACAGGAGTTGCAGCATTGTGATGGTATCAACGGAAAGTTGAGGGTAGGAAGTGGCGAGAGTGGTACCACTGGCAGTGGTCTTATAATTATAGGCGGCGGAGGGGGTGGTCTTAGGACTATAGGCGGCGGAAGTGGTGGCAATGGTTGTTGACAACAGATATTGGGCGGTGTTGTAGGTGGCTGTTGACAACAGCCATTGAACGATGTTGGTGGTACCGAAAAATCTGTTTCGCAACAACCAAGCTGGTGATAGACATCGAGGGTGCAGGGATAAGAGCAGGTTGGCCGTGCAAGTCTGTTAATGAAATCTGTAATAAGATTGAAAGTACGTCCATTTCGTTTATTTTCATCAATTTCGGCAAATTGCTCGATGGAAAAGTTTGGATTAATTGAACTGTAATGAAGTTGTTGTGGATGCATTTGTTGAGGCTGTTGTCCATGTTGCTGTGGCTGAGGCGGAGGTTGCGAATGTGGCTGCTGCTGCTGCTGCTGTTGTTGTTGATAACGATCAAAAAGTTGTATGCGATTTTGAGGCCAATTAATTTCTGTTGAACTTTTCATTATTTCTAAAGTTGCTGTTGATGTTTGGTTTTGTTGTTGGCGTCGTGGTTGTGAGTAGAAAGAAGTTGATCTGCGTTTGCGTATTTTAAATGCTACATGTGATCCGAATAGAATACATACAAACATTTTTAATTATGTGAATGTGATAACTTTTTTTTATTGGCCCCAAAGCAACAAAAGTTGTTAATACTATTACATGATATCCCAGCAAAACATTAAATAATACATATAAAGTGTAAAATAAATAAACAAAGACGTGTATATAAATAAAAAAAATTAAAATATTATTTAAAGCGAATCAGAGTGAATTATACAGAAAATGTAACAATGTAAGAATTGCAAATAAAAAAATTAAAAATTATTTTTTTTTAATTACGAATTGCTCTAGTCCCCTTCATAGAAAAAGATAACAGGAGGTCTATCTGGCTTCTGTGAGGGAAGTTTCAATTTAAACTTATATAATTATGCTTCTAATCTTTTTCCGAAAAATTTAGTAAAGGGCAATATTTTGTGGCATTTGAAATTTATACGAGAAATACTGGGAGTTCGATTTGTATTGAAAAGTATTCCCACAAAAATTTCAAGCGTTTAGAATTGTTTTGTTTTATAAAATAAGTCCATAGTTCACTGTAATTAAGGGGTGTTGGGTAAATGCCTCCTTAAGAGTCATATCTCGGGGCATAAAGAAATAATATGTGTTATTTTTCGATTAAATAAATATGTTTATAATATAAAGGAAAATAATTTTTCATTAATTGGCTTTAAAAAAGTATTAATTAAATAAAGTATTTAATACGATATAACAAATATGAAAATACGACATAAGGATTAAACTTAAAAAAAAGAAAAACTAAAAATACTTCAAAATTTTCCTGTCAAAAAATTATTCTTAAATTTAGGATTCAGAACAGCTTGAAGTGTCTTTCTCATCAAACTGATTAATTTATTTATGTCGAATTCGTTTCAAATTTTACTCCATTCCTCTAATATTGCACTTCTTACTTCATTGTGCAACATTGTTCTTCATTTGTTCTACGGTGTTTAAGTCTGGACTCTGAGCTGGTGTATTTCATCCTTTTTTACAATTTGATTAAGGACACATTCTCACTGTGTCTTGCTTGTGATTCGAGTCCTTATCTTGATAAAAATTGAATATTGGCCGGTTGCTGTTCAATAATCTGAATTGGTTTGCCAATTTGTTGTTCCTTTCAGGAGCATAGATCCACTCATTCATATTATTTGAGGTTTCTTTAATCGGATATTGTCAGATAAGCAGGTGATTAGCCTACTGAATCCTATCCTGATGATGGGGCTGCCATCTAAGCCAATAGATTGGCTGAGTGTAAAACATATTTATATAGCAAAACCCTTCATATAAGAACATATGTCCGCTTTCCGCGGCCCCAACTAGGAAAACAGATGCTGCAGATGCCTCTTACAATTCGCCGATGCTTCATGGGTGTCAATAACGTCGCCCAAGCAGCACCACATGGATCACCCTGGATTCATCAAGTAGAAGCAACCAGATGATTTGCCTTATCATTATGCATCCTGCGCCTCGATGGTACTTTCGATAAAAATCAAATAAACCACAACTCCTTTTGTTGGTATTACATCCCCACTATGACAGAAATCTTTCCAAATTTTAAGGGGGGAATAACGTTTGTATTTTCTAAGAGAGACTGCTGCCGTATTATGTTTGGACTATCATTATATAGGGTGGTCCAAATATAAGTGTTTTTTAAATCATGATATTTTGTCACTGATTGATTTTTTTCTATCCAAAATATTGACTATCAGTCTGTGTCACACATCGAAATACCAAAATTATTCACTTTACGCTTGGAAAACGTTGGGATATTGCAAAACTGTCGGAATTTGACAGAAAAATGAAGTTTTCAGACGAGGTGCATTTTTATCTCGGTGTCGAAGATAACAACAAAAATATTTCCGATTTTGAGGACCGGAAATACTGCACATTGTTGTCGACAAAATAATGCGTCCACAGAGTATGATAGTTTGGTTTAGAATTCGGAGTGATGGCATCATTGGCTAATTTTTTCCGGAAACGAAATTTCAATCAAAGGTGATCGCGCTACAGTAATGATTACGGATATAAACTTGGATAATCTTTGTTTTCAGCAGGATGACGTACCATTTCACACAGTTTTTCACCATGTCATCAGAGCTTATTTAATTTAAAAAAATATACTTTTATTTGGACCACCCGATGGTATGGCATATATTTATTTTTGTCACAAAATATGACATCGTTCCATTAATTATTAGGCTTTTCTGCATGTGTTTTTTTCTCGCAGCTTTGATGAATATTTTTATTTGGCGTTTTCCCTATTGTTTCGGGCGATACAGTAACATCACATTCCTTCTGAAGCTCTTTTACAAGGGGTCTAGTAGATATTTGTGGATTTATATTTTTTTACATAAAGTGTTCCGCTTTGCCGGATATTTTACATAGACGAGCACTTAAGGATTTTAACTCCAGCCTGTGTTCAGTTTTAGCCCGAAAAGGAAAAGAATCCTACAATTTCTAAGACAGTTTTGCCGATGTAATGGTTCTAATACAGCAATTGTATTACATCAATTGAAGTTCGTTTGCCTGCATCACAATGAGGAGTGATTGACTGTTAACACATCCCGATAATTCTAAAAACTTAAAAGAAGTTGGTACAAACATGAACTTGTAAAAAAAATTTCTTGACAGCTAAATAAATGCGTATGTGTTGTTTTTAAACATGCCATTATTACTTTTTTTGTGAAGATCCTTGAGAGAAGTGTACGAGTAATAAAATTGAATGGAAAGTATTTTATATAAATCTGTTGAACTTAATCTGCACTAAATATATATTAGGATTATATGGTTTCCTATATTGATTCCCCTTAAGATTGTAAAAAATGTGGAAAAAATTACTTCCCTCTAGGATAATACTAAGACATAAGCTTACACTTCGATAACAGGTACTTATTTTTTGATACCCTCTGGGAGAATCCATTGTGAAAATCCTATCCATTTATTTTTCTGTTGTGCAGTGTAATTGAACTTTATCATGACGTTCGACCAGATGCCTATTGAATTATTGTAGAGCAAAAAATTATTATGAATTCATTGATTTATGTGGTTTAAAGCCATTTAATGCATTTTCTTATATAAAAATTATTCGTTAAATTTCAATTTATTAAAATTAATTCTTCACCAGGAAAAAGTTTATTGTATGTCTAGAATAAAAGCTTTAGTTTTTATTTAAAGGCGGTCTAATTCATAAAAATCTAAAGCAGGTTTTAAAATTTCTTTTATGAAAATTTCTCAGTGAGCTGATTTTTATTATAAACGTACCTTAAGTACACATTTTGCATATATAATTATTAACTGTATTTTATATTAAGCTTGAAGTTGGAGTTCTTAGTAAAATCTTACTATTTCTTTCATGTAATAGAAAATCTTATCAAATTATTAAGTTGAATCAAAATGCGGTACGAAATTCCTAAGAGATGCTATAAAATTAAAATTGTTGGTAAATATGACTAAAACAAACATAAAGCAGCTCGATATTCAAATACTCTCTTTATTTAACACAGAGTATGAATTTCAAAGCAGTACTGATTAGTTAGTGCGGAGTTACAGTCATCTAATTTACAAAAGCAGAAACGGAAGCGGAAGAAAAAGTTGTGTTATTATTTTAGGGTATTTTGAATTTTTAAAATTTTTATGTAGGAAATTTTCAATATCATTTCCTTATTTGTAATTTTTGGTGTCGAAAATATTAAAAAAAATTTCTTTCCATTATTTGCATTTGAATTTTTTAAAGAAAGTTTAGAATCATTTTATGATTACGAATAGAAGCAAATAAAATGAAATTATCATTAACATAAAACAATTGAAACTTGAACAAAATAACATTAAAAATAAATACTCTCACAACTTTAAGTAAAATAGAAATTTGGTAAATTTACCAGGCACCCCCACCCCTTTCCCAACGCTTTTCAACATGTATGGTTTATTCAAATACACATTTTAAATACATCTCGTGATCAGGGACATTTAGTGCATCGCTGGCAAAAACAGATGTAAAAATAAAAATTTACCTGAAACTAATTTCAACTTAAAATAAATAAACTTTAAGTACAACTGGTTATATTTACTTTGGTGTAAGCGTACTGCAATTATCCATCGGTATGGATAAATTTAAAATATTTCAGTATTGGCTTGTCACACAAATGAATTATTCCCAGATATAGATTCAATAAAACTTTTCCAAAATATATGAAATGAAATTATATGGTTGAATAAAATTTTTCATTGTAAACTGCCAACAACAAACATACACTACTGTAAAGTAAGGGAACCCATAAAACGTAACAAGTGGCCTGTGACTGGAGCAATTATTACAAAATAATGAAAATATTTATGAGGAGTACATTTGGTACCATAATTTAAATGCCATTGAGTGGAGATAAAATTTGGGAAAACACGGCTAATTATATTCCATTTTTTTGTATTAATTTAAAGGTTTTGTTCGTTACAGTTTTTTTTTCTTTGCTTGAGGGAATATGAATTCTCTTGCAAATATTTCATTTAATTAATAATATTCAAGAAAGTTATGTGCTTGTAATAAATCAAAATTACTTTCCGCTCATAAGCGTTTAACAATAAATTTGAAATTTATTTTCTAATATTCTAGTGCCCGGTGTGCTTCGCTAACCTCTATTGTCATAATGTAAATATTTATGTAAAAAAAATTAATAATATTCTTTGACCTTCTTCCTTCAAACTTCAACATTTTTCCGCTCCTATCCAAGTAGTTTTCTGCTTTTCATCTTGACAGTAACCTTCATAAAATTTGATGACTCAATTTTGTAGTTCCTTAAAAATTTTTATAATGTAAAGCTATTTTGTATGAAGCAGCCCGTCACTCTCATATAGTTCTAGGATTTTGTTGGGGTAAGTACTTGATTGCTGGAGCAGAACACTAACTATAAAATAACTGCTAAATTCTTCTTTTTGGGAGGTGCCCTTCTCCCCCTCCTAAACCTCTATTATTTTGCTCACTTTATTCATGTAGTAGCGTATATATTAATTTTAGAGTCTTACTATTGCAGCTCTCCAGGTACAGAATATATAATAATTACTCTAAATGGGAGGTGCCCGTCACCCCGTGCCTATATACCCGTGCTTTCGCAACAATGAACGCTTTATTCTCATAATAACGTAATTATATTGTATTTGTAGTTCTTCAGATAGAGAATAATTATGTATTATTTTGTATGGAAGGTACATCTATAGCGCACCCACTCCCATACCTTCCTCTTTTTTGGCTGGAATACACGAAATGCCTCCATGGCTATATATCAAAAATTTGGAAAGTTTCAATATTGTATCTCCCTAGATATATAATAATCAATAACTACTTTGTATGAGGTATACCCGTCTCCTTCCACCTTATGTTCGAATACACAATAACGTATTTTAAGTTCGGATAGTCCCACTGTTGTAGCCCTTCGGATATATACATATAATAATTATTTTGTAGGGGGCGTACTCTTTACACCCATCGTTAAAAATTTAAACCAGGCAAATGAATTTCCCGATAATATTAAGACAGTACAAAAATGTCCAAATAATTGATCATATCATTTGGTTTTTTATTAGGAAACAAACAAACAAACATACAAACAAGCAGATTCATTTTTATGTATACGAGTATATACATAAAAAATATTATTATGTTTTAAAACAGAGGAAACATCTGCCTCCATCAATATTGTTTTTATGTCAGACGGTGGGAAGATTTATTTTGCATATTTTAATTGCATATATAGTATTAAAGCAGTAAATAATTTTATAAAGTTTTACTTTCAAAGTTAATAGAAAGAAAACTCATCAAAAGGTGGAATTTTTTTTGTGAATCTATTAAGATGTCATTTTTCAACAACGGAAATCCTTAAATTCTAAATGCGAGAAATCGCTTCTAACCAGGGAAACCAGAAAGTTCCAGAGGCATGTTTTTTCTGTAGAGGCAGGGAAAATATATTCGGGAATTACAAATTAAATATTTTTCTAAACATTGACAATGATTTTTAGTGAATATATTGCTTTTTAGAACATATTTCGTGATTTTGTCGTTCCATGCCCCAAGGTTGACAACAGATCCTTTAGCCTTTCTTTACGCTGAAATGAACATTTGTATTCTTATCCATCTTTTGAAACGCGATTTGAACGGTTTGGGTAACTAGATATCATTGTGTCTTTTGAATTAGTTTGGGCTATAGAGTTTTGGCCATTATTGCCTTGGAATATTGATTGACAGGACACGGAATTTGTATTGGCAATATTGCTCCAACTACCAAATTGGTTGTTGTTTGTTACCTGGGAGCCTTCTTGGGCTTCTAAACGTGAACCGCCGTCTCATTGTGTCGTTATTACTTTGTTAGATTTTTAAAATTTTTTAAAATTCAAAATTTAACTAATATTTTTGTTAAATATCGCAAACAATTTCGCATCTATTTGGGGGATCCTGGTGTAATTTAGAAATTATTTTTTTCTGATTTCAGGATTAAAAGTAAAAAAAAATATTGATGTATACACTTGAGAAGTACATGAAAGCGGTTGGCTTTAGTTTTACACAGATTGTGAGAATTTTCATTTACTCACCGTGATCACCAAACTAGACAACGTGGAAGAGAAAAAGTTTCTATAAAATGAGACCTTAAAGTTCAACATTAAAATGTTTTTTTCTTAATGTACACTGAGTAGTTTTGGAATAGTTTATTCGTTTGATATTTTTTAAATATAATTTCATTATTAATGAATTGTTTTATTTTATTATTATAATTAAGCCTTTTAGTAATTTATATTACGCATAAATCTAAGGGTATATTTAGGCCAATATTTTTAACGTATTTTTAGTTAAGAAAGAGTTAATCATTGGCAATGTTTCCAAGTAAACAAGGAAAAATTGAACTTCTAATTCCAATATATGGATTTAGTAGAACATAGCAACATAATAATAACATTTAATTTTTCAATAATTTCATTCACTTTGATCATTCACTGTTTTCATTTTTATCTCTAAGCGGTAAATAGGAAAACTCATAAATTTCTCTAAGTGCAAACCAAATTTTTAAAGAAGTGAATTGGTAAGAGTATAACTGAAAAATATTTGATTTATATTTTCATTCTCTGATAAGTGTTACAAGTTTGGATGATTTCCCCCTAGATTTAGAAGGATTTATTTAATTTGGAGGGAATTTGGAGTTAAACTCTTTAGGGAAAAATTTAAGAAAGGAAGGCAATAATTTGTATATGAGGGATTTCCAGGGGGTTTTCCTATTTGGTTGAGTGCCACAAAATCTTAAACCGGTCTATTTAACAGCATAAAATATAGTATTTTATGTCTGATAAATAAATTTTTTGTGTTTTTAAGCCAAGTTCAAATAAATTAACAGCAAACATTATATTAATGGTGCAAATGCTTGGTAACTCGCAGAAATGACATTGTCGTGCAACAAAGGAATAAGAAACATATTGGGACATGAATGTAGAGATTTAAGAACAGTGATAGGACAATTATTAAATTCTAAGACAGAAATCAGGCCATAAATCAAATTATGCTTGTTTTGAAGCAAAGGAAAATCTTACTTGAAATGTCAATAATTTAAAAACAATATATTGTGATTCATATATTAGAGGTTATAAAATAAACTGTGTTGTTATTAGAGTATAAATAGTTGAAATCATAATATGGTTACTAATAATCATAATATTATACAACTCTAGAATATTATGTTATGATCATATATAACCAAAATATCGCTTTAAGCTTTAAATATGCATTGTTTTTAAACATATATTCGCAATACCTGCTAGAAATGATGATTTTTAAAAAAAAAAAAAAAAATAGAGATTCTGGCTTTTTCCTTCTTAAAAAAGTGTAACATTTTTATTTTTAATCACAAATAAAAATCAGTTGGTGTTTCCGGTCAAAAAGTGGGGATTTTTTAAGGTATTGCGTGCTGTTAATTTAGCAAACTTTTACTAAATAATGGGCCACTTAAAATCTATTTTTTCTTTGAAAGGGCAGAAAATGTTACACTATTTTACAAAAGAAAACACTATTAATCAGCTGTTTACAGTCTTAGTTTGGTGTTTAAGATGTTGTGTCTGTATATTATAAACATATTTGCTTAGTTATAAGTCACATTTTGATTACGAACTAATAATATTAAGTTGGTACAATAGATAGAAATTATTGCAATATTGCGGGAGTTTTTTGGTATAGTAAGTATTAACTGGTCGTTTTGCATACGATGTTCTGTTCCCAAAAAAAATTTAAATTTGATATATTTCGAAGCAACCATAATGTATTTACAATAATAAAGATTATGTGTTTGGATCATAATATAGTTATTGTTCTTGGTGTAATCATATCGAGAAAGTTAGAAAAAGTCTTACTTTTGTGGATATATATCTCAGTATATTATAAATTTTTTCTTATACATGCTTTCTATGGTACAGTCGTAGTTAATGTATATAAATAAGATGTCATATTGAACACTATGGTAAAAAAAATCATTAATAATTAAAAAAGGTAAATAAATATAACAACAGTATAAAATTGCTAATCGAAATTTGTTTATAGAAAAAACGTTATATTAAGTAAATAATGAATTAATACTTATAATTAAGAAAAAAAATTTCCCACGATTAAAGCTGAAACATAGATTCGCCTTAATTACCATGTGCGAAATAAAAAACAAACACACATATTCACTATACTACAATACAAAATACGTAAATATATAATTAATAAAACAAATTAACATACACATCGTCACTTAAACTACAAAAGGGCTAATCTCAAAGGAATAAAATAATATACAAGATGAGTGTTTGCTTGATAATGGACGTAGAATATGAATATATTAAAAAAAATCTACCATTATCCTTCATTATTATTATTTAATTATTAAAAAGTTTTTTTTATTTGTTTTGGATAAACTTGCTGAAGAATTGGCATTGATTCCAATGAAATTTATATAGAGACAGCTTTACCTTAAAAAAATCAACAATTTGTTGCATCCACACAAACTTTTGACCTATTCCTGAAAATATAGTCAATGTTTTTAGACTTTATTGAGGAAATTCAAGAGGAGGCAACAATCAATTGTTTCTCCGTTTTGGCATATTCGAGTTCAAGAAAGCGTAATATCAATATAAAAAATTTAAAACAGAAATTGTATTTCAAAATCATGTCATGTTTTTTTTTTCTCATTACAACAACTTTAATTTAAAATTGCCGATAGTTAAACTAACTCCCCGTCCACATTAACTATTTTGTTGCATGCAATTCTTTAAAATTCTGCTTTGAAATCGCTTTAGTGTCCACATTAGAAAAAATATAGTATTCCAATTTTTGTATAAAACGTATATAAAACGTCAAATACAACAACACCAAACATCAAGTTGAATAGGGAGAATTTCAAAGCAAAAGAGAATTGCGGAGAACATGAAACTCTGTACTCCTCCCCAAGCTTCTTACCACCCCCACCTAAAACAACCAAGAATTGCTGCAACAAAATTGCAAATGTGGACGGGGTGTTAACTATCAAGTAACATAAACATTTTGATCATTAAAATATAATCATATGTGAATATAAAATATTATTTTACTTATAATGTGGCAATAAAATAACTTTCGTTTCATGTCTTTAGTAGCTTTAAATAATTTTGGTTTATGTCTTTGAAAAAATATAAAGAAGACATTATAAGTATGACAAGATAAGGTTCCCTTTGGCTTGACTGAAACTTAAGTAAACTTAAAATATATGTATAATAGAAAGCAGGGGAACTATTCCATAGTATTGTAATTTTAGCTGTCGTTTGTAATAACCAGGCTTAGGTCTATTAATATAACTTGGCGTTTGTGGAAGGTAGAATTTTTATCGGACGGATAAGTGGTGTTTCGTTATTGCAACTTCACCTTAACCAAAAAGGGTCCGATAAGCTAAAGAGCAGTTCATCATAGCTGTAACTTATTTCTCGAAGTGTAGTTGTTTGAAGTTGTTATATTTATAAAGTCTTCGCTAAGGGTGGACATAAAAAATTTTCAATTGTTGCAACTGGGCGAAAAAGTAGGCGTTAGTTAAAGGTACCTTTAGCAAAAGTGAGCAATAAAATGACGTTTAATAATCTTTAACGTAAGTTTCTCTTTTTCAAAGTATGGCTACACCAAAGCAATTACTGACTACTTTTTTAAGTAGTGGCATCATCGTACATATGTTCCTTTTGTTTTAATTTTAGAAAAAAATATTTTTGGGTTAATTTACGTTTTGTACATAAAAATTAAGTGAGACATAATACAAAATATGGCCTCCAAAAATTATATGGCTTATACACTTATCTGATAAATTAGAATGAGAAAAGTTATTTGTAGGTTAAAAATGCCTTTAGCTTATCGCCCACTTTAAGGTTAAAGTAAAGTTTTAATTAAAGAAATTACTGTTTGTTGTTGGCTTAGCTGAGTGCAACGTATATGACTGCAAGTCATAATTTGGCTGAAGAGTACTGATGATTTGGTTACAGCCCACGAAATGCAACCATACGTATACTTAGCTAAGCCAATAAATTGTTAAATTGTTATTTTGGAGAATATCTCGAATAATAAATGTTAAAAGTAAAAAATAAATGATACCTTTTTCTAACTCCACGTTATAGATTGTAATAACAAAATATTGCTAAATGTCACTTCATAGTTCACTTAATTGCTTTATAGTTCACTTAATTACCTTTACCTATCGGAAACTTTAAAAGCAAGTTTTTAATAATGGACTTTAAAGATTTAATTCCACTACAGCCTTCTACGTGTTAGGTGACGATATAAACATGTAAAAAAGTAATTAAATATTTATTGTATGTAAATTATTTTTAAAGTTTTTGCCAGTATTCATTACATGTGACATATACACACAGTGCATTATATCGATAATCTCGTGTTTGTAAATGATAATATATGTATCTAACCTCGGAATCTTGACTGACCATTAGCGAAAGCTTGAGCTCCACCAAAGTTGCCAAAAGCACCACTATTCGCTGAAGCCCCGCCAAAGTCAAGCAAATCGCCGATATTTCCAGCATTGCTGTTGGCATTGGTAAAGGTATTGCCACCATTGGATCCGGAACTGGAGGAAGCAGAAGCAACAGCGTTAGCACTTTGGCCACCATGACTGACAGCGGAAGCATTACTGCTGGCAGTATTGCTAACAGAGCCATCTGCTCCTTGTTTCGACTCAACTTTTGAATTAGTTTGGGCTGCAGAGTTTTGGCCATTATTGCCTTGGAAAATTGATTGACTACTAGAATCAGCCTGTGAGCCGCGGGAGTCATCGTTTTCATAGGAAACGGAATTTGTATTGGCAATATTGCTGGAACTACCAAATTGATTGTTGTTTGTTGACTGGGAGCCTCCTTGGGCTTCTAAACGTGAACCGCCATCAGTTTTTATTTCCTTAGTAACTGCATTGGCATTAGCAGCCTGTTGCTGATTTTTATCGAAATTTAAGGCTTGACTTTGAGCATTATTTGTGCTTTGGAAACCAGTACTTGTTACGGAATTATCCTGATTCACATTTGCTGAACTCAGTTGACCACTGCTGCCATCTTTGGCTAAATTGGAGCCAATGCTAGAGGCAGCGTTATTCTGGAATAAACCATTTGCGTTTAACTCCTGCCTGCTTTGACTGTTGGCTCCGGTTTGCTGTTGAAAATCATTCTTATTATTATCGGTTAAGCCCTCGGGGTAGATATCTTCTTCATTGGGAAATACAATGGCATTGTTTGGTCGTGGACGATTTAAGCTGGGCTTACCAAACTGTGGCCTTGGTCGCTCAACTTCGTCGTCCGGATAAACAAAGGGAATGAATTCAGCCTTGCGTTTTGGTCTTACGAAAGCTCTTGTGCGTATATCATAATTGAGATTAAGTGTATCCCCGATTGATCTACGAACTCTAAATAGACCAAAACTGTTGGCATTTCCAGCAGATCTACCAGCTAAGCCACCTGCCAAAGCAGATGTCTGTCCATAATTTGCAGCACTCAAAGCATTTGATTCAGATTGAGTTTTTGAGAAGCCAAGTAAGCCGAATTGCCTCGAATGTGTAGCAGCATTGCTATCGGCTGTAGCAAAAGCATTTGCACCCTGAGCTTGTGCTTGGGCTTGAGTTGCAGCTTGCGATTGCTGTTGCTGTTTTCTGGATAGATCAAAGTCTAAAAGACCCAATCCGAAACCGAGACCACCATCTTGGGAACGATGAAACCCAATTCCTTTGCGCAAATTATTTCTGGAGAATGATGATCCAATATCGACACCGCCAACATTAAAGTTATGAGCTATAGCTCTGGAAACTGCTCCATTGGTTTGGGTCTTGGAAGTAGTAAGAGTGCTGCCTACTTCCAAGCCACCTAAATTTAGTTCCTTTGTTCTTGCCTTACTATTTGCAACCGAGGTGACACCGCCATTGCCATAGCCGCCATTTGTGTCGGTTTCAGTTTGCGAATTGACTACAGCCTGTGAAATGCCCAAAGCGCCAAGTCCCAACTGACGTTCAGTGGCCTGACTGTTGGCTCTGGAAACGGAACCTGGGTAGGGATCATAATTTTGTTGATAAAATTGTGTGTTGCATGCTAAAGCAAAAAAAAAAAAAAATTATTAAATATAGATCCAGCTTTAGTTAAAAAAAATTTTATTGCCTTAAATCTTACGAAATTAAAAAAAATCATAAGACATAACATTTTCCAATTCTGCTTTTTATTGTAAATTAAATCCGCGTCATCTTTTATTAAGAGTCTTGTGGCATTATTTGGTACTTTGATACTATAAACGCAACGATACATTTTTCGTTTGCGAATATTTGTCGTTAGAAAGGCAGAAAATGCACAATACAAATGTGTCGGAAAAATGTCGTCAGCGTAAGGAACTCTGCCAATAAGTATATTTTTCTCTGTTCTAACAAAGAGCGATAAATAAAATGGAATAGGGTGACTGTTTCCTTTTTGGATTTTTAAACATCTTCTTTAGAGAATTACTTTCTTTTTTATTTATGGCATATAAGTTAAACTATTTTCAATTTCGTTTAAAATAACTTTTTTGTTATTATTTCGCCTTCTTCATTTATCGCTTCTCCTTCCCGACATTACTACTACGTGTAAGTAAATATTTATTTACTTATTATTAATACAAATTGAAGTTATTTGCTAATGATTTAGGGACAAACTGATTTAAGCAAATCAATCACCAAAGAAATGAAGAAAAATTAATAATGGCTAGAAATGGTATGAATATATTATACGTATGTCCTGAGGTAAACAGGAGTTATCAAATGTAAAATTGAGACACTTCAGCAAAAAATCATGGGCAACCGCCTCGTGGAACTTATAAGTGAACTATACAACTTCCTCTGCCTTCTAGTAAATTTGTTCATTATCCTTGCTAAAGAGATTTTATGAAAACTAAAGCTTTTCATAACAAGGCTATGGCAATGGCTTAAAAAAATAAAAGCTTATAATCAGCCATGTATAAATATTATTATACATTTCCAACTATTTATGTACATACATACGTGTATGTATGTGTGTGTGTATATTATTTTATAAATAAAACGAATCCAAATGGCATTGAAAGTTACTTTCCCTACAAAATTGCGATTCAATTGACAAATTTACGAAACAAATTTTTATTGACGAATTCGTCGTACTGTGCGAAATTCATCGTTCATTCCAGTTGCACTTATTGAAAATGACATTTAAATTCTCTTTTTCTTCTTTTTTATTAATAAGTTTTCTTTTTTCGACATAACTTTGAATTCTCGAAATTCGCATAGGAGTGTTTTAATTTTTTTTTATATTTAAAGGTGAAAGAAAAATTCATATGAAAATAGTAAAAAAACACTAAATTTTCTTTTTATTTCCGGCTATAAACCATTCCAAAGGAAAATATAATGCGAAGGATACAATCATCTTATAAATATTAATTTAGGTGTAACTAAAACATATTGTTCAATACAATTTTGCTTTGACTGTGATTAAGGAAGGCACTTTTTGTGGGAATTTTGTATAGAAAAATATTATATTTTAAGTTTCTTTTATACCATTTTCACAGTCACCTCAAATTAAATAATTTTGTATTGGAAACTTTCTGTACATTTTTTTTTTGAGTGTCAACTATTCAATGATTATTTTTTTAGTATTTCAAAATAGAGTTCAAGTGGAACTCGTGCTCTTAAAACATTTTTTATACCATTTAAGCTGAAAGTCCATACCATCCGTTCTATGCATATGCGTTACATGCATTTCTGTGCATTCTATGCGTTTCTAAATTCAAGTTACATACAAATTGTTTTATGCGCCAGGTAGTGTAAATATTTTTATCAATTAGAAAATATTTGTAATGTGGAAATGTGATTTTATAAGAATTTTTGGAAGTCATTGCGTTTATATGCAACAGAAGTGACATTAAAGTACTGAGTATTGATATCTAGACTCAGCCGCTCTTATCGTGCTGTATGAGTATTTAAATCATATTCAGAGTTCTATTGACTCTGATTACATATGACAATTTTGGCTTATATACATACGCATATTAGTACGTCTATTAAAGCTTTACGATATAACCATATGTCAAATATGATACTGTCGGTTCAATTTGTTATTGGGGATATATTCAGGACTGTCAATTAATCTGACATTCCTTTGACATATCGATTGACTAAAGTTTGGCTTTTAAACATTGAGGAGTCAACTAAGAAGCTCCAATACTTTTGGCATCATATGACCTATTATTATATGGACGTGGTATCCAATCGAGTTATCCATCGTGGTGATTAAATATTGTTGCAGATTTTTCGGAGGCTGCCATACCATCGCCTGCATTACAAACTGTCAATATTTATCGACGCTTATGTATCTGGTCTTTTAAGAAATATGATGTGGCCTCTGCAGACATGACAATAATATTTTTTCTCTTATATGATCATGCATTATTTATTGTACTGTGCTGATGATCATCAACTTGATCGTGAGTTGAGATACGCTCATAATATCACCTTTAACATAAATAATCCAAAAATTTAAGCACTGAAAGTTTATGTAAAAAAATCACTCCTCGGCGATATGAGAAGAAACAAAAAACAAAAAATACGCAAAAACATCTCTTCACATTTCAATTCTACCACATTGATGACACGCAATTGTAAATACGTCCGTCTATTGCATATTTAATACAATCAACCATTAAAATTTTTGCTTCTTTCTCCATTTAAAAGAACGTGCAATTTCTTACTTATTTTGAAGCACTCATGCTACCGGCTTTTGATGAAATTTTAATTAAAAGTTCTCTTTTGTTTTGTTTGAGAAAAAAAATCACTTTTTACCTGGCGGTTGCCATATGGCCATTAGGGCCAAGACCATCACGAATTTCACTCGATTGTTGAACATTAGTTTCGATTATAAATTTAACTCAGTTTTCTTTATTTTGGCATTTATAAATTTAAATTAAAAATATGTATTTAATTTGTTTTTGCTTCAAAATTTCAATATTCTTGTGTACAGCAACGCTTAACGTTTATCGACAAAATGAACTTAAAAGTTTGTTTGAAATCATTCTATAAACTCTGTCATCCATGAGTTTAAAAGTGTGTGCGTTCGTTCATGTATATCGATCTGTTAGAATTTTGATTAGTCATTATCAGTGTGTGTTGGTTTGTTCGTTTAGATTTGTATTTGAGATAAACAGCAGTTAATAAAATTCTAATGGATACTGGTTAGACTTGTTGTGGGAATTCTGAGTAACAAAAAACAAAAGTAAATAAAAAAACTAACACACAAATTTCAAAAAAAGCTCAATAAATTTACCAAAAAACCCAATTTTGCTTTAAAATAAGGTTTGGAAAATGGCAAGTAATGGGAAGACCCGCATACCCGGAATGATATTAAAATATTCAGAAAAATATTGATGTAAAAAAGTAAATTGTTGTAAAAATATTTAAGTAAATAATTTAACAGAGTTTGAGTTTGAGTTAAGACTCTGATGGAAGATGAAATTAAATAAAATATATAAAAATAAATATATGAATTAAATTAAAAGTTGTTAAAAACTCAATATACAAGGTGGCGTGGAAGTAAGGTCATAATTTGAGCTGGCTGCGAAATTGTTATAAACTTCAAAACATTAATTAGAAAAAAACGATATCACTCAAATAGCCACATTCCGAGTTGATGCCTCTAACGCTCACCATTTACGGATACAGTGGTGCCATCGGCATCTTAAAAAATAAAGGAAAATCACTTTTTTACTGCAAATTCCGCACCAGAAAATCACTTTAGGAGGATGAGAAGCCGGACACTTCTTGCAAAATCGGTAGTGCACCCAGTTTGCAGGAGGTGTTCAGCCAAGCGCTTAATTGTTCGAGCACATAGAATACGTCTATGAGGAAAACGACGGCGAAATTCACTGGAAATTTGTCAAATAAGCAGTAATAATAGTTCCATGTTCTTGAGTTTTATATCGCTTCATGGCTTGTTGACAACTAATTCTCTTCATAAATGTCAATGCACAGTGACATTTGGCGGCAGCTGCAAAAATGACAGCCAACTCAAATTACGACATCACTTTTGCGCCACCTTGTATATAGTAGTGTTGCAATTTTTTTTCTAATTTATTAATATAAGATATGTTCGAGGACATTGCTGACAATACGACTAATAATCTAGTCCATTAATTTTTGGAATGAAATTTGTATTTTGTATGGTCATTTGAAATGATCAAATGACATTCAATAAATTTCTCTTTGTATTTGGTATCGTTTTTTAAGTGATGGAATGACAGGCATTCAATTTTTCTTTTGTTTTGGTTTTTTTTTTTTAAGTGGTCGAATTATGTCTATTAATTATTTTGTAATAAATTTTACATATTCAAAGGTACGCGAACAAGTTTACTGACGTGAGAAGATTTTTTTCAATAAAAGGTAAGAAATTTAGTTTCGCATCCGTATAGGTCGAGCCATAGATAAATGTCTCTAAATTCCAAATTGTATATTAGTATTTATATTTGCAAATGTCGCCTTAGATAATCATAGTCGAGGCGATGCTTATATTTGCTAAATATGGATTTGACGTTTAAAATTCTCTGTTTTAATCTCTTACACGCTTTTCAATTTTTGCTGTGCGTCAACAACTCTACCAAAATTAAGAGGCAATACACAAAATTATTCTAACTGATTTGAATTTAACGTCATACATACGTAATTCTGCTTATAAATGCGTATGACTTAAAGAAGCTTTCTAATGTTTGAGGGGCAGATACGGAGCCAAAGTTTTTTTTTTTTTTTGCTAAGAACATTTAAATAATTTTATTTTTGCATTTCGTTTCTAGTTTCACTAGTATAATTAGCATTAATTTAAAAACAAACTGTAAAAAAGCTCATATAGATGCTGGACAAAACTTTGTAATTTTGAAATTCGAATATTAGCAAAATTAAAGCTTGTTTTAAATTTCACCACTAATAGTTAAGCAAAAGCTTGTTGTTATTAAACAAAATAAAAATGAACTTTAATTAATTTAGTTCTTCGAAATGAACTAAATATTTTAAAAACCTGTTGTTACATATTTTTTTAAATAATCTTTAAACAAATCTTTACGCCGTAACAGACACTAAACAGTGGGATCGTAATCATTAATTAAGAGTTAAATTTTTTGGTTGTCATTAATTAAAACTGACCTTAGATTTGCTAAATTGACCGGAAATATAAAAAACTTAAATATGCGTCTGTACTTCAGCTGGTAACTGGGTCATTTCCAATATTTTTTGTTGTTTTAATTATTTTGTTTTAAAACTAATATAAAAATAAATAAGAACATAATTTTCGCATGTGCATCAATAGGGCATGATTACAAATTGAATACATTAATTTTAAAAAACACATTCATATAAATCAATTAAATTTTATTTTGCCTTTGTCATAAATAAAAATTAATTATCCGAAATCAATTTTAACAAATCCAGAGTTTTATTTTTTTGTAGACGAACAATGAACCCCTCTTTCTTTTAAAGTGGGTCAACAAATAAGATCTTTAACTTGAGTTTCATGAATGCAGTCATAATTTTTAGCGTCCATGGCTGAAATTTAATTCCTTAAATTTATCGATCACCATTAAAAGAATATTTGTTGAGAGCCATTTTTTCCAAAATATTAGTTTCAAGGATGTTAGAAGATTTTGCTTGGTGTGACCATGTAGATATACTTATCATCCACTTTGCAACAGAAAAGCCTCGTCCACTTTTTAAAACCTTGTGTGTTTGCTTATGCTCATCAACTACATATAGTTTAGCAAAAATAAAATATTAAGGTTTCTCATCACTTTTGTCCTTGAGATGTTTTCCAATAAATATTTAGCTAAAATATAGTAAGTGCCACGCCTGGTTTTTTGGATTATGAACATCAACTATAGTTTTTCTTTCAAAACTTTTCATGATTTTAGTCTTCATGACACTCTAGAAGTAAATATTAAGCTCATATAGAAAATACCACTTTCTAAGCTGTTTCTAATCTGTGTTATAAATAGTTTTTTGTAGGTTTCATTTAAATTAAACAATATCAATTTATTTTTTTAATTTCAAGTTCTATTCGTAAATAAAATTAAAGCAAAAAAAAAAAATAATAAATTTAAATTGACTATTTCTAATCTTCTTTTTATTTAATCATGAACATCATCTATAATTTTCTTATTTAAGGTTTTTCATCACTCGAACATATTCCATTGGAAATATTCAGTTTGTACAGAAAGTTTCACGCCCATTTTTTCTTTTATTTGTTTTGTTTTTTTGTGAGAATACACTGAGACAATTTTTTTATAGAAAAATAAATCATATGAACATAATAGAAACACTTAGTACAAGTTGCCACGTCCTCTTCTCTAATCAGCTGAAGCACAGTGTTCTTATTAGCAATAAAAATATTTAAAAGAAGAGGTTTTGCAATTACATTTCTCTAGATGCACGACAATATGTAATTGGTTTTTATGGGAACTGCCACGCTTTCTAGTCCAATATGATTTTTTTTTTTGTAAATTACATATCTTATTTATGAATTTGAAATGTCTTGTCCAAGGAAATTCTTCAGATATATCCTGAATTTATAATATATATCTTTTAGGAATGTCTTAGGCCCACTTCTCTTACCCTGCTTATTTTTCTGAAAGACATTGTATATTTGCAACAAAAGTACTCACATTATATAAAAAGGTCTTCATTGTTATAGTTCTCAAGGTCTACGATGATAAGTAAATGTTTTTTAAGGAAAGTGCCACCCCCATTAGTGTAATATCAGCGTTTGATAATAGAATTTTCCCCACCAAGTTTTCAAGGACCTTAACTAATGCAATTTTTCAGATCTAGTGCAATTAGTAATAACATTGTTAGGGGAATGTCATTAGAATACTATTAGAATACTAGAGTACTCTTTTGCGTTAAAGATGTTACACATATTTAGCACCTTCTGCATGATTGTGTTCTATTGTAAAATATAACCGGTAATGGAAACACAAAATGAGAAGGAGAACCGCTTCAAACACTTTGCTTATACGAATAAGAGTTTTTTGCTTGTTTTATTTTTGTTTACAATTTTGTCTTAGTGTGAACAATTTATAATTTTTTTTTTAAAGATATTAAATATTTCAAGCCCTTATTTATGTTCTATTGTGTACTTTAAGATGGTGTAGGGCAACATGTAAGACGTATACTCTTCTTCTTATGGCATTTTATTATTACAGAAATGAAGATGATATGACATTAGCATTCGAGTTACGCACAAGGTATTAGGAAAAGTATATATTTAATATTTAAAGAACTAGTCAGAATTAATTTTTTTGCAATACTCTATAGGAGTTCGGAGAGTGCAGAACACTTATTCTCTCGCTGAAGAGAGTGACGCATATAGGCAGCCTTATTTTTCGGAATCTGGCAAAGAAATTGCTCTCCGGTATTAAGGGTAGAAATTTTTTTTATCTGGCCATCATTTGGACTTAAAAGCGGTTATAGTGAGGGGATCTAGAAGGGTGTTATATGTCTTTTTTATAAATAGAATTAACACTCAGGCAATGAATGCCTACTACTAAGGTGTTAACTGACCTTCGTAGACTAGTAGGTAGTGTACTATACTCGTAGTGCGAAGGTCGCAGGTTGGAATCCTGCCGCAGAACTCTGGCAGTTTGTGTTTGATAATTAAAGGGAGCGCACAACAAGCCTTCACTGGCTTAAGTGTATGTCGTATGACATGGGCTATCACACCCCTCCAATCAACCTAACCTAACCTAACCTAAGGTGTTGCTTCTTTTGTGAAAGGGAAGACAGAGAAAGGAGACGACAGACAGAGAGAGATAGAGAGAGAGAAATATAAGTTATTTTTACAACTAAACTATTTCGCGTTTTTTATAGCAGAACTGCAGCACTTATTTTGTTAAGGAGACGGCATTAAGTTTTTCTTATGCTTTATGTGTAGCCATTTTATTAATTGTTTCACTTCGCGACGATTCTGCTAACATTACCAATGAAGGATGTAGTACATTAGTGTAGAAGAGTATCAATCGCTAACGATACTGTTCAGTGAGCAGAGCTATGCGTGCATCACTTAAACAGTCCAACAGCAATTAACACACAGCCACACTAGCGCAAATCAGAAAAACTCATGATGTTGATGACTTGTCCTCAACAGGGTATGAACCCAAGTTCTCAGTCGTAAATTACTTTGTAGTCAATGCGTTATCTACTTCAGCTAACAGCACCCTCTGATTGGCCATCTCCTCTGCTCGGGCAACACAAAGGGATCTAAACTATTGGAACTTCTAAAAATGTACTTTCGTATAAGACTTGTGCAATGTATACAATAAGAGTGCCACTGCTCGAACAAAATGCATAAAACGAAATATTGTTACAAGAGTTTTTCTTGTAATATTGCCATAAAGAACTGTGATTGGCCCTATTAATATATTCTCTCACATTTTGTGTCTACATGACCCGTTCATAAATATTTGAAACAATAAATTTATTCTTCATGCACAATAAAATTATACAATTACGTTCCATATTGTTTGAATTTTGTTAAATCTATAGAAAACAACAACAAAATATTTATAGTATATATGTATTGCTTGGTTAGTTAAACTAAAATGTTATAAAACCTTAATTATAATAAAAAATTTATAAAATATATTTGAAATATTTGTTGTCAAATTTCATTGCATTTTCTATTCAAATATTGCGCATTTCATTAGGGATGAATGAATGAAAGGCTTGAAATAGGAAAATTCTCTAATTTTCTGATCAACAATAATTCACTTTTAATTTAAAATTTTTGTTTTTGTTGCTGTACTTGTTGTTATTTTTTATTCTGAATTTATGGTTGTATTGTGGTTAAAAAAAAAAATAAAATAACAATAGTTGATGATAAATAATTCAAAAAATCTTTTTCATGCCAAAAACTAATTTATTATTTTTAATTTAATTTTCCAAAATTAAGGTTTCAAATATATGTACGAGGGTTAATGTTTATATTAAGAATATTTTGAACTCGAGCCAGCTAGCGGGAGCCAGTTGATATTATTTATACAGGACCATAGTGCTCCTTTAAGGCAACATGGTCATATCAGAAAAAAAAACAAAATTTTTAATTACCGAAGGAAAAGTCAAAATTATATCAGAAGCTAAACTATCGTTATGCAAAGTTATCGACTTGAAGAATAGTGTTTTAGATTTGAAGAATAGTATTTTAAAATTTTTAATCGCCTTTTACCATATTAAAATTTTTTACATAAAAATATAATACATTAAAACGGCGATGTGAAGTAGTATTTAATGAAAAAACTTTAAATACAAAATACATTTTTCGAGATACCCTCCCACTTTGTACTTTTTTGTTTCCTTATAAATAATCGAAATAGGATAGGGTGAGGAGGATAGCGGGAGTAGTGCTTGTGGACATTCGCTGGGTAATGCAGGAAAGACATTTGCCGGGAGCTCATCCACATACGAGCCGTTCGCTGTTATATCGCTGTTATATCGACCACAAATGGATGAGCTCTTAATGAGGAACGTGTTGCTCGTAAGTAAGAGCGGATTTCGGGAATATGTTCCCGTACCTAATTATAGCACATTCCATTAAAGTAACGATAAAACAGCGTAACACATCCCACGTTGCCACGATGCTCCAGTGAGTCAATAGAGTTGGCTACACTATTGTCACCAATGAGTATTTTCGCCCTCTCCTGTACACGGTCCAGTAGCTGCAAAATAGACTTTGAAGCACCGGCCCATACATGAGAGTATTCTATTTTCGGCCGGATGTAGGTGGTATAAATAGTGAGGATATCAGAAGGGGTAAAATATCTCTTTAAAAAAACGACGGCGTTTGAATGCTGCTTTAGCGATATGAAAAATGTAATGAGTCCTTCGAACATCACACTGAATTTTCATGAAATCGACTCGATTCGTATGACCCCATTCGGAGATTGTTGCAAGATATTGATTTATTGAATCAACCATATTTTGCCTCGTAGCCCTAATCTCCAACGGACTTGGTCAACGGTTAAATGAGTAAGAATGGCTTATGCTGCTGTCATCTGCAAATGAGTGGACAGGGTTGGAAGTTTTACATAGTATGTCATTAAGAAAAATGAGAAACAGGGTAGGAGAGAGAACGGAGCCTTAAAACTTCACGTTATTTTTAAATTGATTTAAAATTTTAGCAAGAATATTGCCTGAATTTCACGTTCTCGTAGGAACGTTGTTTAAAAAACTAACGAGTTTCTGTGTTGTTCTCAAATAAAAAAATTTTACTAAAGATGACATTCATTATTCACCAAATAAAAGCAATTTTTTGTAGAAAACTATAACTGACCAATCATCCATCCATCCAAATTTCACTGAGCTAAAATATTTTTTTTCTAATCTTAGTGAAATTTTATCTAAACTATTTTTTTTTTTTAATACTTGAAGGAAAGTTTTTATACATAAGCTTTAATTAGTATATAGAATTTGCTGAATTGAAATGCAATTCTTTTGCTATAAATTTTAGTTCATTGAAAAGCGGTAGTCTTAGACCTTCAGAACATTAGAAGCGATTTCCTTCCTTTCTAAGCTTGAGTTTATTCTCATTCCTTGCGTTAGTCGATTCCTAAAAGAAAATGGCTGATTGTGATTCAATATAAAATAATATTCTCTGCAAAAAATTAAAATAAATGTGAATAAATAAATAGACTTAAAACCAGAAAACTAAGTTAATAAGGAGGACACTTTTGTTTTTTGTTTAGTCTCAAGAGTGTATGAAATATTAATAAATTTCATTACAAGGACAGCAAATGTTTCAAGCAACTGTTTTTATTCTATTGCAAGCTTGTAAAATATGTCCTTAATTGTTATGGTCAATATAATTTGTCAGAAATGAAAACAACCTTAATAAATAAAATTGCATAAAAAAAGCATAAAGGATCTTATGTTGAAATCCTTAGACCTGTCCTTTGTTTCCTTGGTTATCGATAGTCTATAATATATTATCTGTACTTATTCAACGTCATGTCGACGTTACCATCCTGCTGAGATAATTATTCGGCCTCTTCTTTTGATTTTAAATAATACAAAATTTATTAAATTGCCACTCATATTTTATTGAAGGTAATTAATGTGTCTAATTATTTTAATTTATAGCTGCTTGTTCTCTTTGATTGATTGCAAATTTAGAGTCGCTAGAGGCTAAATATGTCTCCTTTAAATTAAAATGACTGATGTTAATTTGTAAGAAAAACGTTATTGTAACTTTATTAACTTGTTTATATCGGGTCTGCCAATAGAGACTTCCTAACATTGGCAGCGGTCTTTGATAGTGGCCATATTGCTGAAGCCAAATTGGTTGTTATTTCTTCAGTCTGTTTTGCCAAATCAGCAACGGTTAGATGTAGTGTTTAACAACATTTGCAAAATTGTTCTATCCATATAAGTGTTCTGTTCCGGCAATTTTCATAAAAAGCCATCTTCAAGCGATGAGGCCCATTTCTGGATGAGTGGTTACGTCAACAAATAAAATTATCGAATTCGAGACGATACCAACCCACATGATATTTAACAGCATCCAATGATTATTTGGTGTGGACTTTGGGCTGTTGGTGTTATCGTTCCATATTTCTTTTGAGAGCACCTTTGGCCAGACCATCACTGTCAACGGCGAGCGCTATAGAACGATGATTACCACCACTTGCTTTTGGCCTGAAATGAATTAAATGGATACTAAAGACATGTGTTTTCAACAGCATGGCACAACTTAAGACACAGATAATGCCATATGGGACATTCAGCATGAGCGTTTGGGGGAAATGGTCATCTCTTGTGGGGGTTATGTAAACAAGCCACCAAGATCGCGTGATTTGATCCCGTTAGACTTTTTCTTGTAGGAATTTCTTGAGATGCAGGATTTCGCGAATAAGAAACAGTGGCTCCCAAAGCCAACACAGCCCATGCGCCAGAGTCACTTAAAGTAGAAAACGACATTTAGACGATGCCGTAATTCATATATAATGACATCAATAGGCGTTTTAAATGAATACAGATTTTGTTTTATTTCAATTTAAATATAAAAAGCACTTAATAAAGGAACCTTTATTAAGAGTGAGACTTGATATTTTTTATATTTTAAGTTTGACATTTTTTAAAGCCATAAATTATATAGAAAGCTGTTTAATCTTTTTTTGAAATTAAACTCAATTCGTTGTCAGAATCATAAAAAATCACTAGACTAGAAGCTGTATCCAATATAAAAAATATTTAGATTCCAAGAAAACTTTTTTAAAGAAATTGGTTTTATAATAAAAAACCAGTATTTGAAACTGGGATTGATTTACGTATAGAAAGAAATTCAACTATAAAAATTATTCACATTTTTCTTATAATGTTTAAAATTTTTATAATATAGAATCTATATATTTATTAAAATTTTATTTAGAAGTTTCCTCTGGGCTCTCTCGCATCATCAGTTAATACTATTGTGTACAAAATCCCTATTAAACTTTTTGTAAAAATATTCTTTTAATTTTTTGTAAAAATGTCCCTAGTTTTTCACGAAAACCAGAACGATTATATTTTGATTCTATTTAATTTGGAATTAAAAATAGTTTGCAAATTTTAAATTTATTATTCCGACATTTTTTTAATAATAGATATATTTATTAACGTTGGAGTATTTTTATTTCGAGTCCTAATAAAAATGCTTTTGAGACAATGCGGAACTTATTTTGCCCTCATGTTGGGTAAATTTTTAAAAATTTTTATTTTTTTATAAAAATACAATTAAAAATTAATATTTATTATAAAATTTGTTTAAAGGAAATTGGTAACATTCGCTTGTACTAAAGTTGGGAATCAAACCCAGAGCCCACGCGCTAAAAAAGTACTATACCAGATTATATTTATTTTTATTTATTAATCTCAATTAAAAGGTAAAAAATGTAAAGCTTTCATGACATTTTAAGTTAAATAATTAGGGCAAATCCAAATTTCAACAACTAAAACCAAATCGAAAAAAATTCTAATCTGAATCCTGTCAACTCCTGGTGAATAAAAAAAAATCGACGCTTTCAAAGTAAAAAAAGTGTTGCTCTATCCATTTTTAACTTGGATTAAAAAACGTTTTTCGATATGTCCTATAAAAAGCTTATTTTGTTTTGGAATCATCTTGCTTTAATTTGCCAAGATTCTAGGAATTGCTTTTAGAAACCGTTTTCTCATCTAAAAATTTTCAAAACTTAAGCGTACAAGAAATAATTGGTAGCGACATACTTCACAGCATATTCCTTAATCAATTTTCAGTTGTTTAAGGACTTTTACTATTATTTCATTAAAAAAATTTTGCAATTCATTAAACCTTCTTCTTTCCTTCAGATCTATATTTGATTTTGCAACAAAAGCTGTGTTTATTTTTAAGCAAAATATAATAATTGTTGTAATTGTATGTCCTTACTGCTTTTGTTATTCCAGCTTCCTCTTTATTTTTAATGACTTCTTCCTCAACTAACGAGCATAATATATTGTCATTGAAATAGCACAAGTTTGACTCAAATCTTAAATCCTTCTGTAATTTTCCTTTCGTTTTCTTTAATGCTCATCTCTAACTGTCAGTCCACCTTACAACAGTCTACCGTTATATACTTTTGCAGCCTGTAAAGAAGCATCAACCACAATAACAGCAGCAACAATATTTGTTAACAATAAGTTGTTTAAATTGAAGTGAAAAACTCATACAAGGATGAAAGGAAAGAAATACAAAACAAGATGAAGATATAAAACTTTAATCCTTAAATATAAAATAGTTCAAAGAAGGACCACGATGAAAAAAGGCGACGAGGCATATTTAAAGCTGAAAAGATTAACAAGAAATCCTCAAAGTTTCCAAATAAGGCTGCAGGACGAAACAGTTAAAAGCTGGTGGCAGCATTAAAAGTAGATATTAAATATTTGACATTTGCCATTGTAATACAATTCGCTATTTAAGTTTCTAATTTCGTACATTATTTTCACAGCATTTGCTTAGTGTCCCATCAAGGGCACCAAAATGAAGAAAATGTTTTTTTAAGATTTCAAATCCTTTAATTTAGCATTTAGGAGTATGAATGCAGAAAAAGCTGGGCAAGATGCCAATTAAAGCGACTTATGCTGACTGCTATTAATTTATCAAAATGAATATACATACATTCTCCATTATATAAGCGAAAATTTCCAACCGTTTCTTTCTGCAAAAGGAACTCATTTCCACTTCCTGCAATTTCCAGCGTCAGCTTTGTACGTTTTTTTTGTTGCCCATTTCATTTTTCGAAAATGTGTCAAAATTAAAGTAGATTAACTTATATTTTAAAACTTAATTAATTCATTAAAAATGTTTGTTTTTAAGTACAAAAAATGTGCACAATGGTGCCTTAAGATCACAAAAAGGTTTTTTTATGTTAAAATCTTAAAATTTTTTAAATTCAACTGGACAGTAAACGCTTAGTAATTTTTGTCCTGTTATGGCAGGATCTTATTGGACGATTGTCATTATAGTTTGTACTTTACAGGCTGCATTTTCGTAGTCGCGGTCAAGTTAAATTATTCATAAAATTTCAACTGAGACGTACTTACTGGATATTTTAAAAAGGATATACGATTTATTTGTACGAGGTCTGATCAATAGAAAAGGTGCATTTTGAAATTTCTCGGGTTACGTACATTTAGCGATTTTTTTGAATGTTGGCATACTTGTCTTAGTTGAGTCTGTTTGCTTTTAGTTTAGTTTGTTTTTGAAAGGATCATACAATTTACATTAACTTTTGTGTAAAAAGTGGAATTAAGTTCTAAAAAGCACTTGAAATATTGAGAGTGGCATATGGTGATTGTACTCTGAGTCAGAAAAATGTTTATAAGTACTTGCAAACTTTCCAAACAAAGTCGAGAAGATATGAATGATGACGCACGTCCTTGAAGCTCCATCATTTTAATAACCGATGAAAATGTGAGAAAGAGAAAAGCTGCAGAGGATGTCGGCATATAAATTTTTTTTGGCAAATTTTGAGCCTGGAAATTGCTGAATTTCGAGCAAAAAAACACCGTCGCATGGGAGTTGCTCAGGAAATGTTGAATGACTTTAATGACGATCCAGATGTGCTTAAAAGGATCATAACTGGTGAAGAATCATGGACATATTGTTATGACATCGAAACCAAAGTTCAATCGTCCCAATGGAAGAGCCAAAGGGATCTAAGGCAAAAAAAAGCACGCCTAGTTCGACCAAATGTTGAGGTTTTTATTAGAATTTCGCACATGGTCGTACGGTTAATAAAAAGTATTATCGTGAAGTTATGCGCCCCTTGCGTTAATTAATATGAAAAAAAAAACATTCGGAAACGATAATGGCCCTACTCACTCGTAATCAACCGTAATCATGCCCCAGCCACCGTATTCACCAGATTTGGCTCCTTGCGACTTTTTCCTGTTCAAAAACCCATGAAAGAACGGCATTTTGCGACGGTTGAGGAGATAAAAACCGAATCGCTGACAGAGCTCCAAGCTCAAAGAGGATTGGAAAAACCCTGGCACAAATCTATTATTTCTAAGAGAGAATACTTTGATGTGGACAAAATGGAAATTGATGAATAAATAAATATGTTTTGAGAAATTTTACAATTTACTTGTTCTATTGATCACATCTCGTACATACCTACGCACGCAGTTAAAATGGTCCAAGAACTTCCACAAGCGTTTTATTTTTCCCCATAGTGCAATGCAAGCAGTCAACTTTTACAGATAAACTTCAATTGGTGTTATTAAGGACAACAGCAAAAGCAAAAAGTTCATATTTCTTAAATGTCCTTTCTGTCGGTGCCCTTCATTACTTTTGCAATTTGCGAAAAATTGTTTCGTATTGAGAGAATTTATCCGTTTGTCCAGTTGTTAAGGATTTTCGCAAAGAAGATTATTATTTATTTTTAATTTGCGCCTCCCCCATCAGTGCTGATATGGGTTAAGGCATCAGGATTTGTCAAAACGTTTGAAACACTTAAGATTATTTTTGACAACACAAAATGCATGTTTGAGAATAAAATGGAAAAAGGTGAAATTTGAGTTGATGTGTTAAAGTTTAAAACTTAAGTTAAACTTAAAACTTTGCCAAATATCCAATTTGAAATTGTATTAAACAAGCATTTTAAAGACAGCCTGGAGAATTGACACAGTTGAGTGTTTGAAATGACAGTTACCTTCCTGGTTATTTAATCCTTCGTGATAAACTTTTTTATTCGAAATATATAATGGCAGGGGCAGTGCTCTACACCGATAGGACATTCCACGAATAAGCGCTTGCTTTAAAATCTGGAGGCACTCCGCTTATATTTGGGTTGATGTCGGTGCAACACCTCGCCTGCAAATCGTGCTTGTTGGTTAGAATTGTAGGGAGACTGACGGGGTAATTAAAGAAGAACGAAATGAAAATTGAGGTGACAATTTTGATACTTCTCCTTTATATCGTTCTCTCTATTGTATTCTAGTCATGTTACGTACATATGAGTAGTGTTGCAAGTTCGGGTTATTTTTGCAGAATACTTTTGCCAAATTGACAATTACAGTGGAGTTTTATTTGAATAAATTAAATGAAACGGGGCAATTTAGTTCATAATCAACGATGTTTTCCAATTAATTAAAGCAATAGATTATTCAACAGGTTCGGTGTGTTGCAGAATGATTTAAAAACTAATGAAACAATGTTAGAGCTTTATAGTTTTATATAAAAAGAAAATACTTGCTCAGGCAATTTATTTAAATTATTAATAACGATAGTTAAAAAATGCCAATTTCCTGCTACTATTGGCAACATAGGGGTCAGTTGGTACAAAAACAGTTCATGGTTAATAATTTTATTTACGACAGTCAACCTACCCAATTGCTACTTTAGACCAATTTGGAACGTTTGCCTTAAACGTTTTTAAATTATAAGCTACTGGAGCTTTTTTATTCAAATAAACCTTCTGCATTATAGCTCGTTAAAATAAAATTAAAATAATATTAATAAAAAAAAAAATAATAATAATAATGAATAGAAAAGCGAAAAAAATGGTTTTCCACTCTGGTGCCTTTTCTTATTTTTTTTTACATAGACAAATTAAGTTAATATTTATTCAAAATTTTGTTTATGAGAAAATATTAAAATATTAGAAAAAAAAAATTAAAATTCTTTCTTGTCCCTATTATTTTCCATTACTAATTTTGATAACTACCCTGGCAAGTAATACCAACAAATTGCTTCTTTTCTTTATATTGTTTTATTTGTTGTGGATTTGTCTGTACCTTATTAATGGGCCTGGGGCAAAACAAAATTATTGTTACAAAATTTATAAAAATTTGTGGCATATATTTACCCATAGACAACTGAAGTCACAACATGCAAATATTTTTGGATTAATGAAATACAAATCTTTCTTCTTCCCTTAGTTAAATCAAGCTTTTGATTGCTTCGGTGAATACATTTTTGGCCAATTTCGTTTCAGAAGTTTGTTCGCCATTTTTAACATCCGGCTTATTACCCTCTTCATTTTTTCTAATAGAAAACAATATTTTTTCCGTACTTAATATTACAAATGGCTACTGCTTAAAGAATATATTTTCGATTTTGGATAAAAGAAAATGCATTGAAAAAAGCATATATTTTGCAAATGAATTATTTCCCTTTATTAAATAAAAACGTATACTTATTGGAGTTACGTATACGTACTTACGTAATCTGCAAAATTGCAACAATATTGGAGTGTTGTATAACCTTGGAAGTTTTCCAATTTTTTATTGAAACATATAAAAAAATTTCTAAATATTTTATTAAGACATTTGCAAAAATATTTAATATTTTTGTTGAGAAAAAAATAAAATAGACTCACGTTGAGTAAATTGTTTGTTGTGTTGGTTTGTATAGAAACATTCTAAACCTACTTTGATTATGTATTTGTTGTAATTCATATGCAATATTGAAATTCTCATATTGTATTTGATTTATGTGGCATAAACATCCGAGGTTGAATGTTTTCAAACTGCTTAAACTCCACTGACGATTTGGTTTTAGCAACCAATGAAATGTCGGTATCTGAAGAGCTAAAGCCACAACAAATATTATGTGATTTTTTCTATGCATTTTGCAAAAAACTCTAATTATTTCTAACGATTATTTGGGGAGAATATCCCAAATAATAAATTTCAATATTAAGTGTTTTGAAAAATTTATTTTCTTATTGAAACATCTGGAGGACTATAATGGAAAAGCTCTTGCAATTAACGTTAACTTAAGTTAAAGGCCATATCCAAACTTTTGGATGTAACTTCTGTTTAGTTTTAAATGTGATTCTGATTTCCCTTCCCTGTATATAAAGAGGATATTGATGAATACTTTTTTGTTATCAATAATTTAAGAAATTTGATTTTCAAAATATGTCTATGTCGCATTAAAGGGGCAGTGTATCTTCCTCATTTCCTAAGTTAATTTTAGTAACAGGCGCATATTAGTCTTTATTGTTTTTATTTCCATCTGCAATTTTTCTAATGTTGCATACGTGCTCTTTAAAACAATTTGACGATATTTGTATGTACTTGGAGAAAAAAATTAGGCTTAAATTACATTTTAATAATCCAAGTATTAGAAAATGTCTGAATATAAAGGCAGGCGTACATGCAAGCCTTTTCTAATCTTGATATAACTTTTCTTATAAATATAAGTCGAGAGTTTTTCCAGATTTTTTATTAAATATTTAGACTTCTGAATCTCAACTTTCTATTACAATTACGTCGCTATTATTTGTTTGTTATCCTTTAGTGAAAATATTACACAAAACTTTGATAATTTCAAAATTACTTTATTTCTTTTAAACATCCTTTTTATAATCCCTATTTGGTGATCCTTTTTGCTTACTGATGCATTAAAAACTGCCAAAATGATAAAAGGGACAAATTAATTAACATGACGGTCACAACTTATTATTCCTTAAAAAGCACTGTAATTTAAAAAAAATCAAAAGAAAGAACTTTCTTCAAGAAAATGTGCTTCCACAAAAAATAAATAAGAATTATAAATAATAATAAAATTTTCAGTTGTAAATAGGGCAGCTTGTAATACAACGCCGCTTAATCATTAAAATTCCTTTTTTGAAGTTAAAATTTTTGATCTCTTTTTTACAAAGAAAGAATATAAAACTAGAAACTTCTGTAATTAATTTCAATTTTTTCACTGAGCAAAATTATAATTTATGGTTTTTAAAAAAGAATTTTTTAATAATGACATTAATTTAAATACTAGAAAAAAGTAAGACGATTTGACTGAACGAAATCTGAAAATATTTTCTTTTCTTGAAAAATGACAGATATTATTAACCTAAAGGCTAAAAGCTTTTTAAGAATAAATGGCTATTTAATGAAAATAAATATTTTAATTTATTTTTCTTAATTATATATTCCAGCATCCAATTTAAATTTTAGGGGCCTAAAACAAAGACCATGTCTAGTTTCTTTGTGCCTGGGAATCTAATTACGAGTATTTCGTTATTATCTTTAATCAAATCACACTTTTCCTTTTATTTAACACACATTTTCAAAACAATTTGCCAGAATAACGAAATCTTATAAACAAAAATTATATTTTTTCTTGCCAAATTATTGTGCAATTGTTTAGCAAAAACGAAATCAACAATATGAAAAAAAGAAATAATTGAAGAATAACAATTAAAAGTTGAAATTACAAAACCATTGTTAAAATATAAATTTAATCTAGTCTAATGAACTCGTGCAAACTAGAATTAGATTTGCATTGTGTTGCTTGACTGAACCATAGAGAATGAAAATGAATTACAGATGCATTTGCAAAAATATTTACATGTTCCTCCAAGTGTGTGTTAGTAATAATATTATAATATTATTTTATTTTGGCAAATACAAAGGGTTTGCCCATATGTACGGGTCGACGTTACAAGTATGCTGTTATTTCATGTCATTTTCTTTGTTGATTACTATATAAAATACATATTAATTTATAGCTCTAGATTAAAAAAAAAATGAACTCCATTGCAGGATGGTAAGCTGTTGCTTAATAACTTGGATTTTACTAAAATAAAAAAGAATTACTTCTTTCTCACTTTCTCTCTCTTTCTCAAGGCACGTTACACCCTTTTTTAGGGAGGGGAAATGCCAAAAATGTCTCTTTATTCAGTCGCCAAACAGCTCATATGGCCCTTAATAATAAGTTTTCATATTTTTTGATATAGACATTAGAGATGTCATGTCTCTTAAAGTTGGTACATTGATTAAAATTTCTTCGAATTTGTTAATCCTTAAAATATTTTAAAATTTGTAAGAAAAATAAAACCATATAATATATTCCATCAAAATAATTTTAAGTCACTCAGACTTGATCAGCACAGTTTTTTTTTTTAAATCAAAAATTTTATTTCTTTTGATTTTAGACAAAACAAAAAATAATTTTAAAATAAAAATAATAATAAATTGTTAAAATTGAGTAAAAAATATATAAAATAATAAAAAGACAAAAAAAATTATTTCTTTTGATTTTAGACAAAATAAAAAAAATAATTTATTTCCTACCAATTGAAACATCTGGAGCTTTTAAGCCCAGTTAAGGCCTAAGTTGAAATTCACAGCAAATCAATATATAGTTTTATATCTGTAGATGAATGAAAAAAAGTATCATCTTAAAGGATAAGACATTAATATATTATAATTTTATATTATCTGTCAAATAAAAAATAAGAGATCCTCTTTAAGGATATTTAAAAATAAGCGACTTTTCCTTATGCTATATATCCTGGCAATCAGATGGTTTGTTATTTAAGGTATAAAGCTTAGTAGTGTAAGAATAGCAGTTTGTAACATGTTATGCAAGTTTTAATTTTACTTTTTCATAAAAATACTCCATATGGCCAAGTTTGTAGTGATACATTATGAAAAACGTAGACACCATCAGATCAAGGAAAGAATAAAAATACTCGTATGTGTATTTATTTATCCAGGGATCATGATTATCGCTAAATTACATTAAAACATTTTTCTAAAATCCCCTAAATAAAATTTTTGGTAAGCGGCCATCAAATCGATTCTAACTGCAACTAGTGTCAAAGTTTCATGGTATGAAAGGACAATACCAAGAGAGCCACAGTGCAGCAAATGGAATTTTAGAATCTTAATTTCTGATTCCAGTAAAATTTGTGAGGACTTCTAAAGTCGCGGCTGTATTCCAAAAAAGAAAAAGCAATCATGATATCCTTAAAAAATTTTAGCTGTGGCCTTACGGTAGGACCATTAATAATTCAATCCCTTGAATCCGTGCCACTAATTAAAATTTCATAAGACTCTTAAAAGATGGCTTAACCCGGCATAATGAAATATGAGGGTCCTTCAACTGAAATAAAAACATTTTTCTTGTTTTACACTTAAACTAATTTTTTCTATAGCAACAAAGAGGACATTCAGAAAAAGGAAACATTTTCTCTTTGTACTTAATGAAGTTAACTTTTCTTATAATTTTCTTCGAAACTTTTTCTAGTTGCTGTTTCTATTACAACCCTTTTGAAAAATGTAAATGAACACCCATTGATCATATGCTTTGTGCGATTATACATTTATTTTCATAGTAATTTATTTTTATTTTATTTACTTTTTCCTTACACTATCAAGTATTGCACACAATAAGATGACTTTACTAACTTACAAACTGGTAATTGCATTAAATATTTGCTGCAACATTGTTATGTTGCAGCAACAATAAGGAGCTTGCCAAATTCAAGTGATAATTTGTTTTGACAAATTTTTTGAATTGTAAATTATTGTTAGGAGTACGAAAAACTTACACACACACACAAACACACGCATACAGATGCTCACGTCCAACAAAGTATATTTAAATAAAAAGATAAAAGAATAAAATTTACTCATGCATGAGTGCAGTTATGAAGACAACATGAATGCATATAAACCCAATTGCAAATACGACACAACAAAGACGATGACTACTAAGACTATTGCTAATTCTCGTATTTGTGTGTATAGATATGTGTGCACGTGTATGTGTGTTTAAGTATATTTTGGGACACAAAAATATGGGCAGAAACTATATAAGTGGCCGGCGGCATAAATGTCAAAGAGCATTGCCTGGAAAGGCCTTTTTTAGATGCTCTGTAAGCTCTTCTGCTTTCAGCAACGATATTCTCTGAAGAATTAGAAAATCTAGACCAAGTTCCAGCTCATACTCTCGTGAAACCCTTTGTCTTGTTGTTACTCCCTAAAGACTTTGCTGCACTTAAACTCACAATATAAGGAGACCTTATACGTGTAGTTTGGAAGTTTTGCAATGAAAGCTTCAAAGGATATTTGAGTGCAAAAAGCTCACATTTAACAACTCACTGAACCACTTGTTAAAATTATGGAGCGCTTCGGTATTTAAGTATGTCTTGGCCTGTAAGTAGTTAAAATAATCTGAACCCGGAACTTACGAGTCTTATTTGTGGGTTCGGTAGTGCTTCAGATCGATTTTTCCCATGGTGGCAATATTGATCGGTAATAATACACCTGGTATATATAGTTTTGGCTAAGATGTACCTGCCTGTTTTGATGGCCAGGTCTTTCCCCACCTAGAATACAATTTGCGGCCCACATGTTTTGATATGAATTTATACATTCTAAACTTTGCTTTCAGATTAAATACTATATCCTTCAACAATACAGCCATCATCATTTTAACCATTACATTCCGATGTAACTAAAATATAGTTAAAAATTAGTTATAAGTTTCACTTAATAAAAGTGTATGAAAAGAACTACAGCAAGAACTCTTTTTCTAAGACTCACAAAGGAGTGTGAAAAACACTTTAGAAGCTCAAGAGCCAGATATATCAGATGGCTGAAATAATCGAGAGATGCAGAACATTTTTTCAAGTCATACTGCGATGCAAGGTATTTCCATTTGTATAACATGCGGCCTGTCTGCCTTTAAGGATTTTCATATTGAAATAAAAATGGAGAGTCAGGGAAGATTAATAATACAATAGGAAATTAATTTTTGTTACTAGCTGACACAGATGGCTATACGATAACTCGTATGGGAGTTACTAACAAACTTGAATGGAAATAGCACTAGGCACCAACATAGAATAATACAGGAGATGGGTCTGGACCATCTAAGTGATAATTTAAAGTTAATGGCTCACAGGACTTCCTGCATATGAAATTTGTACTGCCTTTACAGCAATAGATAATCGCCCCACGACTCAAATTACAAGCATGCAAAACGCGTACATTTTATATATGTAAATCATAACAAGGGTCTGCGACGTGGCAACAAGTGATCGTTGCCGATATATTATTGTTTTGATGATATTTCATATTATTTTAATTTAGAAGACTTTGTGGCAAATAATTGAGCCATAAATAATCTAAGAGAAGGGTAACATCATACGCATATAATGTAAAGATAAGGAATGTAACATTATAGCAGATCTTGTAATAATGAAATAAGGCCCATTAGTAGGCGTCATTAATTAAAATATTTACCTTTAGTCATCATCAAAAACTATTCTTGGATGTACATTTCTATGTGCATGTATGGGAAATTTGTTTAATATTAAAATATTCGATTTTATGACATAATATCCCTTTTATTTCTTTTCAAAGAGATGTTTAAAACAGGGTATGTCCACTTAAAGTACAGTTTGGTAACGAGTCATATTAGAAAATTTTTGATTATGTGCTGAACAGCTCTAAAAAAAATGAGTCCTTACTGAAGCATTGAATCGCACTTAAGCTGAGAAAATATATTAAATGATGCAGGACTAGTGGGGAAGTGCTTAGAAATGTTCTATTATGTTTTTGTTTAATTATATCGAAAAACTTCGTCGGTGAAGTTGCACCATATACGAAGTGTACGAGCGAAAAGAAAGTTTTTCTTGCAACAAGTAAACTGATTACCTGGCGAAGCAATTGAAAGGATGTTTAATTTACATTGTTAACATGGAGCAATGGCTTTCAGAAAGAAATTTCCCAATTTTGCCAGAATACAACTGTATATAAATATATATAAAGGACCGCAAGAGAATTTCTGTTCTGTGACAACAAGTTAATTTTAATCCATTTTAATCCTGCTGGGCTAGTTACTTTTAGACTTTCGCAAGCTGGCACGTCCCTATACAGCCGTCGGCTGGCATTAAATTCTTATTCATAATATATCCTTATTCGTTCTTTTTAGGACCACATCCATCCAATACCATTTTTGCTTTATTATTGCTATTAGGAATTTTGTTATATCAAAAATTTAATATTCTGAGAGAGTTTTTAAAATATAATTTTAAGTTTCAAAACACTTGCCAAGGCTTGTTTAAATTTGCATCAATAAAACAAATGTTATCGTTATTGTCAGAAGCACAGCCGGTGATTGATTTACCACAATAATTTAATTTCTTGTCCTCAATTGAAATATTACGAGTTATTTTAAAGCTCCTTAAAAGAAGAGAATTTTATTCCTAGTCCATTTTGTTCCTTTTTAAAGAATATTGCCTCAAGGATTAGCCCTTCAAAAAATATTACTATACCGTTCAATCCTTGCTCAAGCTTTCAGAGAAAAGTCAGTACCTTTAAAAAGTTCAGGTACATTTTAGACGTCCTCAGTTAATAGTTTTTTTTTACAGAACTTCCATTTCCATTTTAAAGTGAATACTTCTTACAAATATTCTTAAAAATATTTTGAACCTGTTTTCAATAACAACCGTATTAGATAAAATTTAGGAATTTTTGAGTATCAAAATGTTCAACTTTATGTTCCCAAAATTCTTTTTTTGTACTAAATAAAGAACAAATATCCTTTGCTAAATATTCTGCTTAGTTTTCATAGAGTTTAGTCAAATAACACCACATTTTAAAAGAAATTTCAAATGTCTGTACTAATGCAAACAAAAGTATGTACATACAAATGCGCTTGAGCTCACACATACGAGTACATCTGCAAGCAATTAGTTGTGTTCCCTAGAATGCGTAGGGATCTTTATGCAAATTTATATTTCATTGTATGGGTGATTGTTTGTGTGTGTATGTACGAATTTGTTTTTATTTAAAAATTACTCTAGATTCTCGTTTGAATGCATTTACTCGTGCATAATTGCAAACATCTCTATTAAAGGATCTTCGTATGTATGTAAAGTTCATTTGTATTGGTACTCTGCTACCAGTGCATGTATAGGTGACAGTCTGTCTATGTGAGAGGAATATACTTTTTATTGTTTTTTATCTTATTATTAGTTGCTAAGTACGTGTTCATATGTTTTCATTTGTCTTGAAAATATTTGGCAAAATATACGAAAGTTTAGGCTTTGACAATTCAATGTTTTGTGCAATTGTAGTCATTAAAATATTTATTTCTGTATGTGTTGGCAAGTTTAGTTTTTTTTTTAATACTATTTGCTAAAATATTTTAATATGCATTATAATGCTCAAATTTAAAATAAGAATTTTTAGATTTGTTAGTTATATTTTATTTTTTAGATAAAAATAAATATAGTTATTTTTTTAAGGACAGACTAGCTTCCCAGTAGAAAGATATATAAATTGCTAGAAATTTCAGTTCATAATATTATCATTACAAGTTCTAATAACTTTCATAAATTGTTAAAATTCTGCTCTAATATTTTAATGTTTGAAATACCTTCCACCTCATTAAAGTGATGATGTTAATCGACCTTTCGTTTCTTAAAAGGAAGTAACAATTATAATTATAACTTTGAAGTTAAAATATGTTTTAGAATTTTTATTAAATAATTTGATTTTTCTGAAGAAGACATCTACAGGGAGTAAAAATATACAATATCGTTACAAATAAATATTTTATTTTTAGAAAATAAATCTTGAGCTTAATAGTAAATAGATCAATAAAATCGAAATAGTGTTTTTTTATAACAAAAATTCATTTAAATTTATGAAAGGAATATTATTTTAGTTCAATTTATTTTTTTGAAGTTCACAAATCCCCATCCCCTGTCAAAATACTCAGCCCAGATGACTATATTGACAGAACTTTGATTTGTACTAATGTGGTTCCAAACTTCGCGAACGACTTCAAAATGGATGTTACATCTGAGTCGACAATATTCCCTAAGCATGTTGACCTTTTATTTTTGCTCATGCTGCCTGTTACTTCCCCGTATTCGTAGCTAAAATATATTTTGCAAGAGAAGCTCCAAAGAAAACTAAGGATCTCATCTCAGAGGCTGGTTTAATCTGAATTTTTATGGACTTTTAGCCGCTATCGGGGTCCTGGATTCAAATGTGTTTTAATGTATTAAATCTCTGGCTCTGCTCAAATGATGTATGGTCAGCATAGTATGAGTTCCAGAATATAATGGCTTTCAGGGAAACGGAATGGCTGTCAAATATGCGATTCCAGAGACATACCTCAATCTATAGAACTTTTTTGATTTATTAAATGGCTTTGAAGAGCTGGCGCTAAAAGTATGTAGTTCAGTTATTTCAAATTACTAACTAAATAATAAGGAGGACACGTTGGATTTTACTAAGAAGCAGCAAGCTTTAGAAAGAGGATGTTGACACTCTTCGTGGGCACCAATATAAAGCATTGTATCAACTGTCGTATGTTAGCTACTCATATAATGTCCAATGCAGGAGTTAATTTGACCACGAGAGGAAAGTGTTTGTTCAGCAGTCGCTATGCAACTGTCCGGTTTTGAAGAAATGCATGCTTAGACATCCAGTCAATTGATTTAGTCAGGACCTGGATTGTATTGAAGAAGTACCACTGACATTCCTAGTACATTTTATATTTAAAAAGTTGTGGTTGGTTCACAGTAGCTGAAATTTAAAAATTTATTAGGAATAAGTAACACGTATTCCTTTTCCAAACAGCAGAATCGGCATTTGGTCCACGAGTCTACAAATAAAATATTTTACTGCGCGCTGCCCAGCTGGTATTAAGTAGCGGACTAAGGATCATTAAGAATACAATACAAAAGTATTAAAAAATAGAGAAAAACCCCTTCTCAAATATCGTTAATATTAAATAATTCAGTGACACGAGCCAAACTACTATTCCTTCTAAATCACTTCATCTGTATTTGTAGAACAGATCTTTTTAAAATGTAGTTGCATGATCAGGCTGGTTTTAAATAGATTTATGCAAAAATCCTAAGTAAAATCTAAAGTTGTTGATACATAAATATTCGGAACCAAATTGTTTCGAAATACTTATGTTGCTGGTTAAGCTGCCTGTATGATTGAAACTCATCGCAGCTAATGCCAAATCATGAGCAGACTTTAAATATCGATTTTAATATGTTCGAAAATTACAAAAATATATTTCCATAGCAGACTCGGAAAAACAATTTATATATTAACAGCGATACGAGAAATTGATATAAATTTTTCATCTTAAGCGAATTCTGTAAAAATTGTTTTTCTCCATTGCAGTTCATAAGTAGCAGAACTACTTGAGCATTCTAACCATTTATCTATCATTTTGCTTAAAGTGTAGACCACAATTATCACCTTCAGCACAAACGACACTGCAACGTATGAGTTATAATTTGTGTTAGAATTTCACCAAAAATACTCATACGCACCAGAAGATCTTCCATTTTAATTTCGATTTGGGTCTTTTGTGTTCGTATGAACATTTATGGTGTATGGACTTGTAAATCTGCAGTTTTTAGTTTTTATTCCTTAAAATGTATATACAATTGTCTTATTTAGTGTGCAACTTCTCGATTGGGAGAAGACTTAATCACACACAGACACATGCAAGTAAAATTGAAATAAAGAAAATTGTTCTGTTTATAAATAAAATATTCTAATTTTGCTTTTTGTGAAAAAGTTGAACTAAATTTAAATTGTAATTTGTCGGAAGAAAAAAGTTCAAAGATAAAAAAAGAACAACACATAATAAGAGGATAGAAGCAAATGTTAAAAATTGCCACACAAAAGGAGAGTTCTATATCTAAGGAAAACGATACATTTTCATATCAACAAATGTTTTCACTTTTCCAAAATCCATCTGCCTAAGAGCAGAGAAGCGATGCTAAAAATATATTGTTATTGCAAATAAATAATTGTTAAACTATCACTGGTGAAGATTATGTCAGTTATTGGCATTAAAATAATTTCACCATTATTAATACTTTGTTCTGGAAAAACGATATTCTATATTTAAAATAATATCGCTGAGAAATTTAGTCAAAACTGAGCACAGGTGGTTCAATGCTCGCAAATAAAATATTTCAGAATTACATTTGCTTATCTAAACTTGATGTTATTTTTATCACTGAAGTCCCAAAGGCTTCAATTAAAAAAAAAAACTGTTGCTTTAGCGAAACTACAACAAAAGTAAAGAGTTTTTGGTTTGCATAATCAAACTATTAGATTTTGTATAAAAATATTTATCTAGCGCTCGACTTATACGTTTGCAAAATGAAATATTTGAAATTTAATTAAACAGAACTATTTTGCACCGATAGTAATGTTTTCGTATTTTATGTCAACATTATCCTTAAACTTAAACTGATGTCCTTACTTTGAAAAAAAAAAATGATGCAAAATACACATTTTTTTCACAAAATTATTGGACTAATACTACTGGGAAGGTGTTTAAGCACAATATCATTAAGATTTACCAATAATAAATCGTACTTTTGTCTTTCATAGTCGACACAATTGGATTTATTTCTTTATTAATTTTCAATGTTGAGTTGATTCAAAGCACATTCCTTCCTCTTACACAGTCCCTGACGGCGCTCGAGTTTATATCCATTTTTATAGGTTTTTGTTTACTTCGAAAAGTTTATTATTATAAATTCAAAATAAAGTTTATTTCATATTATAAATTATTAAAAATTAATACTTTTTTGTTCTATTTACTTTATGTCTTTATTAAACTTAATGCCAATACACGTACTCGTATATGGTTGCTACAATCAGCCGAACTTTGTTGTTTTGAAAAAAGTTAGATTTTGTTGAACACTAAAATTTGCTTATAATAATGAAATTTAAATTATTTCAACATGCCTCCAAATAATTCAAATTTAGTTCGAGCTCAACTCTTTATAAGAATTAATTAAGTTCTATTTAATTTATATTTCGTCCATTGTTCAGTTCCAGCTCCAGCAGCAGTTATGGTTCAGCTCCAGCTCCAGCTTAATTTTAATAAAGTTCTCAGTCAGATCAAGTTCAGTTCTAGTTCAGTTTTAATTCAGTTATGGTTGAGTCCAGATTCTTTCCAGTTTAGTTCATTTTAAGTTAAAATATAGTTCTGTTGCACTCGTAACAGAGTTTTTAGTTCAGTTCAAGTTCAAGTTCAAATCTACTTCATTTCTAGCTTAATTCTATTTCAGTTTTACCTCAATTCTATTTTATTTCTAGTTTAGTTCTTGTTTAGTTTTAGTTTAGCTTTAGTTCGTTTCTGGTACAGTTTGAGTTCTTTTTTAATTTAGTTCTATATCAGTTACAGTTCGGTTTTAGTTTAGTAGCAATTCGATGTTGATTTCATTTCTAGTTAGGCTTTTATTCAGTTTTAGCTCATCCAAAGTTCAGCTCTTCTGCAACTAAAGTTCAGTAAAAAATTTTGTAAAATAAAAAAGTCAATCGGCATTAAGTGTCAACTGAACTACACAAGTTGTTATCAACCTCATTAAACAGGTAAAATGCTTCTATTCTACTTCTTCTATTTCTTGGTGTCCTTCTTTGTAAATATTCTACCGCTATATACTACTTCACATAGCTGTATATATATGTATATATATGTTTCCCAACATCAAGCCCAATACCGTCCTTAAGGAAGTCCATATTTATGCTACTTTTGTCACAGTTCTGTCTTGTTACGAGTAGGGATGAACTGATTTTTCTTTTAAAGACTCCTCTGCACTTGATCTCTTTACTACTTATCTCTTGGAAACGATGGAAAATGGAATAAAACTCTCATGGATGTGGTTGCTGCTCGCAGAACGTGGCAAAGAAGCTCGTCGGTGACAATAATGTAGATATTTTTATGTATTCACTAAAGCATCGACGGATTGTAAGGCCTACGGCGCAGCTTAATCATTACTATAGTATCGTATTCTCTAACGAAATCATGGAACTGTATTGTGAAACTCGCCATTTGTGAATGTGAACCAATGAATTCCACCATGCAATACGATGAAAATTCGCTCTTAAGCTGTGTATTTCCTGTGGAGTGTTTTTTTTCTTTTTACTTTCAAAGTAGGAAAGTCCACAATACATTACTTTCTCTATCCTGTATCCTATAATGCAGTTTCCTAATTCCATCAAATTTCACTTCATGAGTAAAGGATGTGGTCCACAATGAAGTCACTATACAAAGTCCCTTAAAGGAAGACATTTTCTTATGAGCCTTTATCAAGTAAAGTTAGTAATTTAGATACGAACATACGTTTGGAAGTTGCCTCTCTATAGGATCTCAAAGTTGTTTAAATCAATTTCTAAATATAGAAACCCCCTTTAGCACACCTTTTCCTTTGTTTATGTGTTTTAACTGCTTTTTGTTTCAAAAGTTTGTAACTGTCTTAAAAACTTTGTTATTTGCTATTGTTGCTTTTAAAATTTTTAAACAGGGAAATTATTTAAAAACAAAATGCTTCAGTTTCTAAACAGTTATTGTTGTATTTTCTTGTTTTTTAAATAAAAGAACTGAAAGGCATGACACAGGGCATGAGGTGAACAACATTATGTTCTGCTAAGTAGAGCATTTTAAGAAAGTATTTGTTTGTAAGGGAATTTTAAAATGTTTTCGTCTTTTCGTCCTTTGAGACTTTCTTGTTTAACCACAGAACAAATAAAACAAATGAGCGAACACAAACATTCATATTCATATTATTCTATATAGAGATGTATTTGCGAAAGAATAGAACATGTTTGTGTTCATGTGGAAGTTGAGTTTTAAAATTTGTTTGAATGTGTTCGTATTGATATCGTTTGTGCCACTATTTTGTGTATGTGTATGTGTGTACATTGTAGGATACTCGTATGTTAACATGGCTTGTTTGTCAGGAGTGGTTGCAAGAAGCAGCCTTTGTTTTTAAACTTAATAAGAAAAGTAAAGCCTGTTAGAGGATTGTGGAAAAATCTGTTTTACAACAAAACAATAAAACCAGCCAACAAAGGGTACCCATACAAATTTCTTCTAATACGATTTGTTTGCAATTTTTACTTTACATTTTACAGTCTATTAGCAACGAACGACCACAAGTGCTCATTGTGGTCTTTTCTATTGTTTTGCACAACAGATTTGGAACAAACTAAGTGAAATTGATTTCATTTGCAAATTTTATATTCATAAATATTTTGTAATTAACCCAAATTCTGGTGCAGTTGTGTTAAGGGAAACGAATATTTAAGTGTTTGAAAATTTTGTGGGGAAGTTAATTTTTATGAATTTCGACTTATGAAAGTGAATTTATAAAAAAACAAGCGATTTTGGGTAATTAAAAATTAAATATCTAGTCCAGCCACAGATTACAAACTGAAGGAACTGGGAGCACTAAAAATAAAGAAGATTTATTAGTGGAATTCTACGCTTTCTGAGTAGAGTTCGGAAATTTAAACTTGTAATAATTGTAATACTTCTTATATATGACGCCTTTAAGATTTTTTTATATATTTTTCATTTTTACAAATGAATACCAAAAGGTTTTTTTTGCTGTTGTAAGGATACACATGCAAAGTTGGAAAGTGGCCACTTTGCGAGCATTACGGGGTCGCCATAATCGACCTACTGTGCAAGAATTGGCGAGATTATAAAGAAATTTGAGGAGACTAGAAACGTCACAGTTATGGTTATGACTTTACATCATTGCATTGTGCACACTATCGAAACTACCGCTTCTGTTACTGAGAGTGTTACGGATAATACGAATTTGTAATTGGGTCTATTTTACGGCTTATTATGGCATATTCTACATTTAGATTTGCGTTTCTATCGATATAAAATCCAAACCACGCAACAATTAAAGTCGGCTGACCATTTACAATGCCGTAGATATGCTGTTGCTGTGCATTGTGGCAACAGGATTTCAATGCTGACTTTCCCAACAAAATTTTCTTGGGAAGAAGTATGGAAGAAGCATGGGAAGTTTCCAGAAAGCGTAATTTAACGTTTTGGTGACGTCAGTTGACTTCTATTGTTAGGCTTTTTCAAACACAGCGGGTACGCGTATAATTTTTCAGAGGTGGAGCACTTGAAAATCAATATTCATCAAGTTATCGCCGAATTAACGCCTGAAAGGTGCGAAGAAGTTGCCGAAAACTGCCTCAAAAGGATGCACTGCTGCCACTTATCTGGAGGCGATCATATAAATAACGTTGTATTTTATACATAATGGCAAGACTTACACATTACAATAAATTAAAAGTGTTATCTGAATCAAAGCTTTTGCATATATTATTTATATTTACTTTTGAAATAAAAATATGGATGATCCTGTATATTCGGATGTATGGTCCTTTATTGTATACAAGTACATATATAGTGATTTTTTCTTTATTAATTATGACAATTTGTTTTTTTTATGCAAGGTTACACTCCCGACAAATATGGAAAATATGTGAAAAGCACGGGAGGAACGGCACCCCCGGTGACAACTCAAAAGCTGCAGTTTCCTACAAACCAAATTATGATTGAGAATGTTAGATGGACCAGTCATTAACATTATGATTTTTTTCTGATATGCATTAGTTAAAGCGGCATTGTTGTTAATTGTTGTTGGGCTGCTTAAGTGTTGAAGGAATTGGTTATTGAACAGTAGCCCACAGCGTTTTAGTTCGTTGGTAGTGTTAGCAGAACCGTCAGCGACGTGAAACAATTAATAAAATTGTTTCATATGAAGTTTGAGAAATTTAATGCATCTACTTAATACTACAGACGATGCAACTTTGCTATATTTATAATAAAATGCGGCATAGCAGAGTTTTTAAAAGAATTACGAATTAATTCATTCCACCATCTGTCCTCTCTATACGATCCCCTTCCCAAAAAAGTCCCATTTTAAGTAGTTGGCATTAATTGCCTGGGTGTTACTTCTGTTTAGGTAATATGTATAAAAGAAATAGTTCCAAAAACTTTAAAATTAAAGCTTTTTAATGGAACATTATTTAAACTTGAACATACGGCTTAGATATCATTATACGTGCTGCCTACTGAAAACCTTGTAATCGGTGCCCGAAAGATAATTATATCTCGTATTGCACCCTTCTTGGCAGCACCCTTAAAAAGGTCAATGGGTTAACTATTTATCAATGTTTTAGTTACTAGTAAATCAGTCGTTTCTATTAAATCAGTCGAATTAAAAACAATTTTGCTTTCGCATATTTTTTACTTTTCAGTTACAAAATCTTAAAAAAATTTTTTCATCTACACGTACATATGAAAATCAAATAAGAAACATGAAAAATCGTCCCTTTTTTACCTTTTATCCCTATTTTTTTTAGTAATTTTACTTGTTGTACGCATTACTTTTATTAATTTTATATGGATTTAGGCTTAAACGTTCGTGCTTCAGTGTTAAATTTATAAATAAATTTTATATAAAGTTTTTTCAATAAAATGTTTCGCTCTTTAAATTAATTTCTGTTATTAATTTTATTTGGTCGATATCCTCTAGTTACCCTAAAGTAACTTCCCATATCAAAACAAAAAATTAATTATTGTATTTAAAAACTTCTTTTATGATTTTTTTTTTAAATCTATTAAGGAACATATCGCCTCACAGTGGCTGAAAGTCGTTTTTCATTGGCCAAAAGTCGAATTTTTTTTGTCACCGATTTTAAAAATTTTTACGCCATTTTGGAGCTAATATATCCATATTAAGGTAGCCAAAAAATTAGGTTAAACTATTGATAATTGTGGGCGTGGCATGCTGTCAAACTCAACTGTTTTTTGTTATTTCAGTAAAAGGTGTTTTTTTTATCAGTTTTTTGTCAAAAATTAATGGTCACTACTCGCAAGCTATCATCGATAATGGCCTGCGGTCTTTTTTATAATGTTGGTAGGATTATAGTCTTTAGTTGTTGTAAGTGGTTACCGCTCTAGCGTTTAATATTAGAGGTGTTATGAAATATTTATGAAACTACTATATTTTTCTAAAATTTAAACTTTAGTGGAATAGAACTTCTAGGGAACAAAAGGGAACAAGAAACGTATACCACCCGAAGAAAGGCGAAGGTGTCTTCTTTTACCTCATATATACTTTTGCACCCACCACGACCCGCCGGTAGAACACTTTTTTAATTTTAATGAAATTACTCCAAAAAAATTCAAATTACTCTAATTTAAACAGCTCTATAATTACTCGTATAAAATGGTGTATTAAATTTTCACTTTTTTGCCTAAAGGTTTATGTTTTTTACTTTAGACTACGTAAAACTAAAATAATTAAATATAATACCTGCGAAAGGGTTTTAGGGCTTTGTTTTGATCAGCAAAAAATCAGTAATAAAAATATCACAATAGGTTCTACAGTAAACATATGATCTCTTTCTAATATAACTGTTAGGGTCAGCCAAAGTCATAAACAATTTTATAATAATAATCGCAACATTAAACCACTAAAGATAAAAAGAACCACATATTGACGAGATACTAATTAGTTTTACCTGATATTAAGGTATGGATAACACGTGCAGTTTTGTTCAATTTAAGTACCACCTGCTATGAAATTGAAGATCAATGTGTGAATAACATGTATCAAAAAATGTATAAAACTACGGATTCGATAAGGGATTAATCAATAATAAGTTAATCCTTTACGTGTACGTACGTATATTTGCAAGTGATAAATCATAACAGAAAAATATGGAGAGCTTCGGTTATAAAGAACTGGCCGAAGAGTATTTTAGAAATAAAAACCAGGAAGATGTTCTTACTTAAGTTAAAATAAAATTAAACCTAAATTCGTGTAGCACCGAAATACAAGAGCAATTATCTCATTTTGTAAAAGTACTAAAAAACGATACAAAGAAGTTAGCTACAGTAAACAAAAGTTTTATATAAAAAGTGAAAAGTGGTTAGAAGGGCAACTTACCGTCGCTGCAGAAGCAGCAAAGCAAGATAAGGTTGGAAGACCACGCAAATCATTGGACAACTGCAGCGATAGATCTAAGAGGCGGAAACTTAAAGATGTTTACGATGCAATTGATTGTACAAATATAAAAGAATCTTTCCTACATCAATTACGATCACAGAACCAATTAACAAAAGTGGATATCATTGAAAAAGTTATTAAAGCTAGTCCAGTGAGAACAAAACGAATTCTTAAAAGTATACCAACTCCGAGCGATGCAAAACAGTGCACAAATGAGGAGGCATTAGCCTTATTTCTGGATTTGAAATTAACAAAACAGCAATATATTAAGCTCAGATTGCGTGCGATTGAAAAGGGCTCAAATATCTATCCAGCATATCATCACATAACTGCTGCTAAAATGGACTGTTTGCCATCAAAGGACACTATTACAATCACACCAATTTCGGCAGAGGTATAACTACAATCTCTACTTGATCACACAGCTAAACGCTTGCTACAATCAATACCAGGAAATGCGTTAAAGAAATATGGAAACACAAAGCTAATTCTTTTTTGTAAATGGGGATGTGATGGTTCTTCGGGACAAAACCAATACAAACAAGTTGTATGTGAAAATATTTCGGACGCGGATATGTTCATGGTATCAATTGTACCATTGCGATTGAAAAAGATTTTGGAAGATTCAGAGCCTTCGACTAGTACAACGCAAACAATGGATATTTGGAAAAATGAGACACCATCTTATACGAAATACTGCAGGTCAATCAAATTTGAAAAAGAAACTAGTGATGCCATTAACAAAGAAATTAGTGATATCAAGGCCCAAATTGCAACATTACAGCCATTACAATTACAGTTAGATGGGCAGCAAATTGAAGTAAGCTACCAATTAGTCCTGATAGATGGAAAAGTAGGTCAGGCTTTGACTAACACGAAGGCTGCATCCAGCTGCATTATATGCCAAGCATCATCAACCCAATTAAACCAAGTTCCGACAAAATTATTAGATAATAGCGATGCATATGAATTTGGATTACCACCACTACATGCAAGAATACGACTTATGGAACATATACTAAAAATCAGTTATGATTTAAATTTTGGGTCTTCAGGATCCACAAGAAACAATGAAACCAACAAAGAGTTAAGAAGTTCAAAAAAGAAACATGTTCAAGATGAATATCGCAAAATTGGATTGATTATAGATCAGCAAAAACAAGGGTCAGGCAATACAAATGATGGTAATACCGCAGATTCTTTTCAGATCCAGAAACAGCATCTGAAATAACAGGAGTGGATTTAAACCTTATTTTCAGATTTAAAATAATCCTAGAAGTACTTGCGTGCAATGAAGAAATTGACTCTAAACAATTTGGAGATTATGCTAAGGAAACTTCAAAAATATATACAACTAACTACCCATGGAGAAATATGTCTGCGACAGTTCACAAAATCCTTTATCATGGAGAAGATATCATTAAATATCATTTGGTGCCACTTGGAGATCTATCAGAGGAGGCTCAGGAAAAAAGAAACAAGGATTACAGATTTTATAGAGAGCACAATACTAGAAAAATTTCACGAAATTCCACAAATGAAGATCTATTTAATATATTATTGGCAACGTCAGATCCGTTCATCTCCAATATTCGAAATAAATGGAAAGTGGAACATCGGGATTTAAAGAACAGAAATAGCACAGAGCAAAATATAGAATATTTGCAATCAATATTTGTGTGAAATGAATAATAATTATAATTGCCTTTCATTGCTATTTAAGTACGAAAAACATAGTATTAGTAAAAAATAATAATAAATAGAACCTACTTTGACAGCAAAAAAATAAAAAAATTTTCTGTGGTAACAGCAAAATCTCCAGTTAATTTTACTATTTTTTTGAGTGTAAAAATTTTTTTGAGTGTAAAATTTTTTTTGAGTGTAACATTAAAAAAATTCCATTATCCCAAAAAATAATTACAATTATTATTAAGTTCCAAATATAAAATTTTTTAATATGCAAATAAAAGAAATAAACCCATATTTCACTCCAAAAGTTAAAAAAAAAATCAAAAGTTCAACTTTGACCTAGAAGTCTTTAGGAAGTACTCAATCAATTTTAATGTAATTAAAACTGAGTCAAGCTGAACTAAATATCTATTCATTAAAAAAAAATTACTTTAATATTTCGATCGGTTCAAAAGTTACAGAATTTTGGCCAATGAAAAACGATTTTCAGCCACTGTGCGCCTGTAACTGGCAACCAAAATTAAAAATATTTACATGCCCATTGACTTCTTTTCAGAAATTAGAATTAGAATTGCTTCTATATTAAGCTAAATTTGTATTTACCAAGCAAATGTTAGGAAATAGTTAAGCTTTGTAGATGAAAATGTGGAATATATTAAAAATATTAAAACCACAAGACACCACGTATGAGTTATATTTTGTAAATTACCTTCGACATTACGTATACGCCCTGATAAGCGAAAGTCCTTTAATAAACTCTCTTTAATTAAAGAAGATGTAAATATAATAATGAAATTTAAATTATTTCAACACACATCCAAATAATTCAAATTTAGTTCGAGCTCAACTATATATTAGAATTAATTAAGCTCTAATTAATTTACATTTCGTCCATTGCTCGGTTCCAGCGCAGTTATGGTTCAGCTCCAGCTTAATTTTAATTAAGTTCTCAGTCAGATCAAGTTCAGTTCTAGTTCAGTTTTAATTCTTTCCAGTTTAGTTGATTTTAAGTTAAACTGTAGTTCTGTTGCACTCGTAGCAGAGTTTTTAGTTCAGTTCAAGTTCAAATCTACTTCATTTCTAGCTTAATTCTATTTTAGTTTTACTTCAATTCTATTTTATTTCTAGTTTAGTTCTTGTTTAGTTTTAGTTTAGATTTAGTTCGTTTCTGGTACAGTTTGAGTTCTTTTCTAATTCAGTTCTATATCAGTTACAGTTCGGTTTTAGTTTATTTATAGTGCGATGTTGATTACTCATAAATCTTTTTTTTTATCAAATATATATTTTTTTGTATTAACAAATTTTCATCTCTTTGCGTGTTTGGTATGTACGGGAATAAAAAAATATTCAAAGACCTAAACTTTTGTTTTTTTTTCTTTTTGCTAATGGCACTATCAATTATCCTTTAATCTTTGGAAATAAATTCTCCTAAACTCTATTTATGACAAATAGTATATATGTAGTAATTGTAAAAGAAATAATGTTTTGGTTTTCCCTCACGCACATTTAAATGAAAGTAAAGTATATGTTTTGAGTAAATTTTTAAATGGTTACATTGGTGCATGTTAGATGGCTGTAAGTGGTCTTTTACACAAAATTATTACCAATTGCCTTAAGGTCTACAATATCCACAAAATAGAAATCTGTATTAAATAACTTTTATTACATCCTGTAAATATTAGTCTATAGTTTTAAAGTTGTTACTAAAACATTAATTATTTGGGTGAAATTATCTGTGGGTTCTTTTTTATTCAATTAGACGTCTTTATACTCATATAATATTAAAAATCGAGCTTTCACAGAAATCATTAAAATGCCCTAAGTAGGCTTAGAAAGTCGTCTCTATTATTTCTAATAGCTTTCTAATATTCCTACATTAATGGACGTATCCATATTTTATAATAACTCGAAAGCCTTGTTCAACATGCCAAATTTTGAATACTTTTATTTTAGTAGGAATAATAATTTGTTTTACCTTTGCCAATCGACTTTTATCAACGCCCATTTTACGGTCGAAAAATTAGTAATCGACGATTACCAATTTTGTCTGGCATGAATTGAAGGATATGGACAATAGCAATAGATGTGTTCAAAAGAACGACATAACGGCTCATGCCACATTGGACATTTTGCATGGGCGATTTGAAGGCATAGTCATTTGAACTGGTCACCGATATCCTGCAATTTCACCCCATCACATTTTTTTCTTGTGGGGTCGCACGTCTATGTAAAAAAGCCACAAATCACAGTGGCCCTAAAAGCCAACACAGGCCATTCCAGTGATGTCAGTCAAATTCAGCCTGAGTTTTGCTGCAGAGTCATAGATGCACACATTTGCATAGTGTTATATTTACCACAATATGGGCATGGTGGGGCCTTTCAACTAAATAATTTGTTTCGGTTTTCATAAACATATTACAAATTATATAAAATTAGTTTATAAATTTGTAAGCCAGAAAAATATTTGTTTGATTAAAGGTAGCAAAAATGTTATTTTGTGATTAGTACAGACGGCAACTATGCGAACCTGATGTCCAATATATAGTGAATAAAAATCTAGAAAGAAATCAGAAAAGAGAATGAATTAATCCATATCAAAATCAGCAGAATTTATTTAAATTTGCATCAGTTTCGAATCACAGGTCCTGTACTTTAAGTTTTAATTTGAAGTTATTTTTTCGCTGGGTTTGTGCGAATCGGAATCTCGTTTGTGATTTACATTAATAATTATTAATGATTGATTAATTTTCTAATTATTTTAATTGACTTTTTTTATTTAAAAAATTTTCCGCTCGCGTAGTTTCGTGCCAAAAACGGAATAATTTTTATCAAACTTTTGTTTTATGAAATAGTAAACAAACGAGCCTGTTTTGAAAGTCCATGTTTTTGTTATGAATTTATTTATCAATTAAAATTGTGTTGTTGTTTATTTTAATTGGATTTTTTACTTAAAAAATGACAAACTACAAGTAGCTTTGAATATAATTTGCATCAATAATAATCAATAATTATAAATAATATAAAATTTATAGAAATTGATTCGATATATTCGCATGCATATGTTATGTGTAGTTGTGCTACAATTAAAATATAAGAAGCAATCAAATAATGAAAACAAATAAGAGGCTGTTGAATTAGAAAAAAAAGAAAAAAGTCAATAATTCAATATTAGAATTTTATATAATTAGCGAAATATGAAACCATGTGTGCAAGTGTGTATGTATGACAGAAAAGGATACAGGAAATGGTTAAAGCGTGATCGACCACAATAACATTTGCTCGTAAGCAACTATTTTGTAAAATATTATGTCATCAGTGTTTTTGATTGGGATCAAAATAAAAGAGATTGGGACAAAATTTAATGTTTTATATGACTTTTGAATATAATTTTGTGTCATAATTCACATAAAATATAAAATAAACTAGACATATCCGGTGTGATTTATCCGGCGTAGTTTTCTATTTTTCTTGTTTTTGAATACAGATATACATAAAACTCTTGTAAGTGGGCAGCCTTTATACCACTCTTGTCAAAGTAATTTTTTTCTGACTATGCTCTTCATCTTCAGAGTAGTTCCCACAAATTATTTGGTGAATAAATTTTATAAATACCGGAGTATAGCATAGCTGGTAGCCACTTTGCATGAGGGTACCCATTCGCTCCCAAGTATTTCCAGGCTCTTGTTGAAGATTCTTGAAATTGTAGTCCTCCAGATATAGAAAAGTTAACAAATACTTTACATGGAGTGTAGCCATTTCATCCTCTCTACAACTTTGTTTTTTTGTTGCAATACTATTGCAGTTATTGCAGATATGTTATAATTAATAGTTTTTTTTGTATGTTGGGTGCCCTGCGCTTTTCCTTGCACCATTAAATATTTTCTTATTTTAATGTCTTCAAAGGAAGTTGCAATCGAGAGTTGCAAAATTTCAAGTCGACCATCTCTGCAGAGGTTCATTTTCATATATAGAGATAATGAAAACTGTTTTAACAGAAAATTCAACCGGCTCCAAATATGGCCCCCAAAATGTTCGAAATAAATGTATTATCCACAGAAAATTTTGATTGTATGTTTTTACACAAAAGTTCCACCCGTTAAAAGTTAAATATCATCTGATATCTGGTAAACCTGCTGACTTAGGGGCATTTCCCTCCACAATTCATTTATATAACAAGAAGCTAAACAATTTACATGATTACTTTCCGTATTAAAAAGGAAATAAAAACGTTGCCAAGTCAGCAGGTTGCTTAGAAATAAGATGTATTTGGTCCTTATTTTGCAGGCCTGAAATTATTGTAAAAGGAACTTAGTAATTTTCACATTTATGTTCTTTAATGGATCTGACTCCTCTTAACAAAATTATAACTTTTTTTTAAGAAATTGCATACAAACTACGAAAAAATTAACAGAGCGGAAACGTTTGCCTCCAAACCTTCGTAAGGGGGATTCATATCGGCAAAAAATTGATTTCTTTCATAGCGGGCCTTCAACCGGACACAGAGATTTTCTCTTCTGTAGTATTTTGATTTTTGTTTATAAGGAATCTCTGCCAAATTGTCTTCTCTATAGGATTTCATAAGAAAGTAAAACCTTTCGACTTTATTTCCCATATTTATGGCTTTATTTCACTTTTTCCATAGAAGTAGTTCCCAACTCAAAGTGAAATAAAGCCTCGTGTTATGGCCGCCCCCATAGACAAGCAGGTAGCGTACTGTACTAGTAGTCTTAAAGCTGCGAGTTCGATTTCCTCCAAATACAAATCGCTTAGACTTTGCTTTAAAAAATTCGCATGTGAATAGAAATTTGTTCGTTATAGTGAGAGGACACCAATAGTTGACCACTATTGCATATCTAGCATATAAAGCGCATTAAAAAGCATTTTTCAAAGAATCACTTAATCAGTCAGTTGGTCCATCCATCAAACAATTCTAATTAAATTACAGTTTTACAATTTATTAAACAGATAAATAGTACACAGTAATAAAATTTGTGATTGTCTGTATTTAAATGCATAATTAAACAAAAAAAAAAAAAAAACCTAAATGAAAATAAAAACATATTTTTAAAATGTGGCATTGATTTCAGTTTGGAAAACCTCGTTTTTCTGTAAATGAAAAGGAGACATGCGAGTGAATATCGGTAGAATTTAAATGTCAAAAAAATTTAAGTTTCTTATGATCATGATTTTCCAAAAAAAAATCGCTTTCTAATTGAAAGCTCCCTGTAAATTGCAACTTCTAATAAGCAAATGTATGTATTTTTGTTTTAGTGCAAATGTGCCTGTGTGAGTGTGTGAAAATTATTACATCCATCTAGTCGTTATTTCACCGCAAAACATAGTAAAATAAAGAACACTGTCATTAATTAACTATACAAAAGTTTGACTCAAACGGTTAAACTTCGATGCACTTTGTCTGCATAGAAAGAGCAAAAGTTTATTTGCGTCATTTATCTTGTGTCGCTTGGAAAAACGTCACAACTTACAACCAAGGAAAATTGCTAAATTCGGCTATGACGAATCTTATATACCCTAATTCCTTTCCTATTCAAAAAATAATATTTTGAGAGATAATTTCTTAATTTTGAATTTCAACAATGCGGTGCTTCCGATTCGAGATTTTTTCAGTTTTTCAGTGAAATCAAGGTGTATAGTACAAAGTAGTTTTGGAGATAGAACAATTAAAACCCACATCAAGTCCACAAAGTGCTTGAAATACAGAAAACCAAGTGAACAAATTATCTTTAGAACAGATTCCAAAACAATGACTGATTTTTAAGGACGAACTTTTTCGGCTATTGAGGTTAAATTTCGCGATGCTATTTAGAAAGGCATCGATATTCCAAAATCAGCAATTCGGCCTCATATACAAACGCTTGAGATCCAAAGTTATTATTGTGCGGGGCCCAGCCAAGTGCAAGACTTTCAGGATCGATTGCTCTTATATGCCGCTATGTTGCTTTTTTATCTTTTGCATTTCACGCCTTCTCCATTCCACATGATTTTGCTTGTGATACTAATGGCTCTTAACTGTAATTTTTCTGATGGCCATACCCCTGGCATACTCGGAAATAGGACCATTTCTTAATTTTACTCGTTTACTTGGTGCATTGTAATCTCTTTGGAAGCGTTAAGCTTTATAGCAGTTATAGCATTTGGCCCGTATTTTAGTCTGGCTTTATAATTTCGTTGATCACGTTGCTTTTTTACTCTCATCAATGACTTCTATACTTCGCACTATAAACATTCTTGGCTTACAAATTCTCTTGAATGTATCGTACGGCAGCACAAGGTAAGCTTTGCATTATTTAAAAAAAATGTTAGAGACATATGGACAGATCTTTGGGGCTTTTTAAAATCTCGCGTTTATTACAACAAACCACGAACTTGAAAGTCTGGAAAGCTGACATTGACTGATTAACATAAATCGCCCATATGGGGCCAGATGTTCTGCGAGCATTAATTCGAAATGCCGTAAAAGGAGCGCAAATGTGCATCAACTCGGTAGGGAGGCGGCCATTGGAGCGATATATTTTTTTTAAATTAATACCACCGATTTCACACTTTCAAATAAAATTTTTCATTTACAAAAAGTGACTACCAGTTTAAATATGACACTTGTCTTGCGCCATCTTATATATTCAGTTTTTACAATTTTTTAATTTATTTTGCTATTGAAGTTACTAATTGCAGACCGATTTTTGAAAATCGATTTAATTTTAGATGCCACCTTTTCGAGGTACTAGGAAGCTGTTCTTACTATTTTTACACTTCCACTTACAACTTTGGAACGGCTAATCAATCATGTGGAATTGTAAAAATTTACTGTATATAGAAATGAGTTTTTCTAAAAACATTAAATTTTGTTTTAGTCAATACCGCCCACAGACATACCTCAGGGGAGAAATGCTTCTCCTTGTCTGCAGGAAGGCTTCAGAAAGAGTTCTGCAGCCTGCATGCGAGTATATTTTTTTCTGTATGAATAATTCTTAAGTTAAGGAAACTGGAGTAAGTATGCGTGCATTACAGGCAGCCATGACAGGGATCAAGGATTTTCTCATATGGATAAAAATCTGGCATTAAATATTTTTTTATACATATTGTATAGTTTTTTGACCGCTTTATTTTAATCGATATATTTTATTTATTTGCTTTATGTTTTTTAATGTTAATAATCGATATTTCGGTACTGCACAAGTACCACCTTCAGGACACTTGTTTTTTATACTTCATTGAGATTCATTTCATTATTTTGCATGGGGAAAAAGGTCCCAAAATTTTATACTTTCAACGTTTTCGGAATAACTTCGTTTTCAATAAACTTATTTTATAAAAATTTTGTTTTTATTCATTCTAGATTTTTAGACCTTAAAACATTGGGAGTTGGTTTTTTGGAACTTATTTCATTGGACGTTTTTCCGTAGTCTTTATAGTATTTATATGCTGATGCCAAATAATGTATATATACATAATGAGACCATGGACCATATCTTTACTTATTGCCCTGCTTTTACGAGAAACAAAATATGGCACCTTGGAGGATACGCACTGAAACCGAGCGAAGTATATAATCCTCCATAGAGCCATTGGCTTGTTCTGCATCTTAAGCCTCCTGCCAGGGTAGAACACTACCTCCAGCTCATTACACCTCAGCTAATATTTAGCAATAACTAATATTCAAGTGCACATAATTTTTATATCAAATTTCAAACCAGGATCATGTTACGGAAGTTCCTTCTTCAAATTAACAGCCTGGCTTCTTATCCATAAAATTCGACAAACATGGCCATAATTTACTTAAAAACTATCTCTCCATTAGCCGTAGTGCATAATTAGAGTAATGGAGGACCGCTAATAAGTTTTATTACACATTAAAAAGAAAGTCGAGGGAAAAATATTCAAGTTTTGTTTTTCCCGCATAATTTGTGGTAAACATTTTCATTTAATAGTCAAAAGTTTCAACTGGTTTCAACCAGGAAATTTTTTATTTGTTTATTCTAAATAAAATGTGTATAAAGGGAACAAATTATATAAACAAGAAATAGTAACTACAACCATTATTTTGCTGGAAAATAAAAGGATGGTCACCTAGATGAACAACATTATTGTACATTGCTGTGTTCAATTTACAAAATTTTTCTATACAATCGACTTGTGGCATGGAATTAAAATGAAATAAGTTTTCTGTGTGTTTCTTCCCTTATTAATATATTTTTCCTATGCGATATTATTAGTAGTTGGAACAAATATATTTTTATATATATATAAAAATATCCTTTCTTTCAACGCGCTTGCTAAGGACACTTTCTTCCATTTCTTTCATTGACTGACATGCAATTGCAGCAGCAGAAAAATTAAACTTTCTCAACAAAGTTTCGTTTTATTTTTTCTAACTCATTTATTTCACAACTTTCAGTCATATAAATTTTAACATTGTTGCGGTGAATAATTTGTTTTTTTCCAACTTTTTCTTAAAATACTTTTTATGACGATGATGAAAATGAAAAAGATGATGAAGATAACACGCAGATATGAAACGAGTTGAGACGTTTGAATATAAAGGAGAAACACGTTGTTTTTCCACAATCATTCTGAAGTGTGTCAGTAGTTGGTAAGTGCGTGAGTGAGTTATTCAGTCGGTATGTGATAAAGTTTTTAATTTTTGGCCATTTAAGTTTAAAATGAATGATAAAGATTTTGAAAGGTAGATTTGCAATAAGATACGTTAGAAGACTTAATTGGTTTAAAAAGAAAAATCGAAGAAATTAAGGAAGCAAATGACTTGCAGACGTGTTCGGGTAATAGAGAATGATGAAAAAAGGATTCATAATGTTTTAATTGGTTTACTTGCTCACAAGCAATTTTAGAAAAAATAATGCGAGTACATTGTAAAATTTTGTCTTATGGAAACCATTTCTTATAATTTAAAATTAATGTAGCCGAAGAGAATTCTAATAATAAGCAAAAATATATAATGCAAACATCACAATTTTAACCCATAGTCCTTGCAAAAATCATCTGACATGACAATATCTTCAAGACATTTTGAAAGTTTGCAGCCATCATAAGAGAGTTTTATAGATGATGATATGATTTCTTCTATTAGAAACAACTTGCGAAGCTACTTGGCTTGTCTGCAGAAATACGCAAAGTCTTCGGCGGGAATCGAACCTTTGGACTAATAGTCTTGTACACCACCACCTACTGGCCTACACAGACACCTTAAAGGCTGTACATATTTGTTGACAAAAAGTGGGCCGCAATAGTGAAAATTTTCTTGCGTGTACTTTTTTTGAAGACATATTGAGCGAATATATCACTTACCCTTATTCCAGTTGTTGTCGTCAACGTCGCCGTCATTTTAGTGTCAACATCACTTTGTTTTAACATCATCATTAATTCAATAACAATTTCGTATTCTATAACAAAATGATGATGACATTGACAATTTATTGTTTATGGCAACATATCAAACACACATCTCTAAATATTTAAAACAGCTGTACGGTTTGTTTATTATTTTTAAAGAAAAATTTTATTAAAAATTATAAAATGTTTTTTACTTGTGAGATAAATTCAGACTCGAGTGATGCTGAAAATACCAGAAGAGAAAACCTCATATTAGAACGAAAGCTTCTGAGACAGAAATTCAAAATATTTAAGCCGCAGGAAAGCAAGTGAGCAAGAGTTTCAGTGTGTGAGTATTATTTTAATGATTATATAATTTTGTTTTTCGAAAGGTTTGAGAGTAAAGAAGTTTGCTTTCAAATATGACCCTAGAAACAATAACATATAATTACAAAATTTGGCGTCGACGTTAAGATTTTTGGCACAAGGTTCATACAACGTCAACGATTTCAACTTGGAACTATCGCAACCAATGTTTTATAAGATTTTGTCAGAATCACTGAATGCCTAGGAAATGACAGTTTTTCATCAGTGGATTAAATTTGAATCGAATGTAATCTTCAGGTCCCACCAAACCTATTAAGAAAAACTTTATTTTTATGTTGCACTATTAACGCTCATTATTTCCTTATCGGCGGGCCAAGGGAATTTAATACTTTTCCCATTGTTCTTTACAATTACTTGGAGGAGTGCCTCTGCGAAATTCCACTGCAAGAGAAGGATTCTTCTGCAACTCTTTCGCTAATTTCTCAAACTGGATTGCAATTGTTATTTGATATTTTGCCATTTTTTCCATTCTTAACGTTTGTATGAAAACTTGAAATAAACTCAAGTCGTTAACAAAAATAGCAACGACAAATTCTAAGTCATTTCAAAACAAATATCGCCATCGAATTTTCTTGTATAATGCAAATTCTACGTTGACAGTCATCGATAATCTTCGATAACGACAATTGGAATAATAAATTGAAGCAAATAAGGTAAAACAATATCGTTTTGTTTTCCTGTCGACAACAAATTCAACGTTGACAGTCATCGATAACCTTCGATAACGACAACTGAAATAATAAATTGAAGCAAACCAGGCAAAACAATATCGTTTTGTTTTCCTATCGACAACAAATTCAACGTTAACAGTCATCGATAATCTTCGATAACGACAACTGGAATAACAATTTGAAGCAAACAAGGCAAAAAAATATCGTTTTGTTTTCCTGTCGGCAACAAATTCGATGTTGACAGTCATCGATAATCTTCGATAACGACAACTGAAATAATAAATTGAAGCAAACAATTACATCAATTCTATTCCTGAATTGAAGTATGTAAATGAGCATTCAACATAAGCTGGATATATTTTCAATAGTCGACGACTGGGTGGGGGACCAAGTCTTTTATAAAATCGTCCACAAATCTATGAATTATATAAATAATAAGTTTAGCGATATGTTCTTTTTTATTACCTCGAACAACTTTCACGATACGTTCTGCTCTAGTTGTTTTCTAGCTGTTGATGGAGATTTAATATTGTCCAGCATTTCTCTTGAGGATCGTCTTAGAGAGACACAAATACCCACATATAAACACATAGAAACATACAGTCATATGGACATCAACGTTGAAATGGTCCGAACACTTTCTGCTGACCTGAAAACGCCAGGATCTAAAAAGTATTCGTTTTAAAAAAATCGATACAAAAGGCTAAGAGTAATGGTTTTTTCAATTATTAACAAAAACTTTAACATTTTTATTTTTCCTTGTCATAAATAATCAGTTCAGCGTTGTTGTTCAAAAAGTTTCAGCCTCTTAAAGTATTGCTCATGCTGTTTGTGTAAGATTACACCCTTTAAATTTTAAATATTTTTTTATTGTTTATTGTCGGCTTGGCTGAATTTAGGCCCACTGAAGTGTATTGGTGATTTGGCTAGGGCCAATGAAATGCAAGTATATGTTCAGCTAAGCCAACAACAAATAATAAAATTTATTTTTATTAATTCTTTTAGAGAATATATCTCAAATAATGTTCTCTTATCCAAACATATTCACACACACACATACCTATACACTAATAAAAAAAATTAAGGAAAGCTCTATGAAGCAGAAGAATAATTTCGTCAACAAAAATTGACGAGTGTAAACGTAAATGCAACTTCAAAAAATTTCCTGATATGGCAGAATATGCTACACTTTTTTTTTAGGATAGAAGACACCATACGGTGGAACTTTATCTGCTTAAAAACTTATAATATTTATATTGGATAAAATAATACATTCTGAGGGTGACCCATTTATTGTTTAATATTCTTTAAATGTCAACATATATTTAACATTAATTATAGCCAAGGTTAACAAATATTTCACCTTAGAAATATATCTCTTGTAGTTTTTATTGCCATTTAACTCTTTTGTCTAAAGGTGTCACCCACTCTTCCGGCGTCTTATTGTCAAATGTGGCAAATATATTTTAAGAGCAATAGGGCTTTTCAAAATTTTTCATTTGGGAAAGAAAGAAACTAATATGAGCCTTGTGAGTCCATTTAGTGATTATTGATATGGAACAGGTCATTTTCCAATTTTATGTTTAATTTATTGGCATTTCAACACAATTTCATTAATTATGCTCTAACATGCCAAACACACACATTAACAAACACACACACACATACACAAAGACACTACAAATAAACAATAGTGGTAGTTGTGGAAGAATGATACAAGTAAAGGGTTTCTCGGTGGGGAATTTATATTAAAGGCGAACACACCCTGAAATAAATTGTAGTGAAACGCAAAATATAATTTAAGTGTGTTGTGGTGGATGAATCAACCCTAGAAACATCAAATGGATTTTTGGCGTAGACGTTCGTCCAATGCTTATGTATGGGGCGGTTACCTGGTGGACTGCTATAGAAAGAACCATATTTTCTGTATATCGGCCTTGATGAAAACAATTGGCAGAGAGTTTGAGTATAAGATCTACCAGACGTCAAAAACAAAAGGTATTTAAACTGGAAGGTACTTTAACTATTGTCACCAAGAGAAAGTACTAAGGTGCACACCGAAGCATACTAGTCAAAAGAGAGAGAGATAGAGGGATAGAGAGGATGAAAGGATGAAGATCGAGGTATACCTCAGGCCAGGATATAGCCAATCACTATGACAGACAACTGATTCACGTACTAGAGAACATATGGTCAATATATTTAAACTTGTAGCGACAGTAAAGCTGCAAAAAATGTTCTCTTGGGTGCTTGGACAATATTAGAGCTAGTACAGGAATTCCAGACAGCTTTGTAAAACATGGTAAATAATTCCAGCCCATAAAATTTGTGGCTACAAGGAAACGTTTACACGACGAATGAATTCGCCAAAAAAAGTAGCTCGTATGCGGGATGCTTCCATGTTGCATTCCACTGAACAGCTATAAATCACTCATATAGTAAGAGCTTTACAGACTAGATGGTCCTCAGAAGGCATTTGTTTGGTTGTGAGATCTATCTGGACCAAGACTATGACTATGTGAGATTGCTAGTTCCCAGAGAATAGTTACGAATAACAGTAGCCATACTAAAGGGATATTATATTACAGGAATAAGTCCTCCTTTACATGAGTAGAGCAGAAATTGCCAGAATGATGGAGAGGAGGTAGTGGCGAAAGATCTCCTCTATCATTATAGAGATCTATCAATTAAAAAATAACTTATATGGGTAGCAAATTATAGCCAAATTAGCAGACCTATTGAACTGCAAGATTAAAGGAATACATTCTTTATTCAGGTGTAACGTTAGGCTTGACATCGATCCACATGAGAATATATAGGACCAAAGATCGCTTAATATCAGGCATACAACTGAAACCAAGTTGAATGAATGTATAACTTAATCTAACCGGTCCAACTATTGGATGTTACTGCAGCAACAAGAGCATGCATTAGTTAAATCACTGTTGCAACATCGCCTATTACTGTTGGAAATATCTGTCATTTTAGGAAGTTATTTTTGGCCGTTAATATGTTGGCTTAAACTACATGGCTGTTGCCATGTCCTCAAAGGCAACACCTTTATAATTATGAAAAAGGAACGATGAACAATAAAAGAGTTGACAACGATATTTCGTATAAATAAATAAACTATCCTTAACACAAAAACATATATTCCTCACCGTTAATCATGAATTTTATTGTTCAGCACATTTCTTGTGTGCGTGTGTGTGTGTGTGCGTGTCTTGCAGAAGCTTGTCATCATTATCATCTAAACGAAAAGAGTTTTTCAACAAGTTTTTTTTCATGGTCAATTCATTAAAAATGCCAATTCATTTGAAGCAGCAAAACAAAATGACCATAAGTGGCCATTTGACTCGTTCTTTATGATTCCATTAAATGTGACAAAATTTAGACTCTTACGCCCAACAATAAAAATAAAGTTAAAAAAGGGAGAAATCACACAAGGAGCATAAAAAACAACAAAAGAGGATGTAAAGACAAAAATATGTTTTCTATGGGTCATTTCATTATAACGAGGTATGCAAGAGACCATAGACATTCCCATTCGTCCTTTAGAACTATTCCAAATTAACATACATGTATGATTTCATATGGTTTTATTTTTTTATCCTGACTGCTTTTTTGTTGATTCCTAGTTTTGTTGTTATTGCTGCCAAGCATGTATAGGTGTCATTAAGGATGTGTCAGGTAGATTTTTGTATAAACGAAACACTGAGTCAAAAAGAGAGAGAAAAAAAGAAAACCTAGATGTGAAGACACCCTGTTCCATTATATCATCAAACACAAAAGGGATTTTTAAGATTCGATTGGAAAAATATTTACTGTGGTTTTTATCTTTTAGATATAAAAAGTAACGAATGTGTGCCAAATTTTAGCTCGTATGTGGTTTAAGGAAGAAGTGCAACTTCTCTTAAATTGCACATTTTGTTTTAAGGAATCGTTAAATACAAAGGTCATCTATCATATTATCTGCATGTCCTTACCAGCAGGCACTGGGAAAAATTTTCTAAATTTTATATGGAAAAGGAAATATTAAAGTGGAAGTCGAATTCAACTTTATCAGATGTTAATCAAAAGTATAAAAAAGTAAATAGTTGTTTAACTGGTAATTTTTTTTTAGCTGAAGTATAGCACTGCTTTGATGAAATTTACTTTAATAAAATTTCAAATAATGCCATTGTTCATTATACTATTTATCCCTTCACCGAAATATGTATATATTAAGATTAGGTTGGGTTAGGTTGAAGAGGGGACACTATTTATCTCATGTCGAAAAGAAGAAATATTCATAGGCCAATAAAAACCCTGTTGAAGGCTCCCATATGGAAAAACTAAAACCAAAACTTTATATAAACTACATGCCAATGAGGTGGTTCCTCAGTTCTCTCCAGTCAACACCCTTAAGGTGAGTAATGTCCGACAAAGAGTCATTCACAAAAAGTGAGGATCTTGTATCCAAAAAATCAGGAAAATAACAGAATAAGTTTTCCACTGTATTGGCATCCTCCTTGCAATCCTTGCATTCGTCCTTCTTTGCAGCGACGATCCGTTGCAGATATGCTGGCAAATTGAAGTATCGCTTCCAGACACCAATCAACTTACTTACCTCGGGCTGCCTTAGCCTCAAAAAGTTCTTCGTTTTATATTCGTTCGGGTCGCCCCATAGTAATTTGGTCGTATTATCATCTAAAGTTGTGCTATTCCACAATATCCTGTGGGCAAGTTTCGCTTAAACTTGCATATGTCTGCAAAACGCTGGCCCCTATCATTATAAGTTTTTAAAGTTTATTCACATAGGGAAACTTCCATTGTCAGGTCACTACATCCTGTGGGACTGAATTCAAAAATATTTGTATAAATAAAACATCGTCTGGGACATTGGCTGAGTGCCGTTGTATTTACTTTTGTTTTTTTTTTCAAATTATCAAATACTTATTACGTCTTCAATATCATTAAACTTTTCACAAACTTTATAAAATTTGTTTGTCTTTCAATTTCGTACGCTCCTTTTCATTCAATCTTTAAAAGTTTTTCGAGCGCGTGAGTACTTTCCAGTAATAACGAATAGTAATTCATACCAACTTTTAGTTAATGAACAGATCTATTACTATGCTTTGTAGGTTTTTATTCAAATAATTTGTTGTTATGTGTATTGTGGACAAATAAATTAATTAAAAACAAATTAATATAAATAAGTTTGAAACATTTAATTATGCAAATGTTTCATTTAATAAAAATAAATATATTTTGAAAAGTCTGTTGCAAGTGCTTCGCATTTATATTCGAGTATTAGCGCTTATGTCCTTAAAATTTATAAAAATATAGCAAAGGACACAAGACCTTAAACTTGCTATAAAAATTGATTTTATTAGGACCCTCGTCTAGATTTGAAGTTCTGAATCATTAAGTTGCACCATCACAATGACGAGTTATTTTTAAACATTAAAGGAACTGAAAAGCAAAGCGAACTTCGTATCTTCAACTGATGATAAATCATCATTGGAAGTTTTTGTTTTTAAATATATTTGATATTTTGTAATGTCGATAAATGTCAATGTAGACAATGGGAATAGCGATTTACAATAGACGATAAGAAACGGCGTTATGTTGCATTGACGACACTAACTAGAATAAGGGCGACTATTACTAAAAAATACTCGTGGTACAGCTGTAGTATCTTCAGTACAGAGCAGGATTATAGAGAAGTCTGTCCTCTTCTCGTTTTCATTAAGACATCAAAAAAAGAAGCAATTGTACAGGACATGTAGCCTTTTGGCACGATTGCTAAGCCTTCAGTGTACGGTAATCGCAACCACAGAGTCCCCAGTTTGCACATTTTCTATACAGTCTGGGTTACTTAAACAAAACTTAAATAATTTTCTTTACATAAATTTCTATAAAAAACTGACACTGCATCCCAAAGGGATCTAACTTCTTCTAACACTTTGCAAGATCAAGGTTTTTTCATTTATTATAGTACGAAACCGGAGACCAATTTACATTTCAGTCGCAGGAGATCAAATTATTTATGCAAAATGCCTGCCTATTGCGGCACTTATTGCATGACATTTAGTACTATCCCGCTAGAAAGAACGACTTGATGTCCACATCCATATCGCTGTTTTCGATCAAATGCGGATAAATGATCCAATAAACCTCCTGCGACTTAGTGTTTAGCCATAAATGGAAATTTAGCTTGATAACAAGGACATTTGTCCGAAAATAAATCTTTTCGCTTTATACGAGTATAATTTGTTAATCAAAACATTTGCACTACCGGACACTATATTTTTTTAAAGGAAGGATGTTTAACTTGCTTCTGTACTTTTTCATCAAAGACTAAACAGCCAGACATCATAAAAACAAATTATATGGGATGCCAAAATAAACTCGCCCTCATCGAAAATTCTTTTTGTGTGTGTGTGCGTACTTTCAATAAATTGTCTGTATCTTTCTTTGAAAGTGTTGCAAAGTTTAAATAAGAGGTTGTTGCAAAATAAAATATTTGTTGAGGAAAATAGTCAAAAGTCGTGTAAACTTGTTGGTAGACCAAATGTGGGTTAAATATAAAAAAGGCAAATCATATGAAGAAAACTACAGAAAAAACGGAAACTTAATCAATTTAGCAGCCTTTGATCAACTTTAATTTTTCTATTGTATTTGCAAAAGAGACTTTTCAGTCCACTATTCAAACCTCCTTCTTTAAAAAAATTGATTTGATCTTGCAACAAGAAGTAAAAAAAGGTTGGTCACTGAAACAAGGACTAAACAAATTCAAATTGTCTATCACCCAAGCAAGTATTATTCATAGACTCTCTTGACTGTAGCACACTTTTTATGGCCACTTTGACATAATATTTTTTCCCAACTATACCATGAAAGGACAATAATGCTGTAGGATACATAATAAGGAATGTTGGAATTTTTTTCATGTGTGGCAGTTTATATTCATCTACGATTTTGGTTTGCTGCTGTTACTCATAGCGGCTGCTATTGAATTGGCAACTAAACAATTTTCTGTTTAATTTAACTTAAAAAACAAGCTTCCCCGTTCCATTTTACGTTTTAAAAAAAGCCATTGCCATGCCGGTTGTCTTATGGAGAAACAATATAAGAAAAATGTTTAAAAAAAAGAAACTTGTCTTTGACAGCAGATGGCTGCTTTCAATTAGAAGGTTTTTCATAACGAACGAGTGAGAGCAGAAATAAGAAAGAAAATATTTTCGCTTGGAATGCTAAACAAACTTTTATTGTATTTTAGAAATTAATGAAATCTAACATTAATTAGATGACCGTCGAGGCCTTGCTCGAAGGCATTGATGTGCGACATAAGTTACGGTCATAAAGTCAGTTCTAAAGTTTGTATGCAATAAATATATTTTGTTTTTATAAAATAAGAAATTATTAGTTTTATAAAGAAAACAAAAAAACTTTTTTAATGTAACATAATAACTCTTAATTACGAGTCTCGGGATAAAGTGAACAAAAAATTCACAATAAAAAACTTTCCATTTTTATTGTCATAGAAACACGTTAGACCGAATTAGCTAAATAAAATAATAATAAATAAAATTATATGATATTTTCATAATAACGAAATATAATGGAAGCCATAATAAAATAGAAATGCTAAATGTTCAAAAGAAGGAAGGCTCTACGAGTGTCTCGCAGCATGTAGGGTGACCAGGATGATGTGGCCCTCCTTCAACATAAATTGCAATATGCAACTCGTAAGCCACATTTCTAATGATACGATTATATCTCAACTGCTGTCGATATTAAAGGGTAACTGTACATTAAGAATACATGCAAGATGGCTTGAACGATCCTTTTACGACCACTGTCATAGTTTCCAGGATATATGAAGAGCAGAAACACCACCTCCACCTTCTCTGTAAATTTCCTACCTTGGCGGCTATATACAGGACGATCTTTGCAAAGTATCGGTATCAAGACACATCGGCACCACCATCTAGTATTTAAAATCATAGGACCAGTGCAGGATCTATGAACTCCACTTCTGACGGGTTGTATGTGAATATCAAAACGGGATCATCTTGACTCTACTTGACAATTTGTTCGCAGAAAACTACCATGAAAACCAACCAATCAACCAGCCAGAGGAAAACCTTAGGAACACAGTACCCATCTTCGACATGAAAAATGACACATTTCAAGAAAATATTTTATTATCAATACACATTTGTTATATATCTTGTTTGAGGGGTAAATTGCCAGTTCGTCATGTCTATCCTTAAATTGTTATGAAAGAGATGTGTTTGTTGAATTTCTAAAAATGTTTATAGAAAATAAAAATGCAAATATAAAATAAATATTCCCCGAAGCACTTTATAATAGAAGTAAATTGTTATGCTTTAAGAAAATTATATAACGATAATTGAAAATTAAATAGATTAATAGCAACTGAAGAGACATGAACTGTTGAATACAATGCGTAATTGCTTAAGGGTACTACAACGATACCGGCAAGTCAGTTTTCTGCAACATAATGCCACAATGTCGATATACATACATATGTATGTATACGAGTAATCCCTCTGGGGACAAACAAATATTGTACAAATTACCAATGTAATAACAAAAGGTATACTTTTCCCACCTCTGTTGAAGGATATAACAAATAATAGTTCCTTTAAAGGGCTTAAAGTAGTTTAACATTAAATATGCAATCCTTTACGCACTTTTTTGTTGCCTGGAGCAACCCATTTTTCCCAAGGTACATTTTATACTCATTTCATCATGTTTCCCAATAACTTTACAGATGGTTGCATCATGGTTTCTTGTGGAGCTTCTGTAAAACTTAACGATTAAATCTATTTCATTGTCGTAGGCTCTTCTAACATTTTGTTGTTGATATCGTAATTATTGATGACATTAGAGCTGATAGCAATAAATAAAAAATGGCTTTTATTCTTAAATTTTTTCAAACAAAATTTTAAATATTTGATTTAACGGGAGTGTAAGTAATTTCGACAATAATGTCATCTAACAATTAAATAATGGCAGCGACATTTATCATTTGAAGTTTATAGAAAAACGCTTATTAAAAGCAGCTTTAATAATAAGACAGACCTTCAAACACAAAAACAAAATTATGAAAAGTTTCACAAAATTTTTTTTTAGAAAAGTTAAGTCCTTTAAGGACCAATCACTCGCTTTAATAGGCTCGTTATTATAATTATGATAGAGTAATAAACTATTTTCAGCATATTGAAATATATAACAAATTAAATAGTTACTAGAAATAGAAATCCTGAAAGGTTTAAAAATAAATTTTTTCTTATGAGAAAATAATAGTGAATAGTAAATTTAAAGGAAAAATATATTTCTTCAATTCACATGTTGTTGTACGCGTCGTAAATCATCGGATTCTACAATAGTTGTACAAATGTTGATGACATTGTCTACAAGACCTACAACTTGTTTCTTGTGTTTTCCAAGTGTCTTCTACTATAGAGACAAGGATGGGAGTGTCAATACAAATGCGTTTTGGCTAAAATGTCTTAATGGAAATTAAAGAATTTTTTAATTATTAAGCAAATTATAATTATTTCACAAATGTATTGTTTCAATACACAAATTGTTGTACGTGTCGTAAAACGTCGGATTCTTTAGTAGTTTTATAAATGTTGATGCAATTTTCTACAACACCTACAACTTGTTTCTTATGTTTTCCAAATGTCGTATAAAGACATGGATGGGAATGTCAATACAAATGCATTGTGATTAAAATGTTTTATTTTTTATAAGTATATCTGAAATGTAGTCGTATGGTTTCTTGTGGATTTAGCTGTTCACATATAAAGTAATAAGCGGACTTTAAGCAGTTTGAATCACATTCAGTTTCATATATTTATACCAAACAAATCAAATACAATATGAGAATTTCCTGTAGTATATCGCATTATTACAAAATAAATAAGAGCAGTTTTTATATAAACATCATAACAAACAATTATACTCAACATGAGTCAATTTGATTTTTCATGCAACATGTATACAATTAAACAGTCTTTAGGTGTCAATGTTTGTATTTATCATATGGTATATGATAGATAATTCTCATATTGTATTTAGTTGGCGTGGCATAAAGGTATGAGGTTGAATGAAATATCGTTTTATGAACAGCTGAAGCTATAAAAAAAAAATCATTGTAATTCTAATTATTTAAACAGTTACAATTATAAGTGTGTTAGAACGTATTTATAATAACTCTGCCTTTTGTGATCGAAATACAAATGATTCCGCAGTAAAAAAAGGCACATAAAAATATCCATTTCCCATCCTTGTCATTTAATAACATACAGATTTTGCAGAATATAAACAAAACCACCTAATCCTATTTTTTTTTTATAAAAAAAGCAAAATAATCGTAAAAGTCTAAGTGCAGACATTTTCTAACTTTTCAGACTATCGCTCATAAATTATAAAAAAATCATTTACTTAAGAAAGTAATTTTTTAATAATATTTTTTTAATTTGAGTGGAATTTTTTTTATTAAAGCAACATGCAGACTAAAAATTTTAGTTAAATTATAAATTTTAAGCGGGCAATCATTTAATGATGAATATGAAAGATTTTATAAAATTTCCTCCAGATGATGACTTTTCTTTATAAAATTTTGACAATATTAAGCCACATTTAGCATTTGGCTTAAATTTGAATAATTAGATATTTATATAAAGACAGACCAAAATATTACAAAGACGTCATTTCAATTAATAATTAATTCATCATGTGAATTTGCTCTCCCATCAAGCTCATGGAAACGAAGAGGATTCCAAACCATTTGATGGATGATGCGTTTTATTATTCTCTCTATTAATCAATTGCTATACAAGAGCCAAGAATTAACTGAGCTTTAAGTATTTTATAAAAATACAGTGTTTATCTCCGTGCACCGCCTCTATTAGTCTATTTGGAGACTAAAAAATTTCCAACATGGAAAATTCGTTTCTATAGCCCTGCCATTCTATGCAGCACATACATGTACAACATGTTGTTGTTCAAAGTATTTGAAAAGTATTTGAGGCTTAGCGCTAAAATTATTTTATGCTTGTGCTATTCCACGAACGGTGCCCACCGTTTCTGGGAGATTATTGACTCTAATTGTTTCTTATGTTGCTGTGTTGGGGCTTGAGTTGTAGGAGTCATTTTTGTTGCAACCCTTTATTTTGATGATTTTTCTGTGAAGATAAAAATGATTATTTTCTAAACTTTCAATTGAATACTAATTGTAGGACTTTTCTTACTTGCCAACAAATTTGCCATGTATGTATATATTTTTTAAATTAAAGCAAATTATTATAGATTTTTGACAAAGTTCATGAGTAGAATTTTCAAGGATAAAGGAAAAGATAAAACTTTTGTAAGACTAAATGTATAATTATATAAAAATATTTTCTTATGTTTTGTGAAGTATTTTATAGATTTCAAATTTAGTTTAATTTACAATTTTATTGTTGAAGCTTAAGGTCCTTTTAATGGAAATATTAAATTTGTTTTCAATATTTTGACCTTTTAGTATTTTCTTGGTATACGGATATAAGAAATAAGCTTTAGGCCACACAAGGGAGATGCAAAATATTGGGAATAAAAACAATTTATTTGTTCATAATAATCTTGGCTTTAAAGCTCATATGATACAGTTTAAGAAAAAAATTTGCAGGAAATAGATTAAAAGAAAAACTCGAACATTTTTGTTAAAAAGTGGATTTAGAAAAATAATAATTGTAAGTAATTCTCATATAGAACGAATATCAACGGAAATATAAATTTTATTAGTTGCGTGCTTCAATTTTTTTTTTTACCAATTGTCACAAGTTTCAAATTGGTTACCAATATCATCATCAGAAAAAGTCTATGAATATAAATTAATGTAATAATTTTCTGCTTACAATTAAGGAAAATCTTTTATATTAAAGATTTTCAATATATTATTTACTCTTTTAGCCCTAAGGCCAGCTTCTAAATGTAAGATGTGTTTTGTTCCAATATTTTGGTGTAGTTTGTGTAACTTCTTCAGGGAATATAAATAAGAACAACACAAAATTGTCTGAGAAAAAAATATAATTTGAAATAAAAACTAAAATTTTTAATTTTAATTTAAAAACTAATTTTAATAAATTTCTATGATCTAAGAGTGTTTTAGTGATTTGTATCATACATCTTCTCTATTTAATATTGAAACATTCTCCAAATCAGGATAATGTTTTAGTCTAGAACAATGAGATGTTAATCCTGTTCTTTGCGAAGATATTATTTTTGATTCGATCTATGTGTTCTAATTCCAGCCTTCATTTCATTCCTACATATACGTACATATAATTTATTTCATATTTATATTTATGAGGAATTTTATAAAATACATTCGATTTATCAAACTTTTCTACTTTATCCACTTTATGTATATTTCAATCGTATAAATTTGATTTTTCTAATATTTCTGACACGAACGTTATATAAATTAATGAGTTGCATATTCTTTGACTAAGAAGCAATATTAACTTCTATTCACCTCCTCTTCTGTGGAGCTCTCGGGATGGTTGAATAAAGAAAAACACTTGTGATGATGGGGTGGGTTGTTTTGAATCGGATGGTCTTATTAATTTATTTCAATAATATTTCTTAACTAGTTATGCAAATATTTATTTCTATATTTGACAAAAGTTTAATTAAAATTGGTTTCCGTTTTTCAGAGAAGGCTTTACAACTAATAAATTTTCATTTGTTCTAGTGCGTCCCCTTTCTTTCCGTTTGAAGTTGGAGCTGCAAGTGGTTTTTATTTTATCATTTCAAAGGCTCGTAAAATTGTTGACGCCGATGCAAACTACATAATGTAGGTCATCTAATTACGGCAAGAAGAGGGCGGTTGCCAGACTGATTCATTAGGGCATCACAGGACAGCTGGCGTGTGGTGACAGGTAATATTTGTCGTGGCGTCAACAACATCATTATATTTATATTGTTAGTGATAATGGAAAATTATTATCATTCAATAATTTCACAATCCTCCAATTCTTATTATTCTTGTGTGAAATTCCTTATCACTTGTATCCAATACTCTTCGTATAAAATTATTGGCAGTTTTGGAATAGTACATCTTACTTGCTTTGAATCAGTAATTAGTTAACCTTTCTGAATGTGTTGGTTGCTGATACGACTATATTTCTAAACTAAAAAAATTTCTATTTATTTTACAAAATATTTGTTAACTTTCATAAGTTGCAACCATTTTATAAACTACCGTCCTTTTGAGTGTAGCTTCTTGCAGTGGGTAAAAAATTAAAAACTAAATTTTTCAAAATTTTGAATGAAAGGAGTTTTTTTTTTCTATTTAGAGGCACGGACCTCAAAAAAAAGTTAAATTACTTTTCTTCAATATTTGAATATAAGCATAAATTTTAAACAATATTGTAGTTGAAATAATCCAAAAATATTCCAACTTTAAAACACCACCCAACATATCCAAACTTTAAGATCGATAGTCGTCCCATTTCATATTTTTTAAAAGCTTTTTGTAAAACTATCGATACCATCGATAGTTCGAGTACTATAAGGAATTGTTTTTCAATACAATTTTTATGATAAAAATAAAAATCTAAACATTTTAATGAACTAACGATTATTTTTTTTATAAATAGCAGCATATTGCCAAGTAGATAAAAATAAACTGGCTTAACCATCGCACAGTGATTTGACATCAAACAGTATTTAAAAAATATATCAAAAAAAGTTTACAAATTATGAAAAACTTCGAGTTTTTAAGGAAAAATCCTTTCCAGGATACAGTTACTTCCTATTTACCTGTACGTTCTAGAAAAAATTTTATTTAAGCTAATTGAAATAACAAAGAATACCAAATTTGGTTAAAATATTATTCAAGCTTGTGGGGTCTTATTTAGTGGTTAAAAAATTTTATTTTAAATTATCGATATTTCGATACTCATTGAGTATCATCTTCAGCACAATGCTATTTCTTAATAATTAATAAATTACTTGCATATATTAATTTTATTATTAAAAAACAGAATTATCCTGAAGATGATACTCAGTGAGTATCGAAATATCGATAATTTAAAATAAAATGGTTTAACCACTAAATAAGACCTTAAGCTTGAATAATATTTTAACCAAGTTGCTACAAAAAAGGTCAAAAAATATAGAGATTTTCAATCTCTTGTTTGTATCCTTTTTTCTAATCTGCTTAATTTTATCATCAACTTGTTGTTTCTTGTTTGGACTCCCATTTTGGATGCATTTTTTCAATATCTTTAATATTTTCCTGATTTTCTTTTTCTTGATTTGCATTTTTGTTAAATAACGTTTTGATTTTTTTCTTATTATTCGTTATTGGCTTCTTAAGGGATGCTTTTCCTGTTTTAGAAACTGATTTACATTTGTCCTAGTTATTAAGAAAACTTTCCAATTGATCCTTATTTGCAGTTGTAGTTATTTTTATTTCCCTTTTTATCATTAATAAATATCAACACTTTTTCCCTAAAACTATGATCCTTTTTTGTATGAAACAGTCGCACTCATGAAATTTCAACTACAAAATATATAATTTTATTGTCTTGAAACTTATTTCCAAGAAATTATTTCTTTGAAGGGTTTTCACGTTCCGTTTGGCAATTGGCTGAATTATGATTAAAAAAAGCAAAACGAATACAAAAAATATATATTACGAATCGAGAAATATTATATGTATTTTCATGCCCCATATCCTTTTAAAAAACAGGAATGCCATACACCGCATATATTTATTAAAATATATATAAACTCACTTTCTTTCAAAAATCCTTAAGAAGATGAAACTGAACGGCAAACTTTATAAAGTCCACTTTAATACCCATGCAGAGCTTTCACAAAGCATTACATACGTCCATTTATGATTTCGTTATGGTTAAGATATACCACTTTTTAGTTTTTTTTTCAGAAACCGCCAGCCTCCAATAGCGTCAATGCAACCAAAACGAATAGGCATTCCAAACGCCATTAGCATTAGCAGCAACAGCAGCACGAGCAGTATTAATCGTCACACGATATTTTTCCATAACTTCTACATTCTCTCTCCAAAAAAGGACACAAAAAAATCCTTTTTTATTTAACAGTAAACTGGTGGGCTTAAGTCTCTATTTGGATATACGGCCGAGCGAATGGATGAATGGTTGGTTGGATGGCTGAGAGGCTGGCTGCATGTTTGTATGTGTGTGACAGCATCAATAAATGGCTTACAAGCGATGTCATTGTCGTTTTTCTAATTGGATACATTTTCGTTGCAAGCAACGAGAAGACATCAGCAACAACCTTAAAAATTTAACAGCAAAATAGCAAATTGAACAAGTATGCATCAGAATGCAGGAAATATTGGCGATAAGACGGAGGCTCGATACGAAAGATAAGATCGCTATACGCAAAGAAAAGACGTAACAAATAAATGATTATTTTAAAAACTGCCTTCTGTTATTATAATTTAAGTTAATAAAATTATTATAAATTAAATTACGTCCTGTGTGTAAAATATGTTACTTATAACCATGTAATAGAAACATTATTAGATGATCTAACAATTATGTTATAACATTAAAATATAAAAATTTTTTATGAATAATTAATTAAGATTGAAAAAATTTTTTTTATTAAAGTTCTTTATATCAAAATATTTACTTTTTATGTCCAATATTTCATTACTCTTAAGGCATTTACTTCAAACAAAATATGTTTGTTGTAAGCATTTTTATGATCTACAAAAATAATATTAAAAGGTTTGATTATATTTTTTTAATTTGCCAGACAAGTCACTCCTGCTCTGAGTGACAATATACGCGTAATAAGTTTTTTTATTATAATGTGTTATAAGAAATGGAACAGTATTTGCAAAATATTTTGGCTTTTGAAAAGTGTATGAAATAATTCAGGTATAAATAAAATGATCGTACATAAACTCTTTGGTTACGGCCATAATTCGTTTTAGGCAACCATATGTTGCAGCAATGCATATAAACGGCATTTTTTTAAGAGCTTATGGCTTTGATTTAAAAATAAACACATAAAGTTAAAAAAAAATTATAAAATCTTTATTTGAATAGATAGAACATAAATTTTGGGTACAATTTTAGCGTACTCTCTCCAACATATAGGCCGGCTTCTCAGGAATAAATTCTTCAATATTGGCATCCACGATACTAATCGTTGCAGGCTTGGCCCTATAGATAAGAGCCTTAGCATAGCCCCACAATAAATAGTCTAAAGACGCTAAATTGCAAGATCTAGGCGGTCAATAGACCGGCCCCAAACATGAAATAAACTGTTCACAGAACTCGCCTCTCAACTGGGGCATTATTTCCGTGCTGTATGACATGTGGCACCGTCTTTTTAAACCACATTTAGCCAAATCCAGCTCTTCTATTTTGGGCAAAAAACAAATTTCGCCATTCTCAGTAATGTTCCTGCCTTCGTCCTTTTTGAAAAAGTACAGTCCAATGATGCCACCGTCCCATAATCCACACCGAACAGTGCACTTTTCCGGATGCATTGGCAGTTCTTGCAAAGCAAGAGTTTGCTTGTTCACTTCTCCATTCAGCCGGAAATGAGCTGCGCTGCTCATGCACGATGAACTTTCATTTATAAGTCGATTCATGGTTATATTATAGACCAAACTGAACATGTTTAACAGTAACATGTTACACGAAAGCAGCAAAGCTGACGAAAACAGTGTAGCAAAAAAAGTTGCTGAAAAATCACCATTTGTTTATCACGTAATAACAAGTAATGCTCGAAATTATTCAACAAGCAAATTGTTCATTAAAATGAAACTTCCAAGATCGATGCTGCAAGCCTTGCAACAAATCAAATATATATAGTGTAGTTTTTTTATTGAATTTTATTAATGCCACATACATAGAAACATATGTATGTTCTGTTACACTCTTCGTATTGTCCTTGTTCTAGGTCTTAATAATGTTTTTGTTGTTCTTGTCGCTTTTGCTGCTTCTAGTACGGCATTGTTGTTGTTCTTGTATTCCCCAATTAAGGTGAACACGACAGTTTTTGCGATCCAATGAATTAGAAACAAGATAAAGGATTGCAACAAAAGCAATAGAAAAACATGAAAAAAGTTCGAAAGTGTTGTGGATATTCGAAAAATTTTCTAGGCATGTGAGTAAAAATACGAGCAATAATAATAAAAAAGAACATTAAACATGCTTTTGCACACATACGCATGTCTTGTATATAAATTTTCTTAAAATATCCTTCTACGAGAAGGTTTGAGTTTGAAAACGTATCTGCTATGAGGGCTGGATTGAAAAGCCTCTCAAAGAAGATTTCTTAGGAATCAGTATTTGAAGGATCTAAATGATATTTGAATGAAATATATAAAATGCTGGAGTTATCGTGTTCAGTGTTCGTGAACATGATACTTCTTTATTAAAAATCAAACATAATCCAAATCATTTGCTAGACGAAAAATATTTTCCCTCTCGAGTTGGTATACTTTGGTTTGTTCTTCAAAATCATATTTTTGCAGACATTATTCTTTTTTGGTACTAAATCTCTTAGATAACTTTCATCAGCAGCTTAGAATTAAGTGTTGCAACATTTTTCCTTTTAACACTTAGACCCATTGTGCAAATGTCAATATGATCGCCTGTATATTTTCTTCCTTTTATCAAATTAAAATCTCATTTAATTCGATTATTTTTTTCACACCACAATATGTAAACTTTTCTGTTTGCCCTCGTTTATTTCTGTCCCCGCTTGCATGGACGTTTATGTACATTTTACGCTTTTTTAACGTAATTGGCTTCTATATTTTGTCTATTAACGATTTTACACAAAATTGCACGGGAAAGGATTTTTAAATACATCATGCATGCAGAGAAAGAACATGGCTGATGTAGCCATAATCTAAGAGCAACATATTTTGACTGTATTACAGTAGAGAGCAAAATGTTTTGATATTAAAAGAATTCAAAATCGTAGCCAGAAACAAATTTAAATGTGAAATGTTGTAAAGAAGCAGGGGAACACAAGGATTTCACTTCAGAAGAGAAAAAAATCATATTTCTCTTTCCATAAGGGCTAAAATTTTTTAAGATAAATTTTATGAACACATTCAGTTGTACACAAGTTCAAGTACAGGCAGGTTCTAATTCATAATTAAACATTTTCAATAGCTTTTGATTTATTACCTGGAGTTTTTTTCTATGAGACAATTATTTCCGAATTTTTTATTGTTTAGTTTTCTCGATATTTCGCTGCGGCAGTAAGTGAAATCTTTGGCAGAAGTTGCAATAAATAATATTACGATTAAGAAAGTAAAGACAACTAACTTTTCACTACCAACTGGAGTATGTCCATGTTCTGTTAACCGAATCCGAGAAAATTTTCGTTTTTTTTTTTGTTATTGGCTAAAATGCTCTATGCTCCCTGGAGGAGCTCAATTTGCCTGTATTTAATGCGAAGCAACCAAATCATCAGTCAAAAAAGCATTTAAGCACTGCAAAAACCCATATTCTATAGATCATTTGTAATTTTGTAATTGTAATGTAATGGGGGTTTGGCCCAGGATGACCCTTTGCACTGCGACCGTGGTTGATCTATTGTGCTTCCCCTGTCCCTAGCAGTTTAATACGTTCGCAAATAGGATCAGCTCCTTCAGTGGGAGCATTAGCAGATCCTCTTCACTCAGCATATATGCATGTAGAGTCCTATGTCTTCTGTGCACAATGCCCCACAATTTGCTATCAAGTGTTCCATCGACTCCTCATCTTCACCGCAAAATCTGCAGATGTCCGTGTCAGATAAGCTCATTCTGTATAGGTGGGCTTTGCTATAGATCATATTTTTTCACTTCTGAATTATAAAAAAATTTTAGTATAGTAGTTGATATTGAAATTTATTATTTGGGATATTCTGCTCAACTAATCGTTTAAAAAATCAGATTAGAATTTTGTTTTAATTGTTTATTGCAGTCTCAGCTGTTCATATGCCGACATTTCTTTGGTCGCTAAACCAAATCGTCATTGATCGTTAAACGCTTTAGAAACATAGAATCTCATATCTTTATGGCAACAGAGATAGAAACAGTATGAGAATTCGCTATCGCATATGATTGTTGCAAGAAACATAATCATAGTAGACTAAGGATATCGTCCTTTTGAGAAAACAGCACAGCAAACAAATATACTCTTCATTTGTTTTTCTTTCAACATGTATACAATTAAACGGCCTTTGGCTCTTAATGATTGTATTTTTTATATACGATAGAGAATTTACATATTGTATTTGATTGTGTTGGCTTAAACATACATATAATGTCGAACGTTTCCAAAGCGCTTAAAGTTCACTGACAATTTGGTTTAGCGGCCAACGTAATGTAGGCATATGAAAAGCTAAAACCACAATAATAATAATAATAAATTTTCTTATAAGCAGAGTAGTTTTACAAAGCTACAACACAAAGAAGATTTTATATTCAATTTACGTATTTTTATTTTTCTTATAGTCTGTATAAAGTCAGTCAGTCACCCTCTGGGTGCCAATGATTATATTTATTAAACTGGATTCTTCAATTGCTTCCGATTAAAATGTTTGTTACTGGAAGTTTTTTACTATACGTTTCACCCATTTCGAATAATTAGTCCGAAAAATCAAATCTACGGTATGGTTAATTTTACAATATGACAGCAAAGCGGCATATGATTACAGTTTCCTCTTTGCTTGCTGTCAATTATATTTTTAATTGTTTACTAAACAAAATATAATGAATAAAAATTAAGTTCTTCTTCTAAATGTTATTAAGCTAAATAAAGCTGTTTTACGGGCAAAAAAAAGAAAGAATTGGAATTAAGCAGAAAGAAAGAAGGACAAGGGGATACTTCCATGCATTAATACCAGAAATGAGATAAAACGACACGGATTTATTTATAAATTTCCATCGCATGACTCTGTTACATGGACATTCTCTCAAGGCTTTTTCATTTCTGAAATAAGCTTTAGTGCAATCGGTTCGTTGAACTCCATATATGTATGTATTCTCTTAAATTTTTCATTAATTTTCATTTCAATGGAAATCGCACCAACACAATAATTAATAAACTTTTTATTACAATTTCAGTCGGTCCTTTTATTAAACATAAAATATGATGTGGCAGCTCAATTAATTTTTGGCTGAAAATCTGAAATAGTTGACAACACAGTTCAATTTTGGCCGGCCAAAAATTTAATTTAAACCAATTCAAGCTGAAAATGTTCCGAGCAAATTTATTTACCTTCTTTTCTCTTCCTGAAACAACATACGACCTAAAAAAATTTTGTACGTAAACAACGGATGAATCCTTTAAGCGAACCAAAAATGAAAAACTCATTTTAACAATATTCATTAAAATTCTTATTGGGAATGTAAAAAATTCTTGCTATTGTCGTGGGCTTATATACGTATATGCCTGCATTTCGTTCCTTTCTTAATTTTGAAAAATAAATGTTTAATTTGGAGTGATCATTATGTGTTGTTTTATAAATTTAAAAGCCGTGGGTTCCATTCCCAACAAAAACTTTAAACTGCTTCATCTTGTTGTGATGTTTTTAAAATTTCATTGTGATTGTATTTGTAACATCTAAGCAAATAAACGCATTTCTCAATTTATTTTAGTTATATTTTGTTAGTTTGTAATAAAACTCCATCTTAAATTAGAATTTATATTTAACTATAATCCTCTTATAAACTTAGCAAAAAGGGGAAAGAATATAATAATTAAAAGTCTCAAAATTTCTAAGGCGCCATAGACACAAAACAAAATATTATTCAATCTAAAGCACTCCACTGGCTTAATGCACAGCATTCAATAAAGATATAAACTCACGCACACATACATACATACACACATACATACATATATTGTTCCATTGTTTGAACTAATTTTAATACCATCTGAAGTTAATAACGCTTGCCAGCACCCCGCCACAAAATGTCTCATCTCTGCTACAGCACACAACTATAAAATACTTTAACGTTTCGCAACAACGAATATCAAACACTTTTGTCATCATCGTCGTCATCGTCCTCATCATCGTTGTCATCGTCATCGGCATTCATTACAACAAAATAGTACTGTGCGCTATTGTTTCCTAATGAATAGGATGTTGTTGTGTTATTGTTATTCTAATGAATGCAGATATAGACAACTTTCTTACATGCAACGTGTTCTATCGCATCAATCGTTTATTTTCTTTATAGACATTATCCTTTTTTCAATAGAGAATGCCATCTTAATTGTTATTTGGAGTCTATTGTCTTCACAAACACCTCATGGCATATTCGATTGCTTTTTCTCTTACTCACTCGCCTCACAGCCTTTATTCAGTCAGTCAGTAAGTCAATCAGTCCGTGTTTCTCATTCAATATCTGTTTTGTCATGGAACTATAGTCTACAATAAAAAGCTTATTTAGTGAATGTGTACATGAAATATTGTATTCTGTTATCAGTTTGCTGACACCTACACAAGTACAAACAAGTATGTACATATGTTCAATCGAATTCGATTATAACAAGAACAACAACAACAAAAACAAGGTTTAAAGCCCCGGTGATAAATTGCAAGTCCATCTTACCATGAGGAATGACATTTCGATTGTTTCCAAAAATCATCAGTGCATTTTTTTTCAATGTCTTAGGAAGTGAAGTTAAAAAACATTTAACTGACCTTCGTAGACTAGTAGGTAGTGTACTAGACTCGTAGTGCGAAGGTCCCAGGTTCGAATCCTGCCGCAGAACTCTGGCAGTTTGTGTTTGAAAATTAAAGGGAGCGCACAACAAGCCTTCACTGGCTTAAGTGTATGTCGTATGACATGGGCTATCACACACCTCCAATCAACCTAACCTAAAAAACATTTTCCAAAAAAGTCACAAAAATTATAAGTTTATTGGCCAAAAATACATGCAGAGCAAATTAAGATCATTTCCAATAATTTTAACATTGAGTTGTCATTGCAGGATATTCTCTTAATGCTCCTTCCATGACTCGTATTTCCAAAATGTTGAGAAACGCCCACATTTTTTTTTAAGAAAAAATATTAATATGCGACTAATTTATTTAATTTCAATATTTCGACGCCTCCTTGGGCGTCTTCTTTAGGAAAAAATGTTTGTGTAAAAAATGTGACAACAAATGAAAAAATTTTTGAAGAAGACGCCCAGAGAGACGTGGAAATATTGAAATTAAATAAATTTCTTTTTCAAAAAAAGGCATAAAAGCTCCTTAATAGAATAAAAAATATTAATATGCCATAAGAAATTTACAACTGGGAATACCATAGAAATTACATCTGGAAGGGCTTCAGACTTGCCAATAGTTATGATTGATTTTTTTTATGTTGAAGTAATTGCTTCAATTGTTAATAATGGAAAAAAATTTTAAGTAGACTTAAGGATGCAAAATTTTTCAGGATTAGAGTTTCAGAAATTTGTAAGACTAAAGAAAATTTTTAATCAAAATTTGACTTTCCAGGAAACTGAAAAAATTCACTAATGGCTTTTTGGAAGCAAAGAAAATGCCGTTGCTTAAGGATGCAAAATTTTTCTAAAACGGGAAGAGAATTTCAGAGATTTGTAGGAGTAATTAAAAATTTTAATCAAAATGTTGTGAATTTGACTCTACATAAAAAATTCACTTATAGAGTTTTGCATGCAAAGAAAATGCCGCTCGAAAATGCCCAATTTCGAATCCTGCCGCAGAACTCTGGCAGTTTGTGTCTGATAATTAAAGGGAGCGCACAACAAGCCTTCACTGGCTTAAGTGTATATCGTATGACATGGGCTTTCACACCCCTCCAATCAACCTAACCTAACCCAAGAATGACTTAAATTTCCTCACAGGGTATTTAAACACAACTATATGAACTGCAAAAAGTTACTGCTTATAGATTAAAAAATCGCTTCAACCACTAAAGATTATAAACGAACTCCATTGTAAAAGGAAAGGCACAGTGGGGCATAAAGTAAATATTCAAATAAATTGTTATTTGAAGAAGAATTAAAGGAATGATGAATGCAATAAAAGTTGTTATTGTTTTATTTAATAAAATTTTATTTTTATATGCATATAAGAAGCAGAAGATAATTATTAATTGCAATTTTTTTAAACTCAAAACAAAATTTTGTCATCACTATATTTTGAAAGGAACGTTGAAAAATTTTAATATTTGTGGTTTTGAAGGTCGATTCCTGCCTTAAAAATTAGGAACTCTGTCCCGCTAGAAATCTTCTTGAACAACAACTTTTTGCCGATGTGTCTTTGGAAGCAATATAACTGCACCAGATCTCTATCGAAATTGGAAATTATTGAAGCCATTAAGACTCTTAAGAATTGAAAAGAAGCGAGTCTCTAGTACATTACATCATAAGTGCCGCAAATAACCCAGAATTACGGGATGGGGTTGGTCATCTTACCCCTAATGTGATCCAAGTAGAACTCTTCCAAGCTATAGGAAAACCGATTTAAAAATCTATACAAATTTTGAGACCAAGAATCATATTAGTCCATCTTTCTTTAGTGTACTATACACTTTACTCATACACATAAGGTTCACTCTTGCTCCTGCTTTGGTCATCCTGTGTGGTCATTACCAGGTTTATAAACTCCCCGCCAGCAAGTCTTCTGTAACCATGCCAATAGCCTCACCCGATCCTGTTCTTAATGCACAGCATACTGCAGGAGTTGCTACATTTGAGCATATGATCCTGTTAACTACTTCTGACAGCCAATAGCCTTTTGTATTTTACAGAGTCCTACAGAGAGATACGACAGATTTGCCGTCTTTTTCAAAAACTTAGTTAATATGACTCTTAAAAGATAAACGACCAGCTACGTCCACTAAATTCTGTCACACTGTTTATAGCCGCAAATTAATGCAAAGCCTTATTATTATAATTATTACAGTTTGGTAGCATTGAGCCCCGTATTGGCGTTGTTCTCTTCGAAGCTGTTTGTTGGTTTCTTCACAAAAATATAGTTGTTGTGTGTATGTTTCGTCATTCTATCCGTCTTATGCTGCCTGTCACCGATAACAATACAACACAAGACAAACTGCCAGCAAACTCTGTGCTTTTGTCTTGGCCGTGTGTCAGACCAACAAACCAATACCACTTATTCAATACTTTCCATCTCTCTCCATGGGCATTCATAATGTGATTAGTTCTGATAATTTCTATACAGATGCTAAAAATAATAATGTTTTCAATGAGTGGGATACACATAATGGACGAATATGAGGAGGGGTATGATGATGGCAACAAAAATATTGCTGTTGAAAGCACAAGATAAAGATGACTGCGATAAAGCCGGTGTACGGATTGTGTGAATATTTGTTCTCTATCAAATTTCGCCATTGTCTTTTAGAAATGAGTAGCCAACGAAGATTGTAGATCTGGATTGCATCTTTGCACTTAAGGAATCATTTCTCTTCTTGAAATAATGGAACATATTTTTTTCTTGTGATTAGCAGCATGTCATTGATAATCGGAATAAAGCTGTTGAAATATGAGTTTGTTGCAATGTTTGAGACGCTGTAGATTGTAGTGATTAAGTGGAAATCAAAATTTGTGTGAAGGAAGTATTGAATTTATTTTATTTTTAGACTCCTAAATCGGCCATATTGGTGCAACCATATTTATAGTTTCAAATTGTTTTACAACATGGTTTAATTCTCAGGGAAAAGTTCATTTGAAAATTTTATTACTTATCACCAGGGAGATTGACAATAAGCAGTTGCATGTTTCTGCCTGTATTATGTACGTAGGCAGGAATAAAATGTTTATACACGTTGGAGGTTTTTATGTGCATTCGTTAAGATTTAATAGTGCATTTTTGCATATTTTATCTTTTACAGCATATTTTAGACTTCGAGTTGCTAGGGCTCACTTGACATTTCAAAGCTAAATTTGATCAATTGTGGGGCTCTATGACCATGAAATGGCAAAAATTTCATATCCATCTGTCCATCAGTCGGTCTTTCATATGAACTGCAATCGAGAATTTTGAAATACTCTCAAGATATGGGTAAGTATTACTACTATAGTAATAACTTCTAATAAAAGCTAAGAATCAAATGTTGTCCTAAAGCAAGTATTATTATGTTGACGTTGCACTGTGTTTGCTGCCTTTATATTCTTTTGGAACTATGTCAGTGGTTAAATTATCCATCAATTTATACCCACTGAAGGATAAATCATTACCTTAAAAATCTTATGTCCGACAAATATCTCTGTAATAAGATTCACGCTATACATCATAATTGTAATGTCGTCCAAAACGGTTTAAATTATCCCTTTTTTGGACATAAAAACTCTCATATCTGCTGGAAAGCTATCTGGCTAATAACTTTCATTAAAATCAGTTCAACAATATTTGCGTTATATATAAGAGTTATGATAAAAGCCTGTCGGGTGTCAAACTCAGTCCTTTACCATGCTGAACAATGTCCTGTGTAGTAGTGAAGGCCACTACAACAAATTATCTGTGTGCCAAAATCCTGTTAAATATACTAAACAATTTTTGAGGAATTTTTCGAGTCATTTTCTCTCTAATGGCAGTAAAAATTATGGATTAAAATTTTTTTGCTAAAAGAGAAAACAAATAATAATTAGGTTTTTAATAATGTTCAGGTGGATTAGAGTTATTAGAATATTTGTGAATTGGAAGCGCATCCTTTTGTGGTTAATAAACCAGTGAATTGTATTATGCATTACAGAGAACATTTGTCCTTTAGTCGAACAATTTGTATGTGGAATAAGCTGCCATCTGTCACACCCAGCGTGGAGATGTTCAAGCCTAATATCCACAAGTACTACTCCCACTATTCTCTGACCCATAACCAGTACAATACACTGCAAAAGTAAGACTCCTCCCATAATTACTTGGGATTAGGATATTACTCCACAAGGCCCAAGCCCTTTAACGTGAGCAAATTATTCCTGTGAATTAATCCGAACTATAAAGTAACTGTGTTCCAAATTGTTTTCAAATCAGCATTTTCAAAAAAAGCATAAAAACTCTCATACTTGTCATATTAGTAGGATATTTTACTAAATAGTAAGCAAAGAATTGAAAATATTAAAAAGTTTAAAAACAAATTTTTCAAGTCCTTCTCTGATTTTTTTAAAAGAGACAGCAAATAATAATTTTGTAAGCAAATTCGCTGGCCTCAAATAAAATAGATTATAATTTTTTTAAGATTTGTAAAATGTAAATAATTAAACGATACCATTATTTCTTTAAGACGCATATTTTCTGCTTTCGTTTGTGGCAAAAAAAAAAACATTCTCCATAATCTTGTCTTTGCTGTGTCAAAAGCATTTCTTCCTTTATTGCGGCAAATCAATTATAAAATCAGTTAAAAATTTTTACCCTTAAAGTTTTTTTTTTTTTAACTTGGCTCTTCCACAAAAAGGAACAACAAAATTAAATTCTTGTGAGGATTCCATCATATTGTTTTATTATTATTATTTATTTTGTAATAAACTTTATAACAAATATAAAAGGCAGTGGCAAGCTCGCTGCTGTTGTCATAACAGAATGGACTGTTTTTTTGTAATTTGTTGCAAATTACATTTAAGGACATTATGAAGCAACTCAAAAATTACAGACAAGCAGAAAAAATGACTAGATAGAATAAATACAATGGGATAAAAATGGAAAAACTTGAAACCATATTGGGATGAACTATGTTACATTATCCTTTACAACCTGTCCAAAAAACATTCGATACGTTTGTTTATTAGAAACTTTAATTACGCATTAAAAAGTTCTCAACTTTTCCTATCCGATGTTTTAAATAACATCATAACAGACATTTACATTTTCCCATTGACAATGATGTGGGTATTGAATAAAATTATTTAAATGTCAATAATAAATTGTTACAGCGGGATAAAAGGATAAAAAATTTTTATAAGAAAATGTTATCTCTTGTATTGTAATTCCAGTAATTAGTCACACAACAAAATTAAAATGCTTTGAAGTACAAAAATTGGTAATCAAACTTAAGAAATATTTATAAATCAACTTTTCTTGTAATTATTTATAAATAATTTCAAATTATTTATAAAACATTTCAAGAAATAAATCTCAACAGCCTTAATGAATTATTGGGCAGAATGTCCATAACTCATGTTCATTGTATAATGAAGGAATTGTAAAATAGAAAGGATTAAATAAAATTAATAAAAGTGTAAGACAAACTTTACATTAGAAGCGTTTTTATATTTTCTCGCAAGTATCCTTTAAGACAAGACTGATATTCTGTTTGTGTTTTTTAAATAAACTTTCAGCCTGTTGTACTCATAAATACCCAAATAATAATGAATTAATTCGAGACATGGGTTCAATAAAATTTTTCCAAAAACATGCGAAATCAAACAGTATCACATTTTTTCACTGAAAACTACCAACAAAAAGTATACATCATTGCGAGGAAATACAATAGTACAACCGATACAACGATACAACGATACCAGTGGCTTGTGAGTTGAGCAATTTATTTAAGCATTTTCATACTTAATTAAAGGCTACCGATAACATATTCAGTCGCACCTTTAAGTTTCGTAGGCGTTATTACTAGGAATGTTTCGACAAACAAAAGACTCAATTGTACTGACATCAGAGATGGGTATATTATTATTTTTTTCTTTTTTTTTGTTTTTGTTACGGAAAAGCTATAACAAATAATTTTTGCATTGTGAAGAGAAAAGGAGTCGACGATTATGTTTTTGTATTGAATTTAATTCAACATTTCTTCTCAGACGATAAGTTAATTTTGCTTTTTAATTAATAAAATTAATAAAATTAATAAAATTTTAATTAATAAAGCTGGCAATTTAAATATTTTATATATAAAATATATTTATAAACACAAATTTGAAATTTAATTTTTAGAAACTTGTTTTAATATGGGTTTGCAAAAAGAGTCATTCAAGAATATTATTGATCAATAACGCTAATTGCAAAATGGATAAATGGAGTATTCATTTTCTATACATACATATTCAAATGTAACATTTCTTTAAGTATACCAAACGACTCAGTTTGCTATCAGGTTAAATTTTTGTTTTAAGGAATTACAACAGTATGAGTTTTTCCATCCCTGATTGCTTTTCTAAATGCTTTCAGATTTACTGAGCGGTAGGAGATCGAAACTTTTTATATTTTGCTGATATGGTCTAGGAAACTGTAGCATATATCCTTGACTAGAAAGTCTACCATAAAAAGTGTTTTCCGCTAAAGGGTTTTTCCCTTAATGTAAGTAAATCATGGTGTGGAAATTATGAACTATTTTCTATTTAATTTTTTAGTTTTATTTCAGAATATTTTTTTCTAGTTCCAGTTAAATTTATTAAGCAAATTTTTAAGCCAGACAGTAGGAAAATATTTTACTTGAATTTAGCACTAGTCCTCTTCCATCTTCAAAAGCATATCTGTGCTCAGCCCACGCCTAACAAAAATCCACAGAGACTTATTTGGTAATTCATATCTACTGATATTGGCTAAATACACACATATAAAAAATTATGGTAAAATAAAAGGCGATATAAGAATCCTTAAATTCTTTGGAGTCCCTTGTTGGAAAGACTTCAGATTGGCATTTCAAGAATATGATAAAAAGTTTATTGAACACCATCAATTTCTTACTACGCACAAAAAATAGAAACCCAAACTCAAGTCATGCCAAGTAGAATAACAAATACTCTAGTCCCACTGACCCTTTTTAACAGAATTTCCATTAAGTCTTTGAAATACAAATAACTGAATTAATATTAAGAAAAAGATAAAATTTGACAGACAAAACGGCAACAAAACTTTGCTTATAAACATAAAAAGGAAAAGAAAAATAAAAATATCAGCAAGAATAAGTTTCTAATTACCCTTAAATGGAACGGAAAGATGAATAAAATATGCCAAAGCTTAAGTACAAAAAGGATTAAAATTAAGGGCAACAAAGCAGTTGGAAAATCCTTAAAATTTAATAAAAAGAGTTAAGAAAATAATAAAGGTTTAAAAACGGCTGAATGGAATATTTGATAACCTTCATCTAAATATGAGAGAAACAAATAAAAAATCTTTTAAAATAATTCTGATTGTCTTACATTGGAAAGATTGTCTTTCGTATCCTTGAAAAATTAACCCTCAACAATGGACATTTTAAAGCATTGAAAATGCTAATAAAAGTTTAAGGAAAATATTTATTGGCCAAAGGCATTAAAATGGGTTTATTTTTTAGGAAATATGGTTTATAAATAAATAAATAATGGTTAGGAGAACTTTTATTACCATTTTAATAATTATATTAAAAATGAAAATTACAGCCAATAGTTTGCTGGAATGAAGGTGTCTGTCTATTCCCAGAAAAATTACAAATTTACAAAACCTTCACCAGGACACTTATGCTACTGTTGAAAAAGTATAAATTCCAATCAAAAGGCCTGAAAATTCATTGAGCTCTCAGACCAACGGACCTTTTCATGGCCATTCGTTCTTGAAGCTCTTCCTACTTTTGCGGGTGTGAATTGAGAAAACAAGGTCTAGTTGATTGTGTTCATGGCCATCAACACCCGATATATCAATTGCTTCATTCACTAATTGTAAAAGGTGATTGTGTGTGGCAAATAACTCTAACTAAGTGAAAGCTTATGAGGGAAAAGCTACTTTTTAAATTAAAGCGACACATATAAATGTATTTTTTTAATCTGTTACACTGTTTTTAAGCAAGAAAACAAAATAGAATTAATGAACTCCCTTTGTTTATTTCAAGTTGCTTTAAAACATTTAAATCGAAAATAAAAATAATTATGTTTTTAAGACACTTATTATTGGGAAAAAGCTAAGCTGATCTATAATAACAAACCTTTTCAAATACATTCTAGAAACAGGGCAAATAAAGTTACGAAAAACAAACAGAAATGCATTTTTCTTTCTAACGCCTGCTTTAAGCTCTACATATTTAATGTGAAAATTCTCTATACGTTCTGGTAGGAAGGTTTCATGAGGTCTTTCAAATCAGTTTTTAAAGAATATATGGATGATCTTCTTATTAAACTCGAGTAGTTTTCAGCTACCAAATATATTGAATTTTGAAAAAAGTCGTTTTTAGAATATCGTATTAAAAAAGTAGCAAATAATCTTTATTGTTCTGGCGCAGGTAACCGTCTGCCCATCTAACCGCTCGGCTTTCCTTTTTAAACTTGTTTCTATATAGTGAGCCGTAATACAAGTATATAGAAAGACAGAATTTTCACAAGATATGGATATCCGTTGTATTAAAAACTACTAAAAATTAAAGGACATCCGAAATCCATTTAAAATGAGAATGTCATCTGCTGGGTAGACAGACCAACATCATCATGTCCAAGTATTTATCTTTAAATACACAAAATAGCAAAAGGAACTGCAAATCCATTTCGTTTCACCTATACAACAGGCTGGAAGGAGTTTAAAGAAATAAATTTACAACAGCAGCTGCTTGACAATAACGTCAACTAAGCACTTTTGCAAATAAAAACTAACAAATTGTCAGGACAAGCTGACCAATTAAAAAAAAAAAACGCCAACACATACATTTATTTCATTTCTTTAGAAAAGAAAATCCATTTAATCTCATTAAAAAAACACTCCACACACAGACACACACACACATGTATAAAGAGAATATTAAAAATAATGAATTGAAATAATATAAACGAAAATATGGCACGATACTGAGTAAAAAGGGATTATGATTAAATACTATTTAAGGAAATTGTTAAAAAAAAAAAAACTTTTTCTCTCTTCCTTTAAACAAAGTATTTACGACACAATTATTCCCTTTTGTAACATCTCCTCCCTTTTCATTGCAGGCGCCAATGTGGCTTTTCAACAGCAACGAAAATTCTCACAATATAAAAAGGAAAATCCTTTATGCAATACGCATTCATAATATGAAAATATTTAAAAAACAAATAAAAAATCACACACACACACACACACATCTAAAAACGTAAAACCAAAATACGAGGATGAATCGGAATGTGCTGCTGTGAGCAATTTTAAGCAATTTTGAAAAAGTATAAGACTGTTCATATTTGAAACAGTAGAACAGTCTTCCTTCTAAATAATTCCTTTCGCTATTTAGGGAATTGATTTTTCTCTACTAAAACACAACTACAGGTGTACCGCCTTAAACAGACGAAAAGGAAAATTTTGAGATAAAAATTATTATTAAAATTATTTCGAACACATATTTTTGGTAAATTAAATTTTATTTGCAGTCAAAACTTTTTATTGCTCCTGTTAATTATTAATTAGAACTAATTAATTGAACTATTTTCTATGAGTTTGAGGTCTTTTTTTAAACAATATATTTATTTTTAATTATTCGATATTTCAACACCCTGTGATTGTCTTCTTTAAAAAGACAGTCCAAATAATTCAATTATTTAATCGAAATACAGGTCGAATAATATCATCAATTTATTAGTTGGATTTCTTAAAACACAAGTAAGAAGAGTTTTTTTCAGTTGATTTTTTGCAAAATTGTCCTATAAATTTAAAAATTTATTTGTAGGTCCTCTTTCACACAAAATGTAGGGTTTTTAAATAGAGACTTCCACGCTTTGGCAATTGATAGCGGCCATATTGTTGAAGGTTTATTTGTTAAATTGGCTGTCATTTATTCAGTTTGCTTTGGTTAATTACCATGGATGAATAAAGTGTTCAAAAACACCTGCAAATGATCATCGAAATTCTTGTTCTGATCACGTCACCATAATCGTCCTCCTTTTTTTAATGAATGGGTACGTCAGCATACAAAATTGTAGAACTTGGGATGAAGGCATTCCAAATAATATCCAAGAGCATTCAATACGCCCAGAAAAAGTCGCTACTTGGAGTGGATTTAGGACTGGCGGCATGATCGGTTCTTTGAGAATGACGTTAGTCAAGACACCATCGGTCCATATTTCTTTGAGATGAACGTTGTCCAGGCCATTACCGTCAACGACGAGCGCTATAGGTCGATGATTATCAAACTATTTTGGCCTGAATTGGATGATATGGACACCAACGATATGTGGTTTGGGCAGAAATTCTCTACATATCTTTAACAAACTTTCAAGTCGTCGTGGTCGAGTAACTTCATTGAATCTGGTCCAATGAGATTATCTAAATCTTTAACTCTACACTACTACTCCAGTACACAGGAGAGGAGATTTATTTACATTTTAAAGACACATGACAAAAAGTAGATTTAAAGATTTTTCATAAGAAAAAAAAAGATAGAAAGAAACTTCTACTACTTGGAATCTCAGTTTGGTATAATTATAGGCCCTGGAGTTGATTCCTGCTCTAGATGTTCTTTCTAAAACCATTTGTTTCCATTCGGCAAATAGATTTCTAAATTAATTTTTATCGATACATATAGACATAGACTAATGCAGCGAGTTCAGTTTTTATAATTTAACTATTTCTATTAGAAAGTCAGATTCCAATACTTCTGTTTCATCATTTTATAATTTCATGAATTTTTTTAAGCTCCTGTTTAACTGGGTAGTCATTAAAACAAGAGCAGAACTATTTTAAAGCTGATATAAATAACCTCAAGGTTATCTTATCATCTAAGGATCTCTACGAAATTACAGGAAGCCCCTCAACCAGTGACTTTGTACTCAGGAATTGTTCGTTAACGCAACTTGGATTCCCCTATAGAAATTATATTATTATGTTACAGATTTTGATCTTCTGAATTTATTGCTTGTTTTATCTGGCATTTTCAAAAAAAGTGAGATCCACTTTATGAAAAATAAATGGAATTTATATTCGCCTTCGATTAAATGTAAAATTTCAAATCCAATAATGCCATTTTACTCGCCACCTTCCTTAATTTTCTTCACAAACGAACACTATGCTCATGAATGAAAAACAACAAACAACAAAAAAAAAATGAAAAGGCTAACCAACGATGCACAAACCAAAGTTACATTCACCGGAAATGAAAAAATCTTATATCCAAAGGATTACGTTGCAAGCTCATGTAGTTCTGTGTGTGAAAAGCGAAGACATGTATCTGTATGCGGTTGATCTTCTTTGTTTTTGTTATTTTATTTAAACAGAATGATGACACACAGAAAACCGTTTTGCACACACTCTTGGAAACGATTATTATTATTCTCGTTTTGTTTTTGTTTTACCGCCGTGCATACAGAAGTAAAGCTCATGTGGTATCTGTAACAGTTTATGTATATGAACTTGTATTTTTTATATCAGCCTGTGTGCGGTTTGGTAATAGTGTCGAAGCAAGAGTTATGCATTGCCACTTTAATGTCGTGCCTCGAAAGCAGCACTAACCACCACCATTCTAGCCGTCTCTCGCCGCTCGACTGCCCTACAATGTCATCAACTAAAGGCTTAAGCATCAGGAACTATATGTACGTTAAAGCTCTTTAGTTAAAGCCAAAACTCTTAAATGAATCTCGTTGGCATAACAACAACACTTTAGCAATAACATTTCCAATACAAAAGGAAAACGTAAATGGGAAATAAAAACAAAATGGAAATGAAAATGAAAACGTAGGCGAATAAAATGTATAAAATTATACGTTTTATTTAAGGCGAAATAATCGTGTTTGGAGGCTGAGGCTTGAGCAGATACGAATTTGTATTGTTTATAAAAAAGTAATTTTTTTTAAGAAAAACAGCAAGAGCAGTAATCAGCCAAGGTTCGTAATCCAGTCTTGTATTTTTTACGTTCTTCGTAGTGGACGGTACAAAAAATTTTTATTTAAAATGGAAAACGGCGTAGGTTACACAAAATTTGTCGAGTTGATTCAGTTTTTATTTTTGTGAAAAGGATTTCACAGCAAGATATTTAATTTGATATTTGATGAATTAAATGGTATTATGGCTTCTGGAATATTCTTAATAAAAAGAGATTTTATATACGCGTATGACAGTGCAATTGAAATGTGATTAACAAAAGTAGTTCCGCTCCACATTGCATCAACTAGGACTTGAGAATTTTCTTTCATAGAAACATTTGTCTCAGTTGAGTAGTAAAAGAATAAGTCTAAAGAAGGAGAATTCTCTAATCAAAATAGTTCCCTTTAAATAGGAGATGGGCAATGGATATGTATGCACATGTTCATAAATATCTGTTACAACAGATTTTGATATGACTTCTGTCATTTTACGTCAAATTTGTTTTATAAGCAGACCGATTTCGGATATGTGGCATCCTTTTTACTATTTTTTTCCTCTTCTCCGCTTTCCCTATTAATCAAATTAATAAAGAATACTTATTACGAATCATCTGGCATGTTATCGAACTCTACTGCTCAATGTCAACCCATTTGCGGATGTGCTTCACATACACCAAATGCCGACATCTCTACTGATTGCCCTGAGATAAGTGAAATTAGCGAATCAATAGGATCTCTCAAATCAAACAAATCTCTTGGTTTGGATAATATCTCCCCAGGACTGCTTACAACCGACCGAACAACCAGTGCACGTCTGCTGGAACCCATTATCAGGGCGTTTTGGGCACATGAATCTCTACCTGACGAGCTGTCTGATGGAGTCATTATAAATGTGACTTGACAAACAAGAAGAATTGGAGAGGCATAACCTTGTTAAGCATGGTAAATAAGGTAATCGCTCATATATTACGAATCATCCGGTAAGAAAATCGAAGAAGTTTTTAAGGACCACCACTTTTATCACTTTCCACGTAAGCGTCTTTTTTCGAGTCAAGTTGACAAAACATTGAAATGCATGTTTAGCTTCTTCCAATAATCTGTGCAACTTTATTCTCACTTAGGAAAATACTTTTTTTATAAAAACATGCGTATGTTCTTAATTTACAAGGAAACGTTACTTATAATCAACTATACCTCTCTACAGCAACTGCCATTAATGAAAAGTTATTTGAATTTTGCAGATTTAGTACTAAAAATATGAAGTTCATATTAGCATTTCCAAACCAAAATAAATTTGTTTCTTATCATTAATAATAATTTTTTTTAAATCAAAATTTTCTTTTTCACTTTTCGTCCTTTCTAAGTGATATTTTTATTATTTTTTTTTTTAATTTTGCTCCTATAAAAAAATATGTTTAAAATAGATGACTCTTTGAAGTGATATTTACAAAATGCAAACAAATTAATTAAAAAGTAGAGTTTGGAGCTTTTTAAGATCTTTTACAATGAGATGAATAAAAAATTCTAGATTTTTTGTCTAATGCCGTTAAATCGCATGACCTATGCGGCCAATTGACCGGGCCCGAACGTAAAAAAAGTTGTTTACCGAACTCGCCTCTCAATTGGGCCATGGTTTCTCGTGCTACATGTCATGTGGCACCGTCTTGTTAAAACCAAAACCAGCTCTTTTACTTTGGGCCAACAAATTTGTAATCATCGCACCGTAATGCATTAAACACATTCGAGACAGCAGGCTACACGACTTCAAATGTCGCTGGCTACAAATGTCGCCCTGTAGCCTGCTACTTAATTATTCTGAAAACGACAGCTACATAGTAAACAGCTGTTACAACAACTAATTTTTGTATATCACAGTGGTGCATATTTAGCGCTTTTAATTTTTTAAAGTTCCCTTTTTTCATGGAACAAATCTCGTCTAACTCTCAAAAAATAAAATATCTTAAGAAACAGCCTAAGAGCCTATTGTTCTATATGGTAGGATTTATGATCAGTAATATATTAAAGTTTTGAACGCCGTAACTCCGGAATAAAGACAAAACTCCGAAAGAAATTACACTAAAATTTTTATGTTAAAAAGGGCTATTACCATGTGATTTTTTTAATCTTCAACAATGTTGGTATTTTTGGCTCAAGCCAATATGATATACATATATCAATAAAAGAAATAAATTTATTTATTTAAAAATTCTTGATGCACATATATTATAACATAAATTTTGGAATTTTGTTTTTTATTTTGCAATAAAAAATATTTCTAATCAGTAATTTGCTTTACTTATTTTGTTATACTGTCAACACTGTTTTTGTTTTTGTAGCCAACAAAAATAGAAATTAGTTTAATTTGACTTCAACCTGCAGTCGTCTAGCCGTGCAGTTGTAAAAATAATCATTTTCATATACACACATGTATTCTATTTTTGACAGTTTGCAGTCGGTAGCGTGCTGTCTCGAATGTGTTTAATGCATAACGCTCGCCATTCACAGTAACGTTCCTGCCTTCGTTGTCTTTGAAAAAGTACGGTCCAATGATGCCACCGTCCCATAATCCACACCAAACAGTGCACTTTTCCGGATGCATTGGCAATTGTTGCAAGGCTTTTGGCTGCTCTTTACACCAAATACCGCAAATTTTGCTTGTTCACTTCTCCATTCAGCCGGAAATGAGCTGCGCTGCTCATGTACAATGCACTTTCTTAACCGGGAATGAATTTTGATAATAAAATTCAATAATCCGCAACCGTTGTTCGTCTGTAAGTCGGTTCTGGTCTATACCAAACTGAACATGTTTAAGAGTAATATGTTGCACGAAAACAGCTGAGTTGGCAACAACAGTGTTGCGAATATAAAAGTTGGTAAAAAACGTCATCCTCTATTTCCTGTCGTATTTTAATAACAAGACTTAAATGTCTTTGACCAGGTTTTAACTGGTTTGTTCGTTGGTATGTTGATTTTTTTTAACGATGAAGCCAAAAACTTAAATATGGCAGCATATCAAACAAATAAATGTGTTTGATCGCAAAATGCTGGAAATTAGAAGTGAATCTAGTGTTTCAAAGTCATCATGTGTGTAATTCAAAGGAATATCCAACACATACTGTTTTACGGAATGAATTTATTCTTTAGATGTTGGGCGTGAAGTTGTTTGTTTGTATCTCATAGTAACTCAACACCTGCTTCAAATTTATTACAAAGTTTCATCTATTTGTATGAATGATGATTGTTTGAATGCATAGAGAAGAGTGAATGAATGAATGAATGGTTAGATGGATGGCTGGCTGGATGCCTGGATGAATGATATGCAGAGTGGAAATATATAGAATAAACACTTGATGTGGTTTGACGCAGTCATCATGTAGAGAAATAAAATTGGATGGAAATAAAATAAATTTAATCTATGACATGTTGTTCCCCTTTACAGTGGAGTGTTGTTTGCCTTGGTAGATGCTGTTGTTGTAGATGTTGACTTCGATGACGATTTTAGGTCAGACGTCTGAAATGGAGCAAATGTAGGTGGTGAGTTTGAAGAGTTCTTGGTGTAAAGCTTAGTCTAGACGATATGTTGAATCAGCATATTTTAGGTGAAAATTTTGTTGCAAGTGCCAACATATCGTGTGGACACTAAATTTTTTCAACATACATATGTTGAACCATATATGATGGGTATTTGTTAACGATACCAACAAACGTATGTTCACAATTATAGCATATCGTGTAGACACCATATTTTTATCTTTTAACAAATTTTCAACGTATGCTAACAGATATGTTATTTGTTGAAAACCTTATGCAAGCTTTTCAGCATACGGCAAATTTTATAGCATATAGAATTGGTAATTTATGTATCAGTGTTGTCTTATTTGGCATATTTTCACTTATATTTGTCAATTTACGGCATTTAATACCTATGGTACCACTGGTTAAAAGAAAACGGTAGACAATTTGTTTAAAATATAAAAAATATAGTAAATATTGAAATTCATCATCATCATCCTCTAATTCTGATGCATTTAGAGAAGATGCGAAGGCCATCTGTGCAATAGAAGAAAAAACAGATGCGAAAGACTAATTCGACGCTTTTGGTGCTTATATTGCTGCTAAAACTACTTTTTTGGTTTCATATGCGACACCAAAGCAATGATTCAATCCTCTTACCTTCATATATTTGTCTAAAAGCACTGTATACATCGCATCCAACACTTCTGGAATAATGGTGTTAATAGTTTGTTTAGGAATGCGGAACAGGTACTGTAGTGAAGAAAACGAATCACCACTACCTAGGAAACGAAGTGTCAAAATAAGACGATCACTTGCTGCTATACTTTTTTGCCTTACAGTGTCCTTTTTTGTTATTATCGGAGACACCAAACAGAGTAAATGGTTAAACTGTTGAATATCCATACGTAGAAAGTTTTTGTATAAAAATTGGTCTTCTTTTAGTTCCTTGTATAATTTTGCACAGAATCCCTCCTCGTCTGTTCTTTAAACCCATTTCTTTTGTCAAATTCTAGGTCGTTTTTGCTTTAATTGATCATCATCATCAAAAACTAATCCAGTCAGAACAACGGCTAGTGCTACGTCTTTTGACGACATTATGTTTTATTTTTGAATAACAATGATACAAAGTAGTAATAAAAAAATAGTACTGTCAAATTTATTTTTAAACAAATGTTCATACGACCCAACAAAAATATGATCATACGAAATTCAACATATCGTGTAGACACACAAAATATATGGTAACCCATATGTTGAAATACTATATGTTGGCATATGTTGAATTTAATAAATTTGGTACTTTCAGCATATTGTGTAGACGCCTAACAAATTGAATATGCTGGTAGAGGCATTTGTTGTTATTTGAAAGCATATGAGTGTAAGCATATATTTGCTGATTCAACATATCGTCTAGACTAAGCTTAACTGTAGACAGGGATCTTATCCTTGAAACAACGGAGTCTACCAACAATTGAGGAGATAAAAACTGTATCGCAGACGGACTTCTGTAATCACTAATAATGCAATAAACATCACTGACACAGCAGTAAGCAACGAGAGGACTATATCTGTCTAAAATGTAACACAGAATGAACACTTATATAACCATCAAAGTTACATTTTAAACAATCTTGGCAATATAATAAACAACTAGTTGCAAAAACAAATTTTAAACAACAACACATTTTTGTGGAGAATTGATCATCACTACAATAACAGGAAACGTACACAAGGCAGATTTAAATTTATTCAATTCACCAAAAAAATATGGCAGAATTACTATCGCTCTTATTTTGGTCACAACTTTAACTCCACTGCCAATGAACGTAATAAATACATCAAAATCATTTAAAGCAATCATATTAATCAAAAGGAATTTTAGCAATTCGCAATAAATAAAATTGATTAAAACATCAAAAATATTTTTTAATATACATAAATTTTTCTCTCTAGTATAAACGCTTCTGTAGTATTAAAATTTTTTACTACATTTCTTTACTGGCAATTTTTCTTAATTACTTTTTACACTTTTTGCAAAAAATTCAATTGAAATACAATGAATATTGAAATATAATGAATATTAGTAATTGACGCCTTCTGCAGACAAGCTTTAACGCCTTGCGGATTGTAATAACAATTGTTCTTTTAAATACATAAACAAATATAAAAAATAAAGGACATAAATTGTACCAATAGTAGTAGTAGTAGTAGTAGCAGTATTATAATTAGTAGTAGTGGTCGCAAAATAAAATACTCTCTAAATACTGACATTTTATGACAAGTTGTAAGTGAGTCTTGGTTGTGGCGTGATGTAGTGGTTGAAGAGCATCCCTATAAAACCAAGTATACCAGGTTCGTTCCCTGGCAGAGGACACAATTTTTTTAACCTTGTTATTTCGAGTTTTAAAATTAAGTGGCTTCAACCCCCCTACATAAAAATCCATCCAACCACCTCACTGACCTCCCCTCTCCATGGAAAAGAAAATAACATCATGACAAAGGTCCCTTGAAAAAAGGTGTGAATCAAAGATAAGCGAGGTTCTTCACCACTACACCAAATATACAGAGGGCGTTGATTTTGGGCAACGCCAAATGGCAGCCACATTATCCTGGAACCTGGTACATCAGACCAATTATCTACTTATTAGCTGGACAATAACCGATTGACGAAACTGATACAATCAAAAAAATTAATAATAATAATAACAATGCAAAAAGAACTGCTTTGTGGAAGAAACAAAATACGCTTAACTATTCGAGGTACCCAGTTATACCATCTTTTTATAATAATGGATCAAATTTCCAATGTGGAAGTGATGAAACTTAAATTCATAATAGTTTTAAGTGATTTTTTTAAATAAAATTTTTTATTACATCTTCAATTAGATTTTTTAGAAGATCCCAAAATTGAATACATTCACTACTCAGATGACTCTTGTACCACCAGTGAGTATGTCTAAAAAAATATAGTGGAGTCAATTGGAGTACAAATATGCCATATACTTTCATATATAAAATACAAGTGCTTGCACTTTCAACACTTCATTCATTCGTTCAGTCAGTCAGTCAGCCATTGAGTCTTTTATTCATTCATATTCCAGTCTTAATCACACAAGCTTTCAATTGTGGTTTACAGCAATGGCTTTTGTGGTTTAGGTCAGATGCGGTTATTTCCCATAAGCCGTAAGTTTGTAAACACATCATATTCTATAACAACAATATTCGTATGACTACAAACAAGATTTCCTTTAAGGGAGCAAAAGTATCCATTTATATGAAATTATATAAGGAGAATAGAATACCACCGCCTTACCCATACCATGAAATAACCCTGTGGTTTTTAACACACAGACAAAAACAAAATGTACTATTTGTACACATACATAGTTTTTTTTCAATTACACTACATACATACGAGTACATGCTACTTACATGCAGGTTCAAAACTGTGTTGTTTACTTGAGCAGGACTAAGAAAAGGATTTTATAGAAAATGTGGCCTCTCTTGACCACAATGTGTGCGGATCAAGATGGGAAGCGCATTTGTGTCTTTATTTTTCTTACATGGGGACATTAATCTAACATACAGATTCACGTCTTTGTACCTGTGAGTGTGTGCGTGTTGTTAAAAAAAGTATTTCCTGCAAAACAATTGTATTGAATTTTGTAGGTAAAAAGTTATTGTCTGATTTCATAATAAAAAAAAATCGATCGATTTGTCTGCATGACTGTCGTCTGCAATTATTTTTTAGTAGCAAAAAAATTGGCAATAAATAATTGCCTGCAGAGAACTGTAGCTTCAATTTATGAAAATGTGTTGCTTGTGTATCTATTGTAAGTTTCCTGTTAGATTATTTTTTTGTTGAAAGGATTTTGGATATGCATTGTTTTTAAGGCTGTCGATTAAAAAGGCAACTTTTAATTTGGGATAAATGCTTAAGATTTCTTTCAAATGATTGTTTCTCAGTCTTCCTACTTATGGGCCATATCTGCTTAGTTTTCGCTTTAAGGTCGGTGAAATTGCGTTTTCGGCTCTCAGTTGGGTCTTTTGTGTAAATTCTGTGACGTTTTAGTTAATCTTGAAAAAGTTTATTTATTTTCTAAAGTAGGCAAATCAAAGCTCTGCTTTCGATTTAACGAACAATAAAAACATTTGCTTATAGAAAACAATTCATAAGAATGTTTTTTTTTTTTTTTTGTTGCAAACTGGATGAAAAATGTTCAAAGTTCCACGACAATATTTTCGATTTTTCTCGAATTAGTTTTTCAGATTTTTAATCTTCTGGCAGGATTATGACAGGATCTGACGTGGTGGTAGAACAAATACTACATTAAAAAATTTATTTCAAGTCAAGGTATCTTCATCTTTATAATGATGAAAGCAATAAAAATGTATAACAAGGATTTAAATTATTCGCTGTTGTGTCAGGATATATCACACACTCTTTGAAAAACCTGCGTATAATAATAAAAATATTTCACTGCAAACTTAATGTTTTTATACGAGTACTAAGAACGTATACAAAGCAACAAGTTGAATGATCGAAATAAGACTAAAGTTAAACGGGCCACGTGCTTGGGGGGAATAGGGAAGGGACTGGGTACTGTTTTCGAAACTGTAGTGTAACGCATATAATTGTTAATGGCCAAAATACCCGCATATGCGTCCGAGTTGGTATAGTGGAAATTATTTATAACGGATAAAAAACTTTTTCTAATAATAGCTTTTACTGCATTTATAGCTTTTAGCGTTGGAATCCATCTTACAGCAGAATAGCTGGTAAAGGATTGTTATAAAGGATTTCTTTCATTGTTTCTCTGCTAGATTGTTAAAGCTTGATTTAAGACTTTAATCCCTTCCCTGCTAATCCACTGTACAATATCCAGGTATCTCGTTGCTGGTGCAGCTCGACAAATACACAGATAATTGTGCTGAAGCATAACGACAAATAAAACAGGAAAAGGCGCAATATAAATACTGGCATATATTGTAAATACATTTTGCCTTCTAACAGTGTTTTTTCTTTAAGGATACGTTTTCATTTTCATTTTAAAGTCTTTTCGCCATTCGTAACTTATATCCTGTGCCTTTTTAGTTTGTGGCTGTGTTTGTTTAAAGCCAAACAAGACTTGGGCTTATATTTAAGTCTGTGTGATGTTAAAGGAATTCGCTGTAGCAATTTTAGCTCTTGCAAATACTTGCATGTCGCATTAATGTTTGTTTCTCTTGCCTTGTGACAATTTTTTTGCCTTTCCTTTCTGCAGTTCTTAAACACTTGTGTCGATTACTATGCAACAATCGTTTGCCGTTTTACTTTATGCTTTTTGATACACCAACATTAACGTCTATAATGCCGGTGTGTGCATGATGAGGCTGTTGATTTTTGCTTACTTTACCATAAGAAAACGAATGCATGGCAAGTTTAGTTGCACAGAGAAGAGAAGTGAAAAAGTGAATTTCGTTACACTAGATTGACTGTGAAAAGATATAAAAATGCTGCAACTTTGCTTGCCGTCCTCGTATGATGGCAAATACCGAATCAGTTTTCTATTCACTTTTATTGTCGAGTATGACTTAAACTGTTGGTGATTGTATGTGAATGTGGAGATATTTTAAATGAAATCCATGTCCTATTATTTCTATTCATTTTTAAGATAAAATTACACTGCAAGAAAATAGTGTATGAAGTTTGATAAATTAAAATTTATGTAAATCACAAATTTGTAATTTGAAAAATGGGAAGTTGCTAAGAACTATTTTTCAATTAGTTTTTAGATATTATAGAATTCCTGCCGACAATTATTCTTCAATCAGCTCTGTCAAGAATTACATACAAATGTCATAAATTAGGAGGGTTGGTATTTTATTAAAAATTAAAAAAGAGTCCTGTTTCTATAAAAAGTTCATTTGAAAATGTAAAATTGATGGGTAGTTCATACAACTGACAAAATTCCATTGATTACAAATTCGGTTATGACAATGTATCTGTTTTTTTTTTCTGGTAAAATAACTAGGACATTTTTCATATATCACTCGGTCCGTGAGTTATTTCACACTGTGGCATTCTTAACTCAGACACTAGCAGCAAATGTGCCCAATGTATTCTAATTCATTTAGGTCATTTGAGTAAGAACTTGTAAATCGACTTTTCCATAAACACTTTCCTGTTGTAACATCTGATCAAGATTGTCTTTACCTTAGAACTCTGTGGTCCTGGCTATCACCAGGTGGTTAACTATGTAGTCCTCCGCCAGATAATGGCGTACTATTTTCTACAAATGTTCTGACCTTTCAAAGAAAAACTTATTGAGAAGGGGCAGGCTTACGTTCGATCAACACATTTCTTAGAAAAGACTAAAAGTGGCTTTCCAGAATATATCCTTAGAAGCTTTACGATTAATCTCGAATTTTGATTAAGGGTCGATTTGGATTACAATTTAAACAATACATATTTTTTTGTGTCTTAAAAGCCTATTTACCTCCCTATTTAACAATAATTTGAAAATTAAAAAAAAACTTGCGAATTCCAGCAATTAAATTGTTGACTTGCCTTGTTTTATTATTTTCATCAAACTTAACTTTAAATGGATTTGAAAACTATTATTCTTTCTCCCTAAAGATTCGTTTGTTTGAAATGCATTTTTATCTCTCAGTGTGGAGCAACAGAATAATGATGTTGTTGATGATTTTCTATGCTGCTACTGTTCATATCCTTGTTACAATTCTAGCTGCTGCTGCTACTGCTGCATGTCTTTTGAATTAAAAATTAATGTTTTGGATAAAAATAAGTTTGCTGTTTTCTTTGTACATCATGCACACATACACACACACACACACAGAGAGAGAGAGAGAGACACACATACAAATATTTACATACACAAATAGCAAAACGGGAACATCAAGTCAGCTCTCATTCACAACGAATTGAAGACGTGGGAAATAGTGGCAAGAACACACACAAATCCATACACAGAAACACTCCTCATACCGAATATTTGAATTGCATAAGTTTGTGGAAATGCAAAAATAGCAGCAATAGAAAATGCACACACACCAGAAAAAAAATATAAAAAAAATAGGAAGAATCGTGAAATAAAAATGAATAAATTAAAATGTGCACAATTCGTTTTGTTTATGAACATGATAGAGTGCAAACACACACATATACAAACTATACGTACATATATTTAATGTACGTGTTATTACATTTTTCCATGGTACTTTCTATTATATTTTTGCTCATACTATCCCTCTAATAAGCTTCTCTTCATAACACAATATTAGTTCATGTAAATAAACTTTTACGAATGTAAGTATGTGTGTGTATGTGTGCCAACGTGCATTTAATATTTACATGCTCACAGTCTGAATGCCGCACATGTACATTTTAATGTGGAGCCAATTGATGGACATATGGATTGACACTTTCGTAAGTGACACAACTAAAACGACAGTCTAATGGACAGCCTGTGAAAGACCGAAACAACAAACAAGCAGACAACCTCCCAACATTTTAGCAAACTATGCTGAGTCAAGCCATTTCTGTGCACACACATTCACATGTTACAATCCCAAAATCCTTTGGTTTAGGCGGAAGGCAGGCTGCTTTTCGTTGTTGCTGTTTATATGGTCAGCTGTAACCTGACAGTCGTGTGGGTATCACAATACAATGAGGAACTGAAATAGGAAGCTAAAGCTTGATGGAATGGCTTTTAAAATCGATTTCATTATCATGGTTCGATTAGTAGTATTATGCATGTGATTTTTTTTTTCAATTTCGGAGGGTAAATTGATAAGTAATTTGGATGTGAATATTATTTTAGGGAAGATAAAAATAATATTTCCGATATGCTTGCTAAATAGGAAAATATGTTTAAAAATGGTAATTAAAAAGGATCACCTTTGTCAGAAATTAGGGAAGCAACCATATTTTTACCACAAGATATTTTTTTTTAATTTATTAACCTAGAGAAAATGGTGGAAATAATTTTTAAGGCATGATATTTTTATTGCTTTCAAAAGTCCATTAGTGTATTTTTTCTTAGGAAGTGAAGCAGGCAACAATTTTATTGAAAACCTTTATTACGTCCCCGAATCTGTTCCCAATTTATAAAAAATAATCTTTTTTTACTATAAAAGAACAAATTTTTGTCTGTAAATTCCATGTTAGTATTTTTTCTCTCATTAAAAATTTAGAAAATGACTTTGGCATAAGAAAAATGAAATTGCGATCTTGTCTGAACAGCCAGTGTAATGTACAGAGGGCCTAGATCACCCCCGATAATCAATTTCAATGTAAAATTGCTTGTGTGTATAATAAATTAGCAGGCGGCACAATATACACTGATGAAAATTAAAAGATTTTTCATTTATTTTGCACTAAACAGAAATATTTTCTATTGTGTCGGCAGCACTGTATACTAACGATTTCCACTCTCAAGTCACTAAACATTACTTCGTATTTGTTGTTTTTATTTATTTAAGGCCAAATTTCACGACAAATCACTTTTCCACAGGATTTGCATACGCATATTTTTGCTTATGAATTCTCTAAGAAAGATTGCGCCACATTTAATTTAAAAATATTGTGCAACTTATTGCGTAGTTAGTGCGAAGTAGAAAACACAATAATGTTGCGTAGTCTATGATCACATTTAACAATTTACTGAATAAGTAAATTAACAATTTGGGAAAAATGAAGTTACAAATCTCCACAGAATTAGAAACTGAGACAATTGGCAAGTTTGTAGGCTTTGCGGATGTAAAGTGCACTCCCAGTGGACAATTTAGTATAAATTTATTTTCTTTCCAAATCACGCAAGAAAATTGTTGTACATGTACATTGTTTTTGTAAAATATTACTATTTATAAATACTTTAAAGCACATTTTGATTTGATTTCTTTAATAAATATTTTTTATTTGTTTTAATCAGAATGCATACATAAAAATTTGCATTTTATTTGTTCACTGCGAGGGACTTACGAGCTAAGAGAAATTGAGGAATACAGCCTGTCCCTCGATGTCGAAAGAAGGCTTAAGCAAATGAAAAGCTTGTGCTCGACAAAATGTCCCACTGTCTCTCGACCTCTCATTCGCCATAGTCTTACGTTATAACGTAACAAATTACCAAATTAAAAATAAATCGTCAATTAAAAAGGAAAACTACTAAAATTAGTCGATTGCGCCATAAAATATTTAACTTTTTTATGTGTAATTAGTGACAGCAAAGTGTAAAAATAAAACTACAGTCGTAAGACAGCTCTCGGCTGAAATTTTAAATGTTTTCAATTTCATTTGAATAAACTTTGCATGTACGTGAGTACATCATGTTAAACGATGATAAATTTAAATATGGATGAATTGCACGATTGCAATGGAATAATTTGTCGATGTACTGAGGCGTCTAGATCAGAGTTCGAAGGCTTATAAACATTTTTATATACAGAATAGACTTGTTATATTTTATTGTCAATATTTCAAATGCAAAAAAATCCTTTTATATAAAAATTTTCTTTGACATTTTTCTCCTGTCGGAAAAGTCTTTAATCAGTTTTACATTTTATGCTGGAATTAAATGCATTTCTTCGGGAGCACTTTAGCGCCAGAACATAAAAATAAAACCAACTGTAGGTATACTGCGAAATTTAATAAAGTTGTTTGCCTTTTTGAACCTACCTCGTATATTGTAGCTTGATCGTTAAGATTACTATTTAACACTAGTTCTATGTGACATAATTCATACAGTCAAATATTGAATTTAAAAAAAATTTGCAAATAACTTGACAATGCACCCACTTAAGCACAGGCAAGCATGCAATCGATGTGTATAAATATTTCAAATATATTTGAATGTACCTTGACTGAACACACACATCCATCCATATAAAATTATATACATGCTTACACACACACATACATATATGCATATGCATATACATGTACGTGTATGTACGTGTTCCCTAATCCTTATTCCCTTGTATTTAAACAGAAACACAATCAGTTAAAAGATTGAATGCATGAGTCACATATGAAAAATTTTTTGTGTAGTACATGAATTTTCGTTAGTAAAAATATCTCTCATATTTTTATTTAATTTTTTCCTTTTTTTGCTGGCAATTGTATATGACTACATATATGAAATGGTTTCTGTATGAGTGTGTGTGTGTACTTTTGTTATACAATTCAGAAAATATAAAATAATAATAATAATTCTACGAAGATATACCAACGTGACGTAATTTCAGAAATAACTTTTCACCAGACACATACAAAATTGTAAATGACAATGTAAATGAAAGGTTTTTTTCTCTATTTCCTTATAGATTTGCTGTTTTTGCTGTTGCAAATTTTTTCTTGGAATTTCTATATAGATTTTTAAAATAAATTCTTTTAAAATTTCAATGAAATAAAATCCCAGCAACTGAGGTTTTCCATGACACCTACACCGTGGTAAATTTCAAGTCGAACAATCATGAATCCTTCCTAATCCTTTCCATAAACAATTTTCCTAGTACCAGCGCTATGTTTTGCATGAGTAAAGGACATCCTCTGAATATTAGACTAATGAAAAAGCTATTTAAGTTCCTTATTAAATTGCAATAAGTCTTAACTAAAAATTAAATTATTATAAAATAATAAATTAATTATATAAAAAATAATAAAATAATTATATAAAAAATCGCTTCAAGCTTAATTGTTTTAAAACTTTTAAAGGGTATTTCCTTAAAATTTGTTGATTGTATTACTGAACGCTAAAGATATTTAGTGGACATTAAGTTCACCCAGTCTTAAGAGTAGCATTGAGTTAGATTGAGAGGCAGGTTCTTACTTTAACCTCAGACGTATCTGTCTCACGTAGGGACACACGTCTATCACATGGCAACTCACTTAGATGGCTACTCCTTATATGGGCGATATCTAATCCAGTAATAGACTGTACTGATCTTGTAGTTTAAAATTTATACTCTCTTCTGGGAAGGGGTGGATATATATACCTCCTCCAAGCTGAGCGCTCACCGATTGTTCATGAATGACCAGTATTTGAAACACACCCGATAAATCTTCAACTAACGTTGTATTAAGTTAAAAGTAAAGACTGGCGGTATTCATTGCTTGTGTCGTAGAATTGTCAATTGCTGTCATGCATCCATGCATCAATGCTGTCCAGTCTAGTCGCAGATTTCAAGGAAAGTTACTTGACCGCGTTATAAACCGATAGCCAGTGAACAAGATGAGTAACACATTTTGGGGAAGTGGTGTATGGTATACCAGTATCTTTTAAAGCCAAAATCTCTTGGACTTTTTCCCATGATTTTGCAGTAGTCGACTTTACCTTTTCTGCATATTGATATGAAAATGAATAAAGAACATTTTGATACAAGTTTCTTACTACTCTATAAAAAAAGCGTCGAAGAAATTTGAAATGATTTCAAAATGAACTTCTTATTGTAAGAATTGAACCAACTTTTTGCCTGTTTACTTTACCGGCACCTACGCTCAATAGGCAAAGAATATAGACTTTTTAATGTACAGGAATATGAAAGAGCAGACGCCAAAACGAAATTATTCAAACTAATTTTGGCCATCTTCAGCTCATCTAAGTTTCGAGACTATAAAAAAAATTATGTGATTATCTCTTTTTCAAGATGTTCAATGTAAATTTGCCTACAAGCTGGGGAAACTTAATTCATTAAACCAATAAGAAATTATTTAGGAAAATTTTATATAAAATTAATATTTTGCATCACAGAAGTCACAGTCATTAAAGTACAACTCGTGCTAAAGCTCTTTTTTAACCAGAGTAGAGCTTAGCAACGATTGATAATAATAATTCATAGAGACCGAATTACCTTTATTTTTGGTTGGACAAATGCTTTCAATACTCTTAACAATAACGGCCATGAAATCGATTTCTTTCCTTCCGTCTGTGGTTGGTCTTCAATTATTAATATTTAAATCAAAGTTATTAGCACTAGTTTCAAGTTCATTTAGTATTGATATTATAATAAATTTTTTGGATAAGAAGTCTGACTAATTTGCCATGGTAATTTAGCAGAAGCGTGCGTACCTTTCCCCTAATCAGTAACATCAAAATAAAATTAATTAATCTTCTTCCAAATTCGATTTTGCTTTATTGTAAGCATAGAAATACTATGGCTAAATTATTTTCATCTTTTGAAACTTATTTGTAATTCCACTTTTCTACCTTCTTAATCTTAGAAATTCCACTTAATACAAAATAAGCCAGCAGCTCCCCCATTTAAGCCAATATAAGAGAAACATAATGCCAAGTTCTTGTTCTCATAACTCCAATAATTGCCTGCATACTTTTTTCTGTTACACAAATTGGTTACTTGTGTTTTACCTTATTCGAGCCATTAATATTTATATTAAGCATGTTATTATTAGTTGTTTGAATGTTGTTAGAAATTTGACATCATAACTGTTGTACGTACATATGTATATAAGTATGTATATGACAATAATATATATTACAACTTAATACATACAAAGTATGAAGTCTTATCCAGTTTAAGTATGTTGAACATGCAACCAATGAAGAAGAGAAAAAAATATATAAAACAAAGTAGTCGTGCTACTCCAGTTCATGCCAAAAAAATCAAAAGCATTTTCAACAAAGTCACACGATGACATTTATAAGTGAACGATACTGAAAACACTAGCAACAACAACATGAGAATAGGAAAATTTTTACATGTTGAACTTCAAAAGCAACAACTAATGATTTTCTTTTTATGAATATTAAATAAAGAATTTATAAAAAAGTTTAGTTCAACAATTTCCTTGATTAAAGTCAATCTTACATTGCAATGTGCAGCAGAGTACAGTATATGGCCAAAGGAATGTGAATGTCAAATATGGACATCTGAAGGCACGGCTTTCAGATCTGCCAGCATTTTATGCAAAATACTATCAGCTTTATTTGGTATTACACCTAAATGAGGCCTAACAATCCTAAAGTTTTCCAAGAACATAAGCTGCCCTTTTGCCGTACCTAAACCGAATGATCGAAGTGCTTAATATATTTTACAAATCAATAAAATTTGGAGCTTATGATCTGACAGATTTGGAAAATTTACTATAATTGTAACATAAGCTTGCAAGATTTGATCTTATTTGATGGCTGTTCACTTAAATGAGATCATTGTTCGTGGCGGTTGACTTTTTCTCGTTTGTTATGGATTTTGTTTACACATCACTTTTTTTGTACAAAAATCAACACCGACAATATGAGAATTTCAATGAGTAGTTGGGGCGAATATCCCACATATTTTTATACTTTTTGTTGCAAAACTAAGTCTGATCATCTTTTTGAAATCGCGTTAATTACTTTTTATCTGTGAAAAGCATAATTCGGAATATTTCTTTTTTTTTTATTAGAGACATTTTCCCAATTTCAAAAATTTATTTAAAACAGTGTTAAAGTTTGGTGGAAAAATATTTTTTTATTTTTTTTTTTTTTTTTGAAAGGAACGGAAAATAAATTATAATATCTTTATGTAACTTATTTTACTTGGTGGATTTGTATATACGCTCTTAATTACTAAATTATTTTTAATAATTTTATTAGTGGATCGCTTCCAAGCATATGGAAGCTTTTAATGGAGGACTTGTAATAGCATACTTTTAAACGGAAATGTACTATGGACTACGACACAAGAGTATGGTTTCTTATGTCTTAGCCCACATTAAACACATGGATGAAAAACACTAGGGTAAACAATTCCAAGCAGAATTACCTCGTGAAGCCATAAAATGAGAAACTCAAAAGAAGTAGCAAACACGGTAGAGAAATGAAATAAAATGACAGATGGACCTTAAAACTCGTCCAATACATATAAAAATGGGTGAGTAGGCTAAAAGAAAATACGAGTTTTGGGTATGGCTTGTTCTGGAAATATTTATGTAAAATTGGGAAATGCGGCGCCCGCTTCTGTATTTATGAAGTAAGGGAGAATATGGTCGGAGTTTCGCAGGGAAGCAGAAATACAAACGGATCAAATCATCAAAGAAACCTGGAATATATGTAGAAGCGAGATTCGTTAGATATATACTCCGAAGGGAAAAAACGAAAACGAATCATGTTGTTCTCAGAACAGGAGTAAAAGGGATCCGAATTAATGCGAGAGCGGATCCGAGGTGATCAGCATATCCTAAGAGGAATAAGGTGTATTTTTAGCCACTAATCATATAAGACCATATAAGAGCCCCTGATATGATGACGAATGACGATTCTTTGTTAGATGCGTAGCTCAGTTTCCTATCTTACATCCCCCTCCCCCCCAAAAAAATTTATACAAATTACTATTATTATTATTATAGAGTTTCTGAATTTCTCAACCTCTATGAGGTTTGAAAATACCTATCCCGGGCTGTGCCAAGGGATTAGGCTCTGATGATTTTATTGTACTTGTTCCTGTTCGTTTTCATAAAGTTAATATTACAAATGTAAATACCTATTATTGCATAAACCGTCTCACAATGTTGCAAGTCGCAAGTATAACTGCTCTTTGCATAGGTTCTAAAATGTGCTCCATTTTCCACTTTTTCAGGCTTTCAACAAGTGTCTTTGGCACTAAACCTGTTGCCGAAATAACAATTGGGTTGATCGTGACGCTGCTAACCTTGTACATTTTTTGCAGTTCTTTTGCCAAATCCGTGTACTTATTAATTTTTGTACTTATTGTGGCTTAGATGTTCTGGTTCAGAGGGATCGTAATGTCATATATATCTATTTTATTTTGTTCCTTACAAAACACAACAATATCAGGTCTGTTTGCCAGTATAGTCCGGTCTGTAATTATTTCTCTATCGCAGTAAATTACAGCGGATGAATTTTCCAGTACGGGTGGGGGCTCATACTTATAGTATGCCGCTTTCTTTGTAAGAAGCTTAAAACGCATCGCAAGCTCTTGATAAAAAATTTTGCCAACATTGTTGTGTCTGCTTGTATAATCATAGCTTGTCAGGGTGGTACAGCCAGCTATGATATGCTCAGTAGTTTCCCTCGCGGAACCACATCGCCTACACTCATCACTAGGAATGCTTTCCCCTAGTATATGCCTTCTATAATTCCTTGTCGGAATTACCCTGTCCTGGATGGTAATAGCAAATCCTTCAGTTTCAGAGTATAGCAATCCTTTTTGTAACCACAAATTCGAGCTCTCCGCATCGATATGAGTCTATTCTATGTCCTTTGGGTGTATTCCATGTAAGGGTTTTCATCTCCAAGCATCTATATGTTGTGCTGCATTTCTGACATTTTCTAATACAGAGAGGTTATTTGCGCTCAAGTGCAATGGTGTATATTTGTTATCTGCCTCTATAACAACTTTCATCAGTTCTTCGGGCGTCGATGTAAAATAGTTCCTGAGGCTTATCTTTTGCTGATGGTGTAATGCAATTATATCGACTAAACCTCGTCCGCCGTGTTTCCGTGGTAATATCATGCGCTCAACAGAGCTTTTTGGATGATGTGATTGGGCTCTGGAGAATTGTGTTCTGACTGACGTGGTTATATGATCCAGGTCAGTATCCGACCATGCTATCACCCCAAAAGAGTATGTCAGAACTGGAACTGCCCACGTGTTTATTGCCCTAATCTTGTTGCCAGCGTCGAGCTCAGTCTTCAGAATCCTTTTTAACCTGTTGTTGAATTCTTGTTTTAGGCTTTCTTTTATTCTTGTAGAGCATAGACCTTTCAACTGCAGCATCCCCAAGTACTTGTACCCTTCACCATCAGCTAGCTCTTCGATGACTTGGTTCTCATTTATAGTGTATTTATTATTATTATTATTATTATTATTATTATTATTATTATTATTATTATTATTATTATTATTATTATTATTATTATTATTATTATTTATTATTTATTATAAATTTTATTATTATTATTAATGCCGTCATTATTTTTTTATTATACGTATTTATTTAACTTCACTCTTTTTAATAGCTTTGTATCATAAATCTTCGGTTTGACTGTCGTTCGAGTATGAATGATATGCCTCTAATGTCATGAAATATTACTTATACGCAAGAGTTTCTCAAAAAAAATTGCATACTTTTCGGGCTTCTGTTAAAGTATTTTGGAAGATTAATGCGTATGAGTAATAAATAAATACAAATAATTATCATGCGTGTAAATGTGCACATATGAAAAAATCCATAGCATACTTTGTAGAGCAAAATATTAATCGTTGTGTATACGTTTTATGAAAAATTTAGTCTTGTACATAATATAAGGAATTATAATTTTATTTAAAAAGTGCACATTTTCGTTTCTTCAAAAAATTTAGAATGAAGATTGAAATTAAATTTTATTTAAATTGAGGTTGAGTTTTAAGAATATTTTTGTTACTAAAATAAATAATTTAATTAAACGAGCTTTTAAGAATTTTAAAATTACATAAATGAGAAATAACAAGATTTTTGTGAAGCAGAGTTTTTGCAAGCGAGATCCTTGGATGGACCTAATTAATCGTGATTCCATACAAAAAACCAAATATTGCTTTCTGCAAGTGAAGGAAAAAGGAAATCACTATGACAAAATTACTTTCTATTGCCTCCACACCATTAACTATTGAATTTTAGCGACTTCATAAAGGGTTTATTTTGTAAAAGATTGAAAAACAATTATTTTACGTCGATAAGCCTCTGCAGGTCTTTTCTAATTTTCGAAATGACTTCTTTTAAGAAAATATTTAAAAACATTACTTTCTTTGCATAAAAGCATAGAGAGTCAAAATTTATTTGAATATAAGACATAACTCCCGATTCAAAGATTATTTATCCAATGCCTGAATGCGTATTAGACAATGGTCATTGTATTTGCAAATCTGTTTCCAGTGTTTCTAACATCCCAATAATACCTAGGGAATCAAAATCTGTTACTAAGAGCTGCTTCTTTCGGTATTAATTTTTTTCGTTTGCGCCGCATAACGAGGCCACCTCCTGTACGTCAAAGTAAATACAACAAAATGTCTTTTACTACAAGTTTCTTATTTTATATAAATTTTTTTTGCTCGCAACCTCTTGCCGTAATATGATTTATATTTAAATAGCATTCTTTTTAGATATTCCTTTTTATTTCTTACTATAAGAGCAGGCAGATATTTCTTCTGTTTGTGTGGTGCTTTAGCTTCTTATTCAGCATTAAAAAATTCCTTTGGAGCACCTTAATTATTTGTTTATTACGAAAATGGCATGCATTCAATGCTGGAATCTCGCTAAAGCATGAGGGGGCCAAAAAGGACTAAGCGAAGCAAAACAAAATACTATGTATACATCAAGTTATGTAAAGATACACACAAATGAAAATACTCACTGCCACTCAAGCAAATACACATACATATGCTATGAAATACCAAAGCCTAAGAGGTAAGTTAAGTAGAGAATAGAAAGGAGGATGCTTTATCCTTTTACAAGCGGTCGTTTACATTTAAATATAAATAGAGTGGTTGTAGTTTTTGTTGCATTCAAAATCAAATCACTTCGTGCTTGTAATATTAGAATTTCTTATAGCAGAAGCGAAGTACTACATACGTAGTATGTGCTTAAAAATGTAATGATAGTGACGATGCTGTAGATGATGACGGCGATGACACAATGGGGGTCGTCGGTCTAGTTGAGATTTCAAGGCATTTCCATTTAACAAAAAAAAAACTTGTTATGAGCCAACAACAGGCAAGCAGGAAGCAAAAATTAATAAATAAACGTGCAAAGTGGTGAATTCGAGTCCTGCCAAATAAAATTAAAGAACAATAAACCTTAAGCAAGGATATAAAGAGAACTAAAAACTGCTGCTTAGGACAGAAAAAACTGCAAAGAGTGGCCAATTATAAATATGCTCTCAAAAGGAAATTTTATCTTTTTCTGCTAAAACCTTCATTGCTCTCTTTTTCTCTTTATTCTATATCCCCTCTTCTCTTCCTTGCAAAACGCATGCTTGAGTTATTGCTTTTAATAGAGCATTTTTACCACTTTTGCTGATTATATTCAGCATTTTTATCTTTAACAGATTTTTAGTACACGGTCATTGCTTTTGTGGCGAATTCAAAAACTCACCACAATACACTTCCAGAGAGCAGTGAGACAACATTTTTGCTTCTGTATATTTGCACAAAAATCTCTCTTTTTAAATTCTCACAGTCATTCAACTGAAAAAGGTCTTGGGCCAAACAATGAGTTCAATTCCTCGGTGGGCTTGTGCCTCTTAACAAGAAGGGAACGATGATGTTGGTGTGAAAAATGTCGATGATGAATGCAAGAAAAATGAAGGTGAATCTCTAATTAAATTCATGAAATTTACGCTAAATTACTCAAAGAAAAAGGTACTTCACCAATACTCGTATCTGTGTGACGCAAAGCAACAACAAAGAATATCCTTTTAAAGGTTAAGAAAGTTTTTAATTACGAAAAAATTTATTTTTTAAAGTTGCTTTTAGTTAAAATAAATTAACAATAAATAAAATGTTAAAGTTCAAGAGCGTAATAATAAATTGGTGTTAAATTGAAATGTTGGAAAATTAATTGTAGGAATGCTAATATTGCGAGAACTAGACCTTTACAAAATTTGTCTGAAAATTGCAGTGAAAACCCAAATGACTTCCAAAAAAATTTAAATACGATCTGAATAACGAAATTGGGTAAAGTGCACTTTGTTTTAAACGTGGGAGTAGTTTTAAATGAGGAGCAGTTTATCAATTCACTTGTACTTTTTTAAGCTTAATCTTTTATAAACTGATTTTGTGTTGTATTTGAAGGGATATAACTTACAGTCCTTAAAAAATTTACTGATTGTATGCCTTCTACTAGCACATTCCCAATTATTTGTAACTAAAGAAAAAAATATAAAGCACTTTTGTTATATTATTTTCCATGGTTAACAAAACGATACATATAGTTATCATCAGCAACATAGATCTTTGAGATCCCAAATTGCAATTGTTAACCTGCATGTGCAATACGTTGTACATTGGACGATACACTCAAGCGGTCTTAGTGGGTTCGTTGAGTTTCTCATTGTCTGCCAAACTACTTATCGAGTTTCTATGGCAATAGTTATTTAATAAGTGGAAAGTGATACGCCTCTATAAAGGAAATATCAATTATAATAATATTAAGGAGCTTTGTTAGTATCGCAATTTTTCACAATTATTGACTTGCATCTTTAAAAAAATATTGCAATTAGGATAGAAGGTAATACGACGTCCCTATACAGAAAATGTGTGTCTTCATGTAATTAATCGGTCCCGTCAAAATCTTAGAAACAAACTGAGTTTCCATGGCATTATTACAATTAAAGAGAAGGGTGATATTAATTATAATATAACGAGCATACTATACTAAAAGCTCTTATGGACAAATGTATAATAAAAAAGGAGTACAGTATCTTGTCCCTTATATATGAATTAAATTTATATGTATAAGAGCCAATTTCCTTGCAAGAATTGTTTAAACTTCAAATATCAATAGGCGGCCTTATGCTCCTTATAGGAACGATGGGAACATATGTATATATTAATGGCAAATAGGAATCATATACTTCTTACTTGTGATATTTTGATTTTCACAAGAGCACTGTACCACAAACCAATTTTTTTCTAAAGCAAAAAGGTTGTAATTATATATCCTGTTATCCTATTTATTATATATCCTGTGGTAAAAAAAATATATTTAACCGGTGGAGGCTTAAATTTTCTTCAAAATATTTTACATAATTGTATAGAATTTATACTATTCCAAATTGTAAAGTAGTCACATGGTTTCTCATGATAATTTACTACAATAAGAAGCAAAAAGCATTAATCAACTCGCTCTTAAAAAAAAAATTGCAATACATGTACATAAATATTATATTTTGGTGGTTCCTCTGGTAAAACTGTTGTCGAAATACTGTAATTTTTCTTATCTATTTTTTAAACATTTAATCATTAATTTATTCTTACAATTCATAGCAATTTTCAAATGAAACGAGTGATCTTGAAGGTGTTCAAATTTGTTTTCGACTGCACTCTATTGTAGTACTTTTCATATAGACAATCGTTTGGTCGAAAATCGTAGAATTAAGTCACTGGCTTTTGCAGATGAATTTATTGTCAAACACTTTGTTTTTTTTTTTTTTTTTAATATAAAAAGAAATAAGACCATGAAATTAAATTGACCTTGGCAACGTGGTTCTTGTCTTCTTAATATTTTCACAATTTCACTAGTTGTCAATTCAAAACTTAGCCACTTGTGGTGCATTACACACCAATAGAACTAATATCAAATTATCGGCTATAGCCATTATATTCTAAAAGTTCTCATCAAAAGCTCTAAACTTCTATCCGACCATATTTTTGATTAAAAATTAGAAGTTGTTTTTTTAGTTTTTGAAGATCTCAGTTATATTTAAAAATGCTACGACAAATTCATTTGGATCAAGGCAGCAGGATGATTTAAAGTTTTGACTTCTTGGATGCAATATTCCCTAAATTTTATCAGCGCTCATTCGGCTTATTTTATAAGGTTAGGTTAGGTTAGGTTAGGTTGATTGGAGGGTTGTGATAGCCCATGTCTTACGACATACACTTAAGCCAGTGAAGGCTTGTTGTGCGCTCCCTTTCAAACTGCCAGAGTTCTGCGGCAGGATTCGAACCTGGGACCTTCGCACTACGAGTCTAGTACACTACCTACTAGTCTACGAAGGTCAGTCAGTTATAAAGGTTTGAAACTTTTTGCATTAATATGATAAAATTACCAAAAATTTATTTAAAACTGCTGCTACTTTGCTGCTGCCTTTACTATTTTCCAGCCCTGTACTTGCAAAGCAAGAATATTTCCATTTCCTAATCTTATTTCTTATTCATAAAAGAGGATTTTGTCATTATAAATTTATTTAAATATAAATTTGAAAAATTCTGCTTAATTTTTCAATTTGAAAGTCTAGTAGAGTAGAAAATAATTAGACCGCCAATGATAAAGTAAATTCTTACTTTAAAAGTGACATAAAAATGCAACAAACTTTGCGGGGGGAGAGTAGAAGCTGAACATTGTTGCTGTAAGTGATGAATCAAATGTTGCTGAGAAGAATGTCGTTGATTTATTTTTTTTTTTTTTGTATTACTTTTACTTTTGTAGAAAACCATCTACTAGTTTCGCGTCTCCTTCTCGTTTGATATGATGTCCTACTTTGTTATTTGTTGTCTTTGTGCAACTAAATTGTAAATCTTTTGAATTATTATCTTTATGAAATGCACTTGTCAGCACTTTAAAGATGCTACAGTTTGTTGCCGTTTTTTTTTGCAGGCAATACCTGATGCCTGATTGTTTAATATGTCTTTCAACATTCTGCTGCTAGAGTTGCTGTTACAAACAGTTGGTAAAAGTCGGTCAGTCGGTTGGTTGATTGGTTGGTTGTTTGGTCGGCGAGTTGACAAATCCGTAAACTGCTTTGGGTTTTATTCGCTGATTAAATGGTTTAGATTTTAAAGTAAATTTCTTTTACAAGATTTTATTTTATCTTAATGATTTCAATTTGTTTTTAGGAGATTACAGCGAATAATTCAAGCAAAAACTCGGTACGTAAGAAAGGTTCTTCGAAAACATGGTCGTTAGTAAGAATTTTAAAACCTTTTGTTATAAATACAACAATAAAAGAAATCAGTAGCAATTTTTTCTTAATTTGTCATGTACCACATTAATTTAGCAGTGAAAACCTTTAGCAGCTGGTGGATAATAAATACATCAAACTGCTTGAAAAATATTTCTTATAGAAGACTTTCATTACGACAATTACTAATGCTAGAACTGTTACCATTAGAACTGAATAAGAATGTTAAAGTCTATAGTCTGTCACGAGATATCAAGAAAAGTACATCTTGATAGAATTATATGAGAGTTTTCTCCCACATAGAATCCTAGATGTTCAATTAGTCTGCCTTCTTCCACAAATTACGAAGTAAATTTTACTGCAAATTTTCTTCAAGGATCTACACTAATGACTCTTCATCGAAATATTCAAAGCAAACGGCGACTGCTGCAGATTTTTGATTGCGCTCTTTTTATGGCCTGAATTGAAAAATATGAATTTTTATAATCTTTGGCTTGAGCTCAATAGCGCAAAATTTTTAGAGAAAATTGTATTTGAGCCGTTGGAAATACAAGAAATATAAAATTTTCTCAATCTTCATTCTTTCTTCATACATAATCGTGTTAAAAGGTGGGTGTTCCTAAACAAAAAAGTGGTCATGTACCATATATAGTAAAAAAGGACACAAGAGGGCTGATGATGAGAGTGCGGCGAAAAATCACCATCAAAAACACTACTCTTACGTTCTGCTAGTGCAATAACTGGCATTTGCTTATTTCGTATTAAAAATTTTTTTTTAAATATTAATATGAATTCGCGAATTCAGTAATCGAACTCAAGCCATACAAATTAATTGCAATTTAAAATAAAAAATTAATTTTTTCAAAATTGAAATATGAACTATAAAATTCTTAATTATTGCGATTTTATTCCGGTGTATTTAATTTATAATTAAAAAAATCAGTTCTAAATATTAACTTTTATTGTTAAATATTTAACTGAAATTAATTCCATCCATTAAAATATAAAAATTTAATTGATACCTCAAATTTTTTTAAAGTGCTAATGTAAAAAACAACCATGACTTTATATCTAGAGCAAAGCAATGTCTTCGATCGGTTTTGAATCTACATATATTCTGACTTCTGGAACCGATTTCGAAAACTTTTGTGCAAAAATTTTCACTAACTTTAACATGATAGTGGCCCAAATTTAGTGCCAGAAATCGCACATTTAACTTTCATAAACTTGGGTGGCGTTGTGCAATATAATATAACACCTGCATACATTTACATTTCTGAGGAAATTTTCATGCCGTCTGCATAATGTATTCGCTTCTTTCTGCCCATGATCTGCCCCCCCCACCCCAGGGCACGGATTATATATCTTATTTTAGTGGCTTGGTGTTGTACTTCCTGCAGGGACTTTTGACTTTTATCAAAAAAATTAAGAAATAAGAGTTATTTTTGATTTTTATATTTTTCGATAGAAAATAAGTTATTTTTGATATTTATTTTTTTAAATGGAAAATAAAAGTTGTATTTGATTTTTATATTTTTAAATGAAAAATGAAAATTATTTTTTTTTCTTTTTTTTTTAGGTTTAAGATTTCTCTTTATTTATGAACATTTTTCTTGTTTGTAATCCTTTTTATTTAAATTTAAATAGGCTACTTAGTTCAATCGTATTTTATAAGCCAAATTACATGTGATAGTTATCAAAGAACAAATTACACCAAAGACACACGTGTAAATCATTCTGACAAACACTAGCAGAACGGAACAACATGCTGTTTTCGAAAGCCGCTACACTTTCATCATCAGCGTTCTTGTGTTTGGTCCACTTCTGTGGTGTCAGTTGATGTATATTTCAGCTATTTATACAAACTTTTTCACTGTAAATAGAATACGTGAATTTTTTTGATTCATTCGTATTACAATTTGTGAAAACTTTTTTTGTAATGGAAAGCCCAAATTCCACCTCACTAACTTACAACAGTGTGGCCATTGTTATCTATTCTTTACCAACTATACACATGTTTTTTAATTTGCTTAGTTTGTTTTTAACTTATGACAAACTTTTTTGGTTTGTTACTATAAGTATGTATATTTATTAATTTTTGCTACAAGCCGATTTTTATATTTTTATATCAATAATAAAAGTTATTTTTGATTTTTATATTTTTATATCAATAATAAAAATCCATTCAAAATTCGTGACATAGATAATATGTTTATTAATCTTTGTTTGTTTGTTACGTATTAAAGTAAAAATAAAGTACACAGTTTTAATAAGAACAAAATGTGTGTAACAAAGTTTTTAAATTACGCTGTGCATAACACTGAAACTCAGCGATTTTCTTGCGGTACGCCACCTGTTGAAGAAAACTTTTATTGTAATAGATGAAAGCTTCGTTGCAAGCTCTCGATCTGTTTTAGCAGACGACGATAATACTTCTACGACAATAAATGACAGCGTCCGCTAAGCTTATTTTGAAATAGACAATTACAAAGAAAAGCGTTTCGATACTTCTGCTAATTTATTGGAATATTGGGAGAGCAAAAAATTTGTGTTTACATGGCTTCCAAAATTAGCTTTAATTGTTCATTCTGTACCTGCCACTCAAGTCAGTGTAGAAATGACATTTTCAGCACTCAGATTAATATTGGGAGATTTGAGATATAATTTATCTGAGGAACATTTGAAATCAATTATGATGGTAAAATTTAACACCTGAAAACGACCTCTTAACACTGACTTGAATGGCAGCCAAAACTATTTCTATGCATTCATGTTTTTATAGCTGATAATGGATAAGTCACATAATATATTATATTCATATAGAAATTTGAATGAAGCAGCATACCATAATACATACGGCATCAACAAATAAATAAGTTTTGAATTGATTTTTATTATTGATAAAAAAATATAAAAATTAAAAATAACTTTTATTTTTCATTTAAAAAAATAAAAATCAAAAATAACTCTTATTTTTGATTGTTAAAATAAAAATCAAAAATTTAAAAATCATGCAATATGTTGGATGCATTTCGCCTAAAAATGATGGTGGTGTAATTAAAAGTCTTCTACGATGTTCATTTATATATGATTTATTTCTTCAAAAATTTAAAAATTTCTCTTATTTCCGGTCCCTGACTTCCTGGGGTATAGGGTTATCAGGTTTCCGGACCTAGGCCTTTTTGCTGATAACAACTAAAAACTTGTATGTTGCTACCCAATCCCTGAATCAACAGGGTAACGGGAGGGCATGCAAGTAAATTAAAGGTAAAAGAGGGTTCGCTCGCTCCTCCGGATGGGTAACATGGTCTTTCCAGACCCTGACCTTTGGCCAGTTACCCATAGAACTTAATATGTAACTACGGATGTGTTTTTAACACAAGGCCGAGCAGAGATCCTATCTGGTGCCACGGAAACCAGTAGCCCCTAGCACTTGTCCTATACTGGTTATTGGTGAGGCTCCTTCGGGGATCACGTGGTGGCTGTTTAAAACCCAAGGATACGCGAGAAGAGTTCTGGGTCGGATGAGTGTGTCTGCAATATGGTGCTAGTGATCCTGTTGTAGATGCTCTCTTCAGGCCATATATCTCTATGTGCTATTGTTCTTCGATAGAGCTGCCCTGATGATTGCGGTTGGTGAGTGTCCATTAAGATAGGGACATCTTACTGCTGGGCCATTGCGGTGGTAGGAGGTTAGATAGCTCCAGCACTTTAGCAAGGTGTCTGTACATGGTTCTGCAGCCTGTACAGAATTTGCTACCATGTCATCCCTAATAGGAGCACATGTACATCCTCACCCTGTATGTGCCTCTGGAAGGGACGACGGAGACGGTGGTGAACGGCTTTATTCACCCAGTGCGAAGAGAACCATCAGGTTGGGTCTTATGACAGGTACTGACGTAAATCTTTGACATATATGCCCATGATCTGCAACTTGTTTTTAATACTGATATTTTCCTGCGTTCTAGAACGGCTACGATTAGCATTAATATTAAAATATTTTCCAAATGCGTTACTTGTCGTTGTAGGAATGTAAAGGTATAATTTACAGTGGGTTTTTTGTTCTTCGTTCATACCAATAAGCAATAATGTTCACATATCAAAGGTTTGTGATGATGCATCTTTGCTAAAAGTCACAAGAAGTAGCTCGCTAATTGCAGGAACACATTTCCATATTGTAAAAATGGCTAAAAACGTGAAAATTAAAAGTGTGTGTTCGTATCACCTTTACATTGTAAAGAGAAAAATGTAACCCCCATCCAAATTAAAACTGAATCTATACCACTGCACAGTGAAGTCAAATGCCTAGTAATTCACTTTGATTGTTGTTTAATATGGAAATCGCTTATAGACGCCAAGTTAACCCAAACGAAATTAAGGGCTGCTGATACCAATTGGCTTAAGGAGATAAAATTTAACACAAATCATGGATTGCAATCTTGTTTTATTCAACGCAATCCTAAAACTAATATGGTGGTATGGAAATCAGTTGTATGACACACCACCTCCGTGTCTAATGTAGGAAAAATTTTAAGGCTCCGATATAAAATCCTTCGTGTAATTCCAGCCGCTCCCTGGGACCTTAGAAATTTGTGCATTCAAAAAGACCTGCATGTTCTATTGAATAAAACTATGGTTGCAAAATACCTGATGGCATTTATAAAGCAACAAGAGTATCACTCAAACTCTCTAGCCCGCAATATTTTACAGTACAACGGCTGCACTCGTCTGAGAAAAGGGACACTTTTCCTCTTAGTCGAACACGAGAGACGCGAACGCAACATAGAAGAAACCACAGAGTCTGGTACGATTTTGTCTGGCATTGGCTGGACTTAAATAATTAATAATATTTTATTTCAGATTTTACTACTTTTTGTTTGTTCAATTATTATTGAAGATTTAATAAATAAAAAGTTGTTGCTAAGAAATCAGCATGCGTAAATGACAGATTTTCAAATGCCTTCCTTTTTCGTAATAAGGATATTGAGCTTTTAATTTATGATGAATTAATTTCAATAAAAATTTTATGAACATTTTTAATGAAACCAATCCACTAGAAATGAATGGATTCATAAAAATTTTTAGGGCAATTCAGTATTAGTCCACACTTTAATTTAATATACTTTTTAAACAATTAAATATGTAAGTTATTTTGTAAAGATTTAAAAAAATTAAAACACTTTGAAATCATTTAATATGAATTCAAAGGATTCTTATATTATAATTCGATTATTTTTTGATCAAAATAAATGCACTGAAAATACTGCAACTTACTGTTTAAATGATTCGTAATTTCAAAAAAGAATCATTCTTTTACATTCCTGCTGGCAGTGATTAGAATTCTTATACTTGCATTAGTGTAAATAGAAATTTATAGCTGAGCATGATGCAATAATAAATATGTATGTGTGTATAAAAAAATAGTTCTATGTACTGAGCTTGAAGCAACGTTCCCGTCACCTGCCGCCAACTGTACCGTCAATGCATTAACGACCCACTTGTTCTGGTTTTGCCAGACGACCTAAAACAAATGAGTCACTTATCGCTTACACCGAATCACATATTCCCTCCAAGCAGATGAAAAGTGACTAACGTGATGAATGTAAACAAACTAATAATAGAATTGATTATAATAAATTTAAGAAACAAATAAATAAGTGGTAAAAATTAAATTTTTCTTTCTAATTATTTCTTTTAATTGATGCTAAAAGTTTTATTGGTGTGGAATTACCTTGTTATATGTTTCCAGATCTAACAGCTCTATTTATCACGTGTGTGCGTGTGTGTGTGTGTGGAATATGAGTTTGTTTTGCAGCTTTCCAAATAGTCTAGTAGTCCAAGGGTCACAATTTCAATTTCCATCAAAAACTCCAAGTTTTTCAGCACACAGACGCTCTACAAGACGCGGCCGATAATGGGCACTAAGTGCGGAATTTTTCTATAATTTTTTGTCAGACTGACAACGATGGTCTTAATATCCATCAAAGAGAACTTGAATCATAAGGATTAAAGCCTTAATGTAAAAAATAAAATAGATTATTGAAATATAAAGCTTTTGTTGATGTGGCTGGCCTACGACTGAATTAGAGGATTTTCTTCCTGAAGGTATACGAATTTAGTCTTCATGTATTATAAATTTGATTAAATTTAATATGATCTCTATATTTTTTGATGTTTTTATAAAAATTTGATTAATATATTATTCAAGCTTGGGGTCTTATTTAGTGGTTTAACAATTTTATTTTATTTTATTTCGATACTCATTCAGTATCATCTTCAAAAAAAAGAAAAAAGAATTTTCCTGCAGATGATACTCAATGAGTATCGATAATTTCAAATAAAATTGTTAAACCACTAAATAAGACCCCAGGCTTGAATAATATTTTAATCAAATTAATTTAATATGGATTAATAACACATGCTTACGAAATTAAACTTTTTAATAAGAATTGAACAGCGCTTGTTACTTTCTCGCTGCGCTAGTTTTAGAGATGTAGTGACTTACGATGAAAGCATAATTTCACAATTTTTCGTATTCATGGCTGAATATATAGTGGACTCGGGGCAGAGGGGACTAGCACGGGCAAAGGATATTTTACCAACCCAGAGTGTTCTTTTCAATCGAGATTGGTTACAAGAATATTGAAAATGGATAATGTTTTGGTATAAGGGAGTTATATATTGGAGTACTTCGGCTTCTTTAAGTAAGACCCATTCCATACCAGGAAACTCACTTCACTCTTCATGGTGCTTCGTTTTGTACTGCATGCAGGCATTATTTTTAAAATTTGTATTACCATTTTTAATGAATGATACGAGTATGGTCGATTTGTTCACATCGTCACTGATCCGCCAATAATTCTTATATAAGGCCTCTATTGAGCTTTTGTATAACTTCGCATTTGGTCTTAAATTTAACGAAAATTGAATTTTAGTGCAACCTAAGAAATAAAATATGTCTTGGGTTTCAAAGGGAGTCCGCGGCAATAAAAGTTTTCACAAAGGTCCCAAGAACAGTACTTAGTTGGGAACCCCTGTTCTGGAGAACCACCAAAACACTTAGTATTGCCACTGCTATTTGCCATTCAAAGACACAATCAAGCACGTGAACTAACTTGTCCTCATTTTCGATCATAAACGAGAAACAGGGCAACAGTAACGGGTGTATTTTATTGTATAATAAATCGTTTTTTTATAACTATTTTGCTTTATTATACAAAATATTGCACACAAACTGTAAGGTTCCTTGTACAGAGTACTCATCAGATCGAGGGTTTCCTAAAAGAACCTTTGCTGTGCCCTCGATCAAGTGATTCTCTTAATGCTGAGCTTTCTCTACTGAAACACTGAAGATGGCTTACGAGTATGGCCGAAACTGGTATTTTTACAAACCCAATTTGACAGGGTATGAGGGAAAAGCGTTCCAAATAAAAGTGAGTCCTGCCGGAAGAAAAACTCAGAACTCTGCTGTAATATTTTATAGAAGAAGGTAAGAGATCAGTAGCAATCCATTTTTTTTTTGCATGAAATTAAAAATTGGAAGAGTGAAATGCCGGTTCAATTCTCAAAGATAAGCATTTGGTGCAACATAGTAGATTCAATGTCGTTGGGTGAGATAAAAGCAATAGTGTACCCTTTGGAGGCAAAAAGGCAGTTTTTGTGGAATTTAAATCGGCACCACTAGAATTCCATTCTCTTTTTATATAAATTATTTTTCATTTGAATTCAAATTGTAAAGTCTGTCCTTCACTGGTGAAATTCTGGAAAGCTTAACTCAATTCGCAGTATTTTATTTACTAAGTTGGGTAGGTCATGTTTCCCGCGTAGCACAAACATCCTCTCGATAATGGGTATAAGTATCCACAAACATCTTCATTTACTTTATCGTTTTTTTTTTCAAATGTAGTAGTTTTTTTTCCTTTGGCTCACGCAATTACTATGGGAGTCATGCACACATTTCAGTTACAACTTGTTTGTTGCATAAATAAACTGTCTCCTTCGTTGACTCGTTCATTCATTTATTCATTCTAGTCATTCAGCATGTCACTTAAGGGGTGAGCAGCGTTGACGTAACTTTAATCGTTTGAGTTTATATTGCTTTCAAATAAATGAATGAATGCATCTTTTCTTTGACCAAAGAAACCAAAAAGAAACATGTAACCAAATGCAAAAAGATGGCAAATAACGACTGCACTAAGACGCTACGAGTACATTAATTGAAGTAAGTAAACTGAAGTCTGGGCTTAACCCAGATGCAATCAGTTTCAGAGCGTAAGAATATGCATTGTCTGGTGTAATAACAAAAATGCAGATACTGATTTCCTACGCAAAAAGGCGAGATCATCGTGCGCCAAAGAGCTTAGGAACGAAAAACTCCTGTATGAGCAGAGTATTCGCGCTAAAGTTTTTACTGCCCCAGGCACAAACATTTATCAGCATGTGTGTTACTTTTCGCTGGAAACCTTCATGCTTTTTACGTTAAAAAAATTTACTCCACATAATGGCATTTGGTAAAGTTTATATCAAGACGCACTTCTCTTTCAGCATCTTAGCGCCAAGATCCATAAGAAAGAAAAGGCAAAAAGCAGTTACCCAGGAAGTAGTCCAAAGTGGCATTCTTTTTTTATAATCCCTTTACTCGGATTCTTCTTTAAAGAGAATAAGGAGGTTATCAATTTCTCTGGACTTTTTTTTAATATTTATCCACCTATAACTCTGATTCTTAAAATCATTTTTTGTTTAAAGGGTCAAGCTTGAAGTCTGGTACCATTTTAAACCAATTTGTGATGGGGGAAGGGTACCACCCATATAAGCAATAAGTAATTATTGTACATCCGGCTGACTATAATAATAAGGGTGTAGATTACTCTACATCCAGTGCTGGCAGTCCTAAGAAAAACTGTAAGGACATCAACAGAGAGAAGATTACCTCTTATACGAAATAATTCACAATTATCGTATATATGGCAGACTATTTAAGGATACACTTCAATTTTCGCTGTGAGTAAAATTGAAACTAGAAATTGATAATATTTCTCCAATTGCGCGTCTGTATCAAAGTAATTTTTTTTCTGCCAGAATTGTTATTTAAGCCGTCATATATAGAACATAAAAATTCTTCATAAACAAATTTTTCTTATTCAGAAAAGAAAATAGAAAATTTTTATAAATAATTTAGCATGAAAAGCTTCCCACAATCGACAAAATATACGCAGCTCAAGCATATCAACAGAATAAATAATTGTGAAACAAAAAAAGATCTAAACTATTCAAATGCACATTTAAATGTTCTTGAAGTCTACTTAGTCACTCCTTAAACTTAAATATAATTATCAAAAAATAAACTAAAAGTAAACATAAAGGACAAAGCATGCAGCTGCACCAAAAAAAAAAGAAGAAATGATTACTGCTGCGTAAGACTATTCAAATGTCTTTTTCCTTATCTTGTGACAAAAGATATCGTCAGTAATGTTACGTTTCTTCTTCTATATTTCTTCCTTTCTAGGTCCTTTTATCTACTTTTATATTTTCACCATTAATTTTTTTCGTCCTTTAGTGTGTACGTCTACTTTTTCTTTTTTTTTCTTATTCTTGAAGGCAAACAAGAATATTATTTACTACCGTAACATTCCTTGCAATGGATGTTGCAAGGCAAAAGCGACAACAGTGTCCTTTCAATGCACTACCATAAAATTCAACGCTTTTTTTGAATTATAGCTTAAAGTCCCAGCAAACCCATTTTAGTAGTTTAAAACTTTTAAGCGCCTATTTTCGATTTCAGTTCAATATTTTTATTAAAAGGTTTTCTTATTCAAGAGACCAGTAGTGCGATTGAGTTACTCTGACAAAATGAAATCTTATCGACAATTACTAGTATTTGCATTAACGAATGTGTCAGCAACTTCTCGCTATCAACTTTGCTGCAATTTAATAACAAAAGGAATCTCTGTTAAAATAAGAGAAAAGCATTTATAAGAACAAAAACTTTTATCGCCCAAATACAATCTTTAGTAAAATTAAGGTGGAAATCATTCTTCACTATAAACAAACCTTGTAGACCTTGTAGATTTAGCAAGTCTAGGATACGTGCTACATTTTCCTAGACCAGGGGTTCCCACCAAATTCCTGTTCACGGGACCCCATATAAAATTTTGTTTTCTTACGGACCCCCTTTGAGACCGGAGATGTATTTTGTTTTTTTTTAGGTTATATTTTTATTAAAAATTTTATTGTAAAAGTTACTAAATGTATTTAAAAATCTATTAATAAAATAAACTGTAGTCAATAACATAAACTTGAAAAAGGAAATGTTGTTATCACGTGAAAATTCGGAAAGCGTTCGACAAATATCAGTGACTTTTGAAGTTGAAGATAATGATTTAAAAATTTTTGACCCTTTTATTTTAATTATTAAACTTAATTTATTTCTACTCATCGAGTACCGAAATATCGATAAGAATTTTGAAAAAAATTAAGAAACCTTAAGCTTAAAAAATAAATAATTAATAAAAATTATTCTTTTATTTTATTTTCATCAATATACATGTATATGCAATAAAATAAAAGTTGTTTCATCAGACTGAAGCGCAAAAATAAAACTTTTTTTATTTTATTATTTAAAAAAAAATATATTTTTACAATTTTTAACATGGACCCCTTGGATAATAGCTACGGACCCCTTTTGGGAACCGCTGTCCTACACCATGCCAACAAAATACATGAATTTTTCAATTCTCTACACTTGAAAAAATCTGCAAGAATAAAAACCGTAGCCTACGGATCTTGTACACGTTTACACTAGCCAACAGGGATGGAAAAGTTTACAATATCACAACTTTTCATACGCAAATTTATCGTTCTTAAAATAATTTTACGTTTGTAAAAAGCTCCATATTTAATGCCCTCAGCTGGCGATGTACAAATATAATGATAAATTTCAAGTTTATCATGTGTATCTGCTTGGCTTTTTGTATCGGCACAGTGGCGCCAATACACTTGTTTGGTTGAAATTAAAAAAATATATATTAAGAAAGTTTAAAAAATGAAAACATCTTCCTAATAAATACAATCCAAGTAAGCCAAGGAATTTCGTTGTAAGAAAATATCTGGCCAAACTGTAAATTTTCAATGTTTTTAAACTTGAAAGTTCAAGCACTTCCTGATGAGTTTTCCATAAAGGAATGTTAAAATAACATTAAATTAAAGCACGGAAATAGGAAATTGTTTGAAATAGATGAAATGTTAATTAAGTCCCAATAACCAAGAATTAAACTGATATTTATTGTGTCCTTGTTGTTGACCTTGTTTACCCGTTTCGTTCATGTTTGGGCATGAACTTGAATAAAAGTAAGAATGTGAAGGTGTTGATAAAATTATCTATTTTAAGAGCATTATTAGACTTCTGTGAGGTACTTTTGAGGCCAACTTCTATAATTTATATTTCCTTTTAGCGCAATGCATGATTGGCCGTGACGAAATGCTGATGTTTTGGCAACCAAACAGGGACAAAGATGATGCCTTTTAACAGAATGGATACTTTATAAAATTTAAAAGAATTTACTTTAAAAAGCAAAGGAAATTATTAATTTAATTATTTATTTAAGTGTTATGAATACAATTACAAATTATATTACAATTTGGGTTTTAACGAGCTTCGTAACATAGACTTTCATTCTTGGATGGCAATCGAACCCACGACCTTCAACATTGATAGTGCAGTACCCGCTTGAGATGAAAACAGTTTTGTTACAAACGCTTGATTTTGTGTTTACTGGGTTGGCGCGTTTCTATGAGTTGGTACGTATTTATGTGTGTATGGATATGTGTGTGTGTATGTGTGTAGGCGAATACTTGCTTAAATTACAATTTCACTAGTCGTTTTTTATTCTTTTTTCACGAAATGAACACATACCCTTCTAAAAGTACAAACACACTGACGTTAATGAAGAAAACTGGGCAAACAAAATCGAATGAAAAATAGCCGAGAATTATAAGCAAAAGGAAATGCCATAGATCCTCTAAATTGATTTCTATTAATGCCACGAAAAGTAGCAGAAAGAAAATTTATTCATCCATTGTCACAATTGTAAGTTTGCCAGGAAACTGTGAAAATTGAAAATTATAATATTAATAAAAAAAAGGAAAATATACCCTCCCAAACCAACAAAAAACGTGAGCCTTCTGTAGGTTTAAAAAATTGTGTGGGTTTAAGCAATAAGGAAGCTTATTTAAATGATTTATTAATTTACATTTTAAAGGAAGTTATTTTGCAATTTCCTTGACTGCTGGCCGTGAAGATGAATTTCAGGATGAGAGTTTTTTTATTTTACTTTTATTGATTTATTTTTTTATTTTGTTCTGAAAAAAGTTGCGGGAAAGAATTATTTTGTTATAGAATTTTTGAAGGCTTACAGGATTTTTTAACCGACTTCATAAAAGGATTAGTTTATTTTTTAATTTTTGTATACGCATTAGGCCAATTCTAAAAACTCCTCTTTTGTTCATAAGAGAACGCTCGGCCCCCCATTTTAACGAACATGTAACAGGACTAGGTACCTTTGGCTCCCAAATAAAACAGAACCTAATTACCATATGACTGTCTATTATAGTGAGAGTGTTTTAATTTGAAAATGAGCGCTTGCATTTCGAACAAAGTGACCACCCGAAATATTTGTTGCCGTAGGACTCCGTCATTTAAGAGCCGATTAAAAGAAATTTATTTAACAAGTTATTTTAATCTTCCCTGGGAGTTCATAATAAAAAAATTATTGTCATCGGATTTTAAAATAAACTATATTTGCGTCCTTTTTGTAAACTGTTCGATGGTCTCTTTGTATTGAAGCCAGTTTTTCCCCAAGAATTATTAAATTTAATTTTTGTCTTATTTTACAATGAAAAAAGTTACGGGAAAGCACTATTTTAAAAGTGGCGCAGAAGTAACGATGGCGCTGCCGTTTTGTTATTCATAAAAATTAAAGCTCTGTTTTTATAAAACGATCATTTAAAATTGTTAAATTAATGAAATTAATTGTGATTAATTATATCGTTCAAATGGCCACCTCCCGAGTTGATACTCGTCGAGTTGGGCTCGTTTCACAGCAATTTCAGTTGTTGCTCGAACAAATTTGCGATTTCTTCTTCAATGTTCGATTTTAAGACTTTCAGTGTTAGTGTTTGCTGTAAAAACGAGATTTTAAAAAGTCATAAAGGAAGAAGTCTGGATGGTCAGTTAAAGTCCTAAAACGGGAGATCACCCGACCTTGAAATTGGTGTCTCAAGATCTGTTGAATTCAACAATGATCGAGATGACATATTTTTCAATATTTCACCAAAATTTGTAGCAACGATTGACGGCTGATGCCAAATTGTGTGCATCGTCGTTTCGTTAATTTTTATGAATTTTCTCTAATGGGAATGAACAATACGAGATAGGCCACTTCTTGCAACATTTGTAGTGGACCCAGTTGGCATGAAGGCATTACCACAAACGAAAAAATTTTCGAATAAACAGTAGCAATAATTCCACGTTCTTGAAGTGCGTAACAAGCCATGGTTTGTTGGCAACTAATTCTGTTTATATCAGCATTACAAATGTTAAAATGCAGTGATATTTGGCACCATCTGCAGAACTGCAGCCAATTCAAATCTGACATTGTTTTTGTGCCTCCCTGTTTTATTAAATTTTGAAAATCTTAGTAGTATTTGAATTTTTCAGAGCCATTTGGTAAAATGAAATTTTTCAAATATTAGAAATTCATATGGAGAAAATTCTAATATTAAACAAATTTCCAATATCATTTATTTAAATTTAAATGTTTTGAAAGTCTCGTTTTAGAAAATCGTAGTTTTTGATTAATATTTAACCTGAAAAATGCACTCAAGAGAATACAAATGTTTTTGAATTGCTTCGTATAAATTTTGGTTTTCCGAAAATTTATAATATGTATATTTTAATTAAAGTTTTTAATAATCAACAGAACATGGTTTTGAAAAGCTGTTAATTTTGTTATAAAAGTCTTATAACTTCCTTTTTTAGATCCGAAGTTGTTCTTTAGCGCTGAACATAAAATTTTGTGATTATATCCTTTAATCTTCAAAATAATAGAAATTTCAGTATTTTAAATAGTCTGATTCAAATTCGAATTCTGAATTTAACAATTCATATCAATAATTCTTTTAATTTCATTTCATTGGCACCTCCTTAATGAGTTTTTTTTTCTATCATCTATTATTATTTATTAAAATTTCAACAGAAATTTAACTAAAAATAAGTATTCAAATCTGATTTCTATAGCTATTGATTACAAAAGTCAAGCAAATGCCAGATAAAAAAAATAATAGTATTAAAAAAATAATAAAAAAAAATTTAATATAAATTTACAGCTTCAGGACTAAAATACGAGTCAGACTAATTAAAATTTCAAATTGGTTTACACAGTTCAAAAAAAATTATTTTGCGCATACTCAGGTAAACCAATAACAAACAATACAATTGTAAATACTTAATATTGAATTTTATTATAAAATTGTCTAAACAAGAAGATTCTTATGATAGAGAATTCTCATATTGTATTTGTTTATTTTGACATAAACATACGAGTATGATGTTGAATGCTTCAAACCGTCTAAAGTTCACTGGCGATTTGTTTCAACCAAAGCCACAACAAACAATGATTGTTTAAAATACTAAAAATCACACAAAACTTGTTTCAAAAGTGGTACAGAAAGTTCGTAAGGCTTTAATTCAAAAAGGAATCCCCTTCGTACAATGGCGAAAAAAATGACTATGCAGATGATGTTGTACGAATAGCACCTAAATTGGGACTTGAATATGTCCCAATTCGGCAAGAATCGGCAAGTTGACATTGAAGGTAGTCACCGTATCAACACACCGTATATACACGTATAAGACGCTCCAACTCTAGTGTTCAAAATTAATGAAATTACAATAGAAATATACAAAATCTGTAAGCCACTTGGGAAGCAAAATAACTTTAGACGGCGATGACGAAGAAGTTTTGAAAATCCGGATAAAAAAAGCCATTCCTCGGCCTAGACAATATCTGGAATAGAAGGGAAGTTGACACTGACAATAAAAATATCCGTAAAAACCCTTCCGAGACCAGGCTTGTCAATGCAGCAATTAAGCAATGACTCCAAAGCTTTACAAATTGCTGCTTGAAAAGGATATTTCAGAATCGGTGGCCCTGGATAATTTCTTATAATTACCTCTTAACGCTTTCTCATCGAGAATATATCAACAATGAAGTAAAATGAGGGAAACTAAGATGGTTGAGCCACAACTTGCTGAAACCATACAACGATATATCTCATCGAGTGCTACAGTATAATCTGAAAGGACCTAAACAAACATGGAGAAGAAGAGTACAAATGGAATTCAACAAATCTATGGATAAACTAGGATATTTAGCAAGTAATAGACAACAATGGAATTTAATAATAATAATAATTACTAGAGAAAAGGTTAAAGTCGTAAATAAAATTTTTAAAATTAAATAACTTGTGATGCCCGGAGTTATTTTAAGTTAAGGCCAACAAAACCAGATGACAACAAAGACAACTATTCTTCTTCTATCTATAAAAATCTAACAAATTTAGAACTGGTTTAAATCTGTACTACAAATCTAAAAAAGTTTACAGTGTTTGGTTTTTTTAGCCCTGAAGATTTATATGCAGCTTCAATACTTGGCAAAATGAGGCTTCTAAAATACAACAGAGATCTGACATTAAAAAGAACAATTTCTAAAAGCCTTTTGTGTTTTTATATGTATGTATGAGCATCTGTTTTGTCCAACTTTTTTTACAAAAAATCGGGAAAAAGTTTTCAAATTGAGAACAAATTCAATACAGCCTATTAAATTATAGAATATTGACCTTAGCTGTTTAGGGGCAACGAAAGCTTTTATATTAAAAAAAATAATACTTGGATTTATTTCTCATAATTTTATAAACAATAAGAAACTTTCTATTGAAATATGCCACGAAACATAAACAAAAAGCAAATCAAGCAAAGATCGCAATTATAATTTAAAATAAAAAAAAACTTAAAATAGAAATAATATAAATAGAAAATCATGACTCTTAACGTTCTTTGAACTCTTGCCACTATCTTCCATTAACTTTCTAACACTAAAACTGTTTGTTGTTGCTGCATAAAATTATTTGCATATTCATTAATAAATTCGTGTCTTATAGCCGTAGGCTTAAGTCCCAACCACTTCTTGGGCTTTCTTTTCTCTTTTTTATTTTGTTTATTTTAAAATCTTTAAGTCTGGCAAATGAAATTATTTGTGTATTTTGGCGAGCAGCATTAGAAGAGGATTTAATATAAAATCAACATGAATCATACACACGAACTTAGTTCTTGGCAAAAATTCTATCAAAAGACACGCAAACTGAAAGACAAATTCGAGGTGAAATCATTATAAAAATGAAATTATTTTTATTGCTGCTTGGTGTGGCGTTTTTAGCAGCTTCTTGTGCAACAGAAAAAGGTAAATGAATTGTAAAAAAATGTTTCTTATAAAACTATTGATGGCTAATTTCTAGGCAACCATAAAAACGCCAAAAGTTTAAACTCAAGCTCAGTGGTTGCACAAAGTGATGTTAAGCCCACAAAAGCAGCCGAAATACAAGTCTCAACTACTGAAGGAGCAACAATGGAAAGTGGAGTGACGGCTGAAGTTTTACCCATTAAAACGGGTAACGTGGTGGATTATTCTTTGCAAGAGTCTAAGCCTTTGAATGTCACCAGTTTTATAACACAAAGTGGAAATATTTATGAAATTAAAAATAAAAATGGCTTGGGGAAAATACAATCTCGGCAAATCCAGGTTAAGGCAAATTATATTTGCAATTATGGATCCGTAATCATTTATAGCGATTTGCCATGTGAACTATTCAACAATATTAAACAGAAGCGTCCTAATAAAAATAATGCAAAAGATCCCAATAAAAATGGTCAAAAACGTCCAAATCAGAATGTCCAAAAGCAGCTCAACAAGAATGGCCATAAGCGTCCAAATCAAAATGCCCAAAAACGTCCCAATAAAAATACCCAAAAACGTCCCAATCAAAATGCCCACGGACAACCCAATCAAAATGAGCACAAACATCCCATTCAAAACGGACACAAACGCCCAAATCAAAATGGATCGAAACGTCCCAATCAAAATGCTCAAAAACCACCCAATCAAAATGGGCAAAAACGTCCCAATAAAAATGATCAAACACGTCCTATTAAGAATGGCGAGAAACGTCCCACTAACAACAAGAAGAAAAACCAACGCCCACAGCAAATTAATCGAAACCACTGGCAAATAGAGGATTATGACAGCGACGAACCTTATCAACAAATTCAACGAAGGAGCAGTCAAGCTCTACGTCATGCTTTCGTTTATGATGATTACGAGTATGAGAACTGATTTAAAGTTTCCTTTGTTAAAGTGATTAAAATATTAATAAAAACGATAAATTATGTTGCCGAACATAGAATTCATATCACTTTAGCTCATGCGCTCATTTAAGCACAATTATTTATGGGTGTTTCTGTTCGCCGTTTTATAAAGTATTTAAGAATTTAAGAAATTCTAGAAACACATAATTTTAGCAAAATATTTCTCTCCTCTGGGAAATTTATTAAATTTATTTGGCTCCTTTGCACATGATGGTACCGATCGGTTTTTTATTTTAGGCCAGAACAAGACTTTTGGTTTCAATAACAAAAAAAAACACAATAAAATAGAAAGTTTCTTAAAGTCCTGGAAAGGGAACTATTTCTAAGGTAACGACATTGTTGTGTCGGGAATACAACTGTTATACCAATTTCGGTATGATTCTCATATGCTTTTAAAGGTATTATTTTCCAAATTTTAATTTTAACACTTTTGGTATGGGTTTGTTAAAATATTCATAAAAAATTTTTATATCTAATACAAAACTTCAGAAAATTCTAAAATTTGTGTTCTAAAAAAGTCAATAAGACGAAGAACTTTTGATCTGAAAGTATAAGAAATTCGAACCGTTTTAATTTATTTTTTTTTTTTTCAATTTGACCCGTACTCAAGGGATGACCTCTACTTATGCCATTCATTGTGCTGGGACAAAAAAAAATAGGTTGTAAGAGTGAGGATGGAGGGAGTATGTGTGTGTTGACACAAGAGTTGAACCTCTCCAAGCTTGGATGATAGGTTTGCAGGGAACTAGAGACCTATCTGGTACCAAGGGAACTGGCGGCCCCAGAACTTTTTCTACACAGGTTATTGGTGAGACCCATTTGCTTGGCTGAGTTGGTGGCTGACTTCCGAGCTCTCGTGCTACCAACAGTTAAACCTTTAGGTACTATTGCTAAGCAATAGAAGACTCTGCCTATAAACGGTGGAGGTTAGATAGCTCCAGCTCTTTTGCAGAGGTGTTGTGGATGATCTGTGATTGTCATGTTAAAAAAACACCAATTGTACGTGTATTGGCGAATGCATACGGAGCGATGAAGAACACCATTAGGTTGGCAAAAAATCAAGTATCCAAACACACTTTTATTTCCATTTGCTGTATGTTTATATTTGTATGTTTATATCTTCGTAACCAAGGACAGCTCTAGTCACGTCAGAGAGAAAGTTCAGTTGAGAATTTCGGACATTAATAACAGCCAACTCTAGAGCATTCGACAAAAAGGACCACCACCACTTGTTGCCTCTTACATTTGTACGTAAAATAGAACAAAAACAACATTAAATCCCAATTCTTTGCCATATTTGTAAGACGTGTTCCAATGGTGAGATCTACCACAAGCTGGACGCTCCACCAGTAACAAGAGTTGCGACGTTCTTTATTATATTTTACAGACTTTCTATCACGATTGATAGCGAAATCACAGAGATGAAGAAATAAAAATTTTGAAAAAATACTATAAAATAAAAAGTCAAATTCTAAAATTATAAGAAGTCGATATAAATGCAAATCTTGAGATTTCAATCGCACCAAAAACAGTACAGCCGTACCAACAACGCTTCCATTGATGGAAAATATTACCAAACGTATGAAAAAGCAAACACATAATGTCAAGAGTGCCCTCGACTTTCCGACTAGTGCAAATTCCCTCAGCACACAAGCTTCTTAGCCACAATCATTAATAAACCCAAAGTTCATACCTTTCAGTCAGGTACTTAAGCCAAGATAAATTTTCTTATAATATTCAAAATTTTTATAATATTTTTACATTCTTCTCGATGACCGCACAGTTAAGAGAAACATATCACAATTGGCAGCTTTTGCATTAGATAGACATTTTGGCTTAAATAAAAAAAGATTTTTTACTTTCATTTGACATTTGATCCCCGTTCGTGTGCACACAAAATATTTTACACACCCAATTCTGACTGAAGCGCATCCCCCAATGTATATACCTTAATCCTTTAAAGCCAAATGACTAAATAAGTTTATGAAAAATATTTGTTTAGATTCTAATTTTTATTTGTATTTAAAACATTTTAAATGTTTAAGCAAAAAATTTCCAAACATTTTTTTAAACATTTTATCTTCAATGACACTTTTTGTGTGTACAATTGTTTTGTTTTTGACATTCTATCGACTTAAATTAAATGCACATGTTCGATATTCAGCATTTTTTTGTTTGTTTGTTTTGTTTTTTTAGTTAATGGTAGTTTTCTATTTTAATATTTTGGAAATTTTGAAATCCACATCATTTGATTACGTCTGTATGTATGTGTGTCAGTGCTACTTTCGGACACGATTCTCTACTAACACTTGTATGAGTTGCAGTGTTACACACACACAAATGACGGTACGAATGGTAAATGAGTGTTATACCCAGCAAACATTTCTGCAAAATGTTCTGCAAAGAATAAAAAAAAACGCTTAGCGAAAAGGACGGATCAATATCGTGGTGGTCTATAGGAAAATAGCGTAATGGGAAACAGAAAAACAGTTTTTTTTATTTGTAACGATTACTCGTCATCCTTCTTCAAATTTGGTTTGCAAATACACCATTTTCGGAAAGAGGCCATACTTAGAATTGCTTTTCTTAAGTTCCAATTCGAAATATAACATTCAGCCGATTAGACCACCTCTTACCAATTTTAAAGGATTGACCTGCCTATCATTGCATCGTTCTTATGGTTTATTGCCTTTAATCTGTGCCTCCAGAAAACATTGAAGAGACATCCCTAAAAATCCCTCCAACTCCCCTATTATTGTTTTAAAAGTAATTTCTTATTACAAATTGATCGTTGGACGTCTATTCAATCCGCAACTGTTTTTGAAACTTAAAAGTTCGTTTCAACAAAATTTTGTTTTAAAACAATTTCTCTTGTATCAACTGGCAACACATCCAAGTATTAGAAAAAAGCAACCTCAAATAAATTTCCAAACCTCACTAAACACAAACACAAAAACTCCACTTCACTCACATATTTTAGTGTTTTTTCTATTCATTTCATTTATTTTCCGAAATGTGAAAGGACGAAATATTGATAGGCTAAATTTCTCACTTAACGAACATCCAGACAGGACGAGTATTTGTTGGCATGACCATTTACGACTATAAAAGCATCACACTGCCTGCCTGCTACGCTATTGAATGGAAAATAATAAACGCTCTGGTAAAGTGTCATACGTAAAATGGCTAATATTGTTTCAACTCAACTTGCCCGATATTGTTGTTGAAAATTTTATTTTGACCAACAATTTATATAGAACTTTTTTTGCTAGAAAAAAAATCCAAATGCTCGATAATAGTAGGAAATGCATGAAAAAGTAATTAAAGCCCAGTTGACTTGAGCTGCAAGAAATAAAATTGCTACAAATACTCCTTCCAACACTTTTGTTCGTTAATTTATTTTCTTTATATCTAAAAATAGATTTGCCACATATTTGAACAGAGTGACTACAAATAAATCGACAATTCATAAATTATCAAAGTAATACGACTACGTGGATGCGTTGTCTTTTGAAGGAAATATTTGTTATAAGAATTATAATTTTACAAAAATAACCTTTTGTGAAGGGACTTTTTACAAAATCCTTTTACGAAAGGACCTCATATAAAAGTGCAATTTTATTACATTATCTTTAAAGAAAAGAAAAGCACTTCTAATAAAAGATTATTTTTGTTACAATATCTTTAAAAAAATTTTATTTAGCAAAAATTACTTTTTATAAAAAGTACCTTTCATAAAAAGTACCTTTTACAAAAAGTACCTGTATTAAAAGTGTCTCTAATTAAAAGTACCTTTTATTGACAGTACTTTTGATCAGTAGTATCTTTTATTAAAATTAAATTTTATTAAAAGTGCCTTTTATTAAAAGTACCTATTGTAAAAAATATTCTTTATTAAAAGTACCTGTAATTGATAGCACCTTTCATTTTAGGTAGCTTTTCTTAATAATAGATTTTATCAAAAATATCTTTTATTAAAAGTACCTTTAATTAAAAGTACTTATTATTAAATATAGCTTTCATTATAAGCAACATCTATTAAAAGTACCATATACAAAGAGTAAATTAAAATTATTTCTAATACAACAAGTGTTTGAAACAAGTACTTTTTAAAAATGAGCTTTTTAAAGAAACAAACCTCTAATAAAGTGTACGTAAAAATACGTTGTTTAGAATGAACCTTTAATAGAAACTGCCTTTCATAAAAATCAATTTTTGATAGGTTCTTTTCATAAAAAGTACCTATTACACAGAGCGTCATTTATAAGAAATACCTTTTGTAACAATATTTTTTACAAAAGTATCCTTTTGTAAAAGTATTTACTTTTTGTAAGAAATACCTTTTAAGAAAGTACCCTTTGCGGAGATAACCTTATATAAAAAGTACCATTTATAAGAAATATTTTATATAAAGTACTTTTTACTTATAGGGCCCCTCATAAGAAGTACCCTTTAAAGAAAGTATATCTTATCAAAACTACATACTATTATTAAAAGTACTTTTTAAAAAGGGCACCTTTTATAAAATTATCAATATATAGAGAGTAAATATATTTTCCCTCTGTAACAAAAATTACACTACTACACATGCAAATAGAAAGTATTTGAATAAATAAAAAGGGTTCTACTATTTCGTTGTTCTACATGTTGGTTACTTATTATGGGTGAGAGAGGGTGGGGAAATTTTATACAATTACGTTTTGTTAAAAATCGTTTGTTGCATGTGTTGTTCCATGAGCCAAACATTTGCGGGCGATTTGCGGTCCTTTGTACAATTTTAGAATGTAAAACAAAAATTTAACTCTTTGTCTCACTCTGTTTGACCTCTTGGTTTGTAGATGTTATAATGTAAAACAGTTTGTATGAAGGTGACTTGATGTGTATGTGGTTGTGTTTGACACACAAAATGTTTCAAGTTTGCATCAGTAGCAGTAGATGTACAGAAATACGAGTGTGCATGTGCATAGAGTGGTGGGGCCCTAAGAGACCCTTTGCCTCTAAAACGTTTACCTAATTGGTAAATGAAGTTTTCGAATACTTTTTCATTTAAATCGATTTTTGCTTCTGTTGGAAAATATTTTCCGTAGTTTTATGACCCTTTGAAAATTTGCTTAAGCTTTTAAGAAACTTTTTAGAGAATATTGTTCCAATAATTTTTTTTGTTAAATTGTTTGTTTCCATGAAGCTGTTTCAAATACGAGTGCATTTATGGAAAGATTTTGATTTTTTTCTTTCCTTTGAGGTTTCACTCAGCTTAACCCCTTTATAGAGTATCAGGAATGAATTTTTCAGAGAATTATCAGTAAAAGCTGTCCTACATTTTGCGCATATTTGCACAATGACACAACTTTGCTTTTAAAATAACGAAAGTACAAAAGACAAATGCTCTTTTTTCTGGTTTTGTTTTCGATAATTTCAAGACTACAAAGATGTGTACTTAAGGAGACTTTAATACAACCACTAGATCAACATTGGCTCTAAAGCAAATACCATAACTAAGATAATACTGCCAATACCAATACCCAGCAAACACAAAGTCAAACGTTGGATATACATACGATATGTTTCCATGAACACTAAATTTTAATTTTAATATTTTTTTTAACAAAGACGTTATTTAGTGATGTAAAATTCAAAATTGCGATGCCAAACATTAAAATTTTCTTAACGAATGGAAAATGTGTGTCATCTATTATATGTATAAGATTAGAAAAAAAAATCTGGTATTTAGAGGCAATGCCATACACCTATTTATTCTGGCTTAGCTCCTTGCCAACGACGTAAAGAAAAAGCTTTATTTTCTAATTCTTACACAAAGAGCCTTAAATATTTTCCAATCCTATCAGAAAATGTATATAATATTGTTTCTAACATTAACGTTTTGTTGAATGCTATTTCCGTTACTGTAATTTGGCAAAACAGAGTTATAAATGTCAGACAACTTGACAGTTGTAAGTTCAATAATATGATCTCTTTTAACCGCCAAAATTTAGAAGTCTCTATTGCAAGGAAGATTTTAATGTACTAAAGCAATTCCTCGTCAAATTTCGTCAAATGATTAAGCAACCAGCGACGCTGATCATACTTAAGGAAACCCATTTTTATGAGTTTTTATTATTAAAAAAAGTAAATAAACAAAACCACTTGCAATGAATGCTAAAATTAATTTTATCGAAAATCTTATTGAAAATTTTTTAAAAGCAAATGTGCGCTCAGGATAATATTAAATATTTTTATTACTTTCATTCACAGATAGTCAGATGGCCATCAGAGCAATCTCAGCGGTACGCACTAAATCACCTACAGTTTGGGATTGCAAAACCGCTAGTAACAGTTACTCGACACATGGTGAAGTGCGCATCATATGGGTGCCTGGGCACGCGGGAATAACTGGAAATGAGAGGGCAAACTCATTTGCTTCTAGGGCAAGAGAGTTAGGTAATATAAGCTTGGAATGCGCGAAACCCTTCGATGCAGTTAAATCTGAGCTAAAGACTTGGGCACATAGAGCTCATTCAACTCGCTGGAATAACGGAACCATGGGAATCGATACAAAAATTCTATGGGGAGATCCAGACGAGAGAAGAGAGAGGGAGCTGCTAAGACTTAGCAAGCCCGAACTAAGTAGAATAACGGGAGTTGTCACAGGGCACTCTCAACTACGGGCACATCATAAGCGCATGGGAATAGCGGGAGGAGAAGAATATAGACCATGTGGGAGAGGAGAGCGAAACATTGGAACACCATTTGTACCAATGCCCCGCCTTCTCACAAATAAGGTCCCGATATCTTGGGGGTGACATCTTACCGGACATAACCCGATTAAGGGGAATATGTGAGTGACACGGAGTTTCTCTAGACCTTTGGATCAATATGTTATGGTTAAACACAAGGGAGCACACAACAAGCCTTCACTGACATGGGCTATTACACCCCTCCATTCAATCTAACATAACCTAACCTATTACATTCAAGGGCTTTGAAAGTTTAAATTTTTTATTTATTTTTAATGCAATAATAATTAAATATGAAACATGTCAGTGTTTTATGGTGGAGACGCACAGCTGCATTTTTTAGTACTTCTATACATATAGACAACACATGTCTCAATAGTTATTTAAATTAATAAAAAATTAATATGGACTCATTTGTTTCTGAAAAAGTATAAATTGTAGACATAAAATAACATTTTGTGAAAAAAATTCATATCTCTAAAAAAAAGAACATTTTTTTAATGGAGATTTAAAAATATTTCAAATTTACAAATATTGCATTCAAGTGCATTACAGCCACCCAAAAGTCTTCAATAAATTACTTAAGAATTGGACAGTATTTCCGTAGATTTTTGACCAGCCTAAGGACATTATTATTAGCCACTTGGATGGCCGATCACTTACTTAGGATAAGAATTCAAATTTGAGAAAAAGAAACTACAAAAAATATTATTTCATATAATTTTTTTTTTTGCATTTTTAATCTTAGTGAACTTAAAGTAATTGCATTTCTCATCGGATAATTTATGTCTTTCAGTTTCGGAAATGATTTAATTCTAACTTCTACAAATTTGCTTGCTGGGTAAGTGCCTCCACAGTTGTGGAGTAGTCGTACACAATAATCCTTTTTGGATTTTGTTGCAGCTTTATTGAGTTTTTACTAACTGTCATAAGTTCAATTCCTTTTTAATATCGAGAAGAATACACAAAATACAATATAGAACAAATATTATGGTACATAAAACGCCCATAAGGCGATGTTCGTGGCTGCTTGGTATAAAATTTTACAATGTTGTTGTGCGTATGATTTTAATTAAAATTTAGCTTCAAATAATAATAGAGAGTTGCGCTTTTATCTCTGCATAATTTCGTTTAACTGCTTTCAATAAAGCCAAAGAAAGTGGAATACAAGTGAAGAAAATGCAATATTATCGGTTGTTTTTTTTACGTAAAGGAGTTTTACACTCTCTTTCCAGAGGATCGCACTCCTTTTCAGCAAAAATATGTATAATGTACGATCCTAAGAGTGTAACCATTTACAGTTCGTAGGCGTAGGCGCATGGCTTTTAAAAACCCCTGAGGAAAAAATTTAATGCTTCAAATCACATTATCCAAATTAATATTTAACGTATTTCTGAATAGTACCCGTTTGTGTAGGTGTCAAATGACGAAAGTAACGTCGTGGATCTCACTATTTTCAAGAAGATTAATAAATGTTGTATGATGCACTCCTATCAAAACTTATTGCTTTTGGTAAGGGTAATGACTTCTTACGACCTTTATGGAGCTTTCTCATGGATCGCATTATACAAATTGTTATGGTTGGAATCTTATCAAATGGGTTCCAGATAAAATCAAGGATACCACAAGGCTACGTTCTTTCACCATTCCATCTTCATATTTTTTGGTATTATCTTCAATAGACTGATCCCGGCCTTGAAACAACATATTAAATATATATTTAACACGATGTTGTAACAATCTTCCAAGGCTCTCATTCGAATAGGGCCAATTTTAATCCCCGTAAGACTTATACCTTACGTCGCAGAAGGAGCAGTCAAATACCTCGATCTATTTAGATGGTGCAGATATACTTCAATACGTCTGATCTACTTATTATTTATAACTCCTTTGTCCTTCCTAAAATATATAATATATAAAATACAACTATGATGTATGGGTCAGTGCTTCAAGGTTTATTTGCTAGTTACTTTACCGCATACAGGAGAGGTCAAAGGAGCTTATCGGTGATAGTAGAGTACACAAGTCTATTGACTTACTGGAGCATCAATGCACTGCAAAATGTGTATCGTTTTTACAGACAGCTCGTTCTTCCTTAAAATACATCCTTTTGTGGCTGATTTGTCAGCAAATCACAGAAAATGTGTTTTTAGCCGAACAAATAGCATTTGAAGTTATCTTTCTAAAGAGAGCCTTAATATCCTTAAACTCCGCTTCTTTGATCACATTCCCTACAACCTGCTTTTCTGGTTTTAGTACAACGTACATATTTCCTGAGTACTGAGGACATTGTGATCTTTCATATATATACGATACGGAAATTTATTAACTAGAATTTAAAAAAAATATTGTTGAAGACAAGTATAAAAGTCATAATTGAAATGAACCCATACGTAAAAAAATATTGATCTCCTATTTGCCCACCCATTTCTCCGAGTTTTTACCAAGTTCTAGCAACAAACGTCCTTACAGCCACGCGAGCACCATTGAGTAAATTTTCCTTAATTTCAAGTGATTGTATATTTCAATATCAATATGCATTTTGAGAATATTTTTAACAATTTTATGTCGTCTATTAAAAACGAATTTACAATTTCCTCCCAAACAATGTCAAGTCTCTCTACGACTTTATCATTTGAAAAAAAGCTTAATTGATAACATTTTAATTCCCAGTGGACAAGAAAACTAGGATATTGCTTCTCCAGAAAGTTGTCCATTGATTAATGGACATCTTCTTTATTGGAAGATTTGTTCAATAATATTGATGTTTTTATCTCAATATGTCTTGTTTTATAAATTTTTATTGAACTGAAATAAACTCAAGAAATTTTAGAAAAAGTGTATATTTTCAATGTCCATTAAATTCGACTCCACTTCCTGGTTGTTTCTTTCTATTATGCATACTTTCATAGAATATGAGGGAAAGGAAAACATTTATTTGACTTCGTAATTCGAAACCAAACACACACATATACTGCTTACAAAGATTACAGAAAGCTTAAGGCATAATGCTGTATATTTTTATAGAATTTAAAACTTTCTGTCATGCTTTCTAAGGACGTTACATGTTTGTATTAAGAGATTCTCATTTTTATTGAAATCAGATTTACTTGTAATTAAATCTCGTATAAAGAAAAAAACCTAAACACATGCTTACATTTAACTACTCAAAGAAAGTAAAATATGCAACATGTTGCTAAAGGACTTGGCATTTGGTTGTAGTAAGAATTCATGCTGCTGATCAGAGTGTGTGCAAGTGTGTGTGAAAAGTGGGTTTTTTAATCGCTTTACTAAAGACAAAATTGGTCAAGAGGAAAAGATGTTGTAAGTTTTGGATAGGTTGCAAGCATTTTTCTGTTGGCCCTTTAAAATTGTTGGTAACCACGGCCCAATTGTAAGATCGAAATAAATAGTATTCCCCACATTATCATTCTTTTTGTTGAAAGCATTCAGGGCACGAGCAATAGTCGTGTAATGTATTGTGCTGGAACTAGTAAAATAGTTTAAGGAATCGAGAATAGAAGCAATAATATATAAACATTCGAGTTGCAGCCTGCCTCGATGTTTGTCGAAGAAATTCGGTAATAAGTTTCTTGGTTTCAATAAATTACATTCCATAATAAGACAGCGAGACATATCGCATGCTGCGTTAATGCTTCAGTTGGCTACTCTACTATTTTTCGATGATCTTCTCCTGTGCGCAGTTAAAATGGATTTCAAAGCACCTACAAATAGTAATTCAAATTAGTTCCATGATTGAAAAATTAGAAAATCATACCACGTGCTAGCGCTTGAATTGTGAGCCAAGAATCCAATCCAAGGAAAATGTTGCTTAATTCGAGCCCATTTTTCTTAAATTTACATATTTATTTTTGCTTAAAATCAATCTCGAATCCGTTCTTAAGTCAAGCTTTCTTTATATGGCTTAAGAAGATATATATTTATCATACTTATTTATCGTATGACTTCATTTTTATTTTGATTGCACGTCACACACACACCAGAGTCCACCAGACCGGCCCACTCGATATATGTTTTTTTGGGCTACCAAGATTGTACGATTATTGTTTTCGGGCGACTTGCAACCCATGTCTATATCCAAGGAGCGGGGACGATTGAACACTTGGAGTGCAAACAACATTTGGTGTGTTATTGGTGAAGCGCATCTGCAACAGCTGCGAAAACTGTGGGGCTATCGGATATCTAGATTATGCCATGTACGCGAAAATATGTAATAATGGCATACAATTTTTAAAATTAAAAATTATTGAATTAGAAAAGAACATGTTATTTGTTTTCACTTTTTTTAAGCTCATGAGCTTTCAGAAATAATCCTCTACTTTCGTTGTCTGGCCCAATTTCTTGATACCAATGGAGAGTCACAAGTTACAGAGAGTAAAAGTGGACTGTGTATCTTGCAGCAAAGACCAAAAAAAAAAAAGACTAATGCAATCGTACAAGTTCCAAACCTTGTGAAGAGTAACATCTCTAAAGGCCAATTCAAATTAAAGGTAAATTTTTTTTGCAAAAAAAAAGAAATCGCATTTTCCCCCATCCAATATTAAATTTATATATTTTCCGTTTATATTAAATTTTTTCTAGAATTATTTTGTTTTTTGTTGCAATATTCTATTATCATTTACGAACATTTTTTCCAGTGCTCTCTAATACATAAGTTTCTTATGTGTGTGTGTGTGTGTGTGTGTGTATGTAATTTGCACTTGTGTGTTAACCTATTTGTGAATATAGAAACATGTCCTTGGCATCTATTGCAATTTCAATACATGTGTACATACGTATGCAATTATTTGAATGAGTGTTTATGTTTTACACCCAGATGTTTGAGGTTGTGTGGTTGATTATAAACGTCTATATATATCAAGATATATTTTAAAAAAATATATGCAAACACACACACACATGTGAAATATTCAATGTTTGTGTGTGTGTTAAATTTTGTATACATTTGTGAGCCCATAGAAGCGTGTATGTGTCATTGACCATTCAAGTGCGAGTTTGACAAAATTTATTTCTCACTTTTGGCTTTACAGCTACAACAAATAAATTTAACACATTTACACCAACAAACATGTATTCTTTTTGTGAAAGTCTCCATTTTATTGGTATTGCTTTATATTTATCCATACACAATGTATAGTATATTGTACATACACACGTCACACAAATAGGAGAAGTGTTCAAAATTAAGGTAATCATTTACAATATCGCAGGATGCGAGGGCAGGTCAATTAATCGGTACTTTGTGAGTTTCTCGCATCATAACTTAAACCATCTGTCAGTTGACTTCTGCAAAAATTTTAATAAACTGCTTTATTAAGTTTGTGTTTGGCACCGATTAACAGCAGACTACCGAGTAATTTTATTATTTTGGGGAAAAAAGCCATCACTCTAGCCAAGTCTAAGCTTGATAAATACTACGGAAATTCTACAAGTTCAATTTTAGTGCCCAAAAAGCGGTTTCCTGAATTTCGTGTGGCACGGAAGATGCTAAACGTTGAGGTCTCTACACCCGAAAAAATGTGAAAAATCAATAATCAAATCAAATCAAATTTAAATTGCAAGAAATTGTGGAAGCCAAAATCATATCGCATTGCTTAAAGCGATAAAAATTCGCAACGTGCTATAGATGGTAAGTTGTAAACCATACAACTACAGTAGTTGTAAACACTGCATTTTAAGTTTTTTCTGTTAAACTTTAAAATTGTGAACTTTAAAAAATAGAATAAAAAAGTAAACTTTAATTTCAATATCTATAAGAAAAATTAAATAATGATTGCGACCGCGGTGTGAAATTTATATGATGAAAATTTTTGCTGCCTCTTATTTTTTTGTTTCATAAAAACTGAAAATTTATTTAGAAGAAAAAATTAATTATAATTAATAATAATTGCTCAGCATTGGTTTAATAAAGAAAACTATTTCAATGAAAAATGAGAGGTGGGTCGATATTGAGCCTTAAGCACAAAAAAAAACTTAAGTGACAAACATATAATTTTACAGGAGAAGCTTTTTTTCTAACCGTCTTTGCACTAAGTTGTAGGAGTATTGTAAATTTTATTCCATTTTTCTGATTCCATTTCTAATAGTAGAAGAATTTTTAGAATTAATTTTACAAATGGTGAATCGATTGAAAAAGTGAAAATGGAAATTAAATTGGTTAATTTCTCTTTTGGCGTTAAAATTACAATATGTTTGTATTCTACAAGATCCATTGTTTAAAAAAAGCTCTTTTTGCGAATATTCGGGAATGCGCATTAATAGTTAAATAAATATAAAAACACGCATGTATAATTTCGGACCCAATAATTCTATGCAATGCCATAGAGAAGTTTAAAAAAAAGTCTTTTTTTTGTAGAAATCTTTTCTCTAAAATAATCCTCCAATGGCATTTTCGCTTCCAATGAAAGATATTACCATAAGAGTAGGAAACATTTTCATTTCACATGTCCAACTATTACAAAATCTGTCAAAGGATTGTATTATTTATGAGTCGTAAAATGCATGCATCTCAAAGAATGGCAACATTTTAATTGCTGTCTTCTTATCTCGCTGTCTTCTCTCCCTTTGACATCCCGTCCCCCTGGGAAATAGGATAACATCACCCTATGGGAAAAAGGTAGGAATCAAAGATTAGCAAGGTTCTTCATCACTAAACCAAATACGCAGAATGCGTCGTTTATAGGCCACGACAGATGATAGCCCCATTCCCCTAGACCTGCTACAACAAACCAATCATCTACTTGTTAACTCAACAAAAACCGATTAACGAGACTGATACAAGGCAATAACAACAGATTGGATAGATGTCCTATGGAAACTATATGTTCCCAAGAGGGTTAATGGAGAAAAACAAATGATTCAATATACAATTTTCCAACTGTCTTAAACTCTTGGAAGATCCTTTTTCACTTGGTAGTATTAAAGAGCTTATAAAAATATTTATAAAATGTTTTTAAATAAATCTTCCAATTAAAACAAAACATACTTAATGGGGGCATGATATTCCAAAGGCTTTCGTTGAAAACAATACATGCACTTACTACCACCTCTTTTGAAGTGTTCGCATTTCAGATGCAGCCATTGTGACAGCAAAGCCTTAACCAATAAATTCCACCCTTTTTCAAAACTTTTTGAAAACAAGTAAGAATTTCATAAATATTTCACATGAGTTAAAAACAGCATTTCAAACGATTATTAATCTTTCCCTTAATGGTGCACATAAATTGTCTTGCAACTCCTGTTTATCTCTTTTAATCATCATTTTCAGTCCCCTAGAATTTTGGAAAGCAATACTTAGTGTTTGAAAATGATACTTGCATTTATAATTAAAACATTTTATATCAAAATTCCAGCTGAAGTATAATTCACTGTTTTATATAGATTTTTATTGTCTCTTAACATCATCCTTTTTTTGTTTTTTTTTCTTCTTACAACAAAGTTCCCCCGAAATTAAAACGACTTTCTACCAAATGCAAGAATCTTTAGTCTTGTATGCATTTTATGGCACAACAGTCAGTTGCAAGGAGGGCATTATAATATTTTGTTGCTTTGTTTTTTCACATTATCTAACTTTATTTTTGTATTAAGCCAAAATATTAACACTTGAACATGTGTGCTCCATTTCCTGAGTGTCATTAGATGTGGACGGAGGTGGTTGGGTGTTGGGCTGAGAACTTCTCCTAATTGTAATGCAAAAATGATGAAGTAGTTACAGCTGCACAAGGAGGGTTAGTCTAACAGTTGCTAAGCATATGATTAAAATAAAGCAGCAGGACTAGCAATGGAACGTTGTGGGTAGACTCTTAACATGCCAAACAATGCCAAAGGTTTAAGCCGGGCTAATGATATTCAGCTATTGGTATTATTATCACTTTTATTATAAGTGTTCTCACTTGTATTATTTTTATTTTGTACAAAATTGCTGCTATTTATTCTTTTTTTATTTCTGCCTCAAAAGGAAAAACTGAACGCATTAGGAATTTGAAACGATTTTGCAACGTAGAATAAGGGAGGCATTAAAAGGAAAATGATGCAAGAGGAAGTTGCACAGATATGATAGTGTTGACAGACGTACATACGTGTTAAGGTAGATCAGAAGTTCATACTTAATTTAAATTGGACGATTTTTTAAGAGATATAAAATTTTAATTTCAAACAATATTAAGATAATTTGACTTAATTTGCATAAAAGTGCATTTTGTGGTCTCTGTTTTGCCAAAAAAATGGCCTTTCTATTGATCTCCCCTACAGTAGTAATAATAACTTGAATAGAGCTCGATAATTCGGTAAGGCTTCTGGCCTTTTATGGGAAAAGAGGCCTTCCAAATGACGATCGAATCATATTTCATATTTTTTCATTTTGTGAGATCTGATCCTGAACTATAGTTACACATGAAGGTTTAAAGCATTAAAGGCAACAGCTTACATGGCCTCTTTACACAAGCTCTCATAATCATCAAGACTTGTCTTCTAGACAACCTCTAGCTGGATTTCCTGTTCCATTCCATATTGCTTTGATCTACGGTTTTTTCATCATTCTTTGCGAGATAGTCATCATCATCTTTCAAGTCGTCACTTGCTTCAAATGAATTGAATTTATTTCCCATAATTTCTTCAACTTGTGCCTCAAGTCGTTACCATTTTCTGGACACATATTTGCTGCATTTAATTTACGATGCAAGTGTGTGTGTTCATCACATTAAAATGTAATTTAATAAAATAAGTTAAGTTTTGCGTGGGTATTTCTTCCTTAAATTTAATTGCAAAATGTTATTTTCTCTAACTTTGCTAAATTTTCTTACGCAACTGTGCAACAATTTGTGTTTAGAAATTGCATCTCCAAACATGTGCGAGTGTATGTGTGATTTGGTTATTGGGTTATTTCTTCTATCCTTTAAAGGATGTATACACTAACCTACTCATTAAAATTGTTTAAGCATATCTCAGTTGCAGCTATTGCTGTTAACGCCAACATTGTAGTTGTCGTTGTTGTATCGTTGCATGATAATGCGTGTTAACGACAAGTTGTGTGTTTTTGTGATGCCAAGAGAAACGTTAAACACACACAAGCAAACAAACACAAATGAGGCAAAAAAAACACCTAGATAAATGCAGCCAAAGACAAACAACGTATTTGAGATCAAGTGTTGTTGCCACTCAACTTAGCCATAAAGCGTCTGTGTTCTACCAGTTCCCAGTAAGATAATACATTTTTGTTGATGTTTGTGTAAAGTATTCGTGTTTGTAAGTAACGTGTGTATGTTTAAGTTTTTATTATCTGAACTTCTATTTTAAGTGTTTGAAGATTGTCGCAACAAAACTGCAAAAGTTAAGAAAAATATGAAATCAGTATCCTTAATGAAAACAAAACGACAGCGATAGCGAACAACAGAAGTGCACAAACACACATACACACACAACACACACACACAATTTAAACAGCAAGTTCTTAAGCACAGGCTTATGAAGCTTAAAAATGCAAACCGACTTCCAGGACAAACACGAACAAATAGTGAAACAAATGCATTTAACTGTTGGGGGCACATCTAATGGCACTTGCAACAGTAACAACGCACAGCAAACGGAAATTATATGAAATGTTAGTTGCTGATTTCTAGCTGAAATTAAGTTTAAGTATATCACTGCTACTTGCAGTTTGATGTTTGTGCTGCTGTTGCCTCCGAAGAGGCGCAAGAGTCATTCAAAAGTCAAGAAACTTTCTAGTGTGTTTCTTTGTGTTTGCAGTTGAAAGCTTTTTCGGTTTCTTTTCATTTTTTTATATTTATATTCGCATGTTGCTACCAACAGCTTAGCGTCACTTTTACCATGTTTCACATACTACGAATCGTTCTTGCCGTGTGTATGTGTATATGTGTCATACACTTAGACGTTTGGGAGGTTTTCTTCTTTTTTAATGCATTTATTTTGTTGCATGCACGCGAACGACTTCGTACTCAAGTAAAAGGGAGCTTCTAAGCATCAGAGCGTATGAGTGCGATAAATACTTATCAAAAGAAAAACATTAGGGCATCGGCGGTATTGCCGGCAAAGTATTAAGTAGCGCTTAGCGCCGAGTATCAAGGCAAGGAAATTTAGGCGAATGAATCAGATTAGTATTTTTTATAAATATATGAAAAATTATAAATTAATAAATTTCATAAATCAATGTACTGCATGGATTTAGTTCCGAAAGAGGTGTTTCAATGTTAAATTGCCTGAGTTTTTCCTTGAGGCTTAATAGCGATTGAAGGCTTTTTCCATAAAAGTTCGCCTGCGGAAGAATACATTTTTTTATTTTTTCAGACGGAACAAATAATAAGATCTATAATTTGTTGAAGGGTGGGAGGTCTCCTTAAGAAACAACAATCAATCATTGTGCCTTTCTCTGAGCGACATATGGAACAGAATAGAAAATCATATTGTCAAGCTCTGTATCGTTCAGATAAGATCATGTTAAAACTTAATAAGTACGTGAAAAAATTGCAAAACGTTTTTAGGATATGGAAATGTTGTTCGCCATTATGACGTTCCTTTAGCTGATTTCAAATCGAATCAGTCGTCTAGCACCAAAATCGTGAGGGTTTAATTAAAAGGAATATAAAAATTCTTGTTTTTCTTTAAAAGTACAAAATTAATTTCATTAATAGATATTTGTTACATTTCAACTTTCTAAAAAAAATTTTCAAATGTGGCCACTTTTGGAGCATTACGTTGTGATTATGGTCGTCATATTCCACCCACTGTTCAAGGATTTTGCAAGAAATTTTAAAGAGACTGGAAGCGTTACAGATGTTGTCAGGCCTCGCAATGTACGCACTGCCCAATATATCGCTTCTATTAGTGAAAGTTTAGCGAATAGTCCGAATTTGTCAATTCCATGGCCTTTAATGCAATTGGTCTCATCTTGCAGCTCATTATGGCGTATTTTACATTTGGACTTGCATCATCATCCATATAAAGTCCAACTTATGAAACCATTCACAACGCCGTACTTGTGTTGATTGTGCATTAGAGCAACAGGTTTTCAATGCTGATTCTTAGAATAAAATTTTCTGCAGCGATGAATCTCATTTCTCAGTCGGAGGTTACGTCAACGAGCAAAAATTTCCCATATGGGGCTCGCAGACGCCAAAAGTGATTTTAGAAAAGCCATTACATTCGAAACAAGTGACTGTTTGTTGTGCATTATGGTCTGGAGGTATCATTGGTCCGCATTTGTTTAAAAACGACACTGGAAGAACTGTTACCGCCAATTCACAATGCCATAGCAGTATGATAAGCGAATTATTTTTGATCTGCAATTATAGATTATAAGCTGGACGATATGTGGTTTTAACAAGATGCTGCCACAACCCACACAATACGACCAATGTTGGCTTTATTGCATGGGCAGTTTCCAGAAAGCGTAATTTGACGTTTTAGTGACGTCAATTGGCCATCAAAATCATTCCATTTGCCACCGTCGGTCTTGTGTTTGTGAGGTAACGTCATCTAGCGTTACGTAATAACAAGACGTAATAAGTAAACAAAAGTGTTGTCTAAATAATTTAATGTGTGTTTCATTTAACTTTACTTTTTAAATGGAGAATTGGATAACCCTATATGTATTTCTACGTCGCTTACAAAGATCTTCGTCTATAACAAACTAAATTGCCCTGTCCCATTTATTTCGTTTTAAACCAACTCCACTTTCGACTTTTTCGTCTGTTGTGGTGGTGGGAACAGGAGTAAAATTTAATTAAAAAAAATTCAACAAATATCTCAACTTTACCGGACAAACTTACACTTATGAAAATTTTCCAAGTCCAAGTCTTAAAATCTGCTACTCCCTAATATAAAGAAAGCAAATGGTAATACATACTTACATACACACACATATGCGCATAGATGTACGTATGTATTTGGTTGGCTGTTATTAGTATGTGGTGCATCAAATTTGTTTGCCTGTTTGTATTTGAAAGATTATCTGGGGGCTCGTAAAAAGTGAAAATTTACTATGAAATTATTTTTAAAGAAATTTTCTATATGAGAGTTAGAAAAGTAAAATATCCTAAAGCTCTTTTGTGGCACACACTGTCACTTTAAGCCAGAGACGTGTTGTTGTTTTCGAAAGTGGTATTGTATTTCAAAGCTGAGGAGCTGACAAATCAAAAATTATTTTAAAGAGTAGAGAATGTTGCAATCTTTAATTTGCCGTAATTTCCCATTAAATGATGGCAACAAAAAATATGACAGTCTGAAAGCTAAAAATTTAGGATTAATAAAAATTGCTCACCATGAAAAAAAATCATTCTCTTTTATTCTTCAATTAAGTCCGGGCTTATAAATTATTCGTAAGTTTAAAATTTAAAAAGAATTTTTATTTCTCATAGTCGTATCAAAGAGGTTTTTAAAGGTTTCCAATATTAATTCTTTTAAATAATGATATCCAAGGAGGGTATGAGACATGACGAAAGTCCTGGAAATATTAATTTGAAATTATGAGCCAAGAATTGGAAGATAATAGTTTTTTTTCTCTACTGTTTTAATTGCCACTGTTAATGTGGATGACAGGTGCGACATTCCAAAAAGTGAACCAAAAAATGTATTCACATAAATTCTCATTCTGTTAGTAATTCCTTATTGGACTCTTAGACTGTAGGTTAAACTGCTCTAATCTCGGAGTAGCAACAAGTACTTTTTTTACATGGCTGCATAGATCATGTAAAAACTTTTCGTAGAGGATGGATTTATCTGACAGTTCACAATCAGGCTGCTGGTCTATAAAAAAGCTTTCATTAGGTTTAAAGAGCAATTATTTTTAATTTACTGCGTGAAATATGTATAATCTCCTTGCAAAGGATCAGAACCTTTTCTACTTCTTCTACATGAGGCAGTTGAAAAGAAATAAAATGAAATTGAGCTATAAGCCCTAACATTAGTCTTATAACCAAACATACTTAAAATATAAATTTACATAGTCCTTTGGACTTAAAATTTTCACCTACACTAGAAGTTTATTAATAGGAAATGAGATAATTTCCTATTCGTGCAGTTTAATCTACGACTTGAGTCTTGGGGCTTAATAGTTTTAGCTGATTCAGATATTTGTGTGGTAAATATTTAATAAAAATTACTGTGACCCTTAACTCTGTAAAGCTTGATTAATTGGCATGATAGTTTATATCAAGTATAGGAAATTTTAAAATTCAAGGGGGAGGTATAGTCAAAGCTTATGCCACTAGTATATGGAGATTTAGTTGTCTAAAATATTTGTATCGCTAGTCCATTACATTTTTATTTCTGCACGTGACCTTCAAAGGGACCTCTCCAATGGCTATTTCAATATAAAATAGTCAGTCCTACCCATTCCCATACAAATTGCATGCAAAAAATGATATGAAGATTTTTCTATAATATAATTCAAATTAAGAAAGACTGGAAAAACTTCGCTGTTGATTACCAGAAGGCGCTGTTATACTAAATTATGGACCATAAATATCAGTAGGGCCAAATAGCAGCTTTCTATGTCGATGGAACTTCTACCACGATCGAGTACAATACAAGGCAGATGTGATTAAAATAAGATATTAGGCATAGTGGGACACGAGGTGAGAAATGAATACCCTCAAATAAAATCTGATATGGGATTGTGCACACGACCACAACGCAACAGCGTAAGGACAACAGTACTTGAAGTCTATAAGCCTAAGAACTCGAAAAGGTTATTGAATATAATCAGCATTCAATCAGTGCATTATCAACTAACACGACTGCACGGTACCGCCGAAAAGAGGGCTTTGAACCAGCAGCTGTAACAGAATAAAGAAAACTGCCAAGGACATATTGCATGCCAAATAAAATGCTATGGACTAGTAACAACTCAGCTACGAAATCGTAAATGAACAACTTCAAGTCGAAAGCCAAAATTCTTCAAAGGTAAATGCAAGTGCTGGTAATGGCACGTATTTGAATAGATTAAGGCCAGGTCACAAGTTCCCACAAAATCTCTGAGAAATGTCAAAATGGACTTTCCTGTTTCGTGCTTCTTCTTCCTTTACAAACACATAATTATAAAAATTTTAATCCCAAGCAGCCAACTTAAACTAATTTCTTAGTCGAAAGTTAAAAAAATGAAATAAACTAATTTAAAAAATAACTCTAATTCCCCATCGTGGAAGTATTCTTTCCTAAGCCTACAATTCTGAAAAAATATCCATGCATTTATAATAAAGTAGGCTCAAGTGTAGAATTATTTGTTTAAAAGTAACAAAAACTATAAGAATAATAAAAAAACAGTCATCTTTCTCCAGGAGGCTTTAAAAAGTAGAAAAACTTTTCCTTACAAAAAAAAAAAAAAAAAAAAAAAACACAAAAACAAATAAATATCTTTATAAAAATAAAACAACAACAAAAAACAGTAGAGTGTGAGAACGAAATTGTAAATATCTATAAAAAAAACTTTCTTTGGCAAATAAACAAGACAAAAAGGCTGCAATAACTCGAACAAACGATTATCAGCCAGTGAACAAAGTTAAAACGTGGAAGGATACGAGATGAACGTTATAAAGGAAGAATCGGAAATGGAAGAGTATGTAAATAAATGTTACAAAGCAATTTTCCATTTGGCTAGACATAAAAAATTCATACATACACACACACACACATACACAGAACATTTACATTCTATAGATAAACACAAACAGCCAATATTATTGCAGTCATGTGAAACGGAACTAAAAGAGAAAACGGAGCAACCAACTGTCTATAAAACTTGAAAGTGACAACTTTGACAGTTCACTGAAGTTAAGATTTCGGCTTCTAGGCTCTTACTTTGTGGCGGAGGGCGGGAAGAGGGTAGTAAAAGCAATTTGAAAACATAAAGCAGAAATGCAACAGTTTGAATAAAATCAAATAGTTTTTTTTGCAGTTTCATTTGTAGACTTTAAAAATTAAATAAAATAAATAAAACAAGCTGACTTACCTGATGCAAATTGTTTTTGTTTATATTTGAAGTTCATACTTCGTTTGAAGATCCACATGTTAAGTAAAAAGTGCTTTTCTCTACGAAGACAAAAATTAATACACAATTTAAATTAACAATTTTGTAATGTCAATTAAAAATTAATTATATTTGCATCTATAAACACCTAAAAATAATAGAAATACTACTTGAATTAAAAAAAATTGTTCAATAAAGTTTTTATTAATATTATTTTATTAAAATAAGCTGTTAACTTTTATTAAAATGAACTTTTAATTGAAATACACAACATTTTAATTGTACTATTCCTAAGATTTTTACTTATTCCTTCAACTGAAGAAATAAAACTGTTTATTAGAATTCTTTTTATTTATTCTGTGTGTAAAAATAAATGTCTGTAAAAATTTCCGTGACCGGAAATGAAACTTGTCTGAGCCCCTTAATAATAACTGGATAAAAAATTTTAGTGTTTTTTTTTGCATTTAAACATATATATTTGAAGTTAATACACTTCTGTAGACAACGTTTCACATTTTCTAGTAGCCCACATAAAGTTGAGCATGTGACTGATCCCAAATGAATGGCTGCTTTTCTCAGCTTTTAGCTCTGGGCCTCATAAATGGCTTCTTTAGAGGAAAGTGCAGACTCTGGAATGCAAATGGCAAAGTTTTAAAAGGATACTTAAGACACCAAGGATCACTATTCTCATTCCATTTAGCCACTGGGTGGCTGAAATCGTTGGAAAATTAAATTTGAAAATTTTTCAGCAGGCCCTCTCCAATCTGAAGCAGCTTCCGTGCACAAATACCTGATTCAAAAGTTTTGCACATAATATGAAGATTTTCTACTTTCAACCATTTTGCAGATGGCGCCCAATGTCAATGTCCTTTGACATTTATAATGTGAATATATGTATGGAGAAACAGTTGTCAACAAGCCTTGGAGCGATACACATTTCAACAACGTGGAATTATTGTTACTGTTTATTTAAAAAAATTTTCAGTCTGTTGGTTTAACGAAGCGTGAATTTCGACGTCGTATTACTGCTGCTGTTACCGACGACGTCAGCGGGAATTCTCAAACATCAACGGGACAACGATGCACAGAATTAGGCAGCAGTCGACGTTCTATGAAAGATTAAAAGAACGTGGCTAGAGGTCAACTGATGAGCTGCAATAAGCGCCAGTGGCATATCAGAATTATGAAATAATACACAATATAAAAAAATACACTTTAATATCGATAGAGTTTCAAGAAATATAATTGTAATTTTCAAGCAGAACTTTTAAAGTAAAAGAAGGCATATACAAATTTTAATCATTGCTTATATATTCCAGAACGATTTAAGCTTAATTTCCTGTGGACTAAATAATTTTTTAATATCTTTTAACTAATTTTTCCACCGCTATTACTTTTAAAAATGTAAATACTGGATTATCTTTTATATTCCCATACTCTTTCTATTTTTCTGGCTTAAAGTGATTAATTAAGAGGTCTGTTAAAATCAAGAAATGAAAATCGTAAGAAAAAAAAAGAGTCTAATTTCAAAATTTAGTTCACGGCCAAAAATAAACGAGTTGTTACTATCCGTAGATTTGGCCACAGTTAATACAGCAAAAGGCTTTCATTCATTCCCTGCTCTTGCACCATTTTTAAACAAGAAGCTTTTAAAGTTTTAAAGAAGAACTAAAGCAAAAAATAGGAAGAATTAAGGTTAAAAAGAAGGAGGACAACTAGACAAGTTAATGTGGTTTTACTTGTGACGTGTGGCACATGAAATGAACTAAACATTTCGTTTATTTATCCTTTTGGTTTGCAGAAAAGTCATAGAATGGAATCAAACTGTTACTTCTGCACTCTTTACAAATAAATCGCTTTACTTTTTCCCACATTTTTTTTTATTTATTTAGTTATTTTCTCGTATTTCTTTTAGAAAATTTCCCATGAGTCTATTTATTTTTAATGGCGTGTGATTGTTAGAGTATTGTTTTGTGTCTAAAGTGCAAGATTGTTGGCCATTTAAGTTCAACGGTATGAAATACAGGAAACGGAAGTGTTAAGTATGTTATTGGTTAGTCAGAGATGCCGTGTTCATAAGCGATTAAAATTCGCTCTAAGGTTAGAGTCTTTATTAAAAATAGACTTTTTATAGAAAAATCACTACAAATCTACTTTAATTGTATGAAAGTGACTGTTAGTAAATTAAATTTATTGCAGTTGATTTGTATCTTAAGATTTTTTTTTACATTTATTTTTAAGACCTTATGCATTAAATAAAAATTTTTCTTAACAACTTTTCACCTCTGCAAGTTACAGATATTTGATTTTACGTTTCTTACTAAAAGTTTTTAAAATCAGAAGCAGCAAACATGCCAATACATTTATTTACAAGAGTTTATTGTATTGGCTGCCATCTCAGTTAAAGCCAAAGGAAATTTTTCTTTGCAATTTTCATATTTTTCTGTTGGAAAAAAAATTAAAAACGTTAAATCTTTATGAGAGACATTAAAATAGAAAGAAAGTACTTTACTAGAGATTTTTGCAGCGAGTCCTTAAAAGTCCTCTGAGAAACTTGCTTTGTGGCATTAGAGTGTGTAGTTTTTAAGCAGCTGAAGAGCTTTTGTTGGCTCAAATCAACAGTCATATAAATCGTAGTAATAACAATTCTCCATCAATTTAGCCGGTTAGTTTCCCGATATCGTTTTAAATTTTTGTAACTCTATTCTCTATTCATTCAATTCCATCGTCCAATATAATTGCTTTCCTCAATTCTGCCACAAAACAAAAACCACAATTGTAATAACTTTTTTCATCGTTGTTAATACAAGTGAATTTGGTAGCAAAATGAAAAATATATTTATAAATATTTTTTTTATGTTTTGTTTTTGTTCACATACCCACGTACTTGAAACCACATCAGCAGCATCATCAATTGGCAAAAACAAATAAGTCTCAATTCTCACATTCAATGCAATTTAAAAAAAAGCAGTACTAAAGAAACAGACCCAACGAACTTAAGCCAACAAAACTTTTAGTGGGATACTCTCCTGCAGAAAAAGTTCACAAAAAAAGAGCAAAGAATCCAAATTGTGTTGGAGCATGCTGTTGACCGTCTGAAGGTTCTTTCCACACATCGTTAGAAATAAACCAAGTGGAAAAGTTTAAAGAGAGGCAACAAAATATCGCCAAAAAAATTTTTTCTAACAGCTGACGACGACACACACTATTCCAAATCGACATATAGAAAGGTTTTCAATAGGGTCGTGTCAACGTCGAAATGGAATGAAATGACAAGTTTAGGTTAGGTTAGGTTGATTGGAGGGGTGTGATAGCCCATGTCATACGACATACACTTAAGCTTGTGTCCTCCCTTTTAATTATCAGACACAAACTGCCAGAGTTATGCGGCAGGATTCGAACCTGGGACCTTCGCACTACGAGCCTAGTACACTACTCACTAGTCTACGAAGGTCAGATCAGAAATGACAAGAACTTTGCGAGATTGTGGATTTCGAGAGATGATATTTTTTTTAATTTAAATGAATTAATTTTCAAGGCGAGTTTATGCCAGGTAACCTCACATGTACACGAAACTTAGCTCTCCTTAGTCAGTGTCAACAAAAAAGAGACTGAAATAAGAAAACAAATGAAAATATACCAAAAATAATCAAAGCAAATGAAAAAATTTTGACATTGAGGAACGAAAAATTTAAGAAAAGTTAACAGCTTTCTACGAATTCGCCTTGGAAAAAAACTGTCGACTAATTTAACATATTTATAAACAAATGTTCGTTAAACTTTTAATTTACAAATAACTAATTGTCAAATCGTTCATGTTGCAATGTGAACGAGAAATGTTCCTACCTCAGAGCAGGATAATATCACGTTCAAATGACACACAAGGCGAGATATTAACAAGCCAAAGATATAAACATATAGAATGTGCCATCCTAGAGGGCTTCTAACCAAAGACGGTTATATATAAGGTTGAGTTTGAGTAATGGTCATCTGAATCACTATGAACTAGAAAAAATATGCGGCCCATCGGGCATGTTGCCTGGTTGATTCTCGGCACCATTTTGCAGTTAAATTAATTATAATTTAGGCTGAATTCAGCTTATAATATGAAGAGTCCTTTGGAGTATTCCTTTCTGGAATAATTTTGCTTTAAGGGTGGGGAAGATATTTTATTTGTTACCCAACCTCTCGCAAATTTATATCTTTTTTGAGTTTACAACAAAATGAAAAGTGCTGCTTAATGTTACATTTATTTATATTTGAAGGCAACTGCTACTTGTTATAACTTGGGCTTAACGTACATAGTAACAACGACTTTCATTCGTTTGTTTGGAAGCAGGGCAAAGTCTTAGATGGGATTCGAACCCAAAACTTCCGCACAGATAGGCTGGCACAATAACCACTTGCCTACGGAGACACAAAATGTTACATTTGGAATTATTGTACGAGTATATTTAGCATTTCGCTGTTCAAGTGATTTACAGCATAAAACTATGTGGTTGCAAGGATATTAAAATATCACTGATCATTTGTAATGACAATATCAGCCCTCCTTATATGAGTATGTTCATATAAACATGTCATATAAAACAAATTTGTTAAATAAAATTCAACAAAGTAAACCCCTTAATTGTATAAATAAGGAAGTTGACTCGTTAGAATTCTATTCAAACGCGTCATGAAGTTTTTGGGGCAACATAAAAATTTTGCTTAAATTTTTTTAGAAAAGAACACACACAAACATGCAGAAAGGGGCAAAAAATTTTAGTTTTTATTTTTTTCAGAAAAGGAACATCATTTCTTAATAATACGCGCGCTTTATTAAAAAAATAGGAAGCCAGAGTTGGTTTTATTTCTAAAAAAAAGTTTAACATGAAAAAGGTGAACACGTTTTTCATGTTATTGAGACCTACCCAAAATGATGCTTTCTTCAAGCTCACAATAGAACAAATATTAAGGTTAGGTTAGGTTTATTGGAGGGGTGTATTAGCCCATGTCATACGACATACTTTTAACCCAGTGAAGGCTTGTTGTGCGCTCCCTTTAATTATCAAATACAAACTGCCAGAGTTCTGCGGCAGGATTCGAACCTGGGACCTCCGTACTACGAGTCTAGTGCACTACCTACTAGTGTACGAATGTTTTATAAATTAATATGTTTATATTTTAGACTTTGTTCATTTTTCTTGAACTTTTTACAAGAAAAACAATATATTAAGGAAAATAAAACAAAACAAAACCCTTATTTTTTAACAAAATAGATAAATTTTAAATGAAGTGTAGCATTTTACACTGAAATAAAATTAGGTGCAAAACATGCAACATCTGAACATTATTTATGTGCGGCATATAAAAAAATAAACATATTCTCATATGGGCTACTGCATGTTTTTTTAGATAAAAACACAAACAATGGAAAGAAAACGCCATCAAATTTAGGACTAACTCATCTGCTGGAACAGGCTCTCAAAAATTTGTTATTTTTAGGGCTCTAAGGGGTTCACATGGTAGCTGCAGCTGAAGACCGAGATAAATAATAAAAGATTTTATAACTTAAAATCTAAATGCAAATTGTAATCTCCATTGTTGTGGATGTATTCATTCATCCCAATTCGATAATGATGGAATGGGCCTAAAATTTCCCCAAAAGAGCATAATAAAAATGCGACTGATGAAGAGTAGAAATTGATAAATTTTTCTTTCAGCGAATGATAATTGTAAACATTCAGGGATAATTTGGGACGATTTTCCGTCATCCCACGTCAAATTTGGTTTGTAAACAGACCGGTTTCGGCTTTGTGCCATCTTCAGTGTTCTCTTGAATAATAATGTCTGAACAAATTCTGTCCACGTAATTGGACTCGGATGTTGTTGAGTGGTGTTGCAGCACCGAACACATGAGCAAGTTATCTAACTAGTGGTCAAATTTACTATGCCTATATTTTAAAATCATGAAAACCATTTAATTAAATAAGAAACATCATTCTCTTATTAAGCCTAGAAAAATGTGAGCTCGATTCCATTCAAACTGTTCGCATTTGGCTGCCAACACAGTTAAAATAAAATACACACATTCAGTCGCATTTCATTTTATCCTCTTTAATCGTGCAACTTGATCTGATAACTTGCATATTGTGTTAATCTTAATGCAAGAGCCTTTATATACCTCAGGGTATCATGATAAATTGGAAATGTGCCAAAGTCCGAACTGAAATGGCCTTAAATTTTTCCTACGGGCGTGTTCTCAAATTTTTCCACTACATGTTTTTATTTGCACTATTTTTGTGTTGCCCACTAGTTCACTTGATGTTAAAAAAAGTGTTGTTTACCTGTTCCAATCTGTTCTTAAACTATTTACAATAGAAATGGAACAGATATTTATATAGAAAATGTATTAATAAAGAATGTTACTCTAAAGTCGTGGGTTATTTTATTTTTTAATTTGAGGAATAACTCTTTAATTTTTAATTTTTTAAAAATCCTATGGCATGTTCTTTTCTGGCAAAAGTGTAACACTCTATTGATATATAAAGAAAAAGTCTATTTATGGCTCTAATTTGTAAAATTCAGCTCATTGCAAGACTGCTGCCCTTTTCCACTAACTTTGCTGTTGTCAAATTACACAAATTTTAGCTCCACTGTATACTATGCAGTTTGACCGCAAGTTCAAACAACTACTGGGTCAATAAATTTAAAAAAAAGATTACATACCCCTACATACACTCGTTTGTGAAGCTTGAATTTATTTGTTGTCTAGTGTAAACATGTATGTATACACATGTGTTGTTTTATCTTGGCAGTTGTTGTTTTATGTATATGGTCCAAATAAAACAACCTCCACACGGTCGCACATTAGATGCATGTTTGCTTTTGTTCAATGCAAGAGTTTACGTTTCATTTGCCAATGATATCTGCGCCATATGAAATGGCATGTTAACATCATTTAAGGACTTGTTGTTAACAAAAAATAAAGAAAATTTCAATTGCAACAGATCCTTTTTTTGGTCTGCCCGATGCTACAAATATTATGACAGATGGCAGCTGAAAGCCGTAAATTTCTATTGTTGATTAAATTTTTCTTTTTCTGTCTTGAAGTTGCATTTACGTTTGCAACGTAAATTTTTGTTAATGAAATCTAATACTTTTTCATTGGTGTGTATGTGTGTGAATATGTACGTATAACAGAGCATAACGAACTGAACGTACATGGATAAGTGTACTTCGTCTTACTCTCCCACTGCACACACTTACCTGCTGGTGACCCAACTGGGGTTCGAATATTTACATGAATGTCTATGTCCATGTGCATGCCCATGTTTATGTCAAAGTCCATGTCGATATCCATATCCATGTCCCCATCCATGTCCTAAGTCATGATTATGATTGATAATAGATTAGTCATGACCGTATGTACTTTTAGTGTCATATTCAAGTTCAAGTTCATATTCATATTCAAAATCACATTCATGTCAACGTTGAAACTCACTGACATTTTTGTGCTTGTGGTTATGTTACTGTTGCCCTTCATTGTTCATATTATTTGGCCAAGTGTCCACATTTTTGTTATATCAGTATTTAATATTATGTTTTATTCTAAATATTTAGCATCTTTGTGGTTTCTATCTGATTATTCTTTTTCCTTTACGGTTGATATTTTTTTGTTGCTTTGCTTTCACATATTTTGGCTCATGAGCCAACATTCATGTTTAGTTATTTTTCTTTTCTATTCCATTTCATTTAATTTTTATTTTCATACAGTTTGTTTTAGTTTTTCTACTCGTTGTTTATGTGTTCATGACGATGTCCTGAACTATACTCATGTATTAATCCACATGAGTTTTATATCATTCGCTGGACAAAACCAAACAGGAAGAATATCAAGTTGTATATTAAAGCAGAAGAAATACGGAATGAAAATTCATTGAATATTAAAAAAAATCTTTAATATTAAAAATGTAATATTTAAATTATAACTCATCCTTGTTTTAAAACTATTGTAATAAATAAATTATATCAGACCAGTTTGCGGGTTTCAAGCATTTTTTAAAAGATTTTTTCAAATAGCATTTTATGGAAGCTTTCGTCAGCCAATGCGAAGAGAAAATGACTAGAAATTATTTTAGTTTTTTTTTAATATTATTTTCATTAAAAACAACCAGAGAAAAATACAACTGGACTTAAGAAAAAAATTATAAATTTTCTGTAACTTCTAAGGTGTCCAGCGGTCTTCACTGGCCATAAACTTGGTATGAACATTGAACACAATATAAGACGCACTTAAATTCGGCTCATGTTCAAGATTCTTTCATGTGCCGCCATTGTTGCCCGAACAAATATTGAAACAACCATGTTGGCCACATAGAAGGAAACTAACAAATACATGTACATATGCAAATCATAGCAGGAAATGGCACACATACATATATAATAATAATATTTTGAACATGAACACTGTCATATAAGAAATCTTGAAATTGTAGAATTAGGAGAAGTAGTCTTGTGTCCAACAACCGGTTTCGGCTAAAATAGATACAAGTGAAAACTAAAACGTTAAATTTCTGTTTTATACAGGACTTTAAGTGTCGAGGAAAGTCACAACCCACACCTAAAGTCTTCAGTTTTAACAGAAGTGTCTCTTGCCACACAACTATCAAATATATAGAGCACCCATTTTGCTTCCACCAAAATGGTGAATGGAATGAATTAATTTTTCCGATAAGAAAACTTATTGGTCGAGTGTTGATTGTTCCCTACCAAAACTTTACTAGCGATCATTATGTTGGCTGATGAACTCCATATACTTTTAGGATGGAAATTAAATAAATACATTTTCCATCACTTTGGAAAGTGCAGAGCAAATTGTATTTGGGCACTAATTTTCAGAGTTATTCGCCTCTCATGTTTCATTGATTCACACTTCAATAGCAACCTACCAGCACACGGGACATTCAACTCAGGACGGTACAATGTACTGAAACGTTTTGCTAATGGCCGAGCTATTATGGAAGAGCAATGCTGGTATGCCATCTAATCCAAGACATTCATTTAAGCCCTTTGGCAAGCGAGAATTACTTGCAAGTAGTCCATCCAGAAGGTTGGCTTCATCATCTGGGTAAGTGGATGCTTGATCATTCATTGAAATTGAAAAACTAACATTATCCTTTACCGTTTCAGCAAATGGCGTTTTATCTTGCATTGGGTTTCGATAATTTTTTATTTCAACACGAACGGGGTACCCAACCGCCCAGCTCGGCAATTATGGAGATTTTGAGACACCAATTTACAGATCGAGTGATCTTAAAATATGTTACGATTTATGTGTTTCCTGGCAATGATACTGAATGTTTAGAGAAATATTGATAATAACATACATATTTGTATATAAAAAGAATGTTAAGCTTTAAAAAATTCTTATAATTTAAAAGTGAAATAAATTATAGAGTTCTTGAAATTATTTTTCTTCCCTCTAGGCAAGTCCACAAAAGACATTTGATATAAATTAGTTGCAACATTTTGTAGATCAGTTCATTTATGGCCCTAAGTTAAAACTTTAAAATCCTTTACAAAGGCTATTCTTGCCAAATAAGTTTACGTTTATTAAACACTACTAAATGTCCTTTTTTATATTTAGAAATAAAAAAATAAAATTGAAAAGAAAACGTTATTAGAGACCCCTTTATTTCTGACTTTTCCAAATCTCTTCCCATAGAAATTATTAATTAATAATTCACATCCGTGATTTGTTCTTTTAGGAAAATTTTAAAATTATTCTCAACCTTTTCTATTTTTCAATATCATTTTCAATCTTTTGTTAAATGAAGCACAATGAACGAACAGCAAAAATTTAAATAAATTCATTTATCTTTTGAATAAAACTGTGCAAAAAATTGTAATAATTTCCAGCTGTTAAAATGAATTACAACAGGCTAAACAAAAAAAAAAAGGAAAATAGAGGAAAAAGAGCAGAGTGTTTTATTAAATGTTGGCATTAACCACATACCAACGTTTCAAGCAGGACTTTAGCTGACGGTGGGTACAATCATACAAATTGATCAATTAAAAAGGACTTGTGTGGCCAAGATTATAATAAAACAATAAAATGCATAAAATATATTTTTTTTTTTATGGGAAAAAAAATTATTATGAAACCAGTGAGTGTAAATTAGTATTTAAATGGCAAATTAAGCCAAATATTTATGTAATTAATTTCAACTTTATAAATTGGCACAAATATGAAAATCCTTCTTAAATAAATTTGAAATATGAATGAAGTGGAGTATTTAATATTCAAGCGGGAAAATACGAAAATACTAATTGGATATTTAATGGATGGCAGGTGATTTTTAAACAGTTTGTGAAATAAAATCTGTGAAAAGTGAGGCCAGGAAAATTTAAAAATATTTAAAAAATTTAAAACAAATAAATAAATCACTAAGATTCTATAAGGAATTATGGATCACAAACTAAGCGAATTTAAAGCAGTTGAAAAGGAATCAACCAAAATTGAGCGGCGAATGAGAATAAGTTAAAGTTTGAACAAATAGTCCTTTCGATGGGGAGTCCCCATCGAAAGCAATTGTCTTGAGTTTTTTTTATGAATTTATATCAGTTTTATCTCCTCTAATATAACTAAATTTCCTTTATGGAAATAGAGCATTTTATGCCTGAGTTTACTTCGAGTTCTATTAGTGGCAAAGCGATTAAGGAGAGGGAAAAATATTGTAGCTAAATGAAAAACAACTTTATTAAGGAACCTTCATGTCAATTGTCCTTCTGGGGTATTTATCACCATTAAACATCAATATCACTATCATTATTTATAATGAGTCCTGACAATCGCTTAGCTAAAGAGAAATCTTTAAATACACTGTAACAGCATCCTTGCGACCTACTTAAGCTTTATTACCTTTAAATATATAAATGACTTCTGTCACTAACGGTTTAGCAACAAAGCAAAGCGACTTCAGATAAAGGAATTGTATATTTCAAACGTCATTCTGCAAACAAAACCTCAGTTTATTATAGTTCCATATAAATGCATCATTAATGAAATTCGCTAAGAATGCAAAGTCTACCATACGCATAAAGAGGGGCAATCCATACGCATAAACGTATGGCCGAACATGCTGCTCCAGACGTAAATACGGATGATGTAAATATCGAGGATTCAGAAGCTCTCGATATTCTTCGGAGTGGTGCTCAATCGATCGAGCACATTGCTCATGCCTCTAAAGGAGCATTGAAGTGCCTCCATTTTTTAAGAAGGTGTAAGAGGTGCTTTATTTCTCACAATTTATATCACCCATAACCGCCCGAAGATGGAATACAGTTCTGATGTATGGGCCAATGCTTTAAATTCTGTTTTGAAGTTGCCCAACCGAGTACAGGAGATGACGAAAAACCTCATCGGTGACAGTAGTGTAACCAACTCTATTGGATCAGTGGAGCATCGTTGCAATGTGGGCTGTGTTTCAGCGTTTTATCGTTACTATAATAAAATGCGTTCTGGCGAAATCAGGGATATTCTTCCCAAGACACATTCTTATTTGCAGAACACACACCATGCATTAGATAATATTCATTCTTTAGTGGAACGGTTCGTATGTGGAACAAGCTCCCCGCGGACGTCTTTCCTGTCATCCCTAGCGTGAAGAAGTTGTTTTATCGTTTCTTCAGTGGAGGGTGCTCTAAAAAAATGAGGGAACTGGCTCCGAAAGCCAAATCTTTTTTACGAACTAAACGTTTTTCATTAAGAGCACATCCATTCGTGGTCGATATGCCAGAGAATCGCGCTACGCATTAGAGAGAAAATTCGTTGTTTGGTCGAATAATGCGTATTTGGAATAACCTGCAGAGGTTTTTATTGTCACTTTCAGCGTGCAAATGTTAAAGTTGAATGTTCACAAACACTATTCACTCTATGCCTCTGTCCCCCTTTCTACAACCTGTACTCCTAAATCCAGCACAATCCATTGCACGAGTAGGAGTCACCCCTGAGTATTGGTCCGTTAGAGAAAAGAAAAAAAATCGCAACGAAAAATATATTCCATTGATTCCAAATTTGTTCACAGAATATAATTTTAGCAATTGCCACCGATTAAGTTATTTTAGGCTTAAACAAGGCTCTGTCGAACCATATAAATAACATAAAGTGGTAAAGGGGCACCAAAGTGACATTTAATGTCAAGGCATAAAGACACAGATCGGTTCAATTCAGGTCGCAAATTTTGTTTTAGTTTTTTCGTACTTAATATATAAAAGGTGGCTCAAAAATAATGTCATAATCGTCAATTTGCAGTCAAATATTGTACGAGCAACAATTTAAATGCCGTAGTGCGTGCCCAATTATCCACCAAGTCGGGAGGTGGCCATTTGAGTAATATAACTTTTTTCAAATTATTGTCATGAGATCCAAGTATATGAAAAGCTTAAGCAAATAATTTAGATTGATGAAATCAAAAACACTTTCAAGCCCTTTTTTCATTTATAATAAAATGGCACCCAGTTTAAATTATGACATTAATAAAGGGCAATCGGCTGAGCAGCTGATTGATGGTGCAGAGCCTAAGCTGAAGACACTGTATCAGGATGAATTTTGTAGTAGCCCCTAGGAGTTTTCCTGGACTATTTATTGGTGGTTGTAGTTAAAAATCTAAAGATACGCGGCATGAGTTATGGGTCAGATAAGTGGGCCTGCAATGTGGTTCTGGTGATCGTGTTGTCTATGCTGTTTTCAGGCTGTATATCTCTAAGTGGTGTTACTACTCGATAGGGCTGCCTTGGCAGTTGCGGTTGCTTAGAGGTACACGATAGGGTATAGAGGAGACTAGATAGCTCCAGCTCTTCAGCAAAGATTCTTTATATGGTTCTGCAAACTGTGCGGAGTTCGCTAACTATCTGTGGCCCTAATGGTGCCTCTGGAAGGGCCAACAGGGATGGTGGTGAACGCTTTTTCATCCAGTACGAAAAGCACCCTCAGGTTCTGTCATATGACGAGTCCTTGATATATTTGTCTGCTGATAAAATTAACATCTGTACAACATTCTGTCTACTAAATTTATAATGTAACCACAATATTGAATTGATAACGTTGAATATTAATTCGCCGACTCTTATTTTCGGTGTTGCCAAGACATTGGAAATTTAAAGTTACAACGTTGTCACTAAGTTAAGATGACAGTCAAAGAGCCATTTGCCGACTTTTAATTTCAGTGCTGAACTATTTGTGAGTTATTTTTTTACGCGGCATTGAGATAATGAAATCATATTTTTGTATTTACAATACTATTGTAGTGCAACATTTAGGTAAAAGTATTAATTTTTCAATTAGTATTTTTTTAAAAATAGTCGCGATTACTGTCTGTATATTTTTCTTAGACCAGGTTTTTTTACCTTGATGTTGAGTCCAATGAAGTTTCTACAGTCTAAAATAAAAGTTCAAACAAAAATAAATTCCAAATGTGTGTCCCACAGGTATCTTGATATTAAATAATAATTTCTTATTATTAACAAAATTATTATTAACAAATTTTCGCCCATTTCAGCAGGAACTCTGCCAAATAGCGCTGAAAATAATTTTAAAATTTCGCAAAAAATTCTGCAAGTTCGCTGCCAATTTTTAATTATTTAGATAAAATCTAGACTAAAAAGAAATTTGTAATTTTTTTTTTTTTGTTATACGTAAGACAAGCCAAAGCAAAGAAGTGGTAGCACTGAATCTTAAAGATCAAACTGAAGCGATAAGACGGTAAGCAGAGATTAATTTATCTAATGAATTAGAGCAGCATAATTTATTGTTCTTTCTTTTATTTATTTTTTTCCTAAACCAATGAAATTCTATTTTGTTATAAAAACTCAAGTTGTTTTAAGGAAAGTCAACAGTCTAAGCGAACAATATGAATAAGAAACGTTTAGTCTTGTATTGTCTCTTGATGGGTTTATTAAGACCAATGGCCGAGGGTAGGAAAGGTAATGCATTCAATTCTAATGGTGCAGATTTCCAAAACTTGATTATCTTTTTTTTTTTCAGCAAATAACAAGTGGCACAAAATCCCTCTACATCGTTCGTTAGAGGTGAATGGAGTTTCCACTGGCGGAGAGTTGGAAATTCCTAAGCTGACGACCAAAACCAAGTTGCTGGCCATTAAGTCTCGTAGTGCTGAAGTTGAAAGAGGCCGTTTTTTCAAGCATTTATTTATGTTAAATCTCTTAAAAGGACCGAAAAATAATCCTGACTATATGGTGCCCTATTTGATTATTAACAATCCTTTGAAATTGACGAATATCAACTACAATAGTTTAAATAATGCGCCTGCTGAGGCCAACGTAACTATGCCGAGTATGAGCCCAACTACTGATACGGGCACTGACACAGGCATCGGCACTATGACAGGTACAGGTACAGATACAGAAGCAGGCAGTGTTGCTGGTGGGGCAGGTACACGACTAGCATACGTACGTGGCAGTCAGGTCTTACCGTTTGCCTTACCAGTGCCTCTAAATACACCCGTCTACCAACAGCGCCAAAAAGTCATACCACAAATTGTCTATGGAGTTCCTCTGACTAGCGTCAATCAAAAGAAACGTAAACGCAATCGTTTTGGCACGAAACATTTTAAGACTCCAAATAGAAAAATAACAATGTCTTAAAAAATTTTCAATATTTAAAGAAACATTACATTTTTGTAAATTTTTATTTAAAAAAATGGATATGGAAATTAAGCAATTATTGAAAAAAATTATAAAAATAAATATTAGATTTGAAAAAAATCACCGATTGTGGGCAACCAAAAATTTTTAGTTTTTGATTAAAATTTTAACATCTGCATTACAATTTTTAGCAACTGGCAGCTCAGCTAAGATCCGGTAGCCTTTCGTTATAGAGCCATAAATATAATCGGACAGTTGCAAGTCCGACTTTCACAAAAAGGGAGTCTTCTCCTTATATGTATCAGTTTCACCAACACAAGACAATATCAAAACTGGGCTTCAAAATCAACGCTGAAAACTCAAACAGAAAAATTCAATGATTTTGAAATGGTGGCTGTAGCACCGAATTCTTACACAAATTACAATAAAAAAACTGCTGTAGTACTGCTTAACTTTGGTTTTTAGTTTGCATTGAGCTCAACTCCATTCATCGTGATACCAACTGACCAATTCCACAGATAGCTAAGGGTTACTGTTGGGTTGCAAAAAAGCAGGGCTTCTACACGTCTTCATTGCACTGTGCCTTGTTGTTTTGGCTCCTTCAGATTTCCAGACTTTGGCAGTTTGCTGATAACACCTCAGACTTGTATGATGCTCTTTAAAGCCTGAAGTAATGGAATAATTGTCGCATATATAGAAGATAATGCAAAACGAAAAAGCAGGTTAAACCTGTTCGTCGGGAAATGAGGTGCAACCCATACTTAGGTTACACGGGGCCTTAAGCATTGGTGGTTCTTAATTTACGACTGACTTGATACCTACTTGGTGCTATGGCAACCAATAGTTGTTGAAAACCAAAACGTGGGGAGAGGTTTGTTGCTTATAAGCGAGGAATTTGGGTATGTGCTTGTAGCTGGTGTCAACAGTTAAATGTATAGTTGCTATCGATACATAACAAAGGCTACTGCGGTGGAGGCTACACACCTCTGACTCCATATCAAAGGATTTGTGTATGATCTGTGGCCGTCATATACAAAAATTGCCATGTGTCTGCGGAGTGGCGACAGAGCATGAGACCTATTTCGGACTCATTGAGTTCATCCAGTGTAAAGAGAATCCCGGAGTTGGGTCATAAGGCAGATACCCAACTAAGTCTTGGACACATCTCTACCAGTTTTTATAATGAGATTCCTGATCTTGTCTCTCGACAGATCCTTCATAGAAGCCCTACTGGCAGTCGCTAATGACTTTTTCTTTTCTGAAACAGAAGCTGCCTTCAAAGTTCACAATGGAACAGAAACAATCGCTTGATATTATGTTTAACAATAATATATATTTATCGTTTTGAATATGGATTTATTTATTTATTTATTTATTTATTTATTTATGTCTATGGATAAATCATCCTTACAGACACAGAAGTTTTAAAATTTACAATTATGAAATTTGACATACAAACATACATACAAAATTGAAAACATTAAAAACGTAGACATTATAAAGCATTAAAAAATGTAATAATTTGAAATTTAATTGAATTTAGATTTAAAGAAAAATCAATAATTCTGTAGCATTTGTTAAATTGGCTGCACATTCTCCGAAATGGATCAGCATTTGCATAGTTAGTCCTAAAGTATTTGATAGAAAGCAACTCATAGTGTCTTGAAGGTCGGTAAGGTACATTCAATGCATTATTGTTGAGTAGGAAAAATGAAGAAATATCACCATTAATCAGTTTTAAAATAAAAGATACATTTAACATAGTCCTCCGGCTTTTAAGGGTTGGTAGTTTAATGAGTGCTAGACGACTGGTATATGGTGGAAGGTCTAGTGGATTCCAGTGAAGAGTACGTAGACAGAATAACAAAAATTGTTTTTGCACAGTCTCAATTGAGTTAATATGTGACGTATACACTGGGTCCCATACAACGGATGCATATTCAAGGACAGGCCTCACTAAGGAAATGTACAACTGTTTCGTAACATATGGGTCCTTAAACTCCTTAGCCCATCGTTTTATAAAACCCAGAACTCCACGGGCTTTATTCACAGTCAAAGAAATATGATTAATAAAGTTAAGCTTAGAGTCCAATAGAACACCAAGGTCCATGATTGAAACTACTCTCTCCAAACGATGGTTTCCAAAATTGTAGTTTGCGTTAATGTAGGAACCTCTGTAGAAAGTTATATATCTACACTTGCTAAAATTAAGCTGCATCAAATTTTTATTGCACCATATGTTAAAGCAATCCAAGTCCTTTTGTAGGAGAGTGTGATCTAAATACTTATCAAAGCTTAGGAAAATTTTAACGTCGTCAGCATACATCAAGATATTCGAGAATTTAATTACTTTTGGCAAATCATTTATAAATAAGGTAAAGAGAAGTGGTCCAAGATGGCTACCTTGAGGCACTCCCGAAGTTACGTCAATTAATTTTGAAAAAACATTTTTGAAACGAACACATTGCTTCCTATTTGTTAAATAAGACTCAATCCATTTTAAACATCTGTTTGAAAATCCCATTAAGTCAAGTTTTCTTAAGAGCAACTTGTGATTGACTTTATCAAAAGCTTTACTAAAATCAGTGTACACGACGTCTGTTTGCTTGCGCTGAACGAAGCCTTGGTTAACAACAGTTGTTAGTTGTAGTAAGTTTGTTGTCGTAGAGCATCCTTTACGAAACCCATGCTGGACAGAACTGAATAGAGATGATGCATGATGAGAAATATATTCCGTCACTAATTTTTCAAATAACTTCGGAATAACACTCAGCTTAGCAATACCTCTATAATTTACAACATCCGATTTTGCACCACTTATATACAGAGGTATTATGAAAGATTTTTTCCAAAAACTGGGAAACTCACACTTAATTAATGACATATTAAAGATTCTAGTCAATGGTTCAGCAAGAGCATCAGCACAATTAATTAGTATACAGCTGGGAACATTGTCAAGACCACTGCTATATGAGAACTTTAATTTTTTCAAATTTTTTGAGATTTCAGATGTATTGAAAAGTGGAATAATAATATTTTGACTGGATTTAGTGTAAATAGGGAAAGTATTTTCATTATAAACTGCATCAGAGTAGGTTGTGGAAAAAAATTCAGCAAACATATTACTTATATTAAGGTCTTCTCCGGACTCAGAACTCTGGAACTTCATAACAGCAGGAAAAGTATTAGATCTTCTTTTGGAGTTCACAAAATTATAAAAGGATTTAGGATTATTTTTGAAGTTATTCCTCATACGAGATAAATAGACTGCATAACACGATCTGTTTAGCGTGTTGTATTCTTCTCGAGAAATTACATATTTTCGATAATCACATAGGAGATTGGTTTTTTTGTAATTTTTATAAAGTTTATTTTTCTTATTTTTTGCTTTAGATAAACGATTTGTACTCCATGGAGGTCCGCTTTTGTTTGTTTAGCTATAAGTGTTCAAGCGACTTACTTGCAAATGGCTGTGAAGAAATATTAAAATCCATGATTATTTATCTTCATTAGATGACGACTATGATTGCAATAATATTCGGGTGGTAATTTTTAAGGATGTTAATCACGACCTATAACCTTCCAACATAAACGAAAATTGGCCAGCATGGTATCAAGTGGAGAAAAAGTTGTCGAATTGACACTGTAGACAATTTCATACATTAAAAATTAAAAAATTCAATCATTAAATCATTAGCAACATCAACATATTCTGTAGCACACGCCTGCGGCGAATTGAGAATCAATGCGTAAGGATATATTAAAAGTAGCTTTGAGGAATTAAGCATTATTTTGTCTAACCAACAATATTTCGGAGTATGAGAAGAATAAAATATGTTGTCTCTAACGACATCTGACAAAGTGGATAGACGTGATGACTATTGATATGCATGACGGTATACCAAACTATTCATTCACACCAGGTTTTACTAGTTAAACACTTTTTGGCTGTCTCAAAAAAATTATATATATAAAACATAATAATTAAAACACCATTAGCATTCCTAATAAAGACTTGGACCTGACCAAAATTAATTGATTGAAGTAAGAAATTTTCTTAACAGCGAATAGATGTCAGCTTTTTGATAAACAAAAAAAAAAAAAAAAATTGCTAATAAAAACAAATAATGATGGGCCAGAGGAAGAGCAGAGCACGAAATGAAATGAAAGATAATCTCCAGTGAAATGCATGAAAATGAATGAATACTAATTGAAAATTTTCTACTTATCGACTTGTGTGCGATATCCAGTCTCTTGGCAACAAACAGCCAGTCTGCCAAAGAGCCAGTCAGCCTGAATTCATTAAGTATCCCGATTAAAATGTGTCCCAAATATCTTAATTACATGTGAAAGACAATAATGACTCTATACGAAAATCCATTAAAGCATTTATTTTTATTTGGTGCATTTGTTTAATTCTATACAAAATAAACAGCAAATAACGTACAGTGGGCTGGCTGGTGTTGAGGAATGTCTGCTGAACAGCAGCAAGAAAATAATGAAACATTATTTAAACAATATTTAAAGAAAACTGATTTTGATTTCCTTGTCATCACAAACTTTAAGTAGAAACTATTTGTTATTAAGAATTCGTTTCCTTGAATTTTCAATATAAAAAATTATCACTAACTATTAAATACATACTCGTACCTACACAACCATACATTAATGATGATTGACAGGCCTGTGTGTGACTGTGTGAGTAGAACATGTCCTTGGAAACATAAACTACTCTTCAAGGAAACTAACAAATAATGAGTTTGGATAAATACACATACATTAACACAATACACAAATGATTTGATAGAGATTAAATTAAATATTTGTACTTCTTGCCCTGTAAACATTTTCCATTAAGAATGATTGATGATTGACTTGGTCAGGGAGGATAGTTTCCTTTCATAGCAAAACAAAAATGTATATAAAATAGAGTACTTTTCTGGAGAGGTGGAAAGTTCCATTAACCCCCGCTAAGAAGTGACGTTTCCACCATTTGGCGTGAAGATAAAGCGGATACAAAATATTGAAGTTATGGCCACATTGTCACTATTTGTGCGTTCGTTTGTAAAATTGTGTTATTAAAAATTGTTTATAAATTTTTTTACTGATTTTAATTAAAACATTATTTAAGCTCAAGGTCTTATTAAATTGTTAAAAGGTTTTATTTGTTATAATCGATATTTCGATAAGACCTTGAGCTTAAATAACACTGTGTGTAATTTTTTAAGTCGTGGCAAAATAACCATATACGGACACCACTACGTGATAAAAGACTAAAAAAAAGACCCGTGTCTCCCAATTTTTCCCAAAGTAATGCACTTTTTTTTATGGGCCGCCAAAGATTTGGGACCTCGGTATCATTTTCGCAAAAAAGTGATCATTTTCTCGGGCTCATATCTTGCAAACCGTTCCGAATTTCGATTTACTCTCCGAGGCAAACTTGTAGCTCTTGTCATAAAGAACAAAAATTGCGAACATATAAAATTAAAAAAACTTCACCTTCCAGATAAAAATCGCAAAAAACTTAAAAAAATTCGTTTTTTTACCTTTTTCTCTTGTTCAGGTCCATAGGTAGCAAGCCGTTCAAAATTCAAGGAAACAATCAACTACAAAAATTTACCTAAGATCTCAATAAACAAATCTCTACAACATATAAACCTCATGGAAATAATTCTGAACACCGTTTTTTAATTTCATTTCTTTTTTATTTACTTCAACATTGAGATACTATGCTATCAATTACTTTTTTATTCCCAGGAAGTTTATAAGTTGTAGAAATTTGTTGATTGAGATCTTAGGTAAATTTTTGTAGTTGATTGTTTCCTTGAATTTTGAACGGTTTGCTACCTATGGACCTGAACAAGAGAAAAAGGCAAAAAAATCGATTTTTTTTTTAAGTTTTTTGCGATTTTTATCTGGAAGTTGAAGTTTTTTTGATTTTATATGTTCGCAATTTTTGTTCTTTATGATAAGAGCTACAAGTTTGCCTCAGAGAGTAAATCGAAATTCGGAACGGTTTGCAAGATATGAGCCCGAGAAAATGATCACTTTTTTGCGAAAATGATACCGAGGCCCCAAATCTTTGGCGGCCCATAAAAAAAAGTGCATGACTTTGGGAAAAATTGGGAGACAAGGGTCCTTTTTTTTAGTCTTTTATCACGTAGTGGTGTCCGTATATGGTTATTTTTTTTTTCGTGTTGCACTGTGTAATATTTTAATTAAAATATTTAATAAAAAGGTCAAAAAATATAGAGATATTATTAAAATTATTTAACCTTAAAATTTTTTTGGCATAAATAATTGTTTCCTTTTATTAATTTTCTTAATTTTCCTAAAAGAATTGGAATTGATTTCTTGCAGCAATTTCGAAGTCAAAATAAATTTTTTATATTGAACTATTATTACTGTTTTATAGCCAGAAGGTGAATTCCGAGGACGCACAACCATAAAATATACAATAAAAATCACTCTTTGCTTAAGAAAAAGTTTAATTCCTTTGCAAAAAGAAAACATATGAATTTTACTTTTCTCGATATAATGACATTGATTTTCCAAATCGGTATATAGAAATCAAAAGAGAGCAGATTTTGCAATTAAAAGCCAATGTTGAAATAATTTTCGTGAGATTTTTGAATGCCCTTTCTTTTACGGAAACGTACTTCCTTTCCAAGAAATAAATAAACAAAATTAAAAAAAAACCGGTCAAAGCCGGTCGTAGAGAACTAAAAGTAAAAGTTCTGCAAAGTCTTTTCTAACTTGTTTCTCTTTTGGTAAAACACTTAAGATGATTAGAAAATGTTGACAATAGGGTTTTTAGTCTTAGATGTTGTAGTATTTGTTGTCATTATGACGATAACACTTTGTTTTAGTTGCAGTGGCCTTAATACACACTAACACACTCATATATACACAAACGCATTCGCACATACACAAATGCACTCGCATATACCCACACACACACACGCACGCTCAATATAAATATTTACATGTGTTACTGACCCATACATTTTTAATAGTTTAAGAATTAAATAAATAAGTTCAAAAACAGACAGACAGACAGAGTGGCAGACTGGCATAAGAACATCAAAAGACGGCTAGAGAAACGTATGTAGAGCATCATTCATTTGGCATATGGAAAAAATTTCCAATATTGTCCGAACACACTGGCTCTTGGAAACTAAAAAGTTTTTTCCTAAAAAGTTCTTTTCTCGCAATTGCCTCCAATTTCACCAAGATTCCCGTCTGAAAGATTATCGCGAATAGTATCGCTATATATTGACGTGTTACTTTATTTAATTTTTTTTTTAAATTTTGCATTTTCAGTTTTTTTTCCTTTTGTACAATTTTCAAGGGTTTTTAATTTTTTTTTGTGATTTGTTGTCTTCATCAAATTTTTCATTTTGACAACTTCAAAAATATTTAATATTGTAAATATCCTAGTTGTCTATTTGCTATGAAAAAAATAAAGAAGATCCTTGTTTAGGATATTTTAGAATAAAAAATATGTTTGTAACTTAGAGGTCCTTGCAACAAAAAGAACCTCTTTAAAAAAAATTCTAACAAACTGTTTTTATTTTAATCCGATAATGAGTTGTAAAGATTTTTAAGAGCTTAATTTTATTATTTTTTTACAAAAATACTTTATAAACTCAATTTCAAAAATCATTAATTCCACCATAACTGGCCTTATGAATTATATAATATGCAGAGAGTAGAACTATTTACCCAAAAAATTTAGTAAAAATCAATATTGTAACATTTATAAATTTTTTTGGGTTGGAATATTTTAAATTAGCCAATAAAAATTTTCTTTGCAAATTTAATATTTTGTATAATTTTCTTATTTACTACGATGCTTTTATATTTTAATTACATATGAAATATACAAGGTGGCGCAAAAGTAATGTCATAATTTGAATTGGGTCTCGTTTTGGAAGATGACGCCAAATGTTACTGTGCCTTAACATTTATGATGTAGATATATAGAGAATTAACCGTGGAGCGGTACACACCTCGAGAAAGTGGACAAAATATTCAGTCTATTGGTTTAACGCAGCGATAATTTTGACGTCTTACTCCCCGTGCTCGAGCAATTAAGTCTTTGGGTGAGTGCCTCGTGCAAACTGGAACCACTGCAGATGTCACAAGAAGTGGTCATCATATTGCTCATTCAAACCACAAATATCGCCGCTGTTGCCGATGAAGTCAGAAAGAATTCACAAACATCAACGAGACAACAATTCTCATAATAAGCCAAGGCGTTCGTTGCAATAAGTTTTGGGGAGAGATTTGAAAAATTTCCCTAAAGAGTGCAAACTGCCACACTATGTTAGATTTGGTGCAAGAAGACGATTTCATATCAAAAATCATAATGAGCGATGATGCCCATTTCCATTTAAGTGGCTGTATTATGGAGCACAGAGAATGCATTTCATTTGGAATGCAGGAACAGTCATTGCATTCCTTTAAAAGTGATTGTTTAGTGCAATATTGATTGACCCTTATTCTTTTGAAGATACCGATGGCACCTCTAAATGAGCGTTACAAGCAGGTGCTAAACTAGTTTTTTCCCCGAAATTTGTTGCATTAGTTCTTGCACGTTGTTGGTTTGTTTCACCAGAGCGCGGTAATCGCTTACACAGCTTGTGCAACGATGGATAATGTGAGACACCAATGCGAACTGGGTATCGAGGTAGTCAGATTTAACAGCGCTAGACTTCTTCCTATGGGGCTTTTCAAGATCTCGTGTTTAGCGCAGTTAACAACGGACCCTGTAAGCCTCGAAACTGGCAATTAGGAGCTAGATGTTTTAACAATTCAAAATGCCGTGAAACAACAATTATGAATCAACTTAAAATGTGACCATTTGAGCGGTACAATATTTTTTCAATTAATGTCCTCAAATTTACACTTTCAAAAAAAACTTTTTATGAAAGTAGAGTTTTTTGCATTTATTTAAAAATAGCAGCCTGTTCAAATTATTTCATTACGCTTCCGGCTCCCTGCTTTCATAAAATTATTTTTTTCTTGGGCAATTCAAGCGTTTAGTTCAATTTAGGAAATCATAAAAGTGCTCTTCACTTTCGTATTCTTCAAAAAATTTTAATGAAAAATTCATAAAATGTTTCTAATTTAATGGTTTTTAGACATTCATTACAATAATAACAGCACCTAATGCGAGATAAATTCATAACAAAAAAAACTGATCACTGCATTAGTTGACAGCTCATCAGTGTAATGTTGCAAATACATTTTGATTAGGAAGTGGTAGATACACATGATGAATACATTCCATTCGAACAGGAAGGTAATATTTATGAAAATTAGTTACTAAGAAAACAATATAGCTGTTCCGAAAATATGAAATTTTAATAGATCAAAACGTTACAGAATTGTAATCAGAGACTTCTAGTTCATGGAAAAAATATGAAAGAAATTTTTTAGACCCCAAAAAGGAAATCTAATTCATATCTTCTCCAAATTGTTTTAATCATCTTTACTATTTTTAGTAACTAAAATTAAACAATTTCACTACGTTATCATAATGCATACTTCTTCATTTATAAACAAAATTAATTTTTATGGAAAATACTGCAGCATTTAAAAAAGAAAAAAAACTCTTAAATAAATCTTTATGTTTCTCAACAAACCACTGTTGCTGCAAACTGTGCGTACAAGCAACCCAGCAACCATTCAGTCGTTTTCAATATTCAAATTGAACATACAAACATATTTAATCAAGTACAGAAAAAAATTAATAAATTAAAATTTGGACTAGCAGGACATCGATCAGAGCAGATGCATAGAGGAGTTACAACATCACAACAAAAGTCTTAAATTACAATCCTGATTTTCAATTAGTTTTACATAGAGAGCACAACGTATACATCGTTATGCATTAGATCAACTTAATATTATACATATTCCAGCAAATAAATGGATAAATTACAGAAAATGATTCCCAATACACAGAAGTTTGATTCAAAAATTCACCAGAACAATAAGAATAAAAAAAATAGTGAATCTGTTATTGAAAACTTTTTATGACAACTTTTTGGTTTTTGAGTTTTTCTTTCATTTCTCTTGCTTTTATCCACTTCGAATTCTGAAGATAGCGGCCGCTAAAAATAAAGGTCTCTCTAAAGGAGGTAAGAAATACGGCAAAAAGAAGGTTGTAGATCCCTTCTCCCGCAAAGATTGGTACGATGTTAAAGCACCCAATATGTTCGCCTCTCGCCAAATTGGCAAAACTTTAGTTAACGGTACCCAAGGTCAGAAAAACGCTTCTTATTACTTGAAGGGAAGTGTGTTCGAAGTCGCTTTGGGTGACCTGCAGAAGGATAATGATGTTGAGCGTTCTTTCCGTAAGTTCCGTCTCATCGCCGAAGATGTGCAGGATCGTAATATTTTGTGCAACTTTCATGGTATGGATTTGACCACCCATAAATACAGATCTATAGTGAAAAAATGACAAACACTTATTGAAGGTATTGTTGAAGCCAATATTACTGATGGCTACTTGCTCCGCTAAAGATCAACAATCGCAGCCCAAGACATGTTATGTTCAACACTCTCATCTCCGCAATATCCGTTCACGAATGCACGATATCATTACCAAAAGAGTTATAAATACCGATTTGAAACAGCTTGTTGGACAACTGGCTTTGGACTCCATTGTTAAAGATATTAAAAAGATCTGCCAGCGCATCTACTGAAGTAGTTGTTTCAGCTGAAGGCGCTGTTATCGAAAGAACCGAAGGTTATGACCCTCCCGTACGAGAGTCTGTTTAAATATTTTTAAATATAGATGGCAACAAATTAATTACACTTTTTTGTATGTAGAAAGTTTTTTTATATTTTTTGGAAGAACAAATTTCTTATATTAATAGTCCTAAAGAAGGCGCCCAAAGAGACCTTGAAATATTGAACAAATTTTGTACTAAATTTTTTCACAAATATGAATAATATTTATTAATTACAAAAACTAAACCATATTTTTCTAAGACTCTTATATAGTAATTTTGTTTTTTAAGTCGGACTCACTTTAAAATTTTCTTTTAAAAATTATTTTATATTTTTTTTAGGAAAGACATTCTGTAAAAGGAAATTCATTCAAACATTAGAAATGTAAATGGAAATCTGGTTGATATTCAAATTTTTCAATATAAAATTCAAACATCTAAAAATATTTAGTTTTACCAAATGATTCCCTGATGCAGGCTGCAAACGCAAACTTAAATGCTTATCCTTCTATGGAGCATCAATTATAGATCTCGTTTACTTGACCAAAGAAATGTGTTAATAAAAATATGGAGGCTCTAAATATTGTTGTTTATAATCTTGCAAAATTTGATTTCAATTGCAAACTCAAACAACGCTAATTGGACTACAGGGACTATGGAGAAATCCTCCCCTTTTTTCTTAAATTTAATATTTTTATATTTAGAAAGAGGATCCAGCATCTGTCTCCTAACTAAAGAGCGTATAGTCCTTCCCCTGATGACGCTCTGTGTTCTATACTGCCTTAGACGCTCGCTGTTGCAAACTATATTCCTTCAAATGGCACCAGAGCAAGGTAAGCGCCACACTAAAGTTTCAGAGGAACCCATGACATCGTTAATGCTGATGAGTCATGTTGAAACCCGAAATGCCTTTATATGAATTTTGTTGAGGCATACGAGTATTTAGTATCAGTACTTGCTGTGTTTGTACAACTAAACAACAAAAAAAGGAAGCAATAGGATCTTATTTGGAGACATAACAGTTGCTTGTCTTATTTGGTAAGTAAGTTTTCATTATTCTTTAATCACAATTTATTTTCAAATCAAGACAAAATAATTAATTTCGAAATTAAGGCTCAAAATTAATGTTGTTTTTTTATAAATTTAGTTCGAAATTGATGATATTATTCGACCTATATCGTGATTAAATAATTCAATAAATTAATTAGAATAAGTTATAAAAAAGCTGCAAAGATTTTGATACAGAATTTTTTTAAACTATTTCTGAACCTTCAATAATAATTGAATTAACAAAAAGTATTGAGATCTCAAATCTAAACTGGTCTTCGTAGACTAGTAGGTAGTGTACTAGACTCTTAGTGCGAAGCTCGCAGGTTCGAATCCTGCCGGAGAAATCTAGCAGTCTGTGTTTGATAATTAAAGGGAGCACACAACAAGCCTTCACTGGCTTAAGTGTATGTCGTATGGCATGGGCTTATCACACCCCTCCAATCAACCTAACCTAACCTAACCTAAATCTAAATTATGATTTATTTAATCCCAGCCAAGAAGAGGCAAAAAAACACTAGTTTTCTCCTGTGTTTACTTCACATCTGTCATATTCGGCTAAGAGCAGGAGTGTCCTTCCTTCTCAGCCGAGGTTGGCCTCTGTAATGTGGAATGTTGCAGGCTAATGGATTTGGATGGTCCAGAAATTATAATTATAAAGGATGTAAAATAATTTTTAGTCCTGTAATAAATTTTATAAAGGACTTTAATTTATTTTCGTTATACTAAATGCCTGACTGAGTTAAAGACGCTCAGCCCTAACGTGGTAAAACCTACAACGTAGTGCTTTATAATTTAATTTTAGTACTTATTTTGATAAGAGAATGCAGCAGACGTGAGTGGTTGAATATACATTTGAGGCTAACAGCAATTTTCCGTAAATCCCACAACATTTTAGTAACACAGTTCAATACTATAAAAGCTCTGCTGATGAGGCAGCGGTAGCTCAGTCGTAAAGATCGGTGTTGTATTATATAGAACCGAGTTACAAATAATAGAAAAAATCTTAAAGATAAGCCTTTGTACTGAAAACACCCATCTGAGCGTTCGCTGGGTTATTTTCAGAGTAATATTTTCTAAAACATGCAGCATATGCGTTTGTGTGTTGCAACTCACTTAACATGCATACACACATACTTGCATGTAAGTGCAGCTTCATGCATGACAGTCAACCCCCAGGGCTTATGCCAGAAATGCTAACAACAACTAGACTAAACACACACACACACATGCATAGAGACACACACACAGACACACTCGTAGGCAAAGTATTTAATTTATTTAAATAAAATATGAAAACAAATGAGAATGAATAGAAAAACCCCAAAAACAAGACACAGATAAAACATAAAATAGAATTAAATAAAATAACATTTTTAAACCGAAGTAAATTTGGATTAAAGCCGAAATATTTTGTTAAATAAACTGTGAAAGATTGTGGCCTGATGTTCATAGAAACATGAACTGAATCAAGATTATGATATTCACGATTATAGAGCAGATGATGATAATGGCAATATGAAGTATATGGAATCTAATTTTAGCACTCAATTAAATTTCCATAAATTTTGTCAAAAACAACCACAAAGAAATTTGTTTTAAAAGCAGGAGTGAATGTCAAAAGAAATTCAAAGATTTTTAATAAGGAAATACAAAAGTGAAGAAACTTTAAGGGGAAAGCATTTTAAATACAATTTGTAAGAAATATAAATTTTTCTTTCCTCCAAAGGACGATCATAGAGTAATTTTTTTCTATTCTTTGTTGGTGGTGCAGAATATTTTGTGCGCTATAAATTTAATATGAGGCTGAAGTGGTGTCATGAGTGATGACTTGGGAATACCCATAAATTGTTTCTTTGGCCCAGCGAGCGTTTATGAATACTCCCGTCTTGATAAATACTATGGCTGGTTGCTCGAATTTTATTGTTAAAAGTTCGATACTGAAACAGAGTGCAAAGCCGCAAGAAGACCAATCTGAGTGGTACGCATTGGCCACCCCGGAATGAATTTATTTAATCCTTAAATTTAAGAAGAAAAGCTTTATTTTGTTGTATTTTATGTAATTTATTCCCATTTTGCCTTTTCTATTTCAAAAGAAATTATTCTGGGAAAAACAAATTCAAGCGGTTTTTTTATCTGTTATTTTTATTTGAAAAAAATATATATTCGTATTAATTAAAGATTTAAAATGCCGATCTCAATGATGCAGTGACGTACACTGTCCGGAGTAGTGACACTTTTTAAAATTTTATTTATGGGTGCTGAGCGTCTCTAACCGAGATAGTGGAGCATGCAACCCTAAAGCTACTGTAAGTAAAAGAATTGTGTCCGGTAACTTTTTCGCGGACGAACTAGCCTAGCCCGGAACCCATTCCGGGAATCGGGTTATGAACAAATTAGTGGAGATCCTGTCAATCTGCTAAAAAAAACCTTAAAAGCAGTAAAATTCTGGGAACACATGGACCAGATGGTCTAGCAATGGTCACCTATTTCAAATTTGATGCAAGAGATCTGTAGTCTCATAAAGAAGCTCTCAGGACTAGTTACGTACACTTGTAATTATTTTGAAAGGGCAAAGCTATAAGGTTGTCTCTGCCAGGAGTTGAAATCTATCTTCTAATGATTTCTGTAAAAGCTTTTGTAATGAAGAGGACGGAGAGACTGTCGAACACCTCCTCTACCATTGTCGTCTTTTATTGGAGGAAGCCTTTGTAGCATATTGCTATAAAGTTTATCAGAAGCATTGGTTGGCGATGTCATGGAGATAAGTTCGTTTGTTTCTGTGTTAGTTCTTTGTGGAAGCGATCGTGTACGCAGGGAAAGATCGAGAGTGGGGGCTCAATTCTTTTCACAACTACTATTGCCCATTTTTATAAGTGATAAGTGGACGCATTAAATTTCTTAATTTCTTTTATTAATTGTTTTACTTCACCGACCATTATGCTACCATTCCCAATGAAGAAGGGCGCTGTGATATACATTGGGATCAATGTGATATACATAGGGATCAAACCCAGGTTCTCAACCATAAATTGCTTTGTAGTCAACATGCTAACTGCCTCAGCCAATAGCACCTTCTTCTCTATCATCTTCTTTGTCTTAAAATTTAACTTGTGACCAGGATTGACTACACTATAGTTGCACTTTAGTTTTAGAATTAGACGACTGGTTGTTTCATACTGCCCCGCTAAATACAGAGAAGTAAAACACTAAAAGCAATAATGAAAAAAAATCTTCTACAAACTTTTATGTGGTAAGTTTTTTCTTTGTTGTGGTTTTAGGTGTTCTTATGCCTAAGCCAAAGCAGATGTGAATTGTAATCAATTCGAAAATACTTGACCTCAATATTTACGCCAACATATACAAATACAATATGAAAATTCTCAATCGTATGAGAACATAAAAAATACTTAATTATAGTAGGCTTCTAATGCTTTTATATAAACAGCAATACAAACAATTTGTATTCGATGTGAGTTTATTTTATTTTTAAATTAATTATTGAAATAATTGAAAATTAATTAATCTGACTATAGGACCAAATTTGAGATTGTGAACTGGAGTAAAAAGTTCTAAAACTATTTTTGCTAAGGAGGGAATAAGAAAAAGCTGCTTTCTCCAACACATCTGTTTCCCATGGGCATTACACAATCACCAGCAACATTTCCCAATCTGCATTTTAGTTGGCTGTTACGATCTTAAAGAAAGTCAGTGATTTGAATCATATGTGTTAGTTAATCAGCTGGGGTCCAGGTGTCTAATGATAAAGCAAAACTTTGGATTGGTTCTACTTGGTGAATTCAGAATGATGCTTATCAATTACACTTCGAGTCAACTCACAAAACTCCACATGGGTGTCCCTGGGCGATGTTCTTGGAACCCGTCAAACATCGGCGAATTGTGAGAGGCTTCTGCAGCGTCTATTCTGCTAGTTGGGTCGGCTGCAAACGGACGTCTGTTCTTATATCAAGCGGTTCGCTATGTAAAATGTGTCTTACTCCCAGCGAGTCTGTTGTAGACTAAACATTTGCTCATCCGAAATAGAATGATTAACGAAACCTCAAACAACATAAATGGAGGCCCTATGCTCCTTATAGGATCGATAGGAAAATATATGTATATGTATATTAGTTAGTCAGCTGGTTCTCTCCTTGTTGTTCTGAAGCATCTATTCGTGGAGTTTTTAAACTTGTTTGTCTATAGAAATAATTCAAATATATACTTAAATTGTTATTCGAAATATTCTCTAAACTATTCATATATGGGCCTAGAATTTCTAATGAAATCGTCAGGCAGTCTTGGCCTTCATGTTTGAAAAGCATTCAAGTTCAATGTTTATACAAAAATCCACAAATACAATATGAGAATTCCATTAAATTCAATTTTATATTTTTATTATGAATTACTAACACAACAATAAGCCAATAACAAACAATATACATTTTTTTTACAAATTTATCGGGATAAATGCTTAATTATTTTTAATAAATATCGATTTTCTGTTTCTTTTATTAAACGTTCTTAAACACAGTTTATACGACACTTTTTTTTACTTGCACTTCTGATTTTTTGGGTAAACGTATCTGAAACATTTCGTAGTAAGAAAATGGGTACGAATCATAAAAAAGTAAAAAGTACTTTTAACGCAATTAGAATATTAAAAATAAACTGCTTGTTGCAGCTTTAAATGTTCATATACTGACGTCAGTGGACTACAATTGTTTACAGTTGGGCAGAATATTCCATATAAGAAATTTTAATATTAAGTATTTTTGGCACTTTGTTTGCTTCTTAATACTTTCCATAAATATGTTTACCAGTGAGGGCATTGTTGGTACAGCTGTACTGATTTTGGTGCCATTGCAATTTTAAAGGAGCAATGAAATGTCGGCTAAATAAAATTTTCCAAAGTCGACTTGAGCCGATTTGTTCGCAAGCTGATATTTACTTCAATGATACTTAAATGTCCGTCGGACTCAATTGGTTTTTTTAACAGTTTTTTAAATCCAATAAAAAAACCCTTCTCTTTCTTCAACTAATTATTTTACAAAAGCCAATAAGCGAGGCATACGCAATTTGAATTCCATAAAAAGACAAATTCATTATAAACAACCGCAAGATTGGCTAAGGATGCCGCCCACTAGAGTTTTATTAACTTTAATATATTCTATTGATTTTGTGCGTATGTATGCATGTTGCATGCAAAACATATTTACAATAAGATTGCATCAGAAAGGCAGGTCAGGTAAACGAAAGAGCATTGAAGCGCAGCACTTTAACCAATTTGCAACTGATATTGACACTTTAATATCCTTTTTTCATAAACAGAATATTAAATATGAAGAGAGACTTATATTTTGAACTTCTGCAACAAATTCACCAAACACATAGACACACATACAAACATTAAAATAAATAAAGGGAACAATCTTTAACGGTGAATGGTTGTAAGAGCAGGGCTGCAGATCAGAACTTGAAATCTTTTTACATTCACAACAAGTAAAGTCCTTTAACAATATTACGGCGATAGTGCCGTCACCTTCAGAAATGGACTTTGCTGCCTGCCCACACACTGTCTCCTACAACTGGAAATACAGGCCATACAATAACAAAAGCAGCTGCTACACTTACAGCTGAAAATAGATGAACGATTTTTTTTTTCATCCAGAGACTTAAGTATGAAATTCCCTACCCCCGCTTTGATTAAATAGTTGGATTGTCTATGAAATGGTGTTATAAAAGAATTTCACTAGAAGCAGGTGCAAGAACTTTCTCGGAAACTTATTAAATTAACTACAGCAAAGCCCAACAAGAAGTAACATTAAATCAACTGCCAAAGTTCAATAATAAAAACATGGAAAAATTACTATGCGTAAATGCGTAAATCGTTTAAATCAACAACAAAAAGAACAACAATAATAATATTAACAGCAACAGCAGCAGCAGCAACATAAAATTAATGTTGAAAATTTACTCTCTAATATAAATTTAGTCGAGCAACCTAATCGTTATAGCAAAAACAACAAACTATAATAAGTAAATCTATAACAACAACTACAGCCACAATAATTATGCCCCTGGTGTGTTAAAACTTAATGCGTACGAGTACGAGAATAAAATGAATGCCTTCCGGAAACAAACACCAATCATGCATAATTACCAAAGTTCATCTTAGCTAATTCCCCTTCCTCCCCTGCAATAAAAAGAAGCATCCCAGTTCCATCATCAACTTTAACACATGGTGGCTTCCCTTATGTAACGCACTGTACTGTGCAAAATAAGTGCGTGTATTTGTTGCCAAGTTGTACAACAACGTTTGTGCATTAGTTTGACGCCCAAAATGAATTTACATCAATTTAGTTTGTTAATCAAATAAATCAGTTACAATCAAAATGTTAATCTAGAAATTTTCGAAAATTGCTTTAATCATGCTTTTCTTATGTTGTTGTTTGTTTTGTTGTAGCAAGAAATATTATAATTAAATTGTTGTTTTTTTTATAAGAGAAAGATTTATGGCTTTTTTAGATTTTGGCATTTGATTTCTTGTTGTTGCAAATGATTTTGAGATGATGGGGACAAAGATAATTTTAAATAAAGTTTTTGATAAAAGCAACAAAAAACAAACACACAAAAACAACTATTTTATATAGAAGTGTCTATGAAATGAATGATGCAGAAAGTTTTTTAAGATTATTTTATTTTGGACCAGTATAATCATGTGGAGCTGTGAAAATGGGCTTTAAAGGAATAAGGCTAGAGGTAATTGTAGGCAAAACAGCAAGCAGGACCTTCGGAGGGAGTTTGTTTTATTTGTGAACTGTTCGCTAAAAAAATTCCATTGTAATAAATAGTTTTTTTTTCCACTAACAAATTGATCACGAATGAATATTTGCAAAAACCGAACTTTAGAAACAAGTTCCTTGACCCTATTAAAGAAATTCCATTAAAGTAACAAAACTGTTATCGGAACATGACCCGCTCTACTTCGAGTCACGATAGCATAATATAACTTCACTTAATGGCCATATCTGTCAGTGGTTTAGTAAAGCTCAAAGCATCTGTTTGTTGGAAATCAAGAACATATGATCATGCAACAACTTTAAGCACTATGCCACCAATCTTAAGCCAACTTTCTGACTGCGTTACCCCCTACTTAAATTCAAAGTTCCAGTTGCCTCCAGAAGTATCCTCGTAGAAAATTATAATATAAGGATTTGTACTGACTGTTCAAAGACAAACTATGGAGCTGGATCCGGCATCTTTTCTGATGATGTTCATATAAGCTCTTCACATCGTCTCCTCTACGACTGAAGTGTATCGTATGCTAAAATGCACTTCATCTATAAATCAAGCAGTTTACTTAATAACAAAAGTATTCGATGGAAAGTTGGAATTTTTGTCGTCAGCCTCTATCTCTAAATTCTAATGCGGTGTCAGTTACAATTATACATTGATATCTTTAAGTATCATTAAGTGCTTCCTGCAAAAGGTTAATAACGGATGGCATAACCCCAACACATGCAGGGTCGACTGCATAAACCGCACAATGCAACCCGTAAACCATGTCAATATTAACTGGTCGAGAGCGCTTCATTGCACGAGAAAGGATCATTATCTGACTGCTGGCTAAGGAAGGAAAGGAAGACCAGTGCTGGAGTTTTGCATAGTCCAGGAGACTTATGGAATTTATGTTAAGATCCCATGCAACATATGACAAACTCTTTTTGAAATAAAAAAGTTAAACTATTTATTTTAGGGAGACAGAAGGAAATCATGTGTCCTCTAAAGAGCGGAATTTTATTGAGAAATGGCATGTAATCCTGTAAAAACAGCAAAATTTTATAAATAAGACAAATAAAAAGTTTTTCTTTATTTACTAATGAGCAAACACCCGTATTACATGGCTCAGAAATGAATATCCATTCGAAACTGTTCTTCAACGTTGCTTTAAAACTCACAATATTTAAATCGATATAAATTAAATGGGATCCCCATATGGTTTAGTTCAAATAAGAGTTCAGCCAGTTCAGAATATGGTATTGGGAACAATATAAATACACTTTGGTTCCTTGAAACAGAGGACGCAACTAATACTGCCGAATGGAAACCTTTTACGAACTCTCGAACCGTAACATTTAAGCCTCAACTATGGCTTCAGTTTCCATAAACCTTCCATTATGTTGTGTGGTATAAGAAGAGTACTGCTTGGTGTATGAAACACATTATTGGCAGACTAGAGTCCCATCTCATTACACAGAGTCAATTATGCTTTTGGAAATTATTATTGAACTGGTCTGTTAATGACACCAGTGGTGGTTGTGATTGAAGCATCAGCTGTAAGAAAAGGGAAACTTTCTAAAAGCTTAATATTTAGCTCCTGGTGCTGCTAATCAAGAGATATAACCCCGTATAATGGTTATAAGGCAGAAGGGGATGTAAGACTTCATATAAGCAAAAATCACGTCTATATGAAATAGGGTTTGGACTAGTAGCCTAATTCAAAATTTATGTAACATTCTGCCGATCAGTTTCAAAAAATCTATTTATTGCTGCAATTTAAGAAATTTACTTCGCTAAGAGGATTGCCTAAACATTCCTTACTATTAGGAAATACTCAATGCCAATATTGTTCCTTTGAAAGGCACACTTGTTTCAAGAAAAGAAAACCTCATAATATTTGATGAATGTATCAGACTAGTAAAGCGGAGTTGCAAGGCCATTTCCTGCAAAAAACTCGTAGTATTTCTGCAAACAAGAGGAAATGGGTACGCAGATTTATATTTTTATATTAAAATATTAATCTGAATTCACTTGTTTAAAAGTCTTTGCATCATAACAGAAATCATAAGAGTTTCTGCCTCTGAAAAGTCGACCGTGATTATTGTCAAGGCGTAAATGAAAATAACAATCAATAAATCATTGTCGTAAAGCAAAGTTCACACCATGACACTAAATGCCATGGCCGTTCACTTCCATGATACATTGTAACAGTCAGTCGACCATTCACACAAGTCTTCCATCAGTGATAGCTGTTCCCATTAGATATCTGCAGGCCTTGTTGTTGTGTGCGTCGTCATCATTTTCACAATATCAAGTCTAATGTGATGTTGTAACAAACAGCACGATAATGTACTGCCTTTATATTTAGTTTCGTTACCACCATGACAATAACTACAACAGCGGCTGTCAAGGCAGCAACTGCCATAATTTGCGGCGCTTCATGATCCACTAAAACTAATTGTTTATAGATCTAGGGAGCTACGAGAACGATACTCTCTAAATTTGCTGTGGCTGGCTATGAGAATAAAGTGTATTCTCAAGCAAGGCCTTAAAGGTGTAGGGCAGGCGAGACATGAAACTCCCATACAAGGCTTATCATAATTTTACTACCCTTGAAAAACTTGAAATTTTGTAAGGTAATAAAATGATAGTCAGGCGGACAGCTGTATGTGTTTGAGATGAGAAAAGGATACCCCTCATAAGAATATTATTTACTGTGCAACAGCTGGAGCCAGGCTATTAACTTATTAAGGAAATTTGAGCTTCTGATCTCTATACTATCAGCTGGGACCAATAAAGAATAGAACTTTATTTGACAACGTTAGAGCGATTTTTTCCGAGTTGCTTCCAGCCTTCTTTTTTACTAATTGAAAACGATTTAAACACGATTTTTCAACTAAATAGTTTGTTCCTAAGACTTGAAATAAAAAGTCCTTTTTAAGCCCAGTAAATGAATTAAAAGAAAATTAAAAAAAAAATAATCAAAACGCTTTGCTTATTAATACTTAATTATTTATGATACTACTCGTATGTAATTGAATTCCTTAAACATTTTCAAATATCTACCGTCATTCTTAGGAATCATTTAAAACTCACCAGCACTTTTTTAAACTCAAACACAAATGAAAATCCTTCATTTGACAATTTAATTTCAATTATTAATTGCAAATATTATTGAAATTGAAATAATATTTATGAAAGCCTGCGCCATCATTTACATGAACACTTGTAAATGTATTCATGTATTAAATATTTGTTCAAGGATTTGTTCTCATTCACACATAAATATGTTTAATTACATAAGCCTCATATCAACATTATTAATGTTAAATTATTTTTTTTTAATAAACTTTTAATCTGAGATCAAACTCAGAATACCATAACGTACAGATTATTGTGAAAACCAATACAGCCAACAATTAAAAAAAAAAGTTTTATATGGGCAGGACAAAACTCGTACTTGTCAGGATCAACATGAATGTTAGACAGATTTATTAAAACTCAAAAGGATTTTATTGATGGATGACAGAAATGTTATTAAATATTAATTGCAGAAATGAGCTTTGCAAAGAAGAAAATTTTAAATGATAAAATATAGAAAAAAAATCAAAATGTCTAGAGCCTGTCCCATAAAATGCGAAATTTTTTTTTTAACTCAAGTCTGCTTTCAGTTTTTCTCTATCACGTACAAATTTTTTTATGGGCGTGGCTAGTTTTGCCACCTAAATTATTCGGACACACTAATATACTTCCCTATAACTCGAGAACCGCTATTTCGATTTAATATATAATAGACCACAAAATTCTGCTTTAAATTGTGAATGTTATGGATTTTCATGATTTATCGCCTGTTTTATTTCTGGGGTATGCGGCTTTTAGAAAAATGAAAAAAAAATTTAAACTCCTGTGTTACTGATTTTTTTTATTGCATTTTTAAAATAAAAAAATTGAGGAATTTCACATAAAAAAATTTTTTTCGTTATTAAATTCTGAATAACTCCGAAACAATAAAAGATAGGAAAAAATGCTTATTATTTTTTTTAACAGAATTATGTTTTATGATTAGAATTTATTAGTTGTTCTCCTTAATTTCAATTTCTGATCCATATCTGAGCATTTCTTTGGGTTAGAATTAATTAAATCCAAAACACAATATGATTGTTCTCAAGTCTAATCGCTACACGAAATCTATTTTAAACTGTTGGATTTACATGTGTTAATAGACAACACAGACACATGCACGCACCCAGATACACTTCTGAGTAAGCAAATGCAAATACACTGAGAATAATTTAATAGATGACATGTACATACATGAGGCTGCAAGAATGGGCGTCTTGTTGCACTGTTTATTATTGTTACTATTATTATTGTTATTATTGCTTACAACACTGCTGATGACTATAATGACGATGGTGTTGGTGATAACGACGATGCTTGCCAACATGAGTGATTTGAAATTTATGTATGTTGTGCATAAATACAAGGTACCTTCTGCTAAGGAGCGAGTGGTGGCGTTGAATCTTATAACACCTAATTACAAATATGAACACAATATGCAACACTCGTCGCTCTCAAACATAAATATATGCGTGTATGTATTTGTGTTTGTACATTCATAAAATTTAACAAGATAAAAGGAGTGTGCGTACGTGTGAGTTGTGTGGAAGCATTCATACATGTATTTACATGTAATTTGCACATTTATGTTGCCACATTATAAACACACTCTTGTACTAATATATTACCCATATTGCCAAGCACTTGAACACTCCTACTTATACAGTGTTCATACATGCAACACACAAACACTCACTTTTACTCACTTGCATAGTCCTAGAGACATATTTAATTGATGGTTGCTTTGACTGGTTGTTAGGCTGGCTGGTTGACTGTGTGGTTTGCTGTCACATATTAAGCCCATCAGTACTAAGAAACTTATACACGTTCAACAACAATGACAACAACAGCACCAAAATTAAAAGAAAAAATATACATTTTTGTTGTGTATGAGAAAACTATTCACAATCACGGAACAGTGATTGAAATTTTGTTTTCGACTTCCTGTTTGTCTGGCTAAAGAGAATTTTAACGTCTTTATAAAAGTTTTTTTTTTGGAAATCTCAGATAAAACGTTGAACTAAACATATAAGTACATGAGTACAGAAAACTAAGTTTGCAAAATGTTAACTATGATTCCATGTTTAACTCGCTTATGTGTGTCGCAGAGCGATAACGATAAGTAAACGATAGCGATAGAGTGAATGTCAATTTTTAGACATTCGCGAAAACGAATATTTTACTTGAAAATTTTAAATGTTTGTTTGTGGCTCAATTTAAAAGCCTGAAAAATAAAATATCTAAAATTCATTTGATAAAAAAAACTTGCATGCGTTTGTTAAAATTATCAAAATTTTTTTTAATTTAAAAAAAGATTTAAAATACAAATTTCTTTCATAAAGTTATTTGATTATTACAACCGGAAGAGTACCCAAATATATCGAATAGTAATCCAGTGAAAAAATAGTTTCCAAACAGTTTATGCAAATGTTAAGATTATGATCTGACAATAGTGCAAATTTGGATCATTTGTAATGATTTTAGATTAGACTTGTCACTGGAGGATATTATATTTTTGGATTTGAAAGCTTTTATCATTGTGTCGAGAAAAATAAAATTTTCATATTTTCTTTTGCCAAGGAAATGCATTTCTCTCAAAGAAGATTTGATTATTTATCACTACGAATAAATTTTCCATGTGGAAAGCGCACAAATTTGCCAGTAGTTACAATTTCTTTTTTCTGAAAGTATTTTCGTCACTTATTACTTGAAGAAAAATATAATTTTTATGTAGATTCAAAGAAATAAACAGTTTTCTTTTAAGAAATATTTTTAAATAAAAAATCAACAGACTCGTACAAAAAATTAATGTCCCTTTTCAAAATTTTGTTCACATGATTTCCTAGGAAGTGGGAAAACAAGCATTAATTGGATTTTTTTAACAAAGAAAACGTTCTTCCTTAAACATTTTTATCCTTTTTTTGTCACTTACAATAAATTATAAAATTATCATTAATAAATAATTATAAAATTATCAAAACATACTGACAATAAATCAAACGACAGCAAATAATGTCGACTATGAGAGATAAAAGTTTCATAATCGACAACATTTCTCTCCTTTTGATCTTTAACAGGATCCAACATGACATATGTTCAGAAGATATTCTAAATTTGGCACCCTCGCTAACTGCGTTCAAATTCATAGACCCATCTGCGGGGAGGTTGGCCCACTCCAGAAGTAATATAGTCCCCTAGAACTTTTCCTTCCTCTGAAATTTCTATTAAATGACTTAATTTTCCTGTGCGGTAATTAGTTAAACTAGAAACTTTTCCACCTTCGCAAAGACGATTATTATTTATAATTCTTTTATTATTTTATGGTTACATTTATTTATTTATTTAATATTATTTTGTACCATTTATTTGATGATTTTCTTTTTAAATCATTTTTTCCCATACGAAAATGTTGCTCAAATATCCACCTGATTTGGGAGAATACGAGTGCAAGTCGCAATGTTATAAAACAGTCAAATATTCGGTAAAATGAATACGAATATTACATCACTGGTGGAATATATCATTCTCAAATGCGACCTGATGGAATTTGAAGTCGAGCTCACAGAATTTATGTTCATTTGAAAGCGTTGTCAACTTTAAAATTTCAAAAAGTTCAAAATTCAAAATTTTAAGTTTCGTTTATCAATTATTCATTTTGTTCAAATTAAATAGAAAAATATAAGTTATTTGATAATCAAGCTTTAAGTCTTTTTATGAATAAACAAAAAAAAAATCAATACTTTGAAATAGTGCAAAAAGTATCAAGTTGACAGCTCTGTCAACTTGGCACTCAACAGATTAAAAGCAAAAAATTATAATATTCATATCAATTACACACTATTTGTTTTCTAGCCTACTATTACATGTTTGTAATTCTCATTTGCTTCTTAAGACTTGCAGCACAGTGCGTCTCCAGCAAAGCACTGTGGCTGAAATCGATATTAAAAAAAATTCTTTTAAATAATTTTTTAACCCTTTGACACCTTTTAACTCAGCAAAAAAGTAAAATTACCAAGTGGGACACAAACCTTGTTGCCAACAGTTGTCTGTTCTGTTTGCTTAATTGAATTATTGCAAGATGGCAGCATTATTTTTGTAAAAATCTTTAGAATTAAAGCAGCCATAACCATTTAATAAAACTGTTCACTCTACCACTGTGCACTAGAGAAGGATATGATAATGGCAAAGTAATGAGTGACAGAATACATAGAATTTAGACAGTCATGTCATCTTGTAAGCTTCAAAATTTTTCGCCTCTTCTTTGTCGACACAAAAATAAATTAAAAAGGAGGATTCAAATTATGCATGTTTTGGAGAAAAAAAGCGAAACATGCACATTAAAGTATTGTGTGTGCGTGCGTGTGTGTGTGCGTGTGTGTGTGTGTCTATTAATGTCGCATGTCGCATTCATGTCTCATGCGGGAACATATATGAAAACTTGCAAATACACTTGCTTACATATACACGCTCAAACACATCCACACATACTCAGATAATCGGCTACATTCAGTCATTCTCTCACACTCATTTGCATTGTATGCCTGCCTGCCTGCCTGTTTGCCGCATAATCATTGTGTAGTCACTCGTGTGTATTTGCATTAATTTTGCAACATTGTGTAGCACCAAAAGAATTTCCGCTTGCTGCTTACTTTAGTTCTTAATTTTTTCTTATCTTCTTTTTTCATTCATTCTGTTGTCTTGTTTAATTTACCCATTAAAAGCTTGTGAAAAATAAAAGCAAAATTTTCTGCTTTATATCGCTCAAATTTGTGTTAAATTTTTTGTCTCTCGTTTTTTTTTTTTTTTTTTTTTTTTTTTTTTTTTTTTGGCAAAAATCGCCTCATCTGGGGATGTTTTTGTTTATAAAATGGATTATTTAAGCTTTTTTCTGTTACAGGTAAAGAACACAGGAGTATATTTTACTTCATTCGTTGCTTATGCGTTGCCTGCATTTGAGTGAATTTAAGTTGTATTTTTTTTTTTTTTCAAAATATTTTCTGTAACGTTTTTTAACTTTTTTCTAATAAAGGCTTAGACGAATATCTAGGCATGACTTGGCCATATATTTCTATCAAAATGCTCATCCAGCCGCTGACAATATAAATAAATTGTTTCAGTTGCAAACAAAGAGAATTACATCCATAGAAATGCATTTGCATGTAGAATGAACAAGGGAAAAGGAAACTAATTTTTGCAATTTTAAGGCCGTTGAAGTTAAAAAAGTTTGTTACTAAATTTTCCATAAAATACTCTTAATATGAATTCAAATCATAATTTCCTGCAAATGCGAATTTCCAAGAAATTTTAGGTTTCCAAGCCACCGGGCTTGGAAATTTTTTTCTTCTGTATGAAAAATTAAATAAATCAAAGTATTTATTTTGAGTATTTTAAAATATAAAATAAAATAAAAATAAAAAAAATAAAAAAGTTTTGGTCTTTATTTCATTGTAATTGTCTGTTGGTATAGCTTTTTTATGTTAAAAAATTATTATTTATTTTTGACTCACCTGAGTCCTGAGTATATGGCTGCATTTCATTGGGACTAAGCAAATCATCAGTACCAGCCAATTCAACAGTTCTCTTTTGTGGCATGTGGTAATGCCAAAAATGCTCAGTAATTTCACCACGAATAGACTCACAAATGAACAAAACTTGCAAATCATTGAATTTTATTATCAAAACTCGTGCTCACGTCCATTTTATTATCGTTATAACCAAGTTACCAAACAGGCACCAATTTCACTTTATTTGTACATTAATCCAACAACCCGTGTGCGAAGAGTGCGTACCAAGGAGAATATTGCTGCTGTATGGAGCAGTGTCAATGAAGATCGGAACATGTCAATTTGTGGCCATTGTAAATAAAGGGGCTAGTGTTATTTGGTATGAAATCATACAAAATACAACTGCTGCAAGAACTGCAACCAGGTGACGTACCAAAGTGTGCAAAGTTGAATGAAGATCAGTTTTCCTACCAAAAAATTGTCTTCACAGAAAAGTTGCATTTAAATTGATCTATTTTTAAGTGCAACATAGTCATAAAATAACAAAATCTTTTTTTTTTTGCTGATGAAGAATTGTTCCCGAATATGCCCCTTATACGAGTGTGTACAAAAAAAATTAATCAATTGTGGTCGTTTTAACTGATCAAACGAATTTTCATTTGGTATTATGGCGCACACTCGCTGTTGTGGATTTCACTCGATCGGACTATACAAAATAGTACATATTCATCAGCTGTTCCTCTAAATAAATATTGTCTGCCTACAAATTTATAAAAGAGAAATTTTTAATTAATTATTAATTAATGAGCTTTTCCAATTATTCTTTTAGACCTTCCCCGGGGGGCACGGTTTTTATACATCTTGTCATGGTGGCTTGATGTTGTGCTTCCTGGGGTATAGGTTTCCGAACCTAGTTGTTTTTGCTGATAACCCCTAAAAACTTGTATGTTGCTACCCCATCCCTGAATTAACAGGGTAACGGGCGCGCATGCAAGTAAATTAAAGGTGAAAGTGGGTTCGCTCGCTCGTCCGGTAAGTGGGTAATATGGTCTTTCCAGACCTCGACCTTTGGCCAATTACCCCTTGAACTTAATATAATACTACCTAATCCCTGAAATAACAGGGTAACGGGCTTGCGTATAAGAAATTTAAGGAAATAGCTCTGCCTATGCTTGTCTGGGTAGAGGTGCTACCGATACATCAGGTTTGCATGGGACCTAAAATCGGAAGTGTTTTTTAACACGCGGCTGACCAGAGTCCCATCTGGTGCCACGGGAACCAGTAGCCCCTAGTCCTAGACTTGTTATTGGTGAGGCCCCTTCGGGGATGACGTGGTGGCTGTGGTTAAAACCCAAAGATTCGCGGGAAGAGGTATGGGTCGGATGAGTGTGTCTGCAATATGGTGCTAGTGACCGATTGTAGATGCTCTCTTCAGGCCATATATCTCTAGGTGTTGTTGCTATTCGACAAAGCTGCCCTAATGTTTTGCGGTTGGCGAAGCCCCAAGTAAGATGGGGGCAATATTTTGCTGCCGGGCCATTGGGGTAGTAGGAGGTTAGATAGCTCCAGCACTCTAGCAAGGTGTCTGTACATGGTTCTGCAGCCTGTACAGAATTTGCTACCATGTTCGTCCCTATTAGGGGCACATGTTGTTGCCTCACCCGGTATATGCCTCTGGAAGGGATGACGGGACGGTGGTAAATGGCTTTATTCACCCAGTACGAAGGGCACCGTCAGGTTAAGTTTATGGCAGGTACTGACGTAAAATCTTTGACATATTTATTCTTTTAGACCTGTAGGATGATATTAAAATAAAATAATTTGCAACTAGTATTTGTAAAACAAAACAAAAAAAGATTCACAAATACTTGAGTTTTGAATAAGTTTTATAAACTTTTTTATAAAAGCAATATTGCGTTCGATTGAAAATTTGTTGTACAAAAAATTTCTCTGTATAAAAAATTTGACATTTGATACTCGATGTTTGATGTTCGATGTGCGACAATCAGCGAAGATCGAACATCGAATGCAACTCTTAATAAGGAAGTGTGTTTGATGCTGAATCGAAATTATACAAAAAAAATTTTTGATAGAGAAGAACTTTAAAATCGTTCAACCCATTTTTCCAAGACTTTTCTTAAGATCAAAGGAACGATGTGTAAATGTAAAGTAGCTGTAACATAAAATTGAAATAATAGTCAAACATTTTAGTAACATTTAAAATGGTTCCACGCGGATAATTGAAACAAAAAAACACTTAAATGCTTTGAGAAATGAAAATTTTCAGTCCACTTGGTCTCAACAGATCATCCAGCCTTCTGCCTTTTGACTATACAATTACTACCTTGCAACATCAGCAGCAGCATCATTATTTAGCCATCAGCAATTTCGTGATATTGTTGAATTTCGGGTTTCCATGGTTAAGTCTTTTAATAATAGTACAGCTAGTTAAAGTTAGAGTGTTAAAAGGCATTCTTTGGTATCGACTTTTATTTCATATTATTCCAACAATAAAAGTACATGTGTATGTACGTGCCGCAGCTACCACAGGCACCATTAAAGTGAAACAAGAAACCACAGTTTCGCATTAAAAACGCTAGAATACGATTACAGAAGACTTGAAACCAAAAGTTGCAATGAAAGTGGCATGGATGGCTGAATGAGTGGTTGGGCTGTGAATGTGCGAGTATGTACTTTTGTTCCGGTACTAATTAGAGCATATGCGGGTACAGTTTCGGATTCGTTGTATTTGTTTTTTACTCATATTCAGTTGCGTTGCGTTGTCTGTGAACAGTAATTGTTGTATAGAGTTTCAACCGTTACTGCTGTTTGTATATGGAAGATAATAATTAAATTTTGAATATAATTTTACATCCACTTTAATGTGTGTATGTATTGCAATAACAAGAAATAAAACAGGAAAAGAGTTTCCTTTATTTTTATATCCCATTAACTCGCTGCACTCGTTGCTTTCGGATTTATAATTGGAAATGGAAAATTTTCCACAACTACTGCTACTAAATAAAAAATGAGTGAGGGAAACAATAACAGGCGAAATAAATAAAATAATTGTTCATGGCATTTCACAGCCATCCACAAAAATTGCTGTTATAAAATACAGAAGAATTTTAAATTTCAAATGAATTAAATGCTGAAGTAAATGGCTAAAGACAGATATTTATATGGCATTTAATTTTGAACTTTTTATTGGTTAAATAAAAGTACAAAAACCATTTCAGAGAGTTATTTTTCCCCAGTAGTTAAAATATTTAACCGGTAGTTCTCCCTCAGAGGGGTCCGAGAAATAGGGTGATTTATTTTACTGGCTGGTTTTTATAGTTTCTGTCAAATATTTTTATTGAAAATAAACAAAAAAATATTTTTGTTTATACGAAATTTTCATATAAATAAAAAACTTAAAATTTTGAAAATCTACATATTTTAAAAGTGTGTTCGATTTCGTTAATTTCAGTCAAATTCACTTTGCAGGTGGCCTCAATTTAACAACAAGCACAAAGATATCGTTATTTGGTTTGCACGTAAGTCGGTCTCTTTTTTATTCAAATAAATTTTATTTTTATCGGGTTATCCATATAGTGGTTTAAAGACCGCGGCTCTAGCAAGGCTGTCACCTGTTAATTATCTGTCATTTATTTATTTTTTAATTACCAAAAGTTTTGCCATTTTTGAATATGGGACGTTTATAATGACAGAACGCTTAAAAATAATTGCAACTTTCTACAAAAATAGTGGTTCAAATGTGGCCCCTTTTCTGGCATCACGGGCTGATTATGGTCGTCATAATCGACCTACTGTGCAAGGAACTGGCAACATTATAAAGAAATTTGTAGAAACTGGAAGCGCTACAAATATTCTCAGGCACTGTTGAAAATATCGCTTTTGTTAGTGAAAGTGTGGCGAATAATCCGAATTTGTCTATTCCACGGCGTTCGTTGTCGTTATCGTCGAGATACTGCAATGTGCGTGATCAACTATTTACCTCAAAAGGATGCACTGCTGCTACCAATTTAGAAGCGGTCATTGAAACGACATCGTATGTTGTACATACATAATGGAAACTTGACTTATTATAATAAAGTAACAGCTTAATCAAGCTTATAGCCTTAATGTGTGATCTATTAAACTTTATTTTTGAAACCAAAAAGTGGATAACCCTACATAAAGTACTTTATGAGAATAATTAAAATATTTGGCTCCAGCACAACTTTTCTAGTTTATTCTCGAAATTTGTGCGCAATTTTTTTTTTTCTTTAAATTTCTCCGAAATTTTTTCATTACAAAAATGTTTCGAGTATCCAATTACGCGAAAAACATGTAGATCAGCTGTGATATCAACACCACCTGGTAGGTGAAGACTTCTTAGTTCATTCATTCGTTCTAGCATTTTATTGTTATTTTTAAATAGACAGTCAATAAATTTTTGAATATCATGAAACTTTTTTCATATATTTTCAGGCGACTTTGAAAATTATTATCAATTCAGGGATGGAGAATTAAAATTTTTCGGTATCAAAAAAACCAATGAAAATTTTTTTTATTAACTAAATTGTTTTTTTTAACTGACCTTCGTAGACTAGTATATAGTGTACTAGATTCGTAGTGCGAAGGTCCCAGGTTCGAATCCTGCCGCAGAACTTTGGCAGTTTGTGTCTGATAATTAAATGGAGCGCACAACAAGCCTTCACCGGCTTAAGTGTATGTCGCATGACATGGGCTTATCACACCCTAACCTAACATAACCTAAATTGTTTTTTATGAAATACGATGTCAAATACTTATATTGAATTTATAAAAAAAAAACAATGAGAAAAAAATTACCCAAAATTATATATAAATATATATGTTGAAATTTCGGCCGATATAGAATGGGGTATTAAAAAATAATTGTATTTAATTATAATTATTATATGTGAAAGTATGACCCTGGTACTAAAAAAAGGAGGCTGTGGGAGGGGGGATAGATGAAGAAGTATTTGGGGACATTCCATTTGGAGTGACAGGAAAGACATTTGCATAGATCAGAAATTTCTAAAAGGCTTGATCACTCCAAAATTATTAAGTAATGGCCAACTTCCAAGAGCCTTTAGCAACGGTGAAGTGCGAACTGGAGCAGTGGGGATTAGAAAACTTCGAACACGGAAACTATTTTAAAGATTTACATTTTATTCATTATATTATAAAAAAGGACTAAAATAAGCTAAAAAAGTCTAAAAAACCTGTCTATATTTCTAATTTATTGCTGCAGTTAAAGATGATATATACATACATATTTCATTTTTTTTTTTAATTTTGAAACATATTTTCAAAAGAATTTTTCAAAAAGTAAAACAATAAGCAAAATTTCCAGCTAGAATTTTTTTTAACTTCCTGCAGCAAAAATAGAAGATCACCACTATGAAGTTTCACTCCGAATTTTGCAAATTGATGTTTTCCCAAATCTGGGCGCATTGAAGTCCTAATAATATTGTTAATATTTCTTCGATAACATCATTTACGCTTAAGTGTGTTTAATTAGCTGCACCTATTGGAGCAAAATTTGACCTCATCTTGATGTTGAGTGTATTTGAATCGATTCGATATGGTACAGAAAATATTACAAAATAGCTTTTTTTAATTCACTAGCGAGATATCATTATTGCAAAATTTTTGCTTTTTACTTAATAACTCCTAAATTTCTTATCATTGGCATACTTCATTTTAGTTCAGTAATTTTCGTAATCCTGATAACTGAATGATGCAAATTTGATAAGAATGGACTCGTTCTTTGAGAGTTGAGTTTGTTTTCTAAATAACTCCGAATATTGAATCGGTTTTCTAAATTTAATATATTTTATAATCTGGGGTTAAGCTTTAACAGCTTCATATACTTTTAAATGTTTTGCATAAATTGGTTACTTTGTTGAAAAGTTTCTAAAGAGCTTATCTTTATTACTCCGAAAATCCATTTCAAGGGAGCCTGAGAGACCATAGTAGGGATTTCGGAATATTATAGATTATTTTATAAGTTAGAGCCAATTTTATTTCTAGCATTTTTTCTTTTGGTTAAACAGACAGAAAGACTTTTGGTCTGAGAATTTAGAAACTGTTGCATTCTTTCTGACTATATTAGTAATATTATCTGTTTGTAAAAATTTTCTGACAAAAATTTTTATGAAAATTCTTGCAGCTTAAAAAAAAGATTTTATACTGCTTCCTTTTCTGACAAACCTTTTTATGAAAATTCTTGCAGCTTAAAAAAAATTTTGTATTGCTTCCTTGATCCACCTTAACCTGTACATAGTGCAATTTCAGAACTTATCCTACTCATTCTGAAATATAGCTCATTTATGCTTAACGCAGCAATTGTTTTTGGTAATCAACATCCTTCTCTTTAAGTGTTAACCACAAAACGAGAATTATAATGAAATGATACAAATTATAGTACACCTTGCAGCTCCCGCGAAAGATAATTGCTGTCCATAATAAATTACAACATTTTCTAACTATCACGGTGACCACATATAAAGATTCAACAAAACAAGGAAGAAACAAAACAAAAGCTTAACAACAGTATCTAGGGGTAATTATTTATCAAAATGCGTTGTTACGAGTATTATCTATTAGTATTTTTATATTTTTTCTTTCTTCAATACGTTATAGAAATATTTTCATTCTATCAACTCAGCAATTAATCAAGCTTTTGACAACCAGCCAGCCGACACGAATAAAGTAAAAGGATGTAGAATGACAAAAACAAAATCCATACTCTAAGGACGAGCATGGTCATTCAACAATTAAGCTAAATAGAAATAAAGTGCGAAGGGAAAATCTAAGTTGCAGAGAAATAAGGAAACAATATCGAAACTCGACACGTATTCAATGGTAATTTGGGAATTCGGCAGACGCAGCCAATAATATTTTTTGTTTTGCTAAAATACTCCAACACACTTAAACAAGCCATCAAAAATAGAAAAAGGAATAAAACTGAAGTAAAGAGGGTCATTTTATCTAAATGCTTATGTGTTCTTGTTCCAGACAAACATCTTCCTCAACCACTTACAATAGGAGAAATAAAACAAAAAAATTGACAAGGGTTTATTGTTCTAGAAAGAAAGGGAGAAGAAAATAAAATTAGTCGTTAATAGATCAGCCTGCATATAGTATAAGAAATTGCGTTGCACCGAATTTCATACACTCTTCAGCTTCAGGAAATAAATTTTGCAATATTTCCGGAATATTTATACTTTATTGGAATTTATTAATTTCTTTTGTTTGTTTTTTTTTAATTTCAGTTCGATTAACCGCTAAATTCGGGATTTTTTCAGAACTTCGCAGCGGCTTTACTGATCATATCAAAATTTTACCATATACGAGTGTATATTCTTTATCTGTTTTATCTAGTTATTTATTTAAATTTGCTTAACCGAACTTTTCGGAGTTTTCATTAGAACTTCCAAATGAAGTTTTTACCGTACACATACAGTTCGGTAAAGGTAGAAAAAATTATAATAATTTTTTTCTTTTCGTATGTTTCCTTCGGAACAAGCGACTTTTTAACGTCTTTTAATTTATTGCTAATAATTTTCGTTAATAATAGTTTTTAAAATTATATTAATTATTATTCGAAGTTTGATCCCGGTTCGTATATTTTATATTTTTTTATAACTTCTAAGAGTCGTTTGCTTTTCTTCGATTTTAATAAATTTCAAAATTTAATAAATTTTTTTTACAAATTAAAGGCCCTATTCCAATATTATATTTTCGTTATATTTTTAACGATTTCTTTTCGATATGTTTTTTAGGCCATAATAAACTTTTGCGAATCATTTCTCACTTGAGTGATACTTCGGAGTTTCCATTAATTTACACACTTATTGGGATTTTTAATAAATGTTGTAGTTTTTTCTAGTTTTATATTTTTTCGGAATTTCCGTTTTATATTTTTTTCGGAATTTCTTTAGTCTATTCCACGGTTTTTTTTCAATTTCAAAATTTTTTTATTAATTTTGATAGCTTTTTCTAAGTGTATTTTTTTGGAATATAATTTCTCATCTAAATATATGACGTTTTCAGAAACTTTGAAATTTTTCTTTTTTTCGAAAATCGAGATATTTCACGGGAATGGTTTTTTCATCTCTGATAATTTTTCTTTTATAATTTTCGTGATTTTTAAACAACTTTGGAGATTTTAATTTTGAATACTTTTTATTCGAGTGACTTTTTCGTTGTCTTTGTTATCATTTGTTTTATATTTTTCGTGATTTTTAGACAATTTTGGAGCTTTTAATTTTGAATACTTTTTAACCAAGTGATTTCTTCAGTTTTCGACACTTTTTAAAATATATTAGTTTTTTCCGATTTTATTAGCTTTTGCTGAATTTCGGTATCTTTTAATTTTATTTTTTTTTTAGATATCTTTCTGGTATATCGAATAAATTTTCGGAGTCTTGGCAAATGTTCTTTTTAATTTTTTGTAAGCTTTAGATAATTTTGAAGGTTTTATTTCTTGTTTTAATACTGAATATTTTTCATTGGAGTGAGTTTTCTTTTCGGAGTTCTTAGTAATTTCTACAGTTTTTTTGTGATTTATCGAAAAACTTTATAGCTTTTTCCGATTTCATAAACTTATTATTGACTTGTTTTTCTTCTTATTTTAACTCGTTGCCTTGAATTCTGAGCATATTTCCCTGCGATATTTTTCGATAGATTTATGCATTATTTAGAGTTTTAGCGATTGTTATTAAATTTTCTTAGTTTCTATCCAATTGTTTGTTTTAATATTTTAAAAAATTGCAAGCTGCCACAATTTCCGCCAGCTGTTATTATGAATCTAGAAACTTATCAAAACTTTTTTAATTTTTATTTGAAACGTTATTGCCTTTGTTAAGGATTTTAAATAAATTTCGGAGTTTTTACATCGTTTCGCTTTTCTTTTTTTTCGTTTTGAAAACTCTTCTTTATATACAATTATGAATCATCTTTACTTATTTTTATTTGTAATTTTTTAATGATTTTTTTCCAAGAAATGTTATCAGGTCGACTAAATATTTAATAAAAATTTATCAACAATTCATTACAAACAAATACCCATGAATTTTTAATTGTAGAATCACCGAAAAAAATTGGACAATCACTCAAATTTATTTTTTTCATAAATAATGGACCCTTGTATTGCCTTCCATTTTGAATTCCGCTCAGTCTTGCTCTTTAAATAATAATCCCGAATTATTCAAATGAGACTTTTTCGTAACGCTTGTGATAAATTAATACTAATTTGGGAGTCTTTGAACTTGTGAAACTTCAAAATTTTTTCAAATTGTATTTGAAATTTTGTATAAAATTAAAATCATACGCTCTAATTATTGCATATTTAAAAAATTTTATAGGGGCCATTTACTTTAACTCTTTTAAAGATAATTAAGCAATTTGATTATTTTTTAAATTATGACTAAATTTATGGCATAGTGTAACTTAAAGCAATAAAGAAAACGAATTGTAATCAGGCCAGAAAATTGTTACGATTTACAATCTAACAAGAGTCCATATAATTTTAAGATATCGAAAGAAAATACAAAGGATAGTTATCTGAATGGCCGTAATTCATTACCAAAAGAAATAAAGTAGCGATATAGTAAGAAGGATAATCGCGTTACTTATTTTTGAAAATAGTAAGGCAACCAAGGACTTTTCCTTTTTTATCTAGGTTGGTATGTCTGGTTGTGTTTGCTTAATTTTACTTTTTAAATGGCCTTCCCAGTAGCAATGACATCCCTAAGGACTATCGTAGTTGAAAGATTGTGGCGCTCGTATCGATAGTAAATGGCACTTATGTGACATTTATGCGAAATATGTAAACAAAAAAATGGCAACACACAGTGTGGCACTTGTAAGCAAACATACACGTGATGTAGCAGCCACTTGTGCATCTATACGCAAGCACACACACACACATATGTACGATATGTATTTTGTGAGCCTTTTCTTATAAAAATGTCTCTCCTTTATTTTCTGGGTCTTTTGGGTTGTTAAAAAAAATTCAAAATAAAGTACTTCAAAGGACGTAGGATATTTTTAAAGGTTTTTATTAAAAATTTTTTCTTTGGATGAGTGATCTTTGAGAAAGAAATTTCTGAAGAAGGATAAAAAGTTTAAGGTAAAATACTACCAAGTAAATTAAATAAGGAATCAATAAGTACAGAGAATACCAAAAACGTTTTGTGCAATAATTACCCCAGAGGAAATTGCTTGGAATGGAAGGCCAGACAAGGGTCCATTATTTATTAAAAAAGAAATTAGAGTGATTCTACAATTAAAAATTCATGGGTGTTTGTATATAATGAATTGTTAATAAATTTCTATTAAATATTTAATCGACTTAATAACACGTCTAGGAGCTATGTTTTATTGAGGTTTAAGCTGATTTTTTCTGTAATGGACAACTCCTTGAATTTAGGGTGATTTTTTATTTCACACAATCAAGAAAAAATCATGATCTGAAATATAGTAAAATTTGTCAATTTCATTTCAAAAAGGTTATCGTACCAAAGGCGTTTTTATTGGGATTTTGTTGGGAATTAATTGAAAAACATTCCTTAAGTCCTACAAATTTTTGCTGAATTCTTGATATTTTTTAGGAAACTATTCGCAATTTTTGAGAAGAAGATTTTTTTTGAGAATTTTGCAATTTGTTAAATTGGGACCATATACCAATATCTAGTACATTTTTCTAAGCTTTAGTTCATGAATTTCTTTAATGCTATCTTACCAGTCTCTTAAAGCCACAATAGGATACAGAGTTACTTGCACATCAGACTTGCTTCGAATTAAAACTCATCAGTAATTTTTCCCAAATCCTAGATCATAAACTTCCTTAATTCTATCAACAGAACTAGTGTTTCATCGCAGGAAGGTTTTACAATGGCAGTATATAATGTTAAGTGTTATTATTTAAGTTAATTCTGAAGTCCAACAATAAGGAAAAAAATTAAAAACTATTTTTTTTCTGTTACTCTTTGATCGACTCGAACCGGCAATATTTTATTTAATATTTCAACACTCTACCCATTGGTCTATCAAGGCATAATATGTAAAATTAAACTCACAATGGAGTTGGAAAGAGGCTAGAAAAAAGTTTACCTAGTCTAACAATTAAGACAAACAAGAAATTGAATACAAGTGAATAGGAAATAAACAGAAAACTAACATCAGGGCAGGCAAGATAGGAAACAAGGAACAGAAACAGGACAAAATTACTTGGACTACTTTGACGTATAAGCTATCAAATACAATATTAACACAGCATTTAGAAGCTGAAACAAATTGGGTAGAATGTTGCAAAATAACTCCCACAAAACAGGCCCTCTGGACAAACAGGGGGTACACAAATTAACCCAATCATGCCAATATAGTTAAATCAGGCAAACGGATCGGTACATCAAAACATGATTTCGGGAACACAACAGGAAACTAAAAGAAACAGGATCGACACCGGAATCCAATTTCACCAAATACATAATTGACAATAAATGTACACCAGCCTACGCTGGAAAAACGATTAAACTGATGAACATTTACAATATAAAGGACGACAACTGAAGATATTGAAAAACAAATTTATATAAAACAAAACAATGGCCAAATGAAAACCATCAACGCATGAGGAACAATTGCAAATTACTACGCATTTATGAAAGAAGCAGCTACGCACTCATTCTCATGACAGGATATAGAAATCTAACAAGCCATCAGCAAAAACTTCAGTTTTAAGCACCACGAAGTATTGATGTCCTGATTTTTTTGCAGGCGAGTGGTAATAAATTGTGTCTCTGGTGAAAAATAATGCCTGACATTTGTGCTATTCCTGGGAGAAAATTTTAATTATGGCGGTTGTTTAAAATTCACTCAAGACATGTGACTTGAGAAAATAGAATTAGAACGAAAAGGGATCATATCACGTAAATTTATTTATTGTAATTAACAAAATTATAATGAGTGGAAGTAAAAAAATTTTAAGAATTTTTATATAACTTTTTAAAAAATCTCCCACTAATAAGGGTTACAAAAATTTGAGCTTCAATGAAAACTAAAATCATTTTATTTACCATTTGCCTTTTTTATGACAACTAAACAAGCAACTACTGTAAATGAGTTTATTTCGTTTTATTGTCTAAAACAAAGAGTATAACATTTTTTACACTTTCAAATAAAAAATGGATTTCAGTGCTCTTTACAAGAAATCAAATAAAATAAATAAACAAACACTTTATTGTAACAAAAATTTCATTTCTCATAATATTGTTGAAACAATCAACAACAAAAACAAACATTTTAGTAGTAACGATAATATGATGGTATAAGATCATGGATTAAACTGGTCAAGGGAAAAAATAAATTTTCAACCACTATTTGTATAAGAATAATTATGTATTGCTGCTATGAACATTTATTAATCACATCTTTTCTTTGAGTGTAAGAAACGCAAGTCAAATTTCGCATACTAAGGACATGTTTGGATTTTTTTACATAAATTAATACACAAAATCTTACGTTTCAAAAGTACTGATTATGACATTTCCCGTGAATTTTTTTCATTTTAAATGAGAATGAGAAGAAATATTGTACCAAAATTTTTCTAAAACAGATGCATAATTTCTACAGAATATTTATTAAAATCAGAAGGGTTAAGGAAATATGGTTGGTTGGTTTTAAATTTTTTAACTCAAATATTGAAATAGTAAAAAAAATAATCCGTTTAAGTAGTACTTGACTTTATTTCATTGTAGGTAGCAGTTGACAAGCTGATTATATAAATTTAATGGTGTCCATCTCAACACTCAATTCAGCCTTCCTCAGCACATCGCGACCAGATTGTACTTTTGTGGAATGTGGTAAACAAGTTGTTTTTTGCAAAATGGTTTAAGTCCAGCTTTCTTTATTTCTGAACTAATCTATAGTCCCTATGGAATTCGTTATCATATAAATTAATTGTCCAACATTTAACGTAAAAAATTATTTTTAATCCATCCCAAATTCTAATATTTATTTTATCTTTTATTGAATTGTTTCCTTTATCCCTCTGGAGTTGACAAAACTTTCCTAGGGAACAATATATAAAATTTTCATACTCCATTGGCTCAGACAATAATTTTGCTGCAGTGAATTTTTAATTTGTCTGACTCGAGTTCGTATACAAAATTCATCAATTCATACAAATAATTACTTGCTTTTTTCTTAATAACAAACAAATGACAAATTAAGAACTCCAACTAGAGCTAGACTAATTAAAATTTTAATTTAACCAACAGAAAAATTATATAAAATATTTTTATACAAAATTCTGACGTGCAGCTTAATTGCACTACATTTATCACGAAAGATTTCAATTAATAAATTGTGCAATTAGTATTTTAATGCGTCATAAATTGAGTCAAATTGCCCCTGCCCCGTGTTTTTGTCTAGTGCATCGAAAAATATAATGACAAAAATGAAAGACACTTGTCTTTTGTTTACAGTACACCAAGTCACTCGGCTTTGTACAGCCACGTTGTAAGTTGATTCGCCTTGTTCTGTACAATGGTAAAATTAAAAATAGACTTTTTCTGTATAGAAAATTATGAAAACAATTTTTTTTCTACAGCCCATAAGAAAAGATGAATATTTTATTAAAAATACGAAAAGTTTTTAATGAAAACATTTTCAGCTGCCATGTGCTAATTGAGCAATGGTAATTTGAATATGTGTAAACACCTACTCAATTTAAAATTTAATTGTTTCAATTGACAAAAAAACAAAGTTTTTGCACTTCTATTTTGATTCTGATAACATTGTTTTGAATATTATTTTTAGTCACTGTAACAAATATGGACTCTTAAAGACAACGAAAAATGTCTTTAATACGAATGATTCCATTCCATTTTAAATACGATCCGCTTTTATTAGAGAACTTCTTAATGACTTCTCTCCAAGTTGTTTCATATTGAAAAAAGGAAAACAACAAACAAATGTAATTTATAATTATCATACAAATTTAAATGTTACAAAAGTTGAGGCAGCAAGTCATTTTAACTCAATGAGTTTAAATATAAATTTGACCTTTAACCAAATGAAAGTTTGAGCAACAATAAGAATCATATAATAAGTAGGAGGAACATTATGATTGATATACTGTCAACACTTTCATCCTTCATCATTTTCATTTAACTCTCTAAATGGAGTGTTTGTGTCCTGATTGCTGCATCTTTTGGAGGAATTTCAACAGCATGTGGGTGTATGCGTATGTGTGTGTGTGTGTGTGAGTGTGTGTATTAATGTGAGTTCATTTAGCAACATTTATCTTTTGTATATTATTGAAAGGCCTGTGAGTGTTATTATTTGTTGGTTTTGTGACTGCAACATGTGTATATGGCCCACTGTCTTTATATTTGAAAATCCTTACAAAACACTTAAGAGTAACACAAATGGGCAGAATTGGTTTAAACTAAGACCATTTCAACAACTAACTAATGTGACAATTCCTGAACCCTTCAACAAACCTGTCATTTAAAATAATATACCAATGAAAATTGTGTGGTTGCCGCACAGTGTTACGGAGAAATAAAAATCAAGATGATGTTTTATTTAATTTTTTATGTAAAATCAAACAAAAATGATCAATGTTTGAAATTTATATGGAAATATATGACTTTTTTAAATGAATATGAAGTATTTTTTAAATAAATTTCAAGCTTTTAGAAACTTTTCGCGCACGTCCTTTATCAAAAAACTATTTGTGGTTAGTACAAAGATAATTGGATATGTTAACAAAAATTAATGAAATTTCTATCCTTTGTGCACTAAGAACATTGCAAAAAACATTGTATGATCCATTCCTGTTCATTATTTGACATATACGAATAATATGGCGGCTGCAAAGTTGCAAAATGAGACACAAAAACAAAATGTTTGAAAAAAATGCACCCAAAGAGGGATTTTTGTGGAAAATGTACTCGTAGGAACATAATCAATGCTTATTTTTTTATAATAATAATAAAATAAATGTACCCTTTGACTAGATAATAGTATTGAATTTTTTTTAAGAATCAATAACATCTATTATTATATATTATTTTAGGGGATTCAAATTCAATATTTTCACTATATTTTGCTACGATCTTCTGTTGCACAATGTGAAGGCGCACTACGAAGGATATTTGCGAATATGTATGAATATGAATATTGATGAATTAGTTGATGGGAAAAATTCGGCCTGCATATTACGTATAAATTTCTTTGCTAAAGATTCAAGACCAAGGAACCTTATAACCGTAGAAAAATCTTTTCCTCCTCTTTAGAAGTTGACAAATTTATGGAATAACTTGGGACATATTTTTCATTTCATCCATACAGATATTATAAGCAAGTAAACTCAACAATTGAAGGCAAACGACTTCTCCGTTTAGACCCTACAGAAGCTCCAATAGGATATGGAATTTGGCCGAAAAAGCATGTTTTCTGACTAGACGCCTTTTCATCTCGGCGACTATATCAACAAAGCGAAGCTGCTGCATCTGTGGATCGAAGAACTTTCACGTCTTTGGAACGATTTTCCGTCATCCCACGTCAAATTTGGTTTATGAACAGACCGGTTTCGGCTTTGTGCCATCTTCAGTGTTCTCGAATACTAAATCGGATTTAGTATTCGAGAACACTGAAGATGGCACAAAGCCGAAACCGGTCTGTTCATAAACCAAATTTGACGTGGGATGACGGAAAATCGTTCCAAATTCAAACAAACCCCGTCGGAAGAATATCACAAAAATCAACTTTCACGTCATTTTCAAGCACTTAGAGAAAGGTTTCAAAGAGACTTCCAGTTTATATGAATTTCAAAAACTCTGCTTGAAATGTCATCACAGTCAACGGCCAGCGCTACAGAGCCATGACTACGGCATTTTTATGACCTTAAATGAAAGATATGACCTTGAATAATCTTAGGTTCAAGCGGGATTATGCATCATGTTCAGCAGATGGTCAACCAATCGAACTTTTGCGCACTAAGTTCGGCTAATGTGTCATCAGCCGTCTTGGCCATGTAAATGGGCAGGTTTGGAGCTTGAGTTTGACACCTTTAGACTTATTCTTGCAGGGTGCCGTTAAATGTCGATGCTATGAAAATAATTTAGAAATAATCTATATAATCCTAAGGCTAATGTTGTCCGAACTATATTGTAGGATACAACCAGAAACCGTCAATAACGTCTTAGAAAATTAAACTGACCTGTTAAGGTACTGCGACGATAACCACGGTATTCAAATGAAAGAAATCATGTTCTATAAATAATTGGAGTCTGTATGTTTTCTAGTAAAGCAACAATGTACCAAAATAGATTTGGTTTAGTTTATTTTATTTAATTTTTTTCAAAGATATTCTTATTTGGATCACCCGTTATAACAAAAAAAATTTATGATATTGGCAAATATGTTTCCCTGTGCATTCAAAAACTAAGGAATCTTTTCAATGACTTTTCTTCACGTCATTATCTAATGAGAACAAATTTATTTTCATTAAATTTACCTTAAGCCCCACTGTGCCAGCCACCATCATCTTATTTAGACATACTTAAATATATTAAGCCATAGAATGGTTGGCTTTCCAGCTAATTGTGGTTGAAGGCAACAGCAACAGCAAAAGCAAGTGCAGGAAATTGAAACAACTGACACAACATTCACTAACAACAACAAGCACAATTTGGCATTCCAATAAAGCAACAACATTCACCAATAATAATTCTTGCTACGAGTATATGAACACTCACACCCTCTGCAAGTGCGGCGAGCGAGCAAACTTCTTGATTTTAAATGTTGGTTGCCAAGAAGCCTTCGTAACATCCACCCTGAATGTTTCTTTCGACTTTAAAAGCTTTACTTTCACAACGCAATTAGTATTAATAATGCACATACATTTGGGACACATTACGAAATTGCCACAGGGACGCATAAGCAATTTGATATACGAAATATCAAATGTGAAATAAAGAATGGCACAAGCCAAATTTATAACAATAGAGCGAATATAAATTTCCCAAAAAATATTTATGTTAATGTATTCATTTCATAACAGATGAAAAGCAAAAAATTAAAAAAAAAAATTTAATAAAATATTTATTTGAAATATAAAATATCACAGGAAAAATAAAATGGGTTTTAAAAATAAAACCCAAATCATTGCAAATAAATCAAGTTTTATGCAATTTTCTGTAAAATGCATTTAAATTAAAAATAAAATTTACTTTAAAAAAATGCACAGATGTATTTTGCTGCGTCGTTTAATTTTTCGATTTTATTTATATTCCACTGATATGGGAAGGGGAGGTTTTATGGAGCTGAAAGTATTTAATTTCATTATATATTTGTGCTTTTTTTAGCAAATATAAATACAAATATGCAATATAACAAAAAATATGTAAATAAATATGGATTCTAATTAATCTCAAAAAAAATGATTTGATTTTTTGTGTTGTTTTCTAAATTATGATACATTTTAGGCAATTAAAAGGCAAATTTCGCAAATGCCATATAAAAGGCGGAAGTTCCGCTTAAAGCAAGTGATGCAATGAATCATAATTTAAACATTCTTCATGAAGCTTGCCCCCACTACTGTCAAATATTATTCGAAGGAACTTAAAGAAACTTATTTCAAAAGGATTTTTAATTCCAGAATATTTACAGTTCATACATTCCACCCCGTCCGATTTCATAATGTATTTATAAAATTCTTTCATTTCCTTGTATGTAACAATATTGTAACTGCTTTTTGGCTACGTGAACAAGTTATTGGTTAAAGTGTTGGCCGAAAAAGTTATGGAGATCATTATCCATTAAGCAAAAGAGTAGTCAAATTTTACGGTCCCTCACTGTAATATACTGCCTCTAACATCAATAAGGTGAGTTGACGTGCTTATTATGGTATTGCAGAACGACGTTATTTCTGTATTTAAAACAACAACAAAATGCTTATTTTTAAGTGTGGAACTTATGGCATAATTGGAAAAATTATATCGCTCGTTCTGTGGCATTTTGCATTGTTTTTGCTCGCGTTTTGTCGAACTACAAATTGGCATTTTTTTCAATGCTAAATTTCAAGACTTGCAAAGTTTGTGATTTGTTCTTCCAAGGGAAAAAAATTGGAGCTGTTACATCCGGCGATCTTGGCAGCCAGCTTAAATCTACAAAACAGGAGATCATTCCACCTGAAAGTTGGTGCCTGAGGGTCTTCATCATTGACCGATATGTGAGAGCAGTTGCTTCATCCTGTTAAAACCAACAATGATTGTGACCCAGTGCAGCAACTTCCGGCAAAAAACTAGTTTAATATCAACCTGTAAGGACTAAGACCTACGGTTACGCTGGTGCGATCATCGTCTTAAAAAAATAATTGTCAATCACTTTTTCACCGCAAATCCCGCACCAAACAGTCACTTTGAATGGATGCAAGGAATCTTCTTGCACTCCATGTCGATTATCTGTGATCCAGAAACGTACATAATGTAACCACGGGCGTGGCTCCGTCACTCATTATGATTTTTTACGAAATCATCTCCCTCTTGCACCAATTTTTACAGAGCATAGCAGTAAATTAATCTTATTCGACGGTCAGCAGGCAACAATTCTTGAACAGTTTACACTTTTTATGGGATTATTTTCAAATCTTTCACTAAAATTCGTACCATCGCTGCATCGCTGTCTTGTTAATATTTGTGAATTCTTTCTGACGAAGTCGCGACAGCAACAGCAGTGATGTTCTCGGTCGAATGAGCAATACGAAGCCAGCTACTTCTTGCAACATCTGTAGTGGACCCAGTTTGCATGAAGGCAGCAGCAAAATGATTGATTTTTTAAGCACCGACGACGAAATTCTCACTGCACTAAAACAACAGAATAAAAATTTATCAAATAAGGAGTAACAATAATTCCACGCTCTTGAGGTGTACATGGCGCCATGGCTTATTGAGAACTTATTCTTTATACATCTAGATCATAAATGTCAAAGCCCACTGACATTTAGTGTCATCTGTTAAATTGGCAGGCAAATCAAATTGTGCCATGAGGCACTATGCTCCTTACAGGAGCCAAAAGAACCAATATCCAAAGGAAACTATCCCGAGTAATAAATTTCAATATTAAGTATTTAAAAAACAAATATTTAAAATTTAGCACTGGACGAATACTTTTTTATTTAGTTTCCGCAGATCAGGGAGTTCTACTCCAGATAAGGAGCTCTAGCGATGTATCGTTTCGTTGATAATGGTTTTTTATAATTCGACTAATCAGGCCGGCAAACGACCTCCGGTGATGCTGAAGGAACGCATTTATTTTCCTAGGAATCGTATGTATTAAATATAGATTCAGGATTTATTTAAACAAAAATCTGATATCAAGATGAATATACCACCTTGCAAACTGCATATTTGGCTTTTAAAAGAGGCGATACCGACTGGAAAGTTTTTCTAGTCTATTTTAATCCTGGCATACGTAAGAAACATGTCGGACTATGTAAAATTAATAAATATTATGTTATTTACGCAGCGAATGAACTTGAAAGTCGGATTATATTATACAAGATGGCGCAAAAGTAATGTCATAATTTGAAAAGAGTTCTATTTTCATTTAAAAAAATAATTAGAAAGTGCAATACTGATGGCATTAATTGGAAAAAAAATTATATCGCTCGAATGGCGATATATTCTAAAAACACAATGTCGTTGTGAAAAGACCAAATTGAGTCTCGGTGTATGGCATTTAATGCTCTCTTGAAGTAAAGGAATAGAATAAATATTAGTTACAGCCCGGCCAGCCGATATCAATGCTGCAACAAAGAAAATCTAAAAACTTTGACCAGATCTCTTTGGAAAACCCCTCATAAGCTTTAACATCGATACAGTTTAATATTTAATTTGACATTTATAAATATTTTTTATGCATAAAGTGTGTATCACGGATGTTATAAATTGATTCAACCAGCAATCGAAAACACATTCCATGTGGAAAATTAAAATTGATCAATAATATTATTTTATTTATGGAAAATAGTTCTGCTGGCAATATTTTCGCTTGTGAATGTGCCCCAAGCTTTTTCATCTTCCCTAACGCCACCGTGTGCTATTTTTGTGATTGTTGAACTTAATTTGAGATTAAATATTTAATTGGAATTCGATATTTTTTTATATTTAACACATTTAGGAAATAGTCTGTCTCATTACATCCACGCAATGTTTCTGGTATAAGGATTTATTTATAGTTTTTGGTTTCTATTTCGATTCAACGATTATTTAGTTTTATTGCAGAAGATTATGATTTTTATTTTTTTGTGTTCAAAGAAAATAATAATCAATTCGTAGGTTCACATTGGAGTGCAGGCAATTTATAATCAATTCATAAGAACAAATGCAAAATGAAATATTTTGACAAAGTTGCAAATGTATATGGGAAAAAATTTCAATATCAAATGAATTTACACAAATTTAAAATATTCACGTTTTAAGAAATTAGACTATGAAATAATATGTCTTAAGCAACTCTAGCGTATCCTTTTTGCTGTAATTATTTTAGCAAACACATGTTGGTATTCCCAGAAAAAGCGTTTAAATAATTTTATTTATTACAATTTTCCTCAAATGATCTTCTAAATTGTGACATTAATTTAAGAGATTTTGAATTTTATTTTTATTTTGATACCTTTTCATTTCTTTTGCTGGGGATTTTCCTGAAAAATTTTCTTTGCTTCAGAATAAGTCCTGCCACCAATAACCAACTGAACGGCAAATGTAAGAATAGCAACAATAGAAACATGAATATGCAAACGCATGCAAAAAAAATTAAATAAAATATAACAATAATATAAAAAATAATGTTAAAATATCTACAAATTCAGATTTTCAGGGATTTAGAAATACAGACATGGATAGAGAAATAGTACACCTTTCCAATATAATTGTAGCGAAGTATGGAAAACATTTCATATACAATTGATATGAAACTGTGAAATGTGGTGCAGTGTTTTGTGGTCTACCATGAAGGCTGCAATTGTTGTAGTGAGTCTGAATAACAATTATAAGTAATTTTTTAAAAAGATTTTTCAAGATTATTCAACACTTTAATTTCAAAAAAATTTTAAAATCACGAAAAAGTTGTTGAATATTTATTTTTATCATTATTTTTGAGTACGTTTTACTCGTAGGGGCGTAGATAGACCCTCTCTCCAGAGTCTTCCTTCTCCTTTTTATCCCATGTGGATTGATATCGTCCCAAAACGACAATTTTACTTGATGATGAACTCATTCATGCAGACATGGTGAAAAATTCTTTATACCGTAAAATTGCCGAAAGGAACACTAATTTTGATACAACAATTTCTAAATTTGCACGTCTTGTTGATTGCTTTTACCGTCCATGGTGAATTCAAGAATATGGCCCCTATCACTTGTCAAAGTTCAAGACGTCCTATTAGAGGATCTTCTTCTCAAATATGAAAAAAGAAGCGTCCCTAATACTTTGGATTTCGCATAAATACAAACTGTTTAAAAGCAAAAATTTTCTGAATTGAAAACAAAAATTCTTTGCTATTGTTTTTGATCGATTTCAAAACATTTTATTTTGTTGAAAAGAAAATCCGCTTTAGCGGAAAATTGCTCGCAGAAAAGCAAGATTAAATGAAACAACAATCGCTTAAGAGTTGTATTACATCCATCCAATAAAATCTCAGCTTAAAATATTAAACTGAACTCAAAATTAGCAAACATCTGCTTTACTTTTTCTACGTTTAATATATTTTATCTCCAGTTCGAGAAATTATTTTAAGAAATTGCTCAGATAGTTTAAACAAGACGGTTTTCTTTTCTACAAATTCCGCGTAAATCATAGTCTTACTCAAACGAAAAATACTTGCTGAAATTATTCATTTCAATTTATCCAAATTTGACTTTAATAGCAACAGGTAATTTTTATGGCCCTCTTTGGACACAGCTCCTGTTTGAACTTTTAGAAGGAGACATATTAAATAAATTAAGTAAATTTAACATTTTAAGAGAATTAGGAAATATTTTAATCTTTTAGGCCTGAAATACATTTTCTTTTTCTCTGCTCCTGCTCCTGCTTCCGTCACTTCCGAATACTTTAAGTAAAATTAATATTTTCGTTAGAGTCCTGAGAAAAGTTGATTCTAATAGAAATTGAAAATAGCACAGATTATCATGCACCTGAGCTTCTCCTTCATTCTGCTATTTTTAACAGTTTTACTAAATTTTCTTAAATGTAAATAACTTTAGCTAAATAATTTCATGTATACGTTATTTACATGTATATGTACATGCATGTCTAACGATAGATTTATCTAAACTTTTTTTTTAGTTGTTGTTGGTTGCCCTTCTCTCATATTTGAAAATTGCTCATTTCATGAAAATGTGTCATGAACCATTTAAGCTCATTTTAGATGTAATTTAAAACGCTAAATTATGCTCATAGCCGGAAGTTGTCATATACTACCTAAGTGTTTCCTCTTTTCCTGATTGCTGCACTGGCTTAAGCGAAACGAAGAAGAAAACGTACACGTGCACATAACAGCAACAACAACAGCATGAAGATATATAATATCATATAAAATATTTTAAAGCAAAATGAAAAGACTAGAGGAACCAAAATACAACACACACACACACACACACACACAAACACACATGCAAACAAACGAATGAAAAGGAAAAATAACGAAATCCCATTAAAACTTGGCAACCGTTTTTCTACAACAACGACAACAACAACAACAACAGCAACAACAACGACAGGAACAACATAAGAATCACATTTAAAAAAATTAAATCCAAATATATAAAGAGTTTGCAAAATGTGCTTACAAATGCAAGAAAATAATACGAAGCAAGAAAAAAGAACTAAATAGAGAAGAAAAAAAACTAATAAAAATCGTAATAAATTTGTTAATTTTAAGCTGATTTCCTTGAAAATCTGTTACAGTTGCAGTTAAAATTTTGGAACAGTAACCTAAACATTTTCATTTACTTACAGAAAAAAATTATCAAGATTCAAATCGTCGTAAGGCAGGAAATTGGCGCACAGTAGCACTACACGGGAATAATTCAATGAAATGAATTGTTAAATTTGCTACAGGCATCTCGAAACCGCCCATTATTAACTAGTGCTAATAAAAGAGATATTTGCCCTTATTATGATTGTCGACGTCGACGTCACACCAAGTCGACATCAATATATTGGCAATTGTGGGATCGTTATCGAGAACTATTAAATATTATTGATAGGACATTACTACTACCATGGCTTATAAAATTACAATTGGCCATCAACATTAGTTAATTATTGCCTACAACGAGTTCAGAACTGCTGTCTTTTTTTACTGTCGACTTGATGTGACGTCGACGCGACAATCATAATAAGAGGAATATATCGAACATCAGACCTTTAGTGTCCTTCAAGGGACAGGATACAAAAAAATACTCTAACTTTCTGAGAGACTTTTTGTAATTTTTTTTATTAGTAAATTTTTCTATTCATACAGTTGTAAAATCGGCACACTAACACTTACCCCGATTATGGTATACAGCACTTAAATGTTGTGTTGTTTCGGCTACATACACAACATTAATTTATTTTTTGATTATGGTTTACAACATCTAGTTTATGTCACAGAGTTGCATTTTATTTGCAGTAGATATTTCCTTAAAAATACATACCTGCATGCCAAAAGCTGTTAAAAATAGATTAAGAAGCGTAAGAGGACAAAAAATAAAACACATGGCACGTATCCGGAAAAGAATTCGAGAGAGTTGAAATCCATTGGAACTACCACATATAGAAAAAGTATGTACAATTTTTATAAAACCAAAAGTTATTACAATATCTTAATTACAATAACATAATTATAATGTTTTTTAAAAATTTTCCGCATAAACAAGGATGGTTTCTTGTTTTGGAAACAAAAACTGAGCACTTCTCTAAAAACTAAAACTTTGCCATTCTTTAATATTTCTAATTGGCTGTCCCAAGCCATTCATTTAATTGTTCAGTAAAATGAACCCATTTGTACTTGAGCTGTATTTTATTGTATACAAATGGCAGCTGGCCTCGCCCAATATCTGGATTAATTTTCATCAGATCAACCAGCTTTTCCATTTGTTCTTTATTTGTAATTTTGCTATTATTTAATTTTATTTTATTTTATTTTATTATTTTATATTTATTTATTTTATTTTTATTTTTTACAGTTCTATATGTTTTGCAAAACAAATTTTAAATTGGAATGTTTCTTTCTGCAAACATTTAACTGCTACATATAATGTACGAGTATAAGGTCCAGCGGGTTCGCAGTTGGGGACCCCTCTTTGTGGCAGAGTGTCCATAGTATCAAAACGGACCAAAAGGATTAAGTGGGTTAGATGGAAATTTGACTGGGACCGTTACTGAATTTAGTTTAATTTTAACTTTGCACCGTTTTTCGTTTTTTCTAGCCATGAAAATTTCAGCTATCAAACTCTCTTTGAGTTCCCCTCACCGCTAAAAAAAAACAAATATTTTCTATAGCTGCCGCATACCCATCACCATCTGCTTCGCCACTGTGCACTATTGATTTTATAATAAGTTTTTGTATCATACACGTGCATACTTAAGCAACGCCGTGGCACTTTTAATGAAAATTCACTGGGCTGCCTTCTTTTTTATGGAACCATTTTAGCCCACACTTACAAGTTCCCGCCATCACTCATAATTTAAACTATTCGTATAAAGAAATCTACATCTTTAAATGAATTTTCTGCTGAAGAGCAAATTCGCCCTCGGAAATTGCTGTGTTGTTTTCTGTTGTGCTGCAAATTCCAATTAAAGCCACAAAAATACTACACAACATAAAAAGGTAACTTGAGTGCTTATTATTACCTTCATATTGTAGGATGCTTGTGTTGGCTTTAATGTAAAATTTTAAGCCATACGTAAATACAACATATGTATGTGTACGTGTGTGTGTGCATGTGCATGTGTAGGGTAAAATGAAATATTTTTTTTTTTTTCAAAATCGGGATTCCTAATAGCAATTGAGCCATAATTAGATGTACCCTTAATACAAAGCGTATGTTGATAAACATATAAAACTGTTAAGATTAATTTAGGGAGGGGGAGGAAGATTTAATTAATTTGGGTTGGCTTATCAAAATTTTAACATACGGATGTGATTCACTGGCTCATGAACAAAAAAAAAAATGGTTTGGAAACGTGTTGGGAGCTTGCCTGTTTTATTTGCGATTTGTTAGCACAATTTTAATTAGTTCACTACATCTAGGGATTTAATGAAATAACAACTTTATTTTGAATTACATTTCATTAATTAAAATAAGTCTTCATAAAAATACACTGAGAGTAGCAGTTGAAATAGCAAACGATCAAACAATAATGTCTGACTTAATGGTTCTATCAAATAAGTTATTATTAGAGTAGATGATTAGACCAACAATTTATAAATTTTCCGCCTTCTAACTGAAAAAGCAATACTGCTTCTATCAAGAGCATTTCGTTATGGGCGTACGGAAGTTACTGAGCATTCTGGATGGCCAGTTGACGTCTTACATGGCTCATAGTTTTCAAATTTAAATAATCACTTGAGTATGAGGAACCTTTCTGCCAGATGGGTGCCACGTTTGCCACGTGACTGATTCAATTGTGCGAGAACTTCGCAGGATTCTTTGGCGCTATTCAACTACAATATGGGCGAGTTTTTACGCCGTTTCGTAATAGAGGATAAATTGTGAATTCATCACAACACATCAGAGACCAAACAGCACTCAAAACAGTGGGTTTCTCGTGGTGAATCAGCGCCAAAAAATGGCCTAGTTGTGCTTGTCAGCCAAAAAAATAATGGCACCCGTTTTTTCCGAATGCACATAGTATAACCCACATTCAGTATCTTCAAGAGGGTAAAACAATCAATGGCGAGTACTATGCCATTGGGCCAAGAATAAAAACTGTTTTTAACCAGGACAATGCAAGGGTGCCCACATGTGCAGTTTCCATGGTAAAATTCCACGAATTAGGCTACGAATTGCTCCATCATCCGCCCTATTCTTTTGATTTAGCCACGAAGTGATTATTTCCTGTTTCAAAATCTAAAGAAATGGCTCGGTGGAAAGAAACACAAATATAAACCATTTTAATGATATCGACAATTCTTATTTCTTGGAAGGGCTAAACAAATTCGAGAAACGTTGGACAAAGGCTACATGGTCGCCAAAAACCATTTTTAACCAAAAACCTTTATTTCATTCAAAATTATGTGGACTTATGGACTGGCCCTCGTATATCGTCATATAATTAAATCAAAAACGTCGCAAGTTATTGGAGAAGCAAAAAATTCATAATATGGAGAAAAAATTTTTTTTTAATTTAAACTTATTTTGTACTAGACTAACATGAAGGAAAGCTTTAATGTTTTGACCTATGGCTTAAAGTTCGGGCTTTTTTTAAGGGTTAAGGTCAATCAAAAAATGTTTAAATGGTTAAAAAATAACCACAATATGCTGCAGACTTGGAGGTTACGAAAGTCTATCAAGCCTTATATTACAGAATTCTACAGTAGCTGATAAAACACACACGAGGAGAAGACAACCATACACATTCTTAAGTCCGTCATCAAAAATATGAAATGGTGGGTGGTGGTGGGCACCACCACATCTTCTCCTGCCTACTAAATTTACTATTTCTTTGGCAATATCCTCTTGTACCATTTCTTTTCGCCATTACCATTTTACAGGCAACACAATGGGACCCAAGTGAGCAAACGCTAATCCAATATAATATATTTAATTTTCATAGTTCCTTGTTTAAAACAGGGAATCAAAACTGCGTTGTGAATAGTTCAGTATATTGTCTTTATAAAATTTTATGGCAAGAATAGTGAGGGGACTGGATTTCGAACACAACAGCCAAGTAAAAGTAGGAAGTGAATATTATTGCTTCCAAAAATTCATTAATGAATTTTTTTATGAAGTAAAGTTGACAAGATTTTGATTGAAAGTAAAAAAAATCGATTTTGAAAACAAATATTGTCCTTGAAATAACCCAAAAATACTATTTTCCTTCAATTTAGAATTGAGGCAGCTGCTTTTGCATAATAACAAAGAAATTGGCAAATTTGAACCCTATTAGAATATAAAATCGTTTTTCAATAGCAAATCTGGTATCGCAATTTAATAGAAAAAATTATTTTCTTTGCCTAAAAAGTGTATTTTTTCTCAAAATATAAAAACTATTTGGAATTCGGTGAATAGCAATCGAAAAAGGAAACCCCCTGCAATAACAGGGCAATGCTAAAATGACCCAAATTTTCATGATATTTTACAAAAGCTCTTCCTTACTCAGAATGCGTTGTTCAGTGTTCTTCGATATAGAATAATACAAAGATCAGCCACTACTAACGGGGACTTTATCATACGTGATCGAATCACTCTCATAGATTTTTCATTTGATTTAGATAACTTTTCTCTATTTTGAACCATATTTATTTCGAATTTAATTTCGGAGAAAATACTAAACGAACAAAGTCTTGAAATATACAAAAAACGTCTTAATTATTTTCAAACTCATTCACTCAACGACATCCTTGTTTCAGCTAAAGTTTATTTATAAAGACTGGCAATATCAATGATATGAAAGAAAAATTCATTTACTCTTTGAAGGGGCTAAAAAAGAACACGCCATTATAATAAAATTTTTATAATAATATATAATAATACTTTGAAGCAACATAAAAGCCTTTCAAATGTATGTACACAAAATATTATTCAACGTGCAACTTTTATACGCTCTGCTAACAGACTGAGGTGTTGCCTACTTCCAGTTTGGTTTATTGATAAAATTCACAATCATTTCCATATTTTCAAGCTTAAACGTATTTATTCGATTAAAGGTATTTTTTTAAACCGATATCTTATTAAGTTTCCCTAAAGCTGTTCAAGTCTAAATACACGTTGCTGGAAAGCCATATCCAATACTGATTCGCAATACTTTCTTTTCCTGTGTGTAAAGCTCTCTGAGTATGGCTGTGTACAAGCATGTGTATGTATTTGTGCTTAAACCCAAACTGAAGAGGGATTGGGGGGGGAGAGAATATTTGCAAATTTGCACATATTTTTACCATATTCAAGGATTTACCGCCATTATTTTGAATAAACAATAGTTAAAGGGAAAGTGGCTTGAACACAAGCATGTTTAAAACATAAAACAATTTCACTAATTTGCTTAGCGATTTTGTTAAGTTTGTTGTTGTTTGTCGTACTTGTAGCTGGTTGCTTTAATTTCCTTTGACAGGATTCCTTACCACTTGTTAATGGTAAATAGTTCTCGTCGAATCATACACACAAACTCAGAGTCAAAAATTCTATTGAGGCATATATTGCATGCACATTTGTATTGGAAATGTTGTAAAATAAAAATCAATAGACTTGTAAGGATGTAAAAGAATATTTTCATATTAAATATAAAAAAATTTTATTAATGGACAGGTATAGTAGTTTTATGCAGCCCCATTCTATACGTTAGGAAAACGACTCTGAAACGAGTGATAATTTTCTTAAATGCCTTCTTTTGTCACTAGTTGAGATGCACTTTTGCCAGGTTCTTCAAAGTTTTGATTTTTTTATTTGCACCATTAAGTTTCCGTTCTGCTGTTTGTGAGAACTGAGAGGGCCGTTACCTGCAATCGGTTTTTTATAGATGGATGGATGGGCAATTTGACTTCCCATTTAGGGGTCGATTTTCAAAATTATTATTATTATTATTATTTTTTTTTTTTTTTTTTTTTGTTTGGAAGGATTTGCTTGTAGTTTGGTCCCGTACTTTTTTTAATCTGCAGAGCAATTTAACTCTCCCCTGCTTAATATTCATTATCGCTTAAGCCCCTTACTTATAGGCCGATTTTAAATTTAGAAAAAAAACAGTTTTTATTAAAAAAAATTTGGTTGCAGTTTAGTTTTCCGTCCGAATTAATAATTTTAACATAACTCCGCCATTTATGAATCTGTTTAAAAAAAGTAAAGAAGTTATTTCAATCTTTCTATGAGAAAAATATAAACTACTAATGGACTAATGACGGGTCTTAAACTAACCCATAGTTCCGTAGTTGCTTCGGTTTTGTAGTCCGTTCGATCTGCTTTTTTTTGGATTGAAGTCAGTTCTGTTTTACCAGAATTATTTCATAAAGTAGCTTGAGCACAATAATGTGATTTCGCCATAAACATATTATTTAATCATAATTTGTTAATAATAGGAATTTTTTTCTTTAGATTTATTATGTTTTTTATGACAATCAAGATTATTGACCACTTACAATGGAAACCGGAAACACGTTTTTTAGTGCATAAAAAGCCGAAAGAAAACGGAAATTGGAAGCGAATTTGTTGCAAAAATGAAGGGCAACATAAGGAGTTTAATATTAAATATTTTTCGAGGCAATATAATTTTGCAAATGTGCTATTCAAAGTCTAGTGCGGAGCACTGCTTGAATTTCACGTTTTTATAAGAATTTATGGAAATTTGAGTTTGTGAATTTCTAAAGCAATTTTTCGCTGGTTGGTACGCACTTCAAAAATAAAATTATACAGAAATTTTTGCATTTATTATATTATTACTTGGAAATTTTTTCTACCAATTGAAATGAAATTTAATTTTTAAAATTTATTACATTTATAATTAAGTTTTTTATAACTTGTAGCTAATTTTCTTGTTGTTATTGAGGAATTTATAAATTTGTTTATATACAAACAAATATATATTTACATGTCTACAAGATGAAATTCCTTATGCCATATAGCTAAAAATCACTTAAACTAATTTAACAAATGGTGTAGATATTTTAAAAACTTCCATCAGTGTAAACAATTGACACGAATTATTTCCCTAAACGTATACCTTGACGGAGCCATTAACTTCAAGAAAATATGATTTTTCTTCTTTATACTTTTTTATGTCACATGTTACTAACAACTTGTTGACTTCACGTATTTAGTTGTTGTCAACCTCATGCCTAGGCCCTGATTATGATTCATCATTTTTCATTCTTTTTTTTCTTCTCACTCTACCTACAATTCAAAAATGCATAAATATATACTCATGTTTTTTATTAAAGACCATCTTCTTTAATGATCCATAATTTTAATTCTTACCAACTTTTTCAAATCTTTATAAATTAGTCGGACACGCTATCGTTTTCTACATTTTAGTTTCTTTCTCTTGGTATATAATGTTAATATGTATATTAAGGAATACATATTAAATTTCCTAGTCATTGTTCATATTATTACTTTTATTTATTTCTACTCCCTTGAAACGAATATACAGATGACAACATAAACAGCTGTTTACGGCTGAGGCACTACTAATCAGTGACTGTAGACATGATTATGTTTATGGCCATGATATGTCTAATGAAACTTAAGACACAACTACATCAGCAAACTTTTTGTTTGCGTGGTTGTTAAGATGTTCCAAGTTTAGTTGTATTTGGAATTTTGTTAGCCACTGTACATCGACTAGTATTTATAAATAAAAAAAAAATTTCCTTAAATTTCAAATGACCCCAAGTTAATCTTCCTCTAGAATGATGTGTGTCATTGTAATATAATTGATATATAATTGATTTCATTTATTTATATCAAAGTTGTTAAATTTTTGACATCTTAGTCTGCCTAATTTTATACACAAATACAAATACACATACAATACATTAATAAACACATACACACTTCATGATATTGTAATCGAATAGAATGTTAGAAGTAGTAGAAGTTGTTGCAAATGCAAAGACTGAACTTTTTTTTTAAATACTCTTATATCCATGGTTTTTTTTTTTATTTTAATAATGGCAACCAATAATTAGAGATGATCACTGTTCATGTGATTGGCGTGAGTCACGAGCGAAGATGCATTATTCTAAAAATTTCTAAGTTTCAAGTGTTTTCCTCTTTTTCTTTGTATTGGTTATATGTCCTTATGCTGAAATTTACGTTGTTTTGTAGTTTTAAAAAAACTCCCCAGTCAACTTTTGAATTTAAATGACAGTCCATTACCTTAATACCAAATTTGACATTCATTATTTTATAAATTTATCACATATAGACACCTGTGAAACAGCTGTGCGGATTTTTGTTCTGTTTTGAGCAGATATCACTGTCGATTAAAATATATTTACGCTGAAACCATTAACCAATTTAAAACAAGTCCAACCGTTAAAAAGTCACAGGCAAGCTTTAAAAGGGACCTGCAAAGCCCTTTAATTTTTCTCGCCAATTAATAATAATAAGGCCTTCGAATTATTTTTAATTTCTTAAACAATTTCCCATGAATAAATTGTCTCATTATTTCGCATGACTGCGAGTGAATAATTGTTCACGATGCCATCTCTTCCTTAAATATGACAAATATGAACAAAAGTTGTCTAATAAATTATTGATTTTTATACCAAATGTGCGCATAAAAGACATTATTTATTTTTCAAAACACACACTAAAGCTTATGGAACTTTAAACTGCTTAAAGTTTGTAGAGTAACTCATGCAAACGAAATGAGGGCATAAAGTACAGGGATGGAAAGGTTAAGTCTTGAGCCATTATTCATATTATGAAACATTTTCGAAATAAGAAATAAAATGCTAAATGAAATTTTAGAGCAACATGATACAATTTTAAGACTGTATTCATAAAAAAGTCTTATTGTAGTACATTTAAAGAACGCAATTGTTATTGAATGTTTCACGTTTTACAAACAATTATTACTAGTTTGTATTCATAAAATTTAAATTTTTTATATTTCTGCATGACAACTCTTTACATTATTCCATTTATTATTTTTGTAAGTGACACTCAAGCCATGTAGTCGCTTAAAGGGATAGTGACGCCAAAAAAGTTTGTATTCTAAATTATCGAAAAGGACATTAAATAGAAATTGTGTTAAAAAAAAAATTAAGAATTAACCTGTACATTTCATACACAATTCTTAAGTTATCCGGTAACCAAATTTGTTAAAATTTTGCTGCAAATAAATAAAATTAATTCAATTTCATTGAACAATAAAATGTTCGACTTTACAAATGGCTTATTAAACGTTTCTAAATACAGTTTTAGTCAACTTTCATTTCCAGGTTTAAAAACCATTTCTATATTTCTATAAATATGCTTTTTAATCTACTTCACCCTTCCAGTATCGTGGTACGGTAGTCGCTTACATTTACAAATTATTAAAATAGAAAAAAATTTATAAATAGAAAATGAGACCACTCCCACACGCACTCTTATTACATACTCTTATTAAATACTTTTCTTTACTAATTTACTTCTTTAATTTCATAAATTTTTTTAACATGCGAAATATTTCCAAGTATCCCTTCTGCTAAAAGGCATCATCTTTGTGTCAGTTTGCTTACCAAAATTTCCTTACGACCAATCAAACATTGTCATAAAAGGAAATGAAAATTGTAAAAGTCTCTCTCTATATGGCCGCGAGAGTGTGAAAAACTCTTTCAATAATTTACTTTCAGGCAAGTTCACCACCACAAACACCACTTTTTGTCTACGAATGATCAAATAATTACAAAACTTAATAATAACAAGAAAAATTTTAACTATTCATAAGAATCCACTTATATTGGGATCCAGGAAAATAATTTCCTATTTGAACGCTTTCTTTTAACGCCTTTGTTTCATTAATAAGTGCTTAAACTTTCAAGTTTGAAAGCGTAGCAAACTGACAATTAATTTTTTAAATAAAATTAATTAATTTCTTGAAGCGTAATCATTAAGAAGATGCCTTCTCTTTTTTATTATTTTTGCTTTAATTTCTGCAAAAAAAAAATTATTTTGGGGCCAGGTGATGGATCAAACACACCTGAGGGTATTTTAAAATTTAGTGAAAACCAGCTGATTGGGGTGCATTTCAACATAGTGGGTCTGTTCATAAATGCATAATACTGCACTGCATCAGTAAATTGGCAGACGAAATTTTGCAATTTGATTGCTTTAGTTTTATCCTTATGCGTTTTTCTAAAGTCGCAGGTCTATGCGCATAAGCCATAAAGTACAGAGGCTCTCGAAGCCAACATAGCATATACTATCGGTCCAATTTATTTTATCCTGATTCATAGAAAATTGGACACTGCGCATGCGCGCTACACAATGTTATATTTCATATGTAATGTCATTGAGGGCCTTTCAAATAAATAAAAAGTTTACAGACTTTTTACAACATTTTATTTCACTTAAATTTAAAGATACTATAAGTTTCTTAACGGAAGACCCTTTAGTTTAATAGCATGTCAGCAATTATATGGCATGATACGTTTATAAATAGTCTTATGATTTTTCTTGTACAGACAAAACCAAAAAAAAAAAAAGGAATTCATAACAGACCGGTAGACAAACATTCAATTGATATTTACCATTATGCTTTGCACCAACACATACAGGCCTTAAACCCATTATCCTTCGACATTTTCGTCTTTGTAAACAAATAAATAATAAATACGATGACTTTAAGTCATTCTGCTAAATGTTAAGTTATATACTATCAGCTGGTGATATGGCATGTGTAAGTGCGTGTGTTTGCTCCATATAATTAACAAAATAATTTCAAATATTATACGTGCAACATTAATTCCAAGTGAATGATGTTGTCGAGCATGTTGACAGCTGCTTCTTTGATTGCCACTGTCATTTGCCACTCACCGCTCTTGTATTTACAATTGGCTTTATGAACAAATACCATCACCATCATTAATTGTGGCATTTGTTGCAACATTAAGCGATAGCGATAAGGCGAAGACTTCTACAGTAAAACAATAACAAACGCAAATACAGACTATGATGGTTTTAATTTGCTAAAAGATGGAATAAAAATAGAAGTTTCTACACCCTACCATTTAACAAGGGAACATTTTTGGAGGGGAAATTTTATAAATAAGGAAAAATGCTTTGAAGATATCCCTTCCGCTTTTTGATAAGACGGACAGAGGTATACACCAAATCGAATGAAGCAACTATCCTTCATCTCTTCAGGGAACACTTGTAGAAAGAAATGAAATTAACACTAAAGAAATTTAAAGTTTTGGCTTATTTTTATTTAAATGTTGAGTTTTGTGGAGGTGTGACTCATATTTTTGTACAACAAGTTGGCCCGCTATATCGTTGTTTAAAGAAGGGTGATCTCACATTTTTTTTTAAGAATGACACCACAAAGACCCCTCTACCGCATAGTTAGAAGGTTAACAAATTTTACAAGAATATTTCACTTAGTATTGTGCATTAAACTGATGTAAATTGCTAATACCTTAAATTAAAGGGTTACAAAATTTGTTGTCCCATCTGGCAACGAGGGGTCAAATTTAATTCTTTCTATATCAAAGGCAGATATATACTTTCCCAACGCTGAAACACCAATAAGTTTCTTTTCAAATTCTCTACCATAATCAGTTGTCATAAGCATGTCATTATGAAAATCGATTTTGCCAACTTCTATAAGACCCAAATGCAGGAGCGGCGGTTGCATGCATTTGTGTCCATTTGTATAATATAGTGCATATACATATTTATGAGAAATTTTTCATTATTTCGTAATTGTTCGCTATTACGTGAGGCACGAATTACACATCTTGTCTTGGTGGCTGGGTGTTGTGCTTCCTGGGGTATAGGGTTATCAGGTTTCCGGACCTAGGCCTTTTTGCTGATAACCCCTAAAAACTTGTATGTTGCTACCCAATCCCTGAAATAAGAGGGTAATGGGCGTACATATAAGTAATTAAGGTAGTAGCTTTGCCCATGCTTGTCTGGGTAGAGGTGCTACCGATACCTCATATTTGCACCGGACCTAAAATCGGAGGTATTTTTAACATAAGACCGACCAGAGATCCTATCTGGTACCACGGGAACCAGTAGCCCCTAGGACTTGTCCTAGACTGGTTATTGGTGGCTGTGGTTAAAACCCAAAGATACGTGGGAAGAGTTATGGGTCGGATGAGTGTGTCTGCAATATGGTGCTAGTGATCCTGTTGTATATGCTCTCTTCAGGCCATATATCTCTATGTGCTGTTGCTATTCGACAGAGCTGCCCTGGTGGTTTCTATTGGTGAGTGCCTATTAAGATAGGGGGCATCTTACTGCTGGGCCATTGGGGTGGTAGGAGGTTAGATAGCTCCAGCACTCCAGCGAGGTGTCTGTACATGGTTCTGCAGCCTGTACAGAATTTGCTACCATGTCGTCTCTATTAGGGGCACATGTGGATCCTCACCCTGTATGTGCCTCTGGAAGAGACGACGCGGACGGTGGTGAACGGCTTTATTCACCCAGTGCGAAGAGCACCGTCTGGTTGGGCCTTCGGGCAGGTACTGACGTGAATCTTTGGTATATTACTTATTGATTGTGATGAGTGACAAAGAAGTAAATGCAGCCGTCGAATTAGAGGCAAAGTCCCATTATTTTTTACATCTTCTAAGCTTCTTATAACGATAGAGGTTCACATATTATACACCACAAAGTATTTCAATATATAAGTAAATGTTTTATATAATTTGAAAAGCCTAGACATAAGAACTGAAAAGTGAAAAAAGCGAAAGAAGAAAGAATTTCAAAATTTGATTTTAAATAACCTGAGATTTATTAGCGCTATATCGGAAATTTTCTTAAACTTTTAAAATAAATCGTATGTAATTGAAATAAAAAAAAATTACATAAGCAATTAAAACTTTAATTTTTAACGCAAAAAATATCTTGTCAAAAGTGCCATTATTTTAAAGTCCCCCCTCTAGAATACATTCAATCATAGTATATCTCAATCATTGCCCAGGGCTTATAATAAAAATTTTTTTATATTAAATTTTTTTTAATATCAAAGCACTTGGAGCATTTTTTCACACTCTCAAGAATTTAGTTTTTGGTAAAAACGTTTTTGTTCAATGATGGAAGTAGGGTGCATGTCGAAAACTTAAAAAAAATTTAGTCTTTTGTGTTGCATCCAAAAAGCTTAACTTTTGAGCAAAAAAAAAATAATTTTTTTTTAATTTTTCTTTGTTGTGATCATACGCGGCAACCATTTTAGGAAAAGCCCACGTGATCATTCAAAATTTAAACCACTGTGCCATGTGATATACTTATTTCTTTCACAATCTTTCGCACTTTCAATCTCTGAGCGGCCAAAACCATAACGTGAATTTATTCGCACCAAAAAATTATATTTGAAAAAAAATCATACAAAATTTCTTAAATTTATGTTTGATATGACAGCAATTGAAGAGTAGACATCAAAGGAAAAGAATATTCTCCAATGACAAGTTTATATTCACGGCATTCCAAATGCTGCGAATTAGCGCTTCTATCGCATTATAGTCTTAGAGTTTTTGTAACTCTTTTGAAAGTTCTTTTCACTGGGTATTGGTTGCACAAAAAACAAATACATGAGCATTCTAGACACAATTTCTTGTTTAGATTTGATTAGTAAATAATTTTAGTTTCCATGTTTATTAAAATTAATTGCTTTTATTATCTCTGCCACAACTCAACTTTTTGTGCTCATGAGATTTCCCCAAATTATATAACTTATTCAATTAATACTTAGAGCATTATATTTAATAAGAGGAAATTCAAGAAACCACAAGCACAAACACATTGAAACTAAAGTTTATTTAAATGTTTATTTAAAGGCAAACGTACCTGATGGAATATGATTTGACTAGAATTCAGGACTCATTATTATTTACTAGATGCATATGAGCAGCTGCCTTCTGAGAATTCGACAGGAAATTATTCAATCAGAAAGAGAAAGACTAACAACCCGATCAACCACAAACTGCAAGCAAAATTTTAAAGCACTAAACGTAGAGTTCAATATACAAGAAATAATATTCAAACTATTTTTACACTAACACCAATATTTAATTAAAACAGTGGGAAAAAACGCGGATAAAAAATAATTCAATCATTTCACTTTAGTCGATTTTGCAAAAAAAATCATTAAAAAAAAATTAAAGACCATAATCCCTAATAAGTGAGAAATAAAAGATTTGGCATCCCTGTTGCCATTTTAAGCGATTTTAAAAAAAGAAGGGTCTAATGATTTTTTTTAAATAATATTTTTAGTGCTTGTAAACGCCTAAATCTATAATTTGTAAACCGATTTTTTTCTCGCAGGTTGTTGCCATAATTTCATCGATTAAAAAATTTTATTGTGGTAAAGCTGATCCATTCATGGAGGCCTCTAATGACACAATTGAGGATTTTATATGTTTAATGGAAACCAGCAAAAGGACTGAGATAGTAAATATTCCAATATCTAGAATAAGCAAACGAATTTTTGCCAAGTCAGTTTATATTGAAACTCATAAGGAGAAAAAACTGATTCCTAAAAATTGGATTGTTTTAGAAAACCTTTTTTTCAACTCTTAAACTAACAAACAAAAAATCTTAAATAATTGCTTTTTTAATTATGAATTCTCATTCTTTCTAATTTTGAGAAATATTTTATTTTATTTCCGCTATTGCTTAAAGAAATTTTGGGGATAATGGGTAAGACAAGAGGTCACCATACTGCAAAAAACATGTCAACCATCGTCGTGATCAATCCTGGTCTCACAAAGATTATAAAAAGCATATTTAGGTACAAGATAGAAGGCTAATCCCTTCGGTGGTGCTTTCCATGCCAACCCAAACAGCATAACTCTCCTTTCGGTAAGTAAATGAGAGTACAATTGACCTATAATGGCAAAAAAAATCACAGCTTTTGTATCCCGGGACTGTGGTTTGAAGAAAATGATGAAGTTTTAGTTGCGGCTTTCGGTCGCAAAGGTCATGCCGTAGGCGATATTACGGGTATACGTCTCCAGGTTGTCAAGGTCGCTAGCGTTTAATTGTTGACTTTGAAGAAGAACGTCCAAGATCTTAAGGTGTTTGTGTATTTCCAATAAAAACAAAGTTTTTAATTTGTTTTTCCCCACATTCTTTAATAAATAATTTATAATTTTTTTTTAATTAATTATAACGTGGCAAATTTTCTTTGTTAGACGAATAATTCAAAATCAACCAACTATTAACAGAGTAAAACTATCAATCAATCGATCTTTTCTCCGCTTATCTTTCTAAAAAGTGGATACGATGTTAACTAATAATTTGAAAGCAATGAAAGTGTCTTGCTTTAAGCATGACTCCCTTTTCCTTTCACTGGGTTATTTTCGCAAACGCACTGAACTTTGATTTCGGCAAGAATTTTTCTATAAAAAAACTTATTTTTTTATAAAAACAAACATAAACAAGAAGTCTTATTTTGTTATAGAGAATTGTTTTAATATATATCAGAAATTCTATAATTTATGTCCCGACAATGTCTTAATCGTGTTTCGATTCAGTATTAGAAAATTATTTATTTTAATTTACCAAAGATTTTAAAAGTATAAAATCTTTTAACACTTTTTTCACTCTATCGCTCCACTGTCCTCTGTCAAGCATTCCATTGGCTTATCACAGCAATTGTCCATTTCATAATTACAACATAAATATTTCTCTTCAACTCATAATTATTGTTGTTGTCACTGTTATAGTTGTATGTGCAAATATGAAAGGCTGTTTGTGCATCTGTTTGTGTGTATTGTATTGAAAGGAATTCATATCCTGTTCGGCCTTTAAGGATACATATATAAACGTGCATACATACATACATTTATGTATGAATTTGTATATGTTTATGATATTACAGTTACTACATAGTGTTGTCTTACGTTGTTCATTTTGCAGTTGCACTTGCAACATTTCCACCAGCATCTACACAAAATTACTTTAATTTTGCGACCTGCACCACATTTAGTTGGCCACTGCGGATAATATAAGTTGTCAACAAATCACAAAATTATTATCATTGATTTTAATCTGTGCTCTCAAAAGCTTTCGACTCATGCCGCTGTTGCCATATGGAAATTTGTCTACTGTACCGTCTCAATGGTAAAATGGTACCAAATCAACATCAATTGTACCAACATTTTGCAACGAAATAAATAAGACATAAATATTATCACTAATTAGTGAACTTTTTCAACAACCACGATACTACTACACAAAGTGTTGAACAGAAAGCCGCGAGAGTGGGTCTAAGGGAAAATTAAACTAAATTTTTTTTTATATTTTTACGAAAATTTGGAAAAATTTGAAAATGCTTTCTAATGTAAAGAAGAACCACATCACTTTCTTCTCAAAACCATTTAGAAATTTTAAATGGGTGCAGATACGTCCCAGTATATTTTTTTATATTGAAATTTGTTACTTGGAATATTTTCGTTAAAACAATTAGAGTTTCAAAAACGTATTATTTTTTGAGGCTTCAGATGTTCAAATGTCGTCATTTCATTGGTCGTTAAGCCAAATCATCAGTGAATATATCAATCAATTTGGAAACTTTAAACCTCAGATGTTTATGCCATACAAATCAAATACAATATGAGAATTCTCTATCGTATACGATTATTACAAAATGAATAATCGTAGTAGGCTTAAAATGCTTTTATACAGTTTATAGTCTATTTTATTTTTCTTGCAACATGTTGTTCGTTATGCATTCTAATCTTAGTATGATTATTTACTTTGTAACAATCATATATAATAGAGAATTCTCATATTGTATTTGATTTGTATGGCATAAACATCTGAGGTTTAGAGTTTCCAAATTGATTGATATATTCACTGATGATTCGGCTTAACGACCAATGAAATCACGACATTTGAACATCTGAAGACTCAAAAAATAATAATGATTTGTTTGATACAAGGATATAAGGTTATCTGTATACAAATTGCTCAAAATTCACTAAAGACTTGGTTTTGCGACCAATGAAATGTCGCCACACACATTAATTTAAAAATAATTTGTCCGTGAAACTCAAAAGAAAATTCTCATCAATAACTTTGTAGCTTGAGGGTGTAATACAACATGATCTACTGGAACTTGCCTACCACAGCCTTGAGTTGGTCATGTTCCATGTATAAAAAAAAATTATAATTTTTAATAGTGTGTAAAAGTGCAAAAAAAAATTGCAAAAAAAAGGGTAATTAATAGTTGTTTTAAATTTCTTTCCACTTTTTTTTAAATATTAAAGAAAGAAAATTAAATGGTGAAGATTAGTCCTCATCTCAATGCATTTATTATAAATTCGATTTTCATTAAATAAATAAAAAATCAAATATTTTCGTATAATCTAATTCCGAAAATGATATTCACAACTTACTTGCTTGACTTTCGTAGGCAGGTTCTGAAGCAATTTTAATAATTAATATTATTCGCCATCCAATGCATGTTCCAAGACAAATTATGAAAATAAATTTTAAGGAAATAGACTTGAATATTTTTTTCGAATATTTTTTTTTTTTTTTTTTTTTGCTAGTATGAATTTATTGTATCTTCAAACTGAACTAACAATAAGTGTTCAAATCTTAAGTGTAAATATTATAATTAGGCCCAACCAGTGTCGGACATAAACTTAGTGATAGTAATTAATAATACATAAATGTGTTAAGCACAAAAATATTCAAAAAATTCAATCTGAAGTGTGGCGTATTAAGGCCGTAGTATCCCTCTTTTTTAAGCGGATGTGTCCAGGAAAGTTCAAGATGTTACGAGCAAGGGGATTAGGATGGAACTCGAGTTTCGTTAAATATTTGCCTGCATATTTTGCAATTTCAGCGGTCACAATTGGCATATTTAAATCACGATGTAAAATTGAATTTTTCATGTAGGATGGAGCCGATGTTATTAACCTTAAAATTTTGTTTTGCATTCGTTGTATTCTCTCTACATTGGAAGCTGAAGCAGTGCCCCATAACTGAATTCCGTAACACCATATGGGTTTCAAAAGCGACTTGTATATTAAAAGTTTACAATCTAGACTGAGGGTTGAATTTCTACCAATCAGCCAACGTATCTGGGTTAATTTAAGCTTCATTTGTGTTAGCTTAGAGTCTATGTGGTGTTTCCATGTAAGCCGTCGGTCAAGATGTATACCAAGGTATTTCACCTGTGAATGTTGAGGAACAACTTGATTGTTGATTCGAATGGGGGAACAAGGGTCTCTTCGTAGGGTAAATGTGATATGAACACACTTTTGTTCATTTACTTTTATTCTCCATAAGTTCAACCACAGTTCCAACAGCTTAATATGTTCCTGAAGATAACGGGATGCCTCGTGAGGGTTTTCATGCATACTAAGGCAGGCTGTATCATCGGCAAATGTAGAGGTGAGGATATTACTGCACAGAGGCATATCACAGGTATAAATTAAATACAAAAGTGGCCCCAGTATACTCCCCTGTGGCACCCCAGATGAGATAGTTTCGGCCACACTCATGAAGTCTCCTTCCACGACAGTGAACTTCCGGGCAAGAATGTAACTTTCCAATAGATTCACAATGTTCATTGGTAGATATGTCTTCAATTTCAAAATCAGGCCCTCATGCCACACTTTATCAAATGCCTGAGAAACATCAATAAAGAGGGAAGAACAATACTTCTTTTCTTCAAATGTTCTTCTTATGAAATGAACCAATCTATGAGTTTGTTCAATGGTGCTATGCTGACTTCTAAAACCAAATTGGTGGTCCGGTATGCATCCATTATCAGCTAGAATTGGGGACAATTTTGTCATGAGCAGTTTTTCGAAGAGTTTTGAAATTGTTGACAGCAAACTTATTGGCCTATATGACTCAGCCTTAGTAAGATCTTTGCCCGCCTTTGGAATCATTTTGACCATGGCAAGTTTCCAGCTGTGTGGATAATACTCCAGTCGCAAAATGCCATTAAAAATAAACAACAGGATTCCTATAGCAATACGAGGCAACTTCATCAGCATCTTGTTACTAATTCCATCAATACCCGGGGCTTTCTTTGCGTTGGTTTCAGCAATTAGTTTATTTACATCACGCATCTTAAACTTTATGGGTCGAGGGGGTAGAGCAACTACACTCGGCAAATCAACACCACCAGTACATGAGTTTGGGGTAAATACGTGTTTTAAATGCTCAGCAAATATGTTACCTTTTTCAGTATTGGTTCTTGCCCAACCTCCGGTAGAAGTGCGCAAGGGTGGTTTAGACTCAACGGGTGTTTTAAGTTTTTTAGCAGCGCGCCACAAGGAGTAATTAGATGCTGCTGTGACATCGAGACCTTCCAGATAGTTCTTAAGAGAAGCAGATTTTTCAGATGCAAGCAACTCTTGGAGTCGTTTAGTGCATTCTCTAAGTCTGATTTTATGTTGTGGTGATCTGTGCTGTTGCCATTCCCTTCTAGCTCTTCTTTTTTCATATACGAGACGTTCATTATCCGCAGAATAGATTCTATTAAACCCAGTCTGCGGATGGGAGGTAGTGGCATGTTTAGCAGCCTGTTTAATATTCTCGGTAAGATTGGCAATGTTGAATTCGATATCATCGGGAGTTCTAAGCCTGATGTTCTCCGTACAATGACTACTGAGATATTTTTTGAACCCCAGCCAATTAACCTTATTTATCAACTTCGCATATGGGTGAGGTAAGTCACTTCTTAGTGGGCTACAAATTGTAACGATCGTGGGGGAGTGATCAGAGGAGAGATCATGAGAAGCTTCAACATGAATTAGATCCCTAGATATATTTTTCAAGACGCCAAAGTCTATAACATCCGGAATTTTTTGTATATCAGTAGGCCAGTAAGTGGGCTCCCCACTAGAAATGACATCCAAACCCATTTTTTAAATTGTGTTGAACAATGCTCGACCTCTAGGTGTAATAAGACGCGATCCCCAGAACGTATGTTTTGCATTGTAGTCCCCAGCTGCTACGAAACAAGGTCCAAGAGTTTTGTAAAAATCCTCGTATTGATCCTCAGTGATTGAAAATCTGGGAGGGGAGTAAACTGATGATATTACGAGATTTGAACAGAAATTTTCGATGCAAATATTTGTTGCTTGTAGATGGTCTTCACAAGTGTTCTCAAGAATATAGTGCTTTAATCTTGACTTTATTAGAATTGCTGATCCTCCGCATGCTCTTCCTCTCGGGTCCTTTGTATCATATAAGGTGTAGCCACTCATTTTAAAAAGGCTTCTCGAAGTCAAATGAGTCTCAGATACCAACATTATATCAATATTTTTTACCGTGAGGAAGTGCTCAAGTTCATATTTGTGTTGGCGAATGCCGTTTGCGTTCCAGAAACATACTTTTAACGTGTTCATGGCTTGTTAACTAATGCTTGAAGCAGTGTGTTCTGCATTCGCAGCATTTCTTGCATCATGCTAGTCATATTTGTTGTAAAGTTGTTTATAGTTTGCACCAAATTGTCAATAGTAGCTTCAAGGCGAGTGAAATTAAAGCTTGGGTTTGCATTTGTTGTATTATTTGGTGGTGACACTTTTTGAACGGGAATAGAGTTGATCTTCACAGCGTCAGCATACGATACATGTGAAGTGATTGGTTGGACCATTAGGGGATGAGTAGTGGAGAACGTATTTCTTGCTTGAGCTGGAGTTACTTTAGGCTTTTGGTTCATAGCTTGTTTAACAAAAGAAAATACAGGACATCCTCTGTAGTTAGCAGTGTGATTACCTCCACAATTACTGCACTTTTTTTCCTTTTGATCCTTTGGCTTATTGCAAATAGCAGTGTTGTGTAATTCACCACACACAACACAAACAGTAGGTAATTTACAATAACTTTTCGTATGGCCATATTCTTGACAATTATGGCACTGTACGGGTCCTGAGCGCTTGTGTGGTTCTTCGACTGTAATTTTCCGGTATAACAGATATTTTAAATTATAAATTGGATGGGTCTCATTTTTCTTAAGTATTACATCATTTGGCTCCAGTTCAACGCGAAATAGGGGTTGGGGGATCTTCTCCCTGTTTATTATGTTAGAGACATTCTTTACCTTAAATCCCTGGAGGGTGAGAGCATCTTTTATTTCAGCAGGGACAACGTAAGAATCTATGCCCTTCAATACTACCTGTAGGCCCTTGGCGCTCTTAAGCTGGAATGTGTAAAAACTTGTTTTATTTTTTTCCAATTCATTAACCATTTTCCGGAAATCTTTTTCATTATATATTTGAACTTTTGTTTCGTCAATGTTACCACGTTTTATTGGAACAATGTGAAATGCCTTTTCACCAATGACCGAGATTAGTTTTTTTATAAGTGTGTTAGAATTTTTTTGCCTAAGATAGATTGGTGGTGGTTTCGGGGTTTTTTTCAAGGATTCTTCGGGTTTGTCGCTGTCATCTTGCAATATTTTGAAACTGTTTTGACGGTTACCTGCGTCGATATCCCTGGATATCTTGGGAACAGATGATATCTTTGAAGAATTTGGGCTTCGCCCGCGCTTTACTACCGTTACATATCTGTCCATTCCGACAGGCACTTTAGGTTTTTGAATATTATCGTCCATTGTGATAACTGGGTTAAGTGATGAACACGAGCCCAGAGCGGATAATGGCGCTGACTTAAATAACGATGAACTAGGCAATGGTAATATTACCGAATCACTACTTGGCATCGGAGTAAGCGAATTTGATCGCTCACGTAAAATTGGCTTTGCCGTTAGAAAAAGACTGTCATCCAATTTTTTCTTTTTATTGTTTGCATTAAGAGCTTCAGAACTCACAGTAAAATAGGCATTTCTGCCGTTAGAACTCACTTCACAATTGTTTGTTTTTGAGGTACTCATGCAGAGTATTCCTCAGTCACTTTGTTTACGGATGTTTTTTTTTTGTTTTTGTTGTTGCAGATTATATGAAAAATGTTATTAGTGCAAATAAAGCAAATTACACAAAAAACCCGTAATTATTACGAATCAGTACTTATTACGAATATTTTTTTTGTTTGTATTTTTGTTTGTTTAGTATGTAAAAATAACTCCGCTAACACGTCTGTTCACTACGAAGGTTCAACAAGACATGTTTTTTTTTTCGAATATTGCAATGAATTTCTTTTTAATATTGAAATATTGTTTTTTAAATAATTTTCGAAACGATAAAAAAAAATTTTACGCTGCTTCGCAGTAATTTTTTTAAAGAATTTTTTTTTAATTTTTTTTCACACAAATATAAGTCTTACAAATGTTTCGCTTGAATCTCTTTATCTACGCTAAAAACAGCATCAAAATCTTATATTTTAATTAAAATTAATTACAGGGTCTTACAAAATGTTTCCACCAGGTCCGGATCAATTAAGAAGTGTATTTTAATTTATGAATTCTCTTACTGACTTCGAAAAAAAATTTTAATTATAGTTTCATTTGATTGTTTTTAATAAAAATTTTTTCCTACCATGGAATAAAACAATAAACTTGTAGCCAGCCTTTTCGTTCACTTGTGAATATTTTTGAGGTGTATGAACAACATTTTAGATCAAGTGGCGGAAAACAGCCAATAGTCTTTTCATTACTTAATGAATTTAAATATGAAATATAACCTCATGACAATATCCCAAAATAATTTTGATACAAATGTAAGTATCAATCAGTTTGAAAGTTATAGGCCCACTATTACAACTTACCTTAAAAGCTGCCAATACCCGGGAAAAAATTATTGGAAAATTGTTGTTGTTGTTTGAAGCTCTAAAGCAACTCAGGGAATTAAGAGGGCCCTTGATATAAATATAAAAAATTGTTTGCTAAGAAAAGCTTTATGAAAAAGCTCTTTAATAAACTCTCGTCAAAATAAAAAAAGTTATTACGCCTTAAAAAGAAAAATCCTAAAATTTTTCATTTGTTTTCGTCTATAATTTTTCAATTATAAAATCTACAATAAACATTTATTTGGGAGAGTTGTAATTAATATTATTATCTAGAAGAGAGATACCTACACAATTTTTTAATGCCTTCTGGTTTACGAGATAATCCCACCAAAAATAGTCGCGCTCTTATTTTTGAAAGCTAAAGTCACTTAAAGAAAATAAAAGTTATAAAATAAATAATAATAAAAGTTTTAAAATTAACTTTAGATTTGGCTGAAAAGAAATTAATTCGCTTTTGAATTACGTTTAAAATTTTCACTGAAAATTAAGGATATTAAGAAAGCATTTCAACTATTTTATCGATATTCGTCCTTTTCAACCCAACCATTTAAACTATAATGCATGAGTTTCTACCATAAACCAGCATCAAAGTAACAAAATTGAAAGAAAACATCAAATACAATCTAAGAATTCATATAAATACGCAAACATACGCAAACATGCCCAGCAAACACCTTAGAGTAATCTTGCGAATGATCTGAGGCAAAACTTTTCATAACTATGGAAAAATATTGTCCAAGAATATTTCAATAAGGATTGTAGCTGAAGTTTCAGAAAAGATGCGGACCTTAATTTAAAGTTGGGCAGACGCTTCAGACGCCCATACACTACGCAATATTATTGAACATTTCACTGCCTTTTGTATTGTCGTTTGCTTTATACTATTCAATGAGCTGCTTAATACTTTTCAACAGTACATACACACATGTATGCACATGTATCCTTAAGCACAATATAAAACAAGTTACTTATAGTATATAAAAACTTAAAAATCAAATCAAACAATTTTTTGTTATATAATTTAAAAAGTTAATAAAGATAATGTTGTCCTTTATTGCGCAATCTCTACATATATAAAAATTACGTGTATGTTCGTGATCGCTAAACTCAAAAACTACTGCACCGATTTTGACCAACTTTATAGACATGCTCTATGGGGCGTGAGGAGTGTTTCTGTGTAGTTTGAAGTTGATCCGACAGATGGCGCAATATTTAGTTTTTTGGAGTTTTGCCCGATAGAGACTATGCTGTTTCGCTGAAGGCGTTGGGTCCTTAATCAGCGTGTAGTGGCATTAATTAGCCCGATACCGGTATTTGAACAATAATTGCTATGTCGATTTAGTGCACCTTTCATTCTTCTTCGAAATATCAATCCGCATTGACTTTGCAACGAAACCAGGCTTGCAGTGAAAATAAAATTTGGAGGCAAAACAACGTTTGCCCGGGTCAGCTAGTATATAATAAAAAAACTTTTCATTTTGTTCCATATATTATGCCACCTACCAATATACAAAAACACACAATTTTATTGCACAATATTAATCAAGAAACAATACAATATTAACCCTGAAACAGTACATCGCTCTTCCCGGACTCCTCTTTCCAAAATAATCATCATTTTCATCACAGCCTTTAATTTCACACTCTGATCCATGTTTCAAAGTCGTGTTGTTTAGCTAATGATAAAACCATTCGTTTCCTAATATTAGTCAAGTTGTTTGCTGGGATTTTAAAACTCACACACATGCTCCCTAAATATCGACATGACAATATTATTACATCAGTGTATTCAATAAGGGCAAATATTTTCAGTCAGTGAAGTGGAAAAAAGAATAACAAAAGTATTCCACAATAGAAACTTGATAGAAGGAAATATTTGAGGAAAACTTACAACAACAATACACTCGTTTATCCATAAACTTGAATTAAGATCTTAAATTAAAAAAAAAATTTGATATTTTCTATAGTTAAAATTTTTCCGACATACTTTTGACTGAAGGTAAAGAAAAAAACATGAGATTGTATTAATTTATCATTAGGTTTGTCATTCAAATAAAATTTTGCAAATCAGTCAATCAGATAAATCCCCTTTTAGGATTTTACTGCCTGAATTCACTTTTCATTGTTCTTTTTCTCTATTGAACTGGAGGCATAGGGAAAATATATTTTTTTTTTCTTAAATTCAAAATTAAGAAATTATTATTTCAATTTTCTATTGTTTTTAAGGAAGGAGTTTTCCGAACTAGAAATAATTTTCTAATTGTGATAAATAAACGCAATTAGAAAGAAAACACACGTTGCCGTTTCATTGTATTTTCAAATATTTCATAAGTTCTAAAATTTTCAAAAAAAAAAACTGAAAGTTTCAATTGAAAAAACTTTAAGGTAATGGCTGAAAGTTCAGAAAAGCCAAATAAGCAGATTTTTGCCGGGCCCGAAATATAATCTCATCAGACTCTATTAGATATGGGCTGCTTATTTTCAATGTTTGACTACCAGGGGGGAATATGTACACCTTTCTGATATAAGCCATCATTTCACCAGTGGCCAAATATAATATTTTGGACAGATATATTCTTCTTTGAAATAAACTTGATCGTGTTAAAATATCGCCAACCAAAGGGTGTGGCTGCCACAAATTTTTTACCGAAACATGATGCGATTCTCATGATGTGATGAAACAGTTTTTGTTACTTGTGTTCTTGCAAAAGTTCAATGGCAATTTCAAAAGATATTTAATCCTCATTAGTCCTAGGAGTGATACACTGAAAGGATTCCTTTTCCAGGACTATTTTGTGCTGTTATTCTTTGTTTTGTGTTGTGAACAGGGACTAAGAAGAAAATACCTCCCAAATTTTTGAAAAATATATTATAGTCCTTCAAGCCGAATACATTTTACTATGTATATGTATGTATTTAAGATTAATTCTTAGACCTGTTGAGGTCCCCCCCACTGTAATTGCTTGAATAGTAAATTTTCTTAATCTATTCAACAAATTTGAAAAAGTAAAAAATTTTGATATAAATTCAAATGGTTTTTACTGCCAATATAATCAAATTTGATCGAGTCAAACACATGTATGTAAGTGTGAAATTTCAGGATAATAAGTCTCTAAAGGCAGGTATCCACTGGTAAGTATTCAGGGACAGGTACATATAAATTGTATGTGGTATAAAATTGAAGTATAAGGGAAATAGATTTGTTTACTCTATTAGTGGATAACAGATGACTAATTAAGCACCCACTGTCGATTTCCTTTTTGGAAAAAAAACAGAAGAACAGCTTGTCAAATGAAAATCGTTCCAGCCCATATGGATGTGCAGTGTGGACAACTTTACACGCTTTCACGACATGTGTTCAATAGAAATAATTTTTATTTTACCTTCAATTGCAATTGATTATTTAAAAGGTTTTCTCTAGATAAGGAAAAATAAATAGAACATGAAATATATATTTTTTGGGAAAAGTTGTAGTTAAAAATTGTTGTCCATACATTAATTTGGCCATATTGTAAGAAAGTTTTATTAAACCTCGAAAATAATCCTCAACTAGTAAAACTAATCGGGAATAGGTAGTTTATTTTTACATTAAACACCCATCCAAGATCCCAATTAATTTAAATCAGAAAAATTATTTAAAGTTTTCAGTAGGAATTGTGAATTTCCTTTAAGAATCTTTTTAGTTTTCCAGGAGGACACAAATAAAAAAAGAAACTGTGAGAAATTAAATTTTATTTTAAAATTTAATAGATATCAACAAATCGAAATTTTAGATTTTAGAAATATATTTAAAATTTAGAAAAATTAGATTTAAAATTTTATTAAAAATTAAACGCTTAAAAAATATTTCACATGATCAAAAATTTCCCAAGAGATCAAATATTGCAGGATTAAAATTGTTTCCACCAAATGATTTAAAGATTATAAAAATTTTTTAATCAAATTCATTCCAAATTCAATTGAAACTTACAAAATAAATCCAATATAAAATAAATCTTAAAATTGAAATATTTACCAGAAAACGAAAATTCCCAAAATTTTACTAAAAACTGATTTTAAATGTTGTGAAATAAATGGGATGCTTGGAAAAATAATATAAAATTTTGTAAAATAGGAGAAGAAGAAGATATTTTTCATAGGAACACGCCTTCTTATTTACGAGTACATGATGGCCCATTTAGAAAAACAAATTTCCCTTTACACTTTCTGCTCCTAAATACTAGAAATTTTAAGCGGACTTACATTTCTTAAATGGTTTATATTTACATATTTATTTTATAGAGTACCTTTGTGACTTATTTAAAAAATCCTTTGATGCACGATTCCTTTAAAACTTCGGGTATAATATCACATATCACGTACCATGAACTTCTCTCTTTGATGCAGGGTATAAAGTTTTCAGCACTGCCGAATATGTTACTCTCACAAAGTTTTTACTTCGATTATTTTTCTAAAAAAAAACAAAAAACTAATAATGATCTGCTAATGACACATTAACAATTAAAGTGGTCAACTGATTAAAAAAAAACAAGAGTTAAGGAAAACATGATATAGAATTTATCAAACGATTTATTTTAAATTGATTTGATTTTCACTGCACAAAACATGAAAAAATCCTTTTTATCGTCCAACGTGACAAGGCAACTTTATTGCACACAATTTCATTTACACATTTTAATAATCAAATAGAAATTAGTCTTGTATAAGCGACACGTAATTGCTGTTTGTGACAATTTGAAACAGTTTAAAGAGATTAAAAAAATTTAATGAAAATGTGGCCATGAAACTTTATGTATGTCAAAAGCTAAATTTAAAATGGTATTTCAGGAAGTAAAAAAAAATTAAGGACTATCTCTAGCTAATAATAATTAACTATAATTTTTAAGTAAAACTTTACAACTCGTTAGTGTTTTTAGAAACTCTGGAAACTTCTTCACAAGCAGACTACACTCCCCACCTACCAGGGCACATCTGCGAGCCAGGAGCCTTAATGTGGTCCAGTTTGTTGACTATACCACTAAAATATCATTTTTCTCTAAGCGCTTTGACTTTTTTGTTTCCCCAATAGTTGAATCTGTTGAGCAGTCACCTCTACACTTATAAAAATAATACACTAAAATATAGGAAAATTTACTCACTTTAAGTTCATAGTGGTTGCCGTATGACGCCAAAGGTGTCATCGCTACTAATGGAAATATTTTATCTAAAAGTAATAAAAAAAGCTTTCTTAAGTCCTAGACAATTTGACGTTAGTGTAAGTTTTTTCATTCACAATTTTTGAGATCAATTTTCAAATGGATTTTTCACATTTTTTAACTGCGATATTGTCTCCAATTGAGTGAATTATACAAAGAATTCGCTAATGACTTTCCTGAATGTTTTCATTAGTGTTTTAAGTCCACAGTACGATGAATAGTTACTTATACGTGAGACTTTTTTTAAATTTCTAAATTCTACTACAGAAACTTCCTTCATTTTCCCAACTGAACTGTTTTTTCCATTTTATGGAAGATTCATCATTGGGGTACCTACAGTGTTTTCATTTTTAAGTCTATAACACGATAAGAAGTTGGTCACTAATTTATATATTTTTTTAACTTACACCGTACGTTGTGTTTGTCCGTAAGTTGTGATTTTCCGTCATCCCATGTCAAATTTGGTTTGTAAACAGACCGATTTCGACTACGAGTCGTTTCAAGTGTTCTCTTATTTACTAATAATATATATAGACCCTTGTTGTGTCGTTCCTGTGCCACTGTGTGCCTTCTGATCAATTTTATGTCATTTTCTCGTCGTTTTTTGTGTGTCTCCCCTCCTAACAATATCTCTCTCTCTCTATATAACTCACCCAACCATTCCTTTTTTCCTTCATCAATATATTTGTATTTCCTATTTCATTGCGTAAATGTGTAGTTGCTCGGTGTTTCTTCCCTCTACTCCATTTGTTTAATAGATCAGTATTCTGGCCACTTGTCTATAGGGGGTGCCATCAAAACATGTTCACCCTCATGTCGCATATCTAAACTAAATTCTTTGAAAAGAGTGTATAATTTCTCTTATGATGCATAATTGAATTCTCATATAGTTTTTTGTGATTTTTGTAAAATTATTTGAGTTTGAATGATTTACAGAATCTGCCTCTTGGAGCCTCTTGTTAGAGCAGCAGGTAAAGTACAGCGAAGTGTAATTTGATTATTAAGAGGAGGCGGATATTATTGACAAGCACTGGTTTGGAAAAACTTAATAGACAATGACGATTAAGGACAGTCAGTAGTGGTCTCTCTTATGCATCGCTTATTTGACACAAATAATTCGTAGTTCAATAAAACTAGTTTTACGCAAATCAAAATAAAAATAAAAAAATTCAAGCTTTCCAACAAACAAACAAAAAAAAACAATTATGAAAGTTTTGGAGAAAGTGAGCGACATGTCATCCATATATTCAAGATCTTAAGAATATTTTCAAAGTCCCTCAGTGCAGCCCATTTTCATCGAGAGCATTTGCGACATGCCCGCTTTCGTAATACTTTCATTAAGCACTGGGAATGCTTCAAGCTGTAAAACAAAATTCCATTAAAATGTCTAACAAGTTAAATTTAATTGGCATACAGCCATTACAAAAAGCTCTTAATTCTATCGGTGTCGGTTACAAGTTGGAAGTCCAAAACTATAACCTTAAGTAATTAATCTTTTTCTGTTCAACCACAAACTACTGCATTAATGCAGTAGAGTCATAAACAAAATACTAATAAAACATACAATGGCCGCTTCTGCCCAAGTAAATTTAATTGATTTTAAAACTAGAAAGCAAAAAACGATAACGATAAAAGACAAATGAAAATTTCCCTGAAAATGTAATTTAAACAGCAGATTGTAATCAAACTCATGTTGCATGATCTGCAGAATTTCCATGGAAGTGTTTTTCAATCTGCATATGGAAAAAAGAAACAAATAAAAACGAAAATATTGCTCATTTCAGTACACACACACACACAAGAGAACACATATTTGGATACCATATGCTACATGTGCTTAAGCACATACGAATACATTTGTAAGGAGCATTTGATTTGTTGAATGCAAAAATTGTGTAGAACTCATGAGTGTATTCGCTGCAAGTGTCCAGAGACTAAAGCCAGTGATGACACAAAAAATTTTTTCATGTTTTTATTGTTATCCTAGATGGGATTTTAAGGATACAATAGTAAACAAGTTGTTTCTATTTTATATGTTGCCACAATAGAGCTTTGGAAGAGAACCTTTTGAGCTGATGTTTGTTTAATGGTCTTAAATACACAGCAGATTCACAGAAACTGCAAATGCTTGTGCATTTACTGCATTTATATTTGAACAAAAAAACAACCTTCTATGGTTACGATTGTAAATTGTTGAAGAAAAAAGTTATTCAAAACGAAAATTATAACTTAAATTTAAAATTTGGAATTTTACGGACAAGACAAATAGCGTAAAAATATTAAGTTTGAATTCCAAAATTCTAAAATTATTTCTAACAATTGAATTCTAAATCCTTGAGTCCAGTTAAAAGTTATTATTGAAACATTTTTTTAATAAATGTTGCCTGAGAATTAGACATCTATAGAAAAAAATTAAAAAATTAGACATTTATAGAAAAAAAAATGGTATTGGAAAATCACTGTGAAAAATAATTAACAATGGTTTCAATAATAGAAAAAATTTATTCTTTAATTCTATGGAATACGTTAGAATCTTGGATGAGATTGGCCATAAATATAGAATAATATGTTATGGCGGCGTATTTCAATTGTCTTTTAGTTGATTTTTCTCTTAAAATAAATTTATGTTAAAAAATTACTAACGTTATAGTAAACTAAGTGCTCTTTGGAATACAATTTTAAGTAAAATTTAAATATAAAATGATAAACAAAGTGTGAAACTAATAATACAAAATTATTTTCATTTAATAATATTTTATGTTCTCCAAAATCCAATCTATTAAAGTCTTGGACTAAACAATTTCCAAACCCGTCTTACTTAAACCTATTTAATGTTTTAACCATAGTTTTCAAGGATAACATGTCCTTTTTACGTTTTCTTAGAATCATTGTGAGGTTCCAATTTAAGAAGGTTAAATACTTTGAAAACGCATGCTCTAATTTCTAGAAAGTTTGAAGGTATGAGAGTTCTCACTTTTTAAACTCGACAGTGTTTTAACTATTGCTATTTGTTTAATTAACACTATTTTTCAAGATTTTTTTTTAATATATCGTCTGTTCCATAAACAAGCTTTTGGTCTTTTTATTAAAAAAATATTTTGACATTTATGAAAAAAAGTTCCTTAAAAAGCGTCGAAATATTGAAATAAAATAAATTTGTTTTTTATAAAAAGACCTTAAGCTCGTTTATGAAATAAAAGCTATTTTTGTAATTATTATTTGACATACTAGCCGGCAATTTATTTAATTTATTTGTTGAAAATTTAAATTTTTTATCATCATTCATATTAATTAATACGTGTACTTGATATGAAAATGTTTCAAATAATATTCCTCATACGCCCATATTATTTTGCTTATTTGCCCGCTAAGATATGCTACATATTTTGTACCACCAAGTACAAGCAGAAAATTATGCTTCACAATGTTAAACAAATGGATTATGGTATTGCCGACGTATACTTAATAGTAATTCGGCGATATGTGCAATTAAGCATACGGTTGGTAATTGTAAAAATTTTTTTGAGGGAAGTAATAAAAATTTGGGATTTTGCGGAAATGGATTTTATACCGGAAAACGAATAACATTTTCTTTTTTGAGAAAACTGCGTGCAAGGAGTATTATTTCTATTCTCTAGCTGCGTTACAAACCATTCAAGGATTTATTTTAAATGAAAGTTTAATGTAAAAGACAAGCATTTTAAGCGATTTAGCTTAATGTAGTTGTTTCTTAAATAAATTTATTTGCAATAATATAAATAAGAAAAAATAACTTGAAACATTTATTAAAAAAATTCATGGGAAATAAAATACTTGCAAGTGAATAAAATCTCAAATAAAAAAATACATATTTTAAAAGAGGAAATCAAAAAAATTTGCACCGTAATTTATACGAATTATTTTTGTCTGTTCTGCATTTGCATGAAGTATTTAAGGGCGCAATTTGTTGTTCGATGTCATCCTATTATCTTTTCAATATTAAGAAGATTTGAAAAATAATAATACATAACAGGGAACACTAAAATACACTATTAAGCTTTTGGAACAAGTTCCGATAACTGAGTTCTTTTTATAGAGAAGTTTGTCTAACAGAGTCAAGGAAGAATTTGTGGAAGTGCCTTAATTAGGTGTTCTTGTTGAGCGTTGTTGCACTAAAATTTTACTATCAGAAAATTTGAATCTAAACACAATTCATTGGATTAAAATTAAAAAATAGAACTTACAAAAAATTTTTTTAATTTTGTAACTAGACTCTAAAAGTTTGATATATGCCCAGATGTTGTGTGGTTTCGGCTACAACACAACATTAATTTATTTTTTGATTATGTTTTTTGATTATGATGAAGGTATGACATCAAAAGCGGAGCTTACTTACATTTGAAATCATTTATACTTGGGTATGTGATTTGAGGAACGAAAACATTTAAAAAATATATAAAATAAGCAAATGTGGAAATCATTGCCCCGATTATGGTTTACAACAGTTGTTAGTTTAATATTGTATTTTTTAAAATGTGATTATGGTTTACAACTGTTGTCAGTATATGTTGTTCGCACTGTCAAAAATCTACAACAGCTCATTAGTGTTGTTTTGTTAACATTACCACATGAAAATCGAAAATAAATAAAAAAGTGAAAATTATGCATATAAAATTTGTTTTGCAAAACATTCAGAACCGTAAAAAATAAAAATAAAAATAAATAAATATAAAATAAAATAAAATAAAATAATAGCAAAATTACAAATAAAGAACAAATGGCAAAGCTGGTTGATCTGATGAAAATTAATCCAGATATTGGGCGAGACAAGCTGCCATTTGTATACAATAAAATACAGCTCAAGTACAAATGGGTTCATTTTACTGAACAATTAAATGGCTTGAGACAGCCAGTTAGAAATATTTAAGAATGGCAAAGCTTTAGTTTTTAGAAAAGTGCTCAGTTTTTGTATCCAAAACAATAAACCATCCTAGTTTATGAGGAAAATTTTATAAAACATTGTAATTATGTTATTGTAATTAAGATATTGTAATAATTTTTGGTTTTATAAAAATTATTACTACTTTTTCTATATGTGGTAGTTCCAATGGATTTCAACTGTCTCGAATTCTTTTCCGGATACGTGCCATTTGTGTGTTTTATTTGTTACCCTCTTACGCTTCTTTAATCTATTTTTAACAGTTTTTGGCATGCAGGTATGTATTTTTACGGAAATATGTACTACAAATAAAATGCAACTCTGTCACATAAACAACACCTGGATGTTGGAAACCATAATCAAAAAATAAATTAATGTTGTGTATGTAGCCGAAACAACACAACATTTAAGTGCTGTAAACGATTATCTGGGCATAAGAAAAAACTAAACATATATTTGGCTTAAGTTAGAATGGAACATGACTATGAATATGTGCCACTCACTGCAAGTTTTATCTGGAAATAGTGAGAAATAAATGTGTTCCGAGATTTTAGAAAAACATTTTAATCAAATAACAAAATTAAGTCATAATACTTTAAAATCAGTTGAGAACCCCAAAGGATAAATTTCAAAAATTTATAAAACAAAAAACTGCCTGCTTACATTCAAGCGAAAGGCGAAAAGTAAAAATAATACAGGAAAATAAATTTTTCAAAGAAAAATTTTATATTTTTGAATTTTTTTTCTCCATTACCGCCCTTTTGGGAGCATTTGGCTTCCACAAGGTATCATCATCTTACACAAGTTGTTGCAGTTGTTTCCTTATTTTTGAATAAGATTTATACAAGTAAAAATCATGACTCCTTCCTAAAGAGAAAAATATTTCTATTGTTAATTTGATTAACCAACTATCGGATATTTATTATTATTTTTTTTTTCCAAAAAGTCCGGAAATTGAATTCGATGATTTTCTTTCAAAAAAAAAAAAAAAGACCGAAAAATTAAATTCGACGTCAGAGCATTTTATATGTCTAAGACACTGTATATTTGGTTAACAATATTTTTCTGGCTAAAAGTGTTACAACACAAGTGCATGTTGGTGAGTTTGTGGCCGGTTAGTAAACAAACGGAAACGGAAATGAACATTTAAAAGACTTGGCAAGAACTAGGGAACACTAAAAACAAAGAGAATAAGCTAAATAGCTAAAATAGCAACAACTACAATGAAAGCTGCATAGAAAATAATATATAGTAATAATAATAATAAAGCGAATATATTATAACCATATACTCGTATGGCGTAAGTCTTGGTTTCTTGCTTAAATGGATGGTTTTAGTTGTTGAAATGGAATCGTTTATTTGTAATTTTAGCAAGAGTGTGTGTGAAACCATTTATGAAAACCAATAGGAAAATAAGTTTTAATAATTCACAGTTGTCTTTTTAATTATCTTTATTGTTTTAAAAGTACAGAGTATTAAAATAAGCTTTCCCTAATGTTATGCAAATGCCAACAAAAAATTCTATTTAGTTTTTCTTACATAGAAACTGAAAAAGGATGAACAAATATTTGGCTGTTTTCCAAACCTTTTAAGTTTATTATTTCAATTAATTTTCGTAAAAGTTCTTTAATGAAAATTTTTCTAATTGTTGCAATGTTTTCTTTAATTAATATTAGAGATGGTCTTGAAGTCATTTTAAATATCACTAAACTTTTTCTGAACAGTTGAATTTTTTCTGTTGAATATCGACAGTAAAAAAATTAAAATTTTAGATTTTAAATTGTGTTTAAAAATAGTTCGCTATAAATTTATTGAATTTTTTTTTTAATATTTGTTATTTTTTAGAAATTTTTTCGGATGTTGTTTATTAACAGTTTCTCTTGCAATCTCTAACGTTTTCGTCAGCAAGCATTTAAAATAGCAAAAGGCTAATTTGCGTCTTACAAACAACTCTCAGCATGACAAGTTAAACGGAAGCAAACGAAAACGCAAGCATTTCTATAAAAATTTGAGTGCCACCAAGAAACTTTTCTGCCACATGTGTGAACGCCGATGTAGAATTTTATCAACTTTCATTCATTACTGATTCGATATCAAAGCCTACTGAGATAAGCTAGAAGCTGTAATCAGAAATTAGTTAAAATCTTCTTGGAAGTTCAATAAAATCTTCTGAATTTAGTTAACGACGATGATATTTGATTGCCAATGTATTCAAATTTACAAACAAATTTCGCTCAGTTAAATATTTTGAATAATTTGTAGACCTCGATAAAAGTGTACACACTGTAGGCGATATTATTTAAATATCGCAATCAAGATCTTTTGTGGAATTCAGCGAGTCTAAACACGAAATTGATGTTGGAATAGTTGATTCAATAACTTCTATGGTGGGGGGTTAAAACAAATTACACATCTGAAGCCAAATCATGAAAAAAGCGATAACTTTGTAGCATCCAGAGTACATCAAAAACATTGCGAAACATTTTTAAAATCAGTACAAAAACAAATTTTTATAATAAGATTTTTTTTTGTATATCCACACTTAAATGTAATAAAATTTCATGATGCAAAAGGACCACAAAAATGTAAACAGCATTTACCGCTAAAGCAAACAATAACAAGCGAAAATGTGGCAATAAAAGCGATATAACAGGAAATTGCACTTGAAGAAAAATAATCATAATAATTTTAATAAAATAATAACCTGAATTTATTTAGCCACTCACCCCCACTACCCACACCCTGCTCTTGTGCTCACACTTGGGGATTAATGTTACTCAAAATACACATACTCCGTTTTAAATAAAACAACAGGAAATGATTGTGGTGAAATGTGTTCCAAAATCACATTTGATAATATTCTGATGTTTCCACCAAAAGGAAAAATTGAATTTCGTATGTGTGTGTAAATATTTTTCTCATATTAACCAAATGCAGACGATAAATATCAATAATAATGATAATAATAATAATATTACAAAATTAATATATAAAAAATTAAACCCACTGATTTCACACAAGCGCTGGCAAAGTATTGAGCAGTGGATACCGAGTATCGAATAATTGTACCTGGTTTTTGATCCTCAATATTCAAAAGTAAATATTCGGTACTTTCAAACTTGTATTTTCTGAGAAAATTTGAAATTAAGCAGCTGAAATATATACTAGCGTATACAAATCTAAAAATATTTAACAATAGAACAACAGAGTAAAAATGTTTAAATTTTAATGACAAAAAACATTTATGTACGTATTTATTTTTAATAATACAAATTAAAAAAAATAAAAATTTTCAAAAGTTATCCGAGCCAAATTTGAATAATTGCATGCATACACATACATAAAGATACAGGGTCCTCTTCCCTACAAGGGAAGAATGGTGCGCAAACCCAGCTTGGCTAAGAGATGGATGGCAAATGTGGTACACGGATAGTTCAAAAACGCTCCAAGGAGTTGGGGCGGGAATAGTGGGGCCTAGAGCATACAGGTCTATGACATTGAGCAGAGGTACGACAATTTTCCAGGCGGAACTTTACGCGATACTGGAAACTGTGGAGATCCTATCCGAGAGAGGACACAGGGGAATACGGGTTAAGATATTCTCGGACAGCCAGTCGGTTCTTAAGGCCCTGAGCGGCTGTACGTACAAGTCCATATTATTACTGGAATGCCACAACAGGCTCAATGATCTGGCGACTCACAATCAGATTACTCTAATATGGGTACCAGGACATCAGGGGCATGCCGGGAATGAGATGGCGGACATCTGTGTGAGGAGAAGGGCTGAGGGGAACTTCATTGGACCCACCCCATCTTTTGGGTTCAACAAAAGTCTCCTTAAGGGGGAGATTTGGCGGATCTGGCTCTAAGACTGAACAGGGAAAGCCTAGGGACGCTTGTAGGGGCGCTCACAGGCCATTACACCAAAGCCGACCTATACAGAATGGGTTTATCTGACACGGACATCTGCAGGTTTTGCGGTGAGGAGAAGGAGTCGATGAAACACTTGATAGCAAATTGTGGGGCATTGGGCCTCAGAAGACACAGGACTCTACATGCATATACGCTGAGTGAAGAGGATCTGATAATGCTCTCATTGAAGGAGCGTGCGGACGTGTTGGATGGTTAGGGACAGGGGAAGCACAATAGATCAACAATGATTGAAGTGGAATATTGTGTCTCTTGTTGTGGCATTTTAAGACCACCTTAAATGAGGAAAAACTGACCAATCGGTTATGCGTTTAAAAAGAGATTCGACAATGATTCCCACAAAAATGTTTATATTATGGGCAATAAAAAATTAATAAGGCGGGTATTTTTTTAACCAATAATTTAATTTCTTATTTAGAATGTCCCTGTAGACAATTGGGAAAGTGCAAAACTATTAAACAGAAAGTTATTGGTTCGAGCCCAAACGAAATTAGTTGGAGAAAAAAGAGTAATTTTGTGCATAGAAACATTAATAAAATCAATAATCTCGTGATGGATTATATTGGAGTTACACAAAAATATTTCATACTGAAATTTGGAATTTTCTCTCCACCTAAACTTTTAAGTAATTAGAGTTTTAAAAAATATATTGTTTGTTGTGGCTTTAGCTGTTCGCTGGTCTGTGGACTTTAAGCGGCTTAAAAACATTCAAACTGCAAGGCATATGAACAGCTAAAGCCACAACAAATAGTCAATCATTTAAACGTTACATACAAATTGTACAAACATTAGAAAAAAGTTTTGAAAATTTAAAAAATTAAATGCATGAAAACAAAACTTCACATTATAGAATGATGGCGAGAAAAATTCCGTTCTCATAAATTAAAATTATTAAAGAAAATTGAAAGTAAATTTAATTTCTTTTAATTCGACCAGTATTCAGCATATGACCCCTACTTATGCTAAGCATTTTGCTGGTAATAGACAATACGTTATAGGTGGGAGGAAAGAGGGAGTAGTGTCAGTGGACATTCTGCATATGCTGTAGATGATAGGAAAGGCAGAGAGCTGGTTCAACATGCCAGCCGCTCGACTAAAATATGAATTCTCTCTGTATTGCATTGTACAATTCACTGGTATATAGGCCATGAATGGATGTGGTCCTAGTGAAGAGTGTATTGTTTGCAATATGAGAGCGGTTCTCGGGAACTTATACCCTGATTTTATTAGACCACATTCCCCTGTAGTAATAATAAAACAGCGCAACACTTCCCACATTGCAAAGATGCTCCAGTGATTCAATTCAAATTCTCTTTGCTCTCTTCTGTACTCCCTCGAGTAGCTTCTATGCAAGCTTTGAAGCATCGACCCGTACATGAGAGTTGTACTTTATTTTTGATCAGATGCCGGTGCTATATCTCCTACACCATCTTAAGAAACCGAAACACTTGAATGTTTCTTAAGTTAAATGAAAAATGTTGGATCTCATATCAAAAACATTCGGATTTTTTGGTTCCCCAATAGTTCTATCACTTCAATTAGAAATAGAACATCTTGTTCGGTCATGTGCTTATGCGTACTGATACAGCATTGAGTCTTACGTTTCATATGACCCCAATCGGAGAATGTTGCAGGCTTATAATTAAGCCTATCACCCATGTTTCGTCTCATCACGGAAATCACAAAGAACACGCAAAAAATATATTTTGATGTCGTTATTTAAATTATTTTCTGCTTCAAAAATATCTGCAGATTATACATCATGATGAATATTTCTCATTAACTTTTACAATAAATAATAATCAAAAAACTACGTGCATTTCGACTTAAAATTTTCTCTAATTTTCACTTTTTGTTTATTTCAGGCTTAAATGCACTTAGACTTTAAGCCAGAGATGAATCCCCCCCCCCCCCTTCCTTCTCCAACGACGTTAGCCAAGCAACAAATATTTTGAATTATAAAAAAACCAGCAACAATTTTCCATTGTTACATTAAAGATGAAAAAAGATATAAAATGAAAATATGAAATAAATAAAGAAACGCATAAACAGGCAGCGGAAATAATGTTTTAATCCTGTGGAGGCCACATTTTTATTGCTTTCGCCTAGATAAGAAACTTTGTGCTTATTACTCTGGCACTCTCTCTATCCCTCTATCGCTCTCTCCCACTCACTCTAAGGTAAAACATGGAAAATTGCAAACACACGCTCAATACATTGAAGATTTTGAGAGATGCAGTTGCAATACATACAAATTTGATACCAGAGATGAGATCGTGAGTAAGTTTGCAATAATGGATGCATGAACTCACCATAAATATGAAAATCTTGCTTTTTTTGGGCCACATTCATAGAAAAAAAATTGAAAAATAGTCCACTATATTCTATACTCACGCTCACTAAACACATAATCTTGCAAGAGTAAAAGTAAAAAGTAAACAAATTCTTTTCCTTATTTTTAGCTTTAAAATGGATCAAAAAACTAATTTTAATTACTTATCAGGGCTTCTCAATTAAGAATCCAATATGTCTAGAAAAATTTAGAAGAAATATTACTAATGATCATGTGATCTTACGCGTGATCAATTTATATATTTATCGTGCTAAAACTACGAAAACAAAAAGAAACTAGAGTCCAGCTTAGTTGGCATCGAATTTTGTTACCGATATATGTTTTTAAAGAACAGGGGCAGAATGGGAAAAGAATAAAAGAGAAAGTAAGAGGGAGAGAGAAAGAGGGAGGTGTAAGATCTAACACAAAGTGTCTCTTAACTAGAGAGAAATAGTCAGCCGCAACGTATCAGCAGCGCCTTCATAGCCTAGAGACTAGTGCACTGGAGTAGTAGCCCAAAGGCCGCAGGGTTAATTCCTGCCGAAGGTTCTGAGTGTTCCTGCTAACAAGCCGAGTAGCGTTGCAGTTTATATTTGTTAACTTTGTTAAATATATGATTAAAAATAAGTTGATGCCATAATCACGTGATAGAAACCCCTTTAAACAATTGAATTAATTAGTTTTACTTGATATTTTATTTAAATTTTAGATTAGCATTTAAATAAATCTTTAATTACACAAGCTAATTTTTTTACAATAACTAATTGCAAAATAATTTAGAATTTATTGTAAAAAATTTTAAAGAACTTTATCATGAGTATTTCCTGAGCGACTTCATTCTTACACCAAGGAGATCATGATTTTAATTGAGCCAAAAGCAAACATTGAATTGTTAGCATGATCGTGAATGATCCTGTGCTCACGATCACTACTCTACTTGTTATCAATACACTATACTGCGATTTCTTTTTAAGAACTCAGAGTGTTTATAGCCTGTGCACACATTTAAAGTTTTACTAGTAAATAAGCAGTGTTTCTTAATGGTTTATTAATTGAAGAATTCGGTAAGAGTTTTCCATTATTTTTCTTTGTAAGGCACTTTCACTTACTCCCGGTTTTCAGCTGGGGCTTAACTCAGTCCGTCAAGCGTTCTTTACATAAACCATCATGGCTGACAGATTTTATTTAAAGTTATTTCAGAATCCCTGCCTGCCTTTAAACCTTAATGCGATTTCAGTTTTATATTTTGTATTGTACTCTGGATTGTTATTTTATAATATTGCAGCTTGTTTAACAACTATTGTTTATAATGCCCCTACACATATGCTTCGTTTTTTATACCTTTTTCTATTTGCAATATTGCTGTTGTTGTGTAGCTGTTTTCTTTTTTACAACAGCAATTGTTTGCCATTATTACTCAAGTACATGCAAACTCTTTCCTGCCTTTAACGGCAAGTATGGACTTGCGAAAAGAATAAAGAAAAAGTAAAATATAAAATATAAAATAAAAACAGGAAGTAACATTTTCTTTTTGCCAACAAACAATAAACTTTGATATTAAATACAATACACATGACGACTGTCCGTCCTTGGTTTCATCTATTCATATATTCATTTCTGACAAGCATACACTCTCTCTCTCTCTCTCTCTCTCTCTGTATGTATGTATGTATGTGTGTGTGTGTGTATACCATTAAAACTACTGCAATTGGGGTTTAGTATCTCCTTGCCAGGCGTAATTTAACAAAAGCTTAACTCATAAAACACATTAAATTTTTTTTCCTTTCAACCCGCTCTATCCTCAGCAATTTTTCTAGTTTTGTTTCTCCTAGTGAGTATTTAATTTTAAAGTTGTTTGCCATTTTTAGTCGTCTATTTTTTTCCCCCATTGTACATACATACATTTTTGTCATTTACTTTGAGAGGGAGCGAAGTTTACCATAGTGTAAAACAGTTTATTGCAGCTTCCTTAACAACATCATTGTCAGCCCCATCATAATTATCATCAGCAGTAGAGACAACAGATATTCCTGTGTTCATATGAAGTGATTATTTCCTCAACATAATTATTTGTAATTTAGTGCATATTATGCTTTTATTTATTTTGCCTGGTTACTTCTTTATCTAATTTAAAAATGTGTACAGTAAAAACAAACAAATTTTCATAATTATTTTTGAATCAATGACAATGAAATTTTGTACTCAAAAGAATATATAAGAAATTATTAGACAAGCTCATTTAAACTTTCATTAGCAATTTTAATGAGTCCGAACTCTAGTTATGAATTAACGGCTAAGACTTCCTTTATTATATGACGTCAAAATCCTTGCAATAACATTTTAATTTAAAAAAATAACCCTATAAAATTTAAGCCAAGTACACAGAAAAAAATAGGAACTAATTTCAATTCAGAAAGAAAAATTGTTTACATTTGAATTGACAAACAAATTAATTAATTTAAATAATCTTCATATTAATGAATAAAAATTTAATACCTGCGCTTTAATTTTTTAATTAAATTTTTTATTACTCTTGGTAACAATTAGAAAATAAAACTGAATTATTATTAAAAATTACTTACGATGTTCTCCCAATTAATTATTTTAAAAAGGTTTATTTTTCTCGTGAGCTTAGCTGCCTATATGCCTGTATTTCATTGGCGCTAACCAATTCATCGGTACACTTTAACCAAATCATATTTCAAAAGGATTAAAACTCATATACTTTTACAAAAACCCACAAATGCAATATGGGAATTTCATTTAAATATTTCCTCTTTTGACTAAACACGACTTAAGCAAACTGTAAATTTTAATTAAATTAATTAAACTTTTAACTGGAACAAGAGTATAATCAATTATAAAGTTTAGTTGGACATAAAGATTAATTAGCGATTGCTGTGGGCATAGAAAAATCTATTATTTATTATCTATTTATTACATTATTATAATTTTTTTAATTAAACTCCATAATCGAAAGAATAAATATATTTTTTTTTAATTTTATTAAATTAGAGTTTAGATGTTTCAATTGCCTTTTTATATACTAAGAAACCTTTTTTAAGAACCAATAATGGAAACAAATATAAAAACAAAACAAAAACAGCATATTTTTCATTTAGTTATTAATGCCGGAAAATTAACACGTTTGTCTTCTTTTTATCCTAGAAGTATGCAATACAATTTTAACTATGTATGATGAAGGTAAACAAGCAAACTATCTACTATTATAATTCTCATTTGGTTTGTAAGTCCATAGCGGTGTATTCTCCAGAAATGTCATTTTCAATGCTTCCAAAAATCCAACGGTGCATTTTTTTAACTTTCTGCGAAGTAAAGTTGAAAAAATTATGATTAAAAATGTTAATCATTTCTACAAATCTATGAGACCCCAATTGGAAATAGTTCTTTTTACTTTATTTCTTTCAATTAATAAAGAAGAAGATTTCTTTCACATAAAGACAACCCAATTGTGAGTACTGGCGATTTTGTACCCTCCCACAACTGAAAGTTATTCCTAGTGGTAAACAACCAATCGCATATCGTATATAAAATTATTTTCTATGCCAAAAAAAATTAAATGTTTGATTTTTCTAACATAAAGAAGAATGCTTAAAAACTGATTAATTTAAAGATGGGAACCCTTTAATGAAGGAGACCTGCTGTGAAAGTGAAAGACATAGTTAAAAAGAACTTCCTAAGAAGTCATGAAAAGGAAGACATATTGATGTGGAAAATTTAATTTCTAATACCCCCTATTAAAATTACATAACCACAGAACTAAGGAACCCAATTGTATTATCTTTTTAATAACTTTGATTTTTATTACTAAAAATACAAGTCTTATAAGAAAAAAACTTTTCAATAGCCACAATTTCCTTGTTCTTGTGTAAAAGTAACAGTTTTGGTTAAAAATTCATAGATCGCAGGAAATAAGTACTTTTTTAAATTTAATAAAGATTTGTTCAACTTTACCTTCTAGGAAGGGAGAAGCAAACTCTCTGGAAGCTGTTTCTTAAGTGCATCTGCTATTTTTTGGCTGGGATGTAAACTTTAAATTAAATATCTGTCTAACCTAGTCAGCCTCTTGAAGAAAAAATTTTTCTTAATAAACTTTTTACTTGAAAATTTTAGTTTAGCTTAAAATAAAGGTTTGAAAAATTGACGTTTTTTGATATAAACCTTGATCCTTTTATTACTTAACTTTTATCTAATATACAACCTAAATATGTATAAATCTTTCTGTTCAAGTTTCTTGAAAACGTGTCAATTTAAAATCACTTCATGCCACAATTGTTTTCTATCCTTGACTTAAATCCCGAACATAATTTAAGGCCGCCGAGATTGCCGTGATTGTCTGCGTTTGTGCGATGAAACATGTATGACATATTGACATTTGAAAATAGAACCAACTCACACATACAAGCAAATGAATATGTACACATCTTTCATTCAACCGCACAGTGTATATAGTCGTATAAATATATTCCTATTGAAAGTTTGTAAGTAAATATGCGTTCGTTTAAGCATTTGACTGAACAAAAATGTGTATAAATGTGCCGAATATATTCATGAATGTTTAGTGATATGTGTGTGTGTATAAAATATTGTGGTTTCCTTTTGTGAGTTTATGTAAATGTGTACCTGATAAGATTTTACCCCCGCTGCAAAATATTTGCTTAATAATTGTATTTGTCAAATAGAAATCGTGGGCCACTTAAATCTACAATCCCAATACAAATACAGGGTTTATAAATAAATTTAATCGAAAAGTGAATTTGTACAACACTTATCTATGTATGAACTATGAACTGTTTTGATGAAAGTTTGCCATCACCACAAATTAAACTAAAGTACAGTGGTATTGAAAAGTTTGCCGACAAGCTGAATTTTTAATGCAATTTAGTAATTTATAGGTATTTTAGTCATAGATAATCATATGGAATCATAAAAATTTTATTTCCCAGAAAATTATCTTCCCCAAGAAGGGCAATTCGCTATCGTGAATTTCGTGGGAACGTTTCTTCCCGCTATCAATTCGTAGTGAATGTAAAATAAGAAAAGTACATAAACAGGGAATAAATAAATATTAAAAGTTTCTCTATAGTTTAGTTGAAATTTTTTAATGTTTAAATAAAGATGTGTTTTTAAAGTTAAAAAAAGTGTGGAAATGTTTAGAATTAGTGCCATTGTGTTGTTGCAAGAGGAAGAGATATTACAACAGAGAATAGGTCGTGGCGCTTTGCGACGTGCGAAGAAGTTAGGCGAAGGAATTTTATAAATCCTCTACCTACTCTTACATTGCTATTAATTCATAAGTACAAAGCTCCCTAAGTGTCAAACTTTTGTTTTGGTTTGGCCCGCTTCCCGTTCTCCGTTGGCTTCTCAAATTAAGGGCAGCTTTTGACGGGACATACTTTTGTGGTCTATCCATATGTATATATTAAAATGTATGTATTAAAAAACTGGCCTTCGTAGACTAGTAGATAATGTACTAGACTCGTAGTGCGAAGGTCGCAGGTTCGAATCCTATTGCAGAAATCTTGCAGTTTGTGTTTGATAATTAAAGGGAGCGCACAACAAGCCTTCACTGGCTTAAATGTATGTCGTATCACATGGGCTATCATACCCCCCCCCCCCCCAATCAACCTAACCTAACCTAAACTAAAATTTACAATATTTAAAATAAAATTAACTTTTTCCATTCATGCAGTCTTTATAGGAAGACCAGCACTATTACTTCTTCTACAAGAGAATTCGAGAATTTGCCCACCACATCTCTGGACACTTTTACAAAATCACATGCAATGAGTCGCCTATTTTACACCCTATTGAGGAAAATATCGCTTTGCACTTTATTTATCGATTGCGATCTAAAAAATATTTTTAAATAATCTGAATATTCAAAAGAAAATAGAAATTACTTGAATTTTTTATCCAGTTCCCAGGATGAAACAAACACAAAAAAGGGGAAAACCACTTTTGAAAAAGTTGTTCACGATATGCCAAATTTTTTGAATGGGAATAATTTTGTGCATGTTATTCTTTATTGAATTACATTTCACTAAAAAACACATTTCACGATAGAAGAATTATTCACGATAGAAATTTTTGGGGGAAAGGAAAAATATGTCGATAGGAAAAATGTGTACGATAGGCGTGAATGGTGTTTACTTCCTTGCACTTTCGAGAAAATAAGTATATAGGATATAAACTGTTTTGGTGAAACTTTAGTATCGGCTCAAGCTAAGCTAAAGTACAGTGGTGCTAAAAAGTTTATGGACGAGGTAAATTTAAGTTTTTTTTTATATGTATTTACTTAAGTGAATTGACTTAAGACTAGACTTAATCTTATTTAATAGTACTGCATATTAATAGATATTAAAATTAAAAATAAATTGTAAACTGTTATTACAGTTCAGTGGTGCCAGCTTAGAGAGTCCTAAAATATGCGCTTCTTACGCCTTCATATTTTAAAAAAAGTTTTCATTATGAAACTATTAAACTTCGCCAATGAAGTAAATCATATATAATATTTCTATATTTTAAACTTCATAATTTTATGACTAAGTGAAAAAAGGGCGAATGGTACCGGAAATAGACTAGGCGCTCTATTGTTCTCCTGGAATAGTGCTACTAAACTTTTTCCTACTATAATATTTTTTTCTTAGCAAAGTCTTGAAGAACTGAATCAAAATTTTATGTATAATTACAAACATTTAATTGAAAATAAATTCAATTAAAAGAAATGGCCCAATTTAATTGAAACTATTAATTTCTTTACAGGTGCAATTATTGTTAATTTGTTGTGTTAACTTTTTTGTTTTTAATAAAAATTTTATTATATTTTTTTTATATGTATATGGAATATAACAACATTTATAGTTTCCAAAGGTGGCACCAAATTATAAAATCCTCCTGTCTTATTTATAAATGTTATATTTCGTTGCACAGTGTCTATTTGTCACAAATTGACAAGTCAAACACTAAAGAATATTTCCTACATACACCTTTTGGCAACATGTTCGTTTGCTAAGTAGACATGTCATTGAATTTGAAGAGGCTTATTTAATGATGTCACACAATTATTCATCTATTGGATTATTCATAAAATTATCACTTGCTACATTCAACTACTTGTGATGGAGGTTTCCAGAAGTCAACCTTACAAATTCCGTTCAACTTGAAAACCTTTTCATTTGTAAGAGTAGGAATAAATGTATATCGGTATGTACATATGTGCTTCCCTACAATCCATTGATTATCAAATTGAATTCAAAAATATTGATTTAATAATTTTCTTTAAGTGTTAAGCGATTATCTTAACCCACTAACTTAAGTCAATATGAAGAAGGCAACAGAGATACTCGTACACAAAGAAATGCCAGCATAAGTATTGATGCTTTTGTTCAAACGCAACCATATTTACCCAGTTAACAATGGATGGAGATGGTTCAAGGCTATAAATAACAAAAAGCAAAAAGGCAACGTTATACTTTTAATAATGAAACAAGTTTGCAACATCAATGAATTGAACAGGAGTTAATATTAAGTATTAAAGAGAATATTGGCCATAAGGTTTGCTGCTTGGTTGGTTGATTTCCGGCTGGTTATTTGGTTCAGTGAATAACAGCTAAAGGGACTAGTACGAGGGATGGTTTACAAAAATATTATTCGTTCAATATATGTTTAAAAGTTAATCAAAATGATTAAGGCCAGGGATAATTCGCTGTTGCTGTTGTTGAATGATAAACAAAAATCGTGAGAAATCGTCAAACTGTTTCAAATGTCATTGATTTGGCACAGATTTATAAAAAAATTTTAAGAGAAATAACACTCAGCTTATTAACGCCTACCAGTACTACTTTGATAATCGGATAATGTTGAGTGGCCAGGAGGGAAGATTAGAAAAGAGAGAGAGAGAGAGAGAGAGAGAGAGAGAGAGGGAGAGAGAGAGATCTTAATTATTTTTAAAACTCTACTGTTGTGGGTTTTATTAATTTTTTTCAATCGATGCTTCTGGTGTTGAGTAGAGCAATACAGTTTCTTAAGCTGTATGTGTAGCCATTTTATTATTAATTCACCGACGATTCTATTAATATTACTGACGAAGGATGTGCACTACATCACGGTGCCTGCCGGTACTGCTCAATGGCAAGTGCTATGCCTTCATCACTTAAACAGTTTCAACAACAATTAACAAAATGTCGCAATGTTCATCAGAAAAAATCATGATGTTGATGATTTGTCCTGAACAGGGGTCAAGAATTCATGTTTTTTGCTTTCTATTTAAAACTTTAACTACTTCAGCCAACAGCAACGATAGTCGTTTTTTCTACAAAATTGTTAAATAAAATGGGTCAAAAGGAAATACCCAAATTTTTCGATTAATTACTTTTTTAAAATCTCTCGAATATTTTTTTTAATATCTCATATAAATGCAAACATTATCGGCACAGGGGCAATTAATGGCATACTTCTGTTGTTTCTTTAAGTTTTCTAAAAACTATTCCACTTATATTCTTTGTAATTGACAGGTATGTACACTGAAAGAAAAAATAAAGATCTTACAATTATAATTGTGAACGATCATTAATGTTTATCCTTATGATTGCATCCAACATGTTATTATGTACATTAAATCTACTTGAAATATTCTCAATATATTTTAAGGATTGTTTAAAATACACTGAAAAAAAACGTGTAAACATCAAGTGGAAAATTTTGCTAAAAAATTTTTAGTCTTTGAGTTAAATTTCTCTAAAAAAAGGAAAAATTTAATTGAACCAAAAAAAGTGGACTTAAAAAGAAACCATTATATCAAATAAAGATTTTGTTAAATTTAAGAAAAAATTAATTGAATTGAAAAACATATTTTCTAAAATTTAATAAATGTATATTAAACTTGAGGAATTTATTTCAGGAAAATAAGACGACCTTAAAAGGAAACACTTTAATCGATAACAGTTCATAAAATTTTCATACTTTAAAGACTTGCCTTCAATTAAAATTCACACATTTTCCTACTTTAATAAAATTTTTTTCATGGAACTAAAAAATAAAAAATAATTCTCCAAGGTTTTTCCTAGTTAATGATTTACTGGATTTAAAGACACTTTTCCACAGACAAAAAACTAAGGACGAAATGTAGAGTTTAGGATTTAAAACTGGTACATGTTCGTCCTTTTATTTACGATAAATAATTTCATTACCCGTATATAATTCTTCGAAAATTGAATTAAAATTTTAATAAAATTAAATAAATTTTTTTTGATATAAGAGCAGCAGCGAGGAAATGTTTTACTAAAGGATGGACCAAACATAATGCACGATGTTCATTGTGAGCCACACCTTAATGTCAAGTTTTTTGTTCAACCATTTGGTGCGGCTTATATGCTGGCGGCATCGTCGGGCCGTACTTTTTTCGCGATTTTAATTGGCTACCACTATCATGTGATTTGACACCGTTGGAATTCTTTCTTTAAGGATATTAAAAAGAAAAAGTGTACGTTAATAAGCCAAGAACAATTCAAGAGCTAAAGTATGAGATAATTCGGCACATTAACGACATTGAACCTCAACTATGTTTCAGAATCATTGAAAATATGGACCATCGGATAGAGATATGCCACGGAAGCCGTGACGAGCATTTGGCCGATATTTTGTTTCATACATCACCTTCTATCATAATAAAAAATATTAAGATAATTTTCTGAAACCTTTTTGTTTTGCTTACAATTATAAACGTAGACCACCCTTTACATTCAAATAAAAAATGGCTTTGGCGATATTTTAAATTCAAATTGAGTAAATTTTTTTTAAAATTTGAAATCATTAATTTTTTGCGTGTATATTTAATGTCGTATTCTTTCTTTAGAATAATAATAATAAAACATATAATATAATTTATTTCTACGTATTTCCATATATTGAATATTGATGTATGCAAATGTTATATAAATGTGTATTATTATTTAATTTTATTTAATGGCTTTGCAATGCAAATGTCTCTGAATATGTCTGATGAAAAAATTATCCCATCCGTATATTGATAGTAGAGACTTGTACGGGCTCCTGGAGTCCATAGTGGTGGTGATGTTTGTAATGTTAAAAAAATATGAAATGAAAGGAACGACTTAACAGATGACCATTAAAAGGAGGGCCACGTTTATAAAGTTCACGGGTTGATTTCCTGCCACAATCAACATGCAAGTCCTTGTTCATTGAAAAACACTTGTACATAAATACTTATGTTATGTGCTACAAATACATAATATGCATTTGTTTTAATCAACTTAAAATTTATTTTCGTTTATTAATTAATTTTTGGCTTTTTTGTCTTTATTTTAGCATTTAATTTCCAATAAATTTTGTATTTTAGCCTTTTGCCATTTCCATGATGAAATAAAAACAAATAATAGTTCTTTGTTGTAGCAAACATTTTCTTCCACACAATATTTTTGGGACAATCATGTTGAATATTATAACGGAATTTTTATAAGTTAATACGTTATAATTCTCAAAATAAAAAATAAATCTCCAAATATTGTTTTGGTAATTTCTTCATCTATCTATTTCGCCAAAGGATTAGCAATATGTCCTTATTTTCTAATAATAATTTAAAATTATTTTATAACAAATGTTATAAAATGTTATCAAACTGCTTAAACTTCACTGACGATTTGGTTTTAGCAACCAATGAAATGTCGGCATATGAAGAGCTAAAGCCACAACAAACATTTTTTCAATGCATTATTTTATAACGATATTACTTAACGTATTAGGAGCACGTAACGTAGGCTCACGTATTGCGTAGTAAGTAACATGTGTAGATACACAAAAGAAATATTGCCATAAATTAAAATAAGTATTCACATATAAAACAAATAATAAATTTGCATGAGTGAAGAATTCTTCTTAAATAAAGAGGCTTTAGGTCCTTTAAGTCCTTTAAGGCTTTAAAAGCATACAACGATCATAATACTTGATAAACGACAAGATGAGACGTTCATCACGGAGAGCATAATTAAGAAATCTCTCTCGAATTCTACCAATTCTTTACATTTTAATACAAACAACTTTATTGTCTCAATTATGTCTGGCCGAAATGAACATAAAATGACTGTGAGAATCAATTACCAATCAAGTGTTTTTCTTTGCGTGAGTAGAACTGAATGGTTTCTGAAATAAAAACTATTAATCGGGATGTGATGTGGTGAAAATGGAGGTTTCCACTAGAAGCAGCCGTACTATACTTGGAACTTATCACATGGTTGCGCTTGTGCTAGTGTGTGAGCAGTTTCTCAACCATTTCCGGGATAGACATTTGAAAGTGATATTTTAAAAATATTCCGTAATATAGTGCTGGAGGTCAGATGCTTTGGCGAATTTTCTACATTGAGACTTCATTTGGTGCAGCATTAGATAAAAATATTCTATATGCATCTAATGGCTTTATTTATTAATTAATTATAATAGAAACATTTCCACATCCAACTTTTTTTCGCTTTGAACTTTCAGAGTTAATCATTAAAGTTATCAAAAGCTCGTAAGGAAAGAAAAAACTTTTTTTCTCCTGCAACTTTGAACAAGTCTATCCTCGTACCACTAAATAAAATATTATTTGATCCCTTATAATTTTCCGTTTCTAGTCCTTTCTAACTTGAAATAATATGTATGTTGCTGCGTATATTTATGTTTTCAAAATAAAGTTCACATAAAATATTGTACCAACAAAATGAACAAGGTACGAACAAATACCAACAGCATAGTTGAAAAACGACCTGAATGCCAAAACAAATACAAAAGCTTATGATGTGTTCTATGTGCAGGAGCTTAAAAGGAATAAATGTTTTTGTTGTGGCACCAAAAATATGAGACTCCAAAGAAAGAATAAAGCAGCAGAAGAAAACAAAACACTGGCTGTAACTCTGCTACAACCACCATAAAAAGAAACAATTAAACGATAAACATTTCAGGGCAGGATATTGCCATGAAATGGTTAAAGTTTTACAACACAATACAACAATATAACAATACATTTCAACAATATAAAATATACATAATAATACGACTAATAACAATTAAAGTGAAAGAATGAAAGCATTTTTTTTAGCTGAAGTCCACACTCTGTCTAACGCTTTTGGCTGCTGTTTTCTTGACTCTTGTCTATTTCTCGGGTGCAATTAGCGCTATCGAATAGTTGCAAATTGCAGCTAATAAAAAATGAAAGTTTATTTATTTTTCTCTTCTTTGTGTGCTGCTTCTATTTTGTTATGAGTTCTCTATTATTTAACTTTTTCCGCCATTCATTTGTGTGAAAAACTACAGTATGTGTATGGCTTAGGGAGGGGCAGGGAGAAAAATATCAAAATGAAAAGATATAGATAACAAACATTTTATTTCATAGAATTATTATTTTTTTGTGTAACAATCGTTCTTATCGGAAAATATTTCAAATTATCTTGTTAATATCCAGACGCCCTAAATAAGGTGCTGGAAGTACCGCAGCTGCTGAGATTTTAGACTAAATGTCAAATATTGCCTACAATCTGCATAATTCATACAATGTTGGTTGGAATACCAAGTGCACAAAAGTCTGTAAATATAAAATAAGCATCAAGTTACACTCAAATGGAAAGTCTTACGTACGCCTTTCTAAGAATTAAGATTTGGATCGGAACATCTGTCTGCAGACGAACAAATGTCATTCAAAAGGGAGCTTATCCATAATAATGGTCTTAAACCTCCTTCTATGAGGAAAAGTTAATAAAACTATGACCTTTTGAACTTCCCCCCTCTTAACTCAGAAAACATCACAGGCATCTATCAGTTGACATCTGTCATAATTTAAATAAGCTGCAACATTTAAATTGTGTTTGACAGCCATTGATAGCAGACTATCGCATGATTTGAGGAGAAAGTGAAAAAAATTCAATTTCATGTGCTCATGAAACTGAAAAAATCAGCACTTAAATCAAGGCCAAGCTTGATAAAAAAAAAAAAAAAAAAAAAAAAAAAAAACTTATGGGAATTCTGCACCATCAATTTCAAAGGCAAAAAGGTGGTTACCGCACAGGCACAAAAGATTCCAAACCTTCTGGATACCCAGCAAACAATTTTAAAAAAAAATTCTCGATGTGGTGTTGGGCGATGGGAGATTGGAAGCATGAGGCATATCAAAAGGCTCAGTGGTTTTAATTTTGAATGATCTTACTTTCAGCAAGATGTGTGCGGCACTTTTTCACAACCGCAATATGGACGAGTTATTGGGCCGTTTCGTAATCGTGAATAAGAAATATGAATGCACCACAACACACCAGACACCAAACAGTAGTCGACCGTCCACTGGTTCACTACACAATTAACCAACCAAAACGCAAGATCTGCCTTAAGCATCGCTGCTTTCCATAAAAGTGTGCAGCAGAATCCGGGGGAATCGATTACGCGTCGCATACAAGAACTTGGCTTTTCGCGGACCACATGATTTTCATCAAAAAATCTTCTTCATCGATGAATGGGTACGCCAACGAACAAAATTGTCGAATTAGAGATGATACCAATGCATCCCGAAAAATCCATTTTGTTATGGTTTTTTGTGTGGTAGGATCATCGGTCTATATTTCTTCTAGAACGACGTTTGTCATGTCATCACCATCTACGACGATCGCTATTGTTTAGATTGGATGATATGGACAAAAATTACATGTGGTTTCAACATGACGGTGCTAAATGCCACAGAGCTAAATACACATGGAAAACTATGCACAAACGAATTAAGGGCATGATCATCTCACGTGGAGGTAATGAGAACTGTCCATCGAGATCGTGTCATTTGACCCCGTTAGACTTTTTCTTGTAGAGTTTCCTTAAGTCGCAGGTCAATGCCAATAAGGCACAAACCGCAGCGGCTCTCACAGCCAACCTGACACATGCCAACGGTCAAATTCATCCTGATTTTTGTGCTAGAGTATTGGAAAATCGGACATTTCGTATGTACGCCATACACTGAAGCCACGTTAGACGTTTACAGGATGTTATATTTTATACATAATGACATCAATAATTTTTTCAAATGAATAAAACTTTTTAATGATATTGCTTAAATTAACATTTTATTAAAATATAAGGATAGAAAGATCCTTTATAAGACGAAGATGTTAGCATAATATGGAGGTTTTAGTGTAAGAAGGGATGGAAGAATTAGTACAATAGAGATGTTAGACGGATGTTTACGTGTTAGACGAATGTTTACGTATAAGACGGATGTTTACGTATAATATGGATATTTACGTATTAGACTTATGTTTACGTATTAGACGGATGTTTACGTATTAGACGGCTGTTTACGTATTAGACAGATGTTTACGTATTAGACGGATATTTAGTATTAGACGGATGTTTACGTATAAAACGAATGTTTAAGTATAATATGGATATTTACTACTAGACTGTAGTTTTACGACCTGTTTGCCGATGTCGAAAGAAAACTCATGCTCACTCACATTCGAATCAATTTGAGTTTGTCTATGTCACTCACTTTCGTTCGCAGCTACTTACGTCAGTCAATTTTTGTATCTTACGTGTTAATAAAGCAAAGTAGTGCCAACTTATAAGTATAATTGTTTTACAGCAATTTCCTCTAAAAATACAAAAAATACCACTAAATTGTTTGAAGTCAAATGCAACTCCTTTTGAAATTAATCAGCTGTCGAAATAAAGAAAATGTAACCAAAACAAACTAAAAGTTTACAAAATAAAAAAATATAACTACAACCACCTGTTTCCTGCATACTTTTTTGTTGTCAGCTATTTTCTTTTTGGTTCTAGATTTCAAATCAGATTTCAAATCTGCAAACAATATGTGTCATTTTTGCAAGTAGCAAATACAAAATAAGTACCTATGTATGTATGTATGTACATATATGTATAGGTACATGTAGGCAATAACCCACCCCAAATGTACATACATATGTATGAAAGTATGTATGTACTCATAACTAAAAAAGCTATTTATTAATTGAAAATTTTTTTCATAAAATATTTGTTGATTTATATACTTTTTCAACAAATTATTGTCATTCGAACACAAAATAACTGGTGCCTGATTTTGAAATTTGTGTTCGCAAAGTTGACAACAACTTCGAAATAGACAAACGCATTTTTGTATGAAAACACTTATGTTTTCATTCGAGTTGTCGTTCGAGTCATCGTTCGCATAGAATCAATTTAGGTAAACCCAAATCAGTTTTCTTTCGCTTAGATTGCGAAAGAAAGTTTTCTTTCGACATCGGCAAACAGGCCGTTAGTTTAAAACGAAAATCTCAGTTATGAACTTAAACCTTAAATCAGAATGGAAGGCACAGTGTAAAACTAAAGTATTAGTATAATATGATTGACTTAGTATAAGCCGGATGTCTGAATGTGAAACGGAAGTCTTTGTATAAGCTGAATATCACGAACTAAAAAAGGAAGTCTTCGTATAAGAGGAAAGTCTTTGTATAATACGCTAGACTTAATAAATTATTATCTAATATATATATGGCATAATATTTTTTGTGAGCCAGATTGACACTTACTCATATAGAGTCGTAGGAAAATCAGATATATAAACTAGGGAATCATTATATACTACGTTTGTTGCAGATATCTGAATATTATATATATATATATATATATATATATATATATATATATATATATATATACATATATATATATATATATATATATATATATATATATATATATATATATATATATATATATATATATATATACCGGTGGAAAAGGTGGAATTTTTCGAAAACAGTCAAGCGTCTTAGTTTGAAATATTGGTTTTAGTAAACGATATATGGTTTAATATTCCTTAAATATTTTCATATATGTAGGTCCAGGTAGAAGTATTCTTGTAACACAGTCGCTTGGATATAAGAAAAACACGATAGTTTTGGCAAAAGTTGTCTAAAGTTCTAAAATATTATTCAGAATGCTCTGCAAGTCGTTAACTCAAAGACTTTTTCCATGATAAAAAAAATATTTGTCTAATAAAATGAAATAGTTTTCATGGGCGTTTCTTGTTGACTTTCGCTTACTGCTTTTTTTATTGAATAAAATAATAGAAAATTACAAAACATCTATAACAAAACCAAAGAATATAACAACGGGAGATTGAGGCGTTGAAAATTCGTTTATTTTATTGCTCCTTAACACGGTCAACTCAGTTTAATGCGAAATTTAACTTCACGTTTGTCCTGTGCCATAAATGCTGGCGTATAATACAACCAATTATGATTATTAGTTTCAAATTAGTGGACAAAAACAACAATTTAACAACGAAATAATGCCACGTTTGTTTTATAATTAATAGAGTGGATATTTATTTGCTTTTGGCGCAACAATTAGACTAGCAAAAAAACCACCCTTTGAACAATAACAGATGAACAAAAGAAAAACAATAGAAAAAATTGTTGAAAGCTTGTTTTCTGTATGAATAACTAAATAGTTTTAGACACGAGTCAAGTTTTCTTCATTTTTTTAGCTGGATGGTGGGGGAAATGTGACAAGAAATATTAAGACATGCTAAAAGGTCAAAATGATTACGGCTTTTGTTAAGAAAATTGTTAAGAAATAAAACGAGTAACTAAGTTCGAGTCAAGAGTCAAGTTTCTGGTAAAAAAAAGCAGAAGGAAATAAGAAAATAGTTTCCGTTGTAGTCTTCCAATCAACTTCAACTGAAGCTTTAATCATTCATGCCCTCATTAACTGCGCACCAGTTCAACTCACTTTCAATGGCAAGAGAAGGTGTGTATTTGAAAAAGCATTTTTACGCATTAGCATTGATCGCATGCGATTAACTTTTAAACAACTCTAGAACAATGTGTTGTTAACATTTAACATACCATAACGTTGTTGGCAAAAAAATTTATATACGAAAATAATAGAAGAAAAATAGAAAGAAAAAAAAAACACAAATAAACAAACCCACCCATTAAGTGAACTATTTTATTAACGCGAAAACAGTCATTCGCTTTCTCACTCCCGTAACAAATGCCATATTAATTGCACAATTTGATGTCTCCGCCAAAGAATTTTTCTAAACAAAGTTATGTTAATGGGAAACCTTGTGTTGTTTATTAGAACGAATCTCTAACACAAATTCTTTCATTCGTTTGCACTCGTAAACCTAATTTGTTGCAGGAATAAAACAAATAAACGTACAAAAAGTTAAAGGAACAACTAAACAGCAATTTCAAATGCCTAATTTTCTATATTATGAAATGGACTTAAAGTGAAATGTGAGTGCACAGTGGTTAATATAATAAAAAAATACAATATGAAGTTCTGGTGCCATAATGTAAAACATCAGACATACAGCTCAATTGAAGCACTTAGATTTTAAATTGAGTTATCGACTTTGGTGTTCACATACATCCAATTTAGCTTATTCAATTAACATTTCACAGTTGAAAATATCTGAGTTAAACAACAAATATTTTTAATATAAAAATTAATCGGATTATATGATTAAGCCATTATAAAATATATATTTAGAGCTCATTTGAATCCTCTTACCAACTAAATCCAGAACGTGTAGAGGTATCCCCAATTTTCCAGTAGGAGTAGTGCAAAGATCACTGGTTATATATACTGAGGCAAGCATCTAAACCTTCTGTAATACATCAGGACATGTTCCTTTAATTTAGAAAAGACTATCAAAGACTAAAATCTCTTATAAGAAAATAGGATGGATTGCAGGCGTGTAGTTTCAGTGAATGGTCCTCGGAGCTATTTGCAGTAGATTCTTGGTATTAGATTCTCACTCCCTCTACAGCATTCGTCTTAAAATTCAGCTCCGAGCTCCAGCATGACAGCAAGGTTTCTTGCTCTTGTTTTGTTGAATTTTGCAACATTCAAACATTTGGCCAAATATTTTAACGATTATTAATTTCGCACATGATCGCTGAAGAGAGAACGTGTATAGTTTGGGAATAAAGTTAAATTTTTCCCTGTTGACCCTGAACCATTTTCTCGTGATTAAATCTTTCTTAACTAAAAAATTTTATGAATATTATATATTTATATAATCTAGACTGAAAGATTAATATTTACATTCATTTCGTTTCAGTGTTGACAGATTATGGGGATCTTTGTTTTTTTTTTTTTTTTTTGAAATGGGAATGCACAATTTGATTGGAAAATTTATTAAGGATAAGCGAGCGATTTTCTGGGATTTTCATACAGACGTTTCTCAATATATGTAAATGACAAGCCCTTTGGTATTTACTAACAGTGTTGTCAGATTAGGGAATTTATGGTATACCCATGGAGTTTTTTTTTTGCGTAAGCCAAAATATTAATGACAGTGCAATACGAGTTACGGGAATCTTTCTTAAAAATAAATACACGTTTTGAAAACCACGGACCATGTTGTTATACATTTACCCCATTATATGCTCAATCTTTCTAACCCTAAAAAAATGTACCCAAAAGATTATTTAGAACAAAATCACCTAAATTTTGAAAATTTCTATTTTACTAATGAACAAAATTTTTCAGTGATCAAAAATCATTATTCTTTGTTTAATATATATATTCTTACATACTAGTAGCAAAAATTAGTTTAAAATACAAAACTTTAAATAACTGCGTGTGCTAACACTTTGAAAAAATTTAAACTGATTAGTTTTTCTTTTTCTTTATATTTGGTTTTTTTTTTCAATGTTTGGTAATAAACAGAAAGAAATTACAGGGAATTTTGGAGATGAATATTTTAAAAATGGGGTTAAGACTTTAAAACAGTCAGGTAGCTCTATTTCGTTTATTCACTTCGTGCTACTCTGGTTTTCTTGAGTTAAAAATCCATTTAGCAATCATTTTCTAATCAAAAAACAAGCTGATTAGAATGAATTTCGGAATCTTTTCAAATAAATTCAAATTTTTTTTCGTTAGAACTACATATACTAGTTGTAGGAAACGTAATGAATGTCAAAATGGCCAAGCTACTAAGCCAAACCAAAGATGATTTGTAATCTTATCTACGAGTATGTTAAATCAGTGGCAACTGCAATTCCACAATTTAATCTTGTTTAACCACTGTACTTACTTACATGCGTTCTCGGAATGCGTATCTAGTACAAGTTTATGAAGAGGCAACGTTGTTGTTTATTAGAGTATGAATGCGATTATGTATGCGAAAAAATGTCTATTGTTTAACATTCTTGTGTTAAATGACGCGTGTGTCATCAACATGCAAATAAATTTTAAAAAGTGTAAAGAATTTTCATGTTCTTAATATTCCTGCTTTAATGACAGCAATAGAGGCAACAGTGGCAACATTATTACCACAGGCAGTAGCAGCAGGCAACAACGTTAATAATGGCAACGACAACAATTAAGGAGTTAGAAGATTGGAAAACATTCTTCTTCCTAACGAATGCATATAGTGCCGGCGTGGGTGTCTTTTTATTAGGAAATCATTCACGTAGTGTAACGAACATAAAACGCATTAATTAACAGGGGCTTCTGATAAATGATTTCTAAGAAAAAAAAACTTTTTTTGCATTTTAAATTTTGCTAAGGAACATGTCATAGCCTGGAGTTAGGAGTACCTTTAAGAACTAATCTTTAGCTCTTGATGTATATATTTTTTATTTTGAAAAAATAAAACATTTTTTAATATTTAACCCTTTACTTTTATGTGCTTAGAAAAAATTTCACAATTTCGCATGATGAAAAAAATTGGATAATTACAAGAATAAAAAATGTTGCAACTTACACTACTACACATTTGCAAAGTTTGAGTGCTTTCATAAAAAATTTACGAGGTTGGGGTGACTTATATTGGGCATTTGAAAAGTATTTGATGCATCCTCGAGTCAAGCCTCAAAGAGAATTAAAGTTTTTTGCTCCCTGGCTCAGCAGGAGAAAATATTGTTTTAAAATACAGCACAAGTCCGATGATATTACAGGACAAATAATATCCTTTTGTGGGAGCTCTAACTATTTCGCTTTGAAGCCTGTGGGAAAATGGTTGAAAATTCATCTAAAAAATCTCGTGCCCAGACATAGAAAATGGTGGAGTGCTGTAAAGAGTTGGGAAGCGTCAACAGTAAAAGTTTGAAAGTTTTTCAAACACTAGGCAGGCGATACAATTAGAGCACTTGGCCCTTCTAGAATATCTGAGCTGAGTTCTAAGTCATCAAAGAAATATGGAAATTTTTCTAAATATAACATATATTAACTTTTTAATCATAAGGGTAGATTTATTTGGGAAGAGTGCGTAATCTTTTAAGGGAATAATTTTTTTTAGAATAAAGTAATAAAAAAAATTCTATAATTTGATCAACAAAATATTACAGCTTTTTCGGAAAAGAAAACGCCAATAGAGAACAGCAGATACACCCAAAAAAATTCCTTAAAGGATGGAATTCTCCCGTTAACGGAGCACCGCTACATTAAGTACTGAATGATAAAAAACCTTCAGGTGTTATTTAATATTACAATTAAGGGATGCGTTGAAAATATGTTGAAGTGAAGTTGTGAAATTCTTGGGAAGATTCATGTAGAAGCGCCGTTACAACATGTAATGACGTTCCTGGATGCATTTATTTATGGCAAAATATAACAAGAAAAGTTTTATTGTTTTCTGACTTTTATATTTCCATCTCTGCTATCGATTACTTGACTGTGTCTATTAGTTTGTTCTTGACAGCCATTGAAAGCAGACCACCTTATTGACTTTAATGGAAATTGACAAAAGTGAATTTCATTTCTTGATTGAACATTATTTTTATGTAAAAACAAAACAAAAAGGAAGACTTGATAAGTACGATAAGGATCCTGCACTATCAATTTGAATGGTTAAGAAGTGATATGCTGAGTACAGTTGTGGTCATATCAGCACAAGTCAAGCTGAACGTTCAGGTCGCTCATGCCAGAAATAGTCAATAAAATCCATGGAATGATATTAGACGATCAAAGAATGAAAGTGCGTAAGGTGGCTGAGGCTATAGGCACCTCAATCTGGTGGATACGAACGAGCTAACCGTGCGATTAGTAAAGCCATTGACCCACTCCCCAGCATCAGCACAACAGTTTGACCACTTAAAAGGGATGTATAGCGAAAAAGTATTTTTTGTTTTGGAAAATGTATTTTTTGGTTTTTTTTATTATGTTTCTCTATTTCTTTCTTTCTCCTTCACTATTTCTCTCACAGGTATTAGAGTCATAAGAGATCAAAGTCACACGTGCGCTAGTTTCCTTGTCACTGATATATAGAAGTTCAGGTTCAAAGAAATCTTTACATTAGCGAGCGATTGTGACACCCTTCACTACAGAATCTCTATCGTTAAAGGAGCAACAAGCTGTGCGGGGCATCATAGAGAGTTCGTTAAGGATATTATAATTGCAGACAATAGTTTGATTGCAATCAGGCCACCTAAAGTTTTCCATAACAAGGCCTAGTGGACTCCATTGTCATTCATAAAATTTATATTACAGATGGTGTCTTCGGGACAGGTCAGGAATTAGAGACCTGCAACTACATAATTGCCAAGTATTTTTTTTTTCGAACATTATTTAAAAGAGAACCAGCGACTTCATGATCTTTGTGAAAACTTATTAAGCATGCTTAGGAGATGCTAAAGATGTCCAAACGTCTGAACATTCCATAAGAAAGCCATGTAGAGTAGAAGCAGTAGACTGGGATCCAGAATGAAAGGATCAGAGAGTGCGTTAGCTATAAATAAATTATGACTAAGAACATGAATTCATTAACTTGTCAGGACAAGTCATCGATATTATGAATTTTTTTGATGTACATTATGCCATTGAAGCTCTATGCTCCTAGTAGAAACGAAGGGAACTTATATATATATTGTGGCATTGTGTTCATTATTACTGATTACTGAACAGTACCAGGAGCCATTGATACTCTTTTATGCCAATGTACACCATAGTGTCTTTTTGTCGGCAGTGTTACTAGAAAGCTTTGGAAGCTTTTGATGTAGAAATATTGCAACTTTAGCTCAAGTCCAAGGGATTTTATAATAGGCCTGCCAGTTCTAAATTTTCTTATTTTAATACTCTTAACCAAATAGCTTTTGATTTTTGTTTTTTTTTTTAATGAAAATGAAGCAAGATTTAAAATTATACGAGTATACAAACAAAATTAGACAATTTTAGAACAATTTTATTTAATTTTAACTTGCCTTCGTAGTCTAGTAGGTAGTGTACTAGACTCGTAGTGCGAAGGTCGCAGGTTCGAAACCTGCCGCAGAACTCTGGCAGTTTGTGTTTGATAATTAAAGGGAGCGCACAACAAGCCTTCACTGGCTTAAGTGTATGTCGTATTACATGGGCTGTCACACCCCTCCAATCAACCTAACCTAACCTATTTAATTTTAATTTATTTAAGATTTTCTCAACTTAATTTTCAAACTCTAGTTTGTACTTTGGATTCATTGAAAAAGTAATTTCTTAAGAACAACCTCTATTTTTTCACAGGACAATTTTTGGATCATTTGATATACACTATTCCAGAGTACTGAATCTTTTTCTGAGGCAAAGGATGCTATGAGGACCAGACAAATGTAGTTGTAACACGCCTCGAAAAATAAATAGACAAGATTAGGTGATTTCGAAAATCAGGAATTATATGAAAATTAAAGATAATAATGAAAAGACCGCTATTGTCCTCGAAAGGACCACCTTCCATAACGAAAGCACTTTCCCACAATTAGATTATAATTTATTTAAAAGTCTGATATGAAAACAAAGTAAAAAATCATCAAATGTTTTTATTATTTTAAGTATGTTGTGAACTTTTAAAACGAACTACCTAATTTTAAAAAAATTAGGAATTACCAGCCAGCAACAGCATTATTAAAGACAACTCGAACAAAAACGCACTGAAAACACTCGTAAGGTTGCCCGTTTGAAGAGAGACAATCATGTTCTTAATGTATTTTTATATGTACAAATGAGTTTATATCTGTATGTCTGTCCGTTTGTCTGTCTGTTGGTGGTCCCTGAATGCCTGCGTCTATTACGAATTCAGTGTATAAAAATTCCATCCTACACATTTGATGACATCTGTCTTTTGTACCCATCTATGTATAGATGTGTGTACATATGTAAGTGCATATGTATCTGTATATATATTTAATGGGCATGTGTATATAAATTTTTTTATACTTTTAATGCAATATGGCGAGTCTATATATCGCCTACGGCATAGTAGAGCTTTTGTGGCTCCATTATAACCTTTCTAAGGCTCCTGGCTTATTTTGTCTAATATTTGTATGTTCGTATTACTTTTTTATCCTGTTTTTCATTGACATTTTACAGTTGCTTATTAACAGAGCAATTGTTGCTGTTGAAAATTCTATGCTCTAGTAGTAGTTTTTATTTTCCTTTTTTTTGTAGTTTTATTTTATTTTATTTTTTTGTATTTTTAATGAGGATGTTGGAATTTCCTTTTTGTTCTGTAAATTTTTTTTGTGACTAATCTTTTCCATTTCATTCCATTCATTTTGCTTTTTGTTGCCAGTTTTTCTCTTTTCTTATTGTTCTTCTGGATAACGAATTGACACGTTTGAGTCATGTAATAAAAGCTGCCTTCCGTAATGGTTTATAAAAAATAATCATAAAAAAATATATAGAACATAGTAAAAAATATATGGAAAAAATACGAGATGTATATATTCGAGTATTTTGATTTTGAAATGAAATTGCCTAGAGTTTTTTTTATTCCATTTCATTAATGTCCTTTAAGAGTGTTGAGTGTAGGATCAACTCAACAGATAAGTTTTTGATATTTTTTACATTTAGAAACTCAGTAATCAATCAAATCGTGATTCATTGATTAAGAAGTTAATGGAAGACATAAGAAGAGAGATCAATAAGAATAGAAAATATTTTTCATTATTTATTCATTAATTATATGATAAATTATTTTACTAAAGCCTTCAATGTGTATTTATAAATAAGTTTGATGTTGTTGCCACAAGACTGAATGTTAGTGTTGACCTAAACAGGTTAGACCTAGTGGACCTGTAAGAAATATATTCATTTAGAAATACATGTTCTTATTTCAAATAAGAAAAAATATGCCATTGATTTAAATTGTTGGAAATTCAAGAAAATTTTGATACACATTTCACATTTCAATTAAGGAATTCAACCAACAATTGTTTGGCGATTTCGTATATCGCTTCTATTCGTTTTAAGCTTGAGTTGGGAATGCAACATTGGGTCTCATGCATAAAACGCGAGCTTGAGCTCGGACTCGACTTTTTGAGTAAAAAGTGCTTGTCGTATGCATAATAAAATTTGATGTATTTGCTTTAACTCACTGCTCACGTTTGATCTCATCTTGCTCAGTTTGAACTAAGTTAGATGAGCTTGTGCCCATTTTCATATGCATAAAAACAAGCTTTTGCTTTCTTTTGTGAGCTCTTGCTCAAATTTTGTTGAGCCTGCCTTATAGGAGTCATGGCTGAATATTTTGTGCCACAAAGAAATACAAAATGTTATCAACAGCGTAAAACAAATTTAGCAAGTGAGGATAAAAAATTATACAGGTTTATATTCTTAATTATTAATTTTTTTTATATAATTAATAATAAAATCATAAATACATAGGTTTGATGATAGTAGCATCTGCTGGTTGCCTAATTATTCTTTTGAGGAGTCAGAAGAAACACGTGGTGGTGCCCTCAGCAGCATTGATAAAATTCGATTGTATTTAAGATTTTGTGCAGATCCTGGATTCCATAATGGTATAGCCACAAATATTGGAGTCCATCAATCAACAGTGTCGCGAACTAGTGCGGAAGTTAGGAAACTTATATCTGCCAAAGCAAGCGAGTGGATAAAATTCCCGAAAGATGCAGATGAAATAGAAGATGCTCAAATGAAATGGGAAGGAAATTATTGCTTTCCGTTTGCAATTGGAGTGATCGATTGTACTCATATAAAAATTAAATAACGCACAAATCAAAGCGATGAGTATATTTGTAGAAAAGGCTTACACTCTATAAATGTGCAGGCAACTTGTGATGGAAAAGAACTTTTTACAAGCGTTGACATATCCTGGCCTGGTTCAGTTCATGACTCTTACGAAACAGCGAGGTATATAGCATAATGCAAAATGCAACAAATAATGCATTGGTTATCGGGGATGAGGGCTATGCCAATGCTAATCATACCATTCCGGAACCCAATAACTGACATAAAAAACATTCAACAAAGTGTTTAAAAGGGAAAGTGTCATTATAGAACGGTGTTTTGGGCAATTGAAGCAGAGATTTTCGATACTTCACTAAAAAATTCGTGTATCGACAGAGTTAGCGCCCCACGTAATAGCCAGTTGTTTCATTTTGCATAACATAGCTAAATTTTTAAAAAACGATTATATCCTTATCAATGACGATTACAACAAAAATGATATATGGAAATTAGGAAATGATATCAAACAACAAATAGCAAGAAATTTACCGTTTTCTAGTAAATATTTATTTTGTTTTAGTTTTTCTAGTAAAAATTTACAAATGTCATCAGTTTCTCTTTTATTATAATTATTTGATTCTACTCACTTCACTTTCACTTGACGACATGTTTGCACTTCAATAACAATTAGACGTTTGATCTCCCTTTGCTCAAGTAATTGCAATTGGTTTGAACTCATTTTTATGCATACGAAATTGAGCAAAAGCCGTTGCTGTTTGATCGAACTCGACTTACGAGCAATTGCTCACATGCCTCAACTCAGCGTTTTTACTCGTTTCTATGCATGAGGCCCATTGTTTTACATACGAAAACCAACACATGCTCTAAAGTTTTATTTCTTTACTTGCATCAGTCTGGCCAGAAAATGATCGTCAGATTTTGCTTAAAAAATGTATAAATAGTCCTCTCTTAAGTTAATGTTTTCCATTTTTAGTTCAACTTTTAAGCGAAAAGTAACTAAAAAAATAAATTAATATATCGTATTTCAACTGCCTAAAAAGCTTAAGGGGCAAATACAAAATTTTTCGCTAAAAGTGTTTTTATTAAGAGAATTTTCAGTAAATTGTATGACTACTGCAAAATTGATTTTGCCACCTCAAACGATTACAAATTCTTAGGACTTGATTTTAGAGATCGTAAATTATTGATTGCAAAAAAAAAATATGTTATTTAAGGTTTTACCGCGGTAAGTGAACGATATATGTTATACGAGGCCAGGTCAATAAGTTCGAAAAAATTATTTTATTTTTCAATAGTTTCCTTTCAGCTCTATACACTTTGTCAAACGATTCTACCATTTTTTAATCGTTTAAAAAAATTCACAATCATTAAAATATACACTTCTTTGCGAGATAAATTTATCGTCTAAATTCGAATAATACAGCGGATGAGGGACCACTTTATAGCCCAATTCATGGAATTTGGCAATGGAAACTGCAGATGTGTACAATGTTACTAGTTTTTGGCAAAAATACCTTATATATCCAATTTAGAAGATCTACAACTTTAGAACCAGAAGCGATATCGTTATTATTTATGCATCACATAATGCGCAGGAGAGAGGGAAACATGTGTACGTGTGTACATGTGTATGTGTGGGTCAATATACATCGTGGACTCTAAAATTTTGGAATTACACAAATTAAAATTTTATATATTTTTGACTTATAACATTCTCTTAATAAACGAAAATTCAAGGCCATATTTTTGTGAAAAACAAATGAAAATTCTGTCCCATCATTTGTACTTAAAACAAAAAAAAAGATTTGAGTTTTCTTTTCATTGTAGTTTTCAATACAAATAAACGAAACAAACTTTCTGGTTCTGAATTTCATGTGACGAACTAAAAGAAAATTTTAAAAATTTTCACAAATTTTTCACCGAACAATCATATAGAAATTCCCAGGTTTCGAGCTTCCATCAAAATTTTTAGATTGTGTATGGGAAACATAAAAAAATAAAAAATAAAATTTTGTCGTTTTGTTTAATTTTGATTTTGTTTTCTATATAAATTTTGCTTTGGCAAAGTAAATTACAAAAGTAATTTCATAATTAAAAATTATTATTAATAAATTATAAATTTACTTTTTGTTACAAAAAGTTTATGAAGTTATAAATAAACGCTGCACAATGGGCTTGATAAAAGTTATTTCATCAAAATCTATAGAAAAGAATAAAGGCATACAGAAAATTTTATTATTCAGTTTCTTGCGGAAATTCACGTTGAGGAAATGGATGTCAAGGTCATCTACAGCTGTCAATGGCATTCTTTCGGAGCTAAATTGTCTTAAAAATATGGTACAATTTTGATAAATTTCCATAGTTTTTATTGGTTTTGTTTTTTCCAGCAGTCCCACTGTGTATTAGAGCAATTTTTTAAGAAGAAAAAACAAATGATATGATACAAAAGTTCCATAAAAATTAAAAATTATTGCCAAAACAAATTTTAAAATGAACAATGTATAGACAGGGACACCAAGTGCACGAAAAACTTTGTAGTTTTCCATTATTAACAAGGGGAAAAAACGACTGAAAATTTTAACAAGAATTTCTGATAACAAATTCGTTTTTTTTTTTGAACTTTTAAGTTAAAAAAACACACTCTCTCCAACACATGCACAATATTTCCAACACTCTTATACTTTTATTTTCAAACAGGCGGCATTAATTTTTATATGTTTGTTGGTGTTAACCCAGCAAGCACATGATTTTGTTATTGAATTGTGGAGAGTGAAATTAAATTACTGAATGTGATTTGAAAACAGTTTTAGAAACCTTACATAAGAATTGTTTTTAAAAGACAAAAATAGTAAAAATTTTTATATTTATGTTATTCCCAAGAGTTCCTTTAATGGAAGTTTTTCTTTCTAAATAAAAGAGTAATAATTTTTGTCCTTTTGTCCTTAAGCAAAAATTAGTCGAAATGGACATGTTATACTATAAGAGAGTTATATTTTTATATTAGAACGATTTAGAGATTTTTTTATCAAAAGGCTTTCGCACTTTTTCAGAAAAAAAAACCATTAGATTATTTTTGTAATATTTTCTATTTGCTAAATTTTAAACTATTTTATATTATTTATCCAGACAGGACATAAGATTCTTAGAACCATACAAAACATTGTAATTTACCTGAAATCCTCCGCTGCCTTATTCTTGTCATACTAATTTGTAAGCTTAGGACTTGTTGCCCCAGACATGGCTTTTATCTGTTTGACCAAATGTTTTGTTGTTTATTGAAGGCCACAACAGGTCCCTAATATTAAGGAAAATTATATGTTACAAAAATATATTAAACTCAAGATCACGCATGTTACGACGTGACATATTTAAATGACAATAAGAGGTTTGTTTAACTTTATGCCACACACTCATGATACTTAATGAGAAAAGCCTGATGTAAGAGATACAAAAAACTAAAAGAATATGAAGAAAAATAAAATGAAATCTATTAAAGTCATCATAGATGATTTGAGTAGGTTAGATTAGGTTAGGTTAGGGATGTGACAGCCCATATCATACGACATATACTTAAGCCAGTGAATGCTTGTTGTGCGCTCCTTTGCACAACGAGTCTGATTTGAGTAGATATAATTTCCAAAATATAATTTTTTTCTTTTGGTTTTAAAACTTTAAAACAAATTTTTATTAGACCCAATTCATGTGATGCCCTTTTTGAAGGCATGATTTTTGAATTTGTGTATGATCAGGTTGGAAGAAAGGGACGAAATACAAATTAAGGAGATGTATCACATAATTTTCGTGTTTGAATTTTCCACTTTTTTTAACTGAAAGGGCAACACTATTCCCGTCGAGAAGCATCTGTATGTTGTTCTTGCGATAGTGGCAGCCATAGACATATCACATGGCTCCGTAGTTTCAATTTTGAATGATCACTTAAATATGAGAAAGATTTTCGGAAGATGGGTGGGTACGTCGTTTTCTCACAATCGACCGAAAACGCAATCGAATGGCAATTTCGCAGGAGTTTTTGGAGTTGTTTAACCTTAATATAAACGAGTTTTTGCACTGCTTCGTAACCGTGGACGAAATGTGGATTCACCACAATACAGCAGAGACCATACAGAAGTCAAGACAGTGGGTTTCTCGGGGTGAATCGCCATCAAAGAAGGCCGAGGTGGGTTTGATGGGCCAACAAAGTCATGGCGACCGTATTCTAGGATGCTTGCGGTATAATCCATGTTGACTACGTTCAAAAAAAGTAAAACAATCAATCGATTTAATAAGGATTTAAAAAAGGACCATATTTGTTTAAAAAAATTATTTTCCACCAGGACAATGCAAGGATGCAGTTTCCATGGAAAAATTCCATTAAGCAGGCTACGAATTTCTTCCTCATTTTCCCATTTTCCGGATGTAGTCACGAGTGACTATTTCTCGTTTCCAAAACTTGATTCCAACGATGAAATCATATTAAAAACAAATACTTGTTTTGATGGCCTCGACAAATCTTATTATTTTAAAAGGAATAACGAAATTGGAGGAACGTTGGACAAAGTGTATAGATCTCAAAAGGACATTATGTTTTTTTTTACCAAAAACATGTGTTTCATTCAAGAAGCCAGGAACTTATTGAGCTCCCCTTGTATTTATTTGAAAGCCATATCTTAGAATTCTTTATGTATGTACGCAAAATAAATTTAACTTCTAATAATTATATATCACAATCCTGAAATTTCGTATAAATGTTTGCAATGGTCAACGCTGTTTTTTTTATCGTTTAGCATTTCGCTTCCAAAAACTGTCAAAAAACCACTTTCTTCAAAATTTCGTTGCAAGCTGAGCTGAAAGTAACAATAGTTTAAATGTGTCAAGTAAGAAATAATGCCAAAAAAGCCATTATCGTGACTTTGATAGAAATTTTTGAAAAAAGTCAAGTGAAAAGGACATATAAATTTAAAAATAATATTCTACAACTAACTTCAAAAAAAATTCCTGCTTCTGAAATCAACATTAATTTGTTCATTTTGTTTGCTGGGAAAGAATGGTAAAAGGGCTGGACAGACGGGCTGGCTGCTCAAACACGTAATAATAATTTAACCAATAAAGTGAAAAATTGGAAATTTAAGGTAACAATTTTCCATTTCCAAAACAAAGTTTTAATAGACGCCTTTTTTATTGTCTCTAGTTTCTGCAGTTACTGATGTTGCCGTAGTTTGTTAACATAAATACCCTACGTTTGGCAAAACGAAATATTAAATCAGCAAACACCAGACGCTGATAGAACACACAAGGTTAAATCATCCCTACTACAAGTACAACAAAAACAAATAAATCCCCTCTCTTAATGAAAAATAGCTGACAAAAATACATCAAAAATATCATATTTTTAAAGTTTGTTCCATGGACTCCAAAATTTTATAAGGAATAGGGCACAAAATAGGGTGAAATACCTCTTCAAACAATATGGGGCGGACCCATATCGCCGACAACAGTGAATAATTCTCAAACGTCGAGTTAAGCTCGCTCAGACAGGTATTATAGTACCTTTTCGGTTAACAAGAAAGTAAAAGGTGGTGTAACAGTAATTTCATAATTTGAACGATTTATTCTTCAATATAAGATTTCCAGAGTTACAATGTTCATGGTTGTGTTGAGCGCGGGATTGAAAAAAATAACTCCCAAAAGAAAAAGTCTGCTGCTGTCATTTCAAATCTTCGAAACGGGAGATCACTCGGCCTAGAAATTGGTGTCTTCTCCATCGTTTCCCAAGCTGTGTGAGCGTTTGCAACGAACGTCTGCTGATGTCTAATTGTGTATATTGTCGTCTCGCTGATGTTTGTGGACGATTTTATCTTGTTTATTATACAATGCACTAGAGCCTTAAAATATTTACAATTGCAATTACAAGTTGTTTGTTCCTTCAGAGCAAAGAAGGAGTAATTTTTATAGCACTTTTTAGCCCTCACTGAAGTCTAGTATAAATGGGAAAACATAAGCCCGGATTTTTATTAAAAAAAACATACAGACATATTTGAGAAATTGTGGATACCCAAAGAAAAGCTCTCTAGGGTCAATATTTAAAATTCATTTATTCATACTTTGGACTTTGTAAATTATTTAACGAAGCGATTAGTTTGAATTGAGCAGTCGAACATTAATGTTTTAAGCTTGAAAGGCCGTTGGAAATTTACGCACAACTTTTTTCCTAAATGGAGACCCTTTAGTAAAATTTTTGTTGATCCATTTATAAAACAAATTTATTAAACGCTTTGCATCTCCTTTTTAAAAAGCTCTGAGTCCTAATTTTTTTTCTTTGATAAGGCTGAAAATCTCACTTTATTTGAAGAGATCACCCCATAAATTCCCTTTTATTTTTCTTTGAGAGGATAAACAATTTTACACATTTTTTAAAAAAGAAAACTCCCTAAGCTTCCGTTTTTATCTTTAAAACAACAAAATGCTACACTTGTCTTAGAGAATTAGCCTTTTTACCTTTAAAAGGGCAAACAAATTTACGTTTTTCTTAGAAAAGGAAACTCCTTAAATACTTTTTTCTTCCTTTCTTACGCTCTTTAAAAGCAAAAATTTATTATGCACTTATTTTAAAAGAAAAAAACATTTTATTCTTTGAAAGAAAAAAACTTTACAATTGTTTTAAAAAGGAACGACCTAAACTTCCAATTTTTTCTTTGAAGTAGCGAAAATGTTTACACTTTTTTTTAAGAAAACACGATAAATTCTCTATTCTTTTTTTTAAGGACAAATAATTTTAATTTTTTTATCCCTTTGAAAGGAAAAAAATCTCACACTTCTCTCAGAAAAAAAATAAAATATGCTGTTCAGTCTTGCAACTTGTTAGAAATCTAACAATATTTGAAAGATGTGGCAGATATTGGCCAAGCAAAATGCCAACTAAAGACAGCCAATCGTGCCCCGCATGCCTTAATATGGAAAACTTCGAGTGATCCTGCTAGACAGCAACAATAAGTGATATTTATTGATTAGTCATATCGTATGTCCATCCCTCATCTTTATTTAGCCAAAATTATACCAAAGCAGGGTACTGATATTGTCACTATGGGCCAATGCATGCAAAAAAAAAGAAGTATTTCCATAATATAAATTTTTTTTCGTTAATTTGTAAAGGCTGTTGAGGTGGCTTTTCTTTTTAGTTTCAATATCTCTAACACGGTATAAAAAACTTTTTCGTAAATAATAATATTTTCTTGTTCATTTTTGTTTTAATTTTGTTTTTTTTTTTTGTTGTTTTTCTACGCTAAATAAGTAATTTCGTGCCAGTGAAATTGTTATTGTCATAAAAAATTATAAATTATTCTCTTTCTTTTTTGCCATAAACTTTTACCTTTTTAAACAAAAAAGCAAACAGTCTGTACTTTCAAGAAAAACAAAAAAGTTGCAAGAATTATATAAACATACACATACACATTTGCATACAGACACATACATATACATATGACACAACTTTTCAAACATTATGGAACGTTGTTGTGTACAAAAGTCCTTGTTTTACCTTTATTTTATTTATTTAATTTTTTATTTTTTTGAAGGCAGAGAAATAAAAAAATTTTAATAAAGAAAAGGCACCTTCCAGTAGCACAAAATATTTGCAAAACAAAAAACGGGGCAAAACCTGGTGAAAAGTAATAAAATGTCGTTTAAAATGCAAAATGTAAAGAAATAATTGGTTAAGTTTGTTTTATTTAATATTAATAATAATACGCTTTTTTAATAAGTTTCCTTTTTAAACAATGATTCTCGCCGTAAAGTATTTTATGCTTTTCTTAACCAAAAACAAAAGGAAGAATAAAAGGCCAGGAGTCTAAAATTTAATATTTAAGGCCTACAAAATATTGTCCCCTCCCCCAAAAGAAAATATATTTTGTCTTTAAATGCTTCCTGCTGTTGAAATTTTTATAAATAAATTTTCTTTAACAACTTTTGTGTAACTTTGTTGTTCCTTTTATTTATTTTTTCTCCATTAACATTATTTTTTTTTTTTATCAAGGAAGAATTTATTTTATGACCAACAGGTAAAATGGATAGAGGAAAAAAATAAAAATTAGTCCATATTGTCGCCATAAATGTGTTTTGTTTTTTATTGCTCTCACTGTTGCTTGCCATCCCACTTTGGATTCAGTGCGTTTATATCATTCGGCTATAATACACCCATTTGAAAAGTGGATTTAGTCTCTGGCTTCGTTGGTTTTAATGACTCTATTGTATTTACTTTTAATCTAGCTACACCGTTTCCAACAAAAAAAATTACAATTCGAAAAGGTAAAGGCAGTTTTAAATTGAATCTAATGATGACTAAAAATGCTATTTATATGGCGCGGGCATCGAAACCATATAAATCACGGGACGAGGCAAAAATAAATGCGAACAATAGCTTAAGCTGGAAATATCTTGTTGAAGCCCTATGTTCCCTCGAGGAATAAATAAAGGGAAAAAATTCAACAACAAAATTTTATTAAAAAAATTTATTAAACTTTATATCACGCACGGTACGTTTCAATATGTATAAATTAAGTTGACTAAAAGCAACAACATTAAAAACAATAAATATTACAAGACACGAATCTTTAAAAGGAGAAAACTATAAAATTGAACAACTTCTAAAATCGAGGAAAAGAGGAGATAATTTTTATATTTATATCCGGGGCCGATGACTACGCCTACTCAACATTTCATTTTGTAACCTTGAAGATTATTACTAGCAATATAAGAAATAAAAATTTTAATAACATATAAATAAAGAAGTTAAAATAAAAATCACGCATGGTACGGCGTAACCGTGAACGGGTTGCAGCAGTAGGTTTGCTAATATTTAATCAACTGAAAATAGAAAAATGAAATGCATGTGTCTATATATGCTAAGATTAAAAGAAATAAATAAGAAGAAATAACTTCTAAAATAGGGAAAAAAGTTTTGTTTTATAATGGGCCGTGACTCCGTCCACACAAAATCCACTCTTTAGCCATGAGAATTATGACTTAAAGTTTCTCTGTTGAAATTTATTGTTACGTTTGTCAAAAAATAAATTAATTAAAATTAAAATAAAAATCACGCACGGTTCGGCGTTACATTTTTACATGGCAACACAAGGTTTGCTCATATTAAATCAAATGGAAACAGTAAGAATGAATAAAAGAACTACTACAAAACACTTGTACATCAAAAGGATAATTTTATTACTTATTATTGTGATCTAAATTCATAAATTAGGGACTAATTACATTATAAATTTAATCATTATTAGCAAAAATATTTCCCAACAAACAAAAAGAGTTTTATAAATAGAAATATTGAGATCTAATGACATTTGTCTTTTATGAAAAAGAACTTTCACTATTGTCGTCAGTCATATAAAAAATATATGGGTTGGTTTTTAAACATTGGATGTAAAGTACTCTTCCCCAGTCCCATTACATATCAAATCAAAAAAACATTTCAAAATCGGTCCATTACTAACGAAAAGTCGCAGTACACACAACAACAAAAAACATATAATATATCGGGTTTCCATGCTGATCTTAGGTAATGAAATAGTCACACTTATTTCTAGTGTCGTTGTCGTATTCAAACTAGAAAATTCAAAGCGTAAATAAAACTTTGAGTCAACTGAATTTATCTATACAAGTCGTTTGAACTTTTCAGAGGAAAAACGTTTGTACTTAAGAAAAACTACCAATGCCATCCCTGACATTTATTTTGCTTTGTTTCCTTAATACAAAAGCAATGGTGTAGAAAATAAATACGCAAAATGTAAGTATAAACCATCACCGGGGCACTGGCATATACCTAATAAATAGATCTAGATGTTAGTCGCCAAATTTAACCTCAATAAGAAAATATAATGCGAACATTCAATTATTATTAGAAAATTATTTTTGATATTCTCGCAACTAATAATTACAAAAATTTACATTTGAAACGTTTGCTTCTTGCTACAGGTTTAGCTATCAAATTAACATTATACATGTTAGAATTCTCATATTGTAGTTGAAGAGTTTTCTATAAACATAGGTGCTTTAATAGCTTAAAACTTATGGGCTGAAATCTACTGATGAGTTGGTTGGCCCCAAAGAAATGTAGACATGGAGATAGCTAAGCCAAAAAGAAATAATAAATTTTTCAAATACTAATATTTAAAACATGAGCTTTGTTTGCTTTAATAAATGGACTCGATTCAGTGTACCGGCTCTACAGTAAAAAATTTCTTTGCTTACCTTATCACAAATGGTGTTAAAACGAAAGCCATCTGTAAGGAAACGAAATACAAATTAATTAATAAAATTTTTATAAATATATTTAACAGAGTATTATTAAAAATATATAATTCACTTAAGATTTGTAAACCTTTTTTTTCAAATCAGCAACCCTAGACGATACAACCGAAACTTGCAAGGAGATATTAAATCTTCGGCATAACGAAATCAAATTCTTTCAGTTTGATAGTATTAATTTTAGTACCTCAGTTTTTATAAAAATTATTGACTTCCTTTCGGTGCATTTTTCAAAACAAATGTAGGGTCCTTATCAAAGAGGCATCGGCGTTAAAAATTAAGAATATAAGAAAAGACATAAACGAAACTGGCACATAAAAGCAAATCCAAGATTTGTGTCCTGTGTGAAGCCGTATGAAAAATAAATTTGATAATAAAGGACTCCCAAGGTTTTTTGCAAACTTAAAAATATTACCTTAGTGCTAAGTTTGATCAAGGACCTTCTCAATATCCAAACAATCCGCAAGGGGACAAACTTGGATTCACAATTGGAAATAACTTTGAAAATAAAGTAAAGTAAGACATCAACTGACAAATGATCCCGTTTATACACGGGTTGGTAAGATGATAATACATTTATTTCTATGAATCAAAAAACACTCTCCAAAGAAAAAAATTAAGTTGGAAAAATGACCTAATGGATTTTTGAAAGCAATAACATTGCCGTGCGCTAAGAATGACTTCTATTTTACTTAAAGGGAATGTCTTCAGGTGCACTTCACCAGATCGTCGGGAATCATCGTACCAATTGCTCAAAATTTACTTCTTCGGTAACTTTCAAAAGTGCTTACTTTGCGGGAAGTTACGAATTGTAAACAGTAAAAACGTAGTTGTTATCACGTAAGTGTCCTGACGATACTCCAAGTTATCATCCAGAGTAGTATTGCATTGTCCGGCACTAAATAAAAATGTGTAGATTTCATATGCGACACATTTAAGGGTCAATTGACCCCATTCAAACTATCAAAATGTAAGTGACAAGTTTCTTTAAAAAAAATGCTTTGGTAATCAGCCAAGCAATCCAAGGGTTTTCTTCCCTGGGGTTGTAGCAATAGGCACAGAAATTGTTTTTTAGCCATCATGTTAAAATCTGACAGAAATTTTATTGAGTATTTTTTTTTTTTCATTTCTGTAAAAATTATATTGCCTTAAGTTCACATGAGAACAGAAATACTGCTTCGATTTTATATTTAATACAAATGTTTATTTAGTGTTGCGCATATAGAAAAAATAATGTGCAATATTTACTTTGTTCAAGCGACATACAGAATAAATATTGTGCAATATTTACTTTGTTTAAGCAACTCATGACATAAAATTATAAGGCGGTAAGGAACTAGCAACTCTGATCACAAATCTATTAGCAATAACTCCTAAAATATAATATACTTAGTGTCTAAATATTAAACCTTTTTTAATTTCTGGAAAAATTATCACACAAAATCAAAAAACGGAAGCGGAAATTAGAGAAAATAGAAGCCTTATTTATATAAATACGCTTAAAATTTTAAGCAAAATATGTTGCATATTTGCATATTTCATAAGCTATATACTAAGAAAAGCATATAATCTATTTTCGCGCTATAGCATATTTTTTTTTTTAGAAAAGAACAAAAAAGTGCACCAAGAGCAAAATATGTATAAGTAACATATTTGTCAATAAAAAAATGCCATCAGTCTTCTTCAAGAAACAGTGTTTCCATGCGTATACGTACTATTTGCCCAACCACAGTAAACTTTTAAGGAATAAACAACACCACCACCAACAACAACAACAATAAAAGCGTGAAGAAAAATATATGCCACAAAGGGCATTAATTTCAATTTCCATCGTTATTTGTGTTTGTGTTTCAATAAAAGGAGAAACTTATACTCGATAAACATACAGAAGGAAATGGCAAAGAGCAGGGCACAAGGCCAAGTCTGTACGCATACATATGCAAACAGTGGTATTCCGCTTTAACGAATATTAAGTCAGGCATACTTCTCTTTTTGATCTACGATGATCAAAATCAAATTCTACTATTGAAAACAGAATTATTTTTCAACAACAACAAAAATAAGGAATCAATCTATGGAGCAACTCTTCAGTTGTCATATATTATAATACGATGTATCCATAGTTCGTTTCAAATATTTGTACTCATTATCTTAAGAAAAAATATTGAAGTTTGTTTTGCCGAAATCTTCTTGCTAATTCTTCAGAATATTTAGTTAAGGATCCCCAGAAATATTTTCACGATCATCATCTCAATGAGTCATATGAATCGCTCTTGGTTTTTGTTTGTATACAGAATGAACTATATAGTCTGAAATTGTTACAAATTTGTCGTTTTTTGTAAAAGAACTCATAGATAATTTGGTATGAACTACAAGAAAGACGGAGGAGGGGATGTCAATATTAAAAAACCAGAAACATATTCATCATTTCCTAAAGATTAGATTTTTTGTTTAAATTACAGAAAATAGAATAAAATATAATAATTCTTAAAAATTCTGATCGCTGAAAGTTAAACTTCGATCTTGTGCTGTTAATAAGGTCTATAGCAATGCACAATGGGGCAAAATAAAAACATTTCGGAAATATTTTTTTAACTTTTCAATATCTACGCCAATTGGGTTCGATTTGTTCGCAGCATATTAAGATTAAAGCAAAGTTTCAGCTTTACACTGCTTATAAGTTCGATAACAAGATACAGTGGGGCAAAATTCAATATTTTACAAATAATTCTTCCACTGTTAATTGGATTTCTTCGCTTTAAATTAAAACGGCGCTGGTCTTTTTAGCTTTGAGCTGATCGAAAGCTTGATAACATGATACAATGGGGCAGAAATAAATATTTTGGAAATAATTTTCCAACGTTTAAGCATCCAACCACCTTAAATTTTCTTCTTTCGAAATAAAACAGGACTAAAACTTTCAGCCTATAAAAAACTTTCAGCTTATAAAAAAAATTTAATGGTGATACACCGTACAACAGAATAAATATTTTAATTGAAATAATTTTACATTTTTTTAACGGAGAATTCATTAAACCGGCATGCCACGGTACTGGCAACGTGCGTACGTGTATTGGTATTCACGTTTCATTTCTATTTATTAAGTTGGTATTGTAGCCGTTGTATTTGTTTTTCAAAGCATTTTTATTTTTTGTAAATAAAAGTCAAATAAACACATTTAAGCTTCAATTGCCTGTACAAATAGCCAGTAACGACAAACAAGCAAACAACAACAGCAATAGCAACAGCAAAATCTATTACTGACTTAAGACGACAACCAGAAGAGACTTGATAGTCCCATCCTCTTAACATCTCTATTCACCTGCCCACTACCGCGTCGTTTAAATATCAAGTATACGGCCTGTCTTTGGCCATTGAGTGTAAAACCATTCCATTCTTAAGGCCCAAAGTATTTTGTATGAATGGCTTTGTATGTTAATGTTCACGTTTCATTCTTGTTTATATGTATCTTTGATTTTAATTTTTCCTTACTTTCCACCTTATCCATCTCTCCGACTATTGTTTGTGACAGACTGACGTCTAATACTGTCACAGTTGCAAACATACAAACGTGATGTAAATATAATTCAATCTAAAGTTTATTTATTTGAAAGTTAATCTGACTTTCAAATTACCGCATTCGAAATCGCTTTAATGACTTTATACTCTTGTACCTTTTTGTTTATATTTATACTTTTATTGCTGATGCAAGTCCTTGTGGGCTTGAAGCTTCCATTTTTATTATCGTCTTCTTGCAGGACACTGGATAGGAATAAAGAAATGAATCAAACAACAAAAGTCACATGATGAACAAGACCTGTAAAATATCTGAGGTGTTTTAGGAAAATAACTTTCGCTGTTTTTATGGAAAAGTACAGAAAAATATTGTATTGCAACTTTGTTCGTGGTTGAATGACAATAACAGTAGCCACAATATAAAGGGTTCTTAAATAATAAATTGATGATAAATTAAGAGATTGACTAGTATATCCTAAGGATCGTATGTCATATTTATTCATTATCGATTAGGGATGACAACCAAATAACAATTGAGTTGCCCGTTGCTTACAATTATATTGCGGAAAGCAACTGGCAATTGAGAGCATTAAATTTTAGTTGCTTTTTTGTACGAGTACTTCTCGCGCAATTAAAATTTGTTCCATGGTTCCATTAAAAATTAATCGTACGTTAATTTTATTTATGAAAATACGTGCAAAAGGTTTGCCACATTGTACGGATGACCAGTGGCCACATTCCTCACAAACAGTTCAGAAGGCAATGTGCACCGAACAAATTTCAAATCGACTAAAAATATTTTTACTGATCGTGCCATTGTAATTATTTAGTTTAATTTTCTTTTTCTAAGAAAATGTTTAACATTTTAATTTTTGGTTGCCAAAAATTCTTGAAGTATTTAACGCTCTTTCTTAGTAAATTTTCACTAACTAATGAAGACTTAAACGCTTTTTGTACTTCAAAGTGCGGAAAATGTTGCACTTTTAGAAATAAAAACGTCTTAAGATTATTGAATTCAATTCAAGATGATCTTGGAACTTAAATCAATGCATTCACCTGTTTGCAATTTTTGTATATGGCTCCTTGGACTATGCAGAAGCCGCTCTCTGAGCAACTGAAGGTATCTAGCCTCCACCACACAAAAAGCTAAGGCAACCTAGCAAAAGACTCTTTCGGAGCTTGTAAAATTGACTCTTAAATAACGAGAGAGTAAAACAAATTTTATTCTTTCACTTATAATTGCTTTAACTTAATTCCTTATTTTATGACCGTAGGCAAAAAAATTCACCATGGTTTTTCAGGTTTTAAAATTAAGTGGCTTCAACCCTAGAACATATATACAGAGGGCGTCCTTTCTAGGCAACGACAGAGGACAGCCTCATTATCCTACGAGCTGCTACAGCAGACGAATCATCTATTTAGCTGGACTAACAACCGGTTAACGATACTGATTCAAGACAAAAGCAAACTTAGATGGGAAGACACGAAAACAAATGCAGCAAGTCGTGTAAGTTGGAGATGCTTTGTGGAAGCCCTGTGCTCCCAAGAGGGGTAATAAAGAAAATATATATAAGCAAGGAATAATTTAAAAACAAATTTATGACACTAGAACCAGATGAAACCATTTAAATAAGCTTTATTTTAAGGTAAGTAACTACATTTGTATACCTGCACATAGAGGCAGATAAGTGCACTTAAGATAACAGCATTTTCGAGTATTTGCAGCTCGAAGTAAATATTGCGATGTAAATATTTGCTCTATAATAAAGATAAAAAGTTATTGCAGTTACCAGCGGTCCCTTATTTAATTCAGATATTGAACGGCTTGCTGTACGAAATCAAGTTGACCAATATAGACTAGTCTTGTCTCTGCAAGATTCTCGTAAAACTAAAGTCCTTTGATAGGTTTATGAAATAGATAATTCGTACATCAAATCCAGTACATAAGAGAAGGTGCGAAAAGCCCTTTTGGCTTGATTCCAGGAACACCCAAATTCGTTGGCAGCAATGGAACCTCCGAACCTCCGATTCACAAACTACAAGTCAAATCGCAATCAAACTTCATCCGAAATATACCCAAAACAGTTTTACAGGTATGGAGTTTAGCAGTGCTCTTACAGAGCCCTCATTAATGCGTTATCCTCCATTAAACATGATCTCTCCACTTCATGACCTCAAAATATTCCGATCACATGAACAATAACCACTATGACATTTTCGCTTACACAGGAGAAAATGAAACGATTGCTTTCTATTAAAAAGCCCGGCAGCAATTTCTTCAAATCAATGCCTCCTCAGGATGTCGCATACCGAATTAAAAGGATGAAGTCGAAATGTATCACTTATAATAAGGCAGGGTATTTGACACCGCCTCTATTTAGTCTGTTAATATGCATATCCATTGTCTTTTTTGCATTTAAGTTTTTGTAATAAAATTTTATTTACAGCCTTTGGCGTTTAACATTCCAATGGGAGTAGAATTAAATTTCAAACATTGCAAATTCGCTTCCACTTTCATTTGAATCAATTTTATGTTAAATATTTTGCCAGAGCAATAAAATTCATATTGAAATGCCATCGGGCAATCGGACATATTTGAAATTTATGATTTATTTAAAAATTATTTGCCAATTTCATCATGATGGCCGCAATTCGTTTTTTTTTTCTTCTTTTTATTGTGATGATTTAATATTATTAGTTTAGGATTTTTGATGGAATAGAAAATGTATTTAAATTTATTTTCGATTCATGTTTCAATTGAATTTAGCGAAGGTGGCATTTATTTAAAACTCAGTGCTGAAAACAATTTTCATTGAAAGGAGATTTAATTTGGAAATATTGTGGCTTCGTTCAATTAAAAAAAAAAAAAAAACTCTGGTGGACATTTTATGAGGATAAAATGTTGGCTTTTAAACTGATAATTGTAGGTTCTATTCCTGCATAAATACTCTAGTGTACTACATATATATATGTCAAAGATTTACGTCAGTACCTGTCATAAGACCCAACCTGACGGCGGATCTACATGTGCCCCTAATAGGGACGACATGGTAGCAAATTTTCTACAGGCTGCAGAACCACATATAGACATCTTGCAAAAGTGCTTGCCTCCTACCACCCCAATGGCCCAGCAGTAAGATGTCCCCTATCTTAATGGACACTTACCAACCGCAACCATCAGGGCAGCTCTGTCGAATAGCAACAACACATAGAGATATATGGCCTGAAGAGAGCATCTACAACAAGATCACTAGCACCATATTGCAGACACACTCACCCGACCCATAACTCTTCCCGCGTATCTTTGGGTTTTAACCACAGCCACCATGTGATCCCCGAAGGGGCCTCACCAATAACCAGTCTAGGACAAGTCCTAGGGGCTACTGGTTTCCGTGGTACCAGATAGGGACTCTGGTCGGCCTTGTGTTAAAAACACCTCCGATTTTAGTTCCCGTGCAAACCTAAGGTATTGGTAGTTCCTCTAACCAGACAAGCATAGGCAAAGCTACTTCCTTAATTACTTATATGCACACCCGTTACCCTGTTATTTCAGAGATTGGGTATTATTATATTAAGTTCTATGGGTAACTGACCAAAGGTCAAGGTCTGGAAAGACCATGTTACCCATCCGGACGAGCGAGCGAATCCACTTTTACCTTTATGGGTATGACAAAGGTTTCCGCAAGATGGATGTCGGGTTGGCTCACAATCGACAACAAACGAAATTGTGTGACATCTCCACAGGAATGTTTGGCGTTGTTCAGCCCCAATATGGGCTAGATTTGAGCCGTTTAGTAGTCATTGACGAAAAGTGGATTTATCATAATACATCAAAGGCCAAAGAGCAGTGAAAACAGTGGAATTATCAGGTAATAAATGCGCGAAAAGGCCAAGGTGAGTTTGTAAGCCAATAAAGTCATGGCGATTGTTTTTTTTTTGGATTTCACATTGACTAACTTCAAAAGGGTAAAACTATCAATGGCGAATATTACTCCAGCTTATTAGATCGATTTAATGAGAATTTGGAAAAGAACGACACCATTTTGCCAAGAGAAAAGTTCTTTTCCACCAGGACAATGCAATTGTGTACACATGAGCAGTTTCCGTGGCAAAATTCCTTGAATTAGGCTACGAATGGATCCTTCATCTGGCCCGTTCTAGGAATGTAAACCTAAGTGACTATTTTTTGTTTCCAAACCTAAAAAAAATGTCTCGGCGAAATAAACGATGAAATAAATCGTCACTCAAACAAATGCCCATGTTAATGACCTCGACAAATCTTATTTTTTGGAAGGATTAAAAAAATTGGAGGAACGTTTGACAATGAGTATAAAGTTCAAAATAAAATGAATGTATTTTATTCATATTATATTTTTTCATACATATTGGGCCACCCTCGTAGATACATATGAAAATTAATCTGTGTTTCTATTTTTGTTTGCTTTACAACTGGCATTCCTGTCTTGATAATAAAATATGCAAAATATGCTCGATATTGTTTAAAAAAATTATAAAAATATGCCAAAATATGCTTTGAAAAAATATCACAAAAAATCGTTTCGAGAAATCGTTTAGTTGTTTGAGAAACACAATATAAATATTTTATCGTCCTTTTCGAACCATATTTTGCCAGTTTTAATTTATTTTAGTCCCATTTTACCCTGGGGGTGCAAAGCAGCTTTAAAACAAAATTTTATTTATCTTCTAGCCACTTTATTTGCCCATTTCCTGTATTTAATATTTGAATACTTCATTTTTCGTAGAAATTTCTTCCTTTTGAGATCTTAAAACGTTGTGCTGTTGTAAAAGATCAATATTTAATTGATTTCTTAAATTCTCTAACAAATAAAAAAAATCTCTGCTAAACTTAGTTTCAAATATTTCTAAAGCAATTAATTTATTTCACTTGAATGCACAAAACTTTTTAAAATTTTATTTTCTTCAGCATTTATATTGTGCATTTTCTCTACAAGCAGCAATTTTTTATTAAATATTTTTTTTGGTAAATTTTCCAATACCAAAAAAAAAAATGATATTCATTATAATTTTGGCAAGAGTAAAAGTAAAGCCAGCAAGGAGCTCTTTTTCTGGGCACCAGTAGTTTTTGCACGAACAAGTTTCTGTGATTAAATCGGCAGCAAACATGTTGAGCATTTGCCGGACTGTGCGCTCATCAAATTATTGCAGAATGTGTGATGCTAGTGAATGGGAATGGTATATTCCAGTTTGAAAATTAAATTAAATACCAAAGAGCAGGTGAAAACCTTTTGCGCTCAAAGCCAACAAAGACAATAGTTTTGAAATGCACACGTAAGTAAATACACGGACAATCCTCATACAACATACGAGGATGAAGAGTTCACATGGCGTGCAGTAGTTTGCGAGTAGTGCAAGAGTAGTCGTGCATTATTTCCTCTTTTTTGCGTCTGCAGTGCATGGAGCGAAATAAATTAAATGGAAATTCATACATTTTTAACGCGGACCAACAAAGTGGTGTACGGGTAGAGGCGCAAGAGGAATTTGAAATTGTTGATGGAAATAGAACAACACATTGACCTTTTAAGTTGATGTGATTGTTATATGTTTCCGTATAGGTTTTCTGTATTTTTTTTACTGGACCATTTAAACACTTGAGTTTGAAGAGAATTTGAATATTTAAACAAACAACTTGGAATTAAATCTATTCGATTGCCAACTTGTATTAAAGTCATTTTTTTTAATCAGAACTATTGCTTACGCAAAATTTATTCCTAATCAAAAGCTTATTCATATGTGAACGGAGATCCAACTAATTGCACTATACATTACAGAGAAAATTAGCTGAACAACTCATATTTGAATGTCTCCTTGTAAATGTCTTTCCTGTAATTTTCAATGTGAAAAAGTCCAAGTCGAGTGTCCACAGACAACCATCCTTCCCTTAACCTATTTTCCTAGTTGTAGCAAAATTTATTGTAGGAGAAGTCATGCCCTGAGTACTGCTTCAATTAAGAAGAATTTATTTAAATACTTTTTCAAATATTTATTGAAAATTGTTGTTTACTGTTGGTTTATCTAGACACATTGTTGATACCATCAAGATGGAAAATCGTTTGACTTCGTCTAAAAACTCTAACAAAAAAGAAGTGAGAATTTTTTTGCCTTAACAGAGACTATTTATGTAAAATTTGCAATCTTTTGCATTATTGTAATTCCCATTTGTTCCTTGAAAGTGCTTGTATTGGTTGATTTTTAGGCATGACATGTGGCAATGCCAAAAAATCTTTAAAAAGGTTTTCTATTTCATCAGGAATAGACTAACAAACGAACAAACGGCTGCAAGCCATAGACTTTCATTGTGTGAGAAATATGTTTCATAAATTACGTCCATTTTATGGTCGTCAGAACCCACCCTTCGAGAAGACTATTCAAGCTGTTGTAACCGAATTTTGCACCAGTTTCCCTTTATTGGACATTAACCAACCCAACCAACCCTTGTGTGAATAGTGCGTACCAAGGAGAATATTGCTACTGTATAGGCCAATGTGAAAGAAAATCGGGATATGTGAGTTCGTCATTGTTCGGCTTGTGTTATTCGACCACCTGCAAGAACTGAAGCCAGGTGACCTACCAAAGTGCGCAAAGTTGGACGAAAATCAATTTTTCTGTCGAAAAGTCGTCTTCAGCGGCAAAGATCATTTTTGGAACCATTCGTATGCCAAAAAACACAATTGCCCAATTTGGTGTGAAGAGCAGATGGAAGCACTTCAAACGCTGCCAATGCACTCCGAAATATACACTGTTTGGTATGGTTTGTGGGCCGGTGTCGTCATTGGATCGTAATTCTTTAAGAATGATTAAAAGAGCAACGTTGCAGCCAACTGATTAAGGTACCGTACAATAATAACCGACTTATTTTCTAAAAATTCAAGAATTGTACTTGGTTCACGTGTGGCTGTAACGAGAAGGTACCACATGCCACAAAGCGCGCAATACCATAACCTGTGGAGAGGCGAGTTTGGTAAGCAATTAATCTAACGCTTTGCAACAGTCAATTGGCCGCCAAGATCATGCTATTTGACCCCATTTGACTTCCCGATTTGACCTCTCGTGTAAAAGGACAAGGCAGCCACAATTCCAGCCCTGGAAGACAACACTACAGATGACATTCGTGAAATACTGGCCGAAAAGAGTATTCCAATATTGGAGTTAACGGATAGACCAATTATGGCGCAGATAGGGTTATAATCTGAAATAATCTTTAAAAAGTAAATTCCGCCAAAATAAATATTTTATTTCACTTTTTAAGGGATTAAATTTTCATAAATAAAAAATACAAAAAAATAATAAAATTATTCTTTTAAAATCCAATCTAATCATACGCAAATACTTTTATTGGCTTTTGTTATAATTAACAGCCTACATAAACAGGCGCGTTGTAATGCATTTTTCCAGCTTCGGAAAAAGTTACAAAATAACAAACACTTTCTAAATTGAAATAACTTTAAATATTTTCACGTAAAATTAAAAACAAACAAAAAATATATACAAATGGAAAATAAGTTGAAAATGAACGAAATAATTTGCACACGTACAAGTGCAGAGACAGTAAAAAATTATTAGATTTAAATCAGGACTTATAAAGTGTGTGAAATAAAGCTGCAACAAAAGCAAACAAAATGGTCAAATAAAATCAGTCAGTGACTTATTTTGATGGTCAACTGGTGATTTTTTTGTTTCCGCCACTAAAACGCAAAAAATACAAAACATGGTTGAATGAATCCTCAGACAAAAAATTTTGATGGCTAAAAGAACGTGTGTTGCTGATATGAAGCTAAAAAAGTGCAACAGCATTATGATTTTATTACTCGTGCACTTAAAGAAAAACTATAGTAAAAGTAATGGCGTTTTCTTTTCTGCAAAAAGTAAAACCAACGCAAAATGATGCACTTTTCAAGCCCACAATAGAACAACAAATATATAATGTAACATTTAGTATTTAATTACACCGTTCAAGTGATTTTCAAATTATAATTATATAATTACAAGACTGATTATTTTTAATAATAAAATAAAAATGACGATTATGTTCGCAATAATTTATCAGTTATGAACAACTGAAAGTCCATGTCTTAAATTGCATTAATTTAAAGGAAATTTAACAAAATAAAACCCAATTTGTGAAAATATGGCCATTTTTAATTTAAAGAAAATTTTTTTCTTTAATTAAAACAAAAATTTTCCCGACAACGACAGTCGAAATTCTGGCAAAATATTGAAAAAATAAAATTAAAAATATTTCCTTAAATTAAAGAGATTTGCTACTACATTTTCATAAATAAAAAGAAAAGTTTTGACATAAACGCACAAAATTTTGTTTTTTTTTTTGTTTTGTTTTTATGCTGAAAGTTTCTTTTTTTAAGCGCATTTCATATACCTGCACATACAAGATAAACATTTTGTCCGTTCCAAGAAAAATATCAACGTTTAGCTGTATTATCATTTAATTGTTCAAATTTTCCTCCCTTTAAAATTATCCTTTAGTCCTTTTTAAGCTCACTTTGTATACCTGCACATATATTTTGTGTGGAACGAGCTCCCTGTAGATGTCTTTCCTGCCATACCCAGCGTGGAGAGATTCAAATCGAATATCCATAAGCAATACTCTCGCTATCCTTCCCACCCTATCCTATTTTCCTAGTTCCAGCACAATGCACAGACAAGTAAAGCTGAAAGTCCATACCATCCGTTCTATGCGTATGCGTTCTATGCGTTTGCTGTGCGTTCTATGCGTTCTATCCGTGAAGTTACATACAATGCGTTTCATGCGTCAACTTTTTTATTTTGATCAGCTGTAGTGTAAATATTTTTATCAAATAGAATAAATTTAAGCAAAAATGGAATGTGAAATTGTGATTTTAAAAGAATTTATGGAAGTCATTGAGTTTATATACATAATATTTTGGTCCTACGGAATGCTGCAAAAGACCACGGAACGAGAAGTGAGTGGTATTTTTGCAGCTTCAATAAGATTATTTTCCCTTGTAGTTGATTAAAATATAATAAATAAAACAGAGATGACACTCTGTACATAAAAGTAATCGATAACTAGAACGCAAATTTTCTTAATGTTAAAAATTTGCTTTAATATATTTTATCAATAAAAGTAATTGTAAACTTTAGTGCGAAAGGTTTTTCTTTTATTAAAAACTTTTTTAATGCAAAAAAAAGAGAAAATTAAAATCCACCACACAAATTTTTAATCGATATCATTGAACATATAATACTATATAATTTGTCATCCCTGGTTAACAAAAACAACTGACCTTTTTTCACCTCTTTCTCATGACGCATGAGACGCATAGAAAAGTAGAAAGTAAACCTACTTCATGCGTTCTATACGTTCTATGCGTTTTGCTCTGTAACTTGTTACATACAATTACACAGAATCTACTTTTTTGACAGACGCATGAAACGCATCGACGCATAGAACGGATGGTATGGACTTTTAGCTTAAGAATTCATGTGGAAACTTATATTTTCCTTGAATTTGGATTGATTGTAAACAGACCGATGTCGGCTAAAAGCGACCCATCTTCAAAAAAATTTGCTTTAGTTAACGAAGTCGGTAAAATACATTTTCACAGAAAAAATTTTACTCCTCTAAATTCAAATAAAACCAAAAAAATATCTCTTTAAAGAAGTATGTGTATATTTCACTGTAACAAAAATCTAATTTCTTACGGTCTCATTCATAAACATATTTTACTTTGGCCTTAAAATTCTTATTGGTTAGAAATCACTGTAAAGTTAACAAACGTTTTACTATTACTACGTTTTACGTTTTACTTTTACTATTTTATATATTTAATATTGAAATTTATTAGTTGGTATGTTCTCCTCAACTAATCGTTTAAGTAGTTAAAGTTTAAAAAATTCTATTATTTGTTGCGGCCTTAGCCATTCACATGCCGACATTTCATTGGTCGCTAAACCAAATCGTCAGTGAACTTTAAGCAATCAATCCCATATGCTTAAGCCAAAGAAATGAAATACAAAATGGGAATTCTCTATCGTATATGAACATTAGAAAATAAATAATGATAGAAAGCTTAGAATGCTTTTATACAAACAGCACAAAAAACAATTCATACTCGACATGTGTCTATTTTATTTTTCTTGCAACATGTATACAATTAGTCGCCAAGAAAATGTCAGCAAAGAAAATGTCTTAAAATAATTGGAAGATTTCTTTATAAAGTCCACAGCTTTTTTCTCTAAGTAATTAAAAAAAAACATTATTGTTGCAGCTGTCACCGTGATGAAATATGTCGCAATACACTAATCAGGATACTGAAAGGATATTTTTGCTTTGAGAAATGATTTCCATGCTGAGGCCGCATTAGCATTACCCTTAAACCAAATTCATTTGGAAACTTATGTCCATCAAGAATGCAAACAGGAACATAACTAAGGCTCTTTGCAAGGATAATAAAAAATGTTTGCCAAGACTAAGGCTCTAATTGTTAAGTTTCCCTATGGAATTTTTAAAACAATATTCCGATTTGATTCCCTTTATAAAACAATTTGGATTATTTTGAGTCGAACATAATATAATACACACAAAAATTACTAGACTAAGGAGTCAAATCAATTACAGTGGGTGGTAGATCACTTCCCAAATTTGGTTCATATCACGTCCGATTAGTTTAAAACTGAAAAGCTTCATTGTGATTTTTTTTATAATTTTCATTCGAATTAATGTCATACGATTTGCTGCCGCAGGCGAATGATACCTACACAAACGTTTTTTGTATTTAAAATTGTATTAAAAATGTTTGCTTGCTCCGCCATTCCATGCTCCTTCTTGTGGTTTCGTATTAAAAAAAGGATCTTTCCAGGTTTAAAATTTCATTTGAATAGATTGATTAGCTACAGAAGAGCATAAATTTCTCCTCTCCCCTTTATGGATCCAAAATTTTTAAAATTTCCATATATCAAATATCATTAAAATAGGTTTCTTCGTTTCAAAGAAGCATTGTTGGCGCTTTCGATTACTAATATTTGGTGTGGCAGGTACCACATTCTCTAGGAAAATATACAAAACAAATCTTCCGTATGGCGATAGGATATGGGAGGTGGATAAGCATAAAATACGAACAAACAAGGAAACGAAAAAACATTTGCTGATCTTTTGTTGTTACTACTGTTACTACTGTTGCTGCTATTTGTTGATTGTATTGCTGCCACTTTTTGCTGCTGTTTAAAAGTTCAAAATAAAAAATATACTGACTTACTTGAGTCATTTAAATACACACATGAAGTTCCGCAACACTTCACATATATTTCAAAATATCCTGGTGTTAAATAATAAAAGGTTCACGAGGCAAGGGCCTTTCTAAATTTAGAAAATATAATACTTAGTGAGCTGTGATCTACTTCATCGAAAGTACCTTCCATGCCTGGTCAATAAATGAATGTATCAAGTGAGTGCTTCAGTTGCTAAAAAAAAACCTTTTTAAATGGCCTTCCAAAGGGCCCCTTATTATTTCATTCTTTCCCTTCATCCTTAGCATTAGTTGCAATAGAGTGAGTTAAAAATGTTTTTACTGTTGGTCCGTAAGTTGCAAACTGTGTGCGTGCAATTGTGTGTTTAACGCTCTGACAAACTGTATAAAATTGAATTTGAATGTTAATTAAATTTGTGGATTTTGGTGTTATTTAATTTGTTGCTTGTTTTATTTTCAGCCATTGTTGTTGTTGTTGTTTATAAAATTTTTGTTACTACACCCTTCACCACAGGTGAAAAGGGTATGTCTAGATTTGTCATTCCGTTTGCAGTCTCTACAACGTTCTTATACGAGGGCATGTCAATAAGTTTGTGACTTTTTATATAAAACACAGGTTTCTGGGTAAAAAAATCATTTTATTTTTCAACATAGTGTCCTTAGAGCTGTATACACTTTGTCGAACGTTTTTCCAATGTTGTTATGCCTTCCAAAAAATAAGATTTTTGGGGTCATCAAAATAGTTATTTGTTTGCGTCAAATCTCTCCCGAGCAATTTTTTATTTATTTTTTTTTTTTGGTTTGGCAACAGGGCTAAATGAAGAGAAAAGGTCAGATAAGAGAGCAATTCGTAGCCTAATTCATGGAATTTTGCCATGTGAACTGTAGATGTGCAGACACTTGTATTGTCCTGGTGGAAAAGAATTTTTCTCTTGGCGAAGTGCGGTCATTGATTGTTTTGATCTTTTGAAGTTTGTCAATGTGAATAAGTGGGAAAATTGAGATTTTCAAAAATCTTGGACTAAAAGCTCGTAAAACTTTCAAAACAAAAATACTTCGATGTAATAAAAAATATAATGAATTTGGTGAATGGTATATACGATTCGGCATGGCCAAGTATAGCGTTTTCAATTGTTTTAAGTTACACTAGTAGATTTAACAACAAGTATGTGCAACAGTGTGCAAAGTGCAACTTTTTCATCCTCAACATTATTTTATTTATTTTGTTTAGTTTTGCAAAATTTTAACTCCTCTTGTTGATTTCATTTGGTTGAAAGTTGTGTATGATTTCATTTGCTTAAATCTACTCAAATTTTAAGGACAAACAGAGAGAGGATAATGCTTTCATTATGAAGACACTTGAAACATGGACAAATGGATGTTGCAGAATAGTATATGTGAAATTCTTTTTAATTTGAAATACATTAAAGGACATAAAGTTTTATGTAGGGTACTGTGGTTCCAAGGGGTCAATAACGACTTTCCTATGACCGCATTTGTTAAAACTGTAAAAATGGCCAAGATCTATTTGTTGCACACATTGTGTGTATTAGCATTTGAAATAATTTTCATTTAGTTCCATTATAATTTAATATAAGCTTCTTAAACTCTCCAACAATACCAATTTTATTTGAACCTGATAACGCATTCGAAAGCTTCGGAATGCTAAATTTAAAATATTTTTCACAAAAATGCCCGCTGAGTCAAACTTTGGAGGTCTCTAACTTCGGTACTTCGGTACTGGTTAATAAATCATATAATGGGCAAATAAGAAGATAAAGTCAGAAGGGATCCATATGCCACCTGGGCCTAAAGATTTTCAAATAGACCAAAATGCATTCCCTCAAACATTCTTTGTATCATTGTTGGTGGTTCTCGCTGAAATCTAAACACAACTAATTCTATTTATCTGTCTATTATTGTTTGTTGTTTTTTTTACACTCTAATTGCATAATGTTCATTTCAATTAAACAAGTTTAACCAAATACTTTAATAAATTAAAATATCCATTGAATTAAGAATACACCTTCAGGCTGTAACACAATCAACAAGAGCACGCAGTTGCACAAACATATTTGCACATACGAACATAAATATTTATGTTAATTAAAATCAATAGTTACTTTTTTGGCAAAAACAAATATAAAATATTTAATGCGAGTCCTTTTGGCAATTACGCAAAGTGCGTAAAAATTATGTAAATTGAAATTGACACAAATCCGCAACAACACAATGAAAAGCTGCTGATTAAATACGTTTTTTTCCAATATTCAACAATTTCCACTTCAACTAATGAAATTAAAAAGCAACACACGAATTAAATTAAAGTGCAGGCATGGATAATTGCTCATCTCTTTAAAATTTCAATATACAATTGGAAACAGCCCGTGGTTCAAGAGCATAAGCAGCATCTATAGGAATTTTCTAGATGGCGAAAAGTTTCCTTCAAAAGTGAACTTCGAGCGAGACAACTTATGAGCCACTGTTCGATTTCCTTTTAGAGAGACAGATTTGGTTCTGTAGGTATAGTAAACTTGAAACTAGCGATAAATTTTCTGCTTTTGTAAATTTTAAGCTAAAAATAGATTTCATTCTATAGGAATTTTAAGCAAAGTTTTAGGAAATTTTGAGCCGACTATAGATCTTCTTCTATAAAAAATTTAAAACTAGCGATAAGTTTCGCACTATAATAAATTTCATACTTGCAAAAATTTCATGTACGAGTATATAATTCTGCGCTACCGATAGATTTCCATCCATAGGAAATTACAAGCTGGCTATATATTTGCTTCTTTAGGAAATTTTGAGAAATACAGAAATTTATTTCTAAAAAATATTTTAAGCGGGCGATAGATTAATTTTATTAGCGATAAATTTCGTTCTAAATTCAACTTCAAACTACCGACAAATTTCCCACCGTTGGAAATAATGGGTTAACAATATGATTTCATATAAAGAAATATTGCTTTCTATTGAAAATTTTAAGCTCTATGAGAGAAATCTATTCTAAAGAATATTTTATATTCTATAGAAATTTTTAGATAACGAGAGGTTTCTATCTACAGGAACTTTAAAGTAGATTTCCTTCTACAGGATTTTTAAAGCTGACAATAGATTTTCTTCTATAAGGAAGTGAAAAATTTTCTTCTTCAAGAAATTCCAACTCAACGATTTATTTCCCAAATTTACGAAACTTTTCACTTGCGATAGACTTCCATCTAAAATAATAGATTTATGTTGGTAAAAACTTTAAGCAGAAATAGTCTTCTTCAAAAGATAATTTTAACATTCCAATAAATTTCCTTCCAAAGGATATTTTAAGGTGGTGCTTAATTTTCTGCTACAATTATCTATCAAAGAAAACTTTAGCTAGTGAAAAATATCCATATAAAGATATTGATAATCCTCCATAATTGCCCTCTGCAGAATCATTATTCGACTTTAAAGTATTGACGCTAGTTACTAAGTACCGAGATTAAGCTCTAAACTTCATCTTTACAACTGTATGATAATTTTATTCTCAATCCTTAGCATACAACAGTCATCTGTGTGTCTTGCTATAAGACGATTTGTGTAAGAAGGCATTATTTCCTAACACAACAATTGTGAAATCCTTCGATTTGTAAAACAAGCCACTACCCACTCTGTTCATTTTGCTGCTCTCTTAATAAACAAAATTTATGGTAATTTATTTACGCCATCCACTCTTCAGTCTTGAAATATTTGAAAATAAAATAAAATCCATATAAAAAATTGCCAGTAAGCCAAACACGAACTCTAAATAACCCCTGATTCCTGTACTGCAACTGCTACTATTGCCATTCGAGTAATAATTCAACAGATGATGAAAGTTTTGTGAATGAAAAATGTTTTAATATTTAAATACAATCGAATATAAAAGATACATACAAGAGCATAAATAATGTGAGAATAGAAGGTGAAAATATGGAAATTAGTTTGCAAAAGTGAAAAATATATGAAATATAAACAAACTGAACTGAAACAAGCACCCACACATGTACACACACGCCCACACAGCCAACATCCACATGCACTCAAGCCACTTTTACATTTACACAATACAATGACAAACAATAATCAACTAAACACTACTAATACTAGTGTTTGCATTCCTGGCTACAATTGATAACACGCACAAATACTAACACACTTGCATAATAAACAAATTTCCAAAAAGAAAATATTCATAACCACTCACAGATACACACGTACACACCTGCACATGTACACACATATACATGCCTATGAAGACTTAAAAGTCAAGTGTCCTTGTGAAGGTTTTGGACTTGGTACTTTTTTGGGACACAAAAAGGTTGCAGCTTGAAAATGTATCCATGCAATTAAATGATTTATGCTTCATAAATTCCTTTTAAATTTCCCATTAAAAAATAATCTACCTCAAGTGTAATAGTGCTTGCAAAATTTCCTGTAAAAGGAAATCTATCGCTAGATCAAAATTTCGCAAGATCTAAAATTTTTATAAGAGGAATGGTGATGAGTGAGTGCCAAGTTAGAATTTCTCATAAAAGGAAACCTATCATTAGCTGAAATTTTTCTCTACAAAAAAATAAATCTATCGTAAGCTCAAAATTTACTACAGAAGGATATATATACATATATCGGAAGCTTAAAATTTCTAGCAGAAGATATTCATTGCTAATCCGCAAATTCTAATAGAAGTAAATCTAGTGCTAGAATTAAACTCCCTGCAGTAGTAAATCTATCGCCAACTCAAAATTTTCTATAGAAGGAAATTTATCGTTATCTAAAAATACCCAGTGAAAGAAAATATATATCGCGACTCCAATATTTTTGTAAAAGGAAATCTATCGCAAGATCAAAATTTCTTATAAAACAAAATCTATTGCAATTGTGAAATTTCCTATACAAGAAAATTAATGGCAAACCCAAATTTTCCAGTATAATTATCATCCGATCATTATTTTCTGAGAAAATAAATTTCTTATAAAAGAAATTCATTAAGTGTACGAAATTTCCTACAAAAGAAAATGTGTTGGCAGTTAAAAATTTCCTATAGAATCAAATACAAATTTTCTTATTGAAAAAAATTTATCGCAAGCACAAAATAACCAGAAAAAATAAATTTATCGCCTGCTCAAAAGTCGCTGTAGGAGAAATTTTATCGTCTACTCATCACTTCTTACAGCAACAAACTTCTCTCCAGCTCAGAATTTTCCATAGAAGAATATCTATCACTAGTTTAAAATTCCCTACTGAAATATATTTAACGCCAACTCGAATCTCGTATAGAAGTAAACGAGTTGGCCATAGAAGATAGTTTATCCCCTGCTTAAAATTTTCTATTATAAAAAATTTACCACTAGGTCCAAATTTCCCATAGGAGACTATATATCGCTAGAACGAAATGTTTCGCACAGAAAGAATTACCATTGAATAGAAGGAAATTTATCGCCTGCTTAAAATTTCCTATTCCATTGGAGAATACATATCGCTGGCTGAAAATTTCTTATGAATAGTAATTTATCGCCAGCTCAAATTTTGTAAAGAAGAAAATGATTTGCCTTATCAAAATTTTTCTTAAAAATTATTTTATCGCCTACCCTATGGAAACGCTGGCTCAAAATTGTCCATAGAAGTTTACATATATAAAAGGTGATTTTTTAAGAGTTTTTGGTTTCGATTTAAAAATAAACATATAAAATTTAAAGAAATATATGAAGTCTTTACATGAGTCGATAGAACGATCTATATAATTCAATGTTTAGAGATGATTTCATGTAAATGTTGACCGTAACTAGGCCTTAATTGGTTCATACTCTCTCTCCAACATATCGGCCTTTATTTTATGAATAAGTTCTTCAATATTGGCTTCCAGTTCATCAACCGTTGGGTGCTTGTCCCTATAGACATGAGCGTTAAGTCGCACGATCTAGGCGGCCACTTGTAAAATAAACTGTTCATCGAACTTGCCTCTAGATTGGGCAATTGTTTCGCGTGGTGTATGGCATGTTGAAACCACATGTCAGCCAAGTCCAGCTCTTCTATTTTGGGCCATTCACAGTAACCTTCCTACCTTCGTTGTCTTTGAAAAAGTACGGTACAATGATGCCACCGGCCCATAATTCCTTGTTGCAATGCTTCTGGCTGCTCTTCACACAATGTTTGCTTGAACACAGTTTTTCGATTAATGACATGAATTTTGATAATAAAATTTAATAATCTGTAGACGTTATTCGTTTATAAGTCGATTCATGGTTAAATTATAGACCCAACTGAACATGTTTAACAGCAACATGTTGCACAAAAACAACTGAGCTACCAAAAACTTTGTCGCCCCTTAAATATATATAAAGAAATCTAGCGCCAACTCCAACTTGCTTATAGAAAAGATCAATCGTTAAATCAAAATTTCTTATTAAAGAAAACATGTCGCCTGCTCCAAATCTCTGTTAAAAGGAATTTTATCAGCTGCTTAAAAATTTCTTTAAAAAGGACCTCATAGCCTGCTCGAATATCACCTGCTTGAAACTACCAATAAAATAAGTCTATCGCCAACCTCAAATATGGTATAAAAAGCTAAAATTATCGCCAGTTCAATTTTCCTATTAAAAGAAGTATGCACATCGTTGGTTAAAAACGAACTGTAGACGAAATTCTTTTGCTATAAAAATTTTATTATTTACGAAAACTACAAATTGAAAAGTCTTTTTACTTGCATTTTTTGTCCCCGTTCAAATTATCATTGTGCGGAGTGTCATAAATACTAAGAATGACAAGCAGCAACGACAACAACAATAAAATGCTAAGCCGATTCACAACCAAACAACCAGCAGCAAAAGAAAAGAATATACAGGACAGTGAGCCAATAAAAAATTTATGAATGAGTGAATGAGGAGTTGAAAGCAAAAGGATAAAATGAAAATGAATAAATGCCAGACAAAGTCAGAACTTATGCTGTCGCATATGGAGCTTAGTCTAATGCTGCGGTAAGGATTAAATACTCATCGTCACCTGGTGACTAAATGACTTACTTTCTCCATGACTGACAACCACCGAAATAGAAATTGATAGACAACTAACGAAAAAAATTGTCCATGAATTTTCATTGTGCTCTATTTTTTGCCATGACACACAGTGAACTGTCCCATGAGGAAAATTAAAGAAGAAAATATGGTTGGCTTTTCAGGACACTGTTGAAATTTTTCACTGGGATGAAGATGGTAAGACCCGAAAACTTTTAGAATTTTTAGTTAATAAAAATAACTTAAAGGTCCTTGATATTTATATTTATTATCCTGAGGCTTTTCGACAGCAAAATCGCTGGGAGAAATTTGGAAATTTGTTTAAAAATAATATTTTTTCGAAATTTGCCAACGATATTTTTGTAACGTAGCAAAGAATTTTAATAAAATTTAAGGTAATTAAAGATGCTTTTTAGATTTTATTTGAAAATACTTTGGCAGTAACTACTAGTACTAAGTGCTTGCCTACAATACCAAGTACCCCAGGTTCGTCCCCTGGCAGAGAACAAAAAATTTTCACCATGGCTTCAACCCTCGTCCAAAAAAACCATCCAAGCAGCCGCCTGACCTCCCGTCTCCCTCGGAAAAGAGGAAAACATGATAACAAAAGGTCAAGCAGCCACCACCCCTGGGAAAGAAAAGGTAGGAATCTAAGATAAGCAAGGTTCATCACCACTACACTAAATACAAAGAGGGCGTTGTTTCTAGGCAACTACCGATGGCAGCCCCATTATCCTGGGATCTGCTACAGTAGACCAATCATCTACTTATTAGCTGGACAACAACCGATTAACGAAACTGATACAAATCAAAAAGCATAATAAAAATAATAACAAGGCGAAAACAAATGCAACAACTCGAGCAAGATGAAGATGCTTTGTGGAAGCCAAAATGCTCCCCAGAGGGTTAATGGAGAAAAAAAACTAGTATTAAAATAAAGATATATGGGGATTGATATGTCCATGTAAATAATTCAAATTTCTTAAATATTTACGAGTCCTTAAAACAAATTTAGCCAAAATTTAACGTTTGCAATTAACGACATGAAGGAAGTACACATATCCTGGACTAAATGAAATCAAATTACCCTCATACCTTAATACCCTCATAGATTATAGGATCGCTTATCAATTTTCTTTTAGAGTATTTTAATCATAAATGTTGCAGTAATTCAATATTGCTAAATAAGGATACAGGAGAGTTACACATATACTTGCATTAAATAGTTTGAAATTTAGTATAGATTTTAAAGGTGCCCAAAACACTTTTTTACAAAAATAGCAAAAATTTAATTTTAGAAATCAAGTATTTATGGAAAGTAGCCATGTCCTTGCAACAAATTAAATTTTTATGGGAGTTAAAAAGCATAAGCTGTAAAGAAATATCAAATATTGGCTGTAGCTAAAATTTTGTTTCTAATATCAAGAATATATACATAAGGTCCTTGCAGGACAAATTAAAAAAAAAATATACATAATAAGTTTTGATGTATGACGATAATAAATTTATATTAATGATAAAGCCTAATTTTTAAAATTAGGAATGTATGTCTCACAGGCATGTCCTTGCATTCAACAAAACGAAACGGGCCACAGAGGTAATTTTACTTTCAAAAATTAAGGATATATGAGACGTATCGTTAAATACTTGAAATGAATTTAGCTACAGATCTTAAAAACGACAATTAAAAAATTTATGAATTTTTTATATGTTCTGATCACAAATCACAGATGTAGCTAAAACTTTCTGTTATTAAGGATACCTGCAATATAGGCATGTCCTTGCACTAACTGAAATAGTATTAAACCGAGAGCTGGGAGATGCTAATTAAAAAGTATTTTAAATTTTATGTATTCTGACCATAAGAGCCGTTAAAATTTTATAATTGCAAATAAGGATAAATAGGCATCGAATATCCTTGCACCTAAGAAATTTAAACTTAGCAAAAAAAATAAGAATCCCAATTTTAGAAATGTTTGATAAATTTTGCTTTATTCTACTCATTAGGTGAAATTATTTTTAAGGATATGTGGAAGTAGGCATGTCCTTGCACTAAATAAAATTCATCAAGGAAGTAATAAGCACAAAGCATAAGATTAATTTTAGTTATAAAAATAACTAAAATATAATTTCTGAAATTAAGGATATACGAGAGGTAGCCACATCCTTGCACTGAATAAAATAAAAGACACACAGAATCGAAAAACTCCATCAAAAATATTATTAATTTTTATTATTCAATATTAAGTTTTTTTTTAATAAGGACACATGAGGATTGAAATATCCTTGCACTACAAAATTATGTATCATAATTTTAGAAATATTTGATATTCCTCACTTTATTTTCACTATGTCTCGAGCTGAAACTCATTTTTTAATATTAAGGATATGCGGCAGTTAGACATGTCCTTGCTGTAATTTTTCCTAGGCTTGAAATTTAGATAACGAATTTAATTTTTCTCTCATTCTATTTCAATGTGTCACTATATGAGTAGAAAAAGGCACTGTGACTTGAAAAATATTTATGTCTCTTGCGTCTTAGTTGTTGTTCGGGAAATGAAATGAATTAAAATACCAAGAAGGACTAAAAAGGACCTCTAGAAGATTCTGTAAGTGAGTATGGAAGTTTTGCACATTTTAGCTGCATTGGTAACTTATATTCTAGAACTTTTCAACATCTTACATTAAGCTAAATGGACAAAGTCCGATAAATTCATTTAATATTATAAGACACCAACTGTATGGAAAATGTAATCACTACACTTCATTGGAAAATGCTCTATGTGGATTTCGTTGCAACCTGTTTACCCCAGTCTAAATTAACGTGGAGTCGACCAAAGTTTCTTAATATTTTTTATTTCTTGCATACTCGTATGTGTTGATATCTGACATAAATTTTTATATTTGCGTGTATGTGTAAGGACAAGCAGATGTTTTTCATTTTCTTTCAAATTTGAACAAATTTCATAAACGATGAAATAAAAACAGAATAAAAATATTTTTGATTAAATGAATGAAAGTTGGCTGTTTCGGTTGGGCGGTGTAGGCGTTGCAATCATTTGAAGCTCTCAGGATTAAGGCAGGAAGGATACTTGTGCGCTCTCAGCTTTCGCTTTAGTTTATACTCGCATTACAGATGTTTTTTTGTTTTGTTTTTAATTTAATTTTTTCTATTGTTTTTATTATATTTTGAAGAAAAAAAATTATTAAAAGAAAAAAATAACATACAAACGACAACAACTTTTATATTTAGTTTGTGGAAAAACCTGAATAAAACATGGAAGGAAACAAGACCTGCTAAGAAGTACTTCACATAACGGTTAAAATTGTAAAGGTATGAGTTCATAAATAAAATACTTTAATGAGTTTCGTTGGCACTTTTTGTTACAGATGAAGGATAATTAACTAAATAATATGGACTTGGACGGGGCATGAGTCAGTCTAATAAATGCAGGATCGGTATGGATATCACTTGACCTGGGAATTTGTGTCTCAAAGTCTTGATTAGTGCGGAGCTATGTGAGCGGTTGTCCCGATCCATTGAAACCACAAACGATCGAGACCTAATGCAGAAACTTGCCTGTAATTCTTAACATTTGTAGGGGAAAATTTTTGAAATCTTTCATCGATATTCGTTGCTGATGCCTTAAATGTGTACATCGTCGTCTCGATGATGTTCGTGGATGCTCTCTGACGTTGTTGGCAACAGCAGCGATGTTCCCGTCAAGTTCTTGCGATAATTTTGTTTGTTGACGACACCTCATCACTGAATACAATGGTCAGTGCTCCAGGGCCCGTTCAGCAAACATTCGTCTTCGTCTATGGTCATGTAACTTCAGTTTCTGGATCATTTCAATTTGGCACGGGTGTAATTCACGAAGTGAAATTCGACAAGTTGTAGCCTACGAAAAGCCAAATTCTTATGAGCAACGAATACTCCTACACCCTCTTGCGGACAGCGGTGATATCTTCGACAAAAAGTGCATTCCGTCGTCGTACGGATGGATGTTGGTTAATTGTTTACTAAACAAGTGGATTAATTTTAATCTATCACACTGCGAAAAGTCTTTTCAGTACGACAATTATGGCCGCAGTAAAATGGGTGCAGAGCAGGACCGTTACCCGTACAGAACATTCATTTTTCTTGAACAATTTTACAATTTGCATCTGTTGTTCAACAGTATTTGTTGTTCAACGGTGATTTGGCAAACTAGACAGAATAAATGACAGCCAATTTGACAGATGTTGCTTCAACAATAGGGCCGTTGGAAAAGTTTCAAAGTCCCAATTGGAAAAACCATTGCATACATGTATTTTTTTTACAAGGTTTAAGTTAACAAATACCAACTGCGATGCTACTTGTCTTGTCTGCGGACTACTAGTCTAATACACATGTTACGAGGCTGCGAAGGCACTCGGGCCTTAATTTTAGAAATATTTTAACCAACATGATTTTCAATATCCTTTTTTTCCATTTGACAGATCTGGTAAAGTTTCAGGTTCGTATTGGCATATTGAGTGGATTTTGCCTATAAATTTTATATGCTTTTTAAATCTAATATGTTTTTTAGACGGCAAAATTTTTGTTAAGAAAAAAATTTTCGTCCTTGAGAGGAGCAAAAATAGTAGAAAAAAACTGCAAGGATTATAATGGAATTCCTAAATATAATAATGTTGCTATTGTTTTAAGGTGACTGATGATTCACCTAGTGAGTGTAATCCAATCATACAGAATATAAAATTGTTCCCAAATATTTGCTTGGTGGACTACATTTGCTTCAAACGCTTAGAAGTTCTGCAATATCTTTCCGCATTTATTTTTCGCCAAAGCACCGCACCAGAACTATTACAGGGAACCATCAAAGGAACACTTTATTAGAAACGTACAACCACTGCAAAGTAATACACACACATGTGTTAAATTGCCTTTATTTTGTATTCAGAAACGAAAAAAGTCCTTTTTTTATAATTATTTGCTTTATTATGTGAAATATTCCATAAAACTTACGAAGCCTTCTCCACAAAGTACTCAGCAGATCGCAGGTTTCCTTCCTCCGATCGAGTACTACTCCAACTCCCCCTGTATATATATTTCATCGTACTTTGTTAAGACTGAAGTTTTCATTTTTGTCTGCGGTACATCTGAGGGTTCGAACTGCTGAAACCGCATGTCTGAACTCTTAATGATTTACAATTGATGCATATGAAGAGTTTTTTCGGAGATAATGAATTGTATTTCGATATTATTTAATAACTTACAATCACACTAAATTCTCTGGTTGAACTCCAATATCAATACGTAGACTTTTATTAATTTTGATATCCAAAACTTTGCTTCAACGCAGAATAGAATCCTGAATTCAAGTAATGTTTCCCCAGCATCCATCAATATAAAAAATTTATAAGTTTTATTCCTGTTCATATGATCATTTGATGAATTTATAAGGAACGTCCAATTATCCAGCATTAAAATTAAATAATCCTTTCAAAATGATTTCATTCTTTCATATAATGTCTCGATTGCTGCTGTCTGTTGTTACCTTATCCACACATAAGTACAATCATATTACATTTCGTTTGGCTGCGCCATTTCAATAATAGCAACAACTACAACAACAACAACAACAAAATGCGCGCATTATGTAGCGCCTTATGCTGATTAAAAATCGATGAGCAGCAATTGATACTCTTCCTCCCCGTATCGTTGTTATTGGCGTTTCTGTTGTTGCCATTGCTTCTCTCGCTGTTGCCATTGATATCGATGTTATCGTTGGCATTAGTGTTGTTTGGTTTGTGCCAGAGTAAAACATTTGAATATTTTTGCCGCTTGTGAAGCCATTCCCAGCAGCAATGCCAATATTATTATTGTTGATGAGCAGATGTATGAATATGGCGGAATATATGACGGTTGGCGGAAAGGTGGCATGGGGTGGGGCGTTTTCTTTTATAATGAAACTCCAGCTCTTCCATAACAAACAGGCACAGTATGGTGCAATAAATTATTGAACAAACGTTCGATGGATGTGTTGCATAAATCAAAATGATTTCAAAATCAATTTCGAAGCAATAAGCGAAAATATCATTGGAATATTATGATGATGGCAGCAGCTAAAAATGAGCAAAACTTAGAGAAAAGAAAACAAACAAGCGAATGGATTACTAGGGATAGTACGATGAATGGATGATCGAATAGCTCTAGGAAGATGAATGTATGGCAAAATACCTGGCTTCTGATGTTTGTATAGATGCATGGTTGGGGGGGATTATTGGTTGTTTGGTTACGTTCTTCTTCACATTGAGGTACATTTCCAAAAATATTTTCATTTAAAAACGGATGCGAAATATGGCAGGTAAATGTTATTAATAGACAACTATTACAGTAACGATAATAACAACACTAATATTGTTAAGGATACAAGTAGATAAGCTTACAACAACAACAACAACAATAACAATAGTATAACTAGTCTCATTTCAGATTTTGAAAATAATGTAAAATGACAGTAGATATCAATAAGACGTTTTTGAATATTCTACATAATATTATTAACGATTTAAAAAAAAAATTATAAATTCTTTTCCGCAGTAACAAACAAAAATAACTTCCAATGAAGTCATTAAGATCCACAAATTTGTGAACCGATATTGTAGAAAATTTCGATTCTTTCCAGGAATATTAGAAGAAGGTTTGTCCTTGCAAGATATTCTTTCTTTTGGATCCTGCTCATTGGATCTAAAGTCACGGTCACGATGTTATAAAATATTCTGCACATGAAAATCGTTGCTTTGCTATTTAATTTTTATTCAAAATACCAATAATTTATTAGCGGCTGGATTCGAACTCGGGCTTGGAAATATTATTTCGTCAGATTATGTTTAACAGTAGTCAACGTGTTTATTATGATATAAAAAATAGTAACTACACTATTTTAGCGCGAGGGACAAGGTTGAAAATTAAGAGCTTTTATGTAGAAAAAAAAGGCAAATTTAGCTCAGTGCCAAATAATTTCAACATAGACTTGTCATCACATGGCATGTCTATTTACAATGGCTTCAATTGAGTAATAGGCTATTTGCAAAGTATTGCCCTTCCTAAATCTGCGTGCTTTAACTGGAATACACACACCTTATTCCTTATAGTAACCTAAATAAAATAAGCTTGGAATGCACGAAACCTTCGATGCAGTTAAATCCGAGCTAAAGACTTGGGCACATAGAGCTCATTCAACTCTCTGGAATAACGGAACCATGGGAATCGATACAAAAATTCTATGGGGAGATCCAGACGAAAGAAGAACGAGGGGTGTTAAGACTTAGCAAGCTCGAACTAAGTGGAATAATGGGAGTTGCCACAGGGCACTCTCAACTACGGGCACATCTTAAACGCATGGGATTAGCGGGAGGAGATGAATGTAGAGCATGTGGGGAGGAGAGCGAAACATTGGAACACTACTTGTGCCAATACCCCGCCTTCTCCCAAATAGAGTCCCAATATCTTGGGGGTGACACCTTACCAGACATAACCCGATTACGGGGAATATGTTGGAGGAAATTAAGGAACTTTGCGAGTTACACGGAGTTTCTCTAGACCTTATGGTTAAACTCAAGGGAGCACACAACAAGCATTCAATGGCTTATGTGTATGTCGTATGACATGGGCTATCACACACCTTTAATCAACCTTACCTAACCTAACCTAAATAATATTAAGTGAGCGTCACTCTTATGCCTCCCTCGATACAGAATAATTAATAATTACTTTGTGTGTGGGGTAGCAGTAATCTCCCTGCCAAAAACACTATGCGTTTGTTCGAATGCGCTCTTTGTTTCCATAGTAATTCTCCAAACATAGAATAATTAATAATTACTTTATAAGGGGTATCTTTCTCCCTCTAATATGCAGCTATGCTTTGGTTCGAATATACACTTTAATGTCATATTAAAATAACAAATATTTGGATTTATAATTCACTGTTATACATCTCGAAATGTAGAATAATTAATAATTACTTTATATTAGGGTACCTTTCCCCACACTATTCAAAAATAGATTTGGCCATTTCCAACTACCTTTTGTTGATCCTAGAAGGAACAACCAAACCTACAATTACAACCTCATTTTCATATATATAGTAGTACCGTGCTCCATAAAAATTATGATCCGCCGATTTACGGTGGCCACCATTATGAATTTATATTTGAGGTTTCCTCTGAGAACACAATTTCGATCGATACCCATATCATGAAGCTGCTAAACACTTCCTTAAAACACACAGATGCTTGATTTGTTGAAATGGAAAAAAACCAGGGATTTACCCAGAAGCTAAACAAGTCAGTTATTCCATCCTACCGAGACAACTATTCGCAATGTAGAGAAGAAATTTGAGTGCACTGGCTCAGTAAACTCGTATGATGATGAAATGCCAGACCTACGGGAAACATCGCCGATGTCCGTGTGAGAGCGTATAGGAAAAATCCGAGGCAGTCGATTTTGTATCGTTAACAGGAACTCGGCTTTATGCAGATCACAACTTGGCAACTCAAACTCAACTGACCAAGGAGCTGAAGCTAAATGACCACAGACAGTAACATGTGTTCGCTAAACGGGCCCTGGAGCATCTTCTTCTTCATCATCTTCAGCGATTAGGCCCATTTCTGTATGAATGTCTTTGTCTACAAACAAAATTGTTGAATTGGAGACGATAACAGTTCACATGAGATCCAACAGAGTCACTATTTGATGTGAACTTGGGGCTGGCGGGATCATTGGTCCGTATTTGTTTGAGAACGACGTTGGCGAGACAATCCCTGTCAACGGCGTGCACTATAGGTCGTTGATTGCCAACTTTTTTTGGCCTAAATAGGAAGATATGTACACCAACGTGATGAGGTTTCCACAAGACGGCAGTAAGTGCCACATAGCTTGTGTCAAATTGGACATTCTGCCCCAAAAAATTCAGAGCGTGGCAATTTCACATGGATGCGAAGTAAACTTACCACCGAGATCGTTCTACTTGAATCCTTTAGACTTTTTCTTGTGGGGTTTTATTAAGTGTCAGGTCCATTCAAACAAGATAGAAATAACAGCTGCTCACAAATTGAACATGACCCACCTCATTGGTTGAGCTCAGCCTGATTTATGCGTCAGAGTCATCTAAATTTTCATATATGTTTTACATGTATGATGGAAAGGATGTCTCACACACACTCTGTTTTATATAAATTTAAAAATAAAAAGCGCTTAAAAAATACCACTTGCTTATTTAAAGATAATAAAAACAAAAAAATATACAAGTAATACTCCAAGGAACCGTATATAAATTCGATCAGGTTGAATTTCCTTTGGATATACCTTCAACCATTTTGTCCTGAATTTAATTTGATTGTGGTGCAACATGTTTTGATTATTTCTTAATTTTTTTACATTTCCTGTTATGGTTGCAAATAACATCAGCAAAACTTTTAAGTTTGAAGTACAAAAAAGGACACACTCATTCAGACGTGCAAGAAACCTTGTCCTTAAGCTTTTGACAAAAATTCTTAAGTGCCCTGTCACTCCACTCGTTGTACTCGCATTTTATACATTTCTCTCTTGAAATGATTTTTTTTCTATAACATGTGGTAGTTCTGGAATCCTTTGTTTTTTTCTTCCTTTTACACTTTAGAATTTAGAAATAATATCGAAAATATGTAAAAGAGAATTTTTCTATTTGAGACGATGAGTCTTAAACAAACGTTCTGTTAAGTGTTTGTGTTGAGGATTACTCCTGATAGCCAATTGGCTTGAGAAAATTTTTTACACATTGCAAATATGTTGTGTTAGAATCATTTTCAAACTCCTTTTAAAACTTTGCAATTTACAATATTGCAACAAAGTTTACATTAACAAATTAACACTTATTTGTTTAATCGTAGTAAACAAGTAGCAACCACAGGTTGTTACTCCTTTGCGATGTAGAAAGGAAGAAATTTTTTTTCTTTTGCTAAAATCTAATGAAGTCAAAATTTAGATGATTTAAAAGAAAACAAAAACAACAAAACAAAAAGTTTTTAAAAATATTTTTTTTTTTATTAAAAGAAATATATTTTAATCAAATAAAATGAAAATGAAAATTATTTTGCTCATCATCAAACTTTAAAGTGACCCAAACACTGAGCAGAAAAAAAATTTATATTGAATTGTTTGAAAACATCAGATGGATATTTCAATTAAAAGTGTAATCAATGGCTTTTTCGAAAGCAATTACTTCATTAATTGAAAAATTTCTTGCCATAATTTTTCCATGAAAAAATTAATGCTCCTGGTCCCAGATCTGCATCAACAACTTCCCTTTTATTTTCAATCACCCCAAGCGATGAAATATTTAAGCAAAAAAAACAGAAATTATAATTTGTTGAATTGGTATTTTGAAATGTTCAAAGAAAGCTGTTTGAATATTTTATTAAGGTGTTAGACAAAACTCACTTACATAATCTAAGTGGCTTAGTTGATGTGGCAAGGAGTGTCTGATGTTATGATATACATGTCTGCATGCTTGGAGAGCTTGACACTGCTATCCTACCTCCAAACAAAACACTCCTCTACACTCGTTTACACACACTAAATACTTGCCGCATACTTGTATCCTCGCATACGAGTACATGTGACTCGCATGCAGTAGTGTGAGTGAGTGAATGATTGAAGAAACCGGCGAAGGGAATATAAGCCATAAATTTGTATCCTCGAAAATTATGGCACGGGACACAGTTCAACAATCAGCATGATAAGATACGGCTTGTGTGTGCAACTGCGTCAACTTTTGAGGTGCTAGAGGTTTATTTAACTATATGTCGTTCTGTCTGCCTGGTCGTTCATTTATCATTGTCGTTTCTGACTTGAGCTTAACAAGAATCTGTTGTCAGCTCTTGTTGCTGTTGCTGTTACTGCTGCTGTTGCTATTGTTATTGCTGGTGGTGGTAGTGGTAGGGGTGGCACTCATAAGAGTACTTGTGCTGCGCCATCATGTTGTTGGTTTATTGAAACAAATCGCAAATTCATACATTAATTCATTAATTCATTCATACAACCATTAACCAACCATCCTTTCAATCGTTTGCGTGTTTGTTTGTTGTTCGTTCTTCTTTTTTTTTTTTCTTTGCAAACGCCTACAACTTTCAAAACTCAAACTACAACAAGGATGAGGCACAAGTGCATTTTAAACGTAAATTGCAATTATTTCACTTAATGCCACACTTTGAGCTCATGTTTATTTATTTATTAATTTTGGTGAAAAGGTGTAGGCGACTGACTGGCTGTTGGTTATTTGCCTTAAAAGAGTCGATTGCTCGCGAGGATGAGTACAGGAGAATTAATTGAAGATTATTTTTATCTTTAAATTTTGGCATTCAGTAAAAACTTTATAAATAATTCCAGAATACTTTACAATATCATAATGGGAAATAACCACCAAAAAAGATTTCATTGAAATTGTTCATCGTGCAAATGTCCGTCACGGATTTTCTGGGTGGCGCGCACCCAAAATATCTGATTTTCCGTGACTCTAGCGCATAAATAATGCTGAATTTGACCGATAGTATGGGTTATGATGGCCTTGGGGCCCGCTGTGGTTTGAGGCTTATTCAAGAAAAAGTATAACAGGGTTCAAATCGAATGATTTCGGTGATCATTCCAATTCAATTCAGTTCAATTCTTTTGTAGGCTCAGTGTTCCACCTGATTTGAACCATGTCTATGAAACCGTCTTCGGTGTAGTTTCAGCTTTGTGAGAGTGGAACACCACAGCTGTTATGGATTTCATAATCCTGCAGTAGAGCTCCTCCCTTTGGTATATCATTCGCGATTATGTTTGCGTCATATTTCATGTGCGGCATTCGTGGAAAATATTTTGCGGAGTAGTGAAATTATCTAGTCCTAAAACATTTAATCATTTTAAATAACTGCACCCTTAAAAATATTTAATGGCTTAAAGTGTTTCATATTTCGAAATTCTTCAGCTGATGACAATTCGAAGCGCTGTGATTGTAGTAGTTTTGCTGTTGCCGTAAGTATCCTTGATGCTGGCAACCATGATGGTGACATAAAAACACTGAGGCAACGATGACAATGTTGCCGGTAATTATGGTGGGGTGTACCAAATGCAGATGTTATAAATGCTTTTGTATACCGTGTATTGAGGTTGTGACCCATACGCTAATTTAAGATTCACTAATTGTTCATCACTCTCTTTACGTTAAATGAATGTTGTAGTACATATTTGTTTCTACAGCAGTGGGGATGCCAGTACAATGGCAGTAATTGCCTGGGTTTGGGCAGTGGGAGAGGAATGTTTGTTCAAGTTTTTAAAGTGTTTGAGCCTTTCGTCGCAACAAACCCGCCCACTCTTAGTGTCACTTTTAAATGTTTTGTCTTCTTCTCCTCTGAATTGGTAACCAGTTACCATTTTATATTGTGGATTGGTTCGTAATACTTGTATTAATGATGAAAATAAATTGGGAATTTGCTGCTGTCACTCTAGCAGAGGAAGAGGAGGAGGAGGTAAAAGTACGAAATATTTTAAGTTTAACACGGGGAAGAGTACAGCAGCTCAGACTCGGTGATGCGTGACGATGTCGAGGATGTCATTAAAGTTGGAATTATTGTTGGTACTGCTACTGTTATTGTTATTGCTATTGTTGGTTTTACTTAGTTGTTTGTGTTGTGCGTTGTTGTTGTTGTTGTTGTCTTTGGAGCTAAATTAATTAACACAAAAGCATAAGTATCATCCCAATGGGGCGTAAAGGTAAATGAAGCGTCATAAATTTAAACAAAATACACAAGAAAAAAAATCAACCAACGACAACAACAAGTTGAATGCCAACAACCAGAACATCAGCATCAATGAAGTATATTTAATATGTAGCATGTAGTAACTTTTGACAATATTTACCAGCAATACTGCGATCTCCTCGTGCGTTCGAGCATGAGGGTCTGTTCTGTCTCCATTCACATATACCGGATACGTGTGTCGATTCTCCACACATCATTTACCATATACGAAAGCAAAAGTAGACGTTTACCTATCGCCATACATGATGCCACATGTAGCAACACATATGAGTACAGGTGTAGGGCAGTTATTGAACGTATTTATTTAGGATGAAAAGTGAAGATGTGCATGTGCGTGTATGTATGTGTGTGTGCATGTAAGTAAATATTTTTCGACCAATATTTGTTTTTGTCTTTCAGACATGTTTAAGTTTCATCCTGGCAAATCTTAAGGGAGGAGAAAGGATATATTGCTTATGGCTGTATTGTTCAAAAATTTGTTTGTCACTTTAATTCAATTTGAGACTGTCTCTATAGATTTTATATCGATACACGACTTGTTTTTCTTTCGCTTTATTATTATTTGCTTTTTTATTCTTTTCACTTACTTTTGCATGCCCGTATTTTAACATCACAAGTGGTCACTTTCCGGCAAAATATTCATAAATCATTTTAAGCCAAACTTTTACTGCTGTAACCATCGAGGCAAATTATTTCCCAGGATTCACACACATATACATACACACACACAAGCACCCACAGCAAATACACGTTTAATCTGCTGCTTGCATGCGAGGAAACACAAGCACTGACAGCAGTTGTTATCGCAGCTAAAGAATTCTAGCATTTAAGCATACCAAATGAAGAGCAACAACAGCAACAGCAAAGAAGCTATAAAAAGGAAGAAACATTCTTTCGAGAATCAAAGGCTAACGAACATCTATCTAGTACTTGCCTGTGGGTGAGAAAGTTCATTCATTTTAAAAACTGACACTTGAACAAATTGCCCTCCCATTTCTCTGCACAAAGACATCGAGTGGAAGTCTTTGTGCGAAACTTTTTCACAAGGAATGGAAAATATAGTGTTTGTAAAGTAGAGGTCAGTAGAAAATTTAGAAAAATTTAGTTTTGCCATGATATTAAAAAAATCAAATAAATAACTCATAATTTATAAATACATTTTTATTAAATAAATAACTGCCCTTATTATGATTGTCGACGTCGACGTCACACCAAGTCGACATCAATATATTAGCAATTGTGGGATCGTTATCGAGAGCTATTAAATATTATTGATAGGATCATACTACTAATATGGCTTATAAAATTACAATTGGCCATCAATATTAGTTACTTATTGCCTACAACGAGTTCAGAACTGCTGTCTTTTTTACTGTCGAGTTGATGTAACGTCGACGCGACAATCATAATAAGAGGGAATAAGTTTTCCTAATAATCTAATCCTCTCTAAATAAAGGAAATGATGTATGTTCCCAAGCTCCTAGAATGAGATTTCATAGGGCCCTTTAGTGCCGATTCTTTTTCCTTGTTGTTGCTATAAGTGGTAAATAGTGGTTATATCGCTCATTAACTGAAAATGGGAGGAACTGATTTTACTGAAAACGAATTCAAAATAATTAATCTGTTGATAACTTCAATTAAAAATAATATAACATGCTCTTCTCAAGAAATGTACACAATCTATAGAAGTATTTGCCAGACTAATTTCACATTTTTAAATCGAAATTCGATTTAATGAGTTGTGACTATCTTGTAGCAAATGGGAAATAAGACAGAAAAAAATGGAGGCCATTCACAACAGCGACATTTTCATAATCTGTAATCGAAATAGAAATAATCGCATTGTTAATCATTATTTAGCAGCTCTGGCTGAATCTGGGTTATAGTACCATTACGAAGTGTTCTTTTCTGAAAAAAAGTGTAATATTTTGTTGATAAATTTATAAAGAAAATATTTTTGTCTTTTTAATTTAAAAAAAAATTTAATTTAAATTTAAGTTCGTAATCTGTCTCTTAATAATTAAGAACTCATTAAAGACCAATAAATTCCTTTTTTTTAATCTTGAAAAAAGGGGGAAAAATTACACTTTTTTTTAGAAAAGAACATGCCATTATCCTCCTGCTAGATCATCTGAAGTGATTAATTTTTTCCCTTAGAGTTATTTTTTTTTTGCAAATTAAAAAAATCAAACACCTTTCTAACGTTTCCTCTTGGTCCTTCAATATTTTAACTAAATAAATCAATATTTGCTTTCACTGTCTCCTATTTTCAAAAGTTTAACAAAAAGCAAAAATACATCGCTTGGTTGCTGCCTTCTTTCCTTTTGTGAATAAATTCGTTTGCTGAAGAAGAAAAAAAGAATCGAATACACTGGCCTGCCTCAATTCAGTTTTATTTATCAAGGGCTATTAAGTCCAGCACAAAAAAAAATAGTTTAGAAATAAAACTAAAACAATATTTAAAAAATTTGTTGAAATGTTGCATAAACATTTGATGAGTTTTTATCATAATTTGAAAACAATTTGAAATTAAATAAGATTAATAGCACTTGGACACTTTAACAACAAGCACTAGAAGAGCCTTGTTGGCCAGCAGTAACAAAGATAACAATCATCATCACCTTCATCGTCGTCATCACTGTCAACAAAACAATGCCACACCCTATTGCTTGTTTCGCCTGGCATATTACGGACATGTTTGGTTGGCAACATTTTGGAACTAAAAGAAAAATAATTTTTTATGGCAATAAAATATGTATATGGCTGTTGAAAAAAGAATTTTTTTAGCTCTAGTCTAAATTAAGACGCCATTAGTTTAAATAAAATGAAATAAAACTCCTTGTATTTATGTTCTCTTAATGTCAACTTTCAAAAAATGACAAATGATTGTTGTATGTGTTCCCCAGCTTTGCTGGCAATTCTCTAAGAACCTCTGCACCCTTTCCCTATCCCCCTTAGTTTGCTTAATGGTTGTTATTTTTGCATTGTTCCCCGAGAGATGTGAGCAGCAAAATGCATAATTTGCTTGCAACATAAAACTTTTGAAATAAAACAAAAAACATGATTAAAAAAAAGAAGGAAAAACTGAAAAACCTCATGCCAAAATTGTTGTTGGTCAAGTGTTAGATTTGTGGTTTCTTTTTTTTCTAATATAATTTTTTTCTCAGTTTTTGTTTATTGGTTGAAATTTCTATTGCCCGTCCTTACTGGCGACTGGTCGTTCTTGTTCACATTCTAATGCAGAAAGTTTTATCGTTTGCCAGTCAGTAATTGAATCAGCAATTCTCTTTTCACTGTTTTATTTATTATTAGTGACAAAACTATCACCAACGGCAACGATAATAATTGTTTCACATAAAAACAAAGTTAATATTTCAAAAGTGATGACGAAAAGTTTTTCTCCTTTGGGCTTAATTATGATTTCAATAATTTTAGCACGTTTTTTTCCGCCGCATAATTTTTTGCTTTTTAAGTTTCATCGTTTGACGGCAATGGAACGTTTGAAGGATAAAAGAGTATTAAAAGTGTATATCGAATTGCAAAATGTGCGGAATAGAACAATTGTAGCGAATTCTTCAAGCAAATAACTGATCACTGATGAAAATGTGGTTGGAAGTGAAACGAAATTAGATGAACAAAATAATCAGAGGACTAGGAACAACCCTTTATTAGCTAAACTTCAGATTTTATTAAGGGAAACAAGTTCTATCGTTATGGTCAATCGTTAACAAGCATTCCATTACGTTTTCGCATGTTTTTGTTCTTGACTATCCAACTTTTCTCATACAAGGTAACGCAAAAGTAATGTCATAATTTGAAATGGCAGCCAATTTTGTAGATGGCGCCATATAACCCTGTGCTTTGACATTAATAATATAGGTTAGGTTAGGTTAGGTTGAATGGAGCCCATGTCATACGACATACACTTAAGCCAGTGAATGCTGTTTGTGCCCTCCCTTGGGTTTAACCAAAGGTCTAGAGAAACTCCGTGTCACTCACAAAGTTCCTTAATTCCCTCCAGCATATTCCCCGTAATCGGGTTATGTCCGGTAAGATGTCACCCCCAAGATATGGGGACCTTATTTGTGAGAAGACGGGGCATTGGCAGAAATAGTGTTCCAATGTTTTGCTCTCCTCCCCACATGCTCTACATTCATCTCCTCCCGCTATTCCGACGCGTTTAAGATGTGCCAGTTGTTGAGAGTGCCCTGTGACAACTCCTATTATTCTACTTAGTTCTGGCTTGCTAAGTCTTAGCAACTCCCTCGTTCTTCTCTCGTCTGGAGATCCAATAGAATTTTTATATCTTTTCCCATGGTTCCAGAGAGTTTAATAATGTAAGTAGAATTATTGCTACTATTTATTTGAAAAATTTTTCGTCTGTTGTTTAAACGCCGCGTAAATTTTTGTCGACGTTTTCCTCGTCGTCGTGTTCCAGGTAGTCGAACAAATAAGTGTTTGGTTGAGCGCCAGTTCCACAAAAAGTGGCCAGCTGCATATCACTCATGCAATCGAGAACATCGCTGCTGTTGCCAATGACATCAGAGAGAATTCAAAAGCATCAACCAGACGACGATGCACAAAATTAAGCATCAGCAGGCATTCTCTGCAACGAATTTTGGTGATAGATAAAGTACCCACCCCATCGTTGCAGCTATAAACGCAAAGCCAGAAATCTAAGAATATTATTAGTGTTTCATCTTTTGTAGCAGAACCCACCGAGACCATTTCATTTGTAAACCAATTCTACGTGTCTTGAATTACAAGAAATTTTTCGTGCATTTTGTTTTTGAAAAATCTTAATAAATTTTAAAAAGCGTAATATTTTCTGATAAACGATTCAAACGTTTTTTGTAATTTCTGCTCACAAAATTTTTATATAATCTGACTAGACCAGTATTCGATTCCTGTCGCTGACCCTGGGTGTTTCTATAGACAAACCAAGCAAAAAATAAATCAAAATTTAAATATGAAGATTAAACATTTTTTGATGAAATAATTATTGTTGTAGACGATAATTATTCGTACATGATTCCTACGTCCATGTGATCAGATAGAAATTCCATCCATATGTGATGTCAATAGTCTGTTTTGAAAATACTACAAATAGGCGATTTTCTTCGCCACATAATTCATTGTGAATGCTCTGAATGTTCTTATCATTTTCAATTGTTGATATCAACGCCAAGTGGCAACCAACAAGTTCATTCAATGAGAACAAGAATTCGCCAAATATTTCGTCAATTTCTTTCAGAAATGGCCAAGTCGCCAAAATAACTTAAAACACGACATGTTTGGCGAGAAATCGCCACATCTGACAGCCCTGACCATGACACTCACAAATAAGAGAATTGGATGGAAGAAAGTTTTATTTGTCTAACGTAACAAAACTCCAATATTTTAAAGAATAATTTAATTTTAATTGTTATAAATGAATATTTCATTGGTCTTGTTTACTCATATTCAGATCGCTTTTTCCATGCAGGAGTGATTAAAAATAATCATTTTCTTCCTTCATACTAGAGAGGGAAGCGTAACTAACTTTTTGTTTATAATCCATACGTAAAGAAATAGTCCTCATGTAAAATCGTACACTAAGTTATGCGTGTGTATGCCGTCTTTTGTATCACGCTCATGTCACGATCACGGCATTTTTTAACTCTTGAAATGCTCACGAAAATAAATTTTATACAACAAATTAAAATTTTTTTTTGCAAATCTTATGGGAAAAATATTCTAAAACGATTTTCTCGTTTGAATGAAGTCTCGATTGAGACTTTTTTAATAAATTTTAACAATTAGAAGATATTTGAGAAACAGAATCAAATAATAAAATAATTATTACAATGTCTCAAAAATTGTCAAGTTCCATTGAAAAAATATTCCGTACATTTTCTTTTTCAAAATTTAGGGCCTTAATTTTTTTTAATTTAATTTGCCGCCTTCTGTAAAAAAGAACATTTCTCAATATTGAAATTAAATATTGTATTAGCGTGTTGCCATTTACATTATTTTTATGTCATGTCAGTGACCTTCTGTTCATATGCCGACATTTGATTGGTGAGCGATGTTTCCCATTGATACTCGCGTGAGTAATAGAACCAAAAAACAATTATCGCGATCGGGTATCCTTACAATGGAACATGCATGATGGACTGCAATCCCACTTCCAATTCACATACAGTCTCAAACACACACACACACACATGCCAATATGCATTCCCGCTCAAAGCTTTAGAACGTGCCAGATTTAACATGACACTAACGCTGTAGAATTATTTTCCTTTCTTCCGGATTTTATGTTCCTTTTCTGAACTATTTTTTTTTTGTGCTCAACTCTTTTGTTTTTCCAAAGCAAACCAAAAGAAAATGCAATCTTCTAAGCATTTTGTAGCAAATAAAAAGTAAATAGAAGAATAAACGCAAGGAAAATTTCTGCAATCTAAGCTTCTAAGAAAAACACAACAAAATCCAAACCACTCTTTCTATTTAATTATATTCCTTGAAATAAACCACAAAAACCAAAAACTTGCAACTATAAAAAAGTAAACACAATGAAGTTGGATTGTTCTACATACTACAGCTTCGTAGTTGCCTTGCCACGCCGGGAAGTTGTAGTAGAGTCACAGTAGCAGTAGTTTTAAATTCACTACCAAAGGAATATAATTTCTTCAGACCAGGCAACAAATAGAGCAAAAACTTTTTGTGGTAGAACGTAAGAAAACAAGTAAAATGAATGCATCTTCATATAGACACAAGGAGCAGCAACGCTTTTCTGTACAGCACACGAATTGGTTGGTCATACCAAGATTTAAAAAAATCACAAAATATTAAAACATCAACTTTTCTAATACTAACACCGTTCCCATAAGGAAGGACCTCCATCCACTACTGACAAGCGATCAGCCAACCAACCAACCTCCTCATCTTCACACAATCACATTCACCAACAACATCCATCCATCATTTACTCGTGTATATGGATGGTGGATTATTGTCTTCTTCAATTTTCATTGACCATCTAAGCAATGAGTTCTTTATAACAATAGGAATTGTACGAGGGATATTTTGATAAGTCTAGTCATATTTGGCAAAGCTTCTTTTCTTGTAATGCAAGTGAAGGAAGCTGCAAGCGGGAGAATATTTAAGTGCACCATGGTTGTGGCAACTATATTATGTTACAAGTTATGGCAGACTTCAAATATATTAAGAGTTGTTATGGGCAGGACTATTAGAATATGGTTTACATTTTATCATCATTCGGAACATTTCGCATGCGTTTCGGATGCGTTTAATTACACACTTGTTTAAAAATCTCTTGTCATCAATAGAAACTCGATTGTTGCATAAAAACCATGAGGGGTTTCACGTTTGGCATTAAAATACCCTTTTAAAATTACTAGCCCTTTTAAATACTCTACATTACAAGACCACAGAACCGTAGCCTATAACGACAATTTTAAATGTGGTGGGAATGTGACCATTTTAGCTTTTTTTCGAGGTAAATTAAGCTTTATTAAGGGTACCCTCGTAGACTAGTGTCTAGTTGTCTGGGCATCAAACCAAACGAAATAATCTAAACATTACAAATAAACCTAAACGTGTCTAATGCATAGTGGACTTCATCGAAAATGTCCCTTCCCACTATAAAACTTAAACAAGATTTTTCTTCTAACCTTTTCCTTCTTCCTGTACAACCCCCGTTGCAGAATCCCTCAAAAAATCTTTATACACTAAATGGTACAATAAACTTGCCTAGAGAATGAAAATGAGTATTTTAAGCTGCTGTTGCTTGATTTCATATCCATCCTAAAAGCCTGGCTGTAGCATTTTATCGAATTTGTGAAATTGCAACACAATATAAAACCAACATCAGCACAAAAACCACGAATTCTTTGTTGCATTCTTTTTTCATTATTAGTTTATTTTGTGGCAAAAAGGAAACAAAAATCTAACAAGTATTGTTTTTAACAAAGTTTATAAGATTATTCCCAGAAAATTTGTTTAATTGTGCGGTTTTTATTTTATTATTTTTGATATTTTTCCAGAAGCTTTGAAGGATTAGCAAAAGAGAAAAAGATTAGCAAAATACACAAATTTTTGATAAGGCTTAATGAGAATGCAACAGCATACAATATGAAAAAGTTATTTTACCCTACTATTACTTTACCCTACCGGTAAAGCTGGGCACGCTGTATTCAATTGGCTAGTCGATTCTCGAAGCTAAGTAGAGCTCGTATTCACGATGTTCACAATTTAAAATTTTTATTTGAAAGCACCATAAAAATTATGAATTGATATTTTGAGGATAATTTTTGTATTAAAATTCAGCAAATTTGCTTACAAAAAAATCTTTCGTTCTTCGTCGTCGTCGTGTTCCATGTGCTGCAACATTTAAGCGTATGGCTGAGTCCACCACAGATGTCGCAAGAAGTAGCCGAAATCGGATAGATTCCACAAAGATCAATGAAACGACGATGCACAAAATTAAGCATTTGCAAATGTTTGTTGCAATGCCTTTTGTTGAAAAGTAATTGTTGGTTTTAACAGTTCGGAGCAATTGCGCACACAGATCGGGTAACGGTGGAAATTATTAGACACCAATTTCCAGGTCGAATGATCTCCCATTTTAAATCGCCAGACATGACAGCTTCAGACTTCTTCCTTGGAGGATTTAAAAAATCTCTCTAGCAAACCATGAATTTTGCAAGCATGAAAAGCTGACATTGAAGAAGAAATCGCCCATTTGGAGCCAGATGTTTTACGAGCAACAATACAAAATGTGTGGCCATTTGAGCGATATAATTTTTTCCAATTAGGAAATTGAATCGTTCACAAGTCACATACTTTTTCAAACACCCAATCCTTTCCAAAAGTCAACCTCACCCACTGTCCTTCACGGGCTTGGTATCCTCTGCCACGCTAACGAGGCTCCGACCACCTACCATGGGCGTTGTTACCTTAATACTTGCACGACTAAGCCCCAGCACGCTATAACTTAATAAAATCTGTACGTCTTAAATAACTTTTATTGCCGAAACCAGCAGCCCTGTGCTCCCCAGTGGAGTAAGAGCAAGAATTTTACACTTTCAAATAAACTTTTTACGAAAACGATGCTCTTTTTTCGTCAATAATAAAATGACAACCAATTCATATTATGACAGTAGTTGTAAGCCTCCTTATATTTCATTTCAAATATTTTTTGTAAAATTCAATAACTTCAAAAAGGATATAAATTTATTGCCGAAAATATTTCTTAAACTCCAAAAATAAAAAAATTAATAAAAACGTTTTCCTAATCCAGTAAGTCCCAAAATAAATTAAAAATTTTGGGTATTATTTAATTTTTCCTTTGGTTTTTTTCTTTGACCGTTTTTTCATACCGATCAGATCAAATGGCTTTCGCATGACCCATTTCTTCAAAAATTAAATCTTACATTTTTGCTTTTCTAAAAGTAAAGCAAAGAAATAAAACAAAAAAGAAAAAATGTTGCAACGCGTTTTATTCAATTTTTATTTTTCTTAAATTTTCGCTCTTGTTGCACTTTTACTGCATCTTTTTATGCAGTAAAACGACTGGCATTGAAAAAATCTACTTAAACTATTGCCACTTTTAACAAAGTCAGCCCACTAACTATCTAATCAATGTTCCAAGGAAGTTAGCAATCTGTAAGTAACCGGCCATCTAATCAAATATCCCAAGGAAAAGGAAAACCATAAGGAAAGTGTATGAAATACGGATAAAATACAAACTTAATTAAAAACCACTAAACGCCAGACAAAGACTGAATACAACAACGGCTCAGCAGTACAAACAACAAAGTGTACGCCAGGCCCGCGAACATATTTTCAATCATAAGAAAATGTTCTCGAGATTAAAAGTAAAATGCTGTGAATTATTACTTCTACCATGGTAAAGATAAGGAGAAGCTTCCTACCAAAACTCATAAGGATCCTTTTGTGCAACATCGTCATAACTCAAAAATCAAAATTTATTTAATTATTAAGAAACATATGCAAAGCAATACAAATTCATATTTGAAGATAAACTGAGGTTAAAATATAACATGTAGGGGACCACAACAGGAAACTAAGGGAACCAGTTTCAACTACGGAAACGTATTTTGCGAACCACATAATTGACATCAAATGTACGACAGCACACATTAAAAAACGATTAAACTGATGAACATTTACAACATAAAGGACGACGACTGAATGTATTGGAAAATATGGAAATATACCAACAGAAAACGTTTGACTTAAGAATAATAAATGATCAGATAATAATCGTATCAAATATAATATTCGAATCATTAACACGTTTTTACGCAAACCAGGACAATGGTCCAATGAAACCCACCAATGCAACAACACATGACAAAAATAGGAGAGGAAACCGGAAACGAACATTTGCAGATTACTAAGTGTACGAGTATAGAGAGGAAACGCAGGGCTACTACGATCCAAGCATTGAAGACAAAAGAATGAAGAGAAAGAGAGAGAGAGAGAGAGGGATTATAAGAAGAAACACAGACAAATGAAAAACGACAAGAGAGTGAGACAAATTGGATCGAAAGGTATACAGAGGTCCACGAGCGGAAATATGCAACTGAAGGAACTATAAAGGGCAATGAACAACAGGAAAATGATTTAGTAAAAAAAAGAACTCTAAAGATGGCAAATAGGCGAGGGCGGTCTGTTTACAAATAAAATTTGACGTGGTATGGCGGAAAATCACAAATGTCGATTTGACCTTTTAACTAAAATATCATAAAACAAAGTTTTCAAGTTACTGAAGAAGAAATATTACCCAATATTATTTTTATTTATTTATCTCAATTATATCGGTAGCTAAACCAAAAGTATATCAAAAGTTTCTAATCTAACACTTCAAAAACTTTAATCACATTTTGCCAAGTTAGACTTTGTTTGAGATGTGATTATGTTGCATTAAAGGAGCGACATGTCAATAGAAATAATAGAAAGCCTTTGATGTACTGGAAAACAGAGCACTTCCCTCTTAAACTACATACAAATATAATGAAGAAACACATTTAGAAAAACTCTCATACAAATTATGCAAATTTAATAATCTCATTTTTTCTTTAGCTGGTATTAAACTCTATAATGGAAAGGATATTGCAACAGCTCCATGGAAAGAGTGTTTACTTTGAGACAACAAGGGTGTTTTGCATTAAAATAAGATTTTCCTTTCGTCCTTTTGATTTGTTTTTTTTTTCTTCTGCTTGGCAAATATTTTTATTGTGTTTATGAGCTATGAATCTTATTTTAATATTCTTCATTTAATAATCAGTGGTTCTTAAAAATTATTTTCATCGGGCCTGCCCTGCAAATCACATGTTTTCAAATCACTTGCCATTTTAAAAATTACAAATTTGATTTATTGCTGTTCTATAAATCGCAAGTTTTTCGATGTGATTTTTAAGCTTTAGAAAAAGCATGAAAACAGCTGAATTTTTTGTATTGATTTGATAATATTTTCATTATTTTTGAGACAAGATATCAATTGGAAATAAACAGAAATTAATTATTTAGTGAAAACTGTAGTATTTTTTTTATTCCCTTAAAAACAAATTTTATCGGGAAATATGTGTATTTTTTTTAAATCTAAAGGTTATGCCGAGAAAATTTAAGTTTGAACATCAAAACAAGAAGTGGCCACAGTTCCCAATGTCTTATTGTTGCCATTTGATTAAATTTATGCTTAATTATTTTTTAAATTTAGAAAAAAAATAGTGATAGTTATCAATTATTTTTTTAAGCACAATAGATCAACAATGGTCGCAGTGCAAAAGACCATCCTGGGCCGAACCCCCATTACATTACTTCAATTATTTTCAATATGACTTGACAAAAATAAGCAAGTTTTATAAGAAACGATTTAAACGAACTAAATCTATTTCTCGTTAGCAAAAAGTTGTGTTACTCTGGCAGGCATCGATGCATTTTGGAAGAAGTAGGTCAACTGGCTGCACAAGCAACATCAGGCACAAGTCTCAAAAGCAAATAACATGTCCTACAATGAAAAGTGTCTGTATTATTTTTGTTTTATTTTATGAGCCTTTTTTATGTAAAATGTCTAATTTTATTTTTTAAAAATTCTACAAAGAACCATTATTGCAAATTGTTTTTAAGGTTCCCGATAGGTAAGGGTAACTTTAGTTAAAGAACGATATTCAAAAAAAAAATTATTAATGCAATCTATTTGTAAGATAATTATAATTTTTTTAATGTATTAATACTTTTGGTTCATGTCTTAAGTACAGTCGGTTTGTGTCTTTGTAAAAAATGAAGAATTTTTTATTGAAAATTTTAAAATCTCATTTTATATGTAGCAAGTTTAAATAACTAAATCTCTGATACAGGTAGAATGAAATTTCCTTTACACTACCTTTAACTAACATCAAGTTATAATAATGACTCTAGTCTACATACTTAATCAATGTATTATGGAGTTCATAAGAAATCCAGAGCACCTTTTATATGGTTTAAAATCACTTTTGTGTGATTTCCAAAATGTCATAGTCATAGCCACATAGTACTTTATTCATATTTACTTCATAACTGAAGTCATAACTTAATCAGGGTCAAGTCTTTGCCATGTCACAGTCATTAACTAGTAGTCAAGTCACAGCAAACCTTTCGTGAATTCATAGTTAAACCATAGTGAAATCACAGTCATCAAGTAGTCGTAGTCAAGTCATAGTTAAGGTAAACGAGTAGTCAATCTATTGTGAAGTCCTATTTAAGTCAAATAATAGTCAAGCCATGTTCAAGTCATATGGCAAGTCATATCGCATAATATTTAATTCATATTTAGTTCACAACCAAGTTACAATTAAATCACAATCAAGTTTTAGTCAAGTCACAGTCATCAAATAGTATGTAGTCAATTCATAGTCAAGTCACAATCAACTCTCCGTGAATTCTTACTCAAACCATAATCAACTCGCAGTCAAGTCATAACTTAGGGAGAGGGTAACGCACAGAGAACATATCACGCGAATAGTCCAGGGGGCAAATTACGGCATTCGATATCGATCGAAATTTCAATACAATTCAAGAAAATTTTGTTTGAAATTTCGATCGATATCGAATGCCGTAATTTGCCCCCAGTTCTTTTTGCATGAACCTATTATTTAAGTATAACCTCGTCATGGAAGAAACGCCTTGTGAGAGGTCACTGAACTGGTGTATAAAAACTTGCCTTGTATGGTTTCTAATAGGAACTCCTGAACTTTAACAGTTGATAGCGGCCATATTGTTGAAGCTTATTTATTTAGACGGATCTAGCATTCGACAACACATGCAAATGATAAAATTGTTTTATCAAAATGGGTGTTCTATTCGGGCAAACCTCCCCTCGCTCCTCTCATTTTACGGTTGCCATAATCGTCTTACCAAGAATACAGTTACCAATGAAGAAATACAAGATCTGCCGAAATATTTGCCACTGTTTGTGAGTGTATGCAAGAGAATCCGAAACAGTCGTTTTTGTATTGCTCGCGAGCATAGACACTGACGTGTTTTTGCTGAATGGGCTCTAGAGAAGTTGGAAACTAATCCTAATTTTCATCGAACAATGGAGTCCAATTCTGTATAAATGCCCACGCCAACAAACACAATTATCACGAAATCTAAAAGCGTCCTATGAATCTCGAATATGTCTCTGTTTGCTATGGCTGTCTTCGTCATCGGAACACATTTCTTTGAGAATGACTTTGGTCAGGCCATCACCTTGAACGGCGACGATTACAAACTTCATTTGATCTGAATTGGATGATATGGACACCAACGAGCTGGGGTTTCAACAACACCACCCATGGTATCGGACAAATTCAGCCTGTTTTACATGTCAGAGTCATGCAAAAAATGACATTTTGAACGCCTGGGAGGCCAGCAAAGTCACGGCGGACATTTTCAAATTAGTAAAAAATGCAAAAAGCTCTAATTGTTTCTAACGATTAGTTGGGGAGAATATCCCAAATAATGAATTTCCATATTAAGTATTAGTAAAAAATATTTTAATGCCATTTCATACACACTTTTTTATTTAAACTTAGACATAGAAAGGGCTTAATGAAAGACCCTTTACAATGTTACCAACACCCTTTGCAAGGTGCGGCCTTTTTCAAAATCACAATAAAACAAAGAAACTTGCTTAAAATATTTATTGTCCATTTATTACATTTTGTTAATTATTTATAAACTTTTCACACAACAATAAATATGTTGAGGGAAACAAAATAAAGCAACAATAACAAAGTAATCAACACAGTTGAAAAGAGATATGTTACATACATATATATATGCAACATGTTAAGAAAAGAACATGTTCACTTTTGCACCACTGCAGAACACAAAAATTTAGGAGGGGCATTTTTATTAGTAACGAAAACGTCAATAGTCAAGTCATGAACATGTAATAGACAAATCACATCTATTCTAAATCACGTTCATGCAACTATAGTATTTGTTGCCACAAAGCATTTAAGATTCTCTGTGAGTATTCATTATTATTCCAGCCAGTTGAAACAATAACATTAGGGCTTCATTCTAATTTTAATTTTCCGCAATCTTTCCTTTCCTTAAGCTCGTTTTTTTCTTTTTTGCTTTGTTTCATTGTTTAAGGATATTTAAATGTTGCTTTATTTCGCCCATCTTTGTTCTGAAGCCTGCTTTTATGTTTAGGACTATGTGCATTATTTTCATTATCTTGGGAATACGTAGAGGGTACAAGCAACAATGATTTCCTTAAGGATTTCAAATAAATTGCTGGTAAGAGAGTTCATTTATCTTCTTTGACTTGTGAAAATCATGAATATTTAATTAACACCAATACCACTAAAGCAGAGGAGACTCAGCCTGATATCGACATAAACAAATTAAAAATTACACACATATTGTGTTTATGTATGTGTAACGGAGAGTTCACTTCCTCTTAGAACCTCGGAAACGTTTACATTTGCATACGAGTACCAAAAATGGAAGATATTTTGTAAAAAAAAACTAAAAATGGCGCAAGAAAAGAATATGTGGTTAAAGGTATTATTGAATTAATATCACAAGGATATTTAATATGAAATATTAAACAAGTAAATTACAAAATTTTGTATCACCTTTTGTATTGTAATCGTATGTTTGCCATAAATGATTTAGTAAAAATTCTTAGAATTTACCTTAAAGACATTTCATTTTTATGCATCTTAATATCGTTATCGAGGCACATTGTGAATGTATTAATCGTAATCATTACATACATGATGTGATAAGTCGCTTGATAGGAATACAAAAGAGAAAATAAAAAATTCCTCTAATGGTGCAAGAGCAGGAGAAAAGCGACCGATATGGAAACGGCAAAATATTCAACTGAATTGCCTTATTTTAACTAAAAGTTTTTGTAAATGTATTTTTTTCGAATGTGTGCCATCGTCATACCAGGTTTTGATACACACAAATACAAAGTTTCATTTCCCAATTGAGTTATAAATTTCAGGTTTTTTTTTCTCTTAACGCAACGCCAATCTTTACGCCAGAACCACCTGGTGTCACGTTGGCACATCTACATACGATTTCAAGCACAAGATACCAACCAAAAATTCAACCTCCTTCCACTTTACGTAGAGGAATTTTTCCTGAACAACATCCAAAATCGCTTATCGTGAAATGTATAATGCACATTTTGTTTTATTTGTGTAATGCGAGGGCTGTGTGAGGTCATTTGAAATACAAAAATATTAATTCGGAAACTAAACATAACAAGACTTGGCTTAGAATCTTTTGGATTTGTATACAGGACACAGGCATGAAGATTTTATTTCTATAAGCTTGTGATTTTTATTTAGTAGCTCAACTATGAGTTTACTATGACTGGGCCAAGTCATAAGTATGAATGCCATGCCTTGACCCCCACCATACTATAACTTGACTCCGACTTGACTATAACTTGGCTATAACATGCCTACGACTTCACTGTGATTATGATTTAGATATGATTTGACTATGCCTTGAATACTATATAACTATGACTTGGATATAATTTGGCTATGACTTGACTATGATTTGACCATGCCTTGGCTATAACTTCCATTTGACTCAACTCTAAATTGACTACGAGTTGACTGTGACTTACTTTTGATTTACCTTGAATGTTAAATGACTATGTTAAATGACTATGACTTGGACATAACTTGACTATGACTTGACTATGATTTGACCATACTGTAAATATGACATGATTATGACTCGTCTATGAATTCAATATGATATGTCCATGTCTTAACTATGACTCCCACCTAATTATAACTTGCCTCTGACTTGTCTATGACTTCACTATAACCTGCCTATGACATGATTATAACTTGACTATGAATTTACTATGATTTGGTTATGACTTAATTATAAATTGACTATGACTTGTCTATAACTTGTATGGGACTTAGTATTGACTTAGATATGTCTTTACTATGTCATAACTATTATTTGCCTCTGACTTGGCTATTTGACCTTGACTTGGTTTTGACTTCCATATGACTTAACTATGACTCATGACTCTTGACCATTATGTAAATATGACATGATTATGACTCGTCTATGAATTTACTATAACATGGTCATGTCTTAACTATGAATGCTACGACTTGACTCCCACAAAACTGTAACTTGTCTATGACTTCACTATAACCTGATTATGCTATGACTATGACTTCACTATGAATTTACTATGACTTGTATATGACTTGACTATGACTTGTACATACTTTTAATGGGACTTAGCTTTCATTTGGATATGTCTTTACTATGCCTTGACTAATATTTGCCTATGAGTTGTGTATAACTTGACTATGGCTTTAATATGACCTGACAAGGACTTGACTATTACTTCATTTTAACTTGAATATAACTTGACAATGATTTGATTATAACTTTACTTTAACATGAAAATTACTTAAATATGATTTGACTATTAATTTTTCGTTTATGTGCAGCGGGTCTCAGCGGAGGACTCTTACCTTTGCAGTGCATTATGCTGGTACAATGCAAAGATGTTTTTGGGAGCAAGGATAAAAGAAATAATACTTGCAGACATTTTATTTGAACCTCTCTACGGTGGGAGTAACGGGAAAGACCTCCACAGGAAGTTTATGCCGAATGCGAGCTGTTCGACTAAAAAATGAATTTTCGTCCGTAATGCGCATTGCGATTCATTTATATGTATATCGACCACAAATGGATTCGATGGTAACGAAGAACGAGTTGTTCATTGCAAGTGTAGGTTTCGGAAATAATATCCCTGATTTCATCAGAGCGCATTTCATGATAGTAACGATAAAACAGCGAAACTCACCGCGTGGTGCTCCAGTGAGTCAATATATTTGGCTACACTTATTATGATCTGACCATGACGTGACTGTGACATTGCTGTAGTTTAGCAAAAAGTCCTCTATAATTTGAATATGAGATCATTATGACTTTGCAAAATTTCCTCGACGAAACCACACAAAGGAGTGGAGAAATATCGGAAAACATACAAAGAATTTATTTAGAACTAAATTGGCTTAAAGCTCATTCGTTAATTATAAAAAATGTATCAATTGTATTCCTAGAAAAACCCCTCGTACTATGTAGTCGCTAACGCGTGTACAAGTAAATAAGGACAATTGTTTTAAAATGCTTCGAATAATAATAAAGTTTTAAATTCAGACTACTTTTCTTTAACCACCACCCCCACCCTGTAACCAAAAAAAAAAAACGAATTAAAAGATATTAATCTAAAACTTGAAACTGAACAGGCATAATAAAATTTTACAGATTCCAAAAATAATCGATATTAAAAAGTTAAATATTTACAAGTAATTTGAGTTGAAATTATATTCTTTAAAAGTCTTTAAAAGCTAAACAAGTTTTTAAGGAGGTTCTAATACTTCCGTTTAAGAGATTCAATAACACGATAATTTCGCAATATTTTAATTATTGAGGACAATTTCATAGTGATAATATTAAACAAGCCTGTACGAAAGTTAATCGGGAAAATAGAACTCGTGTTTAGGGAACGACATTTTCATTACTTCCAAAATAACCATTAGGCCATTTATTGACTTTACGATTCTTGATTAAAATTTCATATGATTTCTAAAAGTTACGGAATATCTGCTCTAGTTTGAAAACGACCAGTCGAACAGATTATAAAAAGAGCGCAACTATGGGTGAGTTTAATATCCGATATCATTCATATCGTTATGTCCGATTTTAACTTAAATTTCTATGAGACAGTTTGGCAGGTATAGACTTTCAAGTATTTTTAATATCGGACTATGAATGTAGGAGTTATGCGATAATCATTACTTCAGAAAAGCAAATTTCCCATCCGATTTTCGAAACTACAACTACAGTTATAAATAAAACAAATAAAATTCTTTTGTAGAGTCCATTAAATTGTAAATTTATTACACATATATGGATAAAAAACTATTGTTTACAACAATTATATACTCTTTCAAGGAACTATTACGATGCCGAAAAAATCATTTCTCATGACAACTCTGGCTGGCAATCAGTTATGAAAACCGAGAATTCACTTGAGTATTTTCTTTTCAAAAAAAAGATGTAAAATTTGTTTTACCTTCAAGGAAAAGCGCTGCAAGGGAGTTAATTTTTATTTATTTCGAGTGATAAGTAGATATTTATTTTTTATAAATTTATCATCAAAAAAAATGTCACACTTTTCTCCAGAAAAGAACACTCCATTAATCAAGTCAACAAAAGATTCAATTTTTTTTCTTTATAAAATGTCAACCTAAACTTTTTACCTTTATATAGTTAAAATATGAAAATAATAAAATAATTTTGTAAAGTAAGAAAATCACTCTATTTCCTGGCGCACTTGCATGCAGAGACAAAATGGAGAGGGGTATATAATATAACCACCCCATGACATAAATACATTCCTTGACAGCTGCTACCAACAAACAAAAAATAAACTTTATAATAATTATAACTACTCTCATATCCGTTTGTACATTTAAGTTTAATCAGAGTTACGCGCTTCAACAATGGGTTTCACTTACTTACGGGAACAAATACCTACAAGTGCTGGAAGAAGTATTTACAAGTAGCACCACTGGCTTTAGCATAAGAATTAGTTACAATAACTATTAGGCGAGTGTTGCAAACAAAACATATTAGTATTTTTACTACACACCCGTCACTCACACCCAGAACAAACTGGCAGCAACTTTGGAAACTGGCAAACACAATCAAACAGCCAGCCAACCAACCAGCCAACTAAACAGGCAACCGTCATTCATCCATCTAACAATGCAAGCAGTCAACAAACCAGCCTGCCTGCCTGCCTGCCTGCCTTGCCGTCCGTCACCGTGCCCGTCACTCAGCTAGTTTTAGGTTTCTTTTAGTTGTGGCACTTCTACACCAGTTCTAGTTCTACACCAAATAACAAACCATTAACACTTGTTTCTGTCATATTACATGAAAGCGGAAATGCTTTTCCATTTTTGTTTTTGTTTTTGTTGCCTTTCGTTACGTTAATTGTTGCTATAGCTGCTGCTACTCCTACTATCACTGCTACTAAATGTTGGCGCTGTAGCGGCTGCTGCTACCGCTACTGCTACTGCTTCAGATGTTTCGTTTGAACAACAAACAGTTTAGCTTTAGGCGGCGTGCGCCTAGAGAAACTTTTTTGACGTGGTTACATACTTTTTTAACAAGTACTATTTTAACTATTTTTTTTTCTTTTGATTTTGTTTCCTACTGTTTGGTATGTTTATGATTTGCCTGCTGCACAGTTACAAGCGAGACGTTAAGGATGAGAAATATAAATATAAAATTTTGTACAGTGGGTAGAATAAACTTTTAATAATCGCAATTATCTTGCAAAATATTTTCTTTAAAACAAGGTTAAAGTAAGATTAATTGTAATGAACTAATGGAAGACTGAATATAAGAAATGTGTTCTTTGTTTTAGTTTAAATAAATTATTTAATGAAAATAGGGAGGCTGTATCACTGCGTTTGGGTTCCGCCAACTAAGAAAAGTAATTGCAGAATATATAAAGATGAAATGCATTAGAGAGCTTTTGGACATTCAAGATTTTAAGAAAGAAACCAGGAAGGAGTAGAAAAACCATTGGGAATCAAGCAAGCCTCATTGGCTAATTGGGTCTGAAGCATGGAATAATAAGATCCTTAATTTGGGTGAACAGTAGTAATTCTAATTGCAGCATGTACATGATCTTGGAAAATTACTTTTTGCATTTTACATTACAAGATGTATAAATAATTTTCAAAAACTCTACTAACGCCAATCGGAAATTACTTGTTTAAATACCGAAATGGCAGTGCCAAGTACGAAAAGGAAAATGGTGGCAAGGATCATGCGACACCGAGTAGGTCCATCTCTACTCATAAGGATCCTAGTAAAATACAATATACACTTCAGCCGGAACGAAGCAGATGCGGTAACAGTTTCATGTAGCCGACTGCTTAAATGAGAGGATGAAATCTGTCTGCGTTTCCACGAAAAAAATATAATATTAAGAGTCCTCCAAACGGTTAATGCCAACCATATTGCTGATATGTCAAATGATACTTCAATCTATTTCTCCAAATCAGCTTGGATGGATAAAGCATCCCATAATATGTGAAAATGATAGAATTGTTTTATCAAAATGTATGTTCTGTTCGGGGAACGTTTCAAGCCCTTCGCCTATTCAGCGATGAGGTTCATTTCTAATGAATGGGTACGTCAACAAACAAAATTGTAAACTTTGGAACGATAAAAATCCACATTAGATACAAAAGCATTCAATGCATCCCATAAAAGTGACTGCTTGGTATGGACTTTGGGCTGACGGCGTCATTGGTCCCTATTTCTTTTAGAACGACATTGGCCAGGCCATCACCGTCAACGGCGAGCGCTATGGTTTGATGATTATCAACTTCTATTGACCTAAATAGGATGTCATGGACACTAACGACATGTGGTTTCGAGAGAACGACATTACGTTCCATGCAGCTTGTGCCATATTGGGACATTCTGACTAGCAATAGGATATTCTGAGCAGCGATTTGGTCATCTCAAGGAGAGGTGATGCAAACTTTCCACCCATATTGTGTGGGATTTGACCAGGTTGGAGCTTTTCTATGGGATTTTCTAAAGACGCAGGTCCATGGAAATACTTAGACCACACAGCACAGTGGTCTCAAGTGACAACAATGCATGCTAACGGTCAAGTTCAGTCTGATTTGTGCGCCAGAATCATGTAAGTTGCACATTTTGGATGTGCGCCAACTAGCAAACCCACAGCGGACAATTGCACGATGTTATATTTTATACATGACGACTTCGATAAGCCTTTCAAAAAAATTTTAATTTTTATTATATCTTACATACTCTTTATTTTATTTAAACTTAACGACGAAAAGCGTTAAATGAAAGACTGTAAAGTTTTACAAGAAAAAATAACCAAATTTTGAAATTGAAACCAACACTATCGGTTGGTATTAATCTGAGGAATAAAGTTGACAGCGGCTTTCTGATGATATTTTCCAGGTGTCAAACAAAGCCCTAAAGTGTTTTGGTTTTTTAAGGCGTTGGAAGGGATATATCACTTTATTGCTTTAAAGTTTATTTGGAACCTACACGACGGCGTCGAGGAAACTCTTCGCCAGTAATAAATAGAGTGTTGTTCCCAAAACACGAACTGCCTTGTCCTCATCAAAGTAGCAATCATTTGTGATCGATATGTCAGTGAATCGTACTTCGCGTTACTCATAAAATTCATTATTTAGCTGAATAATTTGCACAAGATCTTTCCTGTCACTTCTAATCTGGGAACTTTCAAATCGAGAGCTAATGACTGCGGACAACAGTATTTACTCTATGCCGTTTCAAAAGAAAATTTTTCTTATACCAGGACAATGCTTAACAGGAGTAAAGGATATATCCTGAGAGCTGGTTCATATACAAAGAAAAAATCTGATTTGCACTCTTTGTGAAAATTCTACAGACCATGCAAATAAACTTGTCTGAAATAAAATTAAGAACAAGCCAGCAAAAAGCGATTTGTTGCAATAAGGATATTGAATATAAGGATCTATTGACCATATATATTAAACATCCCTCTTTTCTGAGAGGGGAACACCCTGCAAAGGTCGATATAAAGTTTGTGAAGGAAAACTGATGAGAAATAATATTAATATTGCAGTGACTTAAAATTTTTAAGCTGATCAAATATGGAGTTTTTCAACCCATAGTGCTAATGTTTTTGTAATGACTGGTTACCAAAACTGAATTGGTAACTCAGCAGCAGAAATGAGAAAAATGTTTTTGTGTATGATTTCATTTTTAAGTTTTCGGTGTTTAAAAGCAACAACAAACACAACATCAACAAAAAGTACAATCTAAATATTCACACACACACACACACAAACACACAGCGCAGCAACATAGAAAAGTTTTTTGAAAATGCGCCTGTCACCGTCATCACAACAGACAAGACGTCATAATGCAGAACATACAACAACAAGCAACGAACAATGGCGGCAGCAGCAACACCAACCAAAAATACTTTTAATAATAACAAATGCAACAGCAACAACAATAGCAGCAACAAAAAAAAACACAAAAAGTTACACTGAAAGTTGCCAGGAAATACATCATCATCAACAGCAAGACAAGCAGCTATAACAACACCAACAACAACAAAAGCAGCGTCAACATTATTATTGTCTTAAACTTTTGCTGCAGCAATAGTTTAAAAAAAAATCTAAATAAAAAGCATAATTAAAAGGACTTTATTATTTATTTTATTCAAGTAGATGACAATGAAATTAACAGACATTTACCATAGATTGAGACAGATACAAAGGAAAATTATTAAATACAAGTTAATTTTTTAAACGGGAAATTAGAACAGAATTCAACACAAACATTTAAACAATTTAATTGAGTTTAAATAAGGGCCAGCCAGCAACAATAATTATTCAACAATAAAATCAAAAGGCAACAATTTCGCTTTAAATAGGCTTCATGTTTGTTTGCGCAGTGTGAATGGAAATGTCTGTTCATATGGGTATTAACGAGGGCAACTGGAAGAGGCACTTAACAGTATGTCCACACGCAAGCGTTAATTCGTGCCTCGCTTTCTCACTCATGCCTCACATCCCAATCATGTTTAAAACAAGGTGCTTCATCGCCACACAAAATCTGTAGAGCGAAACACCTTCAATCCATTTGTTTCGATTTGAATTTACTTGCTAACAGCGTTGCCAGACTTTTTAGACAAAATCAGCAACAATCTAAAAAGAATGCAATGAAAACTGAAGCTCATCATAAAAAATCTGCAAAACGGATTTTCAATAATTTTTTCATATTTTTGATTTTATGAAAGGAAAAGGAGAAATCACAAATATCGTAAAAAATAAAAGCAAAACATTTTTGTCCCCCGGAATTCGTTAGTTTTTCGGTGAAAAAAATGTCCAAGTTTTCCCCGTCGTCGTGTTTCATCTGATCGAAAAAATAAGCGAACAGTGGAGCGCCTCATGCAAAATTTGGTCTACTCCAGAGATGTCACAAGAAGTGGCCGATTTCATATTGCTCATTTGGTTGAGAACATCGCTGCTGTTGCTGATGACGTCAGGGAGAAATCATAAACATCAACAACACGACGATGCATACAATCAGACATCAGTGGACATTCGTTGCAACAAGTTTTGGTGAATGATGTGAAAATATTCCCGTACAAAGTGCAAACTGGTCACGAATTGCTGCTTGCTGACCGTGGCACAATTTCAACTTGTTTCGCATCAAACTCGATAATAAATGACGGAGCCCATTTCCAATTAAATGGTTATGTTATGGGACACAGAGTATGCATTCAGTTTGGATTGCATGAAGAGCCATTCCATTCTATCAAAGTGATTGTTTGGTAACGCACTTGCAGAGAAAAAGTAACTGGCAATCATTTTCCTATCGATGACGTGGCACTAACGTAACCGTGTTACTGGCAGATGTTAAATGAGTTTTTTTCGTCTCTAGATGCTGCATTGGATCTCGATCAATGAACACAGCTCGGACAACGATGGAGATTTTAAGACACTACTTTCAGATTGAGTGATTTTCCATTTTGTGGCTTTGAAGTGGCCGTACATATTTCACCAGACTTCTTTCTTCCTTTGGGGCTTTTTAAAATGTGGCATTTACTATATAAAACCACGAAACTTGTAAATATTGGACGCTAAATTTGAAGAATTAATGGCCGATTTAGAACCAGATGTTTTGCGAGCAACAATTCAAAAGGCCTAAAACGACAGCAATAGTGCATCAACTCGGGAGGTAGCCATTTCAGCGATATAATTTTTTGTCATCAATTTTATACTTTTTAAAATAAACGTTTTGTGGAAATAGAACTCTTTCTTCAGTTATATAATAAAATGGCAGCCAGTTCAAATTATGAAATTACTTTTTCGCCACACTGTACATCCAAAAATATGTCAAAACGAAGCTCGTACGTGTCATGTGAACTGCATGATTCGCAATCGTTGTTACTAGAGAGCGAAGAAAGTGCTTCATTTCATCGTGTGAGGACATTATAATTTAAAAAATAATAAAAGGGATACTATAAGCAGATGGTGATGATAGAAAAAGGACACCAGGAATAAGGATCAATAAGAAATAACACAAAACCTCGAAGAACATCCATTATTAATGGTGAATTTATGTTTGGCATTGAAATAATATTCCTTCATTCCATTTTCACTGATATTTAGTCTAAAAGAGTAAAATTTTCATTTCAAATGGTTAAATAAAAATACCTGAATGTTAATTGCTGGAGGCGGGCATATTGTTACATTATGTTTGTTTTTATTGCAATAACTAAATTTTAATTTATTACTAGGTTTTTTTATTATTACACGTTTTTTATATTTTATTATCAAATCCTTTTTTGCAATAAACCAGGACCTAGTTTAAGAAAAATCAACTTTTATTTAAAGGACACTTTTGAATATTATATTTAAAATTTTCAAATAAAATAGTAAATGCAGTCTTGTCATTGAACAAATTTGAGATCGCAGCAAGGACGAGAGTACCTCCCTTAGTTCCTTTTCAAAAACAGCAAACATTTAGCGAAATTCACTGAGCATAACTAATAAATTGTGGACTTTTTTTAATCGTAGTAAGGATACGGGTACTTTATGCACATCCTTTTTAGAAAAATTATGTTTAAAGCTAAAGTAAACAATAAAATATCACCAAAGGAAGCAAAATATAACTTATTATCTCTGTAGAAATTTGGTTAGTAATCGCTTCAAGGACATATCCACTCCCAACCTCCATATATCCTCTTTTTAATTTACATATTAGACTTACAGAGCATCCATAAACAATAAAACTTGAATAAAAAGACAAAAATATAGGTTTCATAAATTTTTTTATCACCTAAAGGATATGTATACCTCTTATGTCTCTTCTGTGTTGAAGGAAACAAGTAGATTCTGCTAAAATTTCACCTCTATCTTCTGTATATACTTTTCCAAAGGAGCGATAAATCATTTAGAAAAAAATGTTCTAAAAAACCAATAGAATGCAAAAATGTTTATGAAAATTGTTTTGTTAATAAAACAAATAAATCATAAAGAGTTTTACATTTTTATGTTAGCCCGACATACATACTTATTTTTTGTTATTTATTTTTTAAATTAATGCAATATTTTTTCATTGATTATCGATTGTAACAAAAGGATAAATCGTCGTAGCAGCCAGTTGTTGGAAGAAAGTTCATTTATGTATTCCATTTGAAGCAGAATAAAAACTACTCTGGCCTTTAGAATTCGATCCGCTCATACTATTTGTGCCCAGACTAGAAGCAAACAGGGATATTTTCCTCTTGAAAGCATCGAATTTATATATTGGCTTTGATTGGGTCCTTTTAAATTTTATTTTCTTCCTTGAAATTTCTTTCACTAATCCATGCCTGAGTTCTTTCCCAGCACTTCTTCTTTGAATAATGAATAATGGTTTCGCTTTTAATATAATAATAATAAAGTTTTTTTACTTCATTACCATCTCCATCTTACACGTTTTGTTGCAGTGGTTTTCGCGTCTCCCCATGTAAGACTGCATTTCACCTTGTATCAGTTTCGTCAATCGGTTGTTGTTCCATCTAAATAAATGATTGATCTGCTGTAACAGGTCCTAGGATAATGAAACTGCTATCTGTCTTTGCTTAGAAACAACGTCCTCTGTGTATTTGGTGTAGTGGTGATGAACCCTGCTAATCTTTGATTCCTACCTTTTTATTCCCAGTGGTGGTGGCTGGTTGACATTTGTCTCTTTTCCAAGGCGAGGAGAGATCTGGTGGCTTAATTTTGAAACAAGAAAAACCCTGATGAAAATTTAGTTCAAGAATATTAAGTTCCCAGTTGTAGATTGATATTAGAAATCTTTTCTCTGACAACCTTATCTCTTAATAACAGCAGCTCCCATTGGAATAGCAGCATTTTTTCGGGATATGAATCCTTTCTAGCAAATTATCAATGTCACACCAAGAATAACCTCAAAGACGCCCAAGCAAATGAGAAAGCTGGTTTAATACTCGTAAGTATTTTTTTGTATTTAATGCCTCGAAAGTCTTCTTAGTCCATCCTCGTTTAAATATACCCGTTTATATGCTATTATTTAAATTTATTTATATTTGTATAATTTTTTAAGCTTAAACAAATACAAATAAAGCCTGGCACCAACAAATAAAAAAGAGAATCATATACAAAAGAAATGATAAGCAAATAATAACACAAATGCATTCACTCATTAACACACACAGAAATGCATTTATATTGTCTCTTACACACATTCGTAAACAAACTGAATGTGTCAAAAGGACTTTCGTACGTATGTGTGTATGTAAAAACCGCAAAATGGCAAATAATAAAGACTACACCACTTAACCACCAATAACCATCGCTATTAACTAGTTCAAAGTTATGGCGGTTGACCCACCACTTAATGGATTTGTCTGTCGTTATGTGGACGTCTGTCCCTCCATCTGTTTGCTCTTCTATCGAACTTTGTCCCCTTCTCTGCGTTTAGGTAGTCATAGATTTAAATGACCGCTAAAACCTCTATTTCTCATAAAAATCAAATAAAGCAATAAAAATAATAAATACGGTCGCAAACCAACAACAAACAATTCTGTCACCGGAAACCAGAAAGAGTTCTGGGAAAGGAAAACAAAAATTAGTAAAAGAAATTTTTGTAAAAAAAATTTTAAAGGTCAACAAATTTATTTAATGTATTTTATTGAAATAAAATAAACGATGACGTACATTTGGGGAATATAAATTCTTTAGTAGACAATGAAGGCATAGAGATGTCGTCAAAAGTAACACAAGATCATTCCAGCATGGCCTTACCACTGAGTAAATTCAATGTGTTCACCACACGCGTACGTGGTGAATGCTAAACAAAATATATAAAAATTCGTGCGTTGATGAGCAGGAGCTCCAAACGTGAACAATGGCTCGATTGTAAGCAACAGCCATCACTTTGAAGTCTTTGAAATCTCATTATCAATGATCAATCCAGATAAATACCTGGCTGCACGTCCAGATAAGTCCCTGGCTGCATGATGCACATACTGATTTATGATTTATGAACCTCGAAATTATTTCAAGGTGATCTTACCGCTGCACTAAACTTAATGTGTCCACCAGTACATCTGTATTATATTTGCAAATCTCTTATAGAATTGGGCAATTTTTATACATGGTGTCATGGAAAACTTCAGAGGAGCTGAAACAGTCTAATCTCTACCACAATTTATAGAAAGCAATTCAGAGTGTTATTGGATTGGTAGCATAGAATTCTCAAATTTATAGCTAATGGCTGCTCCATGTTCGAAACTAACCAGTAGCATCAGGTCGCAACATCATGCCAACGAATTTCCTTTTGTGAACTCAACTTAAGACACCACTTGATACTGCAAGGATACTTACCAATAACCAGTTCAGTATGTAATCCTTCGAGTTACTGTCTTCCGTGGCGCGAGATAGAGCTCTAGTGATCTCTGAATAAAATTCCCTTGACTTTGTGCTCCGCGTATTTTGAGGCATATTTCGAGTCCCTCTTTTATACAGTAAATCTAGTTACCGCCGTGGAAAGTCACCAGCTTATTTCTACATACATTCTTTCGTAGAGAGAATCTCTGACAATCTAAAATGGCTGAAGTTATATTATCAAATCTAACATTAACGTTTTTTCTATCCATTATCATACTAATGATTACCAGCACCCATGTTACAAAACTAAGCGTTGACCATCTTACAACTTTAGTGAACTAAAGTGCACTATCATACAGCTGCTCTCCTATAAATCTAAAAAAAATTTTTCATTTTAATGTAGGCCAGTTTCACCCAACTCGCCTTTCTCAGCCCCAAAAGGCTTTGCAATGCTCTGGCCTTGATAGCAAAAGAGAAGCTTTCACCAGCTCTAAAGTTTATGTTTCTTTCTTTTTGTTACGTTTTCCGTAATTCCTATTTTCCTTTCAAATTATTGCAGATTTGAGTGGATTAAAGTTTCCAAATTACTGCAATAACAAATGATATATTAATCTTTATTACACAGTAATTTGCATAAACTAACAAACAAACGGGCAAAAACAACTTTAAAATTACAGTCAAACACATAAAGAGGCAAGAACCATCATAAACAACAATAACAAATAAAAAACAACAACAACTAACCATATTACATATAATAATACGAGGGATTAAGGATCGAACGAGCATTAAACAACAAAAAGTGTCCACAAAAACCGCAGGCAAATATTTGAAAAGTATTTTATATTGTTGGTTTTGTAATTTCATATTTATCATAATTCTTTTGGCAAATAATGTGGATAATATAGAATTGCACACAAACGCACAAGACAACACGAACGCAACAACACAACACACACATACACACACTCATCCATTTCAATAGTCCTGAAATGTTTGAGAGGAAAGTTTGCTGCACTCATCTATTTATATATTCATTTCAGCCTACGAGTACATACACATACATGACCATGCATTTACACATAAATTAATATTCCTTTTTATAAACATTTGAATAATTTTTTTTTCGTTCCTTTTTTTAAGGATTTTTAAACAAACTTTTACATGAATACACGTACAAACAAGCATATGGTCAATCGGTCGATCGGTCGTTCGGCAAAATTAATGCATTATGAGTGCACTGACTCACTCACACATACACAAGTATGATTTTACTGCAGTCCGGACATCGAGGTGAATGGGTGTGGGGAGAAAAAGTTTTTATTTTTTTCACTGCTCATTCACTTCTTCCTGCCAAACAACCTGAAACTGTGTGTGAATTTGTATGTTGGGGAATGTGTGAAATGCGAGAGAGAGAGAGAGAGAGAGAGAGAGAAAATGAAAGTTTCATGTTCAGGAATTGCACCGGGAAATGCCACACTTTTTTTCTTTATACATTCATTCGTTCGTTCATTCATAAATGTAGATTTACAAATTATATAATGGCCGACTATTTATGTACATTTAAGTTTATCCACATGCGCTACACTTTAGCAGCACAACTGGTGGCCATTTTGTCACACACGAAATGTTTGTCGCTTTGTCGCTAATGGGGCAGACAGCGGAACGGGTCATATGACTAAATACGGGTATTTTTCACACCAAATAAGAAAATCCTCAGCAAAAACAGGAACTTTCAACAATTATTTTCGTTAGGGAAAATGCCAATGCTCGATTTTTCGCCCCGAAATATTTTTTTTATCTGGCAGATTTTTTTTCTCAACTTTGATATCAATTACACTTATAATAACGGGTAATTTTTTTAAATCTTTCGGATTTTATTTAAAATAACTCATAAAATGTATAAAATCTTTATTTGAGTCGATAGAGTGATCTATATAATTTAATGTTTAAATATGATTTCATGTAAATGTTGACCGCAGCTACGTCTCCAATAGTTCATACGCATACTCTCTCCAATTCTTCAATATTGGCTTCCATTGCGTCACTGTTGCGGGCTTATCCCTATAGACATGAGCCTTAATATAGCCCCACAAAAAATTGTCTAAAAGCGTTAAATCGCACGATCTAGGCGGCCAATTGGCCGTGACCCACATGTAAAATAAACTGTTCACCAAACTCACCAATTGTCAATGCGATTATGAATGGTGGACCGGCTTTGCTAGGTGGAGCACATCTAAAATATACAACTTTCCATGACTCTGGCGCATAAATTAAGCTAAATTTGACTGATGCCACGGGTTATGTTGGCTTTGAGAGCCACTATGCTTTGTGGCTTATTCGTACATATAGACCTGCGCCATGAGAAAACCCCACAAAAAAAGTCTCACGGGACGAAATCGCACGATCTCGGTAGACAATTTATTCACCTCCACGTGAGGTGACCATTCCCTCAAATTACTCGTACAGAGTGGCCAATGTAACATGAGCTGTGTGGCACGTAGTGCTGTTTTGTCGAAATTACACGTCGTTGGTGTCCATGTCAACCAATTCAGGCCATAGAAAAAGTTGTTAATCATCGATCTATAGCACGGCCAACGTCGTTTTCAAAAAAAAAAATTTAACGATGACGACGCCAGCCTAAAATCCACACCACACAGTGATATTTTTCGGTATGCATTGGATTGGTATCGTCCTAAATTTAACAATTTTATTTGTTGACGTACCCCTGAGCCTCATCGCTATAGATGATTTTTTTAATGAAAACAGGAGTCTATTTCCAACTGCTGCAGGTCCCACTCAGCCAACACACAACATTGTCTGTGATCATTTACCTTCAGCTCTTTGGTCAGTTGAATCTTGTACGGGTCAGGCCCAAGTCACGAGGCAACATTCGTCAAGTTGTGAGCGATGCGAAATCGCCTGCCTCGGATACTCCCGCACAATCACACGGATAGCAGCGTTATTTTTAGCAAATCTTACGTTTCGTCTTCACAGTGGGTTTTTTTTTTTGTTCATTAAAGCGGTAGTAGCGAATTGTCCTTTCAGCAGGACAATTATGACGATGGTTAAATGGAAGAAGCGCGCGGTACATTGTCCGAACAGAACATCCGTTTTGATAAAATTATCTTCATTATTTGCACGTGTTGTTGAACGTTGTAACCGTCCATGGTAATTTTTTAGGATAGAATAAATAAATGGCAGTATACCTTTGACAGATGTAGCTTCAGCAATTTGGCAGTCTCTATTGAAAGACCCGTTGTTATTGTGAATATACAACTTTTACTGATTTAAGTTTACGAGCAACTGATTTAGGCACGAGTACCTGCTGCTCAAAATAAATTGAATATGTTCTGTTCATTTTCACCGTATGTGTATGAAAGAAAAAAGTCAGCTCGCTCGGACCCGCCCGGATACGAACACTTTTAATACGAAAAAACACGAATAGCTAAAAATTTTAATTTTTCTTAGGAAAATATTATTAATACTTGCAGCTCAATTGTTTTATCTCTATTGCCGCTTGAAAATTTTAAATCCTGCTGCTTTTAGGTTGTTGTCGCTGTTTTTTTGCCAATTCAATAACAATTTATAAAGGTTTAATGAAAATAAAAAATAAAACAAATAAAAATTCCACAAAAAATAACATCAAGGAATCGCAAAATGTAAACGCAAGTGAAATGCAGATGAAACGAACAAATTAATAAAAAAAATTAAATAAATAAAAAATAAATACCATATTGTGAAAATTAATACTCTTACATTTACAAAAATAATAAATAAATTTAAAATGTAATTTTTAAATGCTGTTTAACCGTGTAAAAAGGGCAACAGTTGCATTGAATTCTTACAAGTGCCCGACGCACAGACCTTCAGTCAACAAGAGAACAACTGCGAATGCGGAGGAAAAAAGTGTACGGGAGGCAAAATTGTTTTTCACGAAAGTGTTGGAATGGAGTTTAACATTAAAATGTTTTAATGAGAATTTTCATCCAAGTTAACTGAATTAGATGTTTCTTTTTAAACACCCTTTCTCTTCGACGGCATTATTAGTAATTCGTTAGATAATTAAATAATAAAGTTTATATTCCCTCCACTGACTTTGTGTTTCAGAAATGACGTGTTATACACAGAGGGTTGGATATATAAAAAATAAGAAAAGTCTTTCTCTGACGGCCATATTGCTCTGGTAAAGACTAGACTGACTATTCAGACACTGATGTTATAGTGTCAATAATAAGTTGCACGTTTGAAGCAGTAGATCAAAATTCTACAACTTTGCGATTCAAAGTTGTTTTTGTTGGCATAAACATTGACCGCTATATATTAAAATATACGGGGCTGATAAAACTCTACACTGATTCAGTAACCATTCCCGAACAGACAAAAAAATCTCGAATGTCTATGGAAGTATGAAGCAGAAGCTGATTCAATCGTTTTCTCACTCTGTGTTAGAAGTTAAGCTTTCACAAGTTTTCGTTTGTTGAATTTTTTTTATCAGGATCTTTTCCTGCACCCTAAAAAGATTCAAATGAATTAGGAACTCAAAACTCGTGAGCAAAACGTGCCTCAACTGCCAACACAAGCTTGAGGGATTAACACAAAATTTTACAGTACAAGTTTTTTTTATTAAATGCATTTGCGCTAAAATTTTAAGACTCAATTTTAGTGATCGTAAATTATCGATGGCGATGAAAAAGTGAAAATTAAAAATTATGTTATTTAATGTGTTTTTTTTTTTGCCGGTTTTTACTCGCTCACTTGGTTCCCTATAGGATAGTTGCCAGATTAATTTCATTTATAGTCTCAGTTTTACAGATCGGCAAGTTGAAAACCAATAGGGTGTCCCTCTTACAAAAGACCTTATATGGCGATCCTGCCATATATGAAGTCCCCTTCATATCACTTCAATCGTTTTTGAGAGTATAAAGAAAAGAACATTAAAAATGAGTAAAAAGACGACTGTATTGGGTCCTTTTTCATGGGCCTGTTTGATGTTTGGATCTATCGACTTATGCTAATGGGGGAGTTAAGAGCCTTAAGTCTAATAGTTGTTATATCGAAACGCATATCTGTATGCTCTTGATCCAAATGCATCAATTTTTGCTTTTCAAGACAGAAAAAGTTATTGCCAAAAAAGATTCAAAGAAGCCTTTGGTCAAAAGTAAATTGCATTTTCAATCTCGCCTTTTTTATAAAAAAAGTTTTTTTTTCCAACTAAATAATTTAGAGAAATTGTTGGCATTCTTTTTAAAGCCGCTTTTATACGAAATAGATACTGATTCAAAGAATTTGGTTAATGAGAATAAAATTTAATTTTTTCAAATATTTAATATTGAAATTTATTATTTCGGGATTTTCTCCCCAACTAATGGTTGAAACAATTAGAGTTTTTGCAAAATGCATTATTTGTTGTGGCTTCAGCTGTTCATATGCCGACATTTCATTCGTCGCTAAACCAAATTGTCAGTGAACTTTAAGCAGTTTGAAAACATCCAACCTCGTATACTTATGCCAAATAAATCAAATACAATATGAGAATTCAATATTGTATATGAATCATAACAAAGTACATAATCATAGTAGGCTTAGAGTGCTTTTGTACAAACAACACATGTGTCTATTTTATTTTTCTTGCAACATGTATACAATTGAACGCCCGTCGGTCGTTAATGATTGTATTCAGTCAGACAAAAATTAAATATAAAATCTTTACTTTAAATATTTAAAATAACGTCAGGATATGAACAGCTAAAGCCCCAACAAACAGAAGACAAGAGGCAGTGGCAGTTGCAAACTGTTCCATTTTCATAAACATTTTGGCAACTACTGCAGCATAGTGTGCGGTAAAAGAAATTATTTTGGCCTGTTTGCTAAAATTTTTATTTTCCTGTGATCGTGCTGACATTGTCCTTCTAATGCATTTTCTGGAAACATAGAAAATTCTTGCGGACGGTTCCATCTGGCCTAGACTACATGTTCATTCGCCTAATTAGTATCTGCCAAACTGTGGAAGAGACCCTTGATATGCTGTTTACAGATCAATAGCAGATGTTAACCTTTTACGGCAGGTAGTAATGTCCTCGTTTTGGGCTATTTCATGCGTTATGAAGTTGTTCGAAAGGGTCACATGTCCTTGCATTCACAGGCCAGTTTATTTAATGTTAAGTCACCCTCTTAAGGAATACCCGATAGGCTTGAAGACTTCCTTGTAGCTCTACTGCCTGCATATGAAAGCTGCAGACTTCGTCCTTATGGTTTTAGCTTCTATGTTGGGCCTCACAGTCTGCTGACCAGCATCACCTCTAGATATGTTTCCGATAGGCTCAACATTGTGGCATTTGGCATATGGAAGGTCTTAATTTTGACCAAAGATTTATTTTTCTTAACAATCAAAGTTGCAGTATGAGGAGCTGTGTATTTCAAAAAAAATATATGACAATCGTCTTTTTGGTAAATGGAAACAACGTTAGTGTGGCCATCATGGTCAATGACTTGAGTTTCCAATCAAACGGTATAGAGATGGAGCAGAATATTAGAATATAAGTTCTGCAGTGTCGCTTTAAGGCTGTTTCTATTTTTCAAAAAGGAAAAGTAAATTGAATTCTAAGATCACAAGATTTGATTTCAGCAAAACTTTTCCAGCTCGCAGATTTGTGTATGTCCCCAAGACACAACTCACCTGTATTCCCAAAAAAAAATACAAGCCATCCCTTAAGAAATATCGCTCTGGTCGTATTGGAACGCACTTTCTGTTCTCAAGACAATAAGAATGTATGGAAAATTGGAACAAGAGATAAAAACGGGCCAACAATTGCTAAAACTAATGTTTTCAATATTTTTTTTTTGAGGTGGCCAGCCAAAAGTGACTCACGAGCTCCACCTTGTTGTTTTAGAACTATCTTTACACATCTTATATTACAAAAACAATTAGTTGTATGTATGTATATTAACACCGCGATGCACTGTTGAATAGAACAGAAATAGAACAGAATAGAAATCATTATATTCTCATATCTGCCTCATCTTGATGTCTTAAATTGTTTTTTTTATCAATATGCAAATATAAAAATGAGATGAATTAGTGTTCAAATAAAGAGCATGAAATTGTACTCTGAGGGGATTTAAAAGTTATTAACACTGAGTAGAGATGAACGCGGTTCAGGCGATTTCACTGAGTCAACAGTGATAGTGAGTAAATTTTTGCCTTTAGTCACATGATCGCAAAAATTATTTCACACAAACGAATATATAAAAAAAGAAGAATCGACCAATTTATCATTTACAATTTTATCACAAGATTTCATAAGAAAATCAGTCGAAATTTTCACAAAAAATACTAATTTCATTCGAACATTTTAGTAACCTATAAGAGTTAAACTCATTCAGAAGGACAAAAAGGCATCTAATAATTCTGGAAAAAAAACTGACTGACAATACAAAGGACCAATCGAACAGTTTACAAAACTGAGACAACTATGAATTGCCTTGAAACCTGATAAAGTCCATTTCGAGTTTACATTTTACTACCAGCAAAGATTTATATTTAGAAAAAAAATTTAAAATGGGTCCGTAAACGGAGAAGCCACGCGATAATCAAATTTTGAAAATTGGTTCACAAACACACGAGTTTTTTTCGAAATCTCTGCTGGAGACCCGTATATCATAAGAAAATTAATAAAAATTGAGCCGATAAAGAGTGAAATCGAAAAGTTCATCTATGAAAAGCAGATTTCATCTAAACCTTATAATACGAGTATCAATATTAAATTCATCTTAAATTCCAATTGTAATGAAATTTTCATTAAAAAAGCTAGGATTTTTCATTGAAAAAACACAATTAGAAAAATCGTATAATGAACTGCTAAATAAAAAATTTCGCAGAAAAACCTAATATTCGCCTAAAATCGAAAATGCATAAAAAACAGAATTGCATTAAAATTCGTACCAAAAAAAATCAAACAGAATTTTCAGAGAAATCGAAATTAGATCAAGGATATCAATACTGTACAAAAAAGTTGATATTTCGCCGAAAATTCGAAATTTCATCAAAAATTCAATATTTCACCCAGATATCAAAATTTCAATAAAATTTAAAAATCGCACAAAACTTCAAGTTTTTATCATTCAAAATTAACTTCAACAAAACCTCACATACCTTTTTACCAAAAAATAAAAACAAACTCCTATTTTGCTCAATGGTCGAAAATATTATCAAAATTTTAAAGTTTTAGTAGAAACTCGTTTTCTATTTTAAAAAATCGTCCCCGAAAACCTGAAATTTTGAACAAACAATTTAAATCAAAACTTTATTTAACAAAAAAAAAATCGTATTCGTACAAAACAGTTAAAATATCAATATAAAATTTATTCAAAGAAAGAAAATGTCCCACTAAAAAATTTAAATTCAACATTTTTGTTGAATTTAATAAGAAATAAAAATTTCACACAAAAATTAAGAATTGTTACCGAAAACTCGATTTTTCATTTCAAAAAAAAAAAAAAAAAAATGGAAATGTCGCAGAAAATCAAAGAAATTAAAATTTCATAAATCAAAACTTAATAGAATACACAAACATCGTAAAAAATTTAAATTTCACTCAAATTTATATCAAAAAAAAACTTAAACAAAGTATGAAAAATTCCCAACAAAAATTAAAACTTCACCAGGAAATCCAAATTTCACCGAAAAATTTATATTTCAGCAAAAAAAATTATCGTCGAGAAATCCAGATTTCACCAAAATAATTCTGGCAAAAAAAACTGAACTCAATACAAAGAGCCAATAGAACAGATTACAAAACGAATGAAGTTATGGATGAGTTTAGGATCCGATATCATCCATTTCCAGTTTATATTTTACGCCCAGGCAAACAAATCGGCAGAAACATGCAATAAACAGAATTTCGAGCGGACACTTTACCCTTTCCATATCCACTTAAAATTTCTATGAGACAGTCTGGAAGGCATACACTTTCAAATACAAAAATATTTTTAACATCGACCCATGAATGGAGGAGTTATGCGATAATCAATATTCCATGGGGGGATGTTGAATTGACCATTCGATTTTCGAAAAATAATTATGCGGGAAATTTGCAAGAAACCCCTTTCAATTTTCAAAAAAAAATCGATTTTGAAAATCGATTTATAAATGATTAAGTGTCGTGCGTGTGCAAACATAAAAAAAGTAAAAAATACACACGAATTGATGACATCCTCCTTTTCCATCATCAAGAAATGGAACTTTCACCAAAAAATCACATCCAGGGAAAGTCTTGTTCCTAATGATGGCTACAGCCGGCTAAACGAGACCATAAGCCACAGAGTGCACAATACAATTTAATAACCATCCATTATTTTCATAAAATGGAACAACCAAGTGGTCATCACGTTCATGTGATATACTGGAGTTATGTCATATAAATATGAATATTTACAAGGATAAACTAAAAATAATCAGGCGAATTAAAGCCATTTTTTTATGATGCATTAGTACGGAATACTTGCTGTGTGTAAAGATTCCCCTTCTTTTATTACAAATCCACTGCTGGATATAAGTGATCAGAAGCACATATTACAATAAATTGGTTATTAAAATACATTTCTAATTTAAGTTATTAACCATATCACAAAATTAATTCGCCTATGGTTCTCAAGCCCGTCCAATTTCTTATGTTACGCAGCCACGACTTTTGTTTTCCGCTCACTTCTCGTCTGCCCCCTCTTGTAGCCTCCAATATCAGTTGCAATAGCTCGTTTTTGCCCCCACGTACATTATGACCAAAGTAGGCAGTTTTCCTTCGTTTAACAGTGGGACGTAGTTCACGTTCACATCATATTCTTCTTAAAACTTCACAGACGAGAGCAGACGTAGCGTTTCATGAAGCGGAACCGGAGGCCAATATCGCTTTCTCGGCTTGAAATAATATTTCTTTATTTAATGTAAGTTTTGCTTGCCATTTCTATGGTTTTTTTTTTTTTGTATTTCTGCGTCAGAATCCCAATCCTCATGCAACACACATCCGAGACAGACAAATCGATTGAATGTTTTTTATTGGTTGGTTGTTTATGAATAATGCAGCATTCGAGTAAGATGTCTTGCTTCTACTTATTATCACAAATTTATTTTTCTTTATATTAAGGCTTAAACCATATACATAAGCTGCTTTCTGTTCATACTGCTCCATATTGTCAGCCAATAATGGCGTATCGTCTGCATATCGGATATTGTTGATAAATTGACCATTCGCCTTTATTCCGGCTTCCATAATAAAGCTGATCAATTGTTGGAAAATAACTTAAGAGTATAAATTGAAAATAAGGGGATGAAACCCCTCCATGTATGGGCCTCTGCTACCTGACCCCAGTATAAATTTTTTATACAACGAATATTTTTACTATCAATGTTAAGCTCTCCCAGAATTTCAAGCATTTTATTGTGTTGAACTCCATCGAAAGCTTTTTCGTAGTCGTTAAACATAGAAATACATCTTTGCTGCACAAGAACTTTTATGATAAAAAGGGCTTCACGCGTACCCACTGCCTCTCTGAAATCAAATTGTGTTCGGCCTATAAATTCTTCACATTTTCCATACAGCCTTTGGTGTATTATTTTCAAGAATATTTTCAAATTGTGATTCATCAGGAATATCAGTCTATTATAATCTTGACACTTTCTAAGGTTGGACAACTTTATTTGATCGTAACTAATTTTTAGTTACGGACACATAAGCGCAATTCAAACAGATCGCCCGCTTATGAACATGTGAGAGTATCTTCCGTATACTCACGATCTGCCTGTGATCGTGAGCAAACACCTACTCACTATCCCATCCCTAACACATACTCATGCTCTCTATCAGTCGCTATCAACCAGCCATACCTTTGCTCATCTTGTGGGTAGTGCACCCATAAAAGTGGTTTCCACTTTTTATATTTTCTTTTACTGTCTGATTAAATAAAGTTAATGTCTACCTGTAACTGTACTTAACGATTTATTTCACAAATATTTCCGACTTACCCAACAGTCTGAGCACGTAACTGCTCCAGTTAACAGCAACGCAGACAACCTGAAAAGGAACAAATGGGAAAATAGAGAGAATTTTAACAATTTATTAACAAAATAATTTGAAAAATATTAAAAAAGAAATATTGGGGTGACAAAAGAAAACGAGAGAAAATAACAACCAGTTAAATATTTAGTATTTGAAATTCCTCCTTAAAAAAGTCGAAACGAAATTTAATTTATCATTTTTGAAAATCGTGCACAACAAAACAAGTGAAAAGTGATAGAGAAAATTTATTAAAGGGTTAATAACAACAATAAAAATGGGTCAAGAGGATCAAGAATTTTTAATACAAGAGCATAAAAATCGCACAACCTCTTCAGTAGAAAGTCTAAATAATGTGAGTACAAAAGAGCATAACCAATGTCAAGATGAAGCTTAGAACAGTGGAGCAAAATGTAAGAAAGGCGTGGTAAATTTTATCTCCACAAAAAAAATAAAATTTTTTGAAAAACGAGTTTTTTTTTGAAGCAATTGTGAATTAAAGCGATAAGTTTTCAAAGCTCGAAATTTTAGTAGAAAATCGAAATATCATCAAAGATTTTAACATCGAATAACTTTCTGAAAAAAAAAATTTCACTAACACTACAAAAATGCAGAAATCAATAAAAATCGAGATAAAATGTCTTCGTTTCTCCACAAAAAAGAGAAACAATAAAGTTTTAGGAAAAATACAATATTGCAAAAATTCGATTTTGAACCTGCCAAAAAAATTTAAAATCGAAACTCCACCAGAAAACTGAAATTTCGCTAAGCAAACGAAATTTGGCAAACAACATAATTATACAAATAAAAAATTTTTACCAAAATAATTATTTAATATCTCAAAGAAAATTAAATACCGTAATCTATCGTGATATCGATACTTATTTCAAATTCGAAACTTTTCCAAAAGTGCTCCATCTATTCAAACATTTAAACAACTGAAAACTCAATACTATAAGAAATCACAACTTATTTAAAAATATCGAAATATCGATACTTATTGCAAATTCGAAATTTTTCCAAAAGTGCTCCATCTATTCAAACATTTAAATTTCGCCATCAAGTGAAAACTCAATATTACAGAAATAAGACAAAAAATTTTAATTAAACTAAATTTTATCAAAAAAAAAATCTAAATATCGACAAAGAAAAGAAACCACTTTGAAAACTGCATCAAAAAAGATCCAATTTTGTCGTCTCATCTAATGAAATGAAAATTTCATTCAAATATTTATATTAAAAACAACAAAAAGAGAGACGAACTTGCTTCAATAAAAAGTTACACATAAAAAATCTTTTTACATAAAAATTAAATTTCAGCTAAAAAAAAACAAACGAAAACTGTCAAAAGCTGAAGGTAGAAATTGAAAAAATTAATTTTACCATAATATAAAGCGTCCTCTAATAACGAATTACAGTCGCTGATAGTTGATAGCGACCATCTGTCAAATTGGCTGTCATTTATTCAGTTTATTTTGCCAAATCTAGGCATCATCAGATGTTCGTTGCAACGATATCATTTTAAAAGATTTGAAAATGGAAGATGTTAAATGACTTTTTTTTGTTGCTGCTTTGGGTCTCGATTATTGTTGGTTTCAACCCGACGGAGCAAACGCTCATTCATTTCCAACAATTATCTGCAGATCATCAGGCTACTTGCAAGTCTTGAAAGCTAATATTAAAGACGATATCGCTAATTTGGAGCCAGATAATTCGCGAGCAACAATTCAAAATGTAGTAAAACGAGCGCAATTATGCAACAACTCGGATGGTGGCCATTTGAAATATATAATTTTTTCACAATTAATTTATTTCATTAATTTTACACTTTCATATAAAATTTTCATGAAAACAAAATGGCAGCAAGTTCAAATTATCACATCACCTAAGCGCCACCTTGTATAAACAAGACAACAAACATTTTTATTTATATTTTTCTAAGTTTTCAAACGGCCTAAAGTTCACTGTTAGTTCATTAGTTGGTTTAGCAACCAATGAAATGTCGGCATATGAACATCTAAAACCACAACAAAAACTTAATTATTGAAATTAGAAAAACAATTATTATTATTTCTTTTTAGCCTAGATTAGTACTCGTAGACTAAAGCTTGTAACGTATTTTGGTTAACATTTTTTTTTCTAAATTTAATATCAAATTTAAAACTTAGATTTAAATTTCCACTGGGATTTTTTAATAAAATTTTATACGATTAGACAAACGGAGTACAATAGATCATATCTTTAACAATTGTTTGAATTCATTCGAAAAAAAAAACCTTTGAAAATCATTAGAAGAAAAAAGTTCGTTAAAAAAAGGACACAATTTGTTGTGAAAAATTGCACTTGTACAAGTAAAATGCTCTTCTTTTTTCTCGCTTTCTCTCTCTCTCTCTCTCTCTCTATCATTCTCTTCAGAAAATTCTTTTTGTGCAACAAACCAACTGCTGCAATCATTTGTAACAAAACAATATGTTCATGTTGCACATACACATATTCTCCATACATTCTTGTATTACAAATGCACATACACAATGACATGCACATTTACATATGTATGTATGTGTGCATGCATACACAATGTGTATGTTGAAATGTGTAAAACGAATGTATGAATGAATGCATTGAATGTATGAATGAATGCATGGATGGATGGTCAGTTGAATGGATGAGGATGGGCTTCAAATGGAACAAATATTCGTATAATTGTGTACTAACCGAACTAGCCATCCAAACATATTAAAACATAAATATATCTATATACGAGGGCAAGTCAATAAGTTAGTACTTGAATGAATTTTTCGCCTCTTAATTGAGAGGACACGATACTGCTTCCCTTAACACGTATCTTTCAGTTTAGTCCTGTTCAAATTGGATCGGGTGGCGTCATTTAGTTTGAGTTTAACTCGCATTGACTGCAGGCAACCGCGTGGTTTAAAAAAAAATGGAATGGAAAATCACTCAAACCAAGTCCAAGTTTAATAGGTTAGGCTAAGTTAGGTTAGGTTGGGTAGGCGCTCCCTTTAATTATCAAACACAACTGCCAGAGTTCTGCGGCAGGATTCGAACCTGGGACCTTCGCACTACGAGTCTAGTACACTACCTACTAGTCTGCCAAGGTCAGTCCATGTTTAATAAATACTATCGGAATTCTGCGTCTTCAATTTCAATCGTAAATAAATGGTTTACTAAATTTCATTGTGACCATACAAGCACGAAAGGTGACAAACGTTGTAAACGCTCGGTTAAGGTCTCTATATCCAAAGCAATTGAAAATTAAATTTTGATATTTTTTTAACATAAAAAAATAAGATTGGCTCCATTTTTCTCAATTGGTTAGATTTTTTAATGATTTTGGTTACCAAAAATTTTTAGTCGTGACAACACAGTGTGAAAAACCTGTTTTTCGTTATCTGCAGCCAACTTCACTTTTTAACGCCCTGTCTAAATTGAATTTTCCAATGGCTTAGCGATGACGTCTCGTTATTTTGGTTTACTTCTTGCAAACTGTATGGAAATGAGAATTTTTGAAATGCCTGCCGCGCTTGTTTAGGTTTATCTGTGCGTTTTTAAATATGGGTCATTCTGAATTTCTTCGACCCTAAAATACGACTTGAAATTTTTCACAATTTCTCCTATCTGGGCATAATATGGGGCATAAAGCAGAGCGATATCACTTTGAGTCGGGTTTACATTGTAACACAAGTATTTATATATATCTAACAAGGATCTTTGTAGAATGTAGAAAATCGTATAGAAAAGGTACTAAATGTTCCAATAGAAGAGGAAAGGGTATGCAAATCTGACAGCGGACGGTAAATGTAAAGTTTTTTTTAACAATTTCAGAAAATTACTGGCTCTGGTCATATCAGGGGTGTGTTTTAAAGTGTCTATTGAAGGTGAGGGCATTTCCATACAATAACTACAAAAACAACACAAATGAACGTAAATGTTGTAGAAATAATACATCATCATACTTTGATTTTTTTTTTTTTAACAAACACAATCTGCGAAGCTACTTGGCTTATCTGCAGAAACACCCGGAGTCTGCGGCAGGAGTCGAACCTGCGACCTTCGGACTACCAGTCTAGTACACTAGCTACTAGTCTACGAAGGCACTACTACTTTTTATCATCAGAGGGAACATAAAACACTTTCAAAAGCCCTTTGTTTTCTTTTTCCTAAATACAGACAGAATTTTGTTTTGTTTTACTTCTACAAGGTGGCGCAAAGTAATGTCAAAATTTGAATTGACTGCAATTTTTCCAGAATGGCACTGTGCTTTGACATTTATGATGTAAATATATAGAGAATCAGTTGTCACCAAGCCATGGGGCGATAAACAGGTCAAAAATGTGAAATTGTTGATACTGTTTATTTGACAAATTTCGTCTACGTTTTCCTTGTCGTCGTATTGTGTGCGCTCGAACAATTAAGCGTTTGGCTGAGCGTCCCTTGCAAACTTTGTCCACTACAGATGTAGCAGGAAGCGGCCGACCTCGAACTGCTCATTCACGATTCAAATAATTATGCATCAGCAGACGTTACTTGCAACAAGTTTTGGTTAAACATTTGAAAATATTCCCCTAAAAAGTGCAAACTGTTCAGGAATTGCTGCTTGTTAACTGTCGGACTAGGCTAATTTACTGGCATACACTGTTAATCTTGGTGGCAGAAGAATATGATTCCATATCAAAAATCATAATAACTGACGAAGCCCATTTCCAATTAAGTGGTTACATAATGGGGCACAGAGAATGCATTTCATTTGAAATGCATGAAGAGGCCTTGCATCCTCTCAAAGTGAATTAAAGTGATTGGCCCTTATTACTGCGGAAACGCCAATGGCACAACCGTAACCGCAAATTGTGATTGTTACAGGCAGATGCTAAATGAGTTGCTGCATTGGATCTCAAGCATTGTTGGTTCCAACACGACGGAGTATTCGCTCACGCAACTTGAGCAACCAACACACCAACTTCCAAGTCAAGTGATCTCCAGTCTTGGAGACTTGAATTGGCCATTCAGATCGCCAAATAAGACAACACCAGACTTCTTCCCTTGGGAATTCAATTCCCAATTCTCGCACTTATCACCGCAAACTACTAGGCTTGCAAGTCCTGAAATCTTACATTGAAGAAGCAATTGCCAATTTGCAGCCATGTGTTTTGCGAGCAACAATTCGAATTGTAGTAAAACGAGCACATTTATACATCAACTCGGGAGGAGGCCAATTTGAGGGATGTAGCTTTTCCATTTGATATGAACAATTTTACACTTTGATACAAACTTCATGAAAACAGAATTTTTTCTTTATAATAAAATGGCAGCCAGTTCAAATTATGACCACCTTGTACAAAATCTTATTACTTGTGGCACAATGTAAGACCACCTTTATGGTTCCCGAGGTATATATAGCCTTGCAAAAGTTAACACATCAGGAATTTTTATTAAAGGAATTGGTAACAATATACACTTTACAAACTTGCAACGCATCATCGGATTTAAAAAAAAAATCCCATCATTTAACAAGGACCAAGGATCTCCAAAATTAGTAAATGTCTTTTTTTCAAATATCCTGATAAGGATCACTTGTTTTCTTTTTCTTCTTTATAGAAACCTATCAGATCTTTATTTTTTGAAATTTTAAATATACAGTTCAGTGGCTTCAAAGAAATGACTTTTGTGTCCGATGACGTCTTCCAAGATTATGAAGTATATGACGGTACTAATGTTTCACAAAAATTTACGATATTTCAAATTTTAAGGACTACAATGCTGGAAACACAAGTGCTTTCGCACTGATTCATGCGTCGCAGATAAGAGAAGAATATGCACATTTATTCTTAAAATATATATCGAAAGGGATGGAAATTCACGGCTAGAGAATCATAACAGAATTTATCATTTTAATATAAAGAAATGAACATATAATAAAAAAAATGCAAGTAACTTTTGAAACCGGCCACTTTTGCCAAATAGAGAATAAAATGAATTGTAAAATAGAGGAAAGAACTTTGGGAAAAATATGTATGGAAAACAAATAAAAGTAAATGAATAAAACAAAACAAAGTGATAACGGACACAATATGGAGTATTGAAGCGAAAAACTACAACTGTAGGCGACCGAATAGTGGGGCTAACAAAGCAAAAAAAAGGGAAACTAGATACTCGCAGATACCCAACAGTTCAATGATACAAGCGGGAAACCAGCCTAGACATAATTATAACGACGGTTGCTGTGTGTTTAGGATCGGTGGTGACTTTAAAGAAGATTTATTTTTTGCAGCGAAATTACTTTTATAGAGGGCGTAAACAAAAAGTTGCTAAAAAGCATTTAAATTTAATAAATTTCTTTTTCAAATTCTCAAAAGCAGAAATAAGGAGATGAACTCTTTACTAGTTGTTGTTCCTAAAAATAATAAAAATATGATTTTTCATTGCAAACTCTCTTTTTTTTTTAATTCTTAAAGATGTATGTACCATTTACAATTTCTTCATCTGGATCTGCTGTCCCCAAGGCATAACACTGTGCACAGCTTAATTCGAACACATTGACACAAACTAGACTGGATTCCGTTTGCCATTTCCTTAAAGGGAGTTTATTTTCTCCAAAAAATTTTTGAAATTTACAAATACTTATGATTTTTGTTCAATAAAATTTTTTACAAACTTTTTTCATATAAAAACAAAACAGCTGATCATACAATTCTAAATTGAAATCTTGGTAGTGACAAATTTTATAAAATGTTTTGTCTCTCAACTTCCTACGCTCTTCTAACATCTCTAGTTAAAAATTTTTCCGTGTACATGAACACTTTCTAGTATCCAGCATCTAGTAAGAATAGATTTTCCCGGCAACGGGACTAGGCTGGATCTATATATCATTCCAGAAGATCCATACGCGGAGAACTTCATTTAGGTCAATGGAGCCATTTTGCATAAGTATATATTGGTTCTTTCAATAAGGACTTTCAAACTTTGACAGTTGACAGAGGCCATATCGTTGAAGCCCGTTTTACGATCACCACAATCGTTCACTATATCTGGATGAACAGATGCCTAAACAATAAAAATTTTCGAATTTTGAAGGATACCAATCCACACATGAGCACCTAGAGCATACAATGCATTGCGAAAAAGTCACTGTTGTGTGTGGATTATTATCGACTGGCGTGGTTTATTATCGGTCCATACTTCTTGGAGACCATCATGAACATTATTCATGAGCGATTGGGAGGCATGTATGAAGAAAGCAAACATAACCATTGAAAGCGTTCTCATTTATGCGCCAGAGTATTGAAAATTTTAACATTTCGAATGCGTTCCACGCAGCGAATACGCGGCAGATATTTGCACATTGTTATATTCCATGTTTAAATTTAAAGATCATAAGTTCCTAATAAAAGACCCTTTGCAAGAATTTTCCATTTACAGATATTAGAAAGAGAACTTAAGCCTAAATAATTCATAAACGAAAATAATAGAAAAACGGCCATTAGAAATTATTTTTCGCATTCGCATCTTGGAATTCAAATTACCGTGCATTAGTTCGACTACTTTTGGACCTGTGATATACAAGTGCTTCAATTCGAGACGACTGTAACCGATCATTAAAGAAATAATCATCGTGTGTAAATATTATGAGAACTACGGGAATCATATAAATATTTTTAGATGCGATGATGCACATCCAACCACATGCAGATAACAAACGAGTACAAAGAAACACACACAAATACATACACACACACACACATACATACATAAATAGTTGCCTGCAAAATCCAACAACATCTATAAAAATATACGGGGAAGAAGAAAAAAACGAGATTACTTTGTGGTCGGTAAATAATGCTTTGTTAAGCTTGCAACTGACTGTAAATTTAATTCTTGTATTGTGTCTGAATAGATTTTGTTTTTCTTTATTTATTATATTTGTTGTCGTTGTTGTCACAGTTATTGTTGTTATTGCTGTGTACTTTGGCTGTAATCGAATACTGGGTTCTACACAGGTCTGATTCTAAGCAACAACAAAAAAAAACAAAACAAAACGAATCAAACATTTTTTACATTCTTTATCGTTCATTCTTTATCGATCATAAGTTCCTAATAAAAGACCCTTTGCAAGAATTTTCCATTTACAGATATTAGAAAGAGAACTTAAGCCTAAATAATTCATAAACGAAAATAATAGAAAAACGGCCATTAGAAATAATTTTTCGCATTCGCATCTTGGAATTCAAATTACCGTGCATTAGTTCGACTACTTTTGGACCTGTGATATACAAGTGATACAATTCGAGACGACTGTAACAGACCATTAAAGAAATAATCATCGTGTGTAAATATTATGAGAACTACGGGAATCATATAAATATTTAGATGCGATGATGCACATCCAACCACATGCAGATAACAAACGAGTACAAAGAAACACACACAAATCCATACACACACACACACATACATACATAAATAGTTGCCTGCAAATCCAACAACATCTATAAAAATATTCGGGGAAGAAGAAAAAAACGAGGTTACTTTGTGGTCGGTAAATAATGCTTTGTTAAGCTTGCAACTGACTGTAAATTTAATTCTTGTATTGTGTCTGAATAGATTTTGTTTTTCTTTATTTATTATATGTATTTGTTGTCGTTGTTGTCACAGTTATTGTTGTTATTGCTGTGTACTTTGGCTGTAATCGAATACTGGGTTCTACACAGGTCTGATTCTAAGCAACAACAAGAAAAAAACAAAACGAATCAAACATTTTTTACATTCTTTATCGTGTTTGATTTTCTAATAAATACAAACGCAATAGCGTCATATTTATAACTCACACACATACACACACATGCACACATACATCATTGCACCCGCATAAATGACAAGCACACAAACAATTCTAAATAGAGGGTGTTAAGATAAGAAGTGTGTATTTTTATCTTGACGCTTAATTTGAACTATAATATCAAGTTGTGCTGTGGATTTGTGGACCTTCATCATGCACAGTGGCGCAGGAAACTTTTTATCGTGGAAACAATTTGGTGTTTGATTTGTTTAAGCAATTTTAATAAAATACAGAGTTATCGATATTTGGGAGGGAGAAAACTCTTTTAAAGATCATTTATAGTTCAAATGATAAAGCTGTATAACAAATAATATTTTTTATTGAAAATAACAAGGTTCTAATGACTGGGCACCAGAAAACAACTGTATCGCCGTGTTGAAGGTTTACATCTAGAAGTTAATTCAGGGGGCTTAATTTCCCCCACCCCCCCCCCCTCCAGTTTTTGCACATAGTTATAATGACTCGTCATAGGATATTTTGCAAGCGATAACCTTTAGGATAAAGATTTGTCCAGCACTTTTATGTAAAACCGCATGTGGAACACGAGGGTTAAAACATTTTAACCCTCTAGCACTACGCGGTATGAGTCTTTTTTAATCCCTTTTTAAAGGAGTGACGAAAACTTCCCCTTTGGCGGTTCTTTAGCCAGCTGTAGTGTTCTATAAAAATATTTGCATTAAAATTTTACTATTAGTCCTCGGATACACTAAAGATCTAAGTTCAACTTGAACATAAAAAATATTATCAAAACTTAAAATGCGCTTAAATAATCTTTAAAATGCATATAAATCTGATCTACAGGCAGTTGCCGATTATTGTACTGAATAAAGCTTTTTACTAAAAAGAAATCAGACCCCAGCTAAAGAGTACTTAATCATATAATCTAAAGCTTATTATATTCTGGTCCTATTATCATATTTACAAAGATCTGTAGATATTACAAATAGAACATTCGGTTTCTATTTAAAAAATTGTATTCTATTACCGTTTTCTTTTCTGGAAAAAATGTAACATTTTTGTTTACAATCGACTAAACAAATCAGTTTTAGGTTTTCATTAAAAAAGCCTTTTGGCGTTTTCGCTTCTGGAAAAAATGCTACACATATTTTACCCCCACAATTTATGTTCTGTTCTGAAAAAATTAGCAGTAGCGCAAAAAAGAACATGTTCATTTGTAAATATGTTGCATGTAAAACAATATGTTGACAAGTAACATATTATGCACTCAACTTTATTTCAGGATTATATTTTTTGTCTCCATTACCCCTCTTGGGAGAATATGGCTTCCGAAAAAGATTTCACTTGTATCAGCTTCGTTAATCGGTTGTTGCAGCTAAATAGATGATTGATCTGCTGTAGCCGGTCTAGGATAATGGGGCTACCATCTGTCGGTGGCTAGAAACAGCACCCTCTCTATGTATTTGTTGTTGTAGTGGTGAGGATCCTTGCTAATCTTAGATTCCTACCTCTTTCCCAGGAGGTGGCGGCTGCCTGACCTTTGTCATGATCTTATCCTCTTTTCCAGGGGAAGAAAATTGAGGACATTCTTGAATGGATTTTTGGAGAGGAGTTGAGGCCACTTAATTTTAGAAATTTTGTTTGTCTTCTGCCAAGGAACGACCCTGGGTACTTGGTTTTGTAGGCAAGCATTTTAACCACTACACCACACAGCCACTACTTCAGGATTACGTGTATATAGAAAACATTTGTATTAATACAAATAGGAGTTCTATTTTATGTTGGTTAATATATTTGTGAAAAAAGTGTATTAAATATTTGAAAAATATGTAGATATTAAATATTTCAAAAAACTATTTCTGTTCTATTGTGAGTTTGAAAAGGCATCCATTGCCAGAGTGTCGATTAAATGTAAAATATTTTCTCCATTTTTATGGAAATATTCTTTGCAGAAATGATAACGCCATTGAGCCTCTAAAGTATTGCAAGCTCTTCCTTAGCGAATTTGCATCCATTAAGGAACACTTTAATCAAAGACCATAAATTTATATAGGGCAGAAAATATTACACTTTCTTTAGAAATGAATACGTGACAATAAGTACAGAATTAGGAGACGGGAAACAAGCGCATCTTAGTCGGATAAGCTTTATATGAAAAATCATCCTTTTTGTATATTTTTATTTTATTTTAATTTCCAGAGAATATGCTTTTCGATAAATTTTTTTTGGAAACTTCGAGCCCGAATATCTTAGTGTTTATATAATAGTTTTTACAGATAATGATCCAGTGATATTGAATTTTAATGCTCTAAATATCGTTTTGCAAAACCACAAGTCGAAATCGTCTTCTTTAGATAATAAGTCTGTCATCCTTTGCCACCAGTTAACGAAATTGTTTGAATTTATTGCGGTACCAATCGTCTCATTTTTACCGCAGTTACAACGAGTAAAAGCTCCGCAACTTTTAGCCTTATGTAGCCTCAGTTAAAGATAGCATCATGGGCGAATGCAGCACTGCTTGGAGGTGAGGCAGAAATTTAATAATAAATAAATAAATGTCATAACATTCGTTTAAGGATTGCAGCCACCTAGAATAAAATTCTCAGGGTCTGTAGATGTAGACCCCCCAAAAACACTCTCTAGCTACACATATGGATATCATAGTTTTATCATCATTGTGTGCTAGAATCCAATCTATAATACATCTAAAATATTGTGCCCCCGTTAGGTGCAACGGGTAGACAACATATTATTATACTCATTTTAAATTAACTTTATCTTATCAACTAGTCCATAAGATACGATTTAATGTGATAATAAATCTGTTTGTGGGAATTAAACCACACCAAGACACATTTTGTAAGTTTTACAGCCCCCCCAAGGTTGTTGTGATTAGTACCGCATCTTGAAAACATAAAGCACAAAATCTAAGAAGACAAGGAAGGTCTGGTATTTCCCAAAAATAAAACTAGGCTTCCTTTATTTTGCAACAGGATACAGCCAATATCATTTGCAAGCCACAAAAGTGCATGGCCTGAAATGAGAAGTGCAGAAGTCATTGTAGACGCTTTAGTAGAAGTACTGGCTCCTAAGTAGATCAAAATACGGACTTAATACCACAACTACAGTAAGGAGTGTAATTTACAAAGAAATTTTAAGGCTCCAAATAAGAAGTGGGCCTACCATTAGATATCTCAGGGATAGGGTTGGCATGAAGGCCACAAGCAACAGCAGTAGATATCACAAACGAAAGCATATTGGTTGTAGAAAGTGTGAATAGCAAGAGGTCGAAAGGCGATACCGTGACATCAGAGAGCGTCAACGGGTGGAGAATTTGCGGCTACATAAGAGACTTAGAAAATTGGCTTTAAAACTCGCTTGCAAAATGACGAGCAATTAATGCTTTTGGAACGTAAAGGTGCCAAAAAATAGCATTGCGAAATTAAACCTCAACAACTGGAGAACTTCGTGGCTGGTGATAGCTGTCATCGATGTCATTGCATTTTCTACCAAAGAAAATTTTCCTCTTGTTGTTGTTTTTAAGTGTTCTGTGCTGAAAACTACATTAGATAGGACTTAGTGCTATTTATCTCTCAATAGAAGAAAAAAACTCCTGTTTTCAATAGTATAAAATGAGATATTTTGAAAAAAAAAACAAATTTACTTGGATATAAACTTCCCGTATTCTTCTTCGTGTGAATCTTAGTGTGAATAATAGTGATGTTTGACTGCTGAAATGTTAGACTCGGGAGCTCCTCCAGTCACATTTACTAATTCATATCACTTTTAGCCACGAAACTCATTGAAACCTAAATAAATTTCTTTTCTAATAGAGTCTCATGAGATTTGAACTTGAGACCATAAAGAAACATTATTTTCTTTTGTTTAACAAAATGTGTAATTCAACTAAAATGCATTCAGCCCTTGTTTTTATTAATTTTTCTTAATTGACTTCTTATTTATATCACTTGCAGCCTCCTGGGTCACTCCAAGCATCAGCTATCAATAGTGGATTTAACAAAAGTTATGGATCTTTGGCCTCCAGTGACTCGGCATCTGAAAAACTCACATACTCGTGGTACAATCTCGATGTATTCGGTGAAGTTCACCAGCCAGGATCCAACTGGAGGCAACTGGTCAATCGTGTCAATGGCATATTTTGTAATGAGAGACACATTCCCAAACCGCGCAAACACTTGATCAAGAATGGCAAGTTTTTTTTTAAGAATACGAAAAGTAGTCAAATTTTTTTACATTTTCATTGAACAGTTTGTGGTGTAGCCTATCCCGGAGAGCTATTGGCTGTTATGGGCAGCTCGGGAGCTGGTAAAACAACTTTACTTAATGCCTTAGCGTTTCGTTCTGCCCGTGGAGTACAAATATCACCTTCCAGCGCACGCATGCTGAATGGTCACCCCGTGGACGCCAAGGAAATGCAAGCCAGATGTGCTTATGTGCAACAAGATGATTTATTCATCGGTTCTCTCACCGCCCGAGAGCATTTGATATTTCAGGCCACTGTTCGTATGCCAAGAACGATGACGCAGAAGCAAAAACTTCAAAGAGTGGATCAGGTTATACAAGATTTGTCGTTGGGTAAATGCCAGAATACCATCATCGGTGTTCCGGGAAGGGTTAAGGGTCTCTCAGGTGGCGAACGTAAGCGTTTGGCTTTTGCCTCCGAGGCATTAACAGATCCGCCACTTTTGATTTGCGATGAGCCGACATCAGGTTTAGACTCCTTTATGGCCGCCAGTGTCGTACAGGTTTTGAAGAAGCTGTCACAGCGTGGGAAGACCGTTATATTAACCATACATCAGCCTTCGTCAGAATTGTTTGAACTATTTGATAAAATTTTATTGATGTCCGAGGGTAGAGTAGCATTTTTAGGTACTCCCACTGAAGCCGTAGACTTTTTCTCATTGTAAGTTCAAGCTTTTGTAATGAAATTGTGTTCGTTTATGTGATATTAATGTTGGAATTTTCAGTATTGGAGCCCAGTGTCCTAATAATTACAATCCGGCCGATTTTTATGTGCAAGTTTTGGCTGTCGTGCCCGGCAGAGAAGTTGAATCTCGTGATCGCATTTCGAAAATTTGTGACAATTTTGCGATAGGAAAGTAGGTTGTTGGAAATTGCTTGAACCAGAGAATGAGTTTTATAGTAGTTCCATTCCTTTCAAGAATCTGTCGTGAGATGGAGCAGAGCTTCCAGAAGACTTCCGCCAAAATGGAAGGTTTGTCGAAGGACGATGAAGGAAGTATTTCTTACAAGGCTTCCTGGCTAACTCAGTTCCGAGCGGTCATGTGGCGCTCCTGGATTTCAACTTTAAAAGAACCATTGCTGGTGAGAGTACGCCTAATACAAACTACGGTAAGAAGACGCCACTGAAGTTCCTGGCAATTCAAAGTAAAGTATGTATAAATTATTAAGCAACAAGCTTGAATGCATCTGTTTGTTAGAAATCAAGAAACTACGGTCACATGGTCCTGACTTGAGAAACCCTACCGACTACCGGGCAGAATGAACTGGACTGAATTTTTTGGCATTCTTTTCATGCCATTTATTAGAGACAACAAATATTTCCATTGTACACGGAACACAATTTCATTCCTGTCCAATTTTTCAAGACTTTGCTGGCGGTTTCAGGTTCCATGTAATTAATGGCTCAGACGATATTAGAATTAAGGATATGAAATGTTTTTGGATTATGGTCTTAGCGTCGGCTTTTAATGACGCCCCAAAAGAAAAAGTCTGAAGGCGTCAAATTGCAGCTCTAAGGCGGCGTTTGATGAGCTGTTTGACATGCGGCGCTATCCTGTTGAAATAAAAAATTATCCAAGTTCCTATCTTTCATTTCAGGCCATAAAAAGTCATTAACAGTGGCTCTGTAGTGTTCGCCATTAACAGAAATTGCGTTTCCAGTAGCATTTTTGAAGAAAAAATTTGACATATGATGCCACCACTCCAAAATTTACATCAGACTTTCACTCTTTGTGGATGCAATAGCTTCTCAACAACGACATGTGGGTTTGTCAATCCCCAGATGCTACAAAATTATTTGTCGACAATGCGCCTCGCCTAAAAAAATGATATTTTCAGGTAAATTCGAGGTCTTATTAGAGCATAAGCTGAGAGGTCGCAGTTGGATGGTCATTTTCTTTCAATTGTTGAATCAATTGGACCTTTTAAGGGAATAATCCGATTTGTTGTGGTCTATGGCGAGTCGATATTCTTGGATTGAGTGGCACACAGCAGCCACATTCTGGTCAGTACGTACTCATGATACTGAGAGTCAATATTTCAAACATAAAAAATCTATCAGTGTAAAAACAATACACGATTTAAGAAGATACTTGTACTTGTGTTTGAACCGCCTGGTATATGGTTCTTGACTTAGACTTTGACAGCGGCTTCAAAGCTTTATTTCCAATCAGGCTTGTTTGGAAAGAGGGTAAAATGGAAAGAAACTATGACGTCGGGATATATAATGAAAGATCTAAAATGATTTGCGATATTGACTCCAGTATTTTTCACAACATCTTTGCCATACGGAAATTGGGGAAAGCACTGTCTGACAGCAGTGCTCAGGGAAAATTCAGTAGTTTTGCCTAAGGCATCAATTCTATGACTAAGATCTCATATTGTTTCTTCAATTCTTCCAGTTGGCCAATGCAAAATTTAGTGTCCATATTAGGACGTCAGGATGACCTTACACTTATTTGGACTCCTGAACACAGCAATTTCTTTAGCAATAAATATGCAAACAAGATAACCTGTCTGTCTGTATCCATTTTTAAAGTCAGCCATGCAGTACCGATCATGATAATGTGAGAGAATTGTGAATTTTTAGAGGCAGGGTTTGATACAGACCATCTCATAAGATACCTTCACGAGTAGAGGTAAATGTAGTACCGTCCACCCGGCCCATAGTCGGATACGAACACCGAAATATTGATGCCGACAAGTAAGAACCACCTGCCAGAATTATCAGGAGTTGCTGACCTGATTAGATATCTCAACTTGAAGAGATGGTACAGCACCGTTCATCAAATCCAGGCATGGATACGCACATCGACAAGTCTATGACGACAATTAAAGGCCACCTCTCGCATTGAAGGCAAGGTGTAGGGCCGTTCACCAATCGCAAGTTGATGCCGATGAGTAGGGACTTTCTTTATTAAAACGTAATCGTTTTACGAGTATTTAACTTGATTGCTTATAAGCAGTCATATTAGGCAAACAACCATCCATTAATTACCCAAATCGTTATAGTCAATTGGATCTGAAGGCAGGAAATTCCACAGATCATCTACACCGCAATAATAAACTACAGCAAGACCCATTTTAAGGCTAAAAATAAACTCCATAGAAACTGATAGTTGAAGGTCTGAAACGAAATGACTGTTGGCTTCAAAAGGGCGATTTTCTATTTCACGGAGTCCCTTGTATGTAAGTAATGTAATGGGGGTTTTGCCCAGGGTGGCCCTTTGCACTGCGACCATTGCTGGTCTATTGTGCTTCACGGAGTCCCTTAAGCAATCGATAATTTTGAAATAAAAAACAAATACCCAATTTTTAGTCATCCAACGAGTTAAAGTTTAAAGCATTAAAGGTCGTTTCTAGCCACATACTTGTTTAAGGCGACTATAAGCAAAAAGATTTTTTTTTTATAATTTCCGCAGGATGCACTTTTGGGAATGATTCTTATGCTGTTTCTTTTTTTTTTGAAAAGTTTAACACTTTTATTTTCATTCACATAAAAATTCCATTAAACGTTCTCGTTTAGAAAGCTTTTATCTCTTTATTTGTAAACTTGCGGTCATGAATACTCAAATCCTTTTTATCTCCTTGAAATGGCAGAAAATGTTACATTTATTTAGAAAAGAAAACGTCATTAGGCTTTTCATACTCTGTCTCTTTAATTGTCTACAGATACGTTGCAATAGATTTTAATATTAAAATTTCACTGTTCCTTTCTTCTTTGCCTGATATTTTAATATTCTTTCCTTTTTTCTTCAGATGGTTGCTATATTAATTGGCCTGATATTCTTGAATCAACCCATGACCCAGGTGGGTGTAATGAACATCAATGGCGCCATTTTTCTTTTTCTCACCAACATGACTTTTCAAAATGTATTTGCCGTAATCAATGTAAGTCTTAAGCATCCCACAAAAAAAAACTTTTTTAATAATAAAAATTATGATTTTATACTCTCGCAGGTCTTCACTTCTGAATTGCCCGTCTTTATGCGTGAGTCACGCAGTCGCCTTTATCGTTGTGATACATATTTCTTGGGGAAAACTATAGCCGAATTGCCTTTATTTTTAGTAGTACCTTTTCTATTTATTTCTATTGCATATCCGATGATTGGTCTGCGCCCAGGTATTTTCCATTTCCTCAGAGCGTTGGCTTTGGTCACTTTGGTGGCCAACGTTTCCACTTCTTTTGGTTACTTGATATCTTGTGCCAGTACCTCAACATCTATGGCTTTGTCGGTGGGACCGCCTGTTACTATACCTTTTCTATTGTTTGGTGGCTTCTTCTTGAATTCTGCATCTGTGCCTGTCTACTTCAAATGGCTGTCATATTTCTCATGGTTTCGTTATGCCAACGAAGGCTTGCTAATCAATCAATGGGCCGATGTTCAACCGGGTGAAATTGCCTGCACCTCTACCAACACCACCTGCCCCAGTTCGGGCAAAGTTATTTTGGAAACCTTAAATTTTTCCGAAACAAATTTGCTTTTCGATTACTTAGGCTTGATATTGTTGATAATAATATTTAGAACTGTCGCTTATATGGCCTTGAAAATGCGCACTAAACGCAAGGAATAAAGAAGCCTTAGATTTAAGAAATTTTTTAAAGTTATTGTTAATAAAAGCATAATTTATGCAGTTTCTATCAAATACTCGTGGTATTAATAGTTTATCACGCTAAAATGGCGCTTATCACGCCTTAATGGCTTCAACCATTAAGGATAATCCCAAGGGCAGGAAAATAAAGTTAAAAAAAACGTACAAAGTCAGGCCTTAATAGTGAGGTCTATGCAAAAGCACAGCGCTTTTCATAAATATAACCAGAGGTTGACCAAATAAGTGCTTAAAAGTAATATGTGTGAAGATAAATTTAAATTTAACTAGTACAGACAAAAACCATATTTTTTAGTAATGACAATTTCGCAGTTAACAGAGCTCTGTTAACCAGTTAACAGAAATCCCAAAATGGACTAGGTTCATTTAAAAGGTGAAATATAGGAACTACGACAAGGATAAAAACATATATGCTCCTGAAATTTCTTAATGAAACTGTGACAATACTGAAGGCAAATAATATTGTTACGAATTTGGTCGTGAACAGTCCTATTATAATTATTCGAGAACATACTGAATTATTGCTATTCTTATTTGCTTGTATTATTCATCATAATTACTCTAGGAGATACTGAATTAAATTATTTAACACAATTTCATCATTTATGAATATTTTGAAAGGCCATGGAAGGTTTGGCACAAATTTTCGGAAAGGCACTAAAAATCGGAGAGGCACTTCGCCGATTATCCTTTAACTTCATCATATACAAAACAATTTTCGATATTTTTTTTTATTTGAACGGGTATGATTCTAGTCGGGTCCAATAAAATTTACTTGGAGCATCAGGCTACAAAATAACACTTTCATATTTAGAAAGGATTTCCTCTTTCCTTTGAGTAAAATATAAACTAGAAGTGGACTATACTCGGTCTTAACTTAACCCGTAGTTGCTTCCGTTTTGTAATCTATTCAATTGGCTCTCTGTATTGAAGTCGGTTTTTTTTTCTTGCCAGAACTATTATTATTTTCCTTTTTTATTGCTAATTTAAGTGAAATGGCTATACATCGCTTTATATTTTTCTGTATCTAATAACAGACGAAAAAGTTTGACGACAGGGAATTTACGCCTTTTCACTTTGAAAACCATATAAAAAATTATAGTTGATAAGTAACACTGACGTCGTCTGTCACACAGCTTCAATGTTGTTAATAACACAAACACAGAATTGAAGCTAAATATCGATCAGTGTAGCGCCTGTTTAAAAATCCAGATAGTTCTTTAGAAATGATTCAAAGTCGTTTTACTATTTATTTTCTAAAACGAGACGTTTGTATGAAAAAAGTCGCATTATCAAGCGAACAAATTTGAAACGCCTAGAAATGTTTCGTTTCACAAAACGTACAAAATTTGCACAATTATTTCACAAAACCACCCAACAAATTTCAAATATATTAATTCATATGTATTGGGTAAGAAAATCTTAAAACTTGCCAACAGATAAGATAATGAGGGCTATTTTTGAACTTTTTCTCGTTACTATTTTATAGATAATTAAAAAATAAGGCACGTGCAAAATATTATTTTCATATTTAATTCAATATAGTAGTAGTTGCTCTACCCCCTCGACCCATAAAGTTTAAGATGCGTGATGTAGAAAAACTAATTGCTGAAAACAACCCGAAGAAAGCTCCGGGTATTGATGGAATTAGTAACAAGATGCTGATGAAGTTGCCTCGCATTATCCTGTTATTTATTTTCAATGGCATTTTACGACTGGAGTATTATCCACACAGCTGGAAACTTGCCATGGTCAAAATGATTCCAAAGGCGGGCAAAGATCTTACTAAGGTTGAATCATATAGGCCAATAGTTTACTGTCAACAATTTCAAAGCTCTTCGAAAAGCTGCTCATGACAAAATTGTCCCCAATTCTAGCTGATAATGGGTGCATACCGGACCATCAATCTGGTTTTAGAAGTCAGCATAGCACCATTGAACAAACCCATAGATTGGTTAATTTCATAAGAAGAACATTTGAAGAAAAGAAATATTGTTCTTCCCTCTTTATTGATGTTTCTCAGGCATTTGATAAAGTGTAGCATGAGGGCCTAATTTTAAAATTAAAGACATACATATGTATGTACCCATAAACATTCTAAATCTTTTGGAAAGTTACATTCTTGCCCGAAAGTTCACTGTTGTGGAAGGAGACTTCGTGAGTGTGCCCGAAACTATCTCATCCGGTGTGCCACAGGGTAGTATACTGGGGTCAGTTTTGTATTTGATTTATACCTGTGATATGCCTTTGAGTATTAATATCCTCACTTCTACATTTGCCAATGATACAGCCTGCCTTAGTATGCATGAAAACCCTCACGAGGCATCCCGACATCTTCAGGACTATGTTAACCTGTTGGAACTGTGGTTGAACTTATGGAGAATAAAAGTAAATGAACAAAAGTGTGTTTATGTCACATTAACCCTACGAAGAGACACTTGTTCCCCCATTCGAATCAACAATCAAGTTGTTCCTCAACATTCACCTTGGTATACACCTCGACCGACGGCTTACATGGAAACACCACATTGACTCTAAGCTGACACAAATAAAACTTGAATTAACTCAGATGCATTGGCTGATTGGTAGAAAGTCAACCCTCAGTCTAGATTGTAAACTTTTAATATACAAGACGCTTTTGAAACCCATATGGTGTTACGGAATTCAGCTATGGGGCACTGCTTCAGCTTCCATTGTAGAGAGAATCCAACGAAGGCAAAACAAAATTTTAAGGTTAATAACATCGGCAAAAGAGAAAGATGATTTATGTCAAAAGGCATGAACATAATCCATGGAGAAAAACGTAAGTCCATACTCTATAAAAACTGCATGCAATGAAGGTAGTTCCTCAATTTTCTCCAGTCAATATCCCTGAGGTGAGTAATAAACTGGTAAGTTGTCATCAATAAAAAACTGGAATGACTCAGTCTCCACCCTATATTCCCTGCATTCACATTGAGCATACCATGAGAAGTGTCAACCACTTATTTAGCTCGGGCTTTCTGAGCTTCCACAATTCCCTCATTTTATCCTCGTCTACAACAGAAAACTAAGGGAACCCGGATTAATACCAGAATAGAACTTCGCCAAACACACATTTAACAAATCTATACCAGCAACGATTAAAAAACGGTTAAATTGGGGCATTTACAATACAAAGGACGTTCACTAAACGTATTGGAAAACATGAGATTTTGTAAACAGGAAGGGTTTGATGTAAGAATAAATAATGAGCAGATAAAAATCACATTAGACATGATATTCGAACAATTAAAATATTTTCACACAAAACAAAACAACATTCCAATGAAATCCACCAACGCAACAATACATGACCAAAATGGGAGAGGAAGCCACCAGAAACATACAATTGCAGATTTTTACTCATATAAAGAGGAAACGCACCATAACTACCAGCTCAAGCAAATACGAACGTAGGGATGATGATAGAAAGCGATAGTGAGAAGAGAGGGACACAAGCAAACGAACAACGACAAAAGAGTGACACAGAATATTTTGGGAGGTATACAGAATCACACGAGCGTACACATACAACCGTAGGAACTATATAAGGATAACAAACAATAGGAACGCGATTTAGTAAAGAAAAGAACCCTGAAATTTGCAAATAATCGAAGGCAGTCTGTTTACAAACCAAATTTGACGTGGGATGATCAAAAAATCATTCCAAATTGAATTAAAAACGGTCAATAAACTCATTCTTTAAAAGTAAATTGTCAATGGCCGTAGAACAGTGTAGTTGGCGTCAAAAAAAATAACGAGAATAAGTTTATGTCTTCTCATGAATGAGGGAAGATACATTAATTTTATGATATTTTTTCACTTATGCTTCAGAAAGATAACAATTTAAATCTTTATCTTTTAAATTTCCAATTACATCACGCATGTACACTTCAAATATTTAAATATGTGTATCAAAATAATATTCCTTAACAATAGTGAAGATCCAAGTCCATGATACAAACTATAGATTTTTGTATGATAATTCATTGCCGTAGAAAAAATATTATAAAAACGCCAAAACTAACAAATACCATTATAAAATAAAGTTTTTTATCCAGTTAATTCAATTATTGGAGTTTTATTTGTTATCAATTTAAATCGTTTTATCTAAGCATTCTCATATTCAATAAAGAACTACCGCTGACATTTTCAGTGACGGCTGCCGGCATTGTAAAACACGCAGACGCTGTTCCTTAGAACGTTTTCACAAACCATAGAATCAATTTGTATTAATATTGGAGATGAAATATTTTATTTTTCCATTATGGGAAAACCATAACAAACGTCTCTAACATCGTGTACAGAAGAAAATAGATTATAATAGGTCGAGCGGACAAAAAAAATTATCTTTTAATTTTTTCCTATGGTTTGAAGAATAAAGTTGTTTTGAATTGAATTTTGCTGGCTGACATTTCTCTCAGTGCAACACCAAACCAACAAAAATTTTTATCATAATTTTTTTTAATAAATATTATTATATTTATTCCACTTTTATTGCCTGATAAATAAAATTTTAAGCTTTTGTGCATAGGCGTAGATAAACTTGCTCCGGGGGGCTTAGCTCCTCTTAGCAGAAATTCAGATCTCTTCCCTCAAAAAATTTCCCTAGTTATGGAATATCCCATAAATTTCATCATTTTCTTCTACAATGCTTTGGAAGCATTACAAAGTAAGATCCTTCACCGTTAGAAAATTTCCCTTCTTATGGAATTGCAAATAAATGTTAAAATTTTACTCTCCATTAAAGGTTTTTGGGACTCATTTCCTATCCAGGATGCTTTAGGGGGTTTAGCTCTCACCAGAAGCCCCCTCCCCCAAAAATATCTCTCATTTTATGGAATTACCAATAAATTACATAATTTTTCTCTTCATTAAAGGGTTGTAACGCACCACACCTCCCTTTTCCAGAATTCAGAACCCCAATGAACATTATCTACCTACGCCAATGCTTTTATGTTAAAAATTCTTCACTATAAAAACGCCGTCATTTTCTTCGAAACATCAGATTGGTGGAAAGATCTTTCGATTGTTTTATAAAAAACAAAAAATAAATTAAATTAAAAACATGCGTGTTTTTATTGTGCTTCTATTGTTGGCATCAGGATGTTCTTTGGCGTTGACTGGTCCTATCATAGAAACGCCTCGTAAGTACAAAAAAAATATACATACATATAAATTCGGGAATTCAATTTCCATTTTTTTCTTGAGAATTTATACTTTAATAAAACTATTAACGTCTTCAATATATTATGCGTAATTAAAAGGAAATGTTAATGGCTCCATTGTGACAGAAAATACCGATAGTGATTGTGATTTAACAAAGATTGTTGGAAATGAAGCTCTTAAGCCCATCAGTGAATTGTTAGGACAAAACGAAAGAGTAAAGAATCAAATCAAAGATATCAACAAAAACTGCTCTGAAATAGTTGATATGCTAAATAAGGTTGCAGTTAAAATCCAAGATGCTTTAAAATTTGCCGTAGGCGATGCTAATGACGATCCTAACTTCGAATTGTTAGTAGAAAACGAAAGAGTAAAGAATCAAATCAAAGATATCACCAAAAGCTACTCTGAAATAGTTTATATGCTAAATAAAGTTGAAGTTAAAATCCATCATGCTTTAAATTTTGCCGGAGGCGATGATAATGATGACCCTAACTTCCAATTGTTAGTAGAAAGCGAAAGAGTAAAGAATCAAATGAGAGATATCACCAAAAACTTCTTTGAAATAGTTGATATGTTAAAAGAGATTGAAGATAAAGTCGGCGATTTCCCAAATTCTTTCACAGGTAATGCTAAGGCTTGTCCACAAAAGAGGAGTGTAATAATAAATCAAAGGAGACTCGATGGATATTGATATGTTATATAAGGTTGCAGATAAAGTTGATGATTCCTTAAATTCTATCGTGTGATGATGCTAAACACATACAAATATAATGCTAAAGGTTATACTCGGCATACTGATAAAAACACTTTGAAATCTTTTAATTTTGGTATTTAATGTAATAAAAATAATATTAAAAAATTTCAAAAACAAAGGATTTTCACTTAAGATTTCGATTATAGAAAGAGAAAATTTTTTGTTTATTGTACAAATACCCAGAAGATCATACTAAATGAGTACTGAAATATCGATAAAAATGTAAATTGAAATTAAAAAGACCTTAAGCTTAAAAAATAAATTAAGTTAATAGTTATATTCGAAATAACTAATTTTAATGAAATCTAGTAAAAAAAAGACTATTTGAAAACACTTAAACGTTAAACATTTGGTGAATCAATACAACCCTGCCTGCAAATAAAGGAATGCAAACCCAACAAACTCAATTCACCACTCACCACACAAGAGAAGCAGCTGTTAACCGATTTTGACAATCATTCCTATATTTTTCACCACAGAATATACGTATGTATATAGGCTATGTTTTTCACCCCCCATCATAGTAAACATACCGGCATAAAAAACAAGCATAATATCTTAAAAGAAACAACAGTTTTGAAGAAATAAAACTAAATTTCATTATTTACCAGCACAATAATTATTTTAAATAAAAAGGAAGTAAAGTGGGTTTTCATTAACCATATACATATGTACATGCATCAAAAAAAATCAATTTAAAGTGTTGAAGGTAAGCTGTGAACATCGTCATCATGTGCATAACAATAGTAAAAATTCATAATGAAGAAGAAAATGACGTGACGTTGTAAAAAAAACAATCATTAAAACACAAAGTAAAAAGTGGTGTGACGGCAATGTGCAATAGAAAAAAGACACAAACTATTTGTTTTAAGCTGAGCTGCTGCTGTTTCCTTCAGCTGCCTTGCCTATTGTTCCATAATAAAATCTAATAAAAATATCTCGCTTGCTTTCTATTGCTTCCCCCATTATTTAGTTAAAGAGCATTACTACTAGAGAAAAAAAGTATATGGCCTTATAAATAGATACTTTTTAAAGCTAATCTAATCAAGCAAAAGAATAAAGAATTCAAAAGAAAAGCAAAAGTTGTGTTTTTTGGAATCGAAAATACATACGTACATACATACATATGTACATACATATTAACAAAGTTATTATTCTTGATATACTTATAAGTACATATGTACATAAGCGTACATATTAATGTATGTACATATGTATGTACATATCCATAAGAGTATATAGTTACGGTGCTAAAACAACCAGCAAAAATACAAATCATAGTCCGAATTTTGCGGTATATTATTTGGCTGTTGTATTTTGCAATATTGTTAAACTGACTGACTAGTGGCTCTACACAGTCAACGTAGAATAGTTTAAAATCAGTTATTTTTGTACCGTCTAATGGGAATCAAGCCAGACAAGCACGGAAGCGCTCGGTGCTGCAAACAAATTTAATGGAAACGGTGAGATGATCCGTGATTCAGTTTTGGAAAAATATATAAACATAAATTATCAACTTGTGCCTTTAGAAAAAAAAATTTTTGTAAAATAGTTTATTTGTGAAATTTTTTGTCTCATGTAAATCTATCATAAAAACAATTTTGTATTAAAAGTGCCAGGTGAGTTTGACTAATCGCAATTAATCTCATCATTTGCTAATTGCTTTCTTAATTGAAATACATATTTCGATGTTGTAGTTTTATGTTGTTGTATAATATTAGTACTTCACGGTCAATGAGTTCAAGATCCCAACAATATTCTTTATAATCGTTATCATTGGCAAGGGGAAAAAGTAACGTCAATGCTCATATAAACTTAAGTGGTATAGACCTATTTCCTAAACTGAAATAAGTGAAAAAATACAATTAATTATGTTAAAAGTCTTGTAATATTATTACTTTAAATAAACGATATTTATTGTCCATTATAAAAACTTGGACTTGTTGCTAGTTTACATGCAATACATAGTCGTTAACTAACAGCAAGAAATTGGTGACAACGAGTTCGTTGTTGATATCTATTGACTATTGTTATCGGCCTCTAACTACAAAGTGGCACAAAGTAATGTCGTAATGGCCACTTCAAGATTTGATGCATAATTGCGCTCGTTTTACGGCATTTCGAAATGGTTTTCGCAAAACTGGCTACAAATCGCCGATTTCTTCTTCAATATTAGATTTCTAGACTTACAATGTTCGTTAGATTTTAAAAAGGCCCAACGGAAGAAATCTGAAGATCCGGGCGGCCATTTCAATCCCAAAACGAACGATTAATCGACCTAAAAATTGCTAGTTCTAATTCTCCATCGTTGAAACTAACAATGATCGAGACCCAAAGCAGCCACTTGCATTTTCATCTGCCTGTAACACTTACCATTTACGATTAAGCTGGTGCCATCGGCGTCTTCAAAAAATAAGGGCCAATCTAGAGGTGTGAATCACCTCATGGCTTGTTGACAATTAATTCTTTATATATCTACATCATAATTGTCAAAGTTCACTGACATTTTGCGCCATCCTCAAAAAGCAACCGACTGAAATTATGCCATTACTATGCGCCACCTTATATCTAAAATGACATAAAGCCGTCGATAGTTGTCAGTTGTCAACAAAGGGTACGTATCATACTATTAGAGTTTCGCCAGACATATACAATACTCGCTACAGCTTTTCGAAAATTTTAAGGTGTAGGTTTTGTAAACAAAAAATATAAAAACTGTTACAAATTAAATACGTATATTGAGAATAGCATTAACGAACTTGTAACGAACGAATATCTAGAGAACTTAGATGAAACTTACGATGAATATCGAAATTCATAATTTGCCACTTGGTTTGGTACGACAGTTTAACACACTATCCACTAGTTTACCACAGCAACCGTATTAAACTTAAAATTAAACTATAAATTAAAAGAACTATTAATATACTTTTTCCCTTAACCAATATTTAATAAAATCCATTAGTTTTAAATCGCTTTTTATTTACTCAGCCTCACCGTTTTTCTAAAAGATCACTCTTCTGTGTCTCTCTTTTGACTTGCAACTAAATAAATAAATAAATCTATGTATATTATTAAATTACAGCTGTCAAAGAGTAACGTAAAGAAGCAGGCTGTTTAAAGGAATTTTCTGGGTTAATAACGTTCTGAAATTGAACTGCAACTGCAAAAATGGCCAATAATAACATAGATACTTTAACCAATGAATGGGAGGAACTAAGTAAAGAATTCTCGGAATTAGAGGTAAGTTCTTATGAATATTGTACAAATAATGAACAATGTATATATTGGATTTCATTTAATTGTAATAAATTGTTTATATTTGTAGGAATGCAATCGTAAATATATTGAACTACTAGAACAATTACATTCACATCAACAAAAATGTTTCAATGAAATAAAACATCAACGGTATCGCATGAATCAAATAAGTGCATCGTTAAAACAGTAAGTTTTCAAAATAAAATTATGCTTAAAGTGGCGAAATAAAAATTTTATAATTTAACAAAGTTCTAAAAAAATTTGCACGCAAAAAATTAAGAATCGAATCAAGAATGCTCTTCATAATATTGATTTCAATTAATTTCGTCATTATATCCGAACTGCCACTTCTAGGACGCTACGTTCAATGCCAGCGCAAGGCTTTAAAAATCAATATCTATTAACTTTTTATGAACTTTGAACTTACACTTAATTGTTGTTTGCACTTTTCTTTCAAATTGATAACAATATTTGTTGTTAATTGCATATAAAAGTTTAAATTAACTTTGATAAAATAATGATCATTGCTTAAAAAATGTTTTAATCAAAAATCAAAGGCTAAAGATTATGCTGAATCTTACACGCACTTCAGAAATAAAATTTAATAAAAATATGGATTATCCCCAGCTAGTAGACAAATTTACTTTTCTTACGCTTTTTTTTCTAATCATAAATAACACTAAAAATAAAAACATTATTCCTTAATGGGAGTCTATTGAGATTTGAATGGCTCTAAAAATTCAAAATGTAAAAAACCCTCTGAGATTAAATATTGTTGCAACGTTTCAGTATTAGGTAATAAACGTATAAAATTCTCTCAGATTGATAAGTAGGTGCAGTACACACAATCCTTGGGGGGCATGACCCACAATCACAAAAACCAGGAGTTATTAATATTATCCTGATTTGCTAAAATCAAGCTTTTAAATCGATGTCGGCGTTTTGAGATCAATTGTACATATTTTTGCGTTGATTTCCGTATGGCTCCTATATACGAGAGCAGCTTGATAATTCCTTGAGACTATTTTCTATTTCCAAATTTTATAGAATGACTGAGTGTTAGAAGATTGGGATCAATCCAAGGGTTCATCATTAAAACAAACGCCTTTTTTAGGGCTTTATTATATAGAAGGATTAAAAACACTAAAAAGATACTGTGCTAAATGTAGACTTTATAGATTTTTTTCGAAAAAATATAATTTATTCAAAATGTGTTGGAATTCATATAATCGATTGATTCGTTCGAGAGATTGTTGACGAAAATTTCTGTAAAAATTTGATTGAAATAACTAATACAAATTATATTGTTCGATATTAAAGATTCGGTCACTCCAAAATACAAAATACTTCGAATGTCGTCAACAGATTTTTTTTTTTGGTTTAACAACAAATCGCGCTTGACATAGAGGCAACTGCCACACATTTTTTCTTCGTATTTTGATTTTAATGAAAAATTAAAACTTTGATTTGACTATGACTTTGACTATTTTTCAGATTCAAAAACATTCAATCACCGGAAGACAAAGAAAAAGTTGCACAATTGCAGAAAAATACTCTAAAGCGAAAAGCACAACTCCATGAAATTGAGCAATCACTACCTGCTAAATCGGGACGTTATTTAAGAGTAAGTTTAAGTGAAAGTCCTAAAATTAACCAAAATAAAATACAATATGCCATTAATTTTTTTATCTAAAACAGATTATTTTGGGTGACGTTAATGTATCCATACTTAATAGAAACGATAAAGTCCGCTATAAAGATGAATATGAAAAATTCAAATTGATACTCAATGTTATTGGTCTTTTGATGGCATTTCTGAATTTGATATTCAATTACAGGTAACGAGAATTTATTTGATATTATAAAAATATTTGAAATATAATTAACAACTTTTTGTATAACTTTCAAAGGGCTCTTGAATTGTCTTATATTTTCTTACTGGTCTGGTACTATTGTACCTTAACTATACGTGAATCGATTTTAAAGGTAAATGGCTCTCGTATTAAGGGATGGTGGCGGGCCCATCATTTCATTTCAACTGTAGCAGCTGGCGTTTTGTTGATTTGGCCTCAGGGTGAACATTGGACTCTATTTAGGAATCAGTTTATGTATTTCAATGCTTACATAAGTATGTGGTAATTTATATCCTGAGAAAACTCCAAAATAAATAATATTCCCTCCAATTCTATCTTTCAAGGCATGGTTCAATACTTACAATTTGGCTATCAGAAAGGGTTACTATACCGTTTAAAGGCTTTGGGTGAACGCCATAATATGGATATAACTATTGAAGGTTTCCACTCGTGGATGTGGAAGGGATTAAGTTTCCTATTACCTTTCCTTTTTGTGGGTTATTCTTTTCAGGCGTACAATGCTTGGACTTTATACAAATTAGCCCTTTATCCTCCAGGTGCGCCATGGCATGTAAGATGGTTTTATGCTTTTTCGTTTAGAGCTCCATTAATTAATATATTTGTTTACATTTAGGTTTCGGTCATGAGCGGGTTATTTTTCATATTGTTTGTAGGCAATTTTGCCACAACTTTGTTGGTAATTCCCGAAAAAATACGTGAACGCGCCAAGGAACGTTATCGACTTATCAGTATGGGCAAGTCAATGAAGCTGCGGAAGGAAATGAAGGTGAGCTTAAAGATACAAAATAACATTTTACATTTAGTACGAAACTGTGCTCGAATTTCACTTTCGCATAAGAACTGTGTAGGGAAATTCAGGTCGGTAAATAAACAATTACTCGTTTACTGGTGTGTAATTCAAAAAGGAAAGTAAACGGAACTTTTGACAAATTATTGTCTATTACAAGGATGTCATAATTAACTATTAGTGTAGAGCTTTTCGTCAAGTGAAACAAAAACTAATGATCAAACAATTATTTG